>JAITYX010000001.1:14008750-15340000 GCA_021018815.1 Talinum fruticosum | reverse complement strand
TCATAATAATGAAATCTGCGAAAACATAATAACATAATAGAAATCTATATATTTTTCATTGAAATCTCTTGTAATGAAAAGATCAAGACTCTTTAATCACTTAAAAGCACACATTCACATTCAAGAATACTTCTTTTGGGGTTGAATCAACTTTTACGGGCCTTTTGAGGATTCGAACTAGCACTTCTTTTCTCATTATTTCACGTAATTTCTCGGATTTCTCGGATTTCTCTTATTTCGCTGAGGCGCGACCCCGGATAAAAAGTTCCGGGACCTATCTTCTAGGAAGTCTCGGATCGGGCATCCTGCCTCTGCGGGACCCCTGTTAGAATCCTTCCCTCGAAGTTTCTAGCTGGGCGTCCCCGATTCGAACCCTTCGGTATGCTAAACGATCCGTAGCCTTGTTGATTCAAAACTATTTGCACATTCTCATTCATCACATTCACTTTCTAGCTTTCTCAATCGATTTAGTATCAAGGAAGGCATGACACCACGTGTCACCCTTATAAATTCACTTTCTCAAATCTAATTTACTTTCTCAAATACTTTTATTTCTTTAGAATAGAATCACGTTGGAAAGATATATCACGGAAATCACATTCAAGGTTCATTTCACGTAAAACACAAAACTTCTTTCGAAACTACTTGTGAACATCACATAAAGCAAGCACATAGCACGAATATTCACCATCCAATGCAAGCAATCATTCTCAACTCTTTTCCCCAACTAAGCCTTTCTCAATTCATCGAGTTTAGTACGATTGAATCCATTTTACGAGCCACGATAACCGCAAGTAGATACTATTTAACTCGACGTTCTCACTTTTCCCAATTCACTATCTTCTCCTCATTTCCTCATTTCATGACTTCACTTTGTGAACCGACCTCTTTTGCTCTCATTCAACCATATATCCTTAAACTTACTTTACCGAATTTCCTCTATCTCCATTCATCTTTTAATTCAATTCTTTCTCAAAGGTCTTAGACATGACTATGGCTTAGTTCCACTTTACCAGTCCCCAACTTGCTATTTCCCAACCTCAATCTCCCATTTAATATCTCTTACCTTATTAATCGATTCTTGCTCACCCATCCTTAATTATGTACCTCTTACTTACCTTTCATTATTCGATTCCCGTTAGTTTTACTTACTTTCACGCTCGGTTCAACCTCAAGGGTTTAGAATACTTCGAATGCACTTAACCTCACAATTACCCATTTCTCACTTAAATGCCCCAATTGCGCGTCACTTAATACGATCTCCTATTCCTCTTGACACTTCCCTTGATATTTCCCGAATTAGTACTTGTTTCTTAATGCCGCGAATTCAATAAATCCCTAAAACTCAATCTGAATATTAATTCATAACTTATGCCCAAACCATACGTACTTATCCCCAGTCGACCAAGTTCCCGATACTACTCGTTATACCCTAGTAACCCAACTTCGTTTGAATTCCCCGGGTTCCAGTTCGAGGCCTAAACAACTATCAATTCCCCTTATAACTCCTAATTCGACTTTCAGCAACTACTAATCCCACTCATAAGCATACAAGTTCAGTACTCACAATCACATTCAACAATCACAATAAACTCATTTGGATTCGAAATTAGTAGTAGTTTAGAGTATAAGACTACCCACCTCGATTCGGGGATTGAAGGTTTGTGATTTGCTTGAGGTTCGAGCTCCCCGGTTCGGTTCCTTCTTTCGGTTCCTGCTTCCCCTGCCTCTAGCCCACCGTTTCGCCGCCTCTCGGTCCGGCCCCCACGGCTTACCGCCGGTCTGCCTCCCTTGCCGCCGTTCCTTTTTCCCGTTTCCGGCCTCCCGAACGCTCGCTCGTCTGTCTCTGTTTCGGTCCGACTTCCGCCTTCTCTCTGCCCGGTCTCTCGCTCTCTTCCCTTCGCTTTCGTCCGCCGCCCGCTGCGTTCGTCACTCCGCTCGCCGGCCTTCGGCCTCTGCCCGGTTCTCGCACGCCCCTCTCTCTCTTTCCCCTTTCGGTGCTCTCCCTTCGCCGCGTCTGCTCGCGACGCCGACCGTCGCCTCCGGTCCCGCGGTGGTCGCCCGTCCTCGCGGTCTCCTTCGCCGCGCGCACTCGCCCCCTCCCTCTCTCTCTCTCTTCCGTCCGGTGGTTCTCTCCCCCCTTGCTCTGTTTGCTCTGCTTCTCCTCTTGCTTTCCCCGACCCCCTCCTTCTTTTCCTGCTTCGCTCTCTCTCCACCGCTTAATTAGCGGTTAATGCACCTAATTGGACCCCAACTTATCTTTTCATCTCTTCATAATTCAGCTAAGGTAATCCCCGACCCATATACGACAAGTCCATATCTCCTCCCTTCCGTCCTCTTAAGCTGCTGCGTCCTAACTTATTTTAATATGCCGGCCACGACAATTCTTAATCACCCAACAATTTAGCTACGATGAAAAAGGAGGCAATTTCCTTGATTTAATTTATTCAATACCAGCCTCCAAAGGAATTCTAACGTAATATGTCCGAGACAGAAATAAAATCGAGTCACTCAACCCCTAGTGGCGGGAATAATATTCAATAATTCTATGTTTTTCAGTTGCCTTTCTTTAAAATTCCGGTATTACAAATAATAATAATAATAATAATAATAATAATAATAATAATAATAATAATAATAATAATAATAATAATAATAATAATGTAAGACCCGTAATTTTGGGGTTAGGTGGTCTTACGAGTTAGAGCTAATTATTTAGCCTTGGTTAAATGGAGTAGGTCGGGAGACCAAGTTATACGCAGATTAGATACACGTAAATTTGTTTGAGCGTATTATTATTAGTTCGCGTGACTTTTATTGGTGAAGCGTATTAATTCCGGTTTCGAATTTCTCACCCGGACCAGCTACGTATTAATCCGAGAGCTGCGTATGCTACGTATGAGGGTTTAGTTATCACAATGCTTGACGAAGAAAAGGAAAGAAGAGCAGGGGAAATAAAAGAAAGAAAACAAATGGATTAGTATTATTCTTGAACTAAATGGATTAGGGAGGAAAAATTGGGGTCCAATAAGGATGTTAGACCGATAGTTAGTCGGTGGAGAACGAGGGAAGCAAAGAAAAGGGCGCGGGGCCTGAGCGAGAGGAAAAGGAAGGAGAATAGCGAGAGGGGGAAATGGGAAAGAGAGGAAGAGCGAGCGGGAGCGGGAGCGAGAGGACGCCGGAAATCGGCAACCGGCGGGCTCGCCGTGCCCGAAGACAGACAGCGAGACAAAGGAAAAGGAAAAAGGGGGCGAAAGGAGGGAGGAGCGGAACCAGAATAGGGGAAAAATGAGATAAGGGAGATCGGGCGAGGGCGAAACAGCGAGCGAGATAACAGAGCAGAGAAAGAGAGTGCGAGCGTGAAAGCCAACGAGGGCGGTGGCCGCATGAACGGCGAGAACGCCGCGGCCGGTGAGTGAAGAAAGGAGCGAGGGGCCGGGACGAACGAGAGGCGAAGAAGGACCCGGAGTAGAGACGGAGAGCGCAGAGATAGGCGCGAAGAGCGAGAGGAAGCAAGAAACCCCGAACCGGAAGCAATTATCCAAAACCCTATAATTCGAGGTGGGTAGTCTTATACTCTAAACTATTAGTAATTTCGAAATCCAAATGAGCTTTGTTGTGATTATTGAATGTTTATGTGATAGAACGAAGCTAGGAAATTGTCGGAACGGAACTAGGTTATGAGAAAATCGAAGGGAATTATTAGAGTCCGAATCGGAAAGTCGAAGGAGCTTAGTAGTTGGTTAGAGTTGAGTTGAAATGCTAAAAACTTAAGGAGTTAGGCTGCGTTGGTATAAAAGGGTATGGTGACGATCTCAAATGGCACTTACGGACAAAGAAGTGGTAAATTGGGGGTAAATTGCGAATCGATGTTCCGGTTAAACCATAGAGACTCCCTAAGT
The DNA here is from genome assembly GCA_021018815.1 of Talinum fruticosum. Taxonomy (NCBI): domain Eukaryota; kingdom Viridiplantae; phylum Streptophyta; class Magnoliopsida; order Caryophyllales; family Talinaceae; genus Talinum; species Talinum fruticosum. Next base: position 15,336,098 of record JAITYX010000001.1, on the reverse strand, counting down.
TGTCGCGATAACATTACATATTAGGAAACGATGATTTGAGTATAAAGGAGGGACACAACTTCATCTTGATGGACATACAATTGAGACGGAGAAATAGCAAGTCTGGAAAGTCTAAGGTGAAACCGAGTCCGGAACATATGTAAATCCTTGAAGATTAAATCGAGTTTGAGGTTAAACATAGCAAGGGGGACTTAAGTGATAATGTGAGATCAAGAGTGGTGTAGTTGAGTATGGGGCAAAAGAAGTTGAGTTGTAAAGTAGAGGCATAAAATGAGTAATTAAGGTAAAAGCAATGAATTGTTAGAAGTTGAGACGTCCGAATTAAGTGGTATCTACTTGTGGTTATTGTGGCTCGTAAAATAAACTAATCTTAGTAAAGTAGTGGATTGAGAAAGGTTTAGTTGGAGAGGAGCCGAGAATGACTATTTGCATTAAATTGTGGCTATATGTGCAAGTGATTGTGTTAGGCGTTGTTCAAGAGTTGGTTTTGACGGAAGGTAAATGTTTTACGCCAAATGATACTTGAATGTGACTTATGTGATATATGCTTTTCAAACGTGAAAACGTGCTTTTAAGAAGTGAAAATGATTTGAGAATGCTGTTTGAAACAAGCTTGATAAGTGAACGTGTTAAAGAAACTATCGTGAATTGACTTTGCCTGGATCGTTTAGCACAAGGAAGGATTCTAGCTAGGGGCGGCTAGCTAGGGGTCCTGTGTGGCGGGATGCCCGATTGGAATCTTCCTAGATAGGTCCCGGAGCCTTTTATTTGGGGTCGCGCCCCGGAGAAACTAGAGAAATCGGAGAAATGATGAGAAATTACGAAGTGCTAGTTCGAGTCCCCAACCCGGGAAGTGATTCACCGAAAGAGATTCATTGAAAATGATTCATGAGAAGTGATTTAGTAGAAATGGTTCGGTTTCGATTGAAAGCATTTGAAAGAAAGTGTAGCGCCTTGTTTAAGGTGATTCATTTCCCAAAATGATTGAAATCCGTGCTTTTGAATGATTGAAGTATTATAAGCTTTATGTTGCAAATGATTCAAGAGATTTCGTTTAAAAGTATATGGATTTGTATTATATTATTATACTTTTGCTGATTTCATTATTATGAGTATTATGTGTAAAGAATTTCCATTTTAAGGGTGTAAGACTCCGGTGAGCCCGTGGTTTATTGCTCACCCCCACAAATTTTCCCCCACTCGCAGTGTTGCGGATACATTTCCGGAAAGTATGATCCACATTTAGCTTACTCCGGACTCCATCGACTAATGTTTGCTGTCGCTTGCTCGAGTGATTCGTGTTACGTGATGTGCATCTTTACTATTTCGTAGTGTTGTATTTTGTAATTCAATTCATATAGTTTGTACCCAATGTACCACGAGCCATTTAGATTGTTTTAAGTTTAATAGCATGATTGGTTGGACTCCGGCGTGTGGCCGTTGAGTTGTATACTCCGAGCGTGTGGCTCGTTGAGTTATATTATGCTTTTATGCGGGGTTTTAAGGCTTCAAGCCTATGGGGATAGTCCATATTACAAACAGAATTCGGCAAAATTTTTAGGAAATCTTAAGTTCCTTTGGGGAAACCATCTTTGTTAACTCTAAGTTGGGATGAGAGAGCCAAACCGACACCTGATAGAGCCTTAGGAGTTCCTGTAAGGAACTATGGCGATGTAATACTCCTGGGGGTGTTTTGGGGTGTTACAAATAATAACAATAATAATAATAATAATAATAATAATAATAATAATAATAATAATAATAATAATAATAATAATAATAATAATAATAATAATAATAATAATAACAATCATATTGATAATAATAATAATAATAATAATAATAATAATAATAATAATAATAATCTATACACTATATAATACCAATCTTTTTAAATTTTGAAATATCGCAACCGGAGTGAATTAAGGAGTTTCGTCCAATAAGAAAATAATAATTTATCATTGAAAAAAATAGGTTTCCACTCATATATGGACTCTTTTTACTCCAAAATTATAATAATAATAATAATAATAATAATAATAATAATAATAATAATAATAATAATAATAATAATAATAATAATAATAATAATAATAATATAATATAATATAATTTTTCAGAAAAATTAAATAAAATTAACAATAATAAAATAAAAACATAATCTTAAACAAAAAGTTAAACAAATAATAAAATGAACAAAATAAATAAATAAATAAATAATTAAATTACCAAAATATTAAACTATTTTCTGGACCTAAAAACCTAAAATCTAAAATAAAAATGAAAAAAATAAATTTATAAATTTATTAAATTAAAAACATGCTTGAACCTAAATTAGTAAATAAGTTTGAAAAATTATCAAATTATTTATATATTATAAAATTATCTAATCATAATATAAAAATTAAATAGTAATTAATCATCCTAATTAATTCATAAAAATATAAAACAGAAAATAAAAACAAAACTAAGTAGAAAATTAATAAATAACAAATATACAAAATTATATAACAAATTAAATCAAAAATCTGAAAAAATATAAAAGTAACCTAAAATCCAAAAATATTTTTTTATAGTTTTCCAGAAAAATTAAACAGAATTAAAAATAATAAAATAAAAATATAATCTTAAACATAAAGTAAAACAAATAATAAACTGCACTAAGTAAATGAGAAAATAAATAATTAAATTACCAGAATATTAAAATTATTTTTGGACCTGAATATATCCTAAACACCTAAAATCAAAATAAAAAAAAACTAAATTTAATACTAATAGATTAAAAAGACTCTAACTAAACCCTATAATAATATAAAAATAAAATTAACCAAAGAAGAATAATTTTATTCTAACTTCTAACAAACTAACTAAAAAATAACAAAAACGAAGAGAAAATTAATTTGAAAATTAAAATATATGAAAACATAAAATGAAATTAATATACATATTTATGTATTTGTTTATTTAGGGTTTGGTTTGTATATTAGCTCTCATTTATTTTTATGTATATTGACATGCAATATTATTTTGGGCCTGAAATATAATAATTTTGTCTAATATTATTAATTTTTCATTATTGATGATGTTTTTTGACTTGGTGCCATAAAATTGTATTAGTTCAAAATATATTTATTATAAGATTTTTTAAAATTAAAATCAATATGAGCATATTATGAAAATAATATTTAAATATTTAATTATCCGAGGAAGTAATTTGCTTATTACATTCATCCTATGTAAGAATGATTTAATAAACCTTAAGAAATCATAAATTAATATAATAAAAATGTAACAACTATATATATACTTGATATTAATAATTAAAAATGCCTACAAGATAGAAAGTTATGATTCAAATATGTTGTGGAATAAAACGTAATGAATAAAAAGTTAGGAATTATATTGATTCGGATCGTAATCTGTGGACTTTAAGTTTTTAATTTGTGTTATGTATTGCAAACTTAATAAGCCAACTTCTATTAAGCCCATATGACTTCGAATAAATTCATTTGTCTCAAAATTTTTGTACAACATACGGATCATTTTTTTTTATTACAAATACAATTTATTTTAGTTTCTTCTTAACATGTCTATCTTTGACTTATTATTGATAAACATATTTAAATCATATCTTTTACTATTGTAAGTTTTCTAAATTATTAAAAGAAGAGTATTTGCCATCAAACCTCCCCGCCATCTTGAAATACAACTTCATGTTACTCTTATTGTGTTAATTAATTGAGAGGAAGAGTTGTGTCTCGAGGGAAGCAATTGATTTTTAATTGAGTAAAACATGTATTTATAAAACATCAATTGTATCAATATTTTTGCCCCATTGATTCACTACTAAAATCGCGATTAATTTTCAATATAAGTACAAAACATAGATGATTTTATTAACTTACACCGTGAATTGACCTATCATGCCTTTTACTATGATATAAATTACCTATTATTGTTAAATATATTTGGATCACTTCTATTATATAATATTTTTCACTATTAATCTCAGTATAACTAGTCATTATATGTTTAACTATCTTTGTGTGCACAAGTAGGTAAGAATGGATAAATCATTATATTCACCTTATAATTTTTAAAAAATTAGATCACATTATGGGTATATCTATACTTTTTAAGAGTTTGTGTAATATTTAAGTCAATGATGTTTTAGTAGGTTGGTTGCATATAAATATTTATCTAGGCGTCTATTAAGTTAAATTAGTATTAACTTTGTAAAGAGTTATGAGTTGTAATAGTTTGATGTTCTTTTATTGATTTGATGTACTTTGTGTTGTAATATTAATTCGTGACATAATGATATTTATTGTCATCTATAGGTTATATAACTCAATATCTACCAATCATATATTATTCCTTTTCCTACTAATATTTACCTTTTGATACCCAAACATATTGTTATACTATTTTTATAGTTGTATAAGTTAGGATTATTTAAATTATTTGATTCTTAAAGGGGCTTGGCTTCTTAATATTCCAAATCACGAGTATCATCTTAAAACCTTGATAATATTTTTTAATATTTTTTAATTTATTATTTTAGATTATTTATTTATTATTTTAAAATTTAGAATGATTGTAAGATGAATGTGTGTAGGTCTCTAATGATTTTTATGTGTTGGGTTCTGATAATTTTGATGAGTCACGAAAGCGTTTTCGCTATGAGGGGATAATATGTACAAGAATGTTGTTAAAAATGAAATCATTCAATAAAATCAAATGATCGAGAAAAAGAAACTCATAAGTACAATATTGCTCTGTAATTTAATAATTTCTTAAGTTATGCATTATATAACATTGTTCCGTGCATAGCACGAGGTCCAGAACTAGTAATAATAATAATAATAATAATAATAATAATAATAATAATAATAATAATCTATGCAATATATAATAGTAATATTTTTAAGTTGGTCAAATATTGTAATGGGAGTGATTGTAAGAAATTAGGGTAATCTTAACCATAAAAATTATTTGTCCATTGAATATGAATCGTTGATGTAAATAATTAAATAAATAAATAAATAATATAATTTATACAAATTAAAAAAATCCTGTTATAAGTGAACTATCCTCCTCCTTTTTTGTGTGTGTGATAATACAGTCTCATTAGTATATTTTTTCTAATAAATCTATACAATATATAATAGTAATCTTTTTAAATAGACTAAATACTACAACAAGAGTGATTGTAGGAGCTTGGTGTAGTCTCAACCATAAAAATTATTTGTTCATTAAAAATAAGTCATTGATGTAAATAATTAAATAAACGATAAAATTAATCGAAAGGAAAAAAAGGTTTCCCTTTAAAAGTAGACTGTATCAAGGTAATATTGGATCCCCTTGCTGAAAAATAAATAAGTAATATTATAAAATTATTTAATCTAAATCTAAAAATTAAACAAGTAAATAATTAGCCTTATTAATTTTAAAAAATATAAAATATAAAATAAAACCAAATTGAGCAGAAAATTAATAAATAAAAATTACAGAAAATTATATAATGAACTAAATTAAAAATCTGGATAGAATTAAAAACATAAAAACTTTTTAAAATTTTTCAGAAAAATTAAACACAAATAAGACAGAAAAACAAAAACATAATCTAAAATAGAAAGTTAAACAAATAATCAATTACACTACAATACATATGAAAATAAATAATTGAATAAACTAGAATATTAAAACTATTTTTTGGACCGAAACATACACTAAAAACCTAAAATTAAAATACAAAAATTTAATTTATAAATTTATTAAATTAAAAACTTGCTTTAACCGAAATTAGAAAATAAATCAAAAAAATAATTAAATTAATCATAAAAACTAAGAAAATTAATACTAAGATATTAATACTCTAACTAAACCCTATAATAATATAAAAAAATAAAATTAACCAAAGGAAACTAATTTAATCCAACTTCTAACAATTTGACTAAAAATAACAAAAATAAATAGAAAAATAATATGAAAATTAAAATATATTAAGACTCAAAATAAAATTAATATAAAATTACTGAGATATCTATCCTATTATTAATCAATGTAATTCATTCTCACGTCAATCATTAGTAAAAACCCGTGAAAAATTCAAAAAAATATATATTGATGACAAAAAGTATATTGAATGATTTCAAAGAAGGGATATAATTAAGAGTAATTTTATTTAAGATAAATTATAGAATAATATTTTAGAAAATAATTAAAGAATATTCTATTATTTTTAATGGTGTTAAGGTTAATTCACCAATATTTTTAACCTAAAAAGTATAATCTATATTATTTCAAATTTTGGTTTGATTTCATTTACATTTGAGAATCACAAGTTACGTTTTTTTTCCTTTGTAACTTCAAATTGTGACTCGGATCGAAATCTAATGAGATAACTATCAAAGTGAACAATATATATTTAATTATATATTTTTGGGTGGATGAATAAGATATTTCATTAGATGAGAAAATTTGTTCTTCCTTTCTACTAAAAAATAAAATATGTATTGTAAAGATATAACAATAGCTTCTGTCATTGTTTGGTTTATTAATTTGCTAGGAAGATGTGGTTGAGGTGACTAAAGAACATGGCATCGGTTTCAAACTAATTTTTAATTAGTGGCTTTAAGTTTTGAAAGTGATTGAATCGGTAAGGGTCGGTCAATCGCAGGAGGTCTTTATGATTAAGGTATGAGTTTAACTACTTATTTATGTAATTTTTTGTCTAATTTGATTTGTTTGGATCATGAGTTTCTCTGTCTTTCCACTTACTTTTTAATTTTGTGTTTATTCTATCATTTTTAAAATACGACATGCATCCACGCTTTTACCATACTTATGTTTAAGTGTGGAAATGGTATGAGTGGACAAATATTCCACACATTAAATAAGTCGGATGAGAGTCGTCTTTAACCACACACTTATATCCAAAGAAAACGCCATCACTCGCCATACTTATATCTATGGACATATTACCCCTTGAGCGAGTCTTTTTTTCCTATTACCAGTTTGCGCTTGAGGCAACTTCTACCACCGATATAGACACTTAAGTTGTCACCGGTTAAGCTACAAAATTCTTTTTGAAATTAACTAGGGTTAATTAAAATATATTATTTTTTTACTCTTTATGCCATGTTTTTCTCTCGAAAGGATGGGGGTTGGGTGATCGCGGTTGCCTAACGTCGATCCGCCTCTGGATTAAAAATACTTAGTTCTTCTTCAAATTAGGGTTCTGTTCATTAAGGTGAATTTTTTAGTTTTATTTTATTTTACTTTTCTTTAAACAACATTAAGAAAAAAAGATATATAGCGGGCACATGTGAAATTTACTGATTAAGCGAGAAAATAAGAGAGAAAACGAGATTAGAGTTTGAGATTTGAGGTTTATTTCTTATTTTGATTTTTTCAATATATTGGGCATTGTGCTATAAAAGAGAGAAATCGAAAATTTGCATAAAAATATTTCCTTTATGTGTTTAATTTTTATAAAAATTCTTTTCAATTATTTTTTAAAAAATTTCTTTTTGATTGTAAATTTAGTATTTGACTTATATGATTATCATAAATTGTCCAATGCGAAATGTAACAACCCGACCCTAAATCACAATTATTTATTTTAAATCACATTATTTATTTTATTAATTGCACTATTTATATAATTGAGCGCGTGCACTTCAATTCGATATCTTATATTTAAACTATTTTTATCCGTATGTTATGCGGCTAAGGCGACGAAGTGGCCCTAATAAAAATCTCATAATAAGATTTTAATTTGTGAACATCGTTATTAGAAACAAAATTAAAAGTAACAATAAAAGAAAACAAAATAAGTAAATAAAGCAATAAATCAAAATAATCAAATTAGATTTTTCTAAGGAAAAATCCAGAGAAAGAATTCTCTGGAATACTTAAACAGACTTAAAAATTCATCTCATCCCTCACAACTCGGGCTCACTCTCGCTCCCTCGCTTCCTCCCCTCGTCCTCCCCGCCTCACCATCTCTCTCTTTGCTGCTGCCTTCCACTCCGGCCACCGGACGCCACCCACGCCGGCCGGAGGTCGGCGCTAGGTGCCGCCAGCAGGCGCCCTCTCACTCTCCCTTGCGCTATCGCTCTCGCTCTCCCTCGCGTGCTCTGTTTTCCTTTTTCCACCTCCATCTCGCTGCCTGCTCCCGGCCATCAAGCGCTACCAACGCCGAGCCGGCGGCCGGCGCCGGCGTCGTCCGGAAGAAGCCCGCGCCTCTCGTCCACCTCGCCTCTGTCCCTCACTCGCGCTCTCGCTCTCCTCTCTCTTTGCCGCGGGCGCTGTTCGTCCCCGCCACGGCCCGCTCTCCGGCCAGCCTCCAGCCTGCAGTTCGGTCGCCGGAAGTAGACGCCGGTGCTTCCCGGTGGTCGCCGGGCAGCTACCACGCACCACCGTCTCCAGCCTCTGCCGCTCCGTCCCGGCCTCCTCCTCCGTGAATTCAAAGGTAATAGACCCTAAACCTTAAATCATCAAGTTCATTATCTATTTGAGCAATTATAATTGTGAAATTGAATTATTTGATTTATAAATATGTTTGTGGAGTGAAGTTAAAGATTAATTTGGGAAAATTCGAATTGGTGTGGAGGATTTAGGGTTGGTGTTTTGGTGAATTGATTGTACGAATGTGATTCCTTTGGGGAAATTATGAACTAGCGAATGAGATTGAGGATGTCTTATTATCGAATGGAACAATTTGGTGGAATTGTTACACTTTGCAAATAGCTGGAATTGAACACAAAGGAAGAAAAAAACATGCAGGGAGGATGAAGTCGGATAATAGATTGTGTAAGAGGCATGGGGACATCCGAACACTTGGTATGCTTAATTTGGATATGAATACGAGTTCTGTCGAGGAAATAACGCTTAGGCACTTAAATTGGTGTATATGTATGAGTTCTGGGCGATTCGGCAAAGTTGTGAAACCTTCCGATGGAAGGGCATTTGATGGATTAATTAAGTATTTAACTATAGGTTTTGAGTGCAGAGAAGGGAGAAGTGAGGAAAGAATTAAGAATAAGTGTTGTGTATATATGTACACCATTTTTCAATCCAAGTCATCTAGCAAATCGAATAACACCAACATCATTGGGTATTTAGTTAGCCTAATCAACTTCTCTAATTAATATGAATTGTATTCAATAAACGCAGAAAGCCGAGTAATACAAACATTAGCTTAATTGATTTTCACATGAATATATGAAATGAAATAAATTGTTAAAGCTTATACAAACTCAAGCATTAAAACTCAAGAAAACATTATTAACCCTAGAAATCCATTTTAAATAGAACCGAGGCCACTTCCGTTGCCGAATAGCCGGTGACTCAAATTTCTGCAAAAGGGGAGAAACAAATATTCTCAATTCAGTACGTTCATTGCTCGTACCTTTCGAAAACTCACATGTTTCATCAAATCTCAACATTTCTCATATATATAACTAATAATGAATCATTTGCAAATCAAGCTTTACCACCTAATCAAGTGGCCCCCGCCCAATTATCAATTACCAAGGGCTTAGGCCTGCCAATTATACCGCGCGGCGTCAACTCCGGGTTATCGGTCGGCCGGGGGTGAGCACCTGTTCAACGATCATATCAATTACCAAGGGGTTCCACTTCCGGATAATAACCTAGCAAGCAATTTTACTTATATTCTCTCCCCCGATTTCAAACTAAAATGAATTGAAATGCGCGCGCTCAATTAAAATATGTTTCAAAGTTGTTTTACAGATGCGGGAATGTTCGTGCTGAGTTTCGACTCACTCTTTCAAATATTTTACTTGTTTTTGTTTTAGGAAGAAGCATTGGTGAACAATCAACCATTTCCTAAGTCCGATGAAGGCAAACCCTAGCCAGCCACGTGGCATTCGCCGATCCGAAGGTATATAGACGCTCACGAGTGATTTTACCTTCAACCAGGGTTAGGTATGGCCTTGGGAATTACTGTAGGTTGTATAAATATTATGTTGCTAAATCAGTAGAACTGTAATTTGGGATGTCCTAACTACTTGGGTAATAAGTAATTACTCCTAACAGGATCATTGGAAATATAACGATGGATGCACCAAATTGTATTTCATTTTATTTCAATTATTTAGCCTTGTCCTATTTTTAGGACTGCGGTAACGTCTTCAATCGGTACCTTCCGCTGCGACCTTACGTATTAGTCCCTAATGAAGGGATTATTAGGTAATGGTGATTGGGGGCGTTACACGAAAAAAATTCTTTTATGTATTTCAATTATCTCAAAATAAGCTGTCACATTTATTATCCGCCACGCTTATTATCCATGCTAAATAATCATTTTTTCAATAGATGTAAATCACCACTCTTGATATACATGGATATACCTTAATAGGTTAGTACCACTCTTACAAGAGTGGTTATATTTTTCCACATTATTATGTGTGAAAATGATTTCGAGTAACTCATTTTTGCTTATTTTTCCGCCACACTCAATCATGTGTAATTAGATAAGGGTGGAAGCATACCATATGGTGATTGTAGCATTTTCGATTATTAATATCATTTATTAAATGTAGTTATTAAATATTTATTTTTTAGTTCATAACTTATTAAGGAGTATTACATTACTCCGTGCATAGCACGGGTCCAAACTTGTAATAATAATAATAATGTTGTTATTATTATTATTATTATTATTATTATTATTATTATTATTATTATTATTATTATTATTATTATTATTATTTATTGTTGTTGTTGTCATTTATTATTATTATTATTATTATTATTATTATTATTACTACTTTGTTGTCATGTAATCATTCAACTAACAAGTGATGGGCAATTGCGTCATTCTATAGTGTCACGTCATTTTTAGCCCAAAATTGCAAGTTTGTCGTTGGAACTGGTTCTAAAAGATATTGACCCAAACTTTAATGGATCCATAAATATTTATCCAAAATTAGCGGATCACTTAAATATTTACCCAAACCTGGATATGGACCCGTAGACAAATTTTTCCTATAATAGTATATGATGTATTTGTTTTGATAGAAAGAGAAATTTCATTAATAAAAAGCGATAAATATCTTTCTAACAAGTATAAATTTAAATATCAAAACAGAAATCTATTTTGACAAAATTAATAGTAAATATACTTCCACTCGGCTCTAAACATCAATCGACCACAAATCGCATTCTTCGACTTCGACATGTCTTTCATAAACATTGGCGAGCTATTGTCTTGTGGAATAGACGAAAATGTGGGTTGTATAAATATTATGTCACTAAACAACTCGAACCGTATTTTGGGGTCTTGTTTAAATATGAAATATGACTTAGCTACTTGGTTGGTAAGTACTTACCCCTAATAGGACCCAACGAAATGTAACAATTGGATGCGCAAATTGGATTTTATTTTATTTTACTTATTTAGCCGTGTCCTTTTTTAGGACGACGGTAACGCCTTCGGTCATTATTTTCCTTTGTGACCTTATGTAATATTCTCTAATTAGGGATTATTAAGTGATGGTGATTGGGGGCGTTACGGTTGTGGTATCGAGCCAGGTTTAGAAATCACTCGTGAGCAATAGGATTCTAAGGTGTCATGGTTTGAATTTTAGGAAAATTATACGACTATTATTTCCTCAAGTTATCGTTTTGGGACTTGTGTTTATAGTGTTGTTAATGTTGGGTTGATATATAGACTTTTGGGTATGCTAGTATAAACGATGTACGTAATGACTCAAGTTACTGACGTGCATTCCATATGCTTCGAAGTGTTGTAGCTTGTAATTAAGTTCATATAGTTTGTATCGGATATATCATGAACCATTTAGATTGTTTTAAGCCTTAATGTATATTGGTTTGACTCGGCATGTGACCGTTGAATTGTGTACTCCGAGCATGTGACTCGTTGAGTGATATTGTGGTCTTTCTGCAGGGTTTTAAGGCTTCAAGCCTAGGGGTACAAAGTATTACAAACAGAACTTTGCCAAAATTTTTAGAAAATATCAAACTCTTTTAGAATATTTCCTTTATTACCTTTAAATTGAAATTAGAAAGCAAAATCGACACCTGGATGAGCCTTGGGAGTTCCTTTGATTGAGGATTTCTCAACCGATGAAAATTTCCAGAGAACGATAATTTAACATACAATTTGGTATTACTTATTATATAAACGCAATGAAAGTAGGAGTTAACTAAGTATGTTTTATATTAGAATTTGTTAACAATTTGTTTCTTAGGAGAGGCAAAAATAATTAATTAGGAAAATTTATATTTATATGATTCGAGCATGTCTCAGCTAGAAAGTAATTACGTAATTTTGAATGTAAGCTGTAGAGTTGGGCAATGATTAAAGACTTGCCGAATAGGCGTTAGAAAGTCCTCCCAACTTGCAACAAATCCTTAGTGAAACCCAATTTATACCCTTAGAGATTTTCACTATTACCATGGACCCAAACTATTGGAGGAACTTTGTGATAGAGTTAATGAAAAGGATTCCTCCTAAACTTACTCGAATCCACTTCTAAGCCTAACAAGTTAGTCGACAGAGTGACTCGTAAGACTTATGATGGAAAGATTGATTCAGTGGAATTAGAAGAATGGAGGAATGAAAAATATATTTTAGTTGTGAGGTGCTCGAAGAAAAAAGGTGAACATAGGGACATATTACGTAATCGGTGAAGTAGACATTAGGTGGAGCACGTTGAAAAACAAATTTCGAGGTTGTGAGTTCACTTGGGGAATTTTTAGAAGAGTTTATAGCTAAATTTTACTCAACTAAAGTTCAGCGACAAAAAGAAAAGGAGTTTTTAGAGTTGAAAATGGACAACAACATGAAGGTAATGCAATGACGCTAGTAAATTTATGGAGTTATCTAGATTTGCCTAGACTTTGTCGCTACTCGATAGGATGAAAATGATAAGGTTTGAGGAGGGCTTGGCTTATTACATTCGACATTAATCCCTTGGCCAACCTATCAAAGATTATCAAAAATTGAATGAGAGAGCAAGCAGAAGTGGAATGAGTAAAGGGTGAACTAAGGGAATTAAATTGTGAAAACTCAAAAGGAAGTGTATTGTTATGTGGGGATAGACATTGTATTGATCAAATTCAAATGAGCTCGATGGCCTTTTTTACATTGTGTGAAACTCTTGAAAAGAGGGAACTTCTTGCTAACACTCGTACATATGAGTGTTAGAGAACAAGTTGTGATGTTTCTACACCTATTAGGCCATAATGTAAGATTTAGGGTAATAGGAGGAAGATTCTTCCGTTCTACTTGGACCGTTCATATCTATTTTCACAAGGTCCTTAAAGCTTTGCTTAAGTTGTATCCAGAGTTTGTTAACCCTCCTAGCTCCTCTACCCCTCCGAAAATTGTAAACAACTCTAGGTTTTATCCATGGTTTGAGGATTGCTTTAGATGGCACTCATGTGCGTGCATCTATACCTGTCGAAGATCAAGATAGGTATAGGAATAGAAAAGGTGGGTTGTCCCAAAATGTTCTGGCTGCCATATCTTTCGATGACCTCAAGTTCACATATGTACTTGCCGGGTGGGAAAGATCAGCACATGATTCTAGGGTGTTAAATGATGCAGTTTCAAGAGGCTTCCATGCCCCGGAAGGTATCACTTGATAACTTGTTTTTTCCCCTTAAAGTAATACCACCTAGATAGTAATGAAATTTTTCATCTCTTGTAGGGAAATATTTTCTGCTAGATTCTGGTTATGCTCTTCGGAAAGGTTTTGTACCACCTTATAGGAAAGTTCGATATCACTTGAAAGAGTTTGATGAGAACTCACCTCCAACAAATGCCAAGGAGTTGTTTAACCTACGCCATTCTTCCTGAGGATTAGTATAGAAAGGGCATTTGGTGTCTTGAAAAAGCGCTTTCGTGTGCTAGACGCAGAGCCATTTTGGGATTTTAAAACTCAAGTGGATGTCATTCTTGTATGTTGTGTGTTACACAACTTTCTTAGGGGTGTTGATTCAAATGACTATATTATGAGAGAAGTTGATCAAGAATTTTCAAATTATACACAAAGATCTCGATTCTCACAAAGAGAAGAGAGGGAAGAAAACCAAGTTTGGAAAATAAAAAGGGATGCTATAGCGAATGCAATGTGGCAAAATTATCAAGAACGAAAATGAAATGTTTCTCATAATAATGTGTACTTGTAAGTTTGATTTTCTTTTTCAAGTGTTACTTTCAATTTTTGCCTTGTGTTGAATTTTGATAAACTGATTTATGCAGCATGGACAAAGGGAAGAATAAGGAAGTTGATGAGAAAAAACTCAATTTCGGTGGCCAAAGGCAATGTCAAAGGAGTTATTGAAATTTTTGGCTAATGAAGTGAAGAAGGGAAATCGACCAAATAATACTTTCAAGTCTATCTCCTTTGCTGCAGCAGCAGAATTCATATCAAAGAAGTAAAATGTCAAATGCTTGTCCGAGCATGTTGAAAATCATCTGAAGAGAGTCAAAGCTACATGGGGAGTGATATCAAAGCTTCGAAATAAAGATTTTGGCTTTGGGTGGGATGAAAACCTTAAGATGATTCAAGCATCACCTACTGTGTATGATGCATACATTGAGGTATGGTAAAATCCCCTTCCCCTTTTTTCTTCGACCTTGTGCCAACGATTGAGATTTGTAAAGTTAATAGTCACGTAATATGTATATGCTTCGACTTTTGGCTGGCTTTGACATATAAATTCCATTAGGGGGTTGAAATTTTGTCATAACTTGGACCATATCAAGGAATCATGCATATTTCTTTCAATGATGCTAGATGATGGCTCAATTTGGTTTTCTTAGTATTCCGTGTTTATTGCCTCGTAGTTTTTCAATGATGCTAGATGATGGCTCAATTTGTGATGTTTAGTTTATGTTTTTTTTATTAGGCAAATCTTGCTCATGACAAGTATTTGAATAAAAAAATTGAGATATACGATGAAATGGCAATCGTTATTGGGAAGGATGTAGCTAGAGGAAGTTCTGCGAAATCATTTGATGATGTTGAAGTGGAGTCTGCGATAAATGTAGAAGAGAAGAGTAATGATGAAAGTGAAACCATGAAAGCAAATGACAATCCATCTGTTTCTTCTATTGGTGTACCATCGGGGTCAACAAAAGCCGAAAGAGAGCTCGTGAGGTTGACCCGGATATACAAGTAATTTCTTCCCAGCTTGGTCAAGTTGCAACGGCTCTCAAAAAATTCTCTAAGTCCAAGCTTGATGTTGAGGTACTCTTTGAAGAAGTTATGAAGACTGAAGGTTTTAAAGATGAGTTTTTGGCTTCGCATTCGATTATTTGATTGCAAATGAAATTCAAGGGAGAGGCTTTCTTGTGAAAAATGAGAAGCTTCGTAAAATTTGGCTTCAAAACTTCATGAAGAAGAACAATACAACCCGATGGTATTGTATTTTTCCTTTCGGACTTTTTAGTTTGTTATGTTTATGTGGTTTGGATATGACTTATGAGGAAGTCGTTGGATCATGTTAACTAGTAATTATCATGTTTCCTCCTTTTGCACTTTACCGATATGGGCGCGCTAAATATTCATGTAATATCCTGAAAATTTGAACACAAGCATGTACGTACCGACACACATTTGCATCATTCGACATTTAAAGGACGTAACTTTTATTACCCTTTTGTTTTTCCTCCTACCATTAATACTACTCCATAGTCTTATCATTTTGTGTTTTCGAAGATCGGACCCAAAAACCTAGAGATCTTATATTGCTAAACTTTAAATTCCAATAATTTGAAGGCCGCATGGCACCCTGTGCGCGTATCGCATGGCCGTGTGAGAAAATTGAAGTTGTGCACGGTACCCCGTGCGAAGGCTGCACGACCGTGCGAATCGTCCGAGAGAGTTCGAGTTTCCGCACGGCACCCTGTGCGCGCTACCCACGGCCGTGCGAGAAAATTGAAGTTGTGCACAGTACCCGTGTAGAAGACGCACGATCGTGCGAATCGTCCAAAGAGTTCGAGTTTTCGCACGAGCACCAGTGCGCGTTTCGCACGGCCGTGCGAGAAGTTACTGAAATTGAAGTCGTGCACGATACCCCGTGCGTAAGCTACACGACCGTGCGAATCGTCTAGAGAGTTGAGAGTTTTCGCATCTGTACCCGTGCGAGACATGCACGGTCGTGCGTATCCGCGCAGTAAACCCGCACGGTGCCCCGTGCGACCCTCGCATGGCCGTGCGGGTACTCGTTTCGGCTAATTTGTTTTAAGGTTTAGGGTTAGAGTTTATTTTCCTTGAAAATAAATTATATTCCTTCCTACCAAACAAAGGAAAATAATTGTTTTGAAAATTATTTTCTTTTCTACCAAACAAAGGAAAATATGGGTGGAAAATGATTTTCCTTGGAAATCATTTTCCCTTGGAAAATAATTTCCTAGGAAAATATTTTCCCCCAACCAAACACACCCTTAGAGTTCCTTACAACTACTTATAATAACTAACTTTACAACTATCGCATAGATCCTTATAAATTATACCCGCTACGATTACTTACAACTCCTTACACTTAAATCGAAAAGGGTTTAAGAAACATAAAACTTTGTACTTTAGTTATAACAAGCATTGGTTAGAAAGGGGAGGAAAAGAAGGATTTTTTTAACAGAGGGAGAAATTGTGCTATCATTGCTTTGATTAAAAAACATTGCAGTCCATGAAGTAAAAGCAAAATTTTCCAATAACCACTGCCGGCTCCAAAGTATACTTGTAAATTTAGTGAAGTGAGTTTTTGCTTAAAAATATCACTAAATTTTTTAAAATATTTCAAAGTATCATTGAATTTTTTTATATAAAAAATGCCACTAAATTTACTTAAACGAAATAAAATATACCACTTGAATTTTCCAAAAATTAGAAAGTTTACTGTTTTAATGACCTTTTTGAATATTTTGGAAAGCTTATTGACAGTTTTTACTGAAAAAAATGTTTAGTGGTATTTTAAGTATTTGGAAAAATTTATTGTTATTTTTGGGCAAGAACTCCTAGTCACGTAAATCGATATTATGTTAACATTTATTTTAAAAAACCATGTTTCTATCCCAAAAGAAAAGACCATGTTAAATGAGGAAAAAATACTTTTGTTGCCAAAAATAATCAATACTTAACTTTGTTTTTTAAGAAAATTGGTTTAAAATAATCCAAAGTATTATACAATATAAGCCAAATAATTCAAACTATGACATGAACTTTCAAGTCATTTGCATAATATTTCATTGGAATTGATGATATGACTCATATATTAAGTACAATTGGACTTTATTTTGAATGTCATAGTCATTTGGATGCCAATAATCCCCATTTTGGGGTATTGCATACCAACAATAAACACCACCTAACGATTCGTACTTTGAGGGTAGTTGTTGTATACTACCATTATAGAGTCAAATATACCTTAGTTTATCGCCAATAATAAAAACCGCCTAATAATTCATTAACCTAATATCTTATTTTATCGCATATAAATGGTAGTATTTAAATGTTAAGGACCAACGTATAATAAATTACCGTGTTATTAAATTGATGAGTCGAATAACCATGACTCAATATTATATTGCAAAAAAGCTGAAATAGCGATGGGTCTTCCAACTGGTTTTTCAATGGGAATTCCGATGAAAATCTTCATTTGAATTTTGCTCATAGGTGTGGAATTCCGACCGGCCCGTTAGTATTTAAAAAAAAACCTGTCAAAAATATCCGTCGCTATTTTTGTATTTTTTGTAGTTATAACAAAATAAATATACTAAAGTCCAGGGATTATGAAATTTAGTTTTTATTGTTTGAAGATTTTAATTTTTATTTTGGTAAATGTTAACTATCTTTTTTTTTCATTTTTTAAGAGTAAAGGTATTTTTTTTGAAGTAAATTAAATTTATGGTTAAATATTAATTATTTTTTAAATCTAAAGATCCTAGTTTCCTTCAAAAAATCAACTCAACTATTTATTAATTTTTATCAATTTATGTATATTTTAAAAAAAATAATTAAATTCATGCCCTTGGATTTTAATCCAAATAACTTATTTATTTTTTCTTAGTTCATACATATATTTTTTAAAATATAATCTTTCTTAAATAAATAAAAAAATAAAAGTAATCCCATCATTTAACTCCCAAAAATGGACTTCTATAACTATGCAACATTACAAGATACCTCTAGGCACTAACTTATTATTTACAATACCTGAAGGACTTTTTTATCATCGAAAAATTTTGATTTACACTTTTCGAGATTTCGATAAATGTTTTTGTCTACCCCTGAACTTTTCGAATTATTTTTACCCCTTTAACATTTTTTTATCATTATAATATACAACATTACAAGATACCTCTAAGCACTAACTTATTATTTACAATACCCGAAGGACTTTTTTATCGTCGAAAAATTTTGATTTACCCTTTTCGAAATTTCGATAAATGTTTTTGTCTATCCCTGAACTTTTCGAATTATTTTTACCCCTTTAACATTTTCATCCCATTATAATATTATAGTTATTAAAATCTCAACAATTCTATTTTAAATATGTAATTTCAATATCTTTCACGACACTTTCAAAAGAAATTATAACAACTGGCCCACCTTCAACCATTCGAGCTTTCTACTAGAGTGTGGGTTGAAAATGGCCCGAGTCGGTACTTAGAGTTTGTTGTAATTGATACTTCATTAGTCCTTGATTAATAAAGCCAACTTTTCTCCGATTAAACAAAAGAAATTATAACACAATATGCATTTCATGATAATGTCAACGTTTTCGATGACAGATTTTGACTTCTAGCAAAATTGGCATATAAACTGCAAATAGTTCGAAAGTCTAAATTATTTTACACATTAATCCCTATATTTTAAATTATTTTAAGCCAATAATTATTTTATAGGACTCTATTTGAAATGAATTCTTTGCAGCAATTGCAAATATGTAATGTTGCATATATTGTTGTAATATATGCATACAAGTATATTAACGGTCACATATGCAAAATGTGCAACAATGTATCCAACACTATACAAATATTTTTACAACGTATGTAAAACTGCAGTTATGTTAGGAGATTTATGTTTGTATGTATGATCATGTTAATTTTCTCTTAAATATATATATTTAGTTTACAACGTATGTTTGCATTTATGATGCATGCAATACTATACAAAATAAGCATATGCGAGTTATAGCATCACTTTACGAAATAATATTTATTTCGAAAAAATAATTTCGAAATAAATATTATTTCGTAAAGTGATGCTATAACTCGCATATGCTTATTTTGACGTCAAAGTGATGCTATAAGTTTAGAAGACGTCATTCTTATAACTATCACCAACTTTGTGGATACTTTTTTTTTATTTAACAGTTTCAATTCATTCTTATTATAAGATTTTCTATGTTAACTCTATTGTACATCGTTTATGAAAAAACAATGTATTTTATATGTTTTTTGTGTGATTGTTTGAAATTTATTAAATGACAATAAGTGCAATCTTATCCAAGAATTTGCTTTTTTCTCATATCAACATACGTGGATGTATTATCTTTAACTAGTGCAGATTTGCTAAAAACCTTGACCAAAAGCAAGCTTTAAGCCTTTAACACTGTTTAATACGGAGTACAAGTATTAAAAGATCCTGTCTGCCCATTATTATATTGCCATTTTTCTTTTTCTTTTTCTTTTTTCCCTTTTGCATTGTTAGATAAATGCCCAACATAAATCAAATCCAAACTTCTGGTTTTTTTCTCTCTCTGGGATTCAACTCCTCACCATGGCCCCTGGTTTTTCATTCCCTCCTTTTTGTATAAAAACCTCTGGTATTTTTCTTTCTCCACCTTTCTCTTCGATTACCCACCTCGATCCACAAATTCCTATCTTTATATTTTTCCAACAAACGAACAATTTTTTTCATATTCAAACTTATTCCCACAGATCTACTGCTGGGAAATACATAGAAAGTATATTACTGTGTTCTCTTCTTTGTTTTCTGGCAAACGATTTCTTGGCCACCAGGTGTTTGTTTAAATACCTGAGAGAGAAGGAGAATTGGAGATTTGCTGGAATATATGAAAATGGAAGCTGGGTTGGTTGAACAGAGGAGAGAGATTGTTGGGCATGTGAATAACAGGGTTATTAGGAAGAAAAAGGTGAGGAGGAGATCATCATCATCACCACCAACAACAATACCATTAAAGAGGAGAATCCCTGTTTGCCTGGCTTTGCAGGAGCTCTTTAGCTGTTGTAAAAAGGTGTTCAAAGGGCCGGGCTTTGTTCCTCCTCCTCAAGACGTTCAATCTCTTTGTACCATCCTTGGTGAGACTCTCATTCTCTATCTATGTGTGCTGATGATTTTTGGAATTCTTGCTTCTGAATTTGATGTGGGCATGAAGTTATCCTTGTTTTTTTATGTCAACTTTGTTGCCTATTCGATGATGTACAATTTGATGTTGTTATTCGGTGTTTTAACTGGTCAAACGAATTAGTACTTGCTTTGCAATTTACTATTATCATACTGTGTCGGCAGAATAGGAAAAAATGGGGATGAGTTTGCTCTTATGATCTTCGCCAATGGTCCAATTGTATCCTTTTGTGTTTTGGGATGGCAAAAAGAGGGTTGGGTTTGAGTCGGGGGACCATTAATTAAATTATTTGATTTTTCATGTTTCTAGGTCCCTAATATGTTCACTCGATAATGGTAGGGTATTAAAAAAATCAAAAACAATAGTTAATATCAAATGCCGGTCTTCGCGTTTTCAAAAAAGTTCTTTTATAATTTCTGTTTAGGGGATAGAATAACCGAGATCAATGGTTTTGAAACCGAGTTTCATTACCTTCTTCAGATTTTACTACATAAGCTAGCTACATCTAGAATTCTATATATCCCTAACAATGAAGCAAAAATGTGGCATAAAACCATACCTGCATATACGTTTCATGCTTCTGAGTGCATAATAATTTTGCATTAGGCTGTTTTTCATTCAAGGAGATCTTAATGTCTTTACTTAGAAGAATATCATAATTGAATGAAATCTTAAGTATTACTAACATTTTAACACGATCACGTCAACACATAGAGAGCAAATGGATATTGATGGTAATAATCTTTGAAGCAATCAACATAACATGATGTTAGGATACAGAAAGTTCACTTCAATATGGGCAAATAAAGTTGCATTACCTTATGCACCTATTAGTGCATCAAAGTCAATGTGCATGTGTCTAGGGTTAGAGGAGTTTAATAATTAGGGTTGTCAATTGTGGGAGCTATGTTAGCCAAATAATACTTTGTTTTTGATTTTTGTTAAAAAGTACCTAGAGTTTGTAAAACATGTTGATTAGCTTTTTTGGGCAAACAATCAAAGTATAATGATATCAGATTAAATTTCGCCTGAGTCAGGTTGTGTCAAGTTTATGCTTCTCGTAATAATATTGCTAGTTGGGTTCTCGTCACGTTGGACATTGTCAGGCCCAGGTTTTATATTCTAAGACTCCTTTTGTCCTTTCCAAAATATATTATTCCATTTTGCTGTAAATTTATTTGATTATAAAAGACCTACATGCATGATATCAAATCCATTTGAGAATCTCATGGGTGGTTGTTCTGATTGTGAATAGGTTAGTAATGGATAATACCATAGAGCATGGTCCAGTATTTATTAGTATTATTTTCCATAATTTAGGTTTCATGATCCAGATCATAGCAGATGGATTGCATGGAAAGAAAATGTGAATCTTGGGGGTTGAGCTTGCTTTCCTAGTGACCGTGGTCTAAGTTCTCTTATTATTGGACTATCTGGATTTTAACTTTTGTTTTCCTGTACATTCTAATCCTTTCAATTGGAGCTATTATGAAGATTTTTGGAAGTAGTTTTACCTTATTGCTGTTTTACCTGCTTGCTTTAAGCAGAAGGCCGATACTTCAAATTGGTAATAAAGTTGTGAATCTTTACCTTTTCAGCTGTCACCTCTAGTCAATTTTTTATTTTTTATTTTTTGATCATTAAAGCTTCAAATGAAGCAAAGGAAATGACACAGTAAACAACAAAGAAAATAAACCAGCTTGCTCATGGATCTAAAGCACCTCACCACATATTGAGGGCTAAACAAAAATTATCCTCCCAAAGTTTGATCCAGTTATTCCTACTTAAACTTTATACCCCGAGCAAATGTGGGACCCATAACCTGAAGTCATGTAGCCATGGGTGAGGTACAGTTTTGATTTATGATAATGTGAAAAGGGGCTGAAGGTCATGTGATTGAGAAAAAAATGCAAAAAACATTAGAGATATCAAATTTGATTGCGCTATTATTAGTCAACCTAGATTTGCTGCTAACAAATAGATTTATGATGGCAAACCACTTTCTGCTATGGTTAATTTTTTTACTAGTATGGTAATGTTTCTTTTTGAAATTTCCAGTTTCTCATCCTCTTTGAAAATTTGCAGTCATATGCTTTGCTTGGTGGGACATACTGTCTCGGTAAAATGGTTATCCCTGTAAAATGTCTCTTTACACGAACAGCTTGATATTTGTTTTTACCCATATAAGTCTTCATGATAAAATATTCTTCAAAATGACTTAATTGATGTTTATGTTTTTGTCCTTTAGGAGTAACTTTTTGGTACTCTTTTCAATTTCTCCATATGCTTGACATTTTAACTTCGTTATGGACACTTAGCTGTTTCATTTCAATTTAGGGTTCATGCTTACCAATGCGAGACTCATTAACTCTCTATAATTAAGGTTTGTTACTGCTGAGGAATCCTACTATCATATTTGGAAATTTTTGAGTACGGGAAAGCCTTTAATAGAGCTCATTGAAATAGTGGCCCTGTTGTTCTATACTCATCCTGTTGAAAACCTGGGTTTGGTTTTCGAGTTTTGAGTTTTGGGTTTGGGTTTGGGTTTGGACAAAATGAGTAGATGACTATACTCGCAATTCCTACCATTGTTTTGTCAAATTTTTTTTGGGAAGGACAAAAAAAAGGGGGGTCAATTTGCATCAAAGTCAAGTTTTGAGTGATAAATAGGATAATCCACATGTTATATCAATATCAGATCTCCAACTATTTGTTATATGATGGATTGTATCCGTAATCGTGTTATATGGGAGTAGGAATATTGTATTCTTGTTGTGTATGCTTGACAACATTCCTATTGGGTGCTTTACTAGCGGTGCAGCATACCTACTAGGGTTACGTACTCGGGGATAATCTTGATCCCCCCTCTTGTCCTTTCTTAATTTGATGCGATTTTTGATCTAGGGCTAATAGAAATGGGTAAAGTTGACACATTCAAACCCCCCTAAAACCTAAAAAAATGGCCTAGGCAAGATTTTAGGGTATGGATGGGATTTTGAATTTGAATTTTTAATTATGTGACAAATGATTTGAAGCGTCCAAATTTTGAAATACAAAGAAAATAGTGAAAATGATATTATTCTACCTGAAAATGTGACGGAGGTGAGAATCTGAGATCTCTGTGGCTGTGTCTTTGTCATGTGTACTATTGTGCTTTAGCTATCTATAATATCCTGGTTACAAAAATTGATGCAACCCCAAACAATGTATAAACATGGGAAATGCCGACAAATTTGCTGTCAACGATAAGAAGAATTGATTCGTACTGGACATGCTAGCTTAATACCTTATCTTACGTCTAGACTTTATTCTCCACTTCTACTGAATCTGGAATAATCTGTTACTGGATAGAGAAGCAATGGACAGGAAGCATTACATGTTTTCTAGTTAGATTTATTTTCAATGAGGACTGTTATTGTGCATGACTTCTTTCTTAGCCGAATTTTATCATGAAAGGTTGCAAACTGTACTTTCTTTTTTACGACATCTTATTGGAAGCCATTGCGTCTTCCACTTGATTTGGCCTTAAATATAAAATAGGGGAAAAAAATATCGAATTCCCTTTGTGCATAAAGTTGATGGTTCAAGCAATTTGATATCTGTGGTAAAGTTGATACCTGATTCAGGCAATTTAACTAATTTAGACACGATCCTTTCTTATAAAGGTACAAATTTGTCTTTTTCAGATAGAATGAGACCTGAAGATTTGGGCCTGAGTGGGGATCTTCAGTTTTTCAAGACAGAAAGTAGTGTCAAAGAGAATCCGAGAGTCAAATGCACCACGATATACAAATGCCAGAATTTTTCAGTAAGTACATCATAGGCCAATTGGTTTTCAGTAAATGGAAATTATACATGAATTATCTTTATTTAGAAACTACGGATTGTTGTTACTGACACCAAATATTGCATTAAGCATTTTCTCCTTTTCTGGCATGAATGACACTGTTACTTTTCTGATTGTTTCCTTTCTCACTTTGCAGATGGCTCTTTTCTTTCTTCCAGCATCGGCCGTTATTCCCCTCCACAATCACCCTGAAATGACTGTTTTCAGTAAGCTTCTATTAGGTACAATGCATATAAAGGCATATGATTGGGCTGATGCTAAAGATGTGGAGCATAGGGAGCAGTCTTCTCCATGTGAGCCACTTTCTTTCTTCTCTTATGTTTTTGAGCTACTTGAATTCTTTTTAGATCTCTTGGAATCGGTCTCTCTACTTTTAGAAATACCTGGATAAAGTTGCCTATATATGGATCTCACCAGACCCTACGAAAGCAAGACCCCCACTGGAGGAGTTGTTACTTGGACTTGACATTTTAGCTCAAGTAGCTCAAGTACCTATGTCTGAAACCTGAGACATTGAATGGGGTTTGGATGCTTAGCACTTCAATTCATATTCTTTTTAAATAAAAAGAGAGAAACCTTTTGGCAATACCAAATCTGTCAAATAGATATGAACCCCCATGTAGACACTTTTGAGTTTAGGTAACATAGTTTTTGTTGATTCTAACTAGGAGATTTTCTAATCATAGTTTGGGTAAATTGTGCAGTGAGATTAGCAAAATTAAAAGCTGATGACGTGTTCACAGCACCATGTCACACATCAGTCTTATATCCGACATCTGGGGGCAATATCCATGCTTTTACGGCTATAACACCCTGTGCAGTGCTTGATTTGCTTGGTCCACCTTACTCGAAGGAAGATGGCCGTGATTGTAGTTACTACAAGGACACCATCTACGCTTCTTCAGGCAAGTTTAAAAGTCCATACATCATATGTTAGTTATCAGTGGCTGCTTTTACTAGTCACGTTTGTTGCCATATTTGAACTTTCGACACCTGCTCTCCCCTTTGTTCTTATTAAAAGATCATAGTTAATCACTTGTCACAAATAGAAAATCTGGACATGAACTACCCTAAACCATCTTCACCTGAGGCCCAGACTTGGATTTGTTTTTCCCAGTGGGGCTTGATTGAAACCTGAACAACCGGTTTGCTTGACCCCTTTTAGTGAAGCCGTGTATGTACCCATTGTCATTTTCAGCACCCCGTTAGAGAAATTTGATGAACTTCTGTTAATGATGAAATTTGTTCGATGCAGATGGAAAGTCTGTAGTCCCGAAAATTGACAAGCACTCATATGGATGGTTGGAGGAGATTGATGTGCCAGAGCAATCAAAGATGGATGGGATAGAGTATTTGGGTCCTCGGATTATTGAGACTGCCAACTAACTACATTCACTCGTACTCCCCATGTTTTCCCCCTCTTTTTTAGTTGTCCGGTTTATTTCCTTTTCCTCTGGATCCTTTCCCTTCTCGTCATGTAGCAGTTCCCAAAAGCCTTTGGGGAGGAAGGAGAAAGGTATTTTCCTGAACCACAGAGGTTATAATCTTGGTATAGTGCATTGTACATACTTCCATAAAAAGGAACTTTTTTCTCCGTGGTGGTGTCTTTGTCGGATGGTCTTCATCAAAGCTAGAATCCCACATACAATCATTGAATCAAAACTTCATCAATCGCTTAATAAACTTCGTAAAATGGGTTGAGTTTGAGTTTGGTTCATTTAAAACTGAGATAGGAAAGAAGATGATGAAGATGTCGGTCGAATCAAGCTCAGTATAAGTAACATCTTCACCCGCATCTGATAGACGTTCACTTTCACATCATCCAACCTATGACCTATTCATCCAATTGATAAATTCATTGAGAATTGTTTTTAATGATTTTTGTCTCTTTTGTTTTATTTATTTTTTGATGATTTTGTACCTAAAATTGCGATATGATGTGGACGATAGATGAATTGGATGAGGGAAATTGTACTTTTAAGTGTTAAATTAGTTTGTAGTGGACTACAGGTATCTAGGACAAGAGGTGTTAAATTGGTGGCAATGTACGTGGGTTCTGGGTTAAAGAGTTGGCAAAAAAAAAAGACGGTAATGCCCTTAATGATTTGAGTGATTTTGCAATTGGAGGGGAACGTATGCTGGGATTCGCAGAAGAGGGAGAGAGACACACAGAGCAGAAGAGAGAGGTAGAGTTAATCCTACAAACTGATAGCTTGAAGGAGTGAGAAGAGCGCGATGACAAAGGAGTAGAAGAAGAAAAAGCAAAAGTAGTGGCAACTTGGTTTAGAGTTCATCGAAGCTTCTAACGAAGAAAAGCAAAGTGGGATTGAGTTGGGTAAGTTATGAATTTGTTTTGTTTTTTGCGTTCAAGGGTTTTTTAGTTTCAGTGGTATAATGTGCTTGAAAATGGGCTGAACTCTGTTTAAATTTGACAGAGTTAGTTTGAATTGTCGTTGGTTTTTGCGGTGGAAGGGTTTGTGTGTTTAGGGGTTATAATTTGTTCGCAAATGGTTCAATTCCGTTTGAATTGAATGACAACCATTGTTTAAGATAACCGTACGAGTAAACATAACGAAACTTATGAGCATGTACAATGCAAAACATATGGGGTGAACTACATACACTCGAAATGCATATATCAACTAACCAAACACTGAATTTCGGATAATACCACATTCCCTTCATAGACATCCCGAGGTATCAACAACCATTTTGATGGATAACTTAAACCGTAATGCACACCACCATTTACCTCACCTCCCACCAAAACCCAAGTCAGTCAAGCATCCATCAATGAAATTCATGAAATATAAAATATCCCTCCCCCCTAAAAAACAACTCACTCTTCAAAAACACAAGTCCAAAAACAACAAAGACCCCTACACACAAGCAAATTGAGAACCATAACCCCCTCCCCCAAAACACCAACCCAAAATGTATGCTACAACTTCACAACCGACAAACTCACTCAACAAAACAAAAATCCAAAATAAATATGTTCAATTCATACAAAATTCGACCCATTTTCAAACAAATTATAACCCCCAAAAAGACAAACCCTTCCACCACAAAAACAAATCACATTCTAACGAAATTACGTCCAATTTAAACAAAGTTTAGGCCATTTCCAAATACATTACACCACCAAACCTAAAAGCCAAGCCAAAATCTAATGAAAATCATAACTTGTTGAATTCAATTCCACTTCATTATTCTACGTCGACGCATCTGCCACTCTGTTATTATCTGCTTCTTCTTCTTCATTGTCGTTGTAGTCGTCGTCCTCGTCGTTGTCGTTGTGCTCTTATCTCACCTTCGGCGCCTTTCTTCTTAACTCGGCTCTCTTTTCCCATCTATCTCTCTTTATAATTCAATTGCAAAACCACTCAAATCATTAAGGGAAATATTATTTTTGTCTTGCTAACTCATTAACACTGGGGCTCATGTACATTGCCACCATTTAATACCTGCTTGTTCTTAGCGCCTTGTAAGTCCACTACAAACTAATTCAATATTTAAAGGTCAATTTCCCATTGGATAAAGCAAGTGAACACGGATGATGGATGTAGTGGGTGATGTTTCACTAGATCCAAATCTAATCCATTAATCTTAAATATAATGAGTCATTATGGTTGGAGACATTGAGATTTACCATTGATCACCCAACAAAACAAATTTACGAAAATCTTTTGAAAGTAATAAATATTAGATAATAAGGCTCACAATCTCACCCATATCTAATGTTAACTGAATCATTCTTGCCCTCAACCTCGTCGACGGAGTGGATCAATGGGTCAATTGGTCGGATTGTTTAATCCAGGATAGACCAGGTTGACCCCGATTGCCCATGGAATCGAATGGAACTGGTTTGATATATATAGGGGAGGGCTCACTTAAAAAAGAAAATTATTTTTTTCTTAGGGGGAGAGGTCTAGAATCTCTCGCTCACTTTGCTCTTCTCACTCTCTCGCATCTCTCTACCCTCTTTGTGGTTCTCGCCGGCTCTCTTTGCTATTGGGCTCTCTTTGCTATCGGACTCTCTCTCGACTGTCTCTCAATCTTCCCACCCTCCCTACGTCTAGCTCTTGCTCATCTTCTCTTCTTTTTCTCTCACCTCTCTATACCCTTTTTGTGGTTCTCATCAGAATCTCTCTCTCGCTAGTCTTTCTCTTTGCCACTAAGCTTTCTCTCAAACTCTCGATCGACAACCCTATCCATGGCTCGACTTCTCCATTGTCTCTTTGTCATCCATCCCTTAATCGCTGACTTGTGGGTTTCTCTCTCTCTCTCTCTCTCTCTCTCTCTCTTGAAGCATAATGCTTGTTGAAATTGTGTTAGGATATACATCAATCGAAGAATTCAATGACTCGGTTTTTATGATGGATTCTTCTACTTTATGTCCAAAGTTGTGAACTTGTATTAGGAGATACATGTGTGTGCTTTGATATGGCAATTATATTTCATCACATAAAGTTATTTCTAAGTTTCTTATGTTAAAATTTTTCAAGTGGCTTTTAAATCTAGGGAGGACCATAGAAAAACTTGAATTTAAAGAAGCTTAAAAAGTTGGCTTGCACAAGTCGATGAAGATCTCTGTATATCAATCCCCTCTTTGTCTCTAGCCACATCAGATTGTTTCGTGTATGTGTTTATTGCTTGTCTTGTTTCTCTTTTGTCTTCATTTTTTGGATTAGAATGATGTTAATTGTTTCTAATGGTGCTCGTGGATGTTGGGTATTTTGTGGATTAGAATGATTGTAGTTGTTTCTTAGAATGATTGTGCAACAAAAATTTGTGAATTTTGGGTGTCTTCATTTTTTGGATTTGAGTTTCCTGAATGATTTGAGTTGCACTCGAATTGTGTTGCAAGATGACTGAATTGAGTTGGCTAGACGCCTGAGTTGTATTGGTTGGCATTAGTGATGGAATCATGTTGGCAATTTGATTGGAGCTGTGGTGAAAAGTCAAAATTGTTAATGACTCGAAACTACTTGTGAACATTAGTGGAGATTAACGATCGAAGCTGCTTATGAACATCGGTGATCGTGACATTCAAATTGAGTTGAGTTGCATAAGTGCCTAATTTGAAATTAGGCATAACTGGTATGATCTCTATGGATTGCAATAATGTTTGTCTAAATGGTAAAATTGTGAAGCCTTGTAGCTCACTCGGTAGAGCATTTGTGTTATTATATAAAGATATCCGTTCAAATATCACAAAGGCTGCAATTCCAAGCTTCAAAGTTGGAAAGATGTAGATGCTTTAATATGAACCAAAATAGCATCAATTTCTTTTAACCAACGAGTTATATGAACAAACAACATGCCACTCTAAGTATTATTGATTTCTTGTACGCTGTAACCTTGATCATCTTAAGGGGAAAATACAAAATGTATTTGAACCTTGATTATCTTAAGGAGAAGATGAACAATGTAAAACCATGAATTATTCCATGACAAGAAATGCATCAATGTGAAACCTCTTCCCGAGCCAAGGCAAGAAATGAAGGTAGATGAAGAAGATAAGGAAGAGAAGTAAGATGTTTCAAAAACAAAACAATCTACAATTTCAAGTTTCAAAGCTAGAAATAACACATAATTCTCATAGGCATACATAGCCAAACAAGCTTTAAAGCTAAAAAAGCACATGATTCCATAGGCTTAAAAAGCTAAATAAGCTTCAAAGTTACAAAGTAAACTCAATTATAAAGACCTTGACCTCTTCTATTACCACTCACCAAGTGGAAACTTAATTCGGTTAAGGCCTCAACCTCTTCCATTACCGGCCACCAAATGGAAAGTCTACTCAATTAAAAAGGCCTAAACCTCTTATAGAGATGCTTTAGAAATTAATACAAGCATGTTCTCATAGACATACAAAGTCAAAAATACAAAAGGTATAGAAATTATTTTGAAAATTACATCAAATATAACATGTCTAAAATTCCATATCCATGAAAGTTTTATTTCCACCCATTATCCAACATCTTCAAAGCATGCTTCCATAGGAATACTTGAAAGTTCCACTTCTATCTATTTGCTAACATCTTCAAAGCATCTTCCATCTAAAAACCAAAAAATAATAAATAAAATAAAATACAATTAGACCATGGCAAAGATAATAAAATTAGAAATAATAGAAGGAATTTTTACCTTTAAAAGCTCTTTGAAAAACAATTTCGACTATCGTGGTACACTTGTTGTCCACAAGCTTTACAACTCTCAACCTCTTAGCTTGTTGCTCAATTTCTTTCTCTTTTCCACCTTTAATTGGTTTACCACTGCCTTTCATATTACATTGTTTAGGTGGGAGAATGTCGATCCGATCGAGCGCACTTGATCCGATAAATCACTCAAACTCACTTATTTTGCTCTCATTTCTAATTCCCTTGAATTCCTTCACTTCTTTCAAAATACTTTGAATTCTTTTGCCAACACGGTCGAGTATTTCCCGATCTCCTCTAGCTATTTGCATACAATCTAAAAAGTCTACCCAATTTATTAAAACTAACTTATCTTGGAGTTCCATTTGTGAACGTTCTTCTAAAAGAGTGCCTTTCACATAAAAAAAATTGGCTTCTTTGCTGCCATTTCAGTCCATCTAGTCAAAATAAAATATATAAGCAATTCCTATAAAGCCTTTTCCTTCAAAATACACAATATATGACAACAAAAAGTACCTTCACGTTTAAATATTTCACATGAGCAATGTGCCACTTGATTAAAGGAGTCATATATCACTTGCTTTTTTGTAGCCCTATTTTGGCTATTATCCACCACAATAATTAATAGCCCCTCTCTTATTGCTTGCTTGTCGTCAACCTCACAATGCATAAAAGCATTCCAAAACTAATCTTAAAACTTATAAAAATTAGCATAAGTATAGATTTCACTTGCATGCCTTTCTAACTCTTTGGCAGTCTTCAATACATTGAAGAAGATGTTTTATTATCTCGCTTGCAATCGATTATTCCTTTGCAACTCCACTTGCACTCTCAAATCGAATCCAAAACTTAATCAAACTCAAATGTGGATTCATGAAATTACTAAAGAATCAATTTTCACTTTTAGCTGGCCATGCCCAAGATCGTTATGTTAACCGCAAGGAGGGGATGCCGAAGGCTGGGCTAGTGACTTGGAGTGAAGTCGTAACAAGGTAGCCGTCTTGGAAGGTGCGGCTGGATCACCTCCTTTTCAGGGAGAGCTAATGCTTGTTGGGTATTTTGGTTCGACACCGCTTCACACCCAAAAAAAACGGGCGACGTCCGAGTTAAACTTGGAGTTTGCTATAGCTACTCTTAATATGCTTGGGACTCTGCCTTTATGGATTTAGAATCAAGCGAGATACAAAGGTGGACACCCGAAATTCAATTATTATCTGAATAGGTTGTACTATATGGGAAAGTAAAATATCTCTTAAAAGAAGCAAAAAATCTTACTAAGAAGGAAAACTTCACACCCGGCCTGCAGGTCTTAGTCAAGAAAGCACTCCACCAAAACCGAAAAGTTGTTCTGAATTTTTATAATAATTCTCCACAACAACGATTTTAAGCGGAGAAAGCGTAAAAGTTCCAGCTAACACGGTGTTTTTCTAATTTCCAAAGCTTCTTTTCCCCAAGAAAATACGGTTCTCAAGACTTCTCCCAAAAATAAATCCCTGAAATAAGTAGATATCTATATATCTTAAATAAGATACAAATGAGACAACTATGAATTACTTTGCAAATCAAAATCTCGAACAACAATTTGTCACCTTTGTTCAAATTTTATAGAAGTCTATGAATTGTACACAAATGATTTCAATCATTCAAGAAAGTCATCGTTACTATTTAAAGAGCATCCTACCTTCATAGACAGTTTTCTCATAATATGCCAAATGCAAAATCAATGGTAGTCATTGAAATTTTGCTTGTATTTTCGCTTCCATTGCAGGATCTTGATCAATAATAAGACAAATAGGCATCCGACCACCCACTACATCTAAAATTTTATCAAACAACCACATAATTAATTTCTCTTTCTTATTTCCCAATAATGCAACCCCAAATGCAACACAAGACCAATGGTTACCCAACCCAGTGAAAGGGGCAAATAAATTTTCTATCTATTAGTATAATATGTTCTATCAAAAGATACCACATCACCATATAGTTAATAATTTGCTCTTGCAATGGCATGCACCTAAAACACATGTTTAAGTGTACCATCAACATCCAACTCATAGGAAAAATAACATGATGGATGAACCTCTTCTTCCTCTTAAAATTCTCAATGAATATTTGTGCATCGGAATCTTTGATAAATGCTTTTAGATCTCGTTGAAGGTTTTTCAAGTGTTATTTACTACATCCAACACTTTCAAAGCCACCAACTCGCTCTTCAAGCAATGGCGGAGTTAGTACTTTAGATTAAGGGCCTCCAACTATTAATATTCATCATCATATATATGTATGATTTTTTTAAATATCTCGCTCACCGATACCGTGAATTTCTCCATCTTTAAGATCGGGATCGGTTATAATTGTTAACAATAGAACCTTATATAATACTCTGTATGTATTATTTTTCGCAACAATTAAAAAAATTAAAACAAAATACCATATTATGACACCTTTAGAATTGAGTCCACAAAATAATTTCCAATTCAAGAATCGTAAGATTAAATTGGATCATTCCATATTAAACTAGATAAAAAAATAAATGAAATATTTCCCAAAATAAAAGGTTAAATAGTTGTGTGTGTGAGAGAGAGATAAATAATTTAGGCATGTGGGCCATTGCTTTTACGTGAAGAGAAAAAAGTACTTAGAGATAAAGAGACACCTTAGGGCTTAGAGAAACCTAGGAATGAGTGCAAATTTATTTATTTTTTTGTTATCAAATACCTAATTGCCTATAATTGTATTTTTATATAAAAAATAAAAAATATCATGATTTGGGTCGAGTAAAAATATAGGATGTTTATGATTTTTTGAACTTTTTAAAGGTGTCTATAGTACTCCATATATACTATTGTCAGCTCCTTCAGACTATTTATTAGAATTTTTCTTGGCCAAGGGTGTCCATGTATACCCTTAGAGCCTTCATGGCTCCGCCACTGTCTTTAAAGATGCGATGAATTTTAGAAGGATCGATATTAGCGTGAGTAACTAACTTGAATAAAGTCCTATGCAAATTATTTACAACCCTATTGGACATTAACATATGATGCTTCCTAGGAGTTGCATGTAAATGTGTATGACTTTTTTAAAATCCGAAAAGAACATATGTATCGAGTGTTTGATCTTTTAATACCAATAATCGCATTACAACCTTCTCTAATCAATTTTACTTTCCAATCGGGGTTCACATTCATTGATATTAGTCAAAATACTTGTTTAAAGCAAATAAAATACTTATATGAGTGTGCACCTTCTTTATTCTTCTTAGATCTTGATTTATGAGCACTAAAACTAATATAATAAGCATAAATTTAATAGAAGTTCTCATATTTTTCGATGGTAGCAAACTCCAATCCTTCTTTTGGTTTAAACTCCTCTTCACAAAAGGGTATCCACTCCTTTCACTACTAGAAAACTATTAATTAGCGACGGAATCAACGATGAAAACCGACAAAAAACAACAACCGTGTCGGACAACGAACGGAATTAGTGACGGAAAACGGTATTCGTTGCTATTTTGGAATTAGCGACGGAAATATCCGTCGCTATTCCGTCGATAAGCCGTAGCTGGGGTATTTAGAATTTTCAAATCTAGGAAAAACAAAAAATTAAATTATAATTAAATTAATTTAGTCGATAGCAACGGAACAATGACGGACTGTTCAGTTGCTATCGACTAATAAAATTAAGATCTGGCCTTTCGGCCATATTGAGGAACCCGAAAGCGAAGAGAGAAAGAAGTGCGAATGATTTTGTGAGCAAGAGTGCCCAGCCCACCACCACGAGTCCATAACCCCCACCGACCGCTGGTCGACCGCCGCCCCGTCTCCGTACGGCGCCGCTAGTCCGCTGCCCCTGCGTTCGTAAGCCAAAGACGGGTGAGTTCTCCTTGGTTGCTCCCGCCCCTTGGGCCGCCACCGTGCCGCCTGTCTCGCCGCCACCGCCGCCCGTGCCGCCGCCTAGTTTGAAGGTATTGTTTTGTTGATTGTTATTAGATTTAGGGTTTTCAATAATTTAGTACAAATTGATGATTTTATGTAATTGTTGCAAATTAATAATGTTTGTGAATGAATTTGAAAAGAAAAATGTGCAATTGTGTTATTTATGTATAGATGTTGTGTTGTTTAAAATATGTGAGGTTAGATTTGTTTGAAATTATTATTGAAGTTGAAGTAAATTTTATTTGTGATTTATATATGTGCAATTGTTTGTGGTTTATTTATAAATTTATTGAACATTTGACAAATTATTAATAAATAGTGGTTACTTGTGTGAAATTAAAAATAAAATTATTGTTATAAATTTTGAAATAATTTTATAAATTATAATTGTGTGTGAGTTATTTTATACTAATTAGGTAGAAATAATGTAATCAATTCTATTTGTGTGAGTTTATTTATGCTAATTAGGTATGGTTAGTTTAATGATGAAATAAATAATTAAGAGTAAAATATAGAAATTAAAGAAATTTATGTATAAGAAAAGTATATGTTCAATGCATAATGGTTATATATATTATGTTCATTATAGAAGAAATGTAATCATAACATCTCCATGTATTGGTATTGGACTAGTCATGGAGAAATTAAAGAAATTTAATAAATTGTTAAATGTCAATCGAATATATATGGACGAGCCTACGCATCATAAATGGATGTATCGTACGTCATTACATGGTAGAGTTGGGCATAGACAAGAGTTTTTAGACGGGGTTGAGGAGTTTGATGCACATGCTAGAAGTCAATCAGAATTTGTACATAATCAACAATATAGGTGTCCATGTCGCAAATGCAAAAATTGGAAGTATAAGGATTCCAATGAAGTTAAGTTACACCTTTATCAATATGATTTTCTTCCAAACTATTGGTATTGGACTGGTTATGGAGAAATAGATCCTCATTTATATGAGGATGATGGCTAGTTGATGATGTTCTTTTTATGTTGTTTTATATTAAATCACTTTAATTTATGTTGTAATCAAATAAATACTTATTAATGTAATGAAGGTGAAACAATTGAAGCGTATTTTCTTAATAGACGAATATTTATATCTAACGCTTACATGTTTATATGTTTACTAATGTTTATATGTTGTTTTATATTGAATCACTTTAACCGTTGGATGTTTAACAATGTTTTTTTGTTGTTTATGTTAGGAAATATGGAGCGAGGTAGAGGCAGGTCGAAAAGATCAACTACTCAGGGAAGGGCTAGAAACGTCAATACCGATGGCGAAAGTAATGATGTAAGCACTTCTAGCCCCCTCAAAACCCTCCTTACCTTCGGTTTCTTGTAGGTGGAGCACTATCTCCACACTCCCCTTACAACCAAACTCCAATGGGTGGGTCATTCATTCCCAACCCTCCTTATTTCCAACCTCCAAACATCCCGCACATGCAAAGTCCAATGGGTGGGTCTTTCATCCTAAACCCTCCATATGCTCAACATGGTCATATGTACTCAAACCCGCCCCATACGTACACATATAACAAATATGGTACGACCTTTATACTACGCATCCACGTTAGTGCCGAACAAAGGCCACCACAAAGGCCTACAAATGATGTGGCAACCGATGTAGGCAACGAGCATGCTAGTCTTGAATCAAGCAATGCTAGCAGCTGGGAAAAGATTCGGATTGAGCCGGATGGTGAAGGGTAAGTGTGATAATAAGTAATAAAATAAACTAAGCTTAATAGTAGAATAGCATAACTAATTGTTTTATATGTTTTTTGATTAGGTTCTTCCCCATTAATAAAGTTGTGGGCACGATTTCCCACATCTTCCAAAGCAAGTTTGACGGAGCATGGCCTACATGGGGTAAAGTTCCTCGATCACAACGTGATTTGTGGTTTTCTCGAGTTCAAGGATGACAAATCTTTAGTTTTCGAATTTGAGGTAACATAATGACATAATGTGTAGGTTTGAGCATTATATTATAATTTCATAACTTATAAACTACTTTTTCATTTGTATAGAAATTTTACACTTGGTCTCTAACCGATGAAGTCCAAATAAGAAGAAATTTTGAGAAGAAAGGAAGTGATCGATTGAAGGATTTCATGCTGAAAGTAAGGAAAAATAAGAAGAAGCCGAAATGGTTGGGTGACAACTACTGGCGGGAGTTGTTAGAATATTGGGAAACTGCTAACTACAAGAAGTTCCGTGAGCGAGGCTCAAAAAAACCGCAATGCTGATCAAGGTAGACTTGATTCATCGCTCCATACTTGTGGCTCAATCCCTATGACGGAGCATAAGCGGCGATTGGTACATACCCCTTTAGTAATTACGCATGCAACTATTAACATGTTCATATTAGTAAATTGAATCTCTACTAACTTTTTTGTACTTAGATGGAGCTTAAAGGAGTTCTTCCTCTACCGACCCATTTATTTTCACGAACTCATAAGACAAAAAGGACGAATGGGTTGACCAGAAATCCAACGCCATTTATGTGAGTTACCTTATATATGCAATTTTCATATTTTTCTATATATGGTCTTCTTTGACAACCTATGATAGTTACATGCCTCAAAAATTTATATATTATTCAGGAAAAGTTTGAAAAAAGTGGGAAGAGTTGCAAAACACTCAACCCACTCAACCTTCTACCGATGACCCCTACTCTTCGAGGATTGCGTGTCCACCCCTTCACAACATGAGTTGTGGGTCAAAGCCAATGCGAACAAGAAAGGTCGCATTTATGGACTTGGATCCGAGGCTAAAAACTTAAAAACTACCATGTCCTTCAAATCACCGAAAGTCTGCTACTCCGGATGACTCGGATTTGAGAGCAACAAGTGCATAACTTAACTTCGAGTTACATCAATGGATTGAGCATGCTTGTTTACTTGGGTTGGAAAATAGTTAGCTCAAAGAAAAGGTGGACAGTTTCACTTGAGCCAATAGTACGATTCACTAAATTTATGAAATCTCTGCAAGCATCCGGATCTCACCGTAGACCAAGTACAACCACAAGAGGAAAAGGAAGAGGAAGAGGAAGAGGAAGAGGGAAAGTGAGGACCCCGAATTCGTTATCATCGAACTTTTGTGTATTGGTGAACATTTTGTGAACTTTTCGATAATGTGTTTATGGTTGGTTGTGAACTTTTGTATGGTTGTTTTTGTGAACTTGTGAATTGGTTGTAAATATGTTTGGATTGTTTATGATTGTGAACTTTATGTTGGATTTGTATATCCAACTTGGACGAGTAGTTTGTGGCATATGTAAATGTCAAATGTAATTGTCACATATGTGAATGTTAGATTTGTATATCCATTCACATTATTTTGTACTAGGTTAACGAAGAATTAGAAAAAGTTATTTTGGAATTCTGCACACATAGCGACTGAACAATGACGGATTAGTGACGGATTAGCGACGGCAATCGAGAACGGAATTACTGGAAATTCCATTCCGTCGCTAAATTCAGCGACGGAAAATATAATCCGTCGCTGAATTGCATCAACTACGGAAGGCATTTCCGTCACTGTTCCATCGTTAATTAGCGAAGGATTCGGTAATTTCCGTCACTAAATTTTAGCGACACTGGTTATAGCGACGGAAATAATCCGTCGCTATTCGTCGATTTTCTAGTAGTGTTTGTAATATGTGTAAGATTTTTGTATTTTTGAGGTGTTTGAAATTGTTCACCCTCTTCTTGAGTACCTTCTATAATAGAACGTACAAATAAAATAATTTAAACTCTATTTAATAAATTTTTGAATTCAATACCAATCCAAACACACCAAGTCAATGTCCATTATAAAATCAACTAAGTAAGGCCAAATGTCAAATTTCTTTTGGTCCATTTCATTTATTTAGTTCATTTGATTAACTACTTAACATCTAATTTGGTTGCATCAAGCTATAACACATTCCATTTGGTTCATTTGGTTGTAGAATTAAGACCTAATTAACACTTATTTTGTATGTAAATGTATGAACCAAAAAAAGAAAACCAACACCACGCTAAAAATAAATTTTGTGTAATCTGAGTTCAATAGCACCGAAGTTACACAAACCAAAAAAAGGCTAACAAAAAAAAAGGAAATTGATGTAAATTACCGATTAGGATTCCGGTAGTGAAGGTGGATGCAAGGAGGACGACGACCGAGCTAGTGAGATCGGCAACTCGGCAAAGAGAGAAACTGCTACCGGGCGTAGTCTACGGCAGGATAAAGAGGGTAGAGAGAGGCGATAGAGCAAGAACATCAAAGTAAGTGAGAGAATCCAGACCCCCTCTCTCTCGATGAAAAAATAATTTTTTAAAACAAAAATTTCTCTTTTAATCTCAATCCTTAGATTAAAATTAAATGTACTAGATGTGTTGAGTTTACCTAATGGTGTGAGGTCACATAAATTGCCCAATATAAGTGGTCGAAAGCAAAAGGCCAAAAGCAAGGCCCACACATTAAGGTGTTTATTTTGTAACACAATTATAAATGAAATTTTAAATTAAAAAGCTTAAAAAAGGAATTTAAAACAAATAACGGGTTCTCTAAGCTTATGAAACGCACACGATAATTATGAAAGCATAGATTAGTAAACAAAATAAGTACAATTATACGCAATTAAACATGTCATTATCAAATAACATGAAAACAATAAGATGTTATTTAATAATTCGTATTTTTTATTAATTGGTTATAAGTTTATTTTTTTTGTAGTTGTTAAATTCATCTTTTTTTCTTAAATGGTTATACGTTCTTAATTTCTCTAGAGATTAAATTTCTCTTTTAAAGTACCTATATAGCCTTTTTCCCTCTATTTGGTGTGTTAAGAGGGGTGCTTAGGTGTGTATATATATATATATATATATATATATATATATATATATATATATATATATATATATAAGGGCTTCCTTTTGTTTGCAATTTTGATGTATTATACATTATCATAAACTAGACATGATGTTTTTGATGTTTACAGGATGTAGAGGACAATGAATATGAAGAAAATGTCAAGGCCACCCTTAAATTGTGCTTCAACGACTCAAGACATAACGAGAACTGGAGTTCGATGACCCTTGTTGTCTTTAACAATGAGGGGTCGGATTTTACAAGGCAAAATATGAGTTTATTCGCAACGTGAGTCGGTCCACAAAGAAAGGGAAGAGGGGTAAAGGGTTTATTGAAGAAAAAGGTGATAAAGAATGACAAAACTAGTAATAATTCCCTATTATTTATCACCTTTTTCTCCAATGAACCCGTTAACCTTCTTCCTTTCTTCGTGGATCGACCCACATTATAGATAAACTCCATGTTTCGCCTTGTGAACCCGACCTCATTGTTAAAGAAAACAAGGGTTATGAGAACTATAGTTCCTATTATTTCTTAGGTCGTTAAAGCAAATTCAAGAGTAACCTCGACATTTTATTCAATATTTATTATCTTATGCATTTACTAAACTTCAAAAAGTCATATACACTATTTTATGATCATATATAATACAACAAATTTACAACAAAAAGGAAACTAGAAATTTCATTAATTAGACAAATGAGTCCATCCGAACATCACCTTATCAAAATAAATCAATTTGGAGACAAATTTATCTTTATGACAAGTTTTTAGGGATAACCCTATATATCCAATAATCTTTTCCAATTACGTACAATTTATATTAAATTTTCTTCCATTTCATACCCAAACCTAACCTATAGATCTTTCCATTTTGCTAACCCTTAAACCACTAATCTTTCTATTTTCCCAAAACCTTAACCACAAATCTTTCCATTTTCGCAAACCCTTAACTATGAATCTTTCTGTTTCTCTAAACCCTAAACCATATGCTATAACTCTTTTGATTTACCTAAACCATACTATGTCATAACTCTTTCGATTTACCTAAACCATATAAACCGTAAACCCTAAACTATATATCATCCATTTTCTTAAATTATTAAATCGTAAACCCTTAAACCTATTTGTCAAAATCTCAAACATTTCAAGAATTTACAACTTCACACACTAAACAAATACATTAAACATTCACCCACATTCTCAACATTAAACATTCAACATTTCCACAATCTCAAACATTACCCACATTCTTAACATTCAACTAAGTACCACAAATACATTCAACTAACCTATTTTACAAATAACTTAAAGCAAAAAGTAAGAAAGGACGAGAGAAGCATACTAGAAGCGACGAAGGCAACGGCGAAAGTGAGCGAGAGGCAAGAGGGAGCAACAACCACAAGTGACAGCGAGAGGCGAGAGCGAGAGCAGTGACGACGATAGAGTGACGAGGCGGAGGAGAGTGAGATCGATGATGACGGCGACGAGAGCGAGCACAGAGTAGGTGAGCACTACTAGAAAACCGACAATTAGCGACGGAAATAGCGACGAAAAATTGTCTATTAGTGACGGATTTTCGGATTCAGCGGCGGAAATATTCCGTCGCTAAAAGTTGGGTCGCTAAATTTAGCGACGGAAATATCCGAATCCGTTGCTAATTAGCGACGGATCAGCGACGGAAACTCCTTCCGTGGCTGATGTAAATCGCTGACCGAATGAAGTATCCGTCGTTGATTTTAGCGACGAAATTCCGGTATTTCCGTCGCCGATCCGCGCCGATCCGTCGCCGATCCGTCGCTGTTCCGTCGCTAATACGTCGTTGTTCCATCACTAATCTGTCACTATCTTGGCGGAATTTCGAAATTCATTTTTCTAATTTTTCGTTACCCTAGTACAAAAATTGTGAATGGATATACAAATCCAACATTCACATATGTGACAATTACATTTGGCATTTACATATGCCGACCACAAAGTACTCATCCAAGTTGGATATACAAATCCAACATACATGTTCAAAATCATGAACAATCCAAACATATTTAAAACCAATTCACAAGTTCACAAAAACAATCATACAAAAGTTCACAACAAACCATAAATACATTATGTGAAAAGTTCGCAAAATGTTCACCAATACACAAAAGTTCACAATGAATTCAGGGTCCATCCTCATCCTCTTCCTCATCCTCATCCTCTTCCTCTTCCTTTTCTTCTTGGGGTTGTACTGGTCGACGGTGAGATCCGGATGCTTGCTGAGATTTCATAAATTCGAGTGAATCGTGCTATTGGCTCGATGAAACTGTCCACCTTT
Organism: Talinum fruticosum; assembly: GCA_021018815.1. Classification (NCBI taxonomy): domain Eukaryota; kingdom Viridiplantae; phylum Streptophyta; class Magnoliopsida; order Caryophyllales; family Talinaceae; genus Talinum; species Talinum fruticosum. The sequence goes on along the minus strand of JAITYX010000001.1, from coordinate 15,294,586 downwards.
TCTTTACGTTGCCTATTTCCAACCCAAGCACACAAGCATGCTCAATCCATTGATGTAACTCAGAAGTTAAATTATGCACTTGTTGCTCTCAAATTTGAGTCATCCGGAGTAAAAGCTTTCGGTGATTTGAAGGACATGGTTGGTTTTAAGTTTTTAGCCTCGGATCCAAGTCCATAAATGCGACCTTTCTTGTTTGCATTGGCTTTGACCCACAACTCATGTTGTGAAGGGGTGGAGACATGATCCTCAGAAGAGTTGGGGTCATCGGTAGAAGGTTGAGTGGGTTGAGTGTTTTGCAACTCTTCCCACTCTTTTTGAAATTTGTCTCGAATAATATATAAATATTTGAGGCATGTAACTATCACAGGTTGTCAAAGAAGACCATATATTGAAAAATATGAAAATTGCATATATAATGTTACTTACATAAATGGCCTTGGATTTTTGGTCGACCCATTCGTCCTTTTTTGTTTTGTGGGTTCGTGAAAATAGTTGGGTCGGTAGAGGCTGAACTCCTTTAAGCTCCTTTATCTAATTACAAAAAAGTTAGTAGATATTCAATTTACTAATATGAACATGTTAATAGTTGCATGCGTAATCACTAAAGGGGTATGTACCAATCGCCGCTTATGCTCCGTCATAGGGATTGAGCCACAAGTATGGAGCGATGAACCAAGTCCACCTTGATCACTATTGCGGTTTTTCGAGCCTCGCTCACGGACCTTCTTGTAGTCGGCAGCTTCCCAATATTCCAACAACTCTCGCCAGTAGTTGTCACCTAATCATTTCGGCTTCTTATTTTTCCTTGCCTTCAGCATGAAGTCCTTTAATCGATCACTTCCTTTCTTTTCAAAATTTCTTCTTATTTGGACTTCATCGGTTGGAGACCAAGTGAAAAATTTCGTATAAATGAAAAAGTAGTTTGTAAGTTATGAAATTATAATATAATGCTCAAACATGCACAATAAGTCATTATGTTATCTCAAATTCAGAAAACTAAAGGTTTGTCATTACCTTGAACTCAGAAAACCACAGATCACGTTGTGATTGAGGAACTTTACCCCATGCAGGTCATGCTCCGTCATACTTGCTTTGGAAGATGTGGGAAATCGTGCCCACATCTTTATCAATGGGGAAGAACCTAATCAAGAAACAAATAAAAAAGTTAGTTATACTATTCTACTATTAAGCTTAATTTATTTTATTACTTATTATCACACGTACTCTTCACCATCCGGCTTAATCCGAATCTTTTCCCTGCTGCTAGCATTGCTTGATTCAAGACTACCATGCTCGTTGCCTACATTAGTTGTCCCATCATTTGTGGGCCTTTATGGTGACCTTTGTTCGGCACTAATGTGGATGCGTGGTATAAGAGTCGTACTATATTGGTTATGTGCGTACGTAATGGGCGGGTTTGAGTACATATGAGCGTGTTGAGAATATAGAGGGTTTGGGATGAAAGACCCACCCATTGGGCTTTACATGTGTGGGATGTTTGAAGGTTGCAAATAAGGAGGGTTGGGAATGAATGACCCACCCATTGGAGTTTGGTTGTATGGGGAGTGTGGAGATAGTGCTCCACCTACAGGAGACTAAAGGTTAGGAGGGTTTTGAGAAGGGGTAGAAGTGCTTACATCATTACCTTCACCATCGGTATCGACGTTTCTAGCCCTTCCCCTAGTTGCTGATCTTTTCGACCTGCTTCTACCTCTCTCCATATTTCCTAACATAAACAACATTAAACATTAGTAAACATCCAACGGTTAAAGTGATTCAATATAAAACAACATATAAACATTGGTTAACATATAAACATGTAAACGTTAGATATAAATATTTTTCTATTAAGAAATTACGCTTCAATTATTTCACCTTTATTATATTAATAAGAATTCATTTGATTACAACATAAATGAAAGTGATTCAATATAAAACAACATAAAAAGAACATCATCAACTAGCCATCATCCTCATCATCGTCTTCTTCACTATCCTCTTCGGCATCATTGAATATGAGATATTCTTCTTCCTCATCGGTGATGTTATCATCATCCCATTCACCTTCCTCATCTTCTTCACGATCCTCTTCTTCACTAACATCCTCAATCCCATCTTCTTGGTTTAAAATAACATCATCAACTAATTCTTCTGCTGATATTGAGTTATCAACCAAAGTGTCCGACAAAGTTTCCATTATAGGATCGATCGTACCAATACTATCCTCTTGAAATGCAAGAGGAATAGTATATTGGTCATGAACTCGGCCCTTGGATTTGCTGTCACTACGACAAACCAATTCAGCTTTTCTCTAGGGACCCCTTGTGAATATGACATATAATACACCTGAGTTGCAGTACTAGCAAATATGAAAGGATCGTACTTATGATAATGCCTTGTACGACGCACTTCAACATACGAACTAAATTTATGGCACCGAGTTCCTCAAGGACGACTAGGGTTAAACCGATCGCATTTCAACAGCTTTTTAATGGTTCACCAACATATTCAACTTCAACTACTTCTTGCAAGATGTCGTAGTAATTATTTTCAACATATCATTCATATGGTCGATATTTGATTATACATCGCCGTAGTTCATATGATTGAAGCCACTTTCGGCGTTGAATATGTTAGAAGTCATACCACCATCCTCATGTAAATGAGGATCTATTTCTCCATGAATAGTCCAATACCAATAGTTTGGAAGAAAACCATATTGATAAAGGTGTAGCTTAACTTCATCGGGATCCTTATACTTTCGATTTTTGCATTTGCGACATGGACACCTATATTGTTGATTATGTACATATTCTGATTGACTTATAGCATGTGCATCAAACTCCTCAACCCCGTCTAAAAACTCTTGTCTATACCCAACTCTACCAGGTAATAACCTACGATACATCCATCTACGATGCGTAGGCCCGTCCATATATTATTCTGATTGACATTTAACAATTTATTAAATTATTAGTTAGTAATCAATACATGGAGATGTTATGATTACATTTCTTCTATAATGAACATAATATATATAACCATTATGCATTGAACATATAGTTTTCTTAAACATAAATTTCTTTAATTTCTATATTTTACTCGATCGTAAGTATTTATGTCATCATTAAACTACCATATCTAATTAGCATAAATAAACTCACACAAATATAATTGATTACATTATTTCTACCTAATTAGTATAAAATAACGCACACAAAATTATAATTTATACAATTATTTCAAAATTTACAACAATCATTTCATTTCTAATTTCACACAACTAACCACTATTTATTAATAATTTGTTAAATGTTCAATAAATTTATAAATAAACCACAAACAATTGCACATATATAAATCACAAATAACATTTACTTCAACTTCAACAATAATTTCCAACAAATCTAACCCCACATACTTTAAACAACACAACTTCTATACATAAATAACATTTACTTCAACTTCAATAATAATTTCCAACAAATCTAACATCACATACTGTAAACAACACTATATCTATCCATAAATAACATTTCCTTCAACTTCAACAATAATTTCCAAAGAATCTAACCTCACATACTTTAAACAACACAACATCTATACATAAACAACACAATTGCACATTTTTCTTTTCAAATTCATTCACAAACAACATTAATTTGCAGCAAATTATATAAATTCATTAATTTGAAGTTAAATTATTGAAAACCCTAAATCTAATAACAATCAAGTAAACAATACCTTCAAACTAGGCGGCAGCACGGGCAGCAGCTGCAGGATCGGCGGCGTCCTCTAGGTGACAGCAGCGGCGGCGGCACAAGGGGCGGGAGCAACTAAGGAGAACTCACTCGTCTTTGGCTTTCGGGTTCCTCAGAGCGGAGGACCAAGGGCGGTGGACGGAAGATGGGGTGGCCGGAGACGGCGGCTAGAGGGGCTTGTCGACGCGTGGTGGTGGGCGAGAGGGGCTTGTCAACGCAAAATTGCTCGGACTCTCTCTCTCTTCACTTTCGGTTTCTCGATCCGGCCAAAAGGCCGGATCTGAATTTTATTCATAGTTAGTGACGGAATAGTCCGTCGCTATCGACTAAATTAATTTAATTATACTTTTTTTTGTTTTTTCTAGATCTGAAAATTCAGAATAACGCAGCTTACTGATTAGCGACTGAATATTCCGTAGCTATTTACATCAGCCGATGGATAATTCCGTCGCTAATTCCTACTTAGCGACGGATTCTCGTTTCCATCGCTAATTCCGTTCTGTCGTCGACACGGCTGCCGCTTTTGTAAGTTTCCTTCGTTGATTCCGTCGTTGTTTGGCGACTGAACCGTATCCGTCGCTAATTTCCGTCGCTATTTAACAGCTTTGTAGTAGTGGAGATGAGAGCAACTGTTGAGGGAGAGTAAGAGCAAAAGTGAAACAGAGTGGGCAACAGTGTAGTTCTCATTTTAGGTTTTCTCGACGTACTTTTTACTACGGTTCAATTAAAGAGTCGTAATAATAAAGGACTCAGTTACTACGGTTCCTTTATTGAACCGTAGTAAAAAGTCTACAGTTTGCCCTTTTACTACGGTTCAATGAAAGAATCGTAGTAAGTAATAAAAAAACCACTTATTTACAAAAATGCCACCGCCGCATTTTTAGAATGATTTTTGATTAAATCGTCGTAAAAAGCTCGTAATAAAAAGTTATACATGTAGTAGTGATTATTGTAAAAGAAAGAACCCTTATCGGCGTCGTAGCCGGTTTCACCTTTTGTTGTTTCTTATGAGGTGTCTTATTTGTAACTTTCTTATTCTTTACCCTTTTCCTCTCGAACTTAGAGGTTAAGGTAAGATTAACACTCTCTAGCTTCAAAAGGTCCTCTTCTTGATCACAATGTGAGATGAGCTCATTCAAAAACCAAGTCTCTTTTGGGTGGTTGTGGCTCTCCTTAAACCGGTTAAAACTTGCTTGAAGAAATATCAAAACCGGATACAATAAGAAGGCCTTAGAGAGGTCAAGTTTAAGTCCTTTTGGTTTCAAAACTAGATGAGACATCTCCATGATGTACTCCCTTAGGGTGTGCATTATTCAGTCCAAAATCGGATGGGATCGAAAACCAGTTTAGACTGGATCCGACGATTCGTATTCGGTCCGGTGCACGGTCCATAAAATTTTCTTATTCATTCTAGTCCTCTCGGGTCTTTAGTTCGCACCGAGAACCGAATAAGATACTAAAAAATTCCAAGTCCTAACGTCTAGTATATTTATATATATAGCAAATTAATATTTTTAGTTGGGAACATATTTTATTTCTTTTCCGTCTTAAATTTAGCCCATTTGAAGCTTATTCCTCTCTCCAAGTTTCAACATTTTTGGAGTTGGCCCATATCTAGTCGTACGATTTTCTCTAATTGGTCCACTTCGGTTTGGTCCAGATTTAGTCCAGGTTTTTAGGTCTCGATCCAGGTTGAGAACGAAATTTATTCAATCTGGTGCTCGGTTCGCCAATTTCTCGTATTCTATTTTTGGTCCAACCTGATTCGGTCCGAGTTCGATCCAGGTTTGGACCGATGAACACTCCGTGACGTTTCCATACCTTTATACCTCATTGAAATTAGGTTTATCAAGGTCATACCAATTTCATCCTTTTTCGTTCTTGACAAACCTCTTTTTAATTTAAGCAAGGAATGCCTTAGGCGTTTTTATATCTTTAGATATTGTGCCCGTGAATGCTTCAGGATGACTTTCTTTATGATCATCGGACACATGCAATTTGATCTCCCCAATTTTCAAATTCTCTTTTTTATTAGAGTTACTCTTATCAATAACTATAGCAGGAGAGACAACCCTTAGATCAAGATTGAGATTCATGACACTAAGAAAAATTAAGAGATTCTCTTACCATGACTTAAACTTAGAGCCATTCAACATAGGAATAGAGTTAATGTTGGTAATCTTATTAGCATGACTAGAGACAATTGTATGAAAGGAACAAGAAGATATTTACAACATTCACTCAAAATCTAAAATCTTAGGGAAAATAATAATGATAATAAGTTCAAATTAAGGCGATATTCCATATCAAGATACCGATTTTTCATTAATATTTTTTCTTTGGATAAAAATATTAACTTCCAAGTGATATCTTGGTGTAATAATTAAACACCGATAATAATACGACTAAGCATTTAGAAAACAAAACTCCTAAACTAATTTTGCCAACAAATAGTGAACTTAGTCCCAATTTCACATTCTAAGGCCAAAAATTTTAGGGTTCTTGCCTCCGAGATTGCCCAAAAAATAAATCAATGAAAACCAAAATTGAAGGCATCAAAATATCATTAGCAATGCTATAAACAAAAAGCGAAAACAATGAATATTCTCGAGGACTCGGCTTCGGACCATATTTGAATTAGCCATTGAGCCTAAGTCCTCGATTCCAAAAGCTATTCTACCAACTCCAAGAGTCTGAAAAATCAGGTATAAAAATGCGTTAGACAAAGAAATAGAAAATTACCTAAAATGGTAACAAAAAAGTGTGACAGACTTAGTTTGAGTTATTCTGTAATTTCGACTTTTCTCGTCTACATATCTTCAACGATAAATAGCCTTTATTTTTTATTTTCTTTGAAATCACTCTATTTTTAAAAAAACTTCAAAAACAAATGAAATAATGGTTTATATTTTGATAATCATAATTAAATTAGGATTAGTCTTAATAAAGTATTTAAAGTCCAATTATCCTTAATCTATTAATTTGAAAATTTTTAAGTCTAATATTCAATATATTCATGTTTTAGATATGTCTAAACTCAAATAATAAGTCTAACTTTAATGATTTCATGAGTTATTAAGACAAGTTTCAGTTTTTGCCGAGTTAAATGATTACAACATAATGAATCCGGCTTAAATAGAATTAAGACAAATAATTCTTGTTCATTTCATGAAACATGTCATATTCAAAGTGATGTTATAGATGTGAAATAACTTTAGGCAGACTTAATGCCCGAGTCATCCTCAGTGGGTCGGCTTCTAAGAATTGAGTAGTTTAGTCGGGCTCGGTTAATAAGACTGGGATAACTTCTACTTTTTGAAGCATAATTGAGTCTAAGACTGCTTTTAAGTAGTCTTTTAAGGTTTGAGCCTTGGTTCAGTCTTATATGAATCATGTCAAATAAATGAATGTTATAATAAATGACTTTATCTAGTGAATTTCTTTTAGAATTTTTATTGGTTAATCCTAAATTTAGATGAATGTCCTAAATTCAAAACCAAATAAGGAGTCGGTTAACCATACCCGAGTCTTCAACCTCTTTATGTTCCATGCCTCGCTAACTCGGATTGAAATTTCATGCTGAATGAAGGTCCTTGGTCTATTGATGGTTGTCTACTATTACTTACGGAGATGATGGGCTCTGAACAACCATCGAAGGTGTAGTTTACTATTGCTCTAAAGTGGGTTGAGGCTTATGATATACCGACATTGTGTCAAATAGAAAATTCTGCCAAAGTTGTGGGATAGAAGGCGAGGAAATTTGCTGGTTGTGACGAGGCTACTATGCTGTTCTAATTATGTAATCAACTAGTTTTCAACCTATCCAAAATTCAGAAACTTAGTTCTAAAAACATGAATAATAATAATAATAATAATAATAATAATAATAATAATAATAATTATTATTATTATTATTATTATTATTATTATTATTATTATTATTATTATAACAACAACAACAATAATATACAATAATAATAATAATAATTATTATTATTATTATATTATTATTATTATTATTATTATTATTATTAATTATAAGTTATTATTATTATTATTATTATTATTATTATTATTATTACAACATTGATGTATTTAATTGGGTACTTATATCATAATCCCAGGTGTCCAATGGACACGGGACACATGTAGTGAAATGGTAGAGAAAAAGGGGAATTAGGGGGATTTTAGGTTGAAAAATTTATCTTTTTTGTATTTTACTCGATCTCGAGTCCATGAACCCAAGTTCATGTAATAATTTTATATTGAATTTGATTTAGGTATTAGAAAATTTTATAATATAATGGAATTTATTACATATTCATGATTTCTAATTAAAAAATATTTCTAATATATCTAATATGGAATGTTGTTAATGTACTTTTATTACATCATACAAATAAATCATCATAATAAAATTGCGTGTTTTTGATCCAAAACAAAATGCTTTATTAGAAAAAGAAATAGAATGCTCAACTCTACAACAGACCCAACATAACAAGCTGGATGAATAATAATTAGGTTGAAAATAAACAATACTTAGGTTGAAAATGAACAATGCAAGAACCGAAAGTGAACAATTACTAGGACCAAATGAGTACTTATAGGAAAACGAGTTGAGCTCAAACAATCAAAAATTTTTCAGGATTTGATTTCTCTTTGATGAGCTCAAAATCGGAGATCAACAAAAATCAAAGACGAAATGAGTCTAAACAATAAAAAATTTTCCAGAAAACCGAGAAATATCTTTCTCGTCCTTGAAATGCTCATAAATTCGAAATTAAGAGTTCCGAGAGAAAAACGAATGCAACCTAGTAGATCTCGCTCTCCTTCACTGATTATGGAAATCTCGAGTAGCGGTTGTTCTTCTACTTCGAGAGAGAGAGAGAGAGATATGGTGGAGAAGAGCGATCGTGAAGATGAAGAAGAGAGAGAGGGAGGGAGAGACTGAAGATTTTAGGGATTGGTAGAGAATTGGTGGGAAATGCAGGGGACAAGAGGGGGAGAGAGAGAGAAAGTGGTTCCCATTTTTGCAAAACTGAGAATGGCCGAAAAAAATTCAACAAAATATATATTTTTTAGATAAAGGCATGCTTGTTGATGACATGGTTGTTGATATGGCCCGGAAGTATAAATTCCGGGAGCATATAATAAATTGTAGTGCACATCGTTTTAGTGTGATTGTTTCAAAAATTATATTGTTATTTCGTTTTAATTCATAACAATTAAATTGAAGTATTTTTCTGTAAGTAAAAATGATAAACAAAATAAAATAAAGTACAATTGATACGAAATATTTTACATTAATTTTAATAGCCAATTTTTCTTTATATATGTATGTAAATGCTACATTGTCTTCAGAAACAAAGCATTTCAACCCTTATATTAGCTTTTTAAAATATTGCCATTTCTTACTCTCTTCAAAAATCTATCATAAATATATACCTGGCAATCGAGTCATTCGGTTCGGGTTTGTTCGGTTCGGGTTAACTTCGGGTCGATCTTGTTCGGGTCCGGTTCGGTTTTGGGTTCGGGTCAACTTCGGTTCAGGTCAACTTCGGTTCGAGTCAACTTCGGGTCGATCTCGTTGGGGTTCGTTCGGTTTCGGTTCGGGTCAACTTCGGTTCGGTTCAACTTCGGGTCAATCTCGTTCGGGTTCGATTTGGGTTAATTTCGGATCTAGTCGTAATCGGGTCACTTTTTTGGTCAAAATCGATTCAAAATTGTACCACTATAGGCACAAAAGTCCATCCTGAGAGACCCACTTAACAAAAAAAATGTGGGTTGGGTCACTTTTATTCGGGTTAAATCAAATTCGGATCCGATTCGGTTCGGGTCATTTTGGGTTCGGTTCGGTTTCGGTTCGAGTCATTTTGCATTCGGGTTGGTTTCGGTTTGGGTCGGTTCATTTCGGTTTTCGGTCAAAATCGGTTCAACTGCTTTCGGATGTCGGTTCGGTTTGGGTTTCGGGTCGTTCGGGTTGGCCCGTTCGATTCGAGTTAGTTTTGCCGAGTCTACATAAATACAACAAAATTTAATTAATGTCATGAATACCAACTTTAAAAAGCACCTAATCCAAAAGTTGAGAATTCCTAAAATCAATTAGAAATAAAAACAAATACCCAATATTTTTAAAAATAAAGGTCATACTTTTTTTAAAAAGAAAAGTTGGTTCGTTGCGGGAAGTCGCTAAACATTCATTTTTTTTTTTTTTGGTAAAATAACATATCATATGTTTATTATGTTGGATGTGTATATTTCTAAAACTAATTTATTTTTTTGTGAACAATACTTTGTAATATTATGAATTTAGATAAAAATATTGTCTTTACCCTATTGACATTTTTTTTTCAAAAGAACTTGGAATTTTAAAATTTCAAATTTCAAAAAGGAGAAATGACAAATATTAAATATATAAATTATGAAAATAAGTTATCAAAGTAAGTTAATAAAAAATAATATTTTTATATTAACTATTTAAATAAAAATATATCCACTTATGTTCTTTTAACTTATTATTAGTTTTATTGTTATAAATTAATTAGAAATAATAAAATTATAAAAATAAAATTAACCCTAGTATAACTCTAGTATAAAAGAAGAGTTGGTTACTCTTCTCCTCTTAATTTTAGGGGCTAAACTCATTTATTTCCCTTCATTAGATTATAAAGATTAATCTTAATTGTTATTTATTTTTGTTAACTCTGTGTGTGTGTGTGTGTCACAAACACAATTAAAATGTTATCTTTCCCATATATCTTATTCATTCAACTCTCTCTTTCCTTCAATCTCTTTTGCATTCTATTTTCTTCCTCTCATGCCTCTTACCTCACTATCCTCTTAGCTCCTTTCTTCAATGCACAAACTCTCTCCAATTGATCCCTCCTCCTATTCCTTTTCTCTCTCCTCCCTGACTGGCCAATATAACCTCATGTCTTAACTAATTTTTGCTTAATTTTTTCACCGGTCGCCGCGAAAACTACATGTAAATTTGCTGCATAGCAAGCTTAGGCATCAGGTTTTTGCTTCATCATTTCTCACTCCTGTGTTTTTGTCACTAAACCTAGATGGCGCATTCACTGGTAATTTTGTCAATCTTCTCCTTTTTGTGAATTGGAACTCTTTTGTGTACTTGTATGTGTTTGCTTTCATTTAACTCTTCTTTGAGTCTTCATCCAGTCAAGCTAAGCTAAGTTCACGATTAGCTAAGCCTAATGATCTTTACATTGGTGAAAAATCATTATTAAAAATATGAAATCGGTATATCTTTTGCATATTAGCCAAGAACAGTAAACTTTTTAGGTCAGTCCATCTTTCGCATATTAGCCAAAAAAGGAGTTATCCTTTTTAGATCATTTTATCTTTTGCATATTAGCAAAAACAAGTCACTTCTTTTAGGTGGGTCCATCTTTCGCATTTAGCCAAAACAATTGAGTCATTCCTTTTAGGCCAGTCCATTATTTCTTTCTACGTCTTTGCCCCAAAATAAGAGAGATCATTCAGGATGTTTATGTAAGCCATATTGTAACAACCCGTCCCTAAGAAAATAATTAACCTTAAGTACATTAAAAATTAGCTCGAGCGCGTGCATTTCAAATTTTCAAATATTTTCATATTACTCATGTGTATATACATATGTGTGTGTGTGTGTGTATATATATATATATATATATATATATATATATATATATATATATATGTCAATGTTGTTTAAAGTGCAGGAACCGGATGACGACAACGACAACGCACGAACATACTCTATAAATTTCAATGACTCGGAAGATAATTAACATTATTATATAGCTAATTTATTTTGAGTTCTAAAAATCCTTAAACAAATAAAATTAATATAATTCTTATAAACTTAATATTACTAAAAATAAAATTCTTAGATTAAGATAAGCTTAATGAGCAAAATAATAGTAAGCTTGGAGGATTAAGAAGTAGGATGGAGATTAAGGATGAGATTAAGATTGGGCTGAAATAAAAAGATAACTTGCTAAGGATTTGGGCCAAGAATTTGGAGGAGCCGGTCGGCCGGTGAGAGAGGAAGCAAGAGGGAGTATAAAAGCTTAAGGTAACCTAAAAGATTCATTATCCTAACCTAAAGCGAGATAACCCATACAACCCACTCTCACCCTCTCTCTCTCTCAGCCCCGATACCCCGCCCTTCTCTCGTCTTCACCGCCACCGACGGCCCCGGCAGCACCACGGCCGCGCCGACAGCCGTCGCCGGTCGACCACCACCACCACCACCACTATCAACATCACCAATCCCCATCAAAAACCCCAACCGCCAACACCTACCCCCACGGAAATCAAACCCCTTCACTCCCTCGGCGCTTTGATACCACATCATGCACGCTTCAGCCCATAATCACTAGTTTAGGCTAAGCAACCCGCTAACCGGTGATAAGCGCAACGGAAAAGGGTTAGGAGCCTCACCGCCGCTACGACCAGCGGAAAGGACAAGGCTATCAAGAGTCGAGATACTAAACTATTCGACTTAGATTACTCTATTTAACAGTCAACAACAAAGGAAACTATAATATGTACAAAGCCGAACAAAAGTACACGGTAACCCAACATTCACTAGCTCTAACCCACGACACTATGTACTAGTCTCCAAAGGCTATCATGGCGAGCAGAGTCCTTAAGCCTCGAACACGATTCTTTTATGACCTGCCAGTCTTCACTATTCTTACCTAAAACAAAACAAAGAAAATATTATTTCATAACTATTATTTTACTTGCATGATAGTGAATGTATTGAGTTTCGACTCACACTCGCGAAAATATTTTCCTTGTTTTGTTTTAGGTAAGAATAGTGAAGACTGCAGTCATAGAAGAATCATGTTCGAGGCTTAGGGACTCGGCTCGCCATGATAGCCTTTTGGAGACTAGTACATAGTGTCGTGGGTTAGAGCTAGTGAATGTTGGGTTACCGTGTACTTTTGTTCGGCTTTGTACATATTATAGTTTCCTTTTGTTCTTGACTGTTAAACGAGTAATCTAAGTCAAATAGTTTAGTATCTCGACTCTCGATAGCCTTGCCCTTTCCACCGGTAAGGGCGGCGGTGAGGCTCCTAACCCTTTTTCCGCTGCTCTAATCACTCGGTTAGCGAGTTGCTTAGCCTAAACTAGTGATTATGGGCTGAGGCGTCACACATATTATCCTAAAGGTCGGTGGTTATAGTGCTCAAGCCTCCAAGCTCCCATTGATTTCCTTGAAAGAGTCGAGTCTTGAGCATTTTTTTGGACAAGATAAGGAAATTCTTTGTCTACAAGAGGGATCCTACAACCAAGCGAAGAAGTTGGTCCCCTGTTGAATATGATTAATGACTTCACTAAAAAAATGAATGACAAAATGAATTCATAGGATGAGAGACTTGAGGCCATGGTCGGGCCTTATAAAAGTTGACCCAAAACTTGGAAGGTGAACCAAAACCCAAAAAGAAGAAGAAGAGGTTGACCTCAAGCCATAAAAGGAAAAACCCACTTTCGAACTTATAGGAACCAGTAGCCCTCGTCTTCCCTATAGGGGTAGCGGATCGAACTGGAGTTTCCTCACGAAAACCCAAAAAGAAGAAGAAGAGGTTGACCTCAAGCCATAAAAGGAAAAACCCACTTTCGAACCTATAGGAACCAGTAGCCCTCGTCTTCCCTATAGGGGTAGCGGACCGAACCGGAGTTTCCTCACGAAGGGTCGACTCTTTGATTTTTCAAGATGATTTTTAAAGTAAGGTGCGCCTCTTATTAAAGCTGCTAATTTTCTCAATCGACTTTTAAAACAATTTAAGTGAAATGGTTATGAGTGATTTTATTACACATTTATTTTAAAAATTAATTTTTAAAAAGTCTTGGGATATTATTTCATAGTTTAAGAAAACACCCAAAATAAAAATTTATTTTTTGCCGCAAGGCTTCGGGGCCAAAAGGTAAGACGAACGGGTTTGAACCGAGAGCCAAGACCGGTTACCGGTCGGCGCGGTGAGAGCCAACACTAACTGCTAAAGAAATCGGTCTCGGTCCTATAGCCCCGTCTCGTAAAAAATAATTTGAACTTTTTTCATTTTAAACTAGAAATGTTGAGAAGCAATTAGGATAGATAAAAGCAAAAAATAGAGAGTCGCCGATCAGTTTTAGAAAGTAAAAACTAACAAAAATAAAGAAAATACTCTTATAATCTTAGTATAGAAAAACTAAGCTTGAAAGAGACTTAAAAAGTGACTCCATCAGTCGAAAAATCGAGAATCCGGTGTTTAGGGGTGAAGGTACGAAATGAAGAGATAAGCTCTCCATTCCGCCCGTTAATAGACGACCTTTACTAGTTTAATTTGTGAGTGAAAAACGTGTTTATCAATCATGTATACAACATGTGAGGTGTGGATATTAAATCAAGCAAAGCATGCTAAGAAAGCAATATAAGCATGTAAGAAAGTAGTAAAGGAAAGTGAAAAGGAAGGTGAGAAATAAAAGCTATAGCGGGCGGGGAGGAATTTAAGAGCGGTTACATCTTTGATCCACAATACGTGAAAGCTTGAGTTCCGTTTTACGCATGAACAAAGCGCAATGTCTTGGCTAATTAAGCTCGGTAACGCGATACCGGTCCCGACAATGTCGTACGAGGCAGCTTGAACACCGGGAATAAAATGTTGCATTTAATGTGCGGGTTTGACTGAAACGCGGCGCCGATTTGGGTTTCCTGATTGGGAGTCCAAATCGGGCTTGGTTCGACCAAAAAGAAAATGGGTTTGTGAGCCAGCCCAAGCAAAAAGGCTAATTTTTGTGGTTTTAATGGGGTTTTTTGTTTACTTGCTTTCATTAGGCCGATCAAACTCCGATCATGACCTCGGTTCATAAACAAGATTGGAATTTCATCATCGGGCCAACAAAATAAATAACATAAATAAAAGAGATAAGGGTGACACGTTTTCGGTGTCTACGGTTAGCCCTCACTTTGACCGAGTCCGAAAGACAATTGTCAAAGTAGACACTAAAGGGTACTTACCTGTTGCTTCGGATGCCGATTGAATCAATGAGTTTAGATTTAGTTTTCTTTTGACTTGAAGTGTAACAGGGAGGCTTGGACTTGACTAGTGGAGTCTAAAGTCCGGGTGGCTAATTCCTTAACTTGGCTAATTAAAGTCCTGAAGCTCAGATTGATGTCCCTAAACTTGACCATGTACTTAATATAAAGCTTGATGGGGAGCTTGAACTTGACTCGGGTAGTAAAGCCCGAAGTCCAGCTGGGTGCCTAAACTTGATCACTTCTTGGATCCGAAGTTCGGTAGGATATCATGAGCTTGTCTTGATTATTGTTCCGAAGCTCGAATGGGAGGCCTAAACTTGATCTTTTCTTGAATTGCACTAGGGTAGTAAAGTCTAAAGTTCAGCGAGGTGCCCGAACTTGATCACTTCTTGGATCCGAAGTTCGGTGGGATATCCCGAGCTCTTCTTAATTATCGTCCTAAAGCTCGGATAAGGGGCCTAAACTTGATCGTTTCTTGGTATGAAATTTGGCTAAAACTTTCGCATTAACGGTTTTGTTAGCTAATAATCGAATGTAAATAATTTCAAGTGTTAACCGAAAATGATCCGTAACCAAATCATGTTTCAAATGTCTTTCTTTGACTTAGCCATAGGGAGGTCATAAAGTCTTGGCGTAGTGTGTGAACCTTGATCGCTATTTGGCCCGAAGCTCAACCGTAATGTTTGAACCTTGATTAATGTTGGGCATTAGTTTGTGTACTAATAGCTCCTTTGTTTGAGTAGTAGAAGATTAGTTCCTTTTCCCGAGTATTCTTTGAGTTGTTGTTTGATCCTTTCGATAATGAGCCCCCATGTTTTTCTTGGGTGCTTGTGTCTAGCTTCTTCTTAAATGTCAAAGAGTTGACTAGCTTTGACGGAAGATTGCCTTTGAAGGTGGTGATGCTGGTTATTTTCTTGATGTTGACTTAATGGATGATGCTTAATTGAATAATCTCTTGAAGGGTGTTTTGCTATTAATGTTTGTATTTTTAGGAGTTTGGCTCATGCAAAGGAAATGAATGTAAGACTCTATTCTAAGAAAAATGCATTTTTATTAATATGATGCAAAAATTTAAAAAGACAAAGACAAAAATTGCAATTTAAGCCCCCACTCCCCAAAGCAGAGCTTAATGAAAAATGGGCCACTAGAACCGCAATGTACTCGCTGCTGAAGGTGAACCGTGAACTCGACGGTTTAGTGCCGAATCAGAATGACATGCTGCTTGATTGAGTTTTGCTTATTTGGCTATGGCAAAGTGACTTTGAATTTGGAAATAGGAAAAGATTAAAATTGGGGCCATACCTCATTGGCTTCCTACGTATCTACTATAGCGTAAATCGGGCCTTCGTAGTTCAAAAGGAATAGTGATTTGAGTTATTTTTTTCTTCCGAAAATAGGAAAACAAAATAGATCTAGGATGGATCTGAAAGGGAAATGCACACTTTATTGGTATCCTTGATGAGTGATGGGCTCATTGGATGATCTTCTAACTAGTTGAAGCTTTTGTGGATGCTCGCTCCTCTTCTATAAGCATGCCAGGTATCTCAAAGTGTTTTAAAGTCCATGAAAGGCAAGAATGTCAAGTATTGATGGTATGCGGGTTTCGGGTTCTTGATGATGAGTCTAACTCTGATCCCTTTTGAGGGTCGATCGGTCTTGTGGCCAGCCTTTGCCCTCCAGAGTGAGTGAGGAAGTCGGTGAAGCTCTCTTTGTCTCCTTGCTCGATCGGCTCCAGGTCTCGTAGAGTGAGATCGATGTGCAAGAGTATCAATGTAAGAACTCCCTGCAAAGATCCCGCCGGTTTGTAACCTTTTGTGGGTCAACAACATTGTACCATTTCATGATGTCTTCGTTAAACATCCACGGGAAGATGGTATGGCATGTGTCCTCTAGAATATTCTTTGAGGTCATCGCCCCTCTAAAGTTCCTCATGTGGTGGTGAAGGTTTTCGGTCTCATGGAACTTGATGTCGAGCATAGTGAATTTTCCGGGCAATTTTCCTTTAGTGATTGAAGTGAATCCTCGGGTCGGGTAGTAGTCATTAAATATTGAGGATTCTTGTAACAACTTCTCTATCCGATCTATTCACGGATCATAATGAGGCTTGGGATAAGGCTAGGTTGATCTTCTTCTTCTTTTCTTTCCCTTTGGACTTTGATTTCTTCTCCAGTTCTTTGCGTATGAGGTCAAGGATTTCTGCCATTGACTCAATCTTCTTATCCCGTGCCTCAATCTTAGCTTCTATTTTTGCAACGGACTCCTTGAACGAGGTCATGATGGGAATTTGCTCTGGTTTGTTGGCCATTTTTGGATGAAGGTTGTGCTTTGACTATGGGTGGCGTACTGGTGTTACTAGTAAAGGTATCGATTCTACTGGTGTGGTACGTGTTGATGTGGGACGTATCGGTGTCGACCGTACCGGTGTTGAAATAGACTTCTTATTTCCTAACCACTTTCATGTTAGGATTCCCGATTTGATTAGTATTCCCTATCCTGTATCCCAAAAGAGTAAGTGCTCATGATTAAGTTGTGAAAATTTTTAGGGAGATAGGACTTAAATGATTGACCCGAGAAGACAATAAACCCCTTAGAAAAGAAAACTATATGCTCTTTTATTTGGATGCATATAAAGAATGCATATTGACTAAAATGAAATGTAACGATGCCCATGGAGTCCCTTAGGTTCGGATGAATTTGAATTGGTTAAGTGCAAACAAAGACTCTCCTAATTTGAGATGAATTTGATTTGGCTAAATGCAAACAAAGACTCACTTAATTTGGGATGAATTTTAAATTTGGTTAATGTAAAAATAGACTCACCTATTTGAGATGGATTTTAAATTTGGCTAATGCAAAAACGGACTCACCTATTTGAGATGAATTTTATTTTTAGCTAAATGTAAAAATGGACTCACCTATTTGAGATGAATTTTAAAATTTTGGCTAAATGCAAAAATGGACTCTGTTAAAAATAGAGAAAACAAGCATGTTGACAATTAAAAACCTAAAGGCTTAAAACTAACCAAAGAGAAGAGGGGGTCCACGAAGGACCCACTTCGGTTGATCTGGAGGAGGCCAGCATTGGCTATGCCTGGTGGCTGGTGTCTAAAAAGAAAAAGCTAAGACAGAGGATTATTTTTAAACCGACTTGGAAATGCAAGTAATGGATCGACCTAAAAGGGGAAGACAATTTTGGACTTTTCGCTAAAATACACAAATTGGACCGAGTCAAGAAGGTTTATTATTGTATTTTATTTTACACCCGTGCAAGGGTTATTTAGTACATCCAACCTAATCTAAGGCTCACAAGAAAAAGGTTAAATAATAAAAACGACCACACTCATTTCAAGCATGCAAATGAAGAGAAAAGTACCACCTAGACAACTAAGGATTTATGGTCGAGAAAAGGGATGCTTCTAGGTCGGATACATGGTGGATCATAGTTTGAAAATTTAGTCCTCCATGGGGCGCATGGAAGGAACATGAATAATCAATGCCTCTCAATCAAGAACCGAGAAAAAGAGTGCTATTAATGGAAAGTAACCATCTTCCCGAGTGTATAAGCCTAGGTAGGCCCACCGAGTCAATAGTTTGATCTCTCCAAAAAATGTTCATTTAAGGGTAAAGCCTATGGTCGAAATTAAAAGCAATTATGTGCAAGGCTGCATTAATGCAACATGCCTAAAGCAAAACATATTAAGAAAACTCACAACTTTAATTTCAAGTCTCACCCTCTTAATAAGTAATACTTCCCTAGTGGAGTCGCCACTTGTAGGAACTAGTGGCCCCCACCTCCACCGTAGGGGTGGTGGATCGGATAGGAGTTTCCCCATGAAGCTTCTTCTCTTTGAATTTTTAAGATGAGGTACACCTCTTATTAAGACTACTAATTTTCTTAATTTGACTTTTAAAACGATTTAAGTGAAATGGTGATAGGTGAATTTATTAACCATTTATTTTAGAAATTAATTTTTAAGAAGTCCGGGGATATTTTAATAGTTTCGGAAAACAGAAAAAAATTCATTTTCTCGCTAGAAGGCTTCGGGCCAAAAAGTTAAGATGAACTGGTTTGGACGAAGAGCCAAGACTCGGTTATTAGTCGGCGCCAGGCAAAACCTAGCATTGACTATAACCAGATCTGATTGCAAGGTCGAGACCGAGAAATCGGTCTCGATCCTATAGCCCGAGCTGTCGAGAAAATAATTTAAACTTTTTCCATTTTAAACTAGAAAGACCGAGAAGCAACTAAGAGAAATAAAAGCAAAAAGAGAGAGTCGCCAGTTAGTTTTAGAAAGTAAAAACTAATAAAAATAAAGAAAATACCCTTATAATCTTAGTATAGAAAAACTAAACTTGAAAGAGACTTAAAAAGTGA
The DNA here is from genome assembly GCA_021018815.1 of Talinum fruticosum. NCBI lineage: Eukaryota > Viridiplantae > Streptophyta > Magnoliopsida > Caryophyllales > Talinaceae > Talinum > Talinum fruticosum. The sequence continues at coordinate 15,275,418 of JAITYX010000001.1, read as the reverse complement.
CTCCATCGGTCTAAAATCGAGAATCCGATGTTCGGGGTGAAGGTACGAAATAAAGAGATCCGCTCTCCATTCCGCCGATCAATAGACGACCTTTACTAGTTTAAGTTGTAAAGTATAAAACATGTTTATCAGTTAAGCATACAACATGTGAAGTGCGGAAATTAAATCAACCAAAGTATGCTAAGAAAGCGATAAAAAGCAAGTAAGAAAGTAGTAAAGGAAAGCAATAAAGGAAAGCGAAAAGGAAAGCGAGAAATAAAAGTTACAGCAAGCGGGAGGAATTTAGGAGCGATTACCTCTTTGATCCATAATACGGAAAACATTAAAAAGAATGAATAAATAAAACCCATAAGAAGAATTGAAAGCTGATCCGGTGCCCTCAAGTTGTCCAACCTGCCGAGCTTAGATCACGAACCGAATCCGACAAAGATAATGGCGGGGTAGTGAGCTTAAAATGGAGGACGAAGAAGGCTATTTTGTGGAGTTTAAGGATTGGGGAAATGTGTAATGGTATGGCGAAATGGAGGAAGTAAAGAATGGGAGAGGATGATAGAAGTATTTTCAGCTTAGGGGTGTTCGTTAGCTAAAGATTGAGTAGCAAGAGTTTAAAGACGTAGCCTAGCTAAAAAGGTAGGAGCCACAAATGAGGGATTAAGCCCTCTATTTATAAAAGGAAATTAGGTCACAAAAATCACTCGAAGTTGCAATTCACTTGTTCGAAGCAGCTGAACCGGGTCCGGTTTATCGGCGAGGATCATGGGAGTAAATCGAATAAAATTCTGCGAGAGCGAAAATCCCAAGGGGAAGGCAAGATATGCGGTGTCGTACGGATGTCTTTGAGTTTCGTGCCTCGGTTGGGTGATGGGGACCAAATGCTGAGTTTTGGCAGTTTGGGCCTAAAAATGCGACGCCGGTCAAAAACGATGTTGTACGGGCATCTTGGATTTCATGCTTTGGTTGGTCACTTGGGAACAAAAAGCAACGCCTTAGCTAATTAAGCCTCGAAAAAGCAACGTTGATCTCGACGACGTTGTATGGGCTCTTGAGTTTTGTGTTACGCTCGGAGTGAAATGATGCATTTGATGTGTAGGTTTGGCTGAAACGTGGCGCCTATTTGGGTTTCCTGATTGGGATCCTAAACCGGGCTTGGTTTGACCGAAACAAAATGGGTTTATGCAAGCAACCCAAGCAAAAAGGATAATTTTTATGGTGTTAATGGGTTTTTTGTGGTTTACTGGCTTTCACTATGTGGAGCAAACTCCGATCATGAACCGAGTTTGCAAACAAGATTGGAATTTCATCACCGGACCAAAAAATAAAAATAGAAATAAAAGAGATAAGGGTGACATGTTTTCGGTGTCCATAGAAACCAGGGAGATAATATTGAAACTATTGTAGGAATCTTCCATGTTTAATGATTACTACCTTGATCTCGTGGGATTCACTTCAATTCCAAAAGCAAATTACCTCCAAAATTCACCATGCTCGACATCAAGTCCAATGGGATTGAGAACCCTTACCACCACATGAGGAACTTCGTAGGGGGTATAACTTAAATGTATATGATGAAGGATGCCTACCACACCATGTTCCCTTGGACGTTTTACAAAGATGTAATGAAGTGGTATGACACTATTGACCCACTTAAGGTCACAAACTGTGTTGACCTTTGTAAGGACTTTCTACACCAATACTCCCTTGATCTACCCATCACCTTATGAGATGTAGAGTTGGTCAAACATAAAGAGAAGGAAAATTTCACTAACTTCCTTGGTCGATGAAAGGCAAAAGCCACCCACATGGTGGATCGATCCTTGGAAAAGGCCAAATCAAGCTCATCGTAAAAAACCCCGAGGCGTACATGCAACCAGCATCTAAAGTTCTTGCCTTTCATGAACTTTACTGCCTTCGGGGATGTTGGATTGCTAATTGAGGAAGAATTCATAACCACTACCACAAAAGTCATAATAAACTGGAAGAGTCCTTACCAGAGCAAAGACAAAGTTGCAAAGGTGACTCGCCCTCAACTACAACACCCCTATAGATACTACCTATGATCAAGCACTAAAAAGACTTATATCCATAGGTGAGACAGAGTTACTTCCCATCGGAGCTGAATTAGAGAATACTAGGAAGTTAAAGAGTTAGGACCATAGAAAATTATGCAAGTACCATCAAGTCCGAGGACATGACACTAAGCATTGTTGGCTCTTCAAAAACAAACTAGAAGATATGTTCAAGTCTGAAAAGCTCCCTTTACCAAAGGCTCCTCAATGAAACACTACACTTCATCATCCAATAAGCTCATCACTCATCAAGAATAATAATAATATATGCATTTTTCCTATTTTAGACCCATAATAAGTCCAATCCTATTTCTCATTTCTAAAAAAACATCCACAAAAATCCAAAAAACCAAAGAAAATCCAAATCTCAAGTTTGAACTATGAAGGCTTAATTCCGTTATAGTAAATACATAGGAAGGCCATGAGGTTTGGCCCCAAATCTCCAATTTCAATTCCCCAAATACCAAGTTTGAAATTAGATTTTCCAATTTCTAATTCCCAAATCCAAATTTTGTTCCCCTTTTTTCCATTTCCACTTTAAAATTTTGAAATTCAATTCCATTTTCCCATTTCTAATGTCTTTCCATTTCCAAAACTCCCATTTCCAATCTATAGGAGAACAACAAGTTGATTGGGAAGCACCGGATGCATATGGGAAGCCATTACGAGTCTCTGCTATAAAGTAATCACTTGCCAAATAAACATCCAAGCACGACACTTGGTCAAAAATTAGATAACCCGGTCAAGCATAAAAACTCCATCAACATCAAACGAGATGTCTATACATTCCATGCATGGAATTTACATGTTAGTAGCCTGCCAGCTACTGGACTGAACCAATACAAGTTACTAGGTCCAACAAGTCCAAGAAAAAATAAATTTTACTCAGGACCACGGAGTTACCTTTGCTTACAAGGGTGCGAGGACTATAAGTGAAAAAATGTACTAGTTTGACATGTGGAAAAGCTATTTCGTATAAGAATATGTATTAGTGTCTCGCATTTAGGATATGCCTAGCGTAAACCGTATCTACCGGGATGCATGACATACAATCAAAACAAAAAAATATACAACATAAAAAAAGCAACAAAAGTATCATACAAAGGTTATTGATCTAACCGGATAAACTATTCGTTGTTCGATTTTATTCGGTCTTAGAGAGGGATGTAGTGTTGCAATCAAACATCATATACTTTAATAGGAAGTATGTCATGTTAAGGCGTAAGATGTTGGTCAACCAATAGAGAAGGAAGTCGTCGGATGTCTTTCAATTTCGACTACCTTCCCGGGTCTAGATCTTAAATTTTGGAGTCATGAAGGTGTACGTAAAAGTTTCTAGTTTGGTAGGGAAACCTATTGTTGTTGATAAAGCTACCACGGACAAATCTAAGACAAGCTTTACTAGGTTATTGATTGAAATGGACATGAACCAACCATTTCCTGATAAAGTTACCTTCATGGATGACAAAGGGGACTTAATCATTCAAGAAGTAGATTATGAGTGGTAGCCTATAAAATGTCCTCATTGAAATATGTTTGGTTATACCATTGAAGAATGTAGGAAGAAAATCAAGAAAGGATGGCGCAGGAAAGAACCAGTGGCAAGTGAGAAGGTCCTTGAGGTAGTTTCTATGACAACACATATACCGGATACCATACCTCAGCCTTACCACACTAATCAAGAAGAATTTAGTACCAATGAAAAAACAATGACCACTCATATGCAAATCATACAACTTGGCAAGTATAGCTCCATATTAGGGATTGGCATCCCAAAACAGACTTCAGTTCCTTTATCGGCGATCATGTGTAGCATTAGATTTAGGAACATAATAGGCCCGAATGGCGGTAATAAGCAGAGTTGCAGTCAAGCAATTTTTGCAACAGAATAAGTGTTCTCTTCTATGGATAGTAGAATCAAGACCTAGTTTTGTCAAGGAATGTGGAATAAAGGTAGTCATATGTGGTCTTCACAACTAATGAAAGTGATGGAAAGAGCATAATATGGTTGTTATGGGATCAGAATAAGCTCCAAGTGGAAATTTTTAAGGTGCATCAAGAATATGTATATGTGGCCATTACTTCCCGAAAGTGTTTATTACTATTATTTCGGAGTGAATTATATGAACAGGAGAAATGAAATGTGGGAAGAAATGTATGATATTAATGATGACATGATAGAACCATGGATCATAGGGGTTATTTCAATAGCTTACTGTCATTGGATGAAAGAATAAGGGGTAATCCAATATTGAGCAATGAAGTGGATGCTTTGAATGGTTTATTATACATTTGGCTCCTTCAAGAAATGAGATTTAGAGGTTCATTCTTTACACAGAGCAATAAACAGGGTACCTCTAGAGTTTTTTCAATTATAGACAGAGTGCTCATCAATGGGGAAGGGATCCAAAAATATCCAGGTATTGAATATGAGGTACTACCTGAAGGAGTCTAAGATCATTCTCCTTTAATAGTACATTTCCAAAAGGGAATTGGCACTGGGAAAAGGTCCTTTAAATTTTTCAATATGGTGACCCTTTGCCCTAATTTCCAGTAGATTATGCAAGAGGTCCGGGAAAGACATATATGGTACTCCTATGTGCCAGCTAGTGATCAAACTCAAAGAGATAAAAAAGCTATTTAAAGGTCTCAAGTTAAGGAAGTTTTTCAGCATCAAAATTAAGGTTATAAAGACCCCACAAAAACTATAAATAACTTACAATTGGGTATTCATGTTCACCTTATGAATACTTAATTAAGTAAGAAGCAAGCCTTAGAGCAATATAACTTTCTACTTAAGGATTAACAATTCTTAGGGCAGAAAGTAAAGTAGGCTTAGCTGCAATAAGGAGATAAGAACACTAGTTTCTTCTATGCAAGTGTACGAGTAGAAAAATTATACTATGACTATCAAGACAATTCAAATTAAACAAGGACCTACGAGATGATATGCAAGTAGTAGGAAAGACTATAGCTAAGCACTTTAAAAAACTTCTTCGGTAATGACAAACCAGGGGGCTCCTATCACTTGGTGGTGTTACTGCAAGGTCCATGCTTGACCGAGCAGCAGAGAAATGAGCTTATGCAGCCTATCACGAGATGCAAAAATAAAATAAGCCATGATTGTTATTGACAAGGACAAAAATCCTGGACCCGATGGATATGACAATCAATTTTTTTTTAGGTACCGGAACACTATTGGATCTTTATTATGTAAAGTCGTGAAAGATTTTTTCAATAATGGTAAGCTCCTGAAACAAGTCAATGCCACTATTTTTCCCATGATACCAAAGGTACCAAACCCCCATAACCCCTACTCGATTTAAGGGCAATCGCATGTTGTAATACTATTTACAAATACATAACTAAAGTCATATGTAGAAGGTTGAATTCCGTGATGAATTAGTGAATGAAGCACAAGGGGCGTTTATCCAACATAGATCTATTGTGCACAATGTGATGATTTGTCAACATTGGTCAAAACGTACCACAGGGAAAAGGATATTACTTAGATACATTATGAAAATGATTTAAAGAAATCCTATGACACTATTAGGTGGGAGTTTATTGAAAGGATATTACTTGAACTTGGCTTTCTACATCAATTTGTGCAAAGGATCATGACATGTGTAACAACACCTACTTTTTCTGTGAAAGTGAATGGGATGCTCTATGGATTCTTTAATAGTAAAAGGGGTTCAAGGCAAAGGGACCTTATGTCCTTCTACTTGTCTTGGTTATAGAGTATCCCTCAAGAGTACTGAAAATTGTAGTTACACAAGAGATATTCCGATATCACCTAGGCTATCGGGGTTGAAACTCTGTTATCTTAGCTTTGTAAATGACCTCCTCCTATTCACGTAGTGCAGACACGAAAGTGTGACGTGCCTAAAGGCTACTTTGCAGCGTTTTTCATTCTGCTCATGGTTGGAGGCTAACCTTGGCAAGTCTCAAGTGGTGTGAGCAGGTATTCTCGGTGATGATGCGTTACAAATTATGCTCATTACTGTATTTTAACAGGATAAAGTAAGCTTTAAATACCGGCAAGTGGTAATTAAACCCAAAGATTAAATAATGAAGATAGATTGATCCTTATTGAGAAAATCATAGCAAGAATCAATGGCTAAACAGAAAGCTTACATATATATGCAGGATCCAACTGATAAATTCATTTTTGCAGATTATGTTCTCCTATTGGGATCAAATCTTCTTATTACCCAAGCTGGTTTTGGAGAAGGTCACTCAACTATGCAGATATTTTCTTTGGGGCTCTACAATAGGAAGACTCCTTTGGTTGCTTGGGAAACCGCATGTCTCCTTAAGCCGGATCGAAAATGCATTTCAATGGAATGTTGCTCAAGTAACCAAACTCCTATGAAATATTGTTATAAAAGCCGATGGGTTATGGATTAAATGGGTGAGCTAGTACTATCCGAAAAACCACACTATCTAGTAGTGTCAAATAACACCTAAGATTAGTTGGTGGAAAAGAATATTCAAAGCTAGAAGCCTTATGCATGAAGGTTTTGAAGCTGAAACCATTCTTGGAGGGCGGAACAGACATGATAAGGATATTGCTACAAGCTGGTTATCAACGGATCGGGACAAAGGGTGAAAAATTCCAATGGTGTAAACTACTATGGCATAAGACACATATATTAAAATACTCCTTCACTACATGGTTGCTAATACATGGGAGATTGCTCGTAAGAGATAGGTTGCTCACGTTTGGATTGTAAAGTAAAGCATCATGTGTTCTTTGTAATGCAGCGAAAGGAAATACAAGAACAACTATTTTTTCAATGGCCTTATTTCAAAACCATGTTGCAACAAGTATTGGAAGACATACTACATATTCAATATAAGCTTGGGGCTAATTAGATTCCTGAACTAACACAAGGTGCGGAAGACAAGTAAGGAAAGCTCTATATTGCTATTGCAATAGTAATATACATATGGTTGCAAAAAGAAACAAGTTTTGCAAACTGTACAAAATATTGGAACATTCCGAGTATTGAGTGTGTGGGGATTTTTAAAGTAATTACAGAGTGTAGAAAACTTATCGACTAGCCTATAATAGCTCTTAAGGTATTATGTAAATGGATGATTTTAGAGTGAATACACAGACTTCCTATATAAAAAAAAAAAAAAAGGTCATTGATCCACTTGCCTCCTTAGCTACTCAAGAACCCATTCACAATAAATATAATAAGTGGAACCCTGTACCGATTACGAGCATGATATTGAAATGCTTGAAAATCGACATCAAAAGACAAAAGGGGCACATTAACTGATCTTTAGGATAAAAATCTCATTCTTAAGTTTAGCATGACAAGATAGGGTGCACAACCATATTTAATCGAAAGTTTACATCAAGGATCATAACAATCAAAATCTCGAATGTAACGAAGTGGGTCACATGACCTTCACCATTTACAAATGTTTGACTCATAAATGTTTTTGAATGGGAACTGCAACATGGACCTTCTAACCAAGACTACTCCCGTAATCCGGGCTAGATGACTCACGCTGGTCTCCTCATGGGTAACCTGTGTCGGTTTCCTATAGCGAGGTTCTAGGTTTGATTCTCAGCCAAGTAGGCCTAGCTACTTAGCCCAGCAAGCCTCCCTGCATCCTGCCCATAATAGTTCTTTTTTTCTATTGCCTATGAAGACTCATGTATGATAGACTAACTCCTTGAATGTGTTTTGATTTCATGCATTCATCTAAATTTAGGATAAAACAAGAAGCATCCTAAAAGAAATTCATTTAAATAAGTCATATACTTTATAATTCATCATTTCAATATAACTTGTTCTTTACTAAACTCAGACTTAAGTATATTAAGCATATCCGACTATATCCGTGACTCATAAAGTAGAATCCGAGTTAGTCATGAAAACGCGAGTTAGGATCGAACGACTCAATTCTAAGATTTTGACCTCCTCGGTTGGGCTCGGACATTTAGTTTGCTTTAACTATTTCACATTTAATATGTCTATTTGATCGTGGCAAACATCATGATTTGATTTGGGATTAAAATTTGAATCATGCCTTAACCTAGAAACTTACACTATTATTTGCTTAATTATGCGTAATTGTAAAATGTCTAAATAACTCATGTGCCCATTATGATTGAATAATTTATTTATGAGTTTTGACATATCTAGAATTTGAATATATTGAATATTAGACTTGAAATATTCCAGATTAATAGATTAAGGATAATTAATCAATAAACGCTTTATTTAGATTAATCCTTATCTAATTATGGACCAAAGTATATTTATACTTTGAGAACCATTGTGCTTAATGTTTTTGCAGGTTTTTCTAATGTCAATTATCTAAAGAAAAAGAAAAAACAAAAAGCTTCGACCGTTAAAGCACTCGCCGGATAAAAAGCTGAAATTTCTTAAAAAGCTCGGAACCGACCGACGACTTTGTCTCATTCTTGTTTTGGGTAATATTTTGTCCGAGTCTAACAGTCTTTTCATTCCGCTTTTCCAGTTTATAAAAGCTGGAAAAAGAGTTGTTGGAAGCTAGGACCGAGGCACAACGACTATATCAAAAAGGTTCATAAATCCGAGTTACTCGAGTATTCGTTACAACAACTAGCCGACTCGAGACAGCTTCATTAGAAAGACGTTGAAGACTCAACGGCTATCTCTTCAAGGTAGACTATTTATAGAAGCCTTAGCACAAGATTTCAACCGACTGAATGGAAGAAAAAGAGGGACCATATTTGAAGGTTTGCTCGGGGAGAGTCCGAGTCACCCTAGAGGGGGTGAATAAGGTGAGGAAGTAATCTTGTGGAGATTCAAACTCTTTTTCCAAGTAAAATACGGAATGCGGTTCCGAGTCAAAACAGAGTCGGAAAAGTAGAGACTCGGAAAGACCGAATAGATAGGAATGGCAAGAAAAGCGGATGCTTTAAGACAATCCGAGTCTAGAATGAACTCGGAAAGTAAACACTTAGAGAATACGTGGAAACCCTCCCGGGCGGAAAACCACGTGACCGTGTCAATCCGGACACGAAGTCAAATCCACTATTTTGAGTCCACAAAATACCGTGAATTGACCGAACTCGAGTTGCTCCCTTAGACAACTCTATACAAGTTTTCCTAGACTCGAAGTTCCCTTATCCGATCTAGTACTTCCTAGACTGAGATAACCCTTACAGCTAGGGACAACTAAGTCGAGTTTACCCTTACAGACTTAGTCAAGGGACCTTACAAAGAAAGTAAGAAAGAGTTTGTAATCGAGTACAAGACCTTACAACTCATAAGGTAATGAATTATAGAATAGGAGTTGTAAGTAGAAGATTGAGAATGAATACAACGACTTTGCACAAGTACGTATATTAACAATAGGTTCGGCAATCTTCAAGTCTTGTGAAGTGGCTTCTAGTTATACATGACCAGGCAGAGTAGCCGTTATCTTCATCTACCGACCGAGAGTCCTCTCGTGACCGTTGATAGAAGCTTTCGAGTCACTCAGAAAGTATCCGTTGTAATGTGAACGTTGGACAACGGTTTAACTCTCTTGGAAGTCCCAAAACTACTAGCGGTGTCCCGAGAGGTAAGGTGAAAACCATCGTTAAGCTTGGCGTTCCAGTTTTCCAGATTTGGAAACAGACAGCTCCGACACAATCTTCCGGGACTGGAGCACAGAAGGTGAAAAGCCATGTCTCGCTGGTGATTTGACGTTTTGAAGCCTAGGTTACTTTTGTGGTTTGAAAAAGGTGTATCCTCGTTTGAATAACCTACAAAAGTAAGTCAATTTTGGTTCTCAAAGTATAAAATACTTTGGTCCAAGATTAGACACGAGATAATAAAATAATTATGATAATTAATCAACCAATTATCCGAGTCGAAGAGAAGTGGAATTTTACGAGTCCAATATCAATGATACTCGGAATTCCATCCGATTTAGTCTAAGTGAAGGATCAAGATAAGTAAAAAATATCGAGTGAAATAACTTGATATAGACTAAGTAATAATCACACTAAAAGTACTCGACTATAACATAATAGAGCTTATAAGCGTAAGTCGATTCCGAGTGAGAAAAGACGAAATACTAGTCTATTCAATCTGCGATAAATACGAGTGATGAGGAACTCGGAACAAAGAACCAGCTTGTCCGAGTCACTTACGGATAAGCAAGAAATATAAGAAGTAAAAGTCTGTATCACTTAGAGAAGATACCATTCTACTCAAAGAAGTTTTTGAGATACAGAGAATGCCTTGGAATCAAAACTCTATAGGTATGAGATGGTTATACTCGATTCATTTAATGCAACTCGAAATGCGTTGAGAAGTGTCCGAGTCTTCAATATTGAACATCTTCTCTAGCATACAACTCCTAACTCTTTATTCTTATTTTTCTAAGTTCTATTCCTAAGTCGAAATCTTGTAATACTTGTAATCTTCTTCTACTCTTACTCTCCGACCGAGTTGTAAAGGTTACCTCAACTCGGTTGTCTCAAACTATAAAGGTTACCTCGGTTTGGAAGTATCGGGATAGATAAGGGAACTTCTAACCTTGGGAAAAATTGGAGGATCCCAAGTTGATAAGGTAACTTCAACTTGGAAGTACTAGGTCCGTCGGATAAGGTAAATTCGAACCTGGGAAAATTGTAATAAATTTATTTAGGAACAAATTTGGTTAGTCATATTCATTGTAATTGAGGATTCAATTAGTGGATTTGACTTAGTATCCGGATTGACATTGTCCGTGGTTTTCCGCCTCGGGAGGGTTTCCACGTATTTTTGTGTATACTTAACTTTACGAGTCCAATCTAGACTCGGAATCTGTTTTGTAGTCTAATGTGTGCAAAGCTGTCCGAGTCACTCGGACTCAATTCGACCCTAATTGAGTTCAAACACAATATTCTCTTAATATTCCGAGTGCTTAGTTCTCTCGAACTTCGAACTTCACTTCGTCTAAGTTGCTCTAAATTCATATATGTTTCGACTTCATTCTAGACTCATAATTGCTTTTCCGAGCTCATACTCGCAGAAAATCTTTAGTTACTGTAAAAATCTTCCATCACCCTATTCACCCTCCCTCTAGGGTGATTTATCCTCTCCAAGAACAAACCTTCAGCCTATCCCCGCACGTCTCAAAAAGCTTTCGTAAATAAAATAGTTTCTAAAAGTGCCACCCAAAAATAACTTAAATCATTGCTCATTTGTATGATCAGCTTGTGCTTTAGTCTGCTTGAGTTTTTGTTTATTGTGCTTTTGCGAGTTTTTCACTTAACTAGCTCCAAATTGTTCAAAAGTTAAATGGTTTTTTGATATAAGAAGTCAATAATGACAATATATTGGTTTATGGTCGTCTAAATTATCAATGCAAAATGCGAATCAATATTTTTTAAAAGGTTAATCAATATTACTTTTTATAGATTAGCTATTTTGGCCAAGTAGTTGAAATAACTCTTTTATCAAACTTCTAAATATGACCATCAAACTATCAATTAACTTAACAAATAAAGTGTTTAAGAGTTAATATTATAGACATAGATTCAAATTCCACCTACATCTATTTTTGTAGCTAGTTCGCGTCAAAAAAAAATATACAATAATCCTTCGAGTAGTCAAAATAATAAATTTGTTCCAAATCAACCTTAACAAACTCTCTTACTAAACACCATAATGAAATAGTCCATTGGCTATTGCAGCTGTAAATCACAATAAGAAGCACTTAAACACATTAATGAGTGACTGAATGGTATTTTCATTAGTGAGATTTTCATTAGTGAGATGAAGTCTATGAAAATAACAAATTTATATCAGCTTGTTACTAAAAAGGGGTTTGTATTTCATTTATATCAGCTTTTACACTATATCCTTATTTGAAAAAAAAAAAAAAAAAAAAAAAACTTGTGGTGTAATGCTTAGAATAGTCAAAATAACAAATTATTCCAAATCAGCTCTTAACAAACTCTTTTACTAAACACCAAATAATCCATTGGTCATTGCACTTGTAAGTCACAATTAGAAGCAATTAAACGCATTAAACAGTGATTGAATGGCATTTGAACCATCTTTTTATAGGACAAATTTGAGATTAGGTTCCACTCAAATTGAAGAGAAAGATAATCCACCTTTTATTGCTCTCGGTGTCATCTTTCAAGCCTTCTCTCGTTATGATGTTTTCACTAGTAAGCCTACGGCTAAGAGTCGTTTGAGCTCAATTGGCATATATATTGAATCTCATCAGCTCCTCCATTAAAGTTCAAATTGTTAAAGGTTGTACATATTCACATGGTATCATCTGTGTTAAGCTTTACTATGATTTATATTTTTCTTCCCGACGTATGTAGTAGATTTCATCTGCTTCCTTTAATAGGTTTTAATCCTTAAAGGCACATTGTACTTAATTAATGCTCACGAGCATAACCAATGTTAGATTTTGATATAATTTGTGTATTTATTTCTAATTTAAGATGATCCCATTATGAGCTAATTGAATACTGAATTTGAGTGACTGATAAAATTTAACATGGAACAAATCCCATCTTCTATCACCTCATTTCATGTTTTTGTAGGATCAAAGTTGCAATCAGCCACTTGTTTGTATATACCAACATACATAATTGACAACCTAACTATAGTTTGGAAGCATGATGGTTCACCACCTTTATCATGTTATCATCAAGTAAAGTGAACAAAGAAAGTAAAAGCCAAAGAAAGATGCCAAAAGAAAGTACCACTGTTGGTTTAGCATTAGGGTTATGGGGGCCACTGGCAATGGCCATCTCGATGGGGTGAGCAAAGCGAAATCTTACGCATCACCTTGCTTTTATTTTCTCAAGCCATATAATTGCTTTGATGTTCTTTTCTTTTATTTTTTTTAAAAATATAATCTTTAATTTGTTATGTAGCATTAATTACTTAAATTCACCAAACATACTTTGATAAGATTTTTGAAATGTAACCTCAATCTTATCAATTTGAATACTAAGAAACATAATTGTTTATGTTTGTAAATTTACAAGAAGTAACGAGTCCCATTTAAACCTAATTATTTTAGAGACTAAAAATTATCAATTAACTTATAAAACTCTTCTAAATTAGCTCTAGATTGAATAAAGTAAAATGAATGAAATTTAATATAAGAAAAATCAATTTAAAAGTATCTTTTACCTCTAATATAACGAATAAGGCTAGCATTTCTTATCAATATATATCCATTCCTAATTATGAATATGAAAATGTGTAAAATCTATTTTATGTTTAATAAGATGTTTTCTCTACTAGTGACAAAAATTAGCATTGATCTATGTAGATGATCTTTAGTAGCATTTCCTTGGTGCATAGGATGTCACCAGACTATGCTCCCTCCAACCTTCATTTGTGGCCCCGAATGTCTCATGTTGAAGAGGATAAAGAACAAGGAATTCAATTAATTGGGTACTAAGGAAAATCAGAGTTAATGCCACCTAACTAATCTCCTAGAACCCCCACCAATATGCCATCGCCAAAGAGAATTAAAGCTTCTCACTTCTGCAAAGAATCTTTCTTCCTCTTTCCCCTTTTTCTCTTTGATCAGCCTTACATAACAGTTTGCCTCCACAATACTCGCTTCTTTAAATTCCCACAAAAAGCTGCCTCCATAATTTGCTAAAGTAATTGATAGAGATTTAAATTTAGGGTTTAATGCAAACCGTTATCTCCAGTAGTTTTTTGATTTAGATGTTATATTGGTATATGGAAGATTTCTAAATTTAGTCTAGGCTGTTATTCCTTCGTATTTGAAGATATGGTCATATTTGGCAATTAGTTTTTAAATAATTTTTAAGCAAAAATAGATTTTTAAGGATTGTTTAGCTGTCTCTTTAGATCAAACAATTATTCAACTTGCTCGATTTCTTAGGTTTTAATAATAATTTTTATCCCCAAAAATTGTTGGAAAAAAGTTAAAATAAGTTTTTTAAAAATTATCTAATTAAAAATAAATTTCTGTTTCAAATCATTTTAAAAAACAAGTAATTTTACTAATTTTTTTCTAGAATCAGTTAATGTTATAAGCGAATAACTGATCATTACCGAACTGGTCTTTATTTATTGATGTAGTAGAGAGAGAGAGAGAGAGAGAGGGGGATAATTAAGTGTCGGTTTCTGAACAATAAACATGAGTGACTGTGAAAGCTCATCTTAGCTAAGATGGCTTTTTGTGTATAAAGCAAACTGTTGGGGACTAAAGTCTCTGAACTTGTTCTTGAATGTTTTTTGACTTTTTCTCTTTTTCGTATTTACTCTAAGACGAAGTCTTTGCATTCCTTTTAGTTCTCTTCTTTTAAATTTTTTCGTATGGTGCATATTCTGAGTGTAATTCATCAAATATCTTTTCTGATTTTAGCAGCTTGGCCTTGTTTCCTTCTTTGTTAAGCAATTTTTTAAGGCTAGTAGGTGTGTTTTCCTGCTAAAAGTAACCTGCAAATAAGTTGCTTAACCAATCTCAATATATGTATTTTGGTGCTTCATGGGATGGAGCTCATGAATTAATGAATCTCAAAGCTTTCAGAATGAAGTTGGTTTGAAACTTCTCCATACAATAGGTAATCATCCCTTCTCCTTTCTAAACCCCCACCCCCCCGCCAACAAAAAAAACCAAATAAAAATAAAAATGCTGTTATAATTTTTGTTTGTTTGTTGGTTGGGGCCTTGGAGAAGAGAGAGGGGGAGGGGTTTCAAGTCATCAGGTGTAGAGTTCACAACTGATCGCTTTGTCTTTTGAATTCTCTAAGATGAATATGATTACGCTTTTATCATGTATATTAACAATCAGTTTACTCTTTGTTTGGCAGTGTATGGAAGCTCCCACCATTTTTGGCACATTTCCCACTTTGAGAAATAATGGCAAAGGGATTCAAACAATTAGTAATCCTGGTTCTTATCATCATCTCGAGCACGATTTCATATTCAGAAAGGCTAAAATCATCACAAGCAAATACCCTTTTGAAAATTCAGTCACTTCTGAACTTTCCTTCAGTTTTAAGCAGTTGGAATAAGAAAACAGATTTTTGCAACTTAGACCCATCTCCATCTGTCAGTGTTGTATGTTATGAAAACAGCATAACTCAGCTTCATATTGTTGGTCATGAAGGAGCACCAAACTTGCCGAGTAATTTCTCAGTAGATTCTTTGGTCACAAATCTTGCCAAGTTACCGAACTTGAAGGTTCTCACTTTGGTTACGGTTGGTTTATGGGGTTCATTACCTAAACAAATCGAGGGGTTGTCTTTAATTGAGGTTCTTAACATAAGCTCGAATTACTTCAATGGAGATCTTCCCAAAGAAATATCTTCATTGACAAACCTCCAAGGCATCATTCTTGATTATAACAAGTTTAGTGGGCGCATCCCAGACTTTTTGGGTCATTTCCCGCTCTGAATGTTCTGAGTTTGAGGAACAACTCCTTTAATGGCTCATTGCCAAGCAGTTTGAGCAAATTGAGTGGTCTCAGAGTTCTTGCCCTTTCAAATAACCACCTCTCAGGAGAAGTTCCTGATCTTCGGGACTTGAAAGACCTCCAGGAGCTTGACTTGGAAAATAACTCACTCGGGCCCGAATTCCCGCAGCTTGGGAACAAGTTGGTGAAACTTACATTGAGAAGCAACAAGTTTAGGTCTGGTATTCCTAATGATATCAGCTCATATTATCAGCTGCAAAAACTCGACATTTCTTCCAACAAATTTATGGGTCCATTTCCAATGTCATTATTTTCCCTACCGGTGATCAGTTATTTAAACATTGCAGGCAACCAGTTCACAGGAATGCTGTCCCGAAATATGTCCTGCAGTGATGCACTAAGTTTTGTGGACTTGTCGTCTAATCTCTTAAATGGGGATTTACCTGAATGCATCATCATTAAGTCCAAATATCGGGATGTTCACTATGAAGGGAATTGCTTAAATGTGGATGATGGTAGCCAACATGCATATTCTTTCTGTAGGAATGAAGCATTGGCTGCTGGGGTTGTGCCTTTACAGAAGAAGGACAGAGCAAGGAAAGCCATCTTAGCTACATGTATAGTGAGCGGAGCGGTTGGGGTGGCTTTGCTTCTTGTTTTGGTAATCTGGATCCTGAGACAAATTCTTTCCAAGAAGAAACTCGAGGAAAAGCTGAGTCCCAGGGTTATTGCTGAAAAGGCTTCAGCCGGATACTCAACTAAGCTTATTACAGATGCAAGTAAGTTCTATTCTCACTGATAGACTTAGATTATCCAATAAGATTTTAACGGTAGTGCCATACCCAATTACCCGAGCTGAATGACCTGTAACCCAACCTGGAACTGAAATAAGGCAACTTAAGTATGACACCAACCCAAATTTAGTGTACCTAAACTAAACCAACCCAAATTTACCTGATGAGCATTCGTTGCTTTTTTTCATCAATGTTTATTGGACAAGCTGACAACAGATCCATAGAGGATTAGAAGCTGAAGCAATCAGATCAGGCTCGAACATTCTATGGAAGATTCAGACCAGTCTGGGATTAACATGGCTGCAAAACCAACTGATCAAGATGCTGTGTTCTTTGACTGCCATTCTATCTGGATTGGCATGCGAGAAAGTTTGTTAATTCAGTTTGCCAATATGATTTTAGTTCTGGTTCCTTCTTGTAGCTGTTAACCAGAAATCTCGTGTTGAAAATAGTATTTTTAAAAACTGAAGACTAGAAAAGGTTACATAGAGAAGAACTGTTTGCAAAAACCAGATAGTCCTAGATTGAGGTATCCTGCTAATGTGTCTGCATGATTACCTTCAATCTTATCTCCTAGGTGTTCTCCCTTTTGAATATGTTACCATAACACCTCATATGCTGGAGTCTTCAACACTAACCCACACCAATATGATTGTGTTGATTTTTATCCTTGTGGGCAGCTGTTTCTTGTGTTATGTTTATATCGATCTCATGTCGTGTACATGTGTATGAAGGATACATGTCACAAACAATGAAGCTTGGAGCACTTGGTATTCCTACATACCGTACATTTTCATTGGAAGAAATCGAGGAGGCTACAAATTACTTCAATTCAACAGCTTTTATGGGAGAGGGTTCTCATGGTCAGGTATGTCGATGCAGCTTTAGTGACTGTTATCAAGAAGCTCTTATCACAGCTTATTACTTTGTTGATACTGATCTTGCTGTGAACTTCGTAGATATGCCTTTTTCTCCCTGTAAATAAGCTACCTGGACACGGAAAACTATTTTGAATCGGGCCAAAACAGATTGCTAAAATATTAAAATTGATGGATTTAATTATTTTAAAGTTCAGGTCATATTCATGCTTGTGTTGGTTTATTCTATAAGCTTATAAACCACATTCGACAAAGATTGGTTTCTTTGATGGGCGAGTTGACATGAGTAAAGTCAATTTCGTATCCTATTCAAAATCACCTATATTTTTTAAGCAGATTGAGTCTAATATAGGTCAACCAACTTGAATTGTACAGATCAATGTTATACAAGTATAATGTTAGTGCTCAGAAAATCACATTTGCAGTACTATCAGTTTTGAAATGTCATTACGTTATGTAGGCATGATCACCTCAATTTATATTATCTTTTTCTTTGGAAAAGGTAGAAACATCGAAATCATGGATGTTTTTGCTGCATTGTGCCAGATGTATAGGGGACAGCTCAGGGACGGTTCCCTTGTTGCTATCAGATGCCTAAAGCTGAAGCAAAGTTACACCACAGAGTGTTTCATGCCCCACATAGAACTAATATCTCAACTCAGACACCGTCATTTGGTCAGTGCAATCGGACACTGTTTTGAATACTACTTGGAGGATTCGAATGTAAGCAGATTATTCCTCATTTTTGAATACGTGTCAAATGGGACTTTAAGGAACTGGATCTCAGGTTAGTTTAATTTTTTTGTTATCACTTCTTAGCTAACTGTTTCATTTTGACAAATATATCAAATCTTTTTGTGTATTTGATGTCATTACTATGTTTGGATCGAAGAACTCTTGCTTTGATTGCAACTACATTTCCTCCCCTAAGCATGACGTCAGCTGGGTTGAAAACCTAAGGACATACTTGTTAAGTTTACATAATGTCATAAATAGCCCTAGTGATTAGGAATTCGAAGAGGCCTATTAGTGCGAATCTAAGAATGAACAAATAATAGTCCCACAAAGGTTGTGTTTTCTTATTTGGCATGTCCTGAATGCACATATACTATGAGTAATTTGGTTATTCAGGTAGATATGCAACCTCTCTCTAACTAATAACAATGAACAAATAATAAACACAAAGATAATCCGTTCCACCATCAGCTGAATCCTTACCATATCCTTCTAGGTCTATTACATTTTGTAGCCAAAATTGAATACTTACAACTGTTAGCATCTAGGAGTTCACTCTCACAAACAATAATAAAAGAACAAGAATAAAAAGATTGAACAAGACATAAGAATTTTACGTGGAAAACCCAAAACCGAGAAAACCGGGAAAAATCACGAACAATGCACTAGAACTTTGGTAACTTATAAGGAATTTGGCTATTACCAGCTGCTACACCTTGCTACACTCAACAATGGAGGTCTACACACAATTATATAGCCATAAAACCGAGCCATAATTGCAAGAAACAGAAAAAAACAAACGAAAATGAAGAACCCAAAGAGTCCCCCACTGGCACGGGCTGTGTCCTCGGACATAGCCAGCCTGTGGCAAGCTGGGCGGGTCTTGTTTCCTTCCGCCTACATGGCCTATTCCTCTTACTCTTGGGTCGTGCTCGCTATTCCAAGTCTTGAAGTGCAATTTTCCCGAGCCCAAATACCCATTAGGCTCCTCACAATCCCAACGACAACTTGTATGTGGATTTATTTCACCCTTGGGTACCACCATCGTAAACTACATTAGGCATAGATATGGACACTCAACCATTCGTTTAATCAAATGCACAAAGTTTTCAGAAATGTTTGACACTAGCATCTAAACTAAAGTCAAGTACTCGACACTCCAAAATTGCTCATGAGAGGACACAAATACCGATTCACAGACTGTTGTCTTGTACTCTAATGCTTGTTATCTAAGAGCCCATTCTATTTGGCAGTTGGACGTGCTAGAAGAAGATTCAGTTGGTCAGAGCGAATAGCAGCCACAATAGGAATCATAAAAGGAATCCAGTTTCTTCATACAGGGATCATCCCAGGAATCTTCTCGAACAACCTCAGAATAACTGATATTTTGATAGACCAGAATCTGGCTGCTAAAATCAGCAGTTATAACCTTCCGCTTTTGGCTCAAGAAATTGACATGGTGGGGGTTTTTTTTTTTTTTTTGGGAGATTGTTTTTTCTCACCTTTAGCTTGTCTGACGAAAATATTGAACTTGTATTTGCTCTGCTTGGAATCACAGGTCGGCCATGGAGCGCCAATGGGGTCTAAAGAAATTTGCACAAGGTAACTGTTTATACTACTTTGTCAATTTTATTGCAAGATCATATTTTATGCGCTTGTAAAGATCCAAAAAACTGAGAGTTCATAAGGGGTGAAGCTATTACAGACCCAGAAGGGGGCCATGTCCTGCTCATCATCTGACTATATTTGTGAAAACTTTGAACTATGCTGGCTTAGAGGAGATGGTTGTAGTGGTAGTGGAGATATTCCATTGCCTGATGACTAGTTGATGTCGGAAGTTCGAAATTATATTGGACGCTATCGTGGTTATCTTCTGTTTCGTTTCTTGTCTTACCTTCTTTATTTCACGAGGGGACTTTAAATCAAAATTGAAACCACTTTTCGTTATTTCCTTTTCTTTTCACGACTCAGCTTCTTGTCTTTTTGTTTCACATCTTTCTCTCCTTTTGTCTATTATTTCTTTTCCTGTTTTTCATTAAAATTATGTTTATTAACCCATAATTATATGTAATACAATTTAGGTTTCTTGTTTTTATTCATAGCAATACAATTCAGTTTTTAAATGTGAACATTTTTCTAAGTTGTTCTCCAACCTTCCAAATCTGTTCTAATTACAGTTATTTATTTGCAAGTTTTATTTTTATTTGGATTTTTTAATGTCACGTGACCTTTAAAAAATTTGAAAAACATGAATATAAAGGCACTTGTATTTATTTAAAAAATTTGGTTTAATGCCTTAAATATTCTATATGATTTTTTTCTTCAATTTTAAGTAATACATTTGGATGACAAATGTTCAACCCCTCGCTACCGAATCTTGGCTTCGCCCGTGGAGTTCATGATTCATACCTAATTATTTGATCCTAATGACTAGAAACCAACTTGACTTGCGTGACACATAAGGTCGCCTGATCTTGATTCAAGCTCCAATAAATCAGATGTAAAATGAGCTTATCTATATTTTTTCAACTGATATATATATAAATTTTTTTATTATATATGGACAAAGTTACTTATATTTAGACCTTCTATAATTTGCCCAAATAGGACCACATTAGATTGTTGTTATATATTGCTTTACTTTCGAAATAAGTTTAGGGATAGATTTAACACTAGTTAGCTAACATAACTCGAAAATTTCTAAGAAAGCTGACCAAATATGTACCTATCGAATATTTTATGAATCCATTTGGACCTGGTGGTTTCTAAAAATAAATTTTTTTGAATATATTTTCCAAATATAGATGATTTTTTTTTGGCAATGGAGATGGAAAAACAAACAGATAAAAAAGACATGACCAAGTAATAGAAGCATACACTCGAGTTACATCAACTCTTACCTTACCATAACACTGTCTATATCTAAATAGATAAAATATATATGGTTGTCAACTAATTTTGCAGGGTGGAGCATGAAGATAAGGGAGACATTTATGATTTTGGTGTCATATTATTGGAGATGATAATAGGAATACCAATCAAATCGAGGAGCGAGCTCAATATTACAAGAAACAAGGTAAACACTTGAGCCATAAACATTGTAGGTGTAATGGGGAACGAAGAAAGGCTGGTTACATCACAGTGAATTGGTTGGGACCCAGTAAGTTTGAATCTACAACCTGTCAACAGGGCTGAGTAGTAGGTTTTGATCTACGTCCAAAAAAATCTGATTAATATTAATTTTGATTTAATTTTTCATCGACTGAATAAACTTGATGAAGAGTTCCACACGATTTAAAAAATATTAAAATGCAAAATAATAAAAGATAAACACTTTTTTGAATTCTTAGTATTAGGTACATGATGTATGGCAATAATTTTTGGAGCCTAATTTTTCTGGACTTGATTTTTAGTATTCTATCCTTAATATTTAATTATAATAACTTAGTATTTAAATGATTTTCTAATTATTTTATTTTTTCCTTACAATTTTAAAAAACCAAACCCTTTTAATCCCTACCCCCGTCAGTCATCACCATTAATACCAACAACACTCACTGTTAACATTGCCCCTTACATAGATCTAGAAAAACTTACCTAAATAAAACAGATCGAATTGAATGACTCGAAACCCAATTCGAACCGACATTTGAAATAACTCAATCGATTTCGTCCCGAAACCCGACACAAACCAACCCTAAATTAAATCGACCTGAAATATGATGTTCCCTATTAAGAATCGAATTGAAATGAAACCGAACCCATCCGAAATATAATTGACTCGACTAAGACCCGAACCCGAAATAACCTGAACCAAATTAAATTTGAACCGATTTAACTCGAATAAAAATAACTCGAATCCCAACTGTTCCGAATCCGAGTTTTACTCGATCCGATTTTAATCCAACCCAATTCAAACCAAAATATGTGACAACATTTGTTTCATGGAGAACCTAAAACGACAATTGAAGAAACAAATACCTTTCACAAAATAGGGAGTGGGGAGACGAAGATTGAGACTTGAGAGGTCGAGCTACGGAGATGATGAGGTCTCGGGCCGACTTCGGTGGAGTAGAGAGCGAGGCGAGACTCGAGATGAGAGAGAGATAGAGAGAGACAAAGATAGAGTGAGGCTTGAGACTCGAGATGGTTGGGGCTTGGGCTTTTGGTTTTTGTAAAATTATAAGCCCATGTAAGATAATACACATAATTGAGTTCACTGAAAAATTTAAGTTATATAACCGACATGAAAGTAATCTGATTGGAATTTGAGCCGGCCCAATTTCGAACCGATCTAAAGTTGACCCGAAACTAGACTTGACAAAACCGAACCAAACTAAACAGACTTGAACCAAATGATCCAAAATCCAACCCGAACCAACATCCAAAACACCTTAACCGATTTTGACCTAAAACCCAAAAATGAATTGACCTAAAACTAAATCAACCCAAAATATAATGAATGCGATTCGTAACCGAACCGAAATGAACCGATCTAAAACCGAATAAACCCGAAATATAATTGACCCAATTAAGACTCGAATCTAAAATGACCCGAACCGAATCAAATCCGAACCATTTAGACTCGGATTCAAGTGACCTAAACTCGAACCGATCCAACTCCGAGTTTGTCCCGACCCAAATCTCCAACCTAATTCAAACCAAAATATGTTTATATTAGTTTTGATATTCTTTTTATATATTTGTTGAGATAAAGAAATGATAACTATATGCATATCTATGTAATTTATGACTTGTGTCGAATTATATTTGGATTTTCCAACTCCGAGTTTGTCCCGACCAAAATCTAATCCAACCTAATTCAAACTAAAATATGTTTATATTATTTTTGATATTCTTTTTATATATTTGTTGACATAAAGAAATGATAACTACATGCATATCTATGTAATTTATGGCTTGTGTCAGAATTATATTTGGATTTTCCATTTTGGGTACATTTATTTAAAAATTAAATTCAATAAACTTTCCAATGAATCAAGAATCGCATCAATCGGAGTTCAAACGAGAATTTTAGAGCTAAAACAAATTACTCGATTGGAATTTAACCCGACCCTATTTGGACCCGAACCTAAATTGACCAGGCCGGATATCGAACCGACCCAAAAATGACTCGACTAATCCCAAGTTGACAAAACTTTCCTAAACCCACATTGACCCAAGGCGAACCGAAACCGACCCAAATTAACTTCACCCGACGTTCACCCAATCCAAAATTAATCCCAAATGAATCCGAACTCTACCAAAACGAGATAGGCCTGAAGTTGACCCGAAGTGAATGGTGGTGGTTGTAACGTTTCACGGAAGAGAGTGGGAAGGGTTAATACCTTTTTTTATTTTTTATTTTCTAAAATCAAAAGTTAAAAAAAGGTAAGAAGGGATACAATAGTAATTTTAGGACTAAGTCATGAGTAAATGTCAAGGTTTAGTGCTCAAAAATTAAACAACAAATGATAGTCAATAGATATAGGGTACCTAAATATTGAGAACTCTCTTGTTAGCCGTTTTGGAGTTTTATGAGGTAATAGTTAACCATATTGGATTATAATTTTTTCTGGTGTAGTTAGGTAGATTATTAAGATAATACCTTACAGAAGAATAATATAATAATAATATTTATCTAGAACGATATATATAATTGTTTCATTAGGCATGATGTAACAACAACACTCTTAGGTTATGGATATTTATAATTGTTTCATTAGGCATGATGTAACAACATGACTCTTAGATTATGGAGATATTGTCATCATTATTAAACCCTAATTTTAAAAACTTTCAATTGTCAACTAATGTGCCTAAAAGAAGTAAAAGACATTTTAGTGATATCTTTAATTATAGTCCTCTGTAAATTTAAATCGAAAAAACATGGCAAGATGTATTTTATGGTTAGTAGGTTGGACATTGCCAAATTCTAATTGTGTCATGTTCTTTTCTCAAAGATACAAGCAACCCTATTAGGGGATGAAGAGGCTAGAAGGAGCATTGTGGCAACAGAAATCCAGAGCACATGCTCGGATCAATCTTTGAAGACAATGATGGAGATATGCATTAGATGTCTCAGGAAGGACCCTAGTGAGAGACCATCTATCGAGGACGTGCTTTGGAACTTGCAATTTGCTACTCAAGTTCAGGATGCATGGCAAGGTGCGGAGTCTATTAATAGCAGTAGAGGCTCCCCTGTTTCCCTCCTCGGCTTCCTAGGTATAGGCTGACCTATCATTAAGAAGCAAGGAATGAAAGAAAGAGTTGGTTCAAATGGTTACTATTGTACTTGGTTATCAAGCATATAGTAGAATGTACTCAAAGAGTTGCGAGTTTGAAAATGACATCATTCTGTCTATGGTTGCTCACATCTATTATTCTACAATTTGTATTTTGTTGAAATTTATATTTACTAATTGCTGCTATTGTATAATAACATCTACAAGAATGAGTTAACCCCGCAGAGGGGAGTACCGATCATATTAATATTTTAATATGTTAAATCATTTGTATTTTGGAATTAAATTCATGTAAGTTTCTAGTTATTACAAAGTTCTAACGTGTAAGTTAACCTATTCTTGTCGTGTATTTTCGGTAATATGAAGTTCGATCAAGATGTTCACTATTATAGAAATCACTTTTAACGACGGGTCTTTAACGATAGTTAAAAGGACAAATTGTCGAGAAAAATGGATCGGTGACACTTTTGTAAATAAACAAGCATTGTGTAACACATACAACGACGGTTCATTTAGATGAACCGTCGTCAAATGTCTTTCGAGATAAAATCTAAAAACCCGAACATACCTGCTATTATTTCCACGCCCACTTCATTTGCTATTTACTCTCGGTCTTATCGCTCTCCACAGTTCACTCTCATCCATTACTGCTCGGATCTAGATCCGCTCGAAGTAATCGTCGCCGGTAAGTTATCCTCGCCGTTGTTCCTCTTGTTGTTTAATGGCTTCGTTTTGCTTACTATATCCTCTCCTCTCTCCTCGTTCTTGTAGCAGTCTTCTCTTACAAATTGTGTCGATGCTCGTGTGTGTTTCGCCGTGAATCGTCTCGCTCACTCTCGTAGTTATTTTCCTCATTCTTACGATATTAATCTCTATCCTTTCTTATTTTTTGCCTTAAGTTATTTATAAAATTTATATAGTTAAATGTTGAATGTATTTTGATTAATTATGTGAATGTTGAGAATGTGGGTAATGTTTGAGATTGTTGAAAAGTTGAATCTTTGTTGAAATGTTGAATATTGAGAATATGGGTAACATTTGTTTAGTTTATTAAGTTGGTAATTCGTGAAATGTTTGAGATTTTGAGAAATGAGTTTAGCTAGTTTAGGATTTAATTATATGGAAATAGAATGATAGCTAAGGATGGTAAATCGAAAGAGTGCATCCAAATTTGTTTAGGGTTTAGAGAAATAGAAAGATAATTTGGATATAGAAAACTTATCATAAAGATAAATTTGTATCCAAATTTGTTTATTTTAATGAGGTGATGTTGGGGTTGACTCTTTTATATATTCAATTATCAAAATTGGCATCTAAATATATTTAGAGTTTAGAGAAATAGAAATATTTATGATTTAGTGTTTGGAGAAATAGAAAAATTTGTGGTTTAGAGTTTAAGGATGAAAAGGGAAAAAATATAAATGTGAAAATGTAAAACATTGGAAAGGTATTTGGTCCATGTTAGGAATATATATTAAGTAACATCATTTTTTTGTTTTTTATATAAATTGATGACATGCTTAATTGTGTATAATTGTGCTTAGTTTGCTTACCAATCTATGCTTTTCATAAAAATATCTGATGCATTTCATAAGGGTAGAGAACCCGTTCAAAATTTGTAGATAACAAGTTATCCTAGGTCGCGGTACATGCATAAATGTGCGTATAGTGGTTAGGATATTAGCTTGGTATGTATATGTTTTTGAATTGTCCGTGTTGGACAATTTGAGAATAATATGATAAGAGGTTGTGTGGCTATTATAATCTTATCATAAATTTGACAAGATATCATGATGCTCATTTCCCTTTTCCTTCTTTGGATGCAATTACGATCACGGTGGGTTTGATGTGTGTATCTTTACCTACCATATAATTAAGTAAGGATATACTCATTAGCCACTTCATTTTTATATCTTGTACTTGAAAAACTAAAGGGAAATGCAGCCAGAATTGTGTCAAATGTATGATAAGATTTCGCTACGCGCTCTAGAGTCATATTATTTTTGAATGGGTTTAGGACCATTTATCATTGAATAAGGATCTTAGACTCATGTCATATTATTTGTGTGTAAGTATGTATTTCTCAAACTTTATGTGGTGAATTACTTCTCGTGTTTATGGGTATGGTATGGATCAAGCGTGAGTTTATAGCGATAGGAGGAGTATAGAATATCGTGATGGTATTAACAACTTTTTAGAGATTGTTATTGAATACGCCAGGAAATTCGAAGAATAGTCCATATTCTATCCGTGTTGAAGGTGTTTCAACTCCTCATGATTGTCTCCTAAGGTTGTAAAAGATCACCTATATCGACATGGGTTTGACACAACTTATAAGGTGTGGTATGGCATGGGGAAGAGGAGTCATCTCGTGAATATACCCATACGAGAGGAAGATGAAGGGTATGATGAAAATGAAGCCCGCAGTAGTATGGAATTAGAATATCGACTCGAAGATCTAGTTCGAGGAGTAGAACGTAATTTAGTCGATCAACCACACATATTGGAGCAATTGTTAGCCAATTCGAGAAGCCTCTTTACCCGGGTGCAATAAATATATGTGTTTATCGGTTGTGTTGAGGTTGATGAACTTGAAAATGGCTAATGGCTAGAGTGACAAAAGTTTAACGGACTTGCTGGGTGTGGTTAAAGATATACTCCCGTAACGCAATATCCTTCCCAACTGTACATATGAAGCGAAGAGGAATTTGTGTCATATGGGCATACGGTATAAGAAGATACATGCCTGCCCCAATGATTGCATATTGTACCAAAAAGAACATGCACATAGACGTGAATGTCGTAAGTGTGGTGTACCTCGATACAAAATGAAAAACATTGATGGAGAGAGTGTTGAAGGACCTCCCGCAAAGGTGTTGTGGTACTTGCCGATAATACCGAGGTTTAAGCGCTTGTTTTTAAGTGCAACCGATGCCAAGAACTTGACGTGGCATGCCGACAAAAGAGTCTCGTGATGACAAGCTACGTCACCCCGCCAATTCTCCTCAATGGAAGAAGATCGATTCACCTGTTCCCGAATTTGGTAGGGAAGCACGGAATCTACGTCCGGGTCTTTGTACGAACCGAATAAACCCCCACGGTGACCTCAATAGCAAGCACAACAGATTGGCCTGTTCTTTTGGTTATCTACAACCTACCGTCGTCGTTGTGTACGAAGTGTAAGTACATTATGTTGTCAATGCTCATTTTTGGGTCTAAACAATCGGGAAATGATATAGATGTGTACTTGGCACCTCTTGTTGAAGATTTAAAGCTTTTGTGGGATGAAGGTGTTTCAGCTTACGATGTATACTCGTCAAGAGCAATTTACATTACGACCTATGATCTTCACCACAATCAATGGCTTCCCTGTGTACGGAAACTTGCCCCATTTGTGCAGAGGGTACTTGCTCCTATCGACTTAAGCACGGAAAAAGACAGACCTATCTCGGACATCGAAAGTTTCTTCCCTTTTCCCATCAGCATCGTAAGAAAAAGAAGGCTTTTAATGGTAAACCGAGATGGATTCTACTCCAACTCTATTGTCGGGACATCAAATATATGAGCAAGTGAAGGATCTTGATGTGGAGTTCGGCAAGCCATACCAACGTTAATTCGAAAACGGTGTGTGGAAGAAGAGATCAATATTTTTTATCTTCTATATTGGAAAGAGTTGTATGCATATAGAGAAAAACATCTATGAAAGTCTCATTGGCACTTTTGTGAACATACCAAGGAAGACCAAGGATGGAGAGAAAGCACGACTCGATATGTGTGAAATAAGAATACGAGAGGAATTAGCACCACAACTAAAAGAGAAGAGAACATATTTGTCTTCGGTGTCTTACACATTGAATAAAAGGGAAAAATAATGTTTGTGTTAGACCTTGAAGAAACTCAAAGTGCCACAAGGATACTCTTCATACAAGTAGTAGACTCATTTCGATGTCCGATTATAGACTAATCGGTTTTAATCTCACGATTATCACGCTTTGATGCAACAATTACTATCGGTTGCTATCCGAGCCGTGATGCCGAAACATGTCAGGCAGGCGATCATAAGACTTTGCTTCTTCTTCAATGTCATATGCAAAAAGTCGTTAATTTGGAGAAATTGGATTATCTTCAAGTGTGACGTGATCGTTACATTGTGCCAACTTGAGATGTACTTCCCACCTTCTTTTTTGATATCATGGTGCAGCTAGTTGCCCATTTGGTGAGAGAAGTGTGATTCTGTGGCTCGATTTTTACCGATGGATGTACTCTTTTGAACGTTTTATGAAAATTCTCAAAGGGTATGTTAGAAATCGGTACCGGCCGGATGCGTGCATTGCTGAGGCATACACAATTGAGGAGTGTGTCGAGTTCTCGCTGTGAATACTACCCCCAAATGGAAGAAGTTGGTATTCTAAAAGATTGATTTGTGGGGAAGATTGGTGGGCATGGAAAACCGAGGCCGACGGTTCTAACAATCAGTCGGGATATGAGGGATCAAGCACATCTTTATATTCTACAAAACAACAATGAAGTACAGTCGTTCATTAATGAGCACAAATCCCTCATAAGGAGACAATATCGAGGAAAAAAATGAGACGTGGGTACTGACTGTTGCGTCCAAAATTATGATACTTTTTATGCTCGTTTACACCGTATTTTGTTCGTAATAATTATTAAATTAGGAATTTTAATTTAATTTAATTTATTTTTGTAGGAATGTGGAAAAATTGGAGAAATAATAAGAAGAGCGGAAAAGTAAAGAACTAAGTTGATCATTTGAAATTGGCCCAGCACCGAGACCAAACTTTGCCCACACTTGCCTGGGTTCACGTAATCCCAAGCCCACAAACCCTCAACTCTCTTCCTCCTTTTCTCCCCCTTCACATCGGAAACCCTAAAGCCTTCTCTCACTTTCTTCACGCTAGCCATCACACTCATCTCTTCCATTTGGCCCCGAAACCCCACCGCAGCCTCTCCTCTCTCACACCTACTAGCCGAAGACCCCATCTTTGTCCTCAACCTCTCATCCTCTTTGGTCCTCCTCTACTCGAAGAAACCCAGCCAATGCACACCTCTCTCTCGACCGAAACTCTTGTAGGCCTTAAACCCTTTGCTCTTCACAACTCTATTTCATAAAGACTTTATCCCCAACTCTTCTTCCTCTTCGTGTTCCTCCTTCAACCAAAGCCTCTTAAAGGCTCATCTTCTTCTTTAGCTATCTCATGGCACCAGAAGTCTAACCCATTGCAAACTCTATCCACGACAAGACAAGAAGGCAAGGACCGAGAGCTATAAAAGGAGGAGCAGAGCAGAGCGAACGGGGAGGCCGGACGGTGTAGGCGAAGGTGTGACAGACCGGAGCCGAGCCAAGGTCCAAGTTTAGGTTTAGCTTTTGTTCTTCAAATTTTAGTTTCGGTTCTTCATCAAAATTTTAGTTTCAGTTGTGCAATTTTAAGTTTACTTTTCGATTCCAATTTTAGGTTTCGAATTCTAAGTTATGTAATTTGATTTCACTTAAGAATTTAGTTGCAAGATTAGTTCTGTGTTGGAGCATTACATTTGGTTGATTGTTGCGGTTCTAAAATTACTTTTGTGAATTTGAAATCTGTCTCGTTCCCTTATTCGAATTTGAGTAGTGTACGACTAGATTATGTTCTTTAGTTCGCTGGGTATCATTCTCCTTCTATTGCATTCTTTTCTCTTAATTTGATTTATGATGTTTTGTTATAGTAAAATCATGATGCTTATAGTTAATTTTGTTTGTTGATTCTGAGTATTGAACCGATAAATTACGTCCCGTTACGTTGATAATTTTGGTTAAAGTTAATGTTAGTTTAGGTTAATTTAAGTTTGAAAATTAGAAATCTTTAATCTTGTTTTGCAATCTAAATTCAATTTTAGTCCATCTCTCGTGGTTCGAAAAATCCCCTTATTCACCGAAAATCACACCAAGACCGATCCATCATAATCGCACATTTGTCAACTAGTTCAAAGATAGAGTGATCACTAGCCAATTAGAAGAATCACGAGAACATATCTTGCAGACATTAGTAAGCTTGGCTAGAGGGCCACGAGATGGAAGTCATATCTTATCGTGAGTATGACATCAATGGATACTCTTTCTACACAAAGAGCCAGGATAATAGGAGCACCTCACAAAATAGTGGGGTCATATTAGAGGCAGATGCACTTTATGTTTCCAGCTCCAATGACAAAAATCCCGTTGAAGCTAAAATGTTATATTATAGAGTCATTAAGGACATATGGGAGCTAGACTATGTTGACTTCCGTGAGCCCGTTTTTTCGGTGCAAATGGGTTGACAATAACAACGGTGTCCGAGTTGATGAGATGGGATCTACGATGATCGATCTCACAAGAGAAGGGTGTAAAGGGGATCAATTCGTTATGGCATCCCAAGCAAGACAAGTGTTCTACATTGAGGATCCGACTAATGATAAATGGTCTATTGTTCTTCAAGGGAAGAGGCATGTTGCTGGTGGGAATGGTGAATATGTATAAGAGTTTGTTGATCAAACCCTACCCTTCTCCTTGGGAATGACTGTCGAAAATAAGGATCCCAATTTTGAAGATTTGTATTTAAGGGTTGACCATCAAGAGCGCATATATATATTCAAGATAAGTCTAAAGGAAGGGGAAAAAGGCATCAATAATATAATTATATCAACTCGGTAAGAACATTAATTTTATTCCGGATGATATCCAATATTGTTGCTTGTTTTAGAAACTGCAACTTGCTTTTCATTATTTTTGACTTGTAGTATTCATGTAACAGATCATTGTTCGATGAGGATCAAAATAAGGACTAAGATGTCTAATGGAAGAGTAGAAGATCATCATTCAATGAGGGCCATCATTCAGGTAATGTTTCTTGTGGATAATTGTTGCTTAACACTTTTCTCGGTTTTGGTTGCTAATCTTAGCTCCCACTTAATGTTTTCCTCGGTTTTATGATGTCCACCTCTACCCCTGCACAAACCCCAAGCAAGCAAAATAAGGACCAAGCTCTCCAATGGCTGGCTAGAAGATCATCATTCGACAAAGGTCAAAAAGACTAAGCTCCTGAATGTTACCTTTGTCCCTGATTTTCTCATTGCATTTTTTGTCGGTTGAGACAGTTTGCCTTGGAGGAACATCACTTTGGGACAATGATAAAGGAAGTAGATTGCTAGTGAGATATCATGTTTGTGTATTCCTTTTCAGTACTTATGTAAAAAGTCCATCTTTTTCTCTTGAAACTTTGTGGTTTAAATGATTTCAATATTTATGCCAAAAGATTCATCTCTATTTTCGTAATGTGATGCTTTTTAGTAGATTGAGTTATGTGCTCGTCTTTATGACTATATTGCTTACTTGGAGTTCATGCGGAGGTAGCATGGACTGCAAATATGATGTATATATGTTGTCCGAGGCTATCTCTGCAACAACTCTAAGTAAGCAATATCGTCAAAAGACAATCACAAAACTAAATTTACTATAAAAGCATCACTTTAGGAAAATAGGGATTTTCCTTGGGGCAAAAATATTGAAATCAATTTATACCACAAAGTTTCAAGAGGAGAGATGAGCTTCTCCACATTAAATATTGAAAGAAGAGTACTCTTTGTATTATATTTCATATCATTTGTAAATATTCATTGTTGGAACTTATTGTGAAATATAGAATTGTGTTGAGAATTCTTCAAGATGGAACTTTTGTTGTGGTTGTAGTAAGTTGGAAATTTTTGTATACGTTAGAAAATTGAGGTCTGTTAGTTGTTGCTTGTATAAGTTGTGATGTATTTTGGAGTGTATTTTATATAAGGGAAACGGAAAAAGAAAAAAACTAAAAAAAAATTACAAACCTATGACGATGGTTCTTACATTAGAACCGTTGTCATATGCCCTCGCTGAAATATTTTGACAATTTTCTGTGCAAGACCTATGACGACGGTTCTAATGTAAGAACCATCGTCATAGGTAAATTATGTGACGACGGTTTTTCTAGGACAACCGTCGTCATATAGTCACCTATGATGAGCGTTTTTACATTAGAACCGTCGTCATATGTTATCTTTTACTACGGTTGTTGAACCTTAATAAAAGATGCTACATACAACGACGACCACATACACGACGCCGGTTAATCGTAGTTAAAGGTTATTTTTAACCGTAGTTAAAAGTGGTTCATGTAATAATGATTGTGTCTTTGTTCTTTTTCTTTTGGTTTAGTTTTAGGTATTTCCCTAAATGCTAAGTATACCTAATAATCAACCTAAGCCTTCAATTGCCATAAAGCTATAATATTTTCTTCTTTTAAAGGGGCAGGGGGTGTTTCATAAAGACAATTTTAACAAAAAAAGATGATACAGAAAATAGCGCGTCCTTCTACCAAAATGGGTTGAGTCAAGTCCAAATCATTTGAACCCCTTAGAGGATTGTTTTTGAAAAAGAGTAAAGATTAACAAGTTTAGAGCAGTTACAAATCCTAACTATTATAGCTACATATGTTTGGGAGTTATCTTTAAAAGAAACATTTTTTTGGTCATAAAAGGAGGCATTCATATTGCGCAGTGACATTTTCTTTTTATTAATAGATTATGGTAGTTTTTCATTTTTTTCAAGAGGGTAAACTTCATTAGTATATTACCTTTATTTACACAGTAAAAGCGTTTAGTATAACAACCACTTTCTATGAAGAGTTCTCTAACTACTAAACCTCAATTCTCTATATAAAAATGATTCTAATTTGTATACTTTCTATTTGATGACAAAAAATTCATTCTATTACTAATTATATTCTTTACCATCAAGTTTGATAAAGTCGCATCAAGTTGCCTCCCATGAAATAGTTTCTGATTTTCGTCTTGATATTGGAAAATCGGCATTTTGGTGATTTATTTTTCAATTTTTTGATTTTCAAATTTTTTGATTTTCAAATTTTTTTGACTTTTGAAATAAAGGTCTAGTCTCGAATACTCAAACAAGCTATTAAAAATGGTTATACCCCATCAACAATGGCAATTTGTTTGTCGTAGTTTCTACGGCTCACAAGTAAAAGTGACCTCGAGTGAGTACTCGCGGTATCGAATTATAGGGAATAGGGTTTCAAGTATCGAAGCCCAATTACGCCAAATCAAATATGTGAAAATTTGAATAACGAAAATTAAAGTAAAGGAAGCTAAAAGGTAACTTGATTGTGATTTTGCCAATTAATGATCTAAATAGTGAAGACGAGGTCTTAACCTACCTAACTTAAATTAGCAAATTGAGATGGTCTCGTAACATCGAGAAAGCTACCCAAGCCCACTTTTATGAGTCATGAGCTAGTCTAAGTGGCTTAACCATCTATTTTTATTGGATTAACCCAAATAAACCACAAGATTAGCAACCCTCGGACCTAACTCGTGTTCGGGTTATTTTCATACCAAAATATCAGCTTTCAGTCTCCTATACTAGCAAATCGACTTTCACTTTTCGGTGAAGTCAATCGCCCAAAAAATGGATGAAACTCTTACAAGCATTTTATCGAACACTTGGCAGGCATGAGTAAAAACCCAAATTTACAAGCATATTTGGCTATGACTAATACATGACAAATTAAGCATTGCAAAACTACTCACTAAACATGGCAAAAACTAAGCTAGAGCATGAACTAGCAAAACAAGAAATAAACATGGAGGAGAGAGAAAAAGTAAAATCTAACTAGCTTGAAACAAGTAAGTAAGCATGAATAAATATTAAAGATTAAATATTTAAACTAATTACAACCTAAACTATTGCTAAATTAACGAAATGAACAAGAACAAAACAAGTAATAAAGAGAAAGAGAAGAAGAAAGCTTAGCCATTTATGCTCCAAAGCTCCATGGTTAACAATATTCAACCTAAATCTACACTAATTGAACCTAATTAATCTCTATAATAGAGTTTAATTTCAACCAATTATAAAACTAATCTAACTCCTAAACCCTAAGCAAGGGCTCTATTAAGAGGTCTCCCTCAAATATCCCAACCAAAATGCCCTTAAATAGGTATAAAAACAGCCGAAAAAGCATCCTGGGGCCTTGTCACTTGACACGGAACGTGACCCAATCATGTCAACTTGACATAGCCATGTCAAGCGGCTGTGTAAAATATGAAAAAAGTAAGAAAACCCAAAAAATAGGGCCACCACGGCCTGCCCCATTGTCGTGGGCCAGACCGTGGGAGCTGCCACGGATGTGCCATGGCCTGTGGGCCAGGCAGTGAGGCTTCCAAATGGGCTTTTCTTACTTTGAATTTCGTTGGGCAGCATTGGGACTGGTCCGGAGTGATTTTAGCGGCTCGTGATCGCTCCAAAGGGTCATTGAGAGGTTCGTCTTGGGTCCCCGAATGTCACAAATGCTTGAACCTTGAGTGTGGTGATTCCGAAACTTAGTTCAAACTTTCGAAACTCTTCCGAAGGTTCACATGAGCTTGCAGATGGTATAACATTGCTATGACAGGTTGAGTACGGATCTTTGAAACTTGATTTGCCAAAATTATCATCGTTTTCACTCTGTTCTTTGCAAGTTTCCGAGTTTGGCTTATTTTCTATAAAAATAAATTAAATAATCCTAGAATTATGTTATTTATGAGCCAAAAACAAGCTTAGAGCATGTTTAAAATACGTCATTTATGATCCCCTAACAAATACCCTCACACCTATCTTTTCTCGTCTTCAAGCAACATAAAAAGAAAACACAAACAAAATAAAATTCTAACTCACTATCGCATGAATCATGGTTGCATTTGGCATGTGCAACAAGAACTTTAAACCCCTTGTAACATAAGTAAACAAGTGAGGTCTTGTGAGGGTTTGTAGAAGATATACCCACAAAATCTTTGAAATATTTTTGGATTTTTGAAAAACCTAATAAAATGAAAAGCAAAGGGGAAGTATATACACATCAATGCGTTTTATTACACTAACAACCTAGCTACTAACATATATACAAGCGAAACACGCAATAATGACACATTCAAGCCACAAATACACTTGTGGATTCTTATTTTTCATCCCACACAACACAACGACACAATATGTACACCTTGGTGCTTAAGTGCAAAGTGTCATCAAACCTTGGAAATAAAATTGCTAAAGCTAACACGGTCCCCTATACTTAGATGACTTTCATGCTTAACTTTCTTCTTTTCTTTGTTTTTGAATTTTCAATCTTTAACACACACACACAACTTGACTCCAAGTGTCCCTTTGCTCTGGGTGGGTAGCTCTTGGATTTTTGAGGTCCTTAAGTACTCTAGAGGAAACACAAAGCAAGCACATAATTGGGTCATCTTCCCTATTAGGCATTTTAATTGTTAATTTGTGCATAGAACTTATTCACAACCAGAGTAAAGGTGCTAGAATCAAGCGAAAAGAACCACATATTCCAAAATAGTTAAAGATATGGATAAAAATAGTGACTCGGATAATGGTGTCAGTTTTATTCACTTTTTTCATAATCATATTTATTAATGAGCATTACGAAATCATTAAATAAACAAAAGGTTCTTAGATCAACCTAGCAACCTAACACCTAATGTCATGGTTTGGTATACAAGGTAGGCACAAAATCACACATATGAGGCATAATTATTATGGAAAATCAAAAATTACATCATAGGCTTAGTGTTCAATCGTGCACATTCCACCTATATACAAGCTAGAACCAAGCTACCAGAGATCAAACACCAATTAAAAAGATACAAAATCCCTTAAGTTAAAAAAAATTATACAAAAATGCAAATTTTTTTACAAAAACGTGAACATGGGTCCATGACTTCTCCACCCCCATACGAAATTTCACAGTTTCCTCATTAGGAGATAAGGAGTCATAATACCAACAACACAACACAGAAACACAAAACGAATATATATATATATATATATATATATATATATATATATATATATATATATATATATATATATATATATATATAAAAGGGTGTGTAAAACCGAGTTAACCATACTTCCGGATAGTTAAAATACCGATCCGAAAACAATATGATTTTACTTCGGTTAACTCGAATTTGTATATTGGAAAAATCTATATATATATATATATATATATATATATATATATAAGGGTTTGTAAAACCAGGTTAACCACACTTTTAGATAGTTAAAATACCGATCTGAAAATGATATGATTTTACTTCGGTTAACCGAATTTACGTATTGGAAAAATCTCGATCCCTAGCCGAACCGGTTCGGTTAACCGATTTTCCGCTTTGATTTTGCGGTTAATCGTTATTTGAAACATAACGTCCGAAATAAAACGAAGTAAAATACAATAAAACACATTTTTCTAGCTAACAAAAGTAAACTACAAGAAAAGAGAAGTTTTTGGCCCGCAAAACATATTTTTTTCAATGCCATAAAATCGATATGGTTAATCGGCAATTGACCGAATTATTCCAAGTTCCGATCCATAATCGATCCGTGAACAAAAAAATCCGATTTGGTTAACCGAACTGATTTTCTTTAAAAATTTATTCGGTTAACCGATTTTTTGATTAGTTTTTCGGTTTTGGTTTTTCTTGCACACCTCTCTGTCTCTCTCTCTCTCTCTCTTTACACACACACACACACACACACACACACACACACAAAAACACACACAAAATCAACTCCACTAATAATAAAAACACAAAACATAAACAAAAAAAACATGAAAATGGTGATCTTAGCCATCAAGGCTCAACAACATCCCAAATTTCATCCTTGAACCGATATAACAAAATCATAATTCGAAATATCCACGACTAGGAAAAAATAAACACAACCCTAAATATCCACAAATAAGAAAAAAGAAAAGAAAATAAAAAGAAGAGAAAAGGAATGATTATACCGAGTCGAGTATCGAATGTACCCGAACTATGCCTCTCTAAGATATTGTTCGGGATGCTTAGAAGCATCAGCGAATCCTCGTCTCAAGACACGGGTCTCCAACTCATACACCGCCAAAGCTCTCGGGATCTTATCATGTGTCGATGCATGCAATTCGAGTAATGGAGGTAACGGAACATTAGTAAACATGTAGTGAACAAAGTGAGAGTCCTTTTACATTTATCAAATGTCATAGAAAAGTCAAAGAAGGGGTAAAATGCATGTATCAACAAGACATTTCTAGGCATGTACAATATGGATCAAAGAAGGGATCATATCTTCTAAGGTCACCTAGGGACTCATCGAAGCATACACATATGAGGAGGTAGAAGGGGATAAGGGGGATGAGATGAGGACAAGTTCAAGCGGCTCAAGAGAGAGGAAATCCATAAGCATAAGGCTAGGAGATGTAGCCTCCACATAATCATCAATACTTGTCTTCTTTAGAGGAGCCTCATCGAAATCTTGCTCTCGCAATGCAAACTTTTCCAACCATAGCGAATTATTCCAAGCAACTAAGGATGAGGGACTCAAGGAAGGATCAAACTTTTCCTCTAGTCTAGATTCTTAAAAAAAAGAAGACTCACCATCATCGGACCAACTAACCTCAGGCCTAAGAGATAGTAGGTGAGCTTCCATTTCAAGCAATAAGTCATACTCCCTATTTTCATTCAAAATTTGCACATGTCGTTCACTTATTTCCCTAATTTCACTAACAAATTTAGCACATTTGTCATTCATTTTGTCAATCATCCCTTCAAGTTGGGCATAACAATCATGGAAGATGTGATATGGACATGCATTCACTTCATGGTCAAAAAATTGGCAATTAGAACATATAATAAGAGCATGAGAAGATTGATGATGATATGTATTCCCAAAATGATTGATACATGGGAATTGAGTATGTAAATCATAAAGGGAGAGACAATAAGACTCACTAGCATGCTCATTTTTCCATTGAAATCGAGCTAACGACTCAAACGAATCCCACAACTCATATGCATTCAAAGCACAACAACCACAATAAGTCATGGACTCAAGGGCTGCTCGAGTCTCATGAGTTATACCCTCAAGTAGGATGATGTGAATTGCCCATTTTTGATACGTGCAATCCATGTATCGATCAAGAAATTCAATCTAGCAAGATATTGCTAAAAATGTTCATGCTCAAATTGAATGAAATGGAAAATTGACAGTTTTCTGATTTTGTTTTTCAAATTTTTGGTTTTTAAATTTTTCGATTTTTGAAATAGAGGCATAGTCTCAAATACTAAAACAAGCTCTAATATTGAAAAACGCTTATTCCCCGACATCAACGCCAATTTGTTCATCGTAATTTCTACTACTCACAAATAAAAGTGACATCGAGTGAATACTCAGATTGTTGAACAACAAGGAAAAAGGTTTCAAGTATCGAGCCTAATTCAAGTGGCTCAAGTTAGGCCAAATCAAATATGTGAAAAATCGAAAATCGAAAACTAAAGTAAAGGATGTTAAAAAGGTAGCTCGGTTGCGATTTTGCCAATTAATTATTTAAATAGTCAAGACGAGATCTTAACCTACCCAACTTAAACTAGTAAATTAAGATGGTTGGTTGCATTGAGAAACCTTATCGGAGCCCACTTTCCTAAATCATGAGCTAGTCTAAGTGGTCTAACCACCTATTTTCATGGGGTTAGCCCAAATAAACCACGAGGTTAGCATCACTTGAACCTAGCTCGGCTTCGGGCTATTTTCATATCGAAATTCCGGCTATTCACTCTCCTACACTAGCAAGTTGACTGCACTTTTCGGAGTATGTCAATCACCGAAAAATATGGATGAAACTCTTTCAAGCATTTCATTGAACACTTGGTAGGCATGAGTGAAAAATTAAATTTGCAAACATAAATTTCGTTTGGCTACACCTAATACATGACTAATTAGCCACCAAAGGGCTAATCACAACACAAGCCAATAAAATGACTCACTAAACATTGCAAAAACTAAGCTAGAGCATGAATTAGCAAAAACAGAAATAAACACCGAGCAGAGAGAAAGAGTAAATAATTAGCTTGAAATAAGTAAATAAGCATAAATAAATATTAAAGATTAAACATGTAAACAAATAACAACCTAAACTAATGCTAAATTAACAAAATGAACAAGAACAAAGTTAGAAATAAAGAGAGAGGGAAGAAGAAAGCTTAGCCATTTATGCTTTAACGCTCCATGGTTCAAAATCTTCAACCCAAATCTACACTAATTTAACCTAATTAATGTCCGTAATGAAGTTTTATTTTAGCTAACTACAAAATTGGTCTAACTCCTAAATCTAAGCAAGGGCTCTCTCAAGAGGTCTCCCACAAAAATCTCAGCCAAAACGCCCTTAAATAGGCATAAAAACAATCGAAAAAGTATCTTGAGGCCTTACCACTCGACATGGGCTGTGACACGGCTATGCCAAGTTGACCCGAGCCATGACACGACCGTAGTAAAACCCAGAAAACAGGGCTAGGATGACCTGCCCCACGATCGTGTGCCAAACGTGGGAGCTGCTATAGTTGTGCCACAACATGTGGGTCAGGTTGTAGGGCCTCTAAATGGGCTTTTCCTTTTTGAATTTCATTGGGCGGCATTGGGACTTGTCCAGGGGATTTTTTGACTCCCGATCACTCCGAAGGGTCCTCGAGAGGTTCGTCTTGAGACCTAGAATGCAACAAATGCCCGAACCTTGATTGTGGTGATTCCGAAACTTACTTCAAACTTCTAAAACTCTTCCAGAATGTTCACATGGGCTTGCGGATAGTCCAACACATGGCTACGACAAGTTGAGCATATATCTTTGAAGCTTGATTTACCAAAATCATCATCGCTTTTGCTCTATTCTTTGCAAGTTGTTAGATTTGGCTTATTTCCTATGAAAGTAAATAAAAAAATCCTAGAATTATATTATTTATGAGCCAAAAATAAGTATTAGAGAGCGTATAATACGTTGTTTATGTAGCCAACAAAATTCTAAAGACTCAATTCTATTTCGAAAGTAGAAACCGACCCAGTCACTAGAATTGAGTTTGACTGAGCTACTCGGTTATGGGAAACTAACTAACCCAGTATGACTCGGACATTAAGTTTTCCTAAATAATTTTACATTTGTGACTTATCTTTTAAATTA
Source organism: Talinum fruticosum (assembly GCA_021018815.1). Lineage (NCBI taxonomy): Eukaryota > Viridiplantae > Streptophyta > Magnoliopsida > Caryophyllales > Talinaceae > Talinum > Talinum fruticosum. The sequence goes on along the minus strand of JAITYX010000001.1, from coordinate 15,235,214 downwards.
GCATGCTTTATAAATTGAATCGAAGTACTTGTGTTAATTCTTCTTTGGCCGATTTATTAGGAAAAATTTAATTATTTTGGGAAACGCTGAAATATGTCTAAATAACTCCTTGAACTCATATTTACTAAGTTTATTCTTTGATTTAAGACATATAAGGAATTTGAACATATTAAATATTAGATTAGAAAATTCCAAATTCATAGATTAAGGAGATTCAATCATTAAAAGTTTCATTTATTCTAACCCTTATCTAATCTTGGACCGAAGTGTACTTTGAGTACCATTCTCTAATTTGTTTTTGTAGGTTTTCTAGAGTAGATTAATCACAGAGAAAAGGAAAACAATGGATTCTTTATCATTTTACTAACTCCGGATAGAAAAGTCGGATTTCATAGGTAGACTCGAGACTAAGCTAACAAGCCCGCTTGTTGCCGTTTTGGGTAAATTCTCAATTCTAAGTCTAACTTTCTTTTCTACCTTATCTTTCATATACTTAAAGTTGGTAGAAAAACTTTTTAAAGCTAGGATCTAAGCTCAATGGCTAAATCGACAACGGTCCCAAAGTTGAGTCCTTAGACTATCCGTTGTAACGGCTAGGCTGACCTAGTTCTTCCAGACTAAAGACACAACGATTTTCTTCTATGCAGCTTATAAATAGAAGCCTTGATTCAAGACTTACAAGATTGCTGGAATTAAGAACTCAACTTATTCATTCTCTTTTCTAGCTTACAATACTTGTTTTCTCATATCTTTCTAAGTTGTAACTCTTGTAAAGAAAAGTGTTGTAATCTCTTTTTCATTCAAAAACTTTTCTTAGTTATTCCTTGACTGAGTTGAGAAGGTTACTTGAACTTAGTTGTCCCAAGTTATAAAGGGTATCTCAACTTGGAAACACTAGGACAGATAAAGGATCTTCTAGGGTTGGGAAAAGTTATAAGAGATTTTTCTAAGGGAGCAAATCTGGGTAGTCGGTAACTTTGTATTTTTGCATTCACATAATGGAGTTTGACTTTGTTCTTGGATTACTATAGTTCGTGGTTTTGTGCCTCATAAGGGTTTCTTGGATTAGCATAATTCATGGTTTTCTACCCGGGAGGGTTTTAACATAAAACCAATTGTCTTCTTTCTTTGTTGTTCCGAGTCAATCTGGACTCGGTTCCTAGTCCGAGTAGTCTGTCTCAATTTTGAACTTTAATTTCTGCAATTTTCTTTCATCACCTTATTCACCCCCGGGGTGATTAGCCTCTCAAGTGACATTTCAATTGGTATAAGAGTGTAACCTTTATCTAAAGGATCTAACAATCAAACGGTTTGATGATCATGGCTCATCAAAATGAAAAGTTCACTCGCTACGAAACCACTTTTAACGATGGGTTTTTAACGACGGTTAAAAGGAAAACCCGTCATGAAAACCGAACCAGTGGCATTTTTGTAAATAATCGGCATTCGAAGCACATATGACGACGGTTCTAATGTAAGAACCGTCGCTATATTTGTTGGACATTTTGTGGGCGATGGTTCTTTTCATAGAACCGTCATCATAGGTTAACCATCGTCAAATTTCTTGCGGAATAGATCTAAAAAGCCGAGAACGTACTGCTATTTCTATGCCCACATCATTTGCTATTGACTCTTTGCCTTATCGTTTCCACCGTTCATTTTCGTCCACAACTCAGATCTAGATCTGCTCGAGTCGCCGTAAGTAATCAACGCCGTTGTTCCTCTTGTTGTTTAATTTCCATTTCGTTCACTCATTGTCTCTCCTCTTTCTTGTAGTCTGTCTTCGTATTTTCCGCCGGAGGTTGTGTGTGTCACCATTGTTTTTCTCCTTCATCGTCGCCGTTGGTTTTGTCGTTTATTATCGCCGTTGTCTTCCTCCTTCTTACGGTATGAATCTTTTCCTTTTTTATTTTTCCACTTTAAGTTATTTACAAGATTTAATATAGTTAAATGGTGAACATATTTAAGGTAATGATGTGAATGTTAAGAATGTGAGTAATGTTTGAGATTGTTAAAATGTTGAATCTTTGTTGAAAAATGTTTGAGAATGTGTGAATGGTTAGAATGTGGGTAACATTTGTTTAGTTTATTAAGTTGGAAATTCGTGAAATGTTAGAGAATTTGAGAAATGAGTTTACGATTTTAGGATTTAATTTATAAGGAAATAGAATAATAGTTAATGATGGTAAATCGAAAGAGTGTATCCAAATTTGTTTAGGGGTTTAGAAAAATAGAAAGATAATTTGGATATAGGGCCTTATTGTTTTTCATATTATTCGATTAATGGCATGCTTCATTAAATTATCGTATGCATTTCATAAGCTTAAAGAACCCGTTCAAACATCCGTACGTAATAAGTTATCCTAGGTCGCGCTATGTGCATAAATGTGCATATAGCGTTTAGGATATTAGCTTGGTATGTATAGGTTTTTGAATTGTCCGTGTTGGACAGTTTGAGAATAATATGATAATAGGTTGTGTGACTATTACAATTTTATCATAAATTTGACAAGATATCACGAGTGCTTATTTCCCCTCTCATTCTTCGGGTGCAATTATGATGACGATGGGTTTGATGTGTGTATCTTTATTTTTGTTACCATACAATGAAGTAAGGATATACACATTAGCCACTTCATTTTCATATGTTGTACTTGAAGGACTCGAGGGAAATGCTACGAGAATTTTGTCAAATGTATGATAAGATTTTGCTGCACGGTCTAGCATCATATTATTCTTAAATGGGTTTAGGACCATCTATTCCTGTAGAAGGATCGTAGGCTCATGTCATATTATTTGTGCATAAGTACGTATTTCTCGAACTATATGTGGTGAATTGCTTCTCGTGTTTATGGGTAAGGTATGGATAGAGCGTGGGTTTAAAGCGATAAGAGGAGTGTAGAATATCGTGATGGTGTTAACAACTTTCTAGAGATTGCCGCCGAACATGTTGCCAAATTCGGAGAACAGTCCACATTCTGTCCGTTTTTAAGGTGTTTCAACTCCTCAAGATTCCCTCCTAAGGTTGTAAAAGGTCACTTATATCGGCATGGGTTTGACACAACTTATAAGGTGTGGGTATTGCATGGGGAAGAGGAGTATGTGAGTATACCCCGTACGAGAGGAAGATGAAGGGTATGATGAAAATGAAGCCAGCACTAGTAGTATGGAATTAGAAGATTGACTTGAAGATCTAGTTCGTGGAGTAGCACGTGATTTAGTCGATCAACCACATGTATTGGAACAATTGTTAGCCGATTCGGAAAAGCCTCTTTACTCGGGGTGTGATAAATATACCCGTTTATCGGTTGTGTTGAGGTTGATGAACTTGAAAACGGCGAACAGTTGGAGTGACAAAAGTTTCACAAAGTTGTTGGTTGTCACTAAAGATATATACTCCTAGAAGGCAATATACTTCTCAACCGTACATATGAGGCAAAGAGGATGTTGTGTCCTATGGGCATGGGGTATAATGTAACGCCCCATACATAACCACGAAATAAGTAATTAACAGCGGAAGACTTGTAAATTGGGAGACGTTACCGTCGTTTTCGGAATGAAAACAAGGCAAATTCATTTGTTATTCAAACAATTTATGTAACAATCCAACCCAAATTTTCTTCACAAGAAATGAAATTTTCAAGACGCCGAGGATCAGCTGGAGAGGAATCATGAGCCAAGAGACCAAGGGAGGGACTAGCATGCATGGGGTCAAGACGAACAACCATACATCACTTCTCCCGACCAGCTTTATCTTTTTCTTCCTCTTTAAACTTTAGGTGTGATTGTGAATAGTCCGCCATGCGCTCGACTTCCTAAAAATTTTAAAACATAAAACAATAGACGTGTGAGCTAGAAGCTCGATGACGTTACCGTTACAAAATAAAACTATAATTTTAGTGGCTCTTAAATCATGCATATCTTAAATCATTTTTCTTGAATAATCACTTTGCAAACTTGTCAATCGCCGGTTTGCTTTGCCGATTTAGCCAAACTTAGGACCCATATCGTGAAACAATCAATCATGGAATCCGACTCCTAGGTTCATTGAATCCTAAGGTAATCAGCTATGAACGATTGAACGACTAAACGATTAACGATTCTATGAACAATTGAACGATTAACGATTCTATGAACAATTGAACGATTAACAATTTTGTGAACAATTGAACGATTAACGATTCCGTGAACAATTGAACGATTAACGATTATGTGAATAGTTGAACGATTAGCGATTTTGTGAATAGTTGAACGATTAACGATTCTCGTGAACAATTGAACGATTAACGGTTAAATGTGCTCCTAGCGAGCAACGTTGTCCAAGCGTCCCCGGATCAACCATTTACGATTACGATTCTATGCGGTCATAGACATCATAACAATTAATGGGTCCTTTGCGTGGCTAAATCATGATAAAACACTTAAAACATATTCATAAATGCAATGAATTGTAAGCACCAACTATTAATCAGTAAAACTTTTAATTTTAGTATAAATGTAAAGGCAAGTAACGTACCTCAACGTGCCGAATACTTCAATTGCTGATTGTTTCCGCAATACAATTTCAATTCGATTTCTATTTCCAAAACGAATCTACGTTTGTAGATTACTAGTCTTTTAACAATACTTATATGCATTTAGGATCATCAAACTTTTACTTTTCGCGTACCTATCCATATTATTTCCTTTTGATATCGATATTCATCCATTTCCTAGAAATAAGCTATTGATGATATAGTTTGAATTTTTATATAACAATTGATGAGTTTAATTCCCCATTCTTGTAAAAACTCAAGTTTGATCTTTTGCTTCTATCACCTCTAGTCCGTGGTTAATGTAGCCTAACTTTAATTGTACCACTCATTTCATCTAGTATGCCTACATGTCCTCTTATCCGTAACCCAAGTATACTTCTTACTTAAGGTGTCGATTTGGTTTTCCAATTTTCTAAAAATTTTGGCAAAGTTTCGTTTGAAACATGGCCTAACCATTAGGCGAAAAGCCTTAAAAACTGCATAAAATCCGCAGTAAAACTCAATGAGCCACACGCTCGGAGTACATAACTCCGATCATACGCGGAGTATATTTACAACCACAAAAACCAAGTTTCAAACCAAGTATATAAACCAAGTTACAATCTCATCAACATTCTCATTTCCTTGTGCTCATGAACTTTTCGATTTTTGATCAAGACAAGAACCTTGATACATATATATATTTATAGCTAAGGCTTCGGTTAAGCAATTTAATCATAAAAATTCCGATTATCAAGAAATGGCTCCGTACGATTAATTCCTTTATGAGTAGTACCAATAATCGGTTAATGATTTAGTAGGTCGTGGACAAAATAGTGAAACTCATTAGTATTTTAACATGTTAACATTTAAATATTTTGAAAAGTACAAATAGTAACATACCTCGATTAACCAATTGTTCCCCTTTAAGTATGATTTTTTTCTCCTTTGTTTTCTTCGGTTGGTTGTGCTATTCCTTCGATTTTCTGTTTCCAATAAGACACTTAGTTTATGCATTAGTAAAGTAAATAGTCATTCTTATGTCTATTTGTGGTACACTTTTCACCACCATATTACTTATCATCACCAAATCTCTAACTCCACCAAGGACTATTAATTCTAATAAAGCTCCCACATATAACCTAATTTCATTTTTCAATCAAAGCTCAACATAACCTACTTCATTTGCTTCCAAGATTCTTTCAATTCCACCACAACCAATTCACAACTCATATTAACTTGTCTAATTCTTCAATTACAACATAAATTCGTGATAGAAATTTGCTTAGAAATGGAGAATTAGAGATATACCTCAAAGGGGTTAGACGTGGAAAAAGGGGTGGTGGAAGGTCCGGTGGCGGAGCTAGGTTGTTGGGTGACAGTGGTAGGCTTCGGTCGGCGGCCAAGGGACGGTGGCACCAGCCTAGTCCGATGGCGGTGGCAGCAGCAGCGAGGGCGGGGCAGCTTGGCGCAGAACGAGCAATGAGGAGAGAGAAAAGGTGCCGAAGGCAGCGAGGTGGCGGCCATTGAGCGCGGCGGCGGCTAGGTGGAGGTAGTAGGGGCTGGCGAGGCCTGGCTGGCAGTGGCGATGAGACAACGAGTGGCGGGGGAAGAGTGAGGAAGAAAAGGTGAGAGAAGGATCGAAGAAGAATATGTTAAGCTTGCCTCACAAGCAACCTTCACTAACTTCTCCCGATACTTCTAGCTATTGCTTTCCCCTTTTTTTTAAATATCTCTTATCTCTTTACAATTTCCATTACCACATGGTTAAGTGTATAACTATACGTTTGGGTAAATTATATTTGCTATTATAATTAAAATATTTTATATATATATATATATATATATATATATATATATATATATATATATATATATATATATATATATATATATATATATATAGTTTTATTTTATTTTATTTTATGTTTGCTTGTTATTTTAATTTGTTCAGGTTCGGAATAAAATTTTGCTTTATCCAAACAAATATACATTCTGTTGTACAATTGTAAATTTGTACGAATTACCCGTTGTTATTCATGATTATCAAATTTGTTCGCATCTTTTATTTCGATTTTGAGTTTTGCGCGACTCACTACCTTTAAACAATATTAAGACGATAAAATACAAATTTCAAATAATTAATTACGATTAAGTTTCGGAGTGTTACATATAAGAAGATACATGCTCGCTCTAACGATTGCATATTGTACCGAAAACAACATGCACATAGACACGAATGTCCTAAGTGTGGTGTACCTAGATACAAAATGAAAAACATCGATGGAGTGTTGAAGGACCTCCCGCAAAGGGGTTGTAGTACTTGCTGATAATACCAAGTTTTAAGCTCCTTTTTACAAGTACAACCGATGTGAAGAACTTGACGTGGCATGCCGACGGAAGAGTCCGGAGTGCTCGAATTAAAATGGCACTGAATTATCTCGAAATGTCAAAATGGCACTAATTAATTTGATAATCAACAATTGCCGGTGAACTAGTTATTACAGGTAAAAAATGGCACTCGTAACTTATTTTATCCGGTACAACACCACCGATCTATTAACACGTGTACGAACAAAATTTCATCGATGGCATTTTTAACCGTTAATAACTAGTACAAGTGGCAATTGTTGATCATCAAATTAATTAGTGGCATTTTTACATTTTGAGATAATTCGATGGCATTTTAATCCAAGCTACGTCACCCTGCCGATTTTCCTCAATGGAAGAAGATCGATTCACTCGCTCCCGGAATAGCGTAGGGAACCCACGGAATCTACATCTAGGTCTTTGTTCGAACGGAATAAATCCCCACGATGATCTAAGTAGCAAGCATAGTTGTTAGCCCGTTCTTTTGGTTATCTACAACCTATCGTCGTCGTTGTGTACAAAGCGCAAGTACATTATGTTGTCAATGCTAATTTCGGGCCTAAACAGTAGGAAATGATATAGATGTGTACTTGGCGCCTCTTGTTGAAGATTTCAAGCTTTTGTGGGATGAAAGTATATCGGTTTATGATGCATACTCGTAAAGAGCAATTTACATTGCGAGCTATGATCTTCACCACAATTAATGACTCCCCACGTACGGAAACTTGTCCGGATACATCATCAAAGGACACAAGGTATGCCCCATTTGTGTAGAGGGTACTTGCTCCTATCAACTCAAGCACGAAAAAAGATGGCCTATCTTGGACACTGAAAGTTTTTCCCTTTTCCCATCAATATCGTAAGAAAAAAGGCTTTCGGTTGTAAAATTGAGATGGATTCTGCTCCAACTCCATTAACAGGACATCAAATATATGAGCAAGTGAAGGATCTTGATGTGGAGTTCGGTAAGCCATATCGACGTTAATCCAAAAATGGTGTGTGGAAAAAGAGATCAATAGTTTTTGATCTTCCATATTGGAAAGAGTTGTATGTGAGGCATAGTCTTGATGTAATACATATAGAGAAAAACATCCGTGAAAGTCTCATTAGCACTTTTCTAAACATACCGGGAAGACCAAGGACGGACGTAAAGCACGACTCGATGTGTGTGAAATGGGAATACGGGAGGAATTAGCACCACAACCAAAGGGGAAAAGAACATATTTACCTCCGGTGTTGTCGGACCCGTAATTTTAGGTTAGGTAGTTATATGAGTTAAACTAATTATTTAGCCTTAATTGAATAAAGTAGGTCGAATGACTAAAATATATACGTGGATATATATATTCGTGAATTTATTTGAGCGAATTACTAGTAGTTCGCTTAACTATTATTAGTGAAGTGTATTAATTCCTTCCTCCGAATTTTCCACGCGGACCAGCTACCTATAAATCCGAGACCCCTTATGCTACGTATGTGGGTTTAATTATTATTATGGTTAACATTAGAATAGGGAAACGAGGAGTGAGAAGGGGGATTAAGTGTTTAGCTAGGAATTTGATTAGTGTAAAAGTAAAAGGTCTAGCCTTTCCTGGGAAGCCATGGCGAGAGAGAAAACCAAGAGAGAGAGGGAATCGGGGAGCAGAAACAAAAGAAGGACCGAAACAAAAGCGGGGAAAGGGAGGACGAGCGAGAGAAGCGAGATAAAGAAAGGGAGAGAATGTGAGAGCTAGCAAAGGGGTCGGTGGCCCGCTTAAATGGTTAAAACACTGCGACCGGTGAGGGAGAGAAAATGGGGAATTGAAGAGCCAAACTCAAACACACACACACACACACACAGAGAAAGAGAGAGAGAGAGAGAGAGACCTGGCGAGATAGAAGGAAGGAGAAAGAAAGCTAAAGGAGAGCGAGAGGTTGAGTAGGCCGGGAGCCTAGCGGACTCGAGGGCCGCAACCGGTGACACGGGTAGGCGGCGAACGAAGAACGAGTGAGGGATTGGGCTAGAGTGAGAGGCGGAAAGAGACCCGAAACAGAGATAGACGAGAGAGAGTTCGAGAGGTCGGGAACCGGGAAAAGAGAGACCGAGACCGAGAGGAATGAAGCAGCGAAAGGCAAACGAAAGGAAGGGGAAGGCAGGGAACCAACCCGACTCCATTCAATCAACTTCATGAACCCTAGAATTTGAGGTGGGTAGTCTTGTACTTTAAACTATTAGTAATTTCGAAACCCAACTGGATTTATTGTGAATATTGAATGTTTGTTGTGAATATTGAATGGTTGTGCTATAAGAAGTAGTTAAGGTTGAATTAGAACTTGAGAGAATCTGATTAAGTATTAAGGCTGAATTGGGAATCTGGAAATTATGATGAAGTTAGATTTCTTAGGTCTAAGGAGTAATATTGAAGTTTCAATTAGCAATTAAGGACGAAGAAGTTACGATATGGGTGAGAATTACTTAGAGATTTCTTAAATTTGCGGCGTTGGGAGATAATTGCTAATATTGGGAAATAATAAGTTGAAGTATAAAGGGAGTATGAGTTCATACTGATTGATGCACAATTGAGACATTGGAGTGAGAAGTGGGTGATTGTTAGGTTAATTGAGTTTAAAATATATTTAAATCCTTGAGGTTGAACTAAACTTGAAGATAAGCGGAGCTAGCGGAATTTGAGTGATGAAAGGAGATTAAGAGTTATATGATTGAGTATAGGCGAAAGAGTTGATTAATAAGGTAGAAACATATGATGAGAGTTTGAGGTAAAGATGACAATTTGTGAGAAGTTGAGGCGTTGGAGGTAAGTGGTGATTACTTGTGGTTATTGTGGCTCGGAGAAGTTTTAGTTCCTAAACTCATTAGGCTTAAAAGTGAATTAATTTAATGGAAATAGACTTTGGAGTATAGAAGAGGAACGGGAAATTGGAGTATAAGGGAGTATGTATCTATGTGGATTGATTTATGGCTTTGAAAACGAAGTATGACGAGAATTACATATATGGGAATAGGAGACTCATGCTTGAATAGAAAATATATGAATATGAGTAGATGCTAAGCACTTGGGAGAATCCTTGAGTTAATATGTTAGTTTGGGATGCTCAGTCCTAGTATAGAGATGCTTGACTCTTGAAGTGATTTGATTCTTAAATAGTACTCAAAAGTTAGTTTTGAAAAGAGTTCAAATGTTTATGCAAAGCGCTACTTGAGTATGATTCTTAAGAAATGCTTTTCGAACTTGAAATGTGTTCTAAAGAAGAAAAACTTATTTGAGAAAGTGAATTTATAAGGGTGACACGTGGTGTCATGCCTTCTACGATGTTAAACCGTTTTGAGATGGTTGTGTGAAACCAATGTGATGAATGAATAAGTTCAAAATCATTTTGAATCGACTGGGCTAGGATCTTTTAGCATACTGAAGGGTTCTAATAGGGGTCCTCAAGTGTAAGGATGCCCGATAGGGGTCCTGGTGTATCAAGATGCCCAATCCGAGACTTCCTAGAAGATAGGTCCCGGAGCCTTTATTCAGTGGTCGCACCCTAGAAATTATGAAGTGCTAGTTGGAATCCATAGAGCCCGGAAAGTTGATTGAGATCCAATGAGTTTTAAAACCCTGTTTTGAAGATTGAAAGAAAGATAAGTCTGTAAGGGCTTTTCCTAGAAGCATATTTAGTTTCGACCGAAAGCATTTGAAAGAAAGCATAGGTGGTTCCACCACCTTCTTTAAAGATGACTAAGTTTCAAAAGAGTTCTTAATGCTCGTAAATCGTGCCTTTAAATGATTGAAGTGTTGTGATCTATATGTGGCGAATGATTTCAAAGGATTTTATTGAAAAGTAACTAGATTTGTATTACATATTATACTTTCACCGATTTCCGTATTATGAGTAGTATGTGTAAAGAATTTCCGTTTTATGAGTGTAAGATTCTCCTGTGAGCTCGTGGTTCGCTCACCCCCACAAATTCCCCTTTTCCCTGCCAGGTGTTATAGGTACACTCTCGGGAAGTGCGTGCGGTACTTAGCATATTCTCGACTCTCGCTAATGGCTATTTCTTGTTTGTTGAGTGATTCAAGTTGCGGACGTACATTTCTTATATTTCTAAGTATTGTAGTTTGTAATTTAGTTCATATAGTTTGTACCGAATGTATCATGAACCATTTAAATTGTTTTAAGTTTTAATGCATGATTGGTTGGACTCCGGCTTGTGGTCGTTGAGTATGCTCCGAGAGTGTGGCTCGTTGAGTTATATTGTGATTTTTATGCAGGGTTTTAAGGCTTTAAGCCTAGGGGATAGTTCATATTACAAACGAAACTCTACCGACACTTTTAGAAAATTTTCAAACTCTTTTGGAAAATTACCGCGATTACCTTAAGTTGGAGTTAGAAAGCCAAACCGACACTCGAATGAACCTTGGGAGTTCCTTATGAGGAACTCCGGTGATGCAATACTCCTAGGGTGGGTTTTGGGGTGTTACAGGTGTCTTAAACATTGAGTAGAAGGGAAAAACAATGTTTGTGTGAGACCTTAATGAAACTCAATGTGCCACATGGATATTCTTCAAACATCGGTAGACTCATTTCGATGTCCGATTATAAACTCATTGGTCTTAAATCTCACGATTGTTATGCTTTGATGCAACAAATACTGCCGGTTGCTATCCGAGCCATGATGCCGAAACATGTCGGACGGGCGATCACAAGACTTTGCTTCTTCTTCAATGCCATATGTAGCAAACTCGTTGATTTGGAGAAATTGGATGATCTTTAGTACGACATGATCATTACGTTGTGCCAACTTGAGATGTACTTTCCACCTTCCTTTTTGATATCATGGTGCACCTTGTTGTCCATTTGGTGAGAGAAGTCAGCTTCGTGCCCCGGTTTTTTATCGATGATGTACCCTTTTAAATGTTTCATGAAAATTCTCGAAGGGTATGTTAGAATCGATACCGACCGGAAGCGTGCATTGTTGAGGCATACACAAGCGAGGAGTGTGTTGAGTTCTGCTGTGAATACTACCCTTAAATGGAAGAAGTTGGTATTCCAAAACATTGATTTATAGGGAAGATCGGTGGGCGGGGGTAACTCGGGCGGACGGTTCTAACAATCGATCGGGATATGAGGGATAGGGTACATCTTTATATTCTACAAAACAACGATGAAGTGCAGCCGTTCATTGATGAGCACAAATCCCTCATAACGAGATAGTACCGAGGAAAAAATGAGTCGTGGGTATGACATCAATGGATACTCTTTCTACACAAGAAACCAGGACAATAAGAGCACCTAGCAAAATAGTGGGGTCACATTTGAGGCTCATGCATTTCATGTTTCCAACCAAAATCCCGTTGTAGCTAAAACATTATATTAGGGTGTCATTGAGGAGATATGGGAGCTAGACTATGTTGAATTCCATGAGCCCGTTTTCCTGTGCAAATGGGCTGACAATAACAACGTTGTCCGAGTTGATGAGATGGGATTCACGATGGTCGATCTCACAAGAGAAGGGCCTAAAGGGGATCAATTCGTTATGGCATCCCAAGTAAGACATATGTTCTATGTTCAGGACCCGGCCAATGATAAGTGGTCTATTGTTCTTCAAGGAAAGAGGCCCGTTGCTGGTGGGAATGGTGAATATGTGTGTGAATTTGTTGAGGAGACCTCACCCTTCTTATTAGGAATGCCTGTCGAAAATGAGGATCCCAATTTTGGAGAATTGTATTTAAAGGTTGACCATCAAGAGGGCATATATATTAAAGATAAGTCTAAAGGAGGGGAAAAAGACATAAACCATATAATTATATCAACTCAGTAAGAACATTAATTTTACTCCAAATGATATCCAATATTGTTGCTTATCTTAGAAATTGCAGCTTATTTTTCATTATTTTTAACTCTTAGTATTCATGTAAACAGATGATTTTGTTTGATGATGATAAAAATAAGGACTAAGTTGTCCAATTGAAAGGGTAGAAGATCATCATTTGATGAGGGTCATCATTCAAGTAATGTTTCTTGTGAATAATTGTTGTTTAACACTTTTCTCAGGTTTGGTTGCTAATCTTAGCTCCCGCTTCATGTTTTCCACACTTTTTATATGTTGTAGAATCTCTACCCTTGCACGAACTCCAAGAAGAAAAATAAGGACTAAGATCTCAAATGGAAAGGTAGAAGATCCTCATTCAATGAGTATCAAAGGACTAAGCCTTCCGAGCAAAGTTTCTTGTGCATATTTCTTATGGATAATTGTTGAGTAACGCTTTTGTCAATTTTGGTTGCTAATCTCTGCTCCCGCTTAATGTTTTCTACAGTTATTAAGTTGCTTATTGTCCAGTCTACCCCCTGCACAAACTCAAAGCGAGCAGTACATGAGGAGCATCACTTTGGGACCATGACAAAAGAAGTAGAGCTTGCTTGGTGAGATGTCTTGTTTGTGTATTCCTTTTTCAAGTACTTATAAAAAAGTCCATCTCTTTCTCTTGAGACTTTGTGGTTTAAAATGATTTCAATATTTATGCCACAAGATTCATCTTTATTTTCCTAATGTGATTCTTTTTAGTAGATTAATATTGAGTTATGTGCTTGTCTTTATGACTATGTTGCTTGTTTGGAGTTCGTGCATAGGTAGCGTGGACTACAAATATGATGTATTATGTTATCGAGGCTATCTCTACAACAACTCCAAACAAGCAATATCATCATAAAGACAATCACATAACTAAATCTACTATACAAAAGCATCACTTTATTAGGAAAATAGAGATTTTCCTTGGGTCAAAAACATTGAAATCAATTTATATAGCACAAAGTTTTAAGAGGAGAGATGAACATTTTCACATTAAATACTTAAAGAAGAGTACTCTTTGTATTATTATTTCACATCAATTGTAATATATTCTTCGCTTGAACTTAAATGTGAAATATGGAACTGTGTTGCGAACTTGTTCGAGATGGAACTTTGTTGTGGTCGTAGAAAGTTGGAAATTCTTGTATTATTGGAATTCTTGTATTTATATGTTGGAAAATTGAGGTTGTTGGTTTGTTGCTTGTGTAAGTTGTGATGTATTTTGGAGTGTATTTTGTACAGGGGGACGGAAAAAAAAAACTATTAAAAAAATACAGACCTATTACAACGGTTCTTACATTAGAACCGTTGTAATAAGCCTAAAATAATTTGGCATTTATGGGCAGGACCTATGATGAGGTTCATTAAATAAAACCGTCGTCATATGTAAATATATGACGACATGAAAATCGTTGTCATAGGTGATCTTTTACTACGGTTGTTGAACCATAGTTAAAAATGCTACATACAATGACGGCCACATACATAGTGCCTTTTAACTGTTGTTAAATGTCGTTTTTAACTCGTAGTTAAATATGCTTTCTGTAGTAGTGGTTCGATAAAGGAAGGTCATTTACTAGACCACCAAAGTTCTAAGGCTCCAACTTTTCCCATTGGAAGAAGTTGATGTAGTGCTTAATTCATGACCAAGATGAAGAAGTATGGGAGATCATCACGAAGGAAGATATATTCCCATAAAGCAAGTTGGCGTTAAAGTTATGCCCAAGTTGAAGACAATTTACAACCGATTAGAAGGAAAGGCACAATAATAACTACACAGCTATGAACATCCTCATGTATTCCTTGGACTTATTTGGGTTCAACCGTGTCTCAACTTGTGATACGGCTAAGAAGTGCTAGACATTTTGGTAATGATGTATGAAGGAACAAACCAATTAAGATGAAACAAGATCAACCAAGTACTGCACGGATGTGAGTTATTCAAGATAGAGGTGATGAGAATATCATCGAGATGTGCATAAGGTTCACTAAGATCGTTAATAATCTAAAATCTATCAGTAAGAAGATGTTCAATGAAGAAGTTGTTAGAAAACTTCTATCGTGTTTTCCAAAGAAGAAATGGGGTCCAAATGTGACGTGGTATTGAAGAAGCCTAGAACCTCAGTAAGCTCAAGCTAGATTAGCTCATTTGGAAGCTTCTAACCCATGAGTTACATCTTCAAGAGGAAGAATCTAAGGCTAGCACGAGAAAGAACATAGCTTTGAAAGCCTTAGAAGAAGTTGGCCCAAGTCCGAGCTCTTCTAACTCGGAACAAGATCCAATGGCACTTTTGGCCAGAGGTTTCTAGTGAATAATGAAACAGACAAAGTGGAAGAAGAAGCCTATAAATGAGGTCTTCAAGAAATAAAAGAAAGGTAAATCCTCTTCCCCTTGCAATTCCTCTTTCATTAAAAATTCTAGTTGCTTTGAGTGTGCGGGAGAAGCACATTATCAAAGACCACCCAAAGAGGAAAAAGGACTAAAAAGAAGAAAGCTATGGCAGCTACATGGAGTGAGGACGAGTCGGATAATGATGATGACAATGAGGATGAATCCAAGTATCTAATAGCCATGATTGACTTAGAAGAAGAGACTGAGTTAGAACAGGAAGCATCCGATTATGAGGAAATAGATCCTCAAAGAGGTAATTGACTATTTCCTTTATTTTTCTAAGAAATATTTAGCTAAGTATATTTTACTTTACAGGTAAAAGTCCAATTCTGATTCTTTTTATTTGAAGAAAAATTTGAGTCTCTTGGAACAGAGAACAATGTTTTAGAAGCCGATTTAGAAAAGCCGAGACTCGGTTTAAAGGTCCTTGAGACTATCTCACAAGATAATGAGACCGAGTCTTAGAGCCTAAAAACCGAAAGATAACTCTTAAAAAAAAAGCTTTAAGAGTATGAGAATCTTGTTTTGAAACTTACTAAAGGTCAGAAAAACCTTAATTTACTTCTCGATTCTCGGTGCGTCTCTTTTGAAAAAAGGGGTCTAGGTTTCAACTCTAAACAGGAAGATAACTCCTATAAGACACTTTTCAAAAATGATTCTAGAAAAATCAATTTTTGAAAAGCTTGGGGTGGTCCCATTTATCCAATGAGAAAAGGGATTGAACATAGAAAGGTTTAACAGAGAAACTTTTCCCATACTCATAACAAAAGTAAGGTTTTTAACAAAACCGAGACTTGGTTTCCTAAGAAGAAGAGTCAAAATCAGACCAAACTAAAAGTCACTCAAATCTGGGTTCCCCAAGAGTGCCTTTCCTCAAAACCGACCACAGTAAGGACGAGTTACTAAGTTTATAAGAAGAAGTGAGAAGGGCAAGTGTGTTTTATTTACAAGAATTTCACACCAAGAAGAAAGACCATTGATACCTGGATAGTGGATGCTCTAGACACATGATGAGGAACTCGGGGCTCTTCTCCGAGTTAGAGAAGATGGATGGTGGAAAAATCACGTGTGGGGAAATAGCAAAGGGAATATTGGAGGGATTGGAAGATTTGGTCTGTGGGGACAACTTAGTTATCCTGTCAACCTTGCCAAATGGCTAAAATACAATCTCCTAAGTATATCCCAACTTTTCAACAAAGTATAAGAGGTAAGATTTACTCGGATAAATTGTTTCATGTCGAAGCAAGAACAAATGAAACAAAAACTCTCCGGTCCGAGGTCAAGTAATACATACGAGTATCTCTTTAACTGATTCAACTCAAAATTTATCTTGTCTTAAAGCAGTAGTAATGATGATTCTTGGATGTGACATCATAGATTAGTTCATATTAGCATATATACCCAAAATATTCATATTCCAGTCAAAATATTTCGACAAGAAAATAAAAGGAGAAAGGGAAAAAAGCTGAAAGGTTTTTTCTAATTATAAAAATGTAGACAATAGGTAGAAAATAGTCATATTCCAGTTAATCATTCACCATTGGAACTCAATCATCAACTTGTACATAGGTGTACTATACATATGAAACCTTTCACCCTTTTTTGACGATAACCATATATTAATTTTTCTATCTCTTATTCCGATGAACGATAATGAATCCGACCTAGTGTCTAGTGTGGAAGTGTACCATTATTCCATAACTTAGACTCACCACAACTGATTTAATCCATTTAACTAGTGCTTTATTTACACTTCATTTGCAATATCAACTATTGCCTCAAAGGGTAACACTCATTAGCGCATGCCTCAAAAGATGCATGTCATTCCTACTTTAAGTTTTTTGTTTCTCTTTTTGTTGTTCTCTCTTTTTTTTTCTTTTTTTCCAATGTAAAAAAGAACAACATGAAATTTATTTATGTACAAAAGACAAGTGGATGAATCAATCAATGACAACCTGAGACCAAAAGAGGAATGGTTTTTATAAAATTAGGTTTCAATTTTACATATTCTAATGATATACAAGGGTTTTGAAAATGATGTTAGAACTCTTATACTAAGAGGTAAGTGTTATCATTCATATTTCCTATTTACAACCTGTAATAACTTGGAAAGAAAAAAATGTATTGTTACACATGTTAAATAAAGGTCAATCAAAGCATGATTGACACATGTTAAATGAAGGTCAATCAAAGCTCAAGGCTCTTTAATACGGGATTAATGGTCATCATAAAACTAATGGTTTAATTTCACTTTAATGAAGGCTTTTGAGTAGCAACACTATTAAAATATTCAACTCAAAACCCCCATAAATACCCTCAATTGGTACTCTATAATCTATCTTTGTCTTAATTTAGTTCTCTATTTCTCTTAAGAAGTTCACTTACAAGCCCTAGGAAAGGTATTAAGCATATCAAATTATTCTCGCAATCTATCTTTCCCACTCAAAAAAAAAAAGTTTGTATGCTATTTTTTTAAAGTGTTTTGGCCTCATTAAAACCATTGTGTAACATTTCCAGGTTTTCCTCTTACTCAAAACATGCACATCGTTCACTTGGTCATTATTCCTTTCAAGAAGGAGGCATTATTGTCAAGGCCTATAGAAGTTTTAATTAATTATTTCCTTTTTAACATTATCTTATATTTTTAAAGATAAATTATATTACATAGTTGAGTGTTTAGTATCAAAAATTTTTACTCTCATTCTTGTTTGTTTTATTGTTTTCAAGTAGCAACTAAATGGACTTGGGCTACTTAAGAGTTTGAGATGATCACCTAGATGCTCAACTCTTTTTTTCCTACTCTTAATTATTTAAATAACGACTATTTTAGAAGCACATGATAGTGCATTACTCATTCAATCTTCTACTTACAACTCCAAGTCCGTACTTAATATTCTTCGAGTTGTAAAGTCTTGTAATCAATTATATACTTCTCTTACTTTTTAAGTAAGGTCCCTTGACTCGAGCTGTAAGGGTTAACTTAGCTCGGTTGTCCCTAACTCGTAAAGGTTATCTCGGTTAGGAAGTACTAGATCGAGATAAGGGAACTTCGAGTCTAGGAAAACATTATAAGGAATTGTTTAAAGGAGTAATTCTAGTAGAGTCGGTCCTTTGCGGATTCAAAATAGTGGATTTGACTTGGTGCTTGGATTATCACCTGTCCGTGGTTTTCCGCTTCATGAGGGTTTCCACGTATTTCCGAGCATATACATTTCGAGTCCAATCTAGACTCAGCCTCATCTGTTTATCTTCTTCCAAGCAAAAAGTTTCTAAGTTTGTTCAAATTTCCTCATCACCGTATTCACCCCCTTCTAGGGTGACTTAGACTCTCCAAGAGCAAACCTTCACCGTGAAATTACATTTGTATAAACATGGGTTTTGCGCTAATTATTTTCATTGGGTTAACCATGGGGTGACTTACCCTGATTTAGAAGTGAACAATCAAGGGTCGTCAAATCCTTAAGTAGAATCAATGCATGAAATGTTGATGGATGCATTTGGGCCTATGTCCTCAACATGGATTGATGATGAAAATGTGGATGAAGAACTAAATGAAGATGCAAAAAATTCTTTGAAATGTTGGAAGCGGCTGAGAGACCTTTGTATGAGGGGTGTGATTTGTCCTTATTATCAATAGTCTCACGGCTCATAAACATCAAATGTGAGTTTAATCTCCCAAATAGAGTTGTTGACAATTTGTTGGCACTGATGAAGGAAATGTGTCCACCTAATAATGAGATGATCGACACTTATTATTCCGCAAAGAAATTGCTTGTCTGTTTTCGAACTTCCACATGAGAGAATTGATATTTGTCCAAATGGGAGTATGTTGTATTGGAAAGATAAAATTAATTTGGATAAATGTGAGCATTGTGGGGTCGATAGATATGAGAAGAAGACATTGAGGGGTAAAGGTATTGCAAAGAAAGTACTAATATACTTTCCAATTGGGCCGAGGTTACAAAGATTGTATGTGACAAATGGCACAGCTGCCCAAATGAAGTGGCGAAGGAAGGATGTACTCCTATTAGAGGCAAATATCCCTGAAATACTATGTAAGATAGAGATGATCTTCCCTCCACCTTTCTTCAATGTGATGGAGCATTTTCTTGTGCACTTACCATATGAGGCTAAAGTAGGTGGACTCGTTCGGTATAGATGGATGTATCCCTTTGAAAGGTATCGAGGTGGTTCTTATCAAGTTGTCAATTAATATTTTGTAGTGATGAGACTAAATATTTATACTTATGATGTAGATTTCTACATCATTTGAAGAAGAAAGTCGGTAATAAAGCTTGTGTTGAACCATCCATATGCAATGCATATCTAATAGAGGAGATTTCAAATTTTTGTGCCACTTACTTTGAGCAAAATGTTGACACAAAAACAAGAGATCTTGGGTGAAATGTATATCCTCATATAGAGGACAATCAAGGTGAACACATTCCGGATGTCTTCTCCTCTAATGTCGGGTATGCCCCTAGCGAGGACGTATGAGATACCTTGATCAACGCGAGTATGATATAGCTCATGCATACGTTCTTCGAATTGTGAAATATTAGAGGATTATGAACGGTATGACTACCAACTTGAATAATTTTGTCACATATTATCTTTTAATGATAACAAACTAATAATAAACATTTTCCCAAACTAAGGCAATTTGAAGATGAAATGATTACACTACATCCATGTGTTCAGAAAAATGAAGTATGGAGTAAGTTTGATAAAGAATTCCCAAAATGGTTTCGAGAGAAGGTTAGTATATTAATGTTATGTTGCCCTGGTTTAATTATGTATTCCATTTTCATTAACTTATACTTTAATGGCGTAGGTTTTTCATTTGAACGAGAACAATAGAGTAATTAAAAGTTTGGCACTTGGTCCAAAGAAGGATGTGCGTATTTTTAACCATTATTACATAAATAATTACGACTCTCACACCTATAAATACGGTCAAAACAAGGCTAGTATGAACTATGGTGTATCCGGTGAAAAGGGGCAATGACATTCATTATTATAGCATTCTTCAAGAGGTGATTGAGTTAGAGTATGTTGGGGATTCTCGTTCTTATAAGACAGATTTATTCAAATGTGAATGGTTTGATTCTATAAGGGATATTAATACACATGAATAATATAAATTAGTGGATGTCAACCATACAAAGAAGTACCCAGGTATGATCCATTTGTATTGGCATCCCAAGTTATGCAAGTGTATTTTACCCCTTATCCAAGTATAAGGAACGATAGAAACCAATGGTGGGTTGTGCTTAAGATAAAACCAAGATCAATAATTGAAGCATCACTCAATGATACAACATTCCAAGAGGATACTAATGATAATCCTCCTACTTTGTGTGAGTTCGAAGGAGTCCAATAAGGAGTTGAAAATAAACTTGAGGACATAAGTGAAGAGGAAGCTAATGAAGACGATTTCAATGCTGAAAATAAGGATAATAATTTTGAAGGGGAGGCAAATGATGAGAATCTTTCATTGTATAATGACATTGATGATGACATTGTAGCTAATGATGATGATGATTTTTGAAGTAATATTGTAATCTCGTGACATTGATAACCAAACGATCTATGTTATGATTTTGATTTATGTTTTGATTTTTTTGTGTATATTAATTTATTTTTGAATATATATACTTAAATCTTCTTTGCATGATATTATTCATTGTATATACAAGTATGCCTCGAACAAAAGGTTTTGCGTTAAATCATGGTGTGCCTACTTCGGTTCCGATTCCAATGTTGTGGCCGATCAAGCTATAGTCCAGGCTCAATCATCATCATCACAGGAGATGGCTCACAACAAGGGGCAGCTTGTAGGAAAAGAGTTTTGTCAAAGGATGATGATAACTCGTGGTATGTATTAGTAATTTTGTTTATCTTTCGTATTCTTTGGGTACTTTTAACTTAATAATTTTATTGCTGGTTCACTAAGTCGAAGTTGTCACCAGCTATTTCAAATGATATCAAGAGTTTTTATAATGGCCAGTAAACATGTTTATCAAATCTCCCTAAAGAAGAGCAACAACTTTATTGGAGGACTTTGAGGTAAAAAGCTTGAAAACAATTGGATATATATGAGTACTTATTAATATTTTCAATTTATGTTTGGTAATATTTTTGTAAAACAGGGCAAGTATACTTGAAATTCCAGAACTTTCTTAAGAAATCTATGCATAATGGAAGAAGAAAGTTGGTAAAAATTTGAGGAACTCAGCGAGCAAGGCTGGAAAAAGGCTCGATGATAAACCAATAACTTGGTTGTCGGATGAGGGGCGAGAGAGGTTGAAGGGCCTAAGAAGTACCCTTGAATTTAAAAAAATCTGCCCAATGCTTGAAGAATAGGACAGAAGGGCCAAAAGTAGGAACCTTACACAGCCAAGGGTCGGTCTCAACCATAGATCTCGCGAGTCCAAATGGTATAAACTCTAGTATTTTGGTTTTCTTTCATTTTATATACATAATGTAGTTTGTGTAACTTTATTGCATATTTTGTATGCCTAGATCAAGGAAGGGAAGAATCCTACCCCTCTGTATTGTTTGTGAGGAGTCGTAGTAAGGAAGATGCTCAATCTAGAAAGGTCTTCGTCGACAACCGGTCTAAATCTCTGTGGGTAATAATACTATCTCCATAAACCTCTACAAGCATATAAAATATGTGATCAAGTGTATCTTTGTGAAAATTGATGTATCTCTTTAAGTATGGGCTAAAATATATTGGTTATGACTAATGCTAGGATTGGACTTGGGCTGTAGTGAACTATATAGTGCCTTAAAAGTAGTCTCGGGTGGTATATATATAGAGCCTATGGCTACATCCATGATTATCAATATTGAATGGATAATGGATGTCTTCCCTTTTGTAGGAAAAATATGAGGCGGTTAGAGTTGAGCGTGGTATTCGAGACGGAGACAAAAGAGGCAGAGACCTTCTACTATAAGGTATCGGGTGGGTGGAGTAAAAAACAACCATCTACCGATTGGGTAATTCCGCGACAATGTTCTACGAGAAACCTACTCGCCTCGACATCCTCTATAGGTGTTACCTACAATTCCTCGGCCTATTCTCAGCTATAATCACAACTTAACTCAACCCAAGAACAACTTGATGAGCAAAGAAAACTTGCTAAGAGTCACCAAAAGGTCATGGAAGAGCAAAGAAAACTAATTGAGAGTCAGCAAAAGGCCATGGAAGAAGCAATGAAACTCTTCCCAAACCTCCAATCAAAAGTTGACAGGATGTCTGGTGGTTCTAACTAATTTCTTAGCATTGTTTGTAGGTGGAGCTTTGAATGGATTTGTTTGATAAAATTATTGTATAACTTATAATTCAATTGCTAATGTTGGTTGTTTTAATGAATATTTGGTGGTTTGTGTATTTGTGGATGACTCGGGCAGCGAATGAGTCGAATGTATGTAAATGTGCAGGAAATATATGCAAAAAGGGAATGCTAAACATAGAATAAGCTGCGGAAAAATGAGCTGAAATTTAGCGTCAAGTTTTAGCGTTCGACAACAATTCAATTACGAATGTTGGTTGTTTTTATGAGTAGTTGGTGGTTTGTGTATTTGTGGATGATTGTGCGAGAGAATGAATCGGAATGTATCTAAATGTGTAGGAAATATATGTAAAAGGGAATGTTGAACATAGAACAAGTTGTGGCAAAATGAGCATAAATTTAGCGTCGGGTTTTAGCGTCCGATAATAATTCAATTGCAAATGTTGGTTGTTTTTATGAATAGTTGGTGGTTTATGTATTTGTGGATGATTGTGCAGAGAATAAGTCAGAATGTATGTCTGCAGGAAATATATGTAAAAAGGGAATGCTAAACGTACAACAAGCTGCGGCAAAATGAGGAGACATTTAGCGTTGGATTTTAGCGTCCAACAATAATCCGACGCTATTTGAGTTAAAATATCCGACGCTGAACCGAACCATCCGATGCTAAAATGAACAAATTGGGGTCGAAAAAACCAAAGGAAATTAGCGTCGGACACAAATCCAATGTTGTTTGCATCGGATTCATCCGACACTAAATAGGAAAAGGAGACGCTAATAGCGTCTCTTTTTATCCGACGCTATTTAGTGTCGGATGAAATCCGACATTCGACGCTAAATAGTGTCAAACGTCTGGATCGGACGCAAAATAGTTTAGCGTTGAGGTCTTCTATGTCAGATTTTTATACGACGCTAAACATGATTAAGGGTGGATTTTCCTGATTTTGCGTCGGATGTTGTCCGATGCTACTCACCAGCTTTCTTGTAGTGTTCAATCGCATCTCTTTTTGACTCTTCCTTGAACGTTTTTGGATTTCTCTTAACAATGTGTCATTCTTCATCACTATTGCCCATATCATCCAAGTCTGTCTCTTCCTCTTCGGACCACTTGTCCCCTAAAGAAGCACACTCCAACTCACCAATCTTCCTCTTCCATTTATCCCTAATAGACAATGGGGTATCATCTACATCATCTTCTTCTCCGGGTTGGTAATCACTATCATTGGAGGATTCGATCATACATTTTCCCCTAAGTAGCTCATCCCAAGGAATAGGTGAATTTGGCTCGAGATCTTCTCATTCATACTCTTCCACAGCTACACTTGCTTTCCCCTTTGCTCTATGCTTTGTTTTTCAACTACGGGGCTAGTTATAGTATTTTTGGATTTTGGGGGATTTTGGGTGTTAGGGGAAGCATCAGCTACTTCTTTCATTTTAGGCCCTTTTTGAGCTTTAGGGAAGGTAGGTGTTTTTGGGCTCAGCTACTTCTTTCATTTTAGGCCTTTTTTGAGATTTATGGGAGGTAAGGGTTTTTGGGCTTACGGGAGGCACAACTCTTTTGGGCTTCAGTAGAAAGGGTCCCTTTTAGAGCTCAGTAGAGGCATTGTTTATTTGGGCTTCGGTGGGGTATTCTTTCTTTGGGGTTCGATAAAGGCGGTCTTTTTGGGTTTGAGGGAGGCAATATTCTTTTGGGCTTCGGGGAGGGCATTTTCTTTGGTCTTTTGGGATTTAGTGGTTGTTGTGGTTTTTGAGCTTTCTTGCTGGTTGTTGGCCTTTTGGTTTTAGGCCCATGGGACTTTGATTTTGGCCCACACTCTTCATTACCTTTGGGGGATGATGGTTGTGCTTCACGGTTAGAGACGAGAGGGATGGGCAGGTAAAGGCTTAGCAAGTTCATCGGGCTCATCAATAGTGTGTACAATGTACACATTGGCTTCCTTATGTCCATATATAGTAGCCACCATTTCCCTACCTTCATCATCATTCTCGCACCCTCCTCAAGTCATGCTCAAAACTTGTCTTAGGTATTAAGTAATAAAAATCCTCCACTTTTCCATACCCAACCCGTTTTGCTATCCCTTTTAACCCCAATAACTCGGTCTATCAATATCTATAGGGTATATTGTTCTAGTGCTTCCCCTTCATACATTAACTTCTTCTCATGTGCAAACTTGCCCCCATGATGAAAATGTAGTGTTATCAAATCATCATCCATTTTTTCACTTCATCAAATATAAAACACAACCAACCAAAATACAACCATGATTCAATCAAAATTGAAGAAATTAATCACACTAAACAGAGAGTAACCTAGTAAGGCAAAAATTATCACCTAAACTTTTCAATTCCCCCACCCCTCAATTCCACGTACACAAACAACTAAATCTTAAATCAAAACCATTACAACATTAACATTTATAAACCCAAATTCACATCCCACTCAATTGCATTTGCATTCAACATCAACAATTCACTACACCACTACAAATTTAATCCACATTAAGGTATTACCCGATTGTATCCTCAAAGCGACACACACGCTGTGATTTCTTCAAGTAAAACGTCTCCCACCAACCACTTGATGATTTTGACACTCGAAGAATTGTTTTCCACAATTATACCACGAGAGAGAGAGAGAGAGAGAGAGAGAGAGAGAGAGAGAGAGAGAGAGAGAAGGTTTCTATAGAAACCCGGATACGAAGAGAGATAGAGATAGAGAGGGTGAGAGAGAGATGAAGCGAGATGATACGGTTCTTGGGATGGAGAGGTACGATGAGAGAGAGAGCAAGATGCAAACAAGTGATGAAGAGAGATTTCAATGTGAGATGCAGAGAGAGAGACCGAAGACCATGTCTAATACGAAAAGAGGGAATCGAGTAAAGAGAGATGAAGGTTAGCTAGCATTCAAGTGTAATTAATCTAACGTTTTAATTTTAACTCTCACTAATTAACCTCTTTTATTTCTAATGGTTTTTTCAAAAAATAATCATTCCTTAACAGAAACCATAGCCTCTTAATTGTAGTCAATTAATTCACTTTCGCCATGCACGTGTTTCAAATAATTAACTTCGCCTTACACGTGTCCAAAACACTCGTCACGTCACGTTCACGACGAGTTTCCACCCATAAAACTCAGTGATGTTATGATATTTCAAAATACCCTCAAAATTCGTTTCTTTCACAATGAAAAAAAAAATCATATTAAATTTGACAAATACCCCAAAATTTATATTATTCTTCTTCAAAATTCCAAAAAATATACTTCTCAAAATTTTACTCCCAAATTGAAACCCACACCCTAAAACAACCTGTCCTTTTTTCAATCGAAGCAATCGGAAACTTACAGCACCGACAACACCCATCCACATGACTCAAATCTCTCTCTCACCGTTGGGCTTCTTCTCATCTCCAGGCAAAACTCCATGACTCAAATCTCTGTTTCTTTTTTTCCTTATAATTTTCTGGAATTGATCACATTCTTTGTTTAATTGTATGCTAGGAAATTCCCTGATTTTGTTTTTGCGTGACTCTGTTTTTGGAGCCATGAGTCAGTGTCTGGCATTATGATAATTTCATGATAGCGACATATATAGAATTTTGATCCGTCAACTGCTAGATATTTTCTGCTTGCTTATATGATATTTGGTTTTCATGTTGTTACTACTATTTTGATTATAAAGTCTGATCATGGGTGTGTTGAAATTCGACTGGTCGTTAGATTTTACTTCCGGGAGTATGATGCATTATACTCTCATGCCATATGCTAATGGATGGCCGGATGAAAAGGAAAAAATAAGGTAGAGAATAGAAAACATTCATTTGACTAGTTTACTACGGGAATTTTAAGAATTGGTCAGATACAAAATTGCAAGGAAAAGATAAATTAGGGAACTTATATTTCCATCAAGTGTTAGTTCGACACTAGGACTGGGGCTTTACATGCATTAGATTCCATGTTCAATTCTCCTTTTTCATTCTATTGTAATTGTGTTGTTCCCTTTTCCTCACATTTCCAACTTTAAAAAAATCCATCAAGTTTTTTGGTGCGTGTTTTGAAATCTGTGACTCCCATTCGTATAAACTATGATGGAGCAAGTAACAAATTTTAAGTTTTAGCTGGTAAATGTGGGAACAGCAAACTACAAATGAGTGGTCTAGTGGTACTTGATGCATCCTTCCTCCTTTAGTGGAGGTGCAAGGTCGAACTCCTAGGATGCTCCATGAGGGAGAGAATCCTATTTGTGCTATTTTACACAATTAAAAATTGTGAGAAATTTAAAATTAAAGTTTTTTCGTCTCTCAAAATTTATTAAGGCCATGTTTCATTTAGCTGGAATGAGCTATATGATATTTGTAAAGTTAATAATAAAATGTTTTAAGGAGTTGTAAGGCTGTAAGCTAAAGTTAAATGGAATAGGGCCTAAATATATGTTCATTTCATCAATTGTCATTGGACGCTTCTGGTAGATTCTTAAATTTAGGACAAAGATAAAGTTCAGCTTCTATAAGTTAATCTACCAGAATATGTTCTGAAACTATAAGACAAAATGATGATAAATAATTTCTTATACCCTTTGGTTCTCTCACCCCTAAGAATGATTTTTGGTTTTACAACTTGGACTGAGGGTTCAAATTGGAAATTGTTAGCATGCAATCAAAATGAAACTGCAATTATGTGCATCTCTTTTCACTAAACATTTTTGTTGGTTAAGTGTTTGGAAGACCATGAAAAGTTAACTCTTAAAACCACATCCACTGGTGAAATTCATCTGATTTTAGGAAGGATATTTCCCAAAAAGCAACACCATCAGTCCCTCTCCCTCCCCCTCCCTTCGAGGCCCAGAGATATGACATGTTTAAAATGAACTTTGTTTCAGGACTTCCCCACACAGATTAGGGGACAAATTTTGTGGGACGAATGGATTAAAATGAAACTACATCATTGTGAGCTTTTCTTTCCTTTTTCAATGAAAAATTAGTTTCAGCCTTAATTTCAAATTCTACTCCAGTGGTCTTAGCTTGGGGATCAAATTCTGCTATCCATTTGCCTCCAGTAAATCCAAAAAAATGGGCAACTTCTTACCATTGACCAATTTTGCTTCAAGATATATGACTTTATAATTGACTGTTAATTTAGTTCATCGAGTAGAAATTTGTTATGCATGAAAGTAAATTAAATATAGATATCAATCGCAACATATTATTAGATAAAAATCTCAATGGAGCACTAAAAATTAAAGTCCTTTTGGATCCTCTTTCCAAGAAAAGATGAGTGATTACAAGAGTGCTACATTTCTCTAGTTCTTTTATGGGAAGTTGTTTTTTCTGAAGTTAAAGGTCTTAATTCCATGCCATCGAGCATAAGCAATGTCCAAATTAAACGGGGATGAGGTTTCTAAAAGTATATAACCATTTTAGAAAAGGATGAGAAAAACTTCGTATTTTTTGGGGGAGGGGGTGGTGAAAGCTATGCAAATATATTTTTCCATGTCACCAAGGATCCATTACGTGACAACAAGTGACATGCCACATCAGGATCTCTATGACCATGACCATGACCATGACCACAAGTGTTATTATCATGATGATGCTTTATTTTTAGTCGTTTCCTAAAGTAGCCTTCTGGCATGACATGTTCATCCTGGTGTTCATACATTCTTTTTTTCCTTTTGGTTTTTGTGCATGAGTTTTTGGTGTCAGCAGCATTCAACTGATAAGGCCCGGAAAGAGGGTCAACACATATTCTCAAAAGGTTGTGCCACATGAGAGTCAAACCATGAGAGGTGTTCTGACTGTCAGTGACACAGCACGCCTTTTTTTTGGCTATGACGTTCACGGGAATGTTGATCCGTTAAGCTGTTTGTAGGATTCTTGATCTTGGTCAAAATATGTCATTCTTAAAAATATAGCTCTTTATAGGGGTTATCACCATCATACCCATTGCCCCTTTGTAAATATTCGGTGGGCCTCAGGAATTACATGTGCATTCTTTTATGGGTTCATTGAGATGCTTACTTGGAATGCTGGATAGGAACAAGGTTCTCTATGCCATTATATTCTCTTCTTTGTGAATACAACTTTGGCCACGAAAAGGCAAGAATTGTTCCCATCCAATTATGTCAATGGTAGCTGGATAAACTAAGACTTCTGAAGAAAGTTCTATGCAAAAGTTTTGCTTTTTGCCTTTTTCCTGTACTAGGCTGAGTCCGGAAATAATGCTTACAAGTTGATATACCTCATGGGTAAATTGCTTTTATTACCTTGCACCCTATACATATTTCTACGTGTGTCCGAAACTTGGGTGCTCAATTAGTAAACTGTTTCCTGTTGACGACACAAAAGCAAGAATAGTCCAGTGAAGAGGGTGTGGGAAGCGTAGAGAAGTAAGATCATTTTTAATTACCCACAAAAAATGGGAAAAATTCTGAAAGAAACTAACAAAGAATTTGGAAATAAATTTCAGTTGTGCTGCATTGATATGGAGAAGTGTGAACATTGTTTTATTTTATAGTGATGAGAAATATGGCATTTGTGTGATTTTGAGATGATTGTACTTCATATGAATTTGTCAACTGGACTGGTTATTTGGGGCTCTAGGTATTTTATTTAGTGCTATATTCCTTCTTGAAGCTTTCATAGTACCTCTTGCAATTATTTGTTTTTATGTTGTGCTTGCTCCTCAAGTAATCTAAACATACGGCTTTTGCCTACATAAAGGCCCTTTTTTTTCCTTAATTTTGAGATAAGTATTAAATTTCAGAAGTTCAAAAACTGCTTCACATGAGGCAGTTACATGTATTTTGTGAAGACTTAAGGCATAAGCTATTAAAGTTATCTATATTATCTGATAAATCTTATTAAATGTCATATCAATATGTGCTGCTATCTTTTGGTGCCTCTTGTGTAACACATCACCTTATCAAGATAATGACAGTTGTGCTAGACTTCTCCTCCCTTACCACCCCCACCCACTCCAAAAGAAAATGTGTATCATTTAACTTCTGGGTAATCTAATGTTAATTTCGTCATCTGTCTAGAATTATTTTATTTCAGGATTAGTTATTCCTGGTGACGTAAACAGGAGTCTTGTACACAAGTTTGCAATTCTGTTCAACATGCTCTATGTGATCAAGAAGGTACATACCTATCCGTTCTCCTTCTGCTGATGGTTTCTGTTTTGTGCAAGTGTAATCACTGTTTCACATGGTTGTTCCTAGAGGTCTGTGCCTTGGAAAGTATGCAAGTTAAACAAAGATCCCTAGGAACTGTGTGGAATGCCTTGCTGCACAGAGCTGTTCCTACACTTCTTTTCCTTACCCATATCATGTTAATTACAGAAGGATGTGAAGGCATTGTTATGAACTATTGTAGGAAGGAATAATAAAGTCTGGAGATGGTACGTGGGGTGGGTGAGATGCAGAGTACGGAGAATATCTTGGTGTAAGAGACAAGTTATTCATTTAGTTGAGAACTGGAGATACATCATCATATTAATAAATCAAGCAATACAAGAATTACTTATATCTGCAACACCTATACTCACAAATCACAATCACTCTTTACTTGTGTGTGTGAAGATGGTGTGCAAATATCAAAAAAGATGCTAAGATCCTCACCTGAACCTTATGTATGTATTTTTTTAAAAAAAATTTATTTGTCATTGTTGAATAACCCAAATCATAGATGAATTTTGTAAAATATTTACCTAAGTGATGGAAATGATTGTTCTTCCTAAATATTTCATTCCATATCATTTAGTTATCTCGAAATTTTATTCCTCCATGTCTATACTTCATTTGACCAAAAAAGTGGTTGCCTTCCTTCAGGCATATCCCTTCAAGTCTAGACACCAGCAGTAATAGTCAGACCTTGAGATTGCCAATAGTTCTTCTGGACTCATCTTTTCAAGTTCACTTTCCCTCCACTGCGCGAAGTTGTTTCGATTTTGTGGGTCACTTGCGATTGGGTAAAGTTCTGCTTTATGATTTTGAGATCTCATTCTCATGTAAAGCCTCATTGCTGCAACGCAATCATCGTAAGGATCTTGTATGCCATTCTGAATCTCATAACTGTAAGATAAAAATCATTTTTAAAATGTGGTAGAGGGAAAACATCAAAAGAACTATTTTCTTGAGTTAAGTTACTTGCCCTAGGTATGCATGTGTTACGTATTTAATGGAGTTGCTGAGCTTGCTTGTCTTCATCAAGGGAGGATATTTTGCTGTATCCCTGTAGAATAATGAATGCACATTAATATTTGAGCTGCATGTTATTTATGTTTACCTAGTCACTTCTTCTAAATTAATGTCCTACAAAACCTGGAGAAACTGACTTTTACCTGTTTTCCTAACCCCAACTGTTGGGGGCTTTTACTTTGACTTATAACTAAACAGCTCAAATTTTGTTGACTAATATTGATGGTATTTTCTTATTAACTTGTCAAATAAAACAAATCAGGTGCAAAAGTGACTAGAGCGTGAAATGATCCGGTCTGAGTGCAAACCCGAACAGGAACTTAATATTCCATGAAACAGTTTCAACCCAATGTAATACACAAAAAAACCTGCTCCAAACAACCTGTTTGTCAGGTTTTAGTCAAACTTGAACTTCTAATCTGTATTGAACTGTCTGTTGCATGAGTGCTCTAGTACCATAAAGTCCATACCTTATCATGATTGCTGGATATTCTAGTGCTAGACAGTCAAGATCATGATCAAGCCCATGCCCCACAAGAATTCTCGCTTTTCCTCCTTTTGACCGAATCTTCCACACAGGTTCACCATTGCAAAGAAAATCTTGAATTCTTTTCTGAACTTGCTTCAGCGGCATTGCATCCCTCAAGTATTCTGGCCTTATACCTGTTGTTTCATACCTGCTCATGTTGCCATAAATGATGATTCAGGTGTCAATCTAGGGTTACTTTAGGGAAGTGTAAACTAAGTAATGTGGCTACCTGTAGTTAGTAACAGGAATCTGAGGCTTGACATATGTGTGGAAAATGATATCGTCATATTCATCAGTTAGGCAAACCCTAGCGCAAATATCCAGAGACCCATCGCTGCCACCACCTACCATTTTGCAGGCAATTGCAACTGCTTGTGTAGGTCTTCCTTGGCCATTATCCATCCTTAAATCGTCATGAATTCCCAAGTTTCCCATTCGAGAAAGCAATCCCTGCAGGAGAGATTGTGTTGGAAGCTGTCACTTCTATAGATTTTGATATCTTCAATTATCTTTTACATATATATATGTTTCAAGCATTTCATTATTACATTTGGGCGAGAGAGTTGGCAAATTGCACGGTGCATTCTTAGGGTGTTGGGGCTATCTAAGATGTTCAGGCACAAGTTGCATCCACGAGTGCTGAATATCTTTGCACACTCCACCTTTGGCAATGGTCCTGTAAAACAGTGTAACAAATGAACAATCTCATCAGAGGTCATAGATTATTAACCATAACACTGATATATGTGGAAAGCATTTATCTAATATAGTGTTCTTCATAGTATGAGCAGAGCAGTGACATTTGCATATTTTTGAACATGTTTAGAAGAGTTTAAATAAATCAAGTTGCATATGTCTGTGTTTAGCTTTGATTGTGATAGCAACAGTTCAAAGTAAGTTACTTTCAAGAAACATACCTATAAGATGTTCCCTTAATGATTCAAAGGATCTACAATGCTTTTTGCATGCACCACACATGGGTTCATGGACAGAATGGAAAGATGTCCTCATGTGATCCACCAGGTGTTCCTTTTTGTTGAATTGTCTATAGCATGCTGCACATTTGTTCCTGCTTGGTGCATAAATCTTCAGTTATAAATGTGTTGACAGAAAAAGACTATCTAGCATTCTGCTAGCTTTGCAAATCTTATGTGTATATTAAGCAACCAGTAGGTAATAAATGCTAAAGAACATTTTATGATCATGTTAGAACTCTGAGCTACTCAGAAGAGAATAGTCTGAAGCAGATTGCCCTATAAGCACAAACCTTCCGAGATACCCACCTCATCTCTTAGGGAAAGAGGTCACCTCTCCTTCATAAAGATAAATAAGCTTGAAAAATCCTCTCAACTAGGCTACTGATTACAACAGAAATTCAGTGTTTAGTTGAGAGCTTGATATTGATTATGTTGAAGTATTTAGAATTCAAGCCCAATCTCTCATACCCCATTCCCCAACTGGTAAAACCCCAAGTAACAGTTCATCATGGGTGCCTTGAAGTTTCTTGAGTTTCTATATATGCCATTCTGTATCCAAAATGCAAGATGAATACTATCCAACTGGTAAAACCCCAAGCTATTGTACATGAATACTATCCAAAATGACCAAACAGGTAACTTGTAGTCCTGTCTAGGAAAGATGAGGAATCAGATATGATCAACAGTATCACTTATAGCTTATAATGACCAAACTAGTAGTGTTATAGCTATTGAATTGCAAACTATCCTTTTTCATTGGATCAGAAACAGATAATAGCTTGTAATGACGGAGGAATTCATCACAATGCAAGATGGAACAGGTAGAATGATGATGCATAATAAAAGAGTTTCTATGTGAGAAAGTAGATAAAGTAGGAAAGTCGTGCCTTGAAGTTTCTGAAGAGTCTGTTGATTTGTAGTCCATCATGGGTGCTGTTTGGGAGTTCAAATACCTCAATACTTTGATGCAAAGATAGAGATATGAGAAATTCTTGAGGAAGGAGGATACAAACCATTGTATTTATATTCATTAGAAGGGAGAAAAAGGGAAGTGACCAAAAAAAAGTTTTCCAACTTGGATGATGAAATGATTCCTTAGGGTTAGTCATTTTGGTAGTTAAGATTTCTATTTCTGCTATAAGACTGCAGTTTTGAACTGTTTGCAATTAGCTGTAATCCAGATTCTAAGTTACCTCTTTGTACTTCAGAATCTAGCTTGCTTCTTAGTCCTCCCCAATCTCCCTCCCTTTTCACATTTACGTCTGTGCATACGTGTGTGCGATCCTAGAAATCAGAGCAGCTTGACCAGTGGTCCCAACTATTTGTCTTTCTCTTGAGAAGTGCGAACACATTCACGGTTGGTGGTTATTAGTAGTTTTATCAAATATCATCACTTGCTATAGTGGCATTATTGATGTAATTATGAACCAAAAGTTGCTTGTACAGTTAGTTTGCATTTTATTTATGATTCTCACCCCTGGGATATTTATATGATATGAGGAGGTGTTGATGGATAAGAAGGTCAAATGAGGCACATGATTCATAGTTTCTGTCATTGACATTGGATGAGTAGAGTAGACAGACTGCATCATGATTCATGACCTCAAGCTCTTTGGCAATGATTGTATGGAATGATGTCCCAGGCATTACATAAATATATGAAATTGATTTCTCATGCGCTAGACTTGTACGATACCATGCATGTAGCATGTGTCATTTATCTGACTGACCAAGTTATTTGATATTTTGCATGTAGCATGGGTCATTAAAATGATCGACAAAGTTCCTCCAGTTAATTGTCTAAGGCAATAAGAGGAAACAAAGTTTCCTGCCTTTTGTTTTTAGGATTAGATAATGAACTTGCCCAGTTGCTTCTGCTGTCATGAGCGCATTCTGTGAAGTCATCCTGATTTGCTTAAACTACTGTGAGAGTTCGCCAAATTGAACTAGCTTAACCTAATCACCTGAAATATGCTCTTAAAGCATATTGATTGCATGTGCAGCTGGTAGCAGACCCCAAATAATGCAGCCTGGATTGGTTACTGGGCCCTAATTGAGGATACCACTAACCCTATCTAACTGGATCTAATATTAGTTTGATTTGAATCCCCATTAATAAGAGTAATCGTCACTTGTAATTTGTATACATTGAGTTAGCTTGTTTCTAGGTTCAGCCAAATCATAGTTGGTACTGAGATGCTTTGCAGTGCTAGGTTAGTTTACAGAAATTTCGAGCCTTGGCTTTGGTAAGAGAAAGGTTGTCCTAGTTTTGAAATGGAGGCTTTCAAGATTCTTATGTTGGTGGACTCTTCAAGATTTTACTTTGGACCTTTTTTGAGTCTTTTTGGGTTATAACCATATATTTAGTCAGTTTGCAGGAATATTCCGGTTGAGATGTTATGATATCGGATTTAACTTAATTCTGTAGATACCTTAATCACCAATAAAGTAGTGGAAGTGTGCTGCGCATTTGTCTTTCACAAAGTGCTTGTAAACTACATTATATTCCTTATTATCCTTATTGTCTGACATGCAGAGTCAAAATGGCAGAGAATGTGGTTGACATGACAAAATGGTGAAGAATAGCTGCATGGATAACGAATGATGTTACTCAGACTCGACTACAAGTGCTTGATATGAAGTACATGTGCTGGTCTCAAATTTGCGCATTTTCTAAAGTTTTGCCTTTTTCTTAGGCCTAAAATGAAGTGTGCTATATATCTTTTTCCCTATTGCAATAGTTAAGTGCCTGACTTAAACGACTGAGATGAAATATTGACGGTCCAACTCCTGGAGTGATATTAACAGTTTCATATATCTTACAGAAAAGAAAATACTACTGTAAATAAGACTGTTAACTGTAAGATCTGTGTTAGGTCTTTCTTTGCTTCTCCGGATTCCTTTTTATGCTACCATCTGCAGCATCAAGGCTGTTGAGATAGAGGAGATTTCGACTTTTGAAAATTAACAAGTTGGTGGGATGTCAGATAAGGTATACCTTTTGACCATGGTGGGGCTTTAAGTGATTCCTTCTTTGAACATTGAAAGTGAAGATACCCTTAAACAGGAGGGGAGAAAATGTACATAAGAATTGTGGTCCCTCATTTTCCAATGTTATGCCATTAACATGCATATGCATGGCTTTACATCTAGCTAGCCCATATAATAGCCCTCATTTGGCTAAATTTTCATATCTGTTTCAGATAGTCCAACAAAGCTTGGCATAACAAAGTTATTCTGACTTAGCATAGAGTGAGCAGAGGGTACCAGTTTTGTAAGTGGATTATAATTTTGTGTTTTACTTGTCCACAATGTTGGCGCTGGAATTTTTACTGCTTAGGTGGTCGTTTTCTTAGTTGGACTTCTGTTGTTGGCTTTTTAGGTGTCTATGTGTACGTATTTGTCTTTTGGCAACTGATTATTGGGGGGGGCAGAGGTTATTCCATCACAAAGTGTTAATTTTGGGACTGCCCATGGTTATCTGGAAATGACCAAACCGGTTTAACAACATAATATTGCGCAAAAGACACATGTTGAGCTTCCTTGTTATTTGGCATGATGTGATCCATGCTTCTGGTTATCTCTTTAATTTAGATATTACATATTGGTACTTCAGTTTGAACCAAGATCCCATATCAAAAATTATTGATGGAGTATTTGGGTGGATGAAGTCCTACTCAAGTCATTTCAGCTTCGAAGTCATATTGGAATTGGATTAGCCATCACGCTTTAATTATTCAATGAGCTTATTAATGAAACCAATATTAATCATGTAATGAGAGTCCTTCAATGAGCTTATTAATGAAACCAATATTAATCATGTAATGTAAGTTATGGACTCGTTTGGTGCGGTTTAGGTCAATGCGTGCCTTGTTCAAAATCCATCCATATCTATATCTATCTTTAGTCGAACGTCAATTATAACCCGAGAGTACTGCTCCTCGTACATAAGTCGATAGATGGTTAGACGAACGCGAAAATAGGGCGTTTTTGTGGGCCTAAAATAATTATGTGGCACCTACTCCCAAATGCATATAAAAATTTACAATCTTTGGTAGCCCACGTTGATTAGCCATCCGTTTTCTTTTCCTTTTTGGGGGTGGGGGTGTGGGGGTTGGGTGGGTATCCATATATTGTCAAGGTTGTATCCTACCATTACTACTCTACAATAGAAGGATACTAAACAATTTAATGAACATTTTGCTTTAATCATAATGGATTAAAGCTAAAAATTTTCTGTTAAGTTACGTTTAACCTTTTGGATATCGTACATGCCTCAGAATCTTGGAACTGGATTTTGTCCCGGAGAGATCTGAGACGGTGAGACCTCAACATCTCAGAATGGCTGTTCACCACATGATGTCCAAGAAATAGAGGGGGAAAGTTCGACAAGCGATGGAAGGGAAAGGGATCTTTGGCTCCGAAGATGGTCAAAAGGAGATTTCTCTTTGCCCACGTTTGGACAATGTAGTTGTGAATGGAGAATATAACGTCGTAATCTTGGTGCACGTAGCTTCTGTGCACCTGGCTGAGTTGTAGGGCTTGTTGACATCATTCAATCTTTACTTGGAGAAACTGAGGCTCAGCTTATTCATAGATCATGCAAATTCTTGTTGACTTCGGGATCTTGACTTGAAACTTTTCTTATACTCTATTAGTTTGGATTTAGAGTCTCGTTTTCTCGCATATGGTTACCTCCACAATTCCATCAACGAGAAGTGTGATAGATTGTTGTCTACTATAAAAATTTAGGCCCTCTTTAGCAAGAGTAGTGGGTTTAGTATTTTAACTAAGTTAAAATTCTAATTAAGCAATGTGTTTGGTAAAAAAATGTTTTCAATTAGCATTTACGATAACTCATACCATTTCAACTGACATTTCTCAAACGTTAATATTAGCAATCACATTTAAAAGTAGAGTTTTATTTTTTGTCAAAAATAGTTTTTTATTAATTTACATTTGGATCCTTTTATATCAATTTACAATAATCAGCTAGCCTAACCGGTAAATCTGCGGAACATATTTTCTTCAACCGGTTTTTTGATCAGCTATCCACTAATGATAAATCTAATAGTTATTCACTACCTAACAGCTATCCGTTATACAAACAACCATATGCTAATCAAACAACTAATTTTGTCAAATAGAAGGCTCTATTCGGCAACAAAGTTTGGAGTAACTTTTAGTGTTAACCAACCAAATATTAGTGCTCTGTAAGGTAGTGTTTTAATTAGCGTTTGTATTAGCTTATAGCATTTCAAGTAATGTTTCGAAAAATTAAGAATATTAGCTTTTCACATTTAAAAGTAACGTTTCATATTTTTTGACAAAAACATTCCTTTATTAATTTATGTTTGGCAAATTATTTATATCCTTTTACGTCAATTTACAATAATCGGCTAAATCAACCACTAAATTTACCAAACATTCCTTTATTAATTTATATTGGCAAATTATCCATATCCTTTTACGTCAATTTACAATAATCAACTAACTCAACCACTAAATTTACCAAACACATTTATTCAACCGCTCGGTTGAACAACTATCCACTAACAGTTAAAATTTAAAAACTATCAACTAACTAAACAACTCATTTTGCCGAACGGGGTATAGCAAGAATATCACAAATTTTCTTTTATTTTTTGGTCATTTTAGTCTTTTCCTGGTAGGAAGAGTAATTAGGAGCCCATATATCATGAAGACAGCCTTATTAGGAGAAGGCATGGAAGAGCGGGGACACTAACAAAGGGGTGCGAAAACTTTCATATGTGTTTTGTAGGATTTGAACTAGACTCTATTGTGTGGAATATCAGCTTATTTCCGTTGTTAGACTATTTTTTATGGCTTTCTTTTCGTCTTTTAGTTGGTTCCTAGAATTGTAATCGAAGAAAAAGTCTGAGACAAGACTGAAAAAAAAAGATAAATGACTTAGGTTAGGCAAATACTCAATCCATTCACATTTGACCATGAAGAAATGCGCAATTGTAGTACTTTATATGTTTTCTTTTGGCTTGGCAGCTTTAGTGAGTGATCTTCCATTGCATTTTATTTGAACAAATAGAGCAATTTGCAATGCAGAGAAAGCATCTTCAGAAGTTCAGTCAGGCTTTATATTAGGTGCAATGTGGTGAAATGAATAGTTGGAGAATAAGATGAAGTGAGAATTGGCTTAATTGCAAGTTTTACTTTACATCTTCACCACATAATTGCACCGGTCTTTCTTCTGCAGTCTTCATTTGTAAAGCACTTGTAGCTTTTGTTATGCATTGTGAGTTGGGAAGGGTCCATCCCATTAGCCAATCAAAGAATCATGTTGATGCTTTAAAAAGCTCATGGTTCTGACTCCTTTCTTGCTTTGTCGTAGGTAGGGTATGGTCGAAATTTGACTAGAATCCCTTTTTTATTGTGTAAAATTTAACTATAAATATAAAATAAAAATAAGGAAAAAGATTTATGGTGACACATTTTGTTTCTGTTTCTTTACATAAACATATTACGAAAAAGGGGAAGCTAATAGTGTTATTTTTGTCGTATCTTATGTTGATAAACATTACATGAATATTGAGAACAGAGATTTTGATGAAGTCTTTTATTCTGTTATGTATACACTATTTTTATTTATTTTATTTTTTTCCATTTTGGTTGCTCATCGTTTGCAATTATATAGTTTTATAATATAAATTGTTTGGTTCTTTTCCGTTTAAAGTATCTTCATGGTATTCTAGCCATTTTTATATAAGTAATTTTATCATGATATTACATGTTCATTTAGGTAATTTAATTGTTTGTTGTTTAGACTATTTAAAAATAATTTTTTTAAAAAAAATTATATAGAATTTTACTTTGTGTTGTTAATTGTTTCAAATTAATAGTTTAACTGAGTTAACACGAAACCATTACAGATAAAACAGAAAAAATAAATTTAATTATATTTGAATTCCTACTAAAGATATCTTTAAATATACTTAACTTTATTTATAGAACTTCCAAAAATGATGCCCCTCATCGCTCAAAATCCTAAAAAAAAAAAAAAAAAAGCATTCTCTTTCTCAATTCTCCCTTCATTTGTGTATCAAGTCCAAGACCTCATCTATATTATTAATTAGCTAATTCGTGAAAAAAAAGGAGCCCTTCTCTTTCTCAATTATCCCTTCTTGTGTATCAAGTCCAAGACCTCATTTGTGTTATTAATTAGCTAATTTGTGTCCATGTATCGCAGGGGGAGATGTTAATATTAGATAGATCATTTTAATGAAATCAACTATATTTTGATTTTTTTTTTGAGCAAAAAGGGGAGTTATATTACTACGAAATTGAATGGTTACGATAATCTTCGGATGCCGGATTTATAATCATATCCGGGCTGTCTTCATGCCAAATTCGAATAGACGAGTCATAGGGCTGAAGATGAGCTAAAGAATATGCTACCGTATTCCCCTCCCTTTTAACAAATGAGAATGCAACAAAATCAAAGGAACAACAAAGATGTAAGATATCATCAACAATAATGCCAATTTTTTAAGCTAGCTTATCAATTTCTCACCGGACAAAGGACCGTATGCGAGGAGGCAGCTTTAAGTTCTAGATTCCTTTCCAATCGCTTTTCTCTCCATCACTACTACCCGCAACATTCAGCCTCTTCCCCTCAATAATAAATTGATAAGCTGATCTTACTCGTGAGCTCTCCCATTGGTGAGAAATGCCAAATGACTCTGTCAACGAGTTTATTAACACTAAGAGGGATTTTTTTATCCCTTCCGCATCAACGAGGCTCAAAAATATTGTCTATCATTCTTTCATTCCAATCCTCACTCTCGCAATTAATGAGGTCTCCAACTCGAATCAATGAAAATTGAGGTT
The DNA here is from genome assembly GCA_021018815.1 of Talinum fruticosum. Lineage (NCBI taxonomy): Eukaryota > Viridiplantae > Streptophyta > Magnoliopsida > Caryophyllales > Talinaceae > Talinum > Talinum fruticosum. The sequence continues at coordinate 15,195,234 of JAITYX010000001.1, read as the reverse complement.
TAGGGTGCGTGATTACCTTGAAAGAGAGCGGTCGTGGTATCCATCGAGAGTCCCAAATATTTATTTTCCATCCATCCCCAACTCGCCATCTGCAGCCTCTTTCAATGATCCATCTGTACACCCCATAAACTTCTCTATGTATAACTTGGGCGATGTCCCACAGTAGCTTCAGAAAAGTTATAGTTTGGGAAATGCCTGGATTTGAGTAGGCGCCAAGCAAGCGAGTTCTCACTATTCATTGACCTCCAAAGATGTTTGGCAAGAAGCGCAGAATTAAAAGCCTCCAAGTCTCGGAACCTTAGACCCCCAACGTCCTTCTTTAGACACAATTGATCACGGCTAATCAAATGCACTTTCCGAGGCCCCGTATGTGACTCGACTCCACCGGAATTTGCTTATCAAAGCTTGGATTTTTGCACACAACTCCTTAGGATATTTCAATATACTCGTAGAGTAGGTTGGGATTGCTTGAGCCACTTGCTTTAATAAGCACTTCCCTACCCACCCAAGAGAGTTGTTTGCCCATCCAAGATGATAATTGCTTCGCAATCCAATCCTTTATGGGTAAAAAGGATTTTTCTTCGACTTCCCCAACCTGGTGGGGAGGCCCAAATACTTATCGTGAGCCAAGACTTCTCGAATGTCCATAATAATCCCGATATTACTCCTATCCTGATGGGGAGTACCCTTGCTAAATGCCACATTGGTCTTGGAGTAATTGACCTTTTGGCCCAACGCTTGCTTGTACTTGGTCAAGATTTCTTTAGCCATCCGGGCTTGGTCCTCCTTTGCTTTGCGGAAAATGATGGTATCATCGGCAAACGGGAGATGTGATATAGTTGGAGCATCCGGGCAGATCCTATGCCCTATAAGTCGTCCCTCCGTCGTAGCTCTGGATAGTAGGTACGATAATCCCTCTACAGAGAATAAGAATAGGTATGGAGAAATTGGGTCACCCTACCGCGAGCCACTTGACGGGGTCACAAAGCCTCTAGGCTCCCCATTAATAACGAACGAAAAGGAGGCCGTATCAACACACCGCATGATCAAGTTTACCCAATCTTCTTGGAAGCCCATCTTGATCATCATGCCCCTAAGAAAACTCCATTCCACCTGTCGTAGGCTTTAGCCATATCCAGCTTGACTGCCATGCTTCCATTGGGACCCGAATGACAATTCATCAAGTGGAATATTAAGAGCATTATTAGAAATAAGTCGCCCGGAGTGAAAGCATTCTGGTAAGGAGAAATAATAGAAGAGACGTACTCCTTAAGTCGATTGGTGATAACCTTCGTTACTAGCTTGTAGAGGGCGTTACATAGACTTATAGGTTGGAAATCTCCAATCTCCCGTGGTTTTTTCTTTTTGGAATTAAGACCACATGAGTGTGATTCATACCCTCCGGGAAAGGTGCCCGTTAAGAATTGCAATGATTGCCTTAGAGATATCGTCACCAATCACATCCCGAGTATTTTTGAAAGAACTAGGGATTAAGACCTTCGGCCCCGGGGCTTTCCCGGATTCATTTGTTTAAGTGCACCCTCCACCTCTTCCTTTGTATACGGTTGCTTAAGCTGTTCATTCATAACCGAAGTCACGGTGGGCGGGACTATACTCAATACATCCTCTACATTGCATGGATTAAATGTGGTAAAAAGATCATCAAAGAAGTCCACCACCACCTACTCTATATCTTCGTTCGTTGTAGCAATAGTACCATCCCCACGATCGAGTTACGTAATATAGTTCCTTGCCCTAAGCTCATTTTCTTTCGGATGGAACCGGTTGGAGTTCCTGTCTCCAAACCGAATAAAGTTTTCTTTAGATTGTTGCCACCTGTATATCTCTTCTTTGCGGCGCCAAGCATGAATGTCCTCTAACACTTTGTTCCGTTGAACAACATCATCGACCTTTTTAGCTCTTCGGTTTTGGTTTTGATCATTTTTGGACCTTGTCAAATTCTTCTTTACTCCAACTTATAAGGTCGAGTCATACAACTTTCCATCTTCCTTACCCACACTTGTGCATCATTCCCATCATACAAGAGTGCCCACGAGCGCTTAATTACATCAATACACCGATCATCATTTGCCCACATTACTTCAAATCGACGCCTCCTCCTCCTTCTCTTGTTACCCCCACTAGTATCACACGCTTTAGCCAACGAGTGGCAAATGGTCCGAGATACTTTTGTCCACATGTTCAACTTTCATAGTAGGGAAAACGGACAACCATTCCGCATTAGCACACATTCGGTCGAGACGCTCTTCAACGAACTATCCCCTTCTCGTCTGTTCCACCAAGTATATGCATGACCGTTAAAGCCCAAATCGAAAAGACCACAGACTATTCAAGGTAATATTAAAGAGGTCCAAGGTCTCTTGATTTTTGGAGAACCACCGCATTTCTCAAAATTGAAAAATATTTCATTAATATCCCCTCTAACAAGCCACGGTAAGGTGGAATGTCCACTAAGGTCCAAAAGAAGGTCACAAGTAAGGGATTTGGAAGATGACTCATTCTAACCATAGATACCGTAAAGTGCCACCGCGGTTCTCCCGACCTCCAACCGATGCCAACGTCTATATGGTATAACAATGAAGACAAAAAGTGACATCTACCTCTTTAGTTCACAACGAGCTAATCCCTGGATCTCCCCTAGCATCCATGAACAAGCCACTAAATTCATGCCCTTCCATCCATAACTTCTTATTCGAGCAAAATCTTCATCTCTCTCTTGCTACGTTTAGTTTTCGAGAGAAACTAAACGGGGCCCGATTCTACATAGCAAGTTACGTAGCTCGTTACAAGCCTTGGGCTGACCCAAACCACTGGCGGTTGAGGCATAGGATACTCATTGTTGTTCGCGGGGCTATCTACCAGCCTCCACTACTCGATCCGGAGATTGTGTCCTCCTCCGAAAGTACCCTCACCTTCCTCTCTGTTCCCCTATGTCCTTTGATGTCCTCAAGCTTGCGTTTAGGGACTTCACTCCCATGCTCAGAAAGTATTGATGATTCTACCATCATATCAATCACTCCTACTTCCTTTCTACTCTCGGCTTGCCCACCTCCTATATGCATATTACCATCGGCCATTAATAGGTTTGTTCTCACTTTGCTCCCGCTACCACCACCCCTGAGCTCTAATAATTTACGTCTCTCTTCCTTTCATTCATCCTCCGACCCCCTCCTCTTCCTTTTTATTGGTGATCCACGAAGTTTAGGGCCATAGGGAAGGTCCTCTTCGTTTATTGAGTCATTGTACAAATCACAACCTCGGAATACATGGCCAAGCAATCCACATATGTAACGATGATCCGACAATTTGACATACTTGACCTCTACCCATTTGAGCTGTCCATTCGGGTTGGGTCTAAATCCCCTTCGCGAGGGTTTAGTTATATCAATCTCCACTCGTAGCTTAAGGTATTTAGAAGGAGCTAATATGTCGTCCTCATCTAACAAACGAACCAAGCTTAGACCCCAACATCTTCGCAAACGCAAAGGTCATTTTTTCATTGGCAAATCACATATTTTAATCCAGAATTGTACTTTGGAAAAAATCCATTTCCGAGGGTGTTCATCACCATTCATCTGTTTCGGGATTAACACACAACCATCAAATGCCCATGGTCCCTCATTGAGCATAGCGTCCTTATCAATAGTAGCAAAGAACTGAAAAACGAACAGATTGACATCCGGATCTTTTATAATAATCCCCTTCGGTGGTCTCCATATATTCCGCAACGTATTTTTCGGTGCTTACAGGTTAAAGCTGGTTCTTCGTATTCAATTTCCCCACCAAGCAAAGGGATATTTGAGTGTCGACATTCTCCTCTTCTATGTCATCAATGTCGAAAATTTCATCTTCTTCAGCGAGTCAAGTTAATGTTGTTGAGTCTTGCATCTAGTTCTAACGCCATAACTACCGGTGAAAGCCAATAGAAACGCTAACACAACCGTAGTCCCGAAACGAGGCTTCTATCGGAGAGAATAGCCCGGTTTCCTTTGCAACACAAACACCTATTAAGAGGTGAAGCCAAAGCAATGATATCCCTACACAGAGAAGGCGACAAACTCCACACGGGGCTACCGGAACACCTAGGGTTTCGACACTAGGCTTTCGTCGCTCGGGGAGGAGAGTAATATTAACCATTTGAGCCAACGAAAATGATTGACGACAACTATATTTTGATTTTTTATTTGTTAAACAAACATATAAAATATTCTTGAAAAATCTATTGATAGCCTTCATTTAACAAATTACATCTTTTTTTTTATTCAAATAGGGAGGGGGTGATGGTATTAATCGGAAAACATAAACAAATCATATTGCATCACTGCTAGATCCAAGACATGATCCGTGCCATCTCCATGCCGTACCTTACTAGATAGGATATAGGGCTGGAGTCGAGCTAATTCATGCGCTACTCTATTGCCTACTCTACTTTAAAATTAGATTTCAAAACTTGCAATTAAGCCAATTCTCACCTCATCATCTCATCGTGGCTCGTGCCTCTTTAGTCTCCGGTCCCATAAAGCCCGGGCCCTGCTGGACCCTTGCGAGAACCATAATGCCGCCACTTGTCCCTTACCACCCAGCACTAGCTGTGGCCCAAGTCTCCTAGTTTTGCTGCATTAATATAAACTTGAAGGTACCTTCATTCGGTGGCTTCCACGTTGCTCATACTTGTTAATCCCGGTATTAACCAACTAATCTTGATACCCCTTTATCACACCAATTTCCCACTCGGCTACTCTGTCCGCTTGTATCTTTTCATCACCAAAGATTGCCTTATTCCGAGCATACCAAGAGCCCCACGTAATAGCTACGAATTCTTCCCAATCCTTGACTCGTAAAAGTTCTTTTGCTCTAAAAAAATAACTCTTGCCTCCATTCCCTTAAACTGAAGAAGAAACTGAGTAAAGCTACTATTTTCCCAAATGATAGAGACTGCTGGACGAGAAGAAAAAGCATGTGAATCACTTTCTTCATCCCATCCGCAAAGATTACAACATATGGAAAAATGCGGGATTCTTGTACTCAACCGTAGCGCCATAGGAAGCACTCCCATACAACACCGCCACACAAAAGCTCTAATCTGGGGTGGTACTTTCATCCACCAAATAAGAGTCCAATCTAGTCTGTTCTCATCACACCTCCCTAGCTCTTTCCGCTTTCTTCCTCTGCACAATAAATTGGTAAGCAAGCTTGGCTGTGAGTTCACCACTCGTTGAGTTAAACCAAACCGAGTAAGTCGGGAATGGTATACTTTTGGTCACCTCGGAATTGATTGTAAGAAGATAAAATCCGAGTAGTGGCGCATTCCACTCCTTAGTTTCCCGATTAATAAGGTCCCCCACTCTAAATAAAGAATAATCGGGGTTACGCGGAGTAATTGCCTTAAAAGAGTATAGTAGAGGTATCCATTTATCGTCCCAAATATTTAGCACTATCCCATCCCCAACACGCCCGTAGCTGCATTTTTCCACAACTCGGCGCACTCCCTATAGACTCCTCTACGTATAACTCGATCTTTGCCCCAAAGCAGCATCCATCAAACTACAATCCGAAAAATATTTGGATTTAATAAGGCGCCATGCTAGAGAATCTCCATTCCTCATCAATCGCCACAATTTCTTGGCAAGAAGTGTCAAGTTGAAGGAGTCTAAGTCCCGAAACCCCATTCCTCCTTCTTCCTTAGCATTGCATAGACGATCTCGGGCAGTAGATGAATCTTTCTAGTCCGCTCCGAAGAATGCCCCCACCAAAAATGATTAATAGGAGATTGAATTTTCTCACACAGATCCTTAGGGAATTTGAAGATACTCATGAAGTAGGTCGGGACGGTATGCACAACTGACTTTAATTAGCACTTCCCGACCCGCCCAAGAGAGATGCTTTCCCGTCCGGTTAGAAATCCGTTTGGTAATTCGATCCTTGATATAAAGGAAAGGTTTTTTCTTTGAATGCCCGATCATAGTAGGGAGACCTAAATATTTATCATGGGCAAGAACCTCTCTAATATCCATCGTCGGCAACACATTATCTTTCCTGTTTTGAGACACCCTTTCTTGAATGCAACATTTGTCTTTGAGTAGTTGATTTTTGCCCCGAAGCTTGTTCATACATGTGCCGGATATCCATCACTACCACTGTCTCGATTAACATCCGCCTTGCGAGAAAATCATCATATCATCTCGCAAAAAGGAGGTGGGAAATAATCGGAACCCTCGGGCAAATGTCGTGAACGATCGGTCTCCCTTCATAGCTCGTAGAAGACAGTAGATAAGAAAGACCCTCATTACAAAATAAGAAAAGATATGGGAAAATCGGATCTCCCTGTCGCAACCCTCTCGAGGGCACAACATAACCTCTAGGCTCACCATTAATAATAAAAGACATAGTCGCAGATTGAACACACCTATTTTAACATTCACCCTGTTCTCCCTAAACCCTAATTTCAACATAACAAGTCCGAGGAAACTCCATTCCGACCTATCGTATGCTTTCTCCATATCTAATTTAATGGCCATGCTCCCTTCAGAACCAGAATAACACTTCATCGAATGAAAGACTTCAAATGTAATTAATGCATTATCGATATCAAGCGTCCCGAGGTAAACGCACTTTGATAAGGGGATATAATATGCGGGAGAATCACCTTAAGCCTATTAGTAATGACTTTAGTAACCAGTTTGTAAATAACATTACATAAATTGATAGGTTTAAAGTCTTTGGTATTGGTCGGCTTATTCTTTTCGGGATCAATACCACATGTGTGTGGTTTAACTAATTAGGAATTGGCGCACCATTCAAAATATCAATCACAGCAGATGACACATCCTCCCCAACAACCCCCCAATATTTTTAAAAGAAAAAGGGATTAAGTTCGTATGGACCAGGAGCCTTACTCGGGTGCATTTGATTAAGGGCGGTGAACACTTCCTCCTTAGTATAGGGTTTAGCCAACATCTCATTCATCTTTGTGGTAACCAAAGTAGGGATAAGATTTGAGACCTCGGCACCATTCGTAGTATGCAACAATGAAAAAGCTCACTAAAAAACTCGACACTATGGTTTCGAATGATGAGCCATCGTCCCATTCGGTTTCATGAGCTCGGTGGTATGGTTGTTTGCTTTCCTACCATTAGCTTTAAGATGGAACCATCTCGAGTTCGAGATCACCAAATTTTAGAGAATTAACCCTAGACCTCTGCCACCATATTATATCTTCTTTACGTCTACATTCACTAATCTCTTTCAGAATTTTCTTTCGTTGCCCGAGCATCATCCACCAATTTCAGCTCCTCACTTTTGTCCCTAATACTTTTTGCTCATTACTAAATTCCACTTCCACAACGCCTGCATACACTTATGTGTTTTTCCCATGCATCGTCCGATAGCGTCACCATGCCCTTGGACTTCCCACACTACTTTGATTACTTCTTCACACCGCCCATCCTCCCCCACATCACCTCAAACCTACGCCTCCTACGCTCGCATCTGCCCCTTTCTCTTCATGGCCTACACCGAAGTAGCAATGGAACATGATAAGAGATATCTTCATCTAGTTGTTTGACAGGCTACAAGCGCACGAGTGTATAGGTTGTAGCTAGCCAAGGTCAATCCCACAAGGACTCAATTCTAGGAACGCAATAAACTAGCCCTCTACTCAATTGCTAAGCAAATCGGGTTTTGAGTTGGTTGTTTTCTAAACTAGTTCTAAAAAATAAAATCAAGAAAACTAATTTAAGATTTAATCAATGGATAAAAACATCTAGAGATTTGCTTTTGTAACAATGAATTTGATTGTTAAAACATAATTTGAGCAATCATTCTTTAAATTGAATCAAGGATCGATAATCGGAAAATTCTACCTCTCTTTCGATGCTAAATAGAATTGCTCTAATTAACTTAACAAACAACTTTCGTATGCTTCAAGTTAATCAAAGTTAAAGATTTCAAATTATCAAAGTGATCCCCTAATTTACTATTCTTTTCTCAAATTTCATAAACTAGGTAGAATGGTTGGTTGTTGGGTTATTCTATTTCACTTTTCGGTACTTCACAGATTAATCTCAAATTACAAGTATTCTAGGCCTTCAAAACACTCATAAGCATGAAAAACTTAGCCATCTATTGATTCAAAATCATAATTCAAGCATAAAATATGAAAGCCTAATCAAACTTCATTGTTTCGGATACAAATCCCTAGAAAAACTAAAACTACTCACACATGATTATTGAAAGCTTAAATAAAATCCAATACATGGTAATAAAACCTCAAACAACAAAAATGAAGAAGTAGGATGATAGACTTAAAGAATTCCACTTGAATTTCTCGACTTCGAGATGAAAATCTCGCAACTACTTCAAACTTCTTCTTCAAAAGTGTCTCGGTTTGATGTGGATGAATGAAGGTATGATAATGGAAGTAGATTGATATGGAGGATGAACTATGGATTGATCCCTAAAAAACAACCGAAAATTAACTTAAATCAGCCGTTATAAGGCAATCAAAGGCTGAAGCTGTCAAAACCGAATCGTCTCGGTAGAATTTACATCCAACACGGACCATGTCCGCCGACATGGGCTGCCCGTATTGGCTGCTGGATCATCAAAACTTGACGGAAATGCTGAAAACGGGTCGTGTCCATGGACATGCCCAACCCGTGCTCGATGCAAAGGCTCGACCTCCAACACGGGTCGTGTCCGTAGACAGGGGCTGCCCGTGTTGTTTGTCTGGAAGGCATGCGTCAAGCCGATTCAATCATAACTTCCTCGTCCGATGTCCAAATCATGCGATTCTTGATTTTTCGGAAAGCTCATTGAGTCTAATTTCTAATTTTTTCATCATTATTCTTTCTTTATAAGTGTGGAAAAAAATATAATTCAGAGAGTAAAGAAGTGTCATTCATCGCACCCTTCTTACTTTCCGACTCGTATCTTTTTCGTTCCTCTACGGAATTGAGCTTATAATATGTCATTGGAAAGCTCTTTCAATAATGAAGTTAGAAACATAGACTCAAAATATCATTGGACTAAAAATACGACTAAAAATTAGGTCCAAATCACTAGAAAACTGCAAAAACAGACTAAAAACGCAAAACCCGTGTGTAAAGCATAAATGGGGCATAAAGTACATAAATATGAATATAAATCCCCAAAAATGGCAAGCGACCTCCTTTGAAATCTAGTGCAAGTGTGGCACTTATCAATGTTGCACTCCAGCCGAAGGAAATAAAGTCGGCCATTCGAGTTAGCACATAACATGTCCGAAGCTCCTCCACGGATTCTCGCTCCCTCCCTACCATTCCACCAAGTGTAAGGTCTACCCGAGAAGCCCAAGTCAATTAAACCGCATCCAATTATCACATCATTGAATCTGTCCAACATAGCTTGGTTCTTGAATGGTCCCCCTCTTTTTCCGAGTTGAAGAAAATTTCATTAATGTTTCCCCTAGAAGCCAAGGTAGGTGAGACCTACCCTTCAAGTCTATGATAAGGTCACACGTTAACCCTTTATTAGGGATTTTGGGCCAACCATAAACACCCGTGAACCTCCACATGGGGTCTTCTTCGTTCCAACGGACAGCCACACCCAAATGATGAAAAGATGACGATAAAAATTGGATATCCATGTCTCTAACCCATAAAAGCGCAAGTCCACGAGCCAGTCCACTTGCACCTACATATAAGCCTTTGAACTCATGTCCCGTGATCACTAATTTATTCTCCACAACATTTCTCATTTATGCTACACTCGGTTTGGTCTCCGAGAGGAAAACCAAACGCGACGTAGTCCTTCGTAACAGGTTACGATGATATGTCACAGCCTCGGAACGGCCAAACCCTCGGCAGTTAAGACATAGAAGACTCATTGTCCTTCAAGGGGCTCACTGCAGCCTCCATTACTTCATTTTTGAGTTCAACATTGTCTTCCACCAATCGAATCTTCCTTTCACCCACCTTCCTTCCTTTTATCTCACTAAGCTTTCGTTTTGATGCTTCCTCTCCTCCCTCCTTTCCCCTCTCAACAACATCCATGCCGACCATCTCCGCATCCATTCTCTTAGTTCCGTTAACATTTAAGCTGGTTTGGGTTCTCCGTTCCAAACATAAGATTAGTCCGAGACCCTACTTCCACTCACTCCGCCCCTTAGCTCTAGTTGTTTCTTCTTCTCCTCCTTCTACTTATCATTTCCCCATCTCCTTTTCCTCTTTATAGGAGAGCCTTGCAACTTTGGCCCATATGGTAGTTCTTCTTCTGCCATACTATCATTAAACAAGTTGCACCCCCGTACACATGTCCTAGAAGACCACGAGCATAACAGTGAGTCGGGTAATTTGACATATTTAATATCTACCCACTTCGGTATCCCGTTCATGTTGATACGCATTCCCCTTCTCAAAGGTTTAGTAATATGGACTTTTACTATCACCTTCAAATATTTTGACGAAGCCAAAATATCCTCCTGTCCCCATCAATATAATTACCCACTTTTGAACCCAACACTTTCGCGAAGGCAAAAGTTTTCCTCTTCATCGGAAGATCACAAACTTTTACCCAAAATTGAACCTTTGTGAAATCCATCTTTGAAGGTTGTTCATCCCCGTTCATCTGTTTAAGAATAAGCACACATCTCGTCAAATGCCCGGGGTCGCTCATTCGATCAGCCTCCTTATCCGTCGTTGAGAAAAGCTGGAAAACGAATAGGTTTTGGTCCAAGTATTTCATAATTAGCCCCTTCGGTGGCCGCCATATGTTTTTCATTGTGCTTTTTAATGCTTCCGGTTAAAGGAGTTGTTAGTATGGAGTTTACCTACTAAGCACAATGATATCTCGCGTATCTATATCATCCCCTTTCGGTTCAACAAAGTTGATAATTTCGTCCTCATCCTTAGTTAGATTCAATTTCATCAAATCCGTTGCCAACCCTTGCTCCATGGATATTACTCCCAGCAACACTAAAAACCTTTTCCTGAAAACAATTCTTTTGCAACACTAACCCCACACTAGGACCCAGGAGTCTCCGGAAGAGGTGATCTAATCAACGAAGTCCCTACACGATGAGGGCAAAGGCTCCGCACAGGCAAAAGGACGCTAGGGTTCGCAACCTAGGGTTTTTGCCAGGAGATAGATAATAATTTACATCTCTGTGGTTAGGAGAACATAATTAATATAAAAAATCCTAATAATTATACAGATGTAATATATTTGTAAGTAATTAATCAATGTTATTATGTCATATATGGATCAATTATAGTACTATTTAAATATACACCAAATTAGATGCAAAAGAGTAACTATTTATACAGATTATTAAAAATATATAATTCTAACTTTGCAAGAATTACCTTTCATATTTGTAAGTGATCTTAAAATTCTAAATCACCCACAACACTCCCCTTAACTTTTTGCTAAGGAAATAAAATGCCTTGAGACTCTAATGCATTCCCTTTAAGTCAATTAAATAATTCTATCTCCATATAATTGATGATTATGTGTCCATTGATAAAACAATATTTAAATTATTTTATGGCATAAGAAAAAATTTGAAAAATAACATTAAGATTATCACGATAATAGTATTTTTTACTTGTTATAAAAATCACATTAATAATTTTGTATCATTAAGTTATTATTTTTCTTTCCTTTTTTATGACAAAGAGTAAATTGTTTTTTTTTTTTTGTTATTTTCTATGAGATATGGCAAGAAAGAAATTGGAGGAAATTTTAGCACGAAGTAGAAGCTCTCAAGTGATTGTTCAGCATATTCAACAATCTCTTTCTACTAGAGATGGGAAGTATGTTTGTGATTGGGGTGACATTGTTTCCTTTTGATTATGGTTTGTGCTTGTAACACCTCTAAACCCACCCTAGGAGTATTACATGCCGGGGTTCCCGAGAGGAACCCCTAAGGCTGCTTAAGGTCTCAACATAGGGTTAATAGTTTTCTCTTTGCTTGGCGGAAGCATGTTTCTAGGTTTTCAAAGGTTTTTCGAAAGATTTCGATAGAGTTTCTGTGTAATATGGCCAATCGCATAGGCTTTAAGTCTTAACCCCGCACGAAACACATTCATAAACTCAACGAGCCACACGCTTGGAGTATTAACAACACAAGCTCAACGAGCCACATTCTCGGAGTAAACACTAACACAAATTCAACGAGCCACACGCTCGGAGTATTCACATAGGGCTTTTATAATCATAGTCAAAACTTATATTCATATACAACCGATCTTGACAAGCATGAAAAACATAAAGTACATAAGAAGTTCGGAGATGTCCTATCCGATGATTCGCTTCTTCTAAAAGCCAAAAGCAACTCCAGGGAGTCTTAACCTCGTACTGAAAATGTTGGTGAGGTCATGAGCTCCACGAGCCTAGTGAATAACCCAAACCCAACCCCGATTTCACTTTGCACATTAATTCATTAACAAACACACGTAAGTTCACAATTCATTCATAACATGCGATTTAGATCATATATGCTTAAGACACGGGAGATACTAAACTTACCAACTTGCCAAGAAGCACAATGACATCAATTACTCATGAATTCAATCAAACATAATTTCCTATTCTTCCTACGGAAGTACGTCATATAATCCTTCATCATGTAAGGCATTCATCTCGTAATTCATATCTTAGTTCTTATCGTATTAGTTTCTTATGTAATCGGGATTCGTTCTTCTTTTTTTTTTTTTCTTCTTCTTGAGTTAAATTATGCATTTCATAAATCATTGCTTCTTTCTTTCTTGTTCATCATGCACAATCATTCGTTTCTTCATATCGTAATTCTTTAAGTCTTTTCAGTTTCGAATGGAAAGAAGATTTGTGTTCTGCTCTAAAGACCCAGTTCTTGGAGCCAAAATAATTCGTGGCCTCGAGGCTTGCCTCACTTTGAAGGACGCATACCGTTAATAATTCGTGGAAGCAAAATAATTTGTCATTTCGGTTGACGAGACACTTCTATGGCCATAGCTTCAGAGGATTCTTTAATTCGTGGGGTCTTAGATCGATAACATAATCCTTTCTCCCTTCTTTAGTTCTTTATGTTCTTTATGTTTCTTATTTTCTTACTATATTCTTATTACTTCAACGAGATACACGTAATTCGTATAGTTCATGCTCAACACTTTAATGTGCAATATCTTCACAACTAACAATTCACATAAGTAAGTTCTAATTCAAGTACAATAAATCCAATTCATATAGACATGCTTATGCTATTTATAATCAATGTATTTTAAAATAAACACATCATCACATAGCATATCAATTACAACTTCTAATTACGCACTTATCATTTCGTGATTGCGTATTATTGCGCATAGGTGGTTTATGATTTCATAACTTTCCTGAACCGATATATATCTCTTAATCTAGCCATATAACTTCTTAAATTTTAGTTCTTAATCCAGTTACTCACTTAGTTCCGATTTTGCCCAAAACAGCACATTTTCACTCAAAAATCCATATCTTCCAATTCACTCATCCAACGCATACCAAAATTTACAGGAAATTCTCATAAATGATCAGGAAGCTACAGTAAAAGTTTCAGCAATTTAGGGCTACACATAAATTCGCAATAATTCAGACAGCAGGATAAATTCATGAAAAATCTGCCCTAAATCATGAAATCCAATTTTCTCATTTTTCTCACTAAACCTATTCAAGCTATTTTCATCAAATTCTCAATATACAGCTCAATAATCATGCTCAACAATGCTCAATCATCATTAAATTCATGAATTAGACACATAATTTGCAACATGCTTTTCAATTCGTGAGTTACTAATTCGTGAATTTAGGCCTCTAACTTCTTCAATTAACTTAGGGTTTTCAATTTCATACTTCAATTTCAAGCTTAATCCACCTAATTCATTTTATTTTAGAGGATGAATTCAGATTACTCACCTTAGATTCTTAGAGGTTCTAAGAATTTACGTTTTGGACCTGAATTGGTGTTTTGCTTTTCGTTCTTATTCCTTTCGATTTCTTCCTCCTCTTGCTGCCCTCGTTGTTCTCGTGTGTCTGGTTTGCCCTCGAGTCTTTCGCCCACTCTTACTCTCACTTTGCTCTGGTTTTGGTCCCTTTCGATCTCTCGCTTTCTTTTACGTTTCGGTTCCTGGCTCCCCTCGGGGCTCTCTTGCTCTCGCTTCCTCCGCTTCGTCTCCCCTTCTTTCACCCTCTGCTTTTCTTTCCTTTCTCCTTCTTCTTCTTGCGCTGCCCTGTTACGGGCTCTTGTTCTCCTCTCGGTCCGTTACGCTTCCCGATTCCTCTCGGGCTCTCTCGCTGCTTCTCCTCTTTCGTCCCTCATCTCTCGGTCTCCCTTTGCTCTCTCGCCCTACTCGCCCTCGCCCTCGCCCGATCTCCCTTCTCCCACTTTCCCTTGCTTCTCTACTTCTTTCGTTCCCTTCGTTGTTCTCGGTCTCATTTTCTCTCTCCTCACTTAATTTCTATACCTAATAACGTTGCTTGCCCAAAATTAATTGGACCCTTTTAATCATCTTTCCTTTAGTTATCCGCTAGCACCTCAACCTTAACCGCCAGTCATCTCCTTCCCATTTCTCATTTTTCTTTTCTTTTTATTTTGATTTTTTTGCTTTAAACTTCGACAAATTGGGCCCAACATTAATTTCAATAAGCCCAATTAAGGCTGGCCCATGCTCGAGTTTCAATTCTCGACTTCTAATTCCGACTTGAAAAATTAATAATTCATCTTAATTTAATAATTTTAAATTTTTGATATAACTTTTAATAACTTAATTCATTAGCAAGCAAGCACCTGAAATTTCCGGGTCTTATAGTGCTATCACCCATTTTTTTTAATGATAGAGTAAATAGTTGCATCCGAATTTCAAAAAATATTGAAAAAGCAAATATTTATTTGAAGGGGTTATTTTAGGCAAGATTAGTTGTGGGGTAAGGAATGATTAAAAAACATTTAAATTATATTATACGATATTAAATGTATATAGTATCAAATTGATGGTCAACTATGCATCCATATAGTTAGTTATGCATATGATATAAGGGATCAAATGATATTAAATGTCACCATAAATGGGTAAACTAAAAATATATAAATTTAAAATATTATTTCAAGAAAAATTTAAGACAAGATAATGTTAATATCATTATGATTTATGGAACCTATTGACTTTCACATCTTCAACACATCAAACCATACAAATTAGTAATGGAACATGAGGACCTTTACACTATCTCGTAACTTAAAGTCGTTACTTGCTGAAAAAGGGCTAATATCCTTCCCCTCTCAAAATTAAAAAGGACTAAGGTGAGACCATATTTTGACATCTTGCCAAAGGTCATAAAGGTCTGTCTATCGTTGGATTGCACTTCCTCAATTCCACTCCCTTACTTGTTCCCTCCCCAAGAGAGAGGAAGGGAAGGGAAAAAATGATTCCCTCAATTCCACTCCCTTACTGTCCCCTCCCCAAGAGAGAGGAAGAGAAGGGAAAAAATGATTTCCTCAATTCCACTCCCTTACTGTCCCCCCAGAGAGAGGAGGAAAAGGGAAAAAAATGATTTGTCTTTTGCTGAGGTAAAAAATTCAAATTGTAATTAAAGATACCATGTAACGTCACGTCACATCTTCGAGACCCTTCTTAAGGGTTTTTAAGGCTAATCTAGCGAATAAATTAGAAAATGTAGCATGTTTTTAAAACTATTGGAAGTCGAGTTAGGAAATTTTTTCTTTTGAGAGAGAAGTTACGATAATTAGAAAATGTAACATGTTTTCAAAAGTTAAACGTTTGGGTTCACAAAACTTTACACCATAAAATAGAGTACAATAAGAACGGAGTCTTGGTGGGGGCCACCGAGGCCAAATCGGAGCGTCTGTAAATGTCAACGTACTTTTAGCTACAAACATGCTCAAATACTAAATAAGGTTTACTTGTCAAGTTCAAAGGTACACATAAGTAACCCATGCGTATTAAGTTCCTTGTAGCCAAAAGAGCATCCAAACGACCTCCAAAATGGTAAAACTTGCCAAAAATATTATTCTTACTCTTCATCCGAAAAGCTATAAACGTGGGGGAATGAACCATCACAACTCAATGGAAGTCCTTCATCTCCCAAAACCAAAATAAATTAGTACATATATAATAACAATGATAATTAAGTTAATAATAATAATATTAGTAATGAGTAGCATCAAGAAGGTAATTTTATGATACTCCACTCTTAACCGAATGAGAAAACCATACTGTATTAGAACTCCAGGTGATCCATATTTTCTTCACCAATTTAACCAAATCCTTTCTCAATTTGGAACTTACTTTAATTTTATTATCTTGAATTTCTTTAGGCAAGAACTAATACATTGGTACTCAACTAACGCTCGTGAGTCGACCTAATGTACTAAGGTCGTCATTGGGATTCGAGAATCACTCACGCATGTGTACAAGTTTTATATCCGGGATGACTAGTAATCTAGGAGTGAAAACTGCTACCCTTAGGTTGGAATAAGTGATCTTCCTAGATTTTGTATTTTGATGCCTCCGAACCGACTTAACATACGACGGTACAGGGATTCGAAACCACTCACACGTATACACAAGCTTACTACCTGGAAGGACATATGGTCTAGGAGTGAAAGTCGCTGCCCGTAGGCCGAATATAATCTCATGTCATCTTCATAGATTTTGTACTGGTAAAGTGCTTAAGCCCAAGAAAGCAACTTCGATTTTAAATTATGGTTGTTATCTCTATCATTTCTTCACATATAAGTTTATTAAATTGCTCAATAAGGTCCGAGACCACACTTCAAAGCCTTAAACTCACTTCCCAATACAGAATACAAGGCTCACAAACATCATGGGACAAGGTCCTCGGGTTATGGAGGCCCTCCCCATGGTTAGTAGGGCCCCCGATGGCCATCACAGGCTACCCCACACCCTTTGGAAGCACCGGTGGTGGGTGTTTCTGGCCATTTTGGTGGCTATTGCCCACCTTGGTTTGCTCCACGAGGTTGTGAGGCCACCCGTGGTGGGTGGCGAGACTCCCAAACTACCTTTTTTATTTCTTACTGCTTACTTTTTTTTCTTTGTGGGATATCTATGAGAGGTTTGTTTTAGAAAAATTTCAGCCTTAAGTATTATAACAATACATATTAGCTCAAAGGAAAATCATTTACACACTCATGCAAGGGTAACCGATTAAGCAAACATGAATCGAGTAATTCGACCTAGAATTTCTGCTCACCATTTATTAAAATCACCAACCATGAATATAATTTACTAATCTAATTCGAAACCTAAAAAAATCATGATTCCACAAATAACTAAATATGATTGGTACACATTTAACTCCATGTATGAAAATCGGAACAATAAAGAAAAGTTCAACTAAATGGATAGTGATGTTTATATTTCCATTCTCTTCTTTTCTAACTTTTTCCTAACATAAAAATTGCATCAATGAGCCTCTTCAAAACACATGCATGCAAAAATTTCTTAAAATTTTATGCATTCAAAGTAGGTCCACAAGCATACATACGAAATTCATTTCGGTTGGAAAGTAATATACGAGTGGGGAGGAGAAGAAAACCCACCTTGATGAAGATAATTAGAGTTTATGTCTTGTTGTTTGTTGTATTCTTATAATTTTCTTATAATTCCTTACCTTTGTTCTTGACTATACCCTTAATGAAAATACTCAACAATCAAGGTTGAAGTTTGAAATGAAAGAGATTGAAGAAGATGAAGTCTCCTTAGTGTTCTCTCTCTCTCTCTCTCTCTCTCTCTCTCTCTCTTATTTGGAGCTGTTAGGTTTTGCATGAGAAAAATGAACAAGGATTCAACATCACATTTAACTTACATATCAGATTTAGAAAGGTTCCAATGATTATTTGGAGTATGGAGTAGAGAGGTTGAGTGTATCGGATTTTAATAAGTAGTGGTGTTGCAATGATGGTTGGGGATGGTATAGAGAGGTGGAGTGCAACAGATTTGATGGAGAGTAATGATTGTAAAGCATAGAGACTTGGGACTAGGGGCTAAAGATGTAGGGTGCAGCGAGTTGGCAAATAAGAGTGAAGCAAGCAATAAGATTTTTGGCCTAAATGCTGAGGTTTTGAGAAGGAAGCGAGTAAGTTTTGAATGTTTAGACTTTAGGATGTTAATCATGCTTTGAGATTTATTTATACCAAGCAAAAAGTAAGCCAAATAAATATTTTCTAAGCTTACTCCTACTATTATTTCCAACTAAATTGACCGTCAACTAATAAACTTGTAAATAAATACATATATGTAAGCTAACAAGCATAATATGTAATTTATGACCAATCTTCAAATTAAGTTGTCTGTAGATACCTAAAATGTGTCATCCTTATCTCCTTTATTTATGTATTTTATTTTGTCGACCCGATGATGAAATCTCGAGTCCTGTTTGTGGATTTGGATTACATACGGTATTTCATTGGTATTATGGAAGCCAGTAAACCACATAAAGCCTTTTGGCACCAAATAAAATAACCTTTTACCTTGGGTCCGTCCAAAAATCCTTTTTCTTTCGGACGAGTCTTAGCCGGGTCAAACCTCCGGAGTCAATAGAAGGCCGGCGCCGCGTACAAGGACATTTAATGCTCAAAACACCACGTTTCATCACGAGTGTCCAACACAAACACAGAGCTGAAGACATCAAAATGACATCGTGTGGCCAAAGCCGCGTTTCATGGTCGGAATCACCAAAACGCTGCATTTTGCTCCCAAAAGTCCAACCGAGACACGGAGCTTATTTTCTCAAAATGATGTCACTTATGTCCGACGCCGCACACAAGGGCCAACTACGCTTAAAACAAGTAACACCCCGAGATTTTAGCTAATAATAATTGACTTGTATATATGAATATTTGACTTAGATGTGTGATTAATCTGTCGTATACTATTACTGTTGGCATTAATACTTCTAATAACAATTAGAATTATGTTGAAGACTCGGACTTTGGAAGTATATCATTCGAGTACCATCAAGGAATCAGTACGAGACTTCATCTCTTGTAAGTTTGGATTACAAGTCATTCTAAGTACTTTAACAAACTTTTCTAAGTGATTTAAAATCTTTTGTAAGTGTTACAAACACTATTGCATATGTTTTCACTTGATTCGACTGACTCGAAACCACACTCTTGCTTATCCTTTCACACATAGTTACGAGTCACTCGGACAACACTCGAACTTTTCGCATGTTCAAATATTTGCTCTAACTCGCATAAACTCAGGTTTGACTTTGTAATCTAAGTTTGATTGAATTACGGTGTTAATTCATCCTTCTAAGTCAGCATGTTTCGTTTGAATTGTGCTTGTCTAGATCAAGTTTCATTACTCGATATTCTTTATCGGACTTGTTTTACTTCTAGATCGACTCGGATGGAATTTGAGTATAATGGATATTAGACTCGGAAAATTCCACTCTTTCGGGACTCGAGATAATTAGGCACTTAATTATCTTAATTAAATTATTATCTGTGTCTAATCTTGGACCAAAGTATTTTATACTTTTAGAACCAAATTGATTTACTTTTGTAGGTTATCTAAACGAGGTTATCCTATTTTTGAAATACAAAAGTAACCGTCTTCAAGTTGTCAATCACCAGCAGATAAGGCTTTTCTACTTCGACCAAGGCCTAGACATCGTGTCGGGCTTGTCCGTTTCCAAAGCTGGAAATCTGCAACGCCAAGCTCAACGGTGGTTTCCACCCTACTTTTCGGACACCACCAGTGGATTGGGACATCCATAGGAGTCAAGAGCCGTTGCCCAACTTTCACATCTCAATGGATATTTTCCGAGTCACTCGAAAAACCATTGCAACGGTCACAAAGGACTTCTAATCGGAAGATAGTCACAACGGCTAATCTGCCTAGTCATCTATAAATAGAAGTCACTTCACAAGACGAGAACATTGCTGAATCTATTACTGAAATTATCTCTCTCTGTATATTCTCTTTCAATCTTCTACTTACAACTCCAACTCGTACTTAACATCTTTACGAGTTGTAAGGTCTTGTAATTAGTCACAAGCACTTATTCTTACTTTTGAGTAAGGTCCCTTGACCGAGCTGTAAGGGTTACCTCAGCTCGGTTGTCCCTAACTGTAAAGGTTACCTCGGTTAGGAAGTACTAGATCGAGATAAGGGAACTTCGAGTCTAGGAAAATCTTGTAAGGAATTGTCGAAGGGAGCAATTCTAGTTGAGTATTTCTACTGTATTTTGTGGATTCAAAATAGTGGATTTGACTTGGTGCTTGGATTAGCACTGACCGTGGTTTTTGCCCTAGGAGGGTTTCGACGTATTTTCCGATTTAACACTTTTACGAGTCCAATCTAGACTCGGATTGTTTCAATGTCGGTTTTAGAATTTAATCTTTCAGTCTTTGTTCAAATTTCCTCATCAACCTATTCACCCCCTCTAGGGTGACTTAGTCTCTCTAAGAGCAAACCTTCAATTGGTATCGGAGTCTTTCAAAAAGGATCTAATCATCCAAAGGTCTAAAGTTCAAATGGCTCGGAACAATGGAGAGTTCGATTAAGGAATATCTTCCAGCGAGACCACCAAAGTTCAAAGGATCTAACTTCGTGGACTGGAAGAAGCTCATGGAATGTTTTTCGTTGGATCACGATGAAGATGTCTTGAACATCATACAAGTAGGCAACTACATTCCAATGAAGATGGAAGAAACAAGACTCGTGCCCAAAACAAAGCCCGAGTACACTATCGAAGAAGTAGAGAAGTTCGGAAAGAACATCAAGGCAATGAACATTCCGATGTGCGCCATCGGCTCGGAAGAATACAACCGAGTGTCGGCCGTGACACGGCCAAAGAAGTGTGGGACACGCTTGTCAACACTTATGAAGGCACAAGCCAAGTCGGACAAGAGAAGATAAGCCAATATCTTCACAAGTACGAGTTGTTCAAGATGGAGCCGAAGTGAACATCTCTTAGATGTTTATCCGCTTCACTGAGATTACTAACAATCTCAAATCTCTGGGTAGAAAGATTTCCCACGAGGAAACATACAAAAAGATACTCGGAAGTCTACCCAAGAGAAGATGGGGTCCCAAGGTGACAACCATTGAAGGGGCTCAAAACCTGTCCTCACCGAAGCCGGACGAACTCGTTGGGAAGCTACTCACCCATGAGATCCACCGGAAGAGGAGGATGCAGAGGTTGGCACTAAAAGAACATCACACTGAAGGCCTCGGAAAATAGAGAAGAAAATGCGAGTTCCTCCGACTCGGAAGAGGATCCCATGGCACTTATCGCCGGAGGCTTCAAAAGAATAATGAAGCACAAGAGATGGGATAAGAAGCCAAGAGAAGATTTCTATAAGAAAGACAAGAAGGATAGAAAAGGTAAACATTCTTCCCCTTCAAAGTTATCTTTAACTAAGAACTACGGCTATTTTGAATGTGGCGAGAAAGGAACACATAGTCAAAGATTGTCCCAGGAGAAAGAGGGACAAAAAGAAGAAAAACGCTATAATGGCCACTTGGAGTGATGAAGACTCATCGGAAGATGACGAGGACTCGGATGATTCAAAGTGTCGATGGCACTCTCGGACTCGAAGGCTGAATCGAGTCGGACTCGGATCACTCGGACATTGAGGAAACAAATCCTCGGGAGGTAATTGAATACTTCCTTAAATTTTCTAAAGTTGATTTAGCCAAATATATTTATACTTTGGAAGAAAAGTCCAATTTTGATTCTTCTCGGTTTAAAGAACAACTTGAGTCTGTTACTTCGAGAGCATCTCTTTGAAAAATAAATTAGAAAAACAGAGACTTACTCTAAGAGAACTCAAGACTAGTGCTCAATCCAATGAGGCCGAGTCCGAGTCACTCGAAGAGAAAATGAGCATCCGAAGCAAGAGGTCAATGAGTCTCAAGAACTTGTTTTAAAATTTACTCAAGGTCAGAAAAACCTTGACATGCTCTTAGGGTCTCAATGTGTCTCCTTTAGAAAAGAAGGACTTGGTTTTAACAAAGAGGAGGAATCTAATTCCTACTCAGAGCTTTTCAAAAGGATTCCGAAGCTGTGAAATTCGGGAAGGTTGAGCACGATCCCATTCATAAGAATAAAAGGAGGACTGAGTCCATACCAGCTTACAGGAGAAAACCTTCTCCTCCTGTTTATAAAAGAAAAGAGTTTCAAAAGAAAGAGACACAAACTCGGTTTTCTAAAAGAAAGACTCAGAATCGGACCAAACCCAAAGTTATTCAAATTTGGGTTCCCAAGAGTCTTCTTCCTCGAGAAAGGACCACGAGTAAAGGGAGTTACTTGGGTTTGTTAGAGGAAGTGAGAAATGTTAGTTTGTTTCGACTTGTAGGTCGCTCGAGAGAAGAACAAAACGGCATTGGTACCTGGACGGTGGATGCTCACGCCACATGTCGGGAGACTCAAGACTCTTTTCCGAGTTAGAAGATTACAAGGGAGGCAAAGTCACATTTGGAGATGACAGCAAAGGCAAGATAATTGGGATAGGCAAGATTGTAAAAGGAAACAATGCGGTCAGCCCAATATACCTTCTCAAGGGATTAAAGTACAATCTACTTAGCATCTCTCAACTGTGTGACAAAGGTCAAGAGGTAAGATTCACTCGGACCAACTATTATATTTCGATAATACTACCAAGGAGACCAAGCTCTCGGGTAAGAGACCAGGTAACACCTACATTTGTAACACCCCGTCCCTAAGAAAATAATTAACTATAAATACATTCAACATTAGCATGAGCGGCATTTCAAATTTTCAAATATTTTCATATTACTCATGTGTATATACGTACGTGTATATATATAAATATATATGTCAATGTTGTTTAAAATGCAGGAATCGGATGATGACAACGACGACGCATGAATATATTTTATAAATTTTCATGACTCATAAGATAATTAACATTATTATGTAGCTAATTTATTTTGAATTTTAAAAATCCTTAAACAAATGAAGTTAATATAATTTTTGTAAACTTAATATTACTAAAAATAAAATTCTTAGATTAAGATAAGTTTAATGAGCGAGAATAATAAAAAGTTTAGAAGATTAAGAAAATAGTTAGGATGAGCAAGTTGGATTAAATTAGGTGCTAACGGGAATTGGGCTAGAAAAGAAATGAGTTAGGTCGATCGGCCCATTATAGGAGAAGGTGAGAGGGAGTATAAAAGCAATGAGGTAACTTAGAGCCTCATTATCCTAAACCTAAAACTGGTTAAACCCACAAATCACTCTCTCTCTCTCCTCTCCAGCCATCGTCCGCCTGCCTTACTCTCTGCGCCCCTCCTGTTTTCACCACCAACCGACGGCATCGGCGGTCCTCCGGCCACGCCGACAGTCGCCGCCAGCTAGCCAGCAACGCCACCACCATCATCTTCACCGGGTTCCTCAGCAAACACCTAGCAATTCATCCTTCCCTTCGCAGCCACCTCCGCCTCCCTCTTTCCGCTTGTTTCAGCCACCGGAAACACCACCACGACACACCGACAACCGTCGCTACTACCTTCTGCTGCGTCTGTCGCCGCCCCAACCACCAAACACCAGCACACCGCCATCCTTACTCCCACATCTGCTCGGGTTTCGCCTACCTCGCCCGAGCTTGCCCTAATTCGGTCACGGTGCCTTCGGTTGGTCTCGGTTCCCGGTTTCAGACCTGTCCGGCTACCACCACCTTGACCGAGCACCGACACCGCGTGCTACTCTCGGCAACCGCTCCGACCGCCGACTCGCTGCTCTGTTTCGGTTCTCCCCGATCTTCCACCACCACCTTCAACCACCTCAAAAACCCTTTAAAAAATTAACCCCCGTTCACTTTGGTTTTTGGGTAATTTTTCAGCTTTTAAGTTAATTTCTTAGAGTAAATTTCAGTTTCAGTTCGTTTAATTAAATTCTTAGGTTAATTTTTCGATTCAGTTCTTCATTCTTTTAATTTAAGCATTTAAGTTGTAATTAGTTATTCATTTTCTGTTTGGAGATTAAATTTGATTATGGTATGTATGTAAATGATGCATGGAAAAATTGGTCACATCTAGATATACCGAAAATTGAAGAAGAACCATGGACAATACCTGTATGAAGGACAATTATGGACAAATCCCTGTATGAAGGGTATTTATGGACAATTTCGCATAAAGGACACTCGGTAGTAATTCCGAGTTAGGAATTACTTTTGATTAGTTTACATGGTTATTTAACCTAATGAAGAGATTAAAGGACAGATTGAGGATGAGGATGATAACTAATTATGGGCGGTTTATGAAACCGAAATGTGAGGAATGGACATCTTTGGGGAATTAGTATGCCCTTATAAAATAAAATAAGGTTAGAAAGATTAGAAAACAAGTATATAAAAGAATGAATGAAGATATTTATGTAATAAGATAACTAATGGAGTTAGTGTTCAATGCATCATTTAGAAGAGAATTATGTATATTTGAGGTTACCATATATATATATATATATAAGTGTGTACATATATTTATGTATGTGTTTAGAAGAAAGCCATACGTATACTTTAAAGTGTTGTAAATAGATGCATATATATATATATATATATATATATATATATATAGTTATGCTTGCATTGTATAAAATAAGATAATCGAGTCATATAAATTAAAGATAACTTTAATATCCTTTAGTAGAAGCTAACCTTATTAGTTTGCATTTCAAACGATTTTGAAATGATTTAATAAATAAGCCATACAAATTTAGTTTAATAATAAAACTTTTTATCCTTAATTAAGGTCATCAAGTGTCAGCGTCGTGCGTTCATCCGGATTCCGCCTGAAGGAAAAAGGATGAACATCAGCAAGGTATGTTCATTGATCGTGCCCTTCAATATTTTATTTATAAATCAAGGCCGGATATGGCCGACATTAACAATAATAAAGAGTTGTTTGCAAATAATATTTGCCATCATTAATATGGACCCGCCCATCAAGTGCCATTATTTGGTACGCCCAATATCCAGGTTGGTAACCCAGTAACGGTTAACCGCCTTCAACCGGACTATCCGATCGGTCCAGGTGTGTGCACATGTGTTTAGGGAAACCCGATGATCGTAAAGGGATCCATTCGGATAATTAATCAGCAACAGTTTTACATTATTCACTCCCCTCATTTACAAATGAATTGAAATGCATGCGCTCAACTCAATTAGTTCATAGCTATTATTTTACTCGCATGATAGTGAACGTATTGAGCTTCGGCTCACATTTCGACAATGTTTTCTTGTTTTGTTTTAGGTAAAGGTGTGGAAGATTTGAAGCAAAGGTCCGTTAAGGACTCGGAGGCTCGCAGCGACAACCTAGTTGGGGTATCAAGGGTTAAGTGCCGTTGTTGTAGTTTACCATACTGTAGTCTATACTTATGCTTAATCTTCGTACAAGTTATAGTTTATGCCTTATCATGAGACACCTGTTGATAGCGGCAAAGCAAGTGTAACCCAAGGTTAGAAATGTACCTATTGTTTTAGCCTTACCCTTTCCTCTCGGTAAGGGTGGCGGTAATGCCCCGACCTACTTTCCACTGCGCTAATCATCGGCTAGCGGCTTGTTTAGCCAAAAACCGGTGATTATGGGTTTGGGGCGTTACAACATTATTCCTCTTTCTGACCCAAATAAGAATTTATATTGCTTAAAAGCATCTCTATGATGATTCATGGACATGGCATCGTAGACTAGGTCATGTTAGTATGCACACCATTAAGAAACTTGCATCTCATGGTTTAGTCGAGTATTGCCTAACCGTGCATTTAAGAAAGATAAAATCGTGAAGCATGCACAAAAGGTAAACAAGTCATATCATCCTTCAAATCTCTGCAAATTGTTTCCACATCCAAACTGCTTGAAATGTTGCATATGGATTTATGTGGTGAAATCCTCGTCAAGAGTCTCGAGAGGTAAATCATATGTGCTTGTGATTGTTGATGACTACTCACGATTTACCCGGGTTTGTTTTCTTAAGCACAAAAATGAAGCTTTAAAAGAGTTTAGCAAGCTCTACAAGAAAATCCAAGTTGAGTCTCGGACTCGGATCTAGAGAATTTGAACCTGACCATGGAAGGGAGTTCGACTACTCAAAATTTGCAGAGTTTTGTGATAAGAATGACATCTCCCACAATTTCTTAGCACCAAGAACTCCTCAACAAAATGGAGTAGTGGATAGAAAGAACCGGACTCTTGAAGAAATAGGAAGGACAATGATGATTGAACATGATCTACCCTACTATTTCAGGCTGAGCCGATCAACACAGACAAACTATACATTGAACAGATACCTCATCGGACCCGTCTTGAAGAAGACACAACACGAGCTCTACAAAGGGAAGAAACCCAACATTTCATACTTGAAACCCTTTGGATCATCCACGTTGTTTTTGATGAGATTGAACAGGGAAAACCAAGCGAGTCAACATTCTCGGACACTGAAGCTCAACAGAGATGATGATCTTGGTGAAAATGAGCTCATCCAAAATCAAATCAAAGTCACTCGTAACGAAGTGACTCGGAACTACATGACTCAAAATGAGACAACTCAAGAGCCAACTCGGAATGTTGAAGGTCAATAAAATGAACAAGCTCAATCGAACAGACTTCGAAGACCAACAAATTCAACCTACAAATCGGTAAACCGAGAAACAGGTAGAGCATTCAAATATGCTTCGAGCCACCCACTCGAAAACATCTTGTCCGATATCAACGATGGGGTAAGAACTCGTTCCTCTCTACAAAATCTATGTGCATTCACTGCATCATTTCATTAACAGAACCTAAAAATGCACTAGAGGCCCTAAATGAACCTGAATGGGTAGAGGCCATGCAAGAGGAACTCGATCAATTTGAAAGAAACCAAGTCCGGACTCGACCAAACGACCTTCCGACCACCCAGTCATAGGCACCATGTGGGTTTTTAAGAACAAACTGGATGAAGGTGGGTTGGTAGTCAGAAATAAGGCTAGACTTGTGGCCCAAGGTTACAATCAAGAAGAAGGGATTGATTGTGGAGAAACCTTTACACCAGTGGCTAGGATTGAAGCTATCAAAATCCTATTGGCATTTGCATCAAGCATGAATATCAAACTATATCAAATGGATGTTAAATGTACTTTTCTTAATGGCTTTATTCAAGAGGAAGTCTATGTTGAGCAACCCCTAGATGTGAAAACTCAGAATTTCCAAGCCATGTTTTCAAGTTACAAAAGGCTCTTTATGGTCCTAAACAAGCTCCCGGAGCTTGGTATGAAAGATTGAGCAATTTCTTGGTTGAAAATGATTTTAGAAGAGTTCGAGATAGACAAGACTCTTTTTAGAAAAACCAAGGGGAAAGACTTTCTTATTGCTCGGACCTATGTTGATGACATAATCTTTGGAGCTACTAATGAAATTCTTTGTCGAGATTTTTCGAGTTAATGAGACAGGAATTTCAAATGCGTTTGATGGGAAAACTCAATTTCTTCCTTGGTCTACAAATCAAGCAAGACAAAGATGGCATCTATGTCCATCAATCAAATTATACCAAGGAGCTACTGAAGAAGTACAAGCTTCAAGATGTGAAACATGCAGCAACACCTATAAGTAGCGAGCATAAAATTGGACTCGGATGAGAAAGGTAAAGTAGTAGATCGAAACTCTACCGAGGTATGATTGGATCTTTGCTATATCTTACTTTCAGTAGGCCGGACATAATGTTTAGTGTATGTCATGGTGCAAGATTTGAAGCTAATCCCAAAGAATCACATCTCACTCGTGGTGAAGAGAATATTCGAGATATCTTGTAGGGACTCGGAATCTAGGTCTATGGTACTCTAGAGACTCGGAACCGACTCTCACTGGGTACTTAGATGCTGACTATGCTGGATACAAAGTTGATAGAAAGAGCACCTCAGGAGCCTGCTAGTTTCGGGTCAATCCACGATATCTTGGCACTCAAAGAAGCAAAACTCAGTAGCTCTATCAATTGCTTGAAGCTGAGTATATTGCAGCTGGAGCATGCTTTGTGCTCGGATTTTATGGATCAAGCAACACTTGAGAGATCTTGGACTTTTATTCGAATCAATTCCAATCAAGTGTGACAAGAAAAGTGCAATCAGCATCACCAAGAATCCAGTTCAGCACTCAAAGACAAAACACATTGAGGTTAGGAATAATTTTCTAAGAGACCATTATGAGAAAGGTGATATTGAACTTGAATTCATTCCTACCAAACTTCAATTAGCTGATGTCTTTACTAAGCCACTTAGTGAGGATCGGTTTTGCTTTATTAGGAATGAGCTTGGCATGATCAATGCATAATTATGTGCTTTTCTGAGTGAAATTACTTTGCATGATTATATGTTATATGCATTCTCTCTTTAATAGCCATTAGTTCAATTGAACCAGTGATACTAAGCTATGAGTTATTGTTTGCTTACTTGTTTCTCGAGTCACTCGAAACTTCACTAAGTCGGACTCGGATTTTAAGAAAATTGGACATCAAACTTCGAAATCATCTCTAGATGAGTGGAGAATTTCAGAAATATCTTTTAAAATCTCTCTTTTCTCTCTCTCTCTCGCGCGCATCAATAAGACAACTAGCCGTTGGGAGACAATCGCTGGAATTCTAACCGTTGAAGAGAAGAACAGTCACACCGGTCCGAGGCGACCGTTGAAGAGCTGGGTCGAAACGAACACCGAAGGATATTTCTTTCTCTATAAATAGCATCCGTTTTCCTTCATGTCACTACTTGACTCTCTACCCACTCTCTCTTTCTCACTTACTTCAACTCGAGCAAGCTCTCTACGTACGAAGAAGATTTTATCAATGTCAAGATAAGTGAAAGAAATCTTAAGTAAGCACTTGTCATTCTCGGCTCTCTCTTTCTACCATTTCATTTTTTTCTCGCTCACTTTCGTCGAGGGATCTCTCTCTCTCTTTCCTTCTCTCAAAAATTCATCTATCTCTTTTCATACAAACATGCCGAAAAAAGGTTCCCACCCTAATTTTCTTGGTTCCGCAACCAAGAAACCTCGAACTAAAAGCCAGGAAGGCCCTTCCAATCCCTCAAAAATCGTTGTCACCCAACCTCTAACATCTGGAAGAAAAATTCTTCCCGACCACAAAGTTTTTGTGGTTGGCTCACATCAAATCAATAGGGGTTTACAATTTCCTTTGTTTGAGCGAGTTCATATGCCCAAAACTCGTTTCGAGTTTTACACCAATCTCTCTAGCTCGAGGGTATCCTCACCTCTAGAGTTCAAAACATCACGGTTCGTATCAACACCTCTCTTCTCCATCGTCTCTTCAAAGTATCCTATGTCTTCTTGAACAGCAACCCCATACCTTTCAACGAGGTTGCTGATGATTTCTTCAAAAATATGCCAAAGTGTTTCCTGGGTCACGTAAAAACTTCTCCGTGACTCAACTTAAATCGAAGCTCGTCTTACGTGCTTTCGTTGATGAGGACCTTCTTCTCTCGGCATTCAAGCAAGGAGAACCCCAACTCCAAGCATCTCAAAGCCTTATATGATATTCTTAAGGGCTACGAAGTAGACCTCTTTCTCGTCGTAGTCGAGCAAATGGCAGCCGTGCTCGCTTAGACTCGGACCAAGAAGTCAACCCCACTTCCTTTCGAGGCTCTTCTCACCCTAATCTTCAAACAATTCAAAGTTCCTCTTCCCTCGGATCCTAACGCGGTTTCTTAGGCTGCTATTGTTGTTGGTAAAAGGAACTTCTTGGGTATGGATACCAAGAGACCCAACCGGGTGTCCGGGTCCATAGCTCGAACCGAGATCCCCTTCTCCGCCTCGGACTCGAGACATAATCCCATCTTCCTCTACCTCCTCCACCTGGTGGAGCCACCAATTCAGGTGTTTCTCAAATCCTTTCTTCCGCTTTGTCCACCACGGTGATGGACAAGCTCGCCTCAATGTCCACCAAATTCAAGGACACCCTCCAGGTCATTCAAGACTGTTCTTCGATCTATGACCATCAATCGAAAACTGCTCAATCCTAAATCGAGAGCAGCAACACGTGCTTCTCGAGATGAAAGCACTAGTCAAGGAGCAAAGCGAGATAATTGAGCTCCTTCGGGAAAGGCGCTCCAAGGCGGCTCAGGATCCGGTCGACTCGGATACATCGGAAGAATCATCGAGTCCAGCCAAATCCCCTCTACGGGGCGGAAGAAGAAGAAGGAGAAGAAGCGGAGCCTACGGCTAAGGCAGCTCCTTCGAAGGAGAAAGAAGAAGGGGAGAAGGAAGAAGAAATAGGAGTCGAAGCAGCCGAGGACCAAGGTGCTCTAGCACTCCAATCTGAAGTGATCAGCTGAGATAGTAGTCCGAGTGGGTCGAAGACCCTATTGACCATGGTCGATCGGCAGCGAGCCAGCACCTCCCTCGGTTGAGTTCCGGGAGGATGAACCTCCGGACGACTTAGTTCCGGGTCAGCTACTCGGAGCTGAGCCCATTCTAGAGATACCGAGTGTTGCCTCCACCTCGATCGTCTACATATTCACGATCTTATCGCGAAGGCGTCTTGCCCGTCCACCATCCTCGACTCAGACTGCTCCCTCCCTTCCATCTTAGAAATTTTCTTTTCTCGTTAAAATTTTTTTTTCTAGACATACAAATTTATATCCTCTTGATACATTCTTCCTCTTTTTGTTTTTTTTTTCTGAAAGGCAAGGGGAGAATATTTAGAAATTTGTTGTCTTGTTTAGGGGAGTTTCTCTCACCCTCTTTTGTTTATATACTTGTTATTAATGAAGTTTCAGTTTCATGCTTATTACTTTATGAGTTTTAATTATTTCGAGTTTCAATTTCTTGCTCGGTAATTTTGTTTGCTCCGATTTAACATCTCGGTCTATCATTGCTCCGATACTTCGGTTTTTAGCACTAATGCATTCTAAGCTTACTTGCTCCGATATAATCTAGGTTTCAATCACTTATATCACTTCAACTTAGTCTATATCACTAAGCTTATTTGCACTCATTTCTCCGACTTATTTCTTGAGAAAGAATGAAAAATCAGATCTATATCACTAACAAAGTTTCTATCGAAGTATGGAATGCCTTTCATCAAAAAGGGGAGATTGAAGACTCGGACTTTGCAAGTATATCATTCCGAGTACCATCAAGGAATCAGGTACGAGACTTCATCTCTTGTAAGTTTTGATTACAAGTCATTCTAAGTACTTTAACAAACTTTTCTAAGTGATTTAAAATCTTTTGTAAGTGTTACAAACACTATTGCATATGTTTTCACTTGATTACGATTGACTCGAAACCACACTCTTGCTTATCCTTTCACTCATAGTTCCGAGTCACTCGGACAACACTCGGACTTTTCGCATGTTCAAATATTTGCTCTAACGCGCATAAACTCGGGTCCGACTTTATAATCTAAGTTTGATTGAATTACGGTGTTAATTCATCCTTATAAGTCGAGCATGTTTCGTTTGAATTGTGCTTGTCTAGATCAAGTTTCATTACTTTGATATTCTTTATCGAGACTTGTTTTACTTCTAGGCCGACTCGGATGGAATTTGAGTATAATGGATATTAGACTCGGAAAATTTCACTCTTTCGGGACTCGAGATAATTAGGCACTTAATTATCTTAATTAAATTATTATCTGTGTCTAATCTTGGACCAAAGTATTTTATACTTTCAGAACCAAATTGATTTACTTTTGTAGGTTATCTAAACGAGGTTATCCTATTTTTGAAATACAAAAGTAACCGTCTTCAAGTTGTCAATCACAAGCAGACAAGGCTTTCTACTTCGACCAAGGCCTAGACATCGTGTCGGGGTTGTCTATTTCCAAAGCTGGAAATCTTTAACGCCGAGCTCAACGAGTGGTTTCCACCCTACTTTTCGGACACCACCAGTGGATTGGGACATCCAAAGGAGTCAAGAGCTGTTGCCCTATGTTCACACCTCAACGGATATTTTCTAAGTCACTCGGAAAAACCATTGCAACGGTCACAAAGGACTTCTAATAAGAAGATAGTCACAACGGCTAATCTACCTGGTCATCTATAAATAGTAGCCACTTCACAAGACGAGAAGATTGTTGAATCTATTCGCTGAAATTATCTCTCTCTGTATATTCTCTTTCAATCTTTTACTTACAACTCCAGCTCTGTACTTAACATCTTTACGAGTTGTAAGGTCTTATAATCGATCACAAACACTTATTCTTACTTTTTGAGTAAGGTCCCTTGACTGAGCTGTAAGGGTTAACTCAGCTCGGTTGCCCCGAGCTGTAAAGGTTATCTCGGTTAGGAAGTACTAGATCGAGATAAGGGAACTTCGAGTCTAGGAAAATCTTGTAAGGAATTTTCGAAGGGAGCAATTCTGGTTGAATCCTTCTACTGTATTTTGTGGATTCAAAATAGTGGATTTGACTTGGTGCTTGGATTAGCACCGATCGTGGTTTTCACGCCCGGGAGGGTTTCCACGTATTTTATGAGTTAACACTTTTCTAAGTCCAATCTAGACTCATACTTGTTTCAAAGTCGGTTTTAGAATTTAATCTTCCAGTCTTTATTCAAATTTTCTCATCACCCTATTCACCCCATCTCTAGGGTGACTTTGTCTCTCCAAGAGCAAACCTTCATATTTGTTAATTTACATGCATTAAATTTATCGACATTATGTTTAATAAATTACCTAGGCACATAAAAGTGGTCAAATTAAAGTCAAAGCCAAGTCAAGTCAAGCCAAGTCAAATGTAAACTTAGCAATTAATTAAAATAAAAATAAGATAAAATAAATATAAGCCAATTGGTGCACACGAATTTTTGAAACCATGGTTTTGTTTAACCCATAATTTTGTTTTTGTAAAAATAAAATACACATGGTTTTAGCTCAAGATTTTTAAAAACAATTTGATAAGTATCATAATTCTATTGGTTTGAAGTTTCTATAAATATGAGTTGATTTTACTTCTAGAAGCACACTAAAGAAAAGAAACACAACACAAATAGAGAGAAGAAAAAGAAGAGTTTGAATGCTTTTCTTGGTAGATTAAGGAAAGGAAGAGTTTGGAGGCTTTTTGATCAAGGAAAAAGAAGAGTTTTGAGACTTTTGCTTGGTAGATTAAGAAAGTAAAGAAAGATCAAAGAGATCCATTTGGCTAAATTAAGGTGAGTAATTCTTATATTTTCTTTTAACTAAAAAAGGTTCGGGAAGATGATTAAAAAGAAATAATGCATGGATATAATAATCTAGACTTAACTAAAGAATTAGAAACTTAATTTTAATAAATTAGGAACTCATCTTAATTTATGTTATGATTTGCTTGATTATTTGGATGTATATATATTATTGATGAGCATAAGCTATATTTTAATCTTGTTAAAGAGAATAATAATTGTTAAATATAGAAGCTAATTTTGGAGTATAACATATTTTTCTGCAATATTTAAATTTCTGTGAATTATTGGATGCATAAAAAATATAAAAATTTTGTTGTACGTTTTGCATATTATAAGGCAATTTACTATAAAAGTTTATGAATTTTTGATTAGTAGATTCCGAGTTATTAATTTCTAAGTAAAATTGCTTGATTTACGCTAACTATAGACTTATTATATGTTTTTGATTTGTTAGCTTATTTGGTGACTACTATGGAGCATCGAATCAGTAAGTTAAACTATAAATGGACTATTTGTATTTATATAAATTATTTTAAACGTGTTCAATTAATTTTTATAGGCGTTTGTGACTATATACATCATGACTAACTTATTAATGCAAGATATGAGCACGTGTTTCCTTAAAAGAATATGATAATATGAATTTAAGATATGCTAAGATTATGTTTAAAAGGGGAATGAAGTTCAAGTCTACATATGACTATTGCTTATGTGTTATGTTCTATAGCAATGGCCATAGAAGTAGCATGTCTTTTTGTGTTTTAGGTCGCCTAGTTGGAGAGGTTTTTACCAATTCACTAGAATGTAATATTCGGCCTGTGTGTTATGTGATCTGTATGGGTCCCTGGTTGAATCTTGTGATGGCTTCGATTGGTTCATTAGGTGTGAATTATGGCTCCACAATTGTGATTTTAGGCAACTACGTTCTCTAGAGCGATGGGTCCCTAGATGTTATCTTGTGATGACTTCGATCGATCCACCAGGATGTGTTTTATAGCCCTTGTGTTTTGTGATAGTTCCTTTATGTTGGTTATGAGTGGATTTCCCTAAGATTAAGAAACTCAACGACATAATTAAGATTCCGATCCATGTGTTGAACTATGACTAAGTATGATATTATATTCGTAAGATTATAAATATTTGTTACATCCATGATGACATAAAACTTATGTGAAAGTGTATTTATGTGCATATAAGATGTGGTTATAATCGGATTATTAGTCTAACTTAGTGGACGTTACTTTCTTTTGGACTCGGGTGAGGGATAAGAGCTCAAAAGAAATGGTTGGTATGGGACAACTATGGTTAATTTAGTGAATAAACTAACGAGTGATGTCTGTTTAGAGATTACGAGTGAAAACGAGAGTATTTGAATTGTACTTGGTATGGGACAAGTATGGCTGAGTTGGATCTGAACGTCTGTTTTATAACATAAGTGTGTATTTTGACAAATATTAAGCGCATGATAAATATGAACGTATAATTCTACCTGCAAAGTGTGACTGTGTATGTATATCACCTTTCACATGTGGCATGTTATGATTTAAGTTATTCGTGTTACTTCTTTATGTGCTTGTGTGTAAACCGGATAATGTGCAAAGTGTAACATCGAGAAATATAAGCATTATTCACTGGGTCAGGGAACTCATGACATCACCATTTTTCAGGTTTTGTAAATTAAAGGGATCAAGGATGCCTCTAAGAAGATTAACGAGTTAGCGATAATTTGGTGACCCATGATAGGAAGGCGGTCCTTGTTTTTACTTTAGACTATGCTAATAAATAAAAGGTAGGATGTATTTTGTATAGAATTTTTAAGATTGTTATGGATATGATTAAGTACGAATTTAAGTCACATGTTTAAAAGTACTTGTCTAATTTTGTGTTAGAATTTTGGAAAAGCTTCCACTGTAATTCGCTTGAGAGTTTAAATAAGGTTAAGAAGTTAAGATAGCCTGGTGGGTGTCTAAGTGGGATGTCCATGGCGGTGACGTACTTGACTACTCCAGGTTGGGGCATTATAAAAACGTTGCGTTTTGCTCGGAGTTCAGCTGAAACACGGAAGGACCTATTTGGTGTCCGGCGCAGGCAAAACGGCACGAGATCCCGAGATCCAGTTCAATCCTGTTTTGGTTTGGTTTTTGTGATTTTTAGCTCGTTTTCCGCCTTTTGGATGGCTTCTTAATTAGAAACCCTATGTCATTTGTGATCTACTCATTTCCTATAAATAGAGAGCTTAGGCTCTCATTTTGCATACTTGCTCATTCCTATGCTTCATGCTTGTTGAAGCTAAACTAAGAGCTACTCGAATGCCCTCGTTAATATTCCGATCTCTTGGTTTCTTTTTAGCCTACTCTTATCATACTCCCTACATCCGAACCCTAATACTTCATCAATCAAGCATACTTGCTTTACTCATATTCACAAAAACTTCATAAAAGCCTCTCCGAGTTTACCATCGTTGCACTCTCGGATTTAGTTCGGAGATCCGGATCGGCGGGTGGGACAACTCGAGGGCACCAAATCGACATTCTAACCACGGTTTATTTAATTTTATTTATCATTTTTGTATTGTGGAGAAAATATGTAATTGCATTTAAATTCCTTCCCGCTCGATGTAAATTTTATTTTCGCTTTTCTTTTCTTTCTTTATTGCTTTTGTTTATCACTTTTTCATATTTGTTTTATTGCTTTCCATTAGCATGCTTTGTTTGCTTTAAATTTCATATCTAATTATGCTGTGTGCCTGTTTTTAATACGTTATCTAAACTCACCTCTCAAACTAGTAAAGGTCGTCTTTTTACGAGGCGAACGGAAGGGCTTATCCCTACGTTTTTGTACCCTCGCCCCTGAATCCGGATTCTCGGTTCTAGACCGATGGAGTCAATTTTTACCCTTTCAAGCGTAGTTTTCCCATACTAATATTGGAAGGGTATTTCTTTATTTGTTTGTTAGTTTTTATTTCTAAAACCGATCGGCGACTTTATTTTTTAATTTATTTCTCCTAATCTGCTTCCTAGTTTTTCCGATCGAAATAAGTAAAACAAAAGTTTTTGGATCTGCCAGCGAGGCTAGAGGTTGAGACTAATTACCTCGATCACGGCCCCTGGCCGCGCCGCCCACCGTATGGCGCCGGCTTTCGCCGATGTTGACCAATGGGTGAGGCTTCGGTCGAGCCGGTGTTTCCACACCAGTTTGGCCCTAAAGCCTCAAGGTAGAATCAAATTAACCTAATTTATTTTTATTTTTAGTAGTGAAATAATATCCCTGGATTTCTAAAAATAATTCCTAAAAATAAAATGATTAATAAAACCTCCATTCAATCTTACTTAATTTATTTAAAATAAGATTATCAAACTCGGAAATCTTAATAAGAGATTCATCCCCACTTTTAAAAAAATCAATCTTCAAAACTCAAATCATTTCCATTTTCAAAAGAGAAAATCCCGCCAATTCGTGGGAAAGCTCGAGCCCGGGGTGTACATGGACCGTGGTTCCTATAGTGGCGACTACACTGGGGAAGAACCATTTATTAAAATGGCGAAACTTGAAAGTTTGAGTTGTGAGTTTTCATAATGTATTTGCATTAGACATCCTGCATAATTTTTTTAAGTCTGTTGGACCATTAGGCTTTACCCTTTTATTAATAATTTTAGAAGAGGTTCAAAGTGCTAACCCGGACGGGCCCAACTAGGTTTGATTGTCAAAAATTGCCTTTCTCTGTTTTTAGGTCGGTACATTCATTACATTTCGAGTCATCCTAAAATTCTTCTTAATTTAAGCGGTTTATGTTTCAGGCGAGTCAACACCAGTAAGTTCGAAAGGTCTTACCAAGGACCCCTTTATTTCTTCGATTAGTCTTAAAATTTGGGAAAGAAGAGGAGAGAGAGAACATAGTAGAGAGAGAGAGAGAGAGAGAGAGAGAGAGAGAGAGAGAGAGAGAGAGAGAGAGAGAGAGAGGATGGAGAGAGCGTGAAATCTAGAGAAGAGGCTGGTGGCTTGCCCGAACGGTGAGAACGCCACGGCCGGTGGGCGAGAGAGAGAGCGAGGGCTCGGGAGTCCCGAGCAAGTGCAATGAAAAAGAGAAAGGAAGAGCAACACCGGAAGAAGAGGAACGACCACCGACGGAGAGGGCGACGACGACCGAAAACCGGCGAGCAAGAAGTGCGGGGAGCGAGAGGCCGAGTGAGAACCGGGCAAAGACAGATCGAGACCGAGAGGAACGAAGCGAGACAGGGAGAGCTAGAGACAAAACAGGAAGAAGAGGAGGCTAGAAACCCAATTCGAATTCATTCATATCAGCCGCTCAAACCCTAAAATTCGAGGTGGGTGGTCTTATACTCTAAACTAATAGTAAGTTCAAAACCCAATTGAATTTCGTTACGAATATTGAATGTTTATGCTATAAAATGAATTTAGGAAGTAGTTAGGGTTGAATTAGAGAATGAGAGAAACTAATTAAGTTTGTTAAGGCTGAATTGGGAATCTAAAGATTGTGATGAAGTTAGATTGCTCGGGTCTAAGGAGTAATATGGAAGTTTCAATTAGCAATTAAGGA
Source organism: Talinum fruticosum (assembly GCA_021018815.1). Lineage (NCBI taxonomy): Eukaryota > Viridiplantae > Streptophyta > Magnoliopsida > Caryophyllales > Talinaceae > Talinum > Talinum fruticosum. The sequence continues at coordinate 15,157,501 of JAITYX010000001.1, read as the reverse complement.
TGAAGAAGTTGTGACTTTGGTGCAAATTATGAGTTAACCGAGCCTAAGGGACTTCCTGAATTTTGTATGTTGGAAGGTAGCTATTGATATTGGGAAACTATGATTTGGAGTATAAAGGGAGTGTGAGTTTATCTTGATTAATGCACAATTGAGGTAGGGAAGTGGAGAGCACGTGATTGTTAGGTCAAACTGAGTTTAGAACACATCTAAATCTTTGAGATTTAGTTAAATTTGAAGATAAGCGAAGCTAGAGGAAATTGAGTGATGAAGTGAAATTAAGAAATATATGATTGAGTATGGGCGAGAAAGAGTTGATTAATAAGGTATAAACATAAGATGAGAATTTGAGGTAAAGATGGTCGTTGGTGAGAGGTTAGGACGTTTGAGTTAGGTGGTAACTACTTGTGGTTATTGTGGCTCAAAAGGAGTTTTAGTTCCTGAATTCGATAGGCTTGAACATGAATTGGGTTAAGGAAAAACGAACGTTGGAATATAGGAAAGGAGCGAGGAACTGGAAGTATAAAGGGAGTATGAATCTATATTGATTGAGTGTGGCCTTGAAAGTGGGATGAGACGAGAATTACGTATATAAGAGTAAGAGATTCTTACTTGAATAAATATGCTAGCTTTGGATGTGGAATCTTAATATAGAAATGCTCGGCTTGTAAAATGACTTGATTCCAAATGGTGTTCAAAAGTTAGTTTGAAAGGAGTTATATGTTTTATGCAAATCGATACTTGAATGCGATTTTTGTGATGTATGCTTTCCAAACGTGAAACATATTTCTAAGAAGTGAAATTGATTTGAGAATGCTGTTTGAAAGCTTGATAAGTGAATGTGTTAAAGAAATTCTTTTGAATCGACTTTTCTAGGATCGTTTAGCACAAGGAAGGATTTCAGCTAGGAGTGCTTAGCCGGGGTCTTGGTGTAGCAAGATGCAAGATTAGAATCTTCCTAGATAGGTCCTGGGAGCCTTTATTTTCGGGGTCGCGCCCCAAAGAAACTATGAGAAACTACAAAGTGCTAGTTCAAGTCCACAACCTAGGAAGTGATTCACCGAAGTGATTCAGTAGAAATGAGTCAATTTCTAATTGAAAGCATTTGATAGAAAGCGTAGGTGGTTGGACCACCTTGTTTTAAGTTGATTCAATTTAAAAAGAGTTGTTAGTGATTGCAAAACTGTGTCTTTAAATGATTGAAGTGTTGTGATCTTTATGTTGCAAAGGATTTCAAGAGATTTCATTGAAAAGTATCTAGATTTGTATTACGTTATTATACTTTCACCAATTTCATTATTATCGGTAGTATGTGTAAAGAATTTCCGTTTGAAGAGTGTAAGACTTTCCGATGAGAGGATTGGTGCTCACCCCCACAAATCTCCCCCTCCCCGAGTGTTGGAGGTACTCTTAGGTAGTGTGTCTCGTACTTAGTATATTCTAGACTCGTGTGTGCTGATTACTACTTGCTGAATGACTCAAGTTGCTGACGTGCATCCCATATTCCTAAGTGCTATAACTTGTAACTAAAGTTCATATAGTTTGTAATAGTCATATCATGAACCACTTAGATAGTTTTAAGTTTTAATGCATGATTGGTTGGACTCGGCGTGTGGCCGTTGAGTTGTATACTCCGAGCGTATGGCTTGTTGAGTTATATTATGATTTTTATACAAGGTTTTAAGGCTTTAAGCCTAGGAGATATACCATATTACAAACGGAACTCTACCGAAAATTTTAGAAAATTTCAAACTCTTTGGGAAAATTACCTCGATTACCTTTAAGTTGGAATTAGAAAAGCCAAACCAACAACTGAATGAGCCTTGGGAGTTCCTTCGAGGAACTACGGCGATGTAATACTCCTAGGGTAGATTTTTGGGTGTTACGAGGCTAGCCGCTGCCGGCCACGAGGAGCCGAGAGGTCTCATCGATGATAGCCTTTGTAGCTTAGCCTACCTTAGGAGCCCTATCAAACCGAGGAATGTGACTTTTGTCCCCTTGTGCATCCAAGTGGGAGTATCCGGGCCCACCAGTCGGTTTTTCAGAACAGTTTTCTCGTCTATTTTTGATCGAATTACTCAAGTAAAACACTAAACTGTTGTCAATTTGATTATACACTAACAAGTATGTTAGTACAACAAATTATTTAGCCAAGTTTCGGATCAAAGAATGATCGAAGTTTCGAGTATCAAAATATACCAAGCTTCAGTCGTAATCAAGCCAAGCGTAGGATCTTCTTACTTGGACTTCGAACGCATGCATCGCGATTAAGTTCAAGCCCTAGTTTGAAGTTTAGGTTCGATTATAACCAATTCCAAGCATCACACATACCTAATATCAAAAATCGGGGTAAGTATCCTTTAGTGTCTACTATGATCTTTGTCTTGTTAGAGACACCTAAAAGGTGTCGTCTCTTATCTCTTTATTTACGTATTTTAATCTATTGGCCCGATGATGAAATCCCGGGTCCTATTTGAGGATTTGGATCTTAGACTGTGATCAATTGGTGCGATATAAACTAGTAAACCACAAAGAACCCCCAACACCAAATAAACTGACCTTTTGCCTTTGGTTGGTCCAAAAATCCCCTTTTCTTTCGGGCGAACCAAAACCGGGCCAAGCTTTACGAGACAACGAAGTCCAGTGATGTGTGCCGGAAAATTTCAAGTTAAGAATGAAGACTTAGACACCGCACAACACTTTCCGAGTTGTATGAAAGGAATCAGGTATAACAATTTCTTACTTATAGAGTTTTGATTCCAAGGCATTCTCTCGTACCTTAGAAACTTTTCCGAGTGATATGGTATCTTATCTAAGTGATACAGACATTTACTTCATGTATTTCTTGCTTGTTTCTTTGTGACTCGGAAAACAGATATGAGTGTTTTACTCGGTTTTGAGTGGAAGCGGAGGGGTTTGAGCTTGCGGAGGGGTTTGAGCTTACGGAGTAGTTCGACCCTCGGCAGTTCCCACTGCTTCTTCTTTGTGTTCCTCCCTTGTCCGGATGGAGCTGCCTCGACCACGAGCTCCTCGGCGTCTGCTGCTTCTGCATCTGCAGCTTCTTCTTCTTCTTCCCCGTTGTCCGAGGAGGTTAGACACTGGGCTCGAAACGCTCGGACGCGTCCGAGTCACCATGGTCCTGAGCCGCCTTGGACCTTTTCTCTTTGAGGAGCTCAACCAGCTCCTTCCGCTCGTTCACCAGTTCCCTCATCTCAAGAACCGAGACTCGCTGCTCTCGGATTTGGGATTGGGCGGTCTTTTGGTTGATGTTCATGTTTTGGAGGACAAGTTTGAAAGACCGGAGCGTGTCCTGGAAAGCGGAGGACACGGAGCTGATTTTGTCCATAAAAACAGGGGACAAAATAGCGAGAGAGATTTTGAGGCACTTGAGGTGGAGGCACCAACAGGTGGAGAGGGGAGAGAGAGAGGGGTTGATTTATGAGTCCGAGGCGGAGAAGGTGGCCTCGGCTGTGAGTTGTGCACCCGGACACCGAGGTTGAGTTTCACGGTATCCGTACTCTGGAGTTCCTTTTGCCGACAACAACGGCGGCCTCGGACATAGCGTTAGGGTCCGAGGGGAGAGGAACTTGGAATTGTTTGAAGACAAGGGTGAGAAGAGCACCCAAAGGAAGAGAGGTGTTCTTCTTGGTTTGGAGTTGAGCTGGCACGACCGCCATCCGCTCAATGATTGAAGGGAAGAGGTTTACTTCGTAGCCCTCAAGAATGTCAAAAAGAGCTTTCGGATGCTTGGAGTTAGGGTTCTCCTTGCTTGGAATGCTTGAGAGAAAAAGGTTCTCATCGAAGAAAGCACGAAGGCGTGCTTCGACTTCAAGCGAGTCATCGAAAAGTTTTTCCGTGATTCAGGAAACTCTTTAGCGAACTTTTCAAAGAAGTCGTCGGCGGCTTCGAGTGAAAGGAATGGGGTTGCTGTTCAAGAAGAGAGAGAGACCTTGAACAAGCGGTGGAGGAGAGAGGTGTTTATTCGAACAGTTACATTTTGAACCCTGGAGGTTAGGACACCTTTAGAGTGGGTGAGGTGAGTGTAGAACTCGAAACGAGTTCGGGATAGATGAACTCGCTGAAACAAAGAAAGTTGTATGCCCCGGTGGTTTGTATGTGAGCCAACCAAGAAAATTTGGTTGTAGGAAAGAACTTGTCGTCCAACGTAAGGTGTTGGGTGACAATGGGTTTGGAACGGGTTGAGCTTTACGGATTTTTGGTGCGAGGCTTTTGGAGGAGGAGGAGACCTGAAAGTCGGGATGGTTACCTCTCTTAGGCATTTTGAGAAGAGGAAGGAAAGATGAAGCTATTGAGTAAGAAGAGAGAGGAAGAGGTAGATGAGAGCAAATGAAAAAGGGTAGAAGAACGAGATGAGAGCGGTTGAAATTTACTTGAGATGGCCTTTACGTCGCTTGAAGAAGTTCAAAGTTCACCGTGTACGTAGAAATCTTCCGCGAAAAGTTTCATTTGAAAGAGATAGAAATGTAGAGTATCGAGACGAAGATGAATAGGCGCTATTTATAGAAAAAATACACGCCCGTCAACTATCCGTTAAGTATAACTCCGTTCGACTTGGCTTATCCATCGAGTCATCGTAGACCGGTGTGACGGTTCTCATCTCAACGGTTAAGATTCTAGCAGTTAGAGATCCACGGCTATCGTCCGGTCACAGCGCTCGAGAGAGAGAGAGAAAAGATTTTGAAAATGTATTCCGAAACTCTCCACTATTCTAGAGATAGTTTCAGAAAATTTGATGTCCAAGATTTTCTCTACGTCCGAGTGTGACTCGGATAGATTTCCGAGTGACTCGAAACAGGAAATAGCAACTAACCCGAGTATCATCGAATCAACCGAGCTAATGGTTATCAATAATTTGAAAACACATAACACGAGAATCATGTAATGAATAATAATAGCATATAATTAAGCATTTAACATACCAAGCTCATTTCGAATAAAGCAAAACCGATCTTCACCAAGAGGCTTAGTAAAAATATCAGCTAACTGAAGATTAGTAGGAATGAACTCATGTTCAATATCACCTTTCTCGGAATGGTCTCTTAGGAAGTGATATCGACCTCGATATGCTTTGTCTTCGAGTGTTGGATTGGATTCTTGGTGATGCTGATTGCACTCGATTGTCACACTTAATTGGAACCGATTGAAAAGATAGTCCAAGATCTCTCAAGTGTTGTTTTATCCGTAAAATCGAGCACAACACGCTCCAGACTGCAATATACTCAGCTTCAGCGGTTGATAGAGCTACTGAGTTACGCTTCTTTGAGTGCCAAGATATTAGGGATTGACCCAGAAATTGGCAAGCTCCGGATGTGCTCTTTCTATCAACTTTATATCCAGTGTAGTCCACATCCGAGTATCCAGTGAGGGTCGGTTCCGAGTCTCTGGAATACCATAGACCTAAATTCCGAGTGCTCGCAAGATATCCGAATATTCTCTTCACCGCGAGTGAGATGTGATTCCTTTGGATTAGCTTGAAATCTTGCGCATAAACAAACACTGAACATTATATCTGGTCGGCTGGAAGAAAGACATAGCAAAGATCCAATCATACCTCGATAAAGTTTTTAATCTATTGCCTTACCTTTCTCATCCGAGTCAAGCTTTATACTTGCTTGCTCATGGGTGTAGATGCATGCTTTGCATCTTGAAGTTTGTATTTCTTCGGCAGTTCCTTGGTATACTTGGATTTATGGACATAGATCCCATCTTTGTCTTGTTTGATTTGTAAACCAGGGAAGAAATTGAGTTCTCCCATCATACTCATTTGGAATTCTTGACTCATCAACTCGAGAAAATTCTCGGCACAGAAATTCATTAGTAGCACCGAAGATAATATCATCAACGTAAATTTGAACAATAAGGAAATCTTTCCCTTTGGTTTTTATAAAGAGCGTCTTGTCGATCTGACCTCTTTTAAAATCATTTTGAACCAAGAAGCTACTCGAGTCTTTCATACCAAGCTCGAGGGGCTTGTTTAAGACCATAGAGAGCCTTTTGAAGTTTGAAAACATGATTTAGAAATTCTGAGTTTTCAAAACCAGGAGGCTGCTCGACATAGACTTCCTCTTCAATAAAACCATTGAGAAAGGCACACTTCACATCCATTTGATATAATTTAATATGCATGCTTGGATGCAAATGCCAACAGGATTCTAATAGCTTCGATTACGGCAACAGGTGCAAATGTTTCTCCACAATCAATTCCTTCTTCTTGATTGTAACCTTGAGCCACAAGTCTAGCTTTGTTTCGACTATCACTCCAACCTCATCCAGTTTGTTCTTGAAAACCCATTTGGTTTCTATAAGCTGGGTGGTCGAAGGTTGGTTGGTCGGAGTCCGGACTTGGTTTCTTTCGAATTGATTGAGTTCCTCTTGCATGGCCTCTACCCATTTAGGTTCATTAAGGGCCTCTAGTGCATTTCGGGTTCGAGTTAATGAAATGAATGTAGTGATGCACACAAATTATGAAGAGAGGAACGAGTTCTTACCCCACTTGTTGATATCGAGATATTATGTTCTCTAGTGGATGACTAGAGGTGAACTTGAATGCTTTACCAGTTCTCGATTCACGAGATTTGTGGGCTGAGCCGCTTGATCTTCGAAACTTGTTCCGAGTGATCTTCTTCATTGGCTTGTTCACTCGAGCGAGCTCTTAAGTTGTCTCATTCCGAGTCGGTTCATTCCGAGTGACTTCATTACTGAGCTCGGTTGAGTCCGAGTCTTTGTGGTTTCTCCTGTTCAAGCTCATCAAACACAATGTGGATGCTCTCTTCCACTTTGTTAGTCCTCTAATTGAAAATTCGATAAGCTTTCTTTGTGAGAAGAATAACCCAGAAAAATACCTTCATCCGACCGAGCATCAAACTTGGTCGGGTGATCCTTACCATTGTTGTGAACGTAGCACTTACATCCGAATGGTCCGAAATAGGAAATATTTGGCTTCTTCCGTTTGTAGAGCTCATAAGGTGTTTTCTTCGGAATGGGTCCGATGAGGCATCTATTCGAGTATAGTTGGCTGTGTTGACTTGCCTCGCCTAGAAATAGTAAGGCAAATTGTGCTCAATCATCATCGTCCTTGCTATTTCTTCAAGGGTTTTGTTCTTTCTCTCTACTACTCCATTCTGTTGAGGAGTTCGGGTGCTTGAGAAGTTGTGAGAGATGCCATTTCTGTCACAAAACTCCGAGAATTCCGAGTAGTCGAACTCCCTTCCATGGTCGGTTCGAATCCTCTAGATCCGAGTCCGAGACTCAACTTGAATTTTTCTGCGAGCTTGCTTGAACTCCTTGAAAGCTTCATTTTTGTGAAAACACACCCGGGTAAATCGAGAATAATCATCAATAATGACAAATATATAAGATTTACCTCCAAGGCTCTTAACGAGAATTTCACCACATAAATCTATATGCAGTAGCTCAAGCACTTAGGATGTGGAAGCTGTCTTGAGAGATTTGAATGAAGATCCGACTTGTTTCCCTCGGTGCATGCTTCACAAACTTTATCCTTCTCAAAGACACGGTTAGGTAAACCCCGACCGGACCGTGAGATGCCAATTTTTTGATAGTATGCATGCCAATATGGCCTAATCTACGATGCCATGTCCATGAGTCATCGTGAAGAGATGCTTTTAAGCATGATAAATTCGACTCGGGTCGAAAGAGGGATGATGTAGGTGTTACCTGATATTTTACCTGAAAGGTTGATCTCCTTGGTGGTAACATCGAAATGTAACAGTTGGTCCGAGTAAACCTTACCTCTTAACCTTTATCGCATAGTTGGGAAATACTGAGCGGATTGTATTTCAATCCTTTGATAAGATACACTGGACTAACCAGATTGCATCTTTTTCCAATCTTGCCTATCCCAACTATCCTGCCTTTGCTATCATCTCCAAATGTAACCTTTCCTCCTTTATGTTTTTCCAACTCATAACAGAGTCCTACATCTCCGACATGTGGCGTGAACATCCACTGTCAAGGTACCAGTGTCCTTTTGATCACTTCGAGTGACCCGCAAAACAGAGAGAATCTAACCCTTCTCACTTCCTCTAACGAACCCGAGTAACATTCTTTACTATGGTTCTTTTCGAGGAATAAGGTTTTTCGGAACCCAGATTTGAGTGACTTTGGGTTTTGTCCGATTCCGAGTCTTCTTTTCAGAGAACTGAGTCTGTGTCTCCTTATTTTTGAAAACCTTTCCTTTTGAAGCGGGAGAAAATTGTTTCCTTTTGTAAACAGATTCAGGCTTAGTCCTTTCTTCATTTACGTGAATGGGACCATGCTCGGCTTTCCTGAACTTTACGGTTCGGAATCCTTTTGAATAAATCTGAGTACGAATTGGATTCCTCCTCTTTGCTGAAACCAAGACATTCTTTTCGAAAGGAGACACATTGTGATCCTAAGAGCATGTCAAGGTTTTTCGATCTTGAGTAAATTTTAAAACCAGATCTTGAGACTTAATGAGCTTACGCTTTAGCTGCTCATTTTCTTTCTGAGTAACTCGGACTCGGTCTCATTAGATTGAGTACTAGTCTTGAGTTCTCCGAGTGTGAGTCTCGGTTTTCCAATTCATTTTTCAACGAAGTGCTCTCGGAAGAAATTGACTCAAGTTGTTCTTCGAATTGAGAAGAATCGAATTGGACTTTTCTTCCAAAGTAAAAATGTATTTAGCTAAATTAACTTTGGAGAATTTTAGGAAGTAATTAATTACCTTTTGAGGATTAGTTTCCTCATTGTGCGAGTCTGAGTTTGACTCCCTTTCGGCTTCGAGTCGAGATTGCCATCGGACATTTCGAGTTGTTTGAGTCCTCGTCATCTTCGATGAGTCCTCATCGCTCCATGTTGCCATCATAGCCTTCTTCTTCTTTCTGTCTCTTTTCCTTTTCGGACAGTCTTTGACTATATGGTCTTTGCTTGCCACACTCAAAACATCCAGAATTCTTAGATAAGAGTAACTTTGAAGGTGAAGAATACTTACCTTTTCTGTCCCTCTTGTCTTTCTTGTAGAATTCTTCTTTAGGCCTTTTATCCCATCTTTTGTGCTTCGTCATTCTCTTGAAGCCTCTAGGAATCGGTGCCATGGGATCGTCTTCGAGTTAGAAGAGCTCAAATTTGCTTCCTTGGATTACGAGGCTTTCGGTGCTATGTTCCTTTTGGTACGCCCTCGGCATCCTCCTCTTCTAGGTGGATTTCGTGTGTGAGAAGCTTTCCGATGAGCTCGTCGGCTTTAAGAGTGAAAGGTTACGAGCTTCCTCTATGGCGATTACCTTGGGACCCTATCTTCTCTTGGGTAGACTTCGAGTATCTTTACGCACATTTCCTCGTGGGAAATCTTCTTACCCAGTGATTTGAGACTGTTGGTAATCTCGATAAATCGAATGAACATCCGAGTGATGTTTTCTTCGGCTCCATTTTAAACGGCTCGTATTTATGACGATACTGGCTGATCTTCGCTTGTCGACCTGGCTGGTGCCTTCGTAAGTGTTGACAAGTGTGTCTCACACTTCTTTTGCTAAGTCATAGGCGGACACCCGATTGTATTCTTCCGAGCTAATGGCGCACATCGGAATGTTCATAGCCTTGAAGTTCTTCCTGAACTTCTACGCTTTGCCAGGAGTAAATTCGGCCTTTGTCTTTGGAATGATTCTGAATTCTTCTATCTTCATTGGAATGTAGTTTCCTTGTTGTATGATTTCCCATACATCTTCATCATGATCCATACGGAAACATTCCATGAGTTTCTTCCGAGTGCCCAAAGTTTGATCCTTTGAATTTTGTTGGTCTGCTGGAAGATCGTCCTTCATCGAACTCTCCGGTGTTACGAGCCATTTGATCTTTAGACCTTTGGATGGTTAGATCCTTTCTGAAAGGCTAGGCTCGATACCAATTGAAGGTTTGCTCGGGGAGAGCTCGAGTCACCCTAGAGGGGGTGAATGGGGTGAAGAAGGATTTTCGTAGAAATTCAAACTCTTTTGCCAAATAAAATATAGAGATGGATTACGAGTCAAAAACGAGTTAGAAAGGTATGGACTCGGAAATGCTGCTTAGAGTAAAGTGGCAAATTAAATAAAGACTTTAAAACAGATCTGAGTCTAGAATGAACTCGGAATGTAAACACTTAGAGATTACGTGGAAACCCTCCCGGGGCGGAAAACGACGGACCGTGCTAATCCAAGCACGAAGTCAAATTCACTATTTTGAGTCCACAAAATACCGTGAACTGATTGAACCCAAGTTGCTCCCTTAGACAACTTTTTACAAGTTTTCCTAGACTCGAAATTCCCTTATCCGATCTAGTACTTCCTAAGCTGAGATAACCCTTACAGCCGGGGACAACTAAGCTGAGTTAACCTTACTGACTTAGTCAAGGGACCTTACAGAGAAAGTAAGAAAGTGTTTGTAACTAAGTACAAGACCTTACAACTCGGAAAGTAATGAATTACAGAGTGGGAGTTGTAAGTAGAAGATTGAGAGTAAATATAGTGACTTTGCTCAAGTACATGAATTAACAATAATTTCGGCAATCTTCAAGTCTTGTGAGTTGGCTTCTATTTATAGATGACCAAGCAGAGTAGCCGTTATCTTCATTTGCTGACTGAGAGTTCTTTGTGACCGTTGACAAAAGCTTTACGAGTCACTTAGAAAGTATCCGTTGTGATATGAACGTTGGACAACGGTTTAACTCTCTTGGAAGTCCCAAAACCATTGGTGGTGTCTTGAAAGATAAGGTGGAAACCTCCGTTAAGCTTGGCGTTCAGTTTTCCAGATTTGGAAACAGACGGCCTTGACACAATCTTCTAGGATCTGGAGCGAGAGAAGGTGAAAATCCATGTCTGCTGGTGATTTGACGTTACGAAGCCGGTTACTTTTGTAGTTTGAAAAGTGTATCCTCGTTTGAATAACCTACAAAAGTAAATCAATTTTGGTTCTCAAAGTATAAAATACTTTGGTCCAAGATCGGACACGAGATAATAAAATAATTACGATGATTAAGCAACTAATTATCCGAGTCGGAAAAGAAATGGAATTTTCCGAGTCTAATATCCATGTGACTCAAAATTCCATCCGACTTAGTCTAAGCGAAGAATCAAGTTGCATAAAGAATATTAGAGTGAAATAACTTGATATAGACTAAGCATGAATTAGACTAGAAGCATTGACTTCAGCAAGATAGAACAAATAACATGAAGCCGGATCCGAGCGGAAAACTAGTCTAAACATTGAACGATATATCTAAGCACCGAGGGACTCGGAACCGAGTGAGACACACATATACGTTTTACGAGTCACTCAAGAATAAGCAAGAAAATCATGAAGTAAGTGTTGTGTCACTTGGATAAGATACCATATCACTCGGAAAAGTTTCTAAGGTACAAAGAATGCCTTGGAATCAAAACTCTATAAGTAAGCAATTGTTATACTCGATTCCGTTCATACAACTCGGAAAGTGTTGTGCGTGTCCGAGTCTTCATGCCTAGTTATCTATATATAGAAGCCAACTCACAAGACTTGAAGATTGCCGAACCTATTGTTAATAGACGTACTTGAGCAAAGTCATTGTATTTTACTCTCAATCTTCTACTTACAACTCCCACTCTGTAATTCATTACTTTCGAGTTGTAAGGCCTTGTACTTAGTTACAAACACTTTCTTACTTTCTCTGTAAGGTCCCTTAACTAAGCTGTAAGGGTTAACTCAGGTAGGAAGTACTAGATCGGATAAGGGAATTTCGAGTCTAGGAAAACTTGTAAAGAGTTGTCTAAGGGAGCAACTCGAGTTCGATCGAGTTCATGGTATTTTGTGGACTCAAAATAGTGAATTTGACTTCGTGCTTGGATTAGCACGGTCCGTGGTTTTCTCGCCACGGGAGGGTTTCCACGTAATCTCTAAGTGTTTACTTTCTGAGTTCATTCTAGACTCGGACTATCTCAAAGCCTTTGTTTAATTTGCCACTTTCCTCTAAGCAACATTTACGAGTTCATACTTTTCCGACTCGATTTTGACTCGGAATCCATCTCTCGTATCCTATTTGGCAAAAGAGTTTGAATTTCTACGAAAATCCTCCTTCACCCTATTCACCCCTCTAGGGTGACTCGGACTCTCCCGAGCAAACCTTCAAAGAATACTGCATTTTACTTTAGTCCAATCGGACAAGGAGCTTATAACCTGAAGACGGTGTTAAAGCGTTTGAAGGTTTGCTCTTGGATAGTCTTAGTCACCCTAGAGGGGGTGAATAGGGTGATGAGGCAATTTTACCAAACTTGGAAGATTAAAGCTTGAAAAGAATAATCAAGACAATCCGAGTCTAGATTGGACTCGGAAAAGTGTGAACTCGGATATACGTGGAAACCCTCCTAGGGTAGAAAACCACGGCCAGTGCTAATCCAAGCACCAAGTCAAATCCACTATTTTGAGTCCACAAAATACAGCAGATCGACTCAACCAGAATTGCTCCTTTAAACAATTCCTTACAGAGTTTTCCTAGACTCGAAGTTCCCTTATCCGATGTAGTACTTTGTAACCGAGGTAACCTTTACAGCTAGGGACAACTGAGTTGAGTTAACCCTTACAACTCAGTCAAGCGACCTTACTCGGAAAGTAAGAAAGAATATGTGACTGATTACAAGACTTTACAACTCGAAAGTATGAATTACAAGTTGGGAGTTGTAAATAGAAGATTGAATGAGTATTATACAAAGAGATATAATTTTAGTAATGTGTTCAGCAATCTTCAAGTCTTGAGAGTTGGCTTCTATTTATAGATGACCAAGCGGATTAGCCGTTGTGACTATCTTCCGAATAGAAGTCCTTTGTGACCATTGTAAGGGTTCTTCCGAGTCGCTTATAAATGATCTGTTGAGATGTGAACGTTGTGCAATGGCTCTTGATTCCAAAAGGTGCTCCAATCAGCTGGTGGTGTCTCGAAAAGTAAGGTGGAAACCACCGTTGATCTTAGCATTGAAGATTTCCAATTTTGGAAACAGAACAACCGTGACACGGCGTCCGAGCCTTGTTCGAAGTAGAAAAGCCTTGTTTGCTTGGTGATTGACAGCTTGAAGCCGATTACTTTTGTAATTCAAAAATAGGATAACCTTGTTTAGATAACCTACAAAAGTAAACAATTCTGGTTCTCAAAGTATAAAATACTTTGGTCCAAGATTAGACACGAGATAATAATTTAATTAAGATAATTAAGTGTAAAATTATCTTAGGCCTAGAGGAGTGAAATTTTTGAGTCTAATATTGATTACACTCAGAATCGATCGGAGTAAGTCTTAGGAAAGATCAAGTTATAGAGAAAATATTAGAGTAGAAGTACTTGATCTAGACAAATAATTCTCGAACAAACATGCTGACTTAGAAAGATGAATTAATGTTGTAATTCACTTTAGCTCGGAATATGAAGTCGAACTTAGATTAGAAGTGTTAGAGAGATTATTTAAACATGCGATAAATTTAAGTGGTGTCCGAGTATCTCAAAACAACGAGTGTGCGTTGATGAAGAAGAATGTGTATTCCGAGTAAGTCGAATTCAATGAAAACATATGCAATAGTTTCTATATTACTTAGAATGACTTGTAATCAAAACTTAGGAGGGATGAGGTTTGTACCGAGTCCTTGATAGTACTCAGAATGATATAAATTCAGGGTCCGAGTCTTCGGCGTTGCATTTCATGCTCACGAGCATCAAAGTACTGCGTTTAAGCTCTAAAAGACGATCCACATGAGACTAGGAGCTTTTCCCCTCAAAACGACGTTGTGGTCGGCGCCTACCACCTTGAACATTTAAGTGAAACGCTGCGTTTTGGCTTGGAGAATCCCTTGGAACATCGTAGGGCACAAAACCCAAGGAGCGCCCGATTGGCTGGTACCGTGAATCGGGTTCTATCAGATTCTATCGATTTCTTATCCGGTTCACTCTTGTGAGATTCCGGCCCGATTTATTTTCAACTGTTTGGACGATCGACCGAGGGAAAAGCCTTGGTCATTTTTGACCTAGGTCCTTCCCTATAAATAAAGAGCATTGGCTCTCGTTTCTAGGACGACTTTCTCCTATGCGTTATGCTTGCAAAAAGCTAACCAGAGCACTTATACCGAAACGTTACTCTACCGAAATCAATCTCACATATTCATCTTTTCCACTCACCGTTGTTGAATCCTTGCAAAGAGTTAAACAATATTAAGTTATTATGATCTCTAGGCACCTTTTCAACTCGATCTTTCCAGTTCTCTACACATTCACCTTTGCAAAGAGTTAAATGTTGCATCGAGAGATCTAGCATAGAGATCCAGATTAGAAAGGTTGGACAACCTGAGGCCAATCATGAAACCTTCAAACGGTTTATTTTATTTTATGTTTTATTTATCACTTTCCGTATTGTGGTTTAAAGATGTAATCATTCCTTTTAATTCCTCCCCATCCAATGTAATTCTTTTAGTTTTTGCTTTTCTTTTCTATATCGCTTTCTTTATTACTTTTCCTTTAATTCCGTTTGGTTGCTTTTATTTATCGTTGTAGCATGTTGCTTGTTTGTTTGTTTTATATTATTTTAATTCACTACTTAAACTAGTAATGGCCATCTCCGGACGGGCGAAATGGAAGGGTTTTCCTTACGTTTCGTACCCTCGTTCTCGAATATGATTCTTTATTCAAAGACCGATGGAGTCAATTTTAGCCTCTTTTAGTCTTAGTTTCCTCATACTAAGATTGGAATAGCAAGTTTTTGTTTTTGTTAGTTTTTCTTTCCTAAAAGCCGACGCGCTACTGCCTTTTATGTTTTACTCTTATTAAATCTGCATCTCGGCTATTTTCTAATTGCAGGATAAAAAAATTGATTCTGGATCTACTAGCCAAGGCGGAGGCCAAGGCCGATCTCCTCGGCCACGGCCTCTAGCCGGCGCTCGCCACCGCCGGGTGTCGACAGGTGAGGCTTCGGCCAAAATTTGTGTTTTCACACCAATTTGGCCCTAAAACCTCACAACAGGACCAAAACCCTAAATTTTGTTTGGCCTTTAGTTAGTAAATAACATCCCGGAAATTCATAAAATCAATTACAAAAATAAAATAGTTAATAAAACCGTCATTCAAACTTTGCTTATTTCGCTTTAAATCAGATTTAATAAAATTTGGAAATCTTAATAAAAGATTCATCTCCACTTTTAAAAATGCATCTTCAAAACCCTAAAATCATTTTCTACCTTTAAAAAGAACCCTTACGCCAAAGGCATTCGTGGGGAAGCACGGTTGGTTCCGTACGGCCGTGGTTCCTACGAGTTATCTCTATTTTTTATCAAATATTCTATCCAAAAAAAATAGTGAGTAATACATAGCAATTCTGTTTCAAACAAGGTAACAAATATTTATCATGCAAACCGTAAATATTATATTTTCTATTTTCTTAATAAGGTTATGAAAGCTGTAATTTTAAATGTGGTAATAAATATTTACCGATTAGGCTGCCAGACTTCTTAGTTGTTAACAAACGATTAGGCTCGTGGGATTTCTAATAATTCGTTGACAAATGAAGGTTTTAATCAATTTTTAAGACTTCTTCCTCAGTTGCACATTATATTACTAGTTATTTATATTTTTATACTCATATTAGATTACGATTTGACATGGAATATATAGGAATAGTTTTTTCATATGAAATATTTATTGCTGATTAATTCGTATGTGATGCCCGAACTAAAAGAAATATTAAGCAAAAATATTTGATTACTATAACTGATTTATTTAATAACTAACTGTAGGAACCACGGTTCGCATACCCACGTAGGCGCGAGCTTCCCCACGAATTAGCGGGATTTTCTCTTTTGAAGATGGAAATTGTTTGAGTTTTGAAGATTGATTTTTTTGAAAGTGGAGATGAATCTCTTATTAAGATTTCAGTGTTTGATAATATGATTTTAAATAAATAAAGTAAGATTTGGTTTTATTAATCATTTTATTTTAGGAATTATTTTTAGAAATTCTGTGATATTATTTCACAACTAAAAGATAAAAATAAATTAGGTTAATTGGGTTATGCCGTGAGGCTTTAGGGCCAAACCGGTGTGGAAACACCAACTTGGACTGAACTAGTGGGTGACGCCGACAAGGGGTCATGATTGAGTTAATCAATCTCGACCTCTAACTTGGCTATCATATCCAAAAACCTTTGTTTTTCTTATTTCGATCGAGAAAAGCTGGGAAGCAAATAGGATAAATAAATTAGAAAATAGAGTCGATAGTCGGTTTTAGAAATAAAAACTAACAAAAAAAAAACTTTCCAATGTTAGTATAGGAAAACTAAGCTTGAAAGGATAAAAATTGACACCCACTGGTCTAGAACCGAGAATCCCGATTCGGGCGAGGGTACGAAATGTAGGGATAAGCCCTTCCATTTCGCTCGTCAAAAGACGACCTTTACTAGTTTGAGAGGTGAATTTAGATAACACATTGAAAACAGACACACAACATAATTAGATATGAAATTTAAAGCAAACAAAGCATGCTAATGGAAAGCGATAGAAACGAGATATGAAAAAGTGATATATGAAAGCAATAAAGAAAGAAAAGAAAAGCGAAAAGAAACAGATGCGAACATAAAAGTTACATCGGGCGGGGAGGGATTTAAATGCAATTACATATTTTCTCCACAATACCAAAACAGTAAATAAAATTAAATAAATCGTGGTTAGAAGGCCGATTTGGTGCCCTCGAGTTGTCCCACTCGCTGATTTGGATCTCCAAACTGGATCCGAGTGCGACGGTGGTGAGCCGAGAGGAGCTTTTATGAAGTTTTTGTGAAGATGAGTAAGGAAATGTGCATGATTGATGGAGTATTAGGGTTCGGATGTAGGCGGTATGATAAGAGTAGGCTGAAAAGAAACGAAGAGATTAGAATACTAGTAAGGGCATTCGAGTAGCTCTTAGTTTAGCTTTAGCGAGCATGATGCATAGGAATGAGCCATATGCAAAATAAGAGCTGAAGCTTTCTATTCATAGGAAATGAGTAGGTCACAAATGACCTAGGGTTTCGATTAGCGACTATCCAAAAAGGCAGAAAACTGGCTGAAATATCACAAAAATCGGACCAAAAATAGGATTGAATCGGATCCCATGATCCGTTCCGCGATATGTGGTGCTTGGACACCAA
This sequence comes from Talinum fruticosum, assembly GCA_021018815.1. Taxonomy (NCBI): domain Eukaryota; kingdom Viridiplantae; phylum Streptophyta; class Magnoliopsida; order Caryophyllales; family Talinaceae; genus Talinum; species Talinum fruticosum. Next base: position 15,140,345 of record JAITYX010000001.1, on the reverse strand, counting down.
ACGGTGTCGTACGGTCCTTCAGCTCCTTCCGTGTTTCAGCTAAACTTTGAGCAAAACGCAATGTTTTAGGCATAGTTGGGCCTTGTACGCGGCGCCGGACATAAGTGAGGTCGTTTTGAGAAAATAAGCTCCGTGTTTCGGTTGGAGTTTTGGAGCAAAACACAATGTTTTGGTGAATATGACCATGAAACGAGGCGTCGGCCACACGATGTCATTTTGATGTCTTTAGCTCTATGTCTATGTTGGATGCTGGTGATGAAAAGCAACTTTTTGAGCATTGAATGTCCTTGTATGCGGCGCCGGTCTTTCGTTGACTCGGACGTTTGACCGGGCTTGGACCGTCCGAAAGAAAAAGGATTTTTGAATCGACCGAAGGGAAAAGGTTATTTTATTTGGTGCCAAAGGGCTTTTTGTGGTTTATCGGCTTCCGTCACAACAATCAAATACCGTCCATGATCCAAATCCAAACCAGGATCGGGATTTCATCATCGGGTCGACAAAATAAAATATAGAACTAAAGCAGACAAGGATGACACGTTTTAGGTCTACGATTACCCCCACTTTGACCGAGTCCGAAAGACGAAGTGTCAAAGTAAACAATTAAGGGTACTTATCTCGATTTCGTGTGTTGTTTTAGGTGATGATTATTTTGTTGTGTCCGGAATCGGTTATTGTTAAACCTCGAACTCCGGGACGGGGCCTAAACTTGATCGCGATGTGTGCGTTGTGAAGTCCCGTAAGATAGTCATGAGTTTGGCTTGATCGAGCCCCGAAGCTCGGTGAATTGTATGCTGAAACTTTGATTGTTCTTTTACCTAAAACTTGGCTTAATAATCTGCTTGTACTACCATGCTTGTTAGTGGATAATCATATTTACAAAAGTTCAGTATTTTTCCTCAATAATTAAGTAAAAGATATAGTGAAAATCTTATGTGCAAAAGTTGACATGGTGTGTCCGAAGATCCACTTGCTCGCACATGGTTCCAAGAACCCACTTGCGACGCCTTATGGGACTTAACAAGTTAGGCACTAACTAGGGCTGCAACGCTGCCGTCGATGGGACAACATCGGGCCTCGGGCTGGCCCCGGTGTGCTATCGGATTCCTTCTTGGTCTCCTCTTGCTTTTTTGAATTTTGTCTTGTGTGTTTGGCATGCCTTGGCCGAATTTGTCTATAAAAAGAGGGGTTAGTGTGTTCATTTTGCACATTTCTCTTACTCTTCTCTTGCTTGCTCTAGCTTTGCTCTTGTTTTGCTCTTCCTTGTCTTGAAAAACTAGTTGGTTTTCACAAACACAACTCTTGAAACATGTTTAGAAGAAAGACTCATCCCATTCGAAGGACAAGGTCCGAGAAGTTAGTTGATCAGAACTTCCTCGAAGGAGAGTGGCATCCTTATGATGAATGGAGCCGAAACAATCTCTTGGTGGAAGCTGAGAACTACGTGTCTTCACTTACTATTTCTCCATCGGTAAGCTTGTTGGCTTTACATTCTTTCTTGACTCACTTAGAGTAGTACTTCTACTAAAATAAATCTTGTTGAATCTTCATCTTGTAGCAGGGTTCCATTAGGAGTAGTGGGGCTATCCCGAAGTTCGTGGAGACATTTACGTAAAGGAACGACCCTTTGGAGGACGTCATGGCTAGCGCCGAGTTTGGTTCCCTTTATCTTGCTTTCAGTCATTTATGTGATGAAAAAGAGTGTGATCCCATCCATGCTATTAGTGAGTGTTTTTGGGACACAGCTAACACATTTCATCTTCCTTTTATGGGGATGACTATTACAGACTTTTGATTTTTCTGTCTTGTTGGGTTTGGGCTTCTCGGGGATCTTTTAGTCTACAGTCGAAATTTGTATAAAAACCGTGACTATTTACGTCACGTCCTTGTCCATCGGCTAGTCGGTTTCCTCAGGAGAACACTTTAAACATACTCTTCTTTTTAGGCTTTAGAGAATAATGAGTTTTGGGTTCAACAAGTTCGCGTCGTGCTTGCCATCATGCTAAGCACATGAATCTTCTTTGATCAGCTTCAAATGTGCATGTTCACTATTTGGTGAACTTAGCGGACTTGGATGAGATTAGAGACCTTAATTGGGGTGCGCCCGCTTACACTTCCGTTATCAAGGTTTTACACTCCGGTGTGAGTCATACAAAGGTCGAGAGGGACTTAACAAACTATATTCCTTTATGGGGCTTGTGGAAGATCATTGAGGTATGCTTCATTTCTTCTTTTGTTGCCAAAATAATTTATCTTGTATGGATACAAGTCTCATTTGTCTTGCAAAATGTAGTCGTGGCTACATGAGTATTTTCCCACCTTTCACCCCGTTCAAGGAATCCACCTTCATTGCCAACCTCAATATCATGGGCCAAGATTCATCTTCAATGACCCAAAAATCATGATCTAGGTCTTTTAAGATCTGCCCTCAACCGTGTGGCTTCGGTATGTCACTTTCAAGCTTTAAATTTGAGCAAAAATGCGCTTAGAAAATTTTTTTCACTGCCGTGGTGGTCGGCGCCTGCCATATGCCAGGTGTTTACTGCCCAATTTTTGTTGGTTTTTGCTTGTCTCCTTATGGGTCTTGTGTGTACAGGCCAACTTCCATCCATGGACCCAACTTCAACTTTCTCCAACCGTAAGCTGTTGCACGAGATTGAGCTAGAAAAGGATCTTGTTTGAAGGTTCTTTTGGGTTTTGTTGGTAACTTGTCAAACGATTCACACTCCAAATCCGATATAACACATGGCCTCCATTTAATCCTTATGATCCACCAAAAACATGTTTTATTTTCACTGTCTTACTTAACAGGAGTAGGAAGAAGTGATTACCGGTTACCAACGAAGTTTTTGTGAAGATGACTAAGGAAGTGTGCATGATTGATGGAGTATTAGGGTTCGAATGTAGGGAGTATGATAAAAGTAGCTTGAAAAAAGCTAAGAGATCGGAATACTAGCAAGGGCATTCAGTAGCTCTTAGTTTAGCTTCAGTAGCATGACGCATAAGAATGAGCCGTATGGAAAATAAGAACCTAAGCTTTCTATTTATTGGAAATGAGTAGGTCACAAATGACCTACGTTTTCTTATTAAGCAGACAATCCAAAAAGGCGGAAGAATGGCTAAAATATCATAAAAAATTGGACAAAAATTGGATTGAATCGGATCCCGTGATCCGTTCCGCGATGCGCGGTGCTGGTCACCAAACGGTGTTGTACGGGCCTTCGGCTCCTTCTATGTTTTAGTTGAACTTTGAGCAAAACGCAAAGTTTTAGGCACGATTGGGTCTTGTGGGCAGCGCTGGACATAAGCGATGTCGTTTTGAGAAAATAAGCTCGTGTCTCGGTTAAACTTTTTGGAGTAAAATGCAGCGTTTTGGTGATTTTGACCATGAAACCCGAGCATCGACCACACGACGTCATTTTGATGTCTTAAGCTTCGTGTCCGTGTTGGACGCTGGTGATGAAACACGGCGTTTTGAGCAATGAATGTCCTTGTACGCACCTGTCGGTCTTCCGTTGACTCCGGAGGTTTGACTCGGGCGCGGACCGTCTAAAATAAAAAGGATTTTTGACCGACCCAAGGCAAAAGGTTATTTTATTTGGTGCCAAAGGGCTTTTAGTGGTTTATCGACTTCCGTCGGAACAATCAAATACCGTCCGTGATCCAAATCCATACTAGGACTGGGATTTCATCATCGGGCTAACAAATAAAATACGAAATAAAAGAGATAAGGATGACACATTTTAGGTGTCTATAGTTAGCCCCACTTTGACCGAGTCCGAAAGAGGAAGGGTCAAAGTAAACAATAAAGGGTACTTATCTCGATTTCGTGTGTTGTTTTACGTGATGATTGTTTTGTTGTGTCTCGAATCGGTTGTTGTCAAACCTGAACTCCGAGATGGGGCCTAGACTTGATTGCGATGTGTGCGTTCGAAGTCCGGTAAGAGAGTACTAAGCTTGGCTTGATCGAGCCTTGAAGCTCGGTGAATTTTATCGCTGAAGCTTTAATTGTTCCTTGATCCGAAGCTTGACTTAATAATCTTCCGTACCAACATGCTTGTTAGTGGATAATCATATTTACGAAATTTCAGTATTTTACCCGAATAATTCGAGTAAAAAATAAAGTGAAAATCTTATATGTAAAAGCCGACATGGTGGGTCCGAAGATCCACTTGCATGCACATGGTTCCAAGAACCTACTTGCCATGCCCGATGGGACTTCACAAGCTAGGCACCAGCTAGGGCTGCAACGCTGCCGCTAATGGGACGCTATCGAGCCTCGTGGCTGGCGCCGGGCAGCCTTTGCAAGCCTGGCCCCAGCGTGTCTGTCGGATTCCTTCTTAGTCTCCTCTTGCTCTTTTGAATTTTGTCTTGTGTGTTTGGCATGCCTTGGCTGAATTTGTCTATAAAAGTAGGGATAGTGCATTCATTTTGCACACTTCTCTTAGTCCTCTCATGCTTGCTCTTGTTTTGCTATTCCTTGCCTTGAGAAACTAGTTATAAACTCTTCAAATATGTCTAGGAGATAGGCTCATCCCATTTGAAGGACTAGGTCCGAGAAGTTAGTTCATGAAAACTTCCTTGAAGAAGAGTGGCGCCCTCATGATGAATATAGTCGAAATGCTCTCTTGGTGGAAGCCAAGAACTATGTTTCTTCACTTACTATTTCTCCATAGGTAAGCTTGTTGGTTTTAGCTTCTTTCTTTGCTCAAAAAATAATTGTTGAAAGTCAAATCCTAAAAGCAGCGTGGGCTAAAGCACGCTACGAAGAGTTAGTGCTACTTGGGTGAGAGTCGCCTCATTGCCCTACACAATTTTTAAATATATGAAGCACGTATGTCAAGGGCGTTAACTAAAAGAGTGAAGCCTTGAAACCTACAAATTAGGGATTTGGTTCTTAAAGAGATTAGAGCACCAATTTAGGGTCCACAAGGGATGTTTAGGCCTAATTGGCAAGGCCAATTTGTGCTTAGTCGGATATTGCCAGGCGGAGCAATGAAACTAACTAATTTAGATGGAGAAGAAATCTTTCAATATACAAACTTGGATCAATTGAGAAAATACTACGTCTAGCACGATCCTAGATATAGGGCCAAGCCTGGCCCAACTAGGCCATGCCGTGGTAGGCACTCGGTCACTACTCGGACAATGGTGGGCTGGTGAGGCCGGAATATCCCTTTTAATTCTAACTTTGTAATTCATCTTTCTATTTTACTTGTCCAATTAGACGGTTACTTTATTCTTTTGTTAGATAGCCCAATTAGGCAGTCCACTTATGTATTTCACTCTGTATTATTTTTACTAAGGGCGGTCCAATTCATTTTTACCTCTAGGTGCGCGATAAAAAAGCGTACAAGTGCAGCATAATACTTACTTTTATTTAATAAAAGGGAAGCCTATTACTTGCCTAAATACATAACTAATAAAGGGAAATAAATACAAGTACACTACTTGGAATAATAATAAATTTGTTCTAAAGAGGCAAAACTAATCCTCTTTTTCTTTCCTAAAATTCTATTTTAAAAATCTAAGCCCTAGTCTATCTTAACTTTCTTTGCTTTGGGATCACTAGACTCAGCCCCATCATCCCGGGTACATTTCTTCAGCTCCTTAATTCTTCGAGCCCTCCTCTCTTCGGTTTCCTGGGCTGCAATTTGTCTTCGGTGAACACGTTCATCCACCCAAAGGTTTGCTTCGTGAATTTGGAGAGGTGCCACAACAGGGACGGCTTCGTTAGGATCTATATCTCTAGCTCGAATGCCTTACTCCATTGGGGATCTACTTCTATTATCCACTCTAGATAATAACCGGATACAATAATATTTTGTTTGCCTACAAGGCGTCAACAGCTTTGGTAGGTTCATCCAATATCCAGGCTATGATTTCGTCCCCTAAAGTCGCCAAATCCTTCGAATAGATTAAAGGTAGCGGGCCGGATACGATCCAATAAGGGTATTACTTGCTCTCTTCCCATATGCCGCAACACACATTCAGGGAAATAATAGTTGCTACTTTCTAGGCCTAGTAGGCATACAAACGGATGTTGCGGGATATGTGTCCTAAATTGGGACACTTTCTAGTGCACGATATACCATTGAATTTTGTCATAATGGTTCTCGAGGTACTCCTCCCACCAGGAAGCGGGGTGATCGGTCACCTCCTCTTCTCGCTATTGGCCGATAGAGCCTAATGATGACTTGGGCTCGGGTTTTACAAGCAAAGAGTTTGCATGGTCATGGTAAAGGATGGCACGACCAAGATAGAGAATGAAGACGCCCGTGCCATGTGGGTACTGCCCGGATGCTTGTTTTTCCTACTGTTTTTGTCGGTTATTTGTGTTTAATGTCGGCGTAATCGCTTGTAACTCGCTATGTAATCGATTGTTGCTATTTAATCACTGTCAAATCTCCATTATTAAATAAGTGAGTAATGTATTACGAAGCGAAGCGAGTGAGAGCTTGAGGGAAACTCTTTGTAAATTATTCAAAATCTAGTGCATCGGTTTCGTGGTTTTTCTCGGTTTGGGTTTTTCCAAACCCACGTTAAAATCTTGTGTCCCAAATTCTTTGTTTATTTTCGTTTGTCCAAGTTTCATTGTTTTTGAATCCCGATCCTAAAAGCTGGTACCGGAGCATAGGTGAGCTTGAGGGTTCACAAAAAGTGAGAGCTTAAGGGAAATTCTTTGTAAATTACTAAAAATCTAATGCATCGGTTTCATGGTTTTTTCCGGTTTTGGGTTTTTCCACATTAAAATCTTGTGTCCCATATTCTTTGTTTATTTTCTTTTGTCCAAGTTTCATTGTTTGTGAATCCGATTCTAAAAGTCGGTATCGGAGCAGTAAAGGACTTTGCATTCTGAAAAATGCAAGTCGAGGACTTGCTTGTACCAAAAGGAACTACATCAACCCCTCTCGAAAGTGAAGCCCGTGGACATGGAAGAAAATGAGTGGAAGTTGCTTGATCAGCAAGCGCTTGGGATGGTTAGATTACGTTGTCGCGGAATGTTGCGTTCAACGTGATGAATCAAACTATGTTCGAAACATTGTCCAACCTCTACGAGAACCCTTCGGTGATGAATAAGGTATATCTCATGCGTCGATTGTTTGACTTAAAAATGGGTGATAACACTAGTGTAGCGGATCATATTAATGAGTTTAATATGACCATCTCTAATCTTGATTCGGTGAAAATAAACTTTGAGGATGAAGTAAAGGCCCTAATTTTGTTCTCTTCACTACCCGAGTCATGGGATACCATAGTGTCTCGCTGTTAGTAGTGCTAGGGGTTCAAATGCATTAAAGTATGATGAGGTTCAGGATGTGATCTTGAGCAAAACCATACTCTAGAGTCATCGGGAGTGCATATCATGTAAGGGGTACGGAGAAGCATGTGAAAAATGGTCGGGGTCAATCCAAAGCAAGGGATGGTCCCAAAACCCGGGGTTGTAGGAATAAGGGACATTTTAAGGAAAAATGTCATAAAAAGTTGAATGACCAGAGTTCCTTGAATTCCATGGAAAATGTAGGTGATGCACTTGTGGTTAGTGCGAAAAATCCTATTGAGTCTTGGTTGTGGATTACGGGCGTCGTTTCATCCCGGGTCTAGTAGAAGCTTGTTTCACAATTTTATTGCGGGAAAATTTGGGAAAGTTTTTGTAGCTAATGGGAAGAGCTTGGACATACTAGGCAAGGGGGATGTGAGGATCAAAACCCCAAGTGGAGGGTTTTGGATATTGTAAGGTGTTAGGTATATCCTGGGGTTGACTAGAAATCTAATTTCGATGAGTTAATTGGATTAGTCGAGATACTTAATGAAGTTTGGCGATGGTAGCTGGAAAATTCTTAAGAGGGCATTAGTCGTGGCTAGGGGTATAAAATCTGGCTATTTATACTATACAAGGGATGGTAGTGACTTAGCTTTGGATGTTGGGGTTAACAATTCTAGTAAGAGTCTTCATGATGAAGGACTTGGTGTTTATTGGGTTTACAAACAGGTTATTGGGTGCTCCACAAGGAAATTTGCAAGGACCGGGATAATGAAGAAGGTGGCGTTATTAACGGAAGGTAAAGCCCGGTATAAACTATTTCTTCATTATGTTTTAATGACTAACGCCGGTGAGCCAATTGTGTATGGTAAAAGTGTGCAAGAGGTTAATTGACTTGAAGAGTTGGATAGCGGGAATTTAGTGAAGGAGCTAGTCTAAGGAGAAGGTACCGAGACATTGAGTCGGTGCATGGCCTCGGTAGGTCTCTTTTGTTGAAGGGGCGAGGGTGTTTCGGTGAACTAGATGGGTGCAATAAGGAGGTTATCCATTAGTCTCCTAGTGGGAGATTGTTGGGTGATAGAGCCTAATGAAGACTTGGGCTCGGGTTTTACATGCAAAGAGTTGGCATGGTCACGGAAAGGATGGCATGGTCATGACGTTGATGGCATGACCAAGCTGGAGCACGAAGAAGCAACAGGAAATAGGGGCTGAAAGGTGGCACGGTCGAATCGTGCCACCGAGCACGTCTCGTGCCATGTGGGTATTGCCTCCGATGCTTTGTTTTCTTGCCGTTTTCGTTAGTTATTTGTGTTTAATACCGATGTAATCGCTTGTAATCGCTATGTGACTCGATTATGGCTATTTAATTAGTGTCAAATCTCCATTGTTGGATAAGTGAGTAGTGTATTACAAAGTGAAGCGAGTGAGAGCTTGAGTGAAATTCTTTGTAAATTACTCAAAATCTAGTGCATCGATTTTGTGGTTTTTCTCGCTTTGGGTTTTTCCACGTTAAAATCTTGTGTCCCAAATTCTTTGTTTATTTTCTTTTGTCCAAGTTTCATTGTTTGTGAATCCCGATCCTAACACCCGCTTGCGACTGATAGAACCGTACCGCTAAATACACATCAATGTTCGCAGGACCCTGGATCGCCTTTAGGTGCTCCATTAACCAGATCTCGCACATCATAGATACAAAAGAAAAATTATAAGTGTCATGTACGATCAAAATTCAACTTTTTAGTCCCAACAGGAGTAAAATAAAAAAAATGAACTAAAAAAAGCGGAAGGTGCGGAAAATCAAGACTTTCGGCGTAAACCGGAGGCAACTTAGCCTCGGCAATGCCGAATTGCCGCTTTGTGGCCGGTGACGCCGACCGACCTACGTCGTTTGATCTCGTCAGCCGTAATGTGCTTACCTACAACAATAGGGGCTCCCAGCGAAGTTCTACTCGGAATCGAGCAACTATTAGTGGTGTTAAGGAACAAAAATTCTATAAGCTGTTCCACCAAACTCAATAGTGTCGTCGATGCCATATCCCCGTTGCCTCCTACCAGCAGGTATCCACCTATCGGGCAAGTAATGATACAATTTGTTTGTCCGGAAAAAAACAAAACAAAAACAAGAAAAAGAAATTAAGATGATGGAGTAGGAGTGGTATGAGTTGAGGCGGATGAGTGTGTTGTGCGCCTGCGCCGATACGCTTGTGAAGATGTTGAAGATCTTGGCGGTGGTAACACCGAGAGCTCCGGAATGGGCTCGGCTCCGAGTGGCTGACCCGGAACAAGGTCGCCAAGAGGCTCATCCTCTTGGAACGTTGTAGAAGGAGCTGCTTCCTCCGGCTTGACTGCTGCCGACTATCCAACATTAGTAGGGTGTTCCGACACACTCGGACTCGCTGTCTTAGCCGATCGGTTTCGGTTGAGGAGCGAGAGCACCGTGTCCCTCGGCTTCATCCTCGCTTCTCTCCTTCTTCCTCTTTCTCTTCTTCCTTCCCTTCTTCCTCCTTCTCCTCGAAGGAGTCGCTCGATCGCAGCCTCCTCTTCTTCTTCAGCCTACCTCTCCGGAAGGAGACTTGGCGAGGGCTCAAGGACTCTTCGGATGTTTCGAGCTGTTCGAGTTCTTAGCTGCTTTGGAGCACCTTTCTCCGAGGAGCTCGATCATCTCTTGTTGCTCCGTAAATAAAATTTTCAGTTGGAGAAGCACATCTTGTTGCTCTCAAATTTGAGATTAGGTCGTTTTTGGTGGATGGTCATAGATTGAAGAATAGTCTTGAAGGAGCGAAGAGTGTCCCGGATTTCTGTGGACACGAGAGGAGAGCTTAGCTATCATCATGGCAAACAAAGCAACGAGTGATAGAGGAAGGTGGACCTGAGGTGAAAGCACCACCAGGTGGAGGAGGGAGTAAGAGAGGAGTCTAAGAGTGAGGAGGAGGAGAAGGTTGCCTCGGTTCGAGTCTGTGGACCCGGACACCCGGTTGGGTTTCCTAATATTCATAGCCAAGAAGCTCTTTTCTCGCCAACTACTATGGCAGCCCCGGACACTTCGTTAGGGTCTAAGGGAGCGGGACCTTAAATTGTTTAAAAATAAAAGTGAGGAGAGCTTCGAAAGGGAGGGAAGTGGATTTCTTGGTTTGAGCTAGCACAGAGGCCATCCGCTCGATCATGGTTGGGAAGAAGTCTAAGTCGTAGCCCTCGAGAATGTCAAACAAAGCCTTGAGAATCTTTATATTAGGATTCTCTTTGCGAGTATGATGAGAAAAGAAGGTTCTCATTAGCAAGAAACAGAGAAGACGAGCCTCGGTCTTCATCCGAGTCACGAAAAGTTTTTGCGTGACTCGGGGACTCCCTTAGCATATTTTTCGAAAAATTCATCAGGAACCTCGTTGAAGGGGATGGGGTTGTCTGTTGAGGAAAAGAGATCAAACTTTGAATAGACGATGGAGAAGAGAGAGGTTAATACAAACTATTGTATTGCAAACTCTAGAGGTGATGATCCCTTTGGAGCTGGAAAGGTTTGAGTAGAACTCACTAACGAGTTCTAGGTATATGAACTCGATGAAACAGAGGAAGTTATATACCCCTGCGGTTTTGATGTGTTTTAACCACAAAAAGTTGGTGGTTGGGAAGAATTTGTCATCCAACGTAAGATGTTGGGTGACAACGATTTTCGAGGTGTTAGAAGGACCCTTGTGGCTTTTGGTTCTAGGTTTCTTGGTTGTAGAACCAAGAAAATCTAGAGCGAAACCTCTTTTAGGCATGTTTGAGAAGCTTTGAGAAGAAGGTGAGTTACCTTGAAGAAAAGAGAGAGAGTACGAGAGCATGAGATTGCTTAAGAGTACCGAGATTGCTTGAGTGAGAATGCGAGAGTGTAGGTTATCGGGGAGTAAAGTAGCGAAATGAAGGAAAATAGATGCTATTTATAGAGAAAGAAATATCCTTCGATATTCGTTCGACCCAACTCTCCAATGATCGCCTCGGGCACGGTGTATCCGTTACTGCTCTCCAATGGTTAGAATTCCGAGTGTCTGTCTCCCAACGGCTAGTTCACCTGAACAATATGCGCGAGAGAGAAAGAGAGGAAAAAGAGAGATTTTAAAAGAATTTCGAAATTCTCCACTAATCTAAAGATGATTTCGAAGTTTGAAGTCCAACTTTCTCAAAAACTAAGTCCGACTCAAGTAAAGTTTCGAGTGACTCGGAAAGCGCAAACAGATAATAACTCCTAGCTCGGTATCACCGGGTCAATTGAACTAATTGTTATTATGACAAAGAAAAGAAACATGTAACACATAATCATGCATTTATCATGCATGCCATGTTCATTCCTAATAAAGCAAAACCGATCCCGACTAAGTGGCTTAGTAAAGATATCGGCTAATTAAAGTTTTGTAGGAATGAATTCAAGTTCAATATCACCTTTCTCAGAATAGTCTCTCGGAAAATGATACCTAACCTCAATGTGCTTTGTCTTTGAGTGCTTGAACTCGGATTCTTAGTGATGCTGATTGCTCTCCGATTATCACAATTGATTGAAATTGATTTGAATGATAGTCTAAGGTCTTCCAAGTGTTGCTTGATCCATAGAATCCGAGCACATCATGCATAAGCTGCAATGTACTCAGCTTCAGTAGTTGATAGAGCAACCGAGTTTTGCTTCTTTAAGTGCCAAGATATGAGGGATTGACCTAGAAACCGGCATGCTCCTGAGGTGCTCTTTCTATCAACCTTGTATCCAGCATAGTTAGCTTCGAGTATCCGAGTAAGGGTCGGTTCCGAGTCTCTTGAAAACCATAGACCTAGATTCCGAGTCCCTGCAAGATATCTAAAGATTCTCTTCACCGTAGTGAGATGTGATTCTTTTGGATTAGCTTGAAATCTTGCACACAGATATACACTAAACATAATGTCCGGCTTACTTGGATGTGAGATATAGCAGAGATCTAATCATACCTCGATAGAGTTTCCGATCTGCTGCTTTACCTTTTTCGTCCGAGTCCAGATTTATGTTGCTATTCATAATTTATGTTTTGCATCTTGAAGCTTGTACTTCTTCAACAACTCCTTGGTATACTTAGATTGATGGACATAGATCTCATCTTTGTCTTGCTTGATTTATAGACCAAGGAAGAAATTGAGTTCTCCAGTCATGCTCATTTGAAATTCCTGTCTCATTAACTCGGAAAAATCTCGATAAAGATTTTCATTAGTAGCTCCAAAAATTATGTCATCCACATAAATCTAAATCATAAGAAAGTCTTTCCCCTTGGTTTTTATAAAAAGATTTTTGTCAATCTGGCCTCTTTTGAAATCATTTTCAACCAAGAAACTGCTCGACCTTTTATACCAAGCTCCGGGAGCTTGTTTAAGACCATAAAGAGCTTTTTGCAATTTGAAAACATGATTTGGAAATTATGAGTTTTCAAATCCAGGGGTTGCTCAACTTCCTCTTGAATGAAACCATTTAGAAAAGCACATTTGACATCCATTTGAAATAATTTAATATGCATGCTTGATGCAAATGCCAATAGGATTCTAATTGCTTCAATCCTAGCAACCGGTGCAAAGGTTTCCCCACAATCAATCCATTCTTTTTAATTGTAACCTTGAGCCACAAGTCTAGCCTTATTTCTGACTACCAATCCATCCTCATGTAGTTTGTTTTTGAAAACCCATTTGGTTCCTATGACTGGGTGGTCGAAGGTCGTTTGGTCGGGGTCCGGACTTGGTTTCTTTCAAATTGATTAAGTTCCTCTTACAAGGCCTCTACCCATTCGAGGCTCATTTAGGGCTTCTAGTGCATTTCGGGTTCGAGTTAATGATATGAATGCAGTGAATGCACATAGATTTTGCAAGAAGGAACGAGTTCTTACACCACTTGTTGATGTCGGATAAAATGTTTCCGAGTGGGTGACTCAAAGCATATTTGAATGTTCTACCTGTTCTCTGGTTCACCAGATTTGTAAGTTGAATTAGTTGATCTTCGGTGTTCTGATCTGATTGAGATTGCTCATCCGATTGACTTTCAGCATTTTGAGCTGGCTTTTGAGTCGGTTCAGCTCGACTCATAATATTCCGAGTTGTTTCATTATGAGCTGATGCTCTTTGACTCTGTCCGAGCTCGACTTCATCATGATCATCTTCATCTCGATGAGTTTCGGATCTAAGAATGTTGATTCACTTGGTTTTCCCCGATCAATATCATCAAACACAACGTGGATGCTTTCTTCCACTTTGTTAGTGATTTTATTAAAAATGCGATAAGCTTTACTATGAGATGAGTGACCAAGAAAGATACCTTCATCCGACCTAGCATCAAACTTGGTCGGGTGATCCTTACCATTATTGTGTACATAGCACTTACATCCAAAGGGTTTGAAGTATGAAATGTTGGGTTTCTTTCCCTTGTAGAGCTCATATGGAGTTTTCTTTAAGATGGGTCCGATGAGGCATCTGTTTAGTGTGTAGTTTGTCGTGTTGACCGCCTCAACCTAGAAATAGTAAGGCGGATCATGTTCAATCATCATTGTCCTTCCTATTTGTTCAAGAGTTCTATTCTTTCTCTCCGCTACTCCATTCCGTTGAGGAGTTCAGGTGCTTGAGAAGTTGTGGGAGATACCATTCTTATTACGGAACTCTGCAAATTCTAAGTAGTCGAACTCGGTTCCATGGTCGGTTGGAATCCTTCGATCCAAGTCCGGGACTCAACTTGAATTTGCCTGCAGAGCTTGCTCGAACTCTTTGAAAGCTTCATTTTTGTGCTTAAGAAAACACACCCAGGTAAATCGTGAGTAGTCATCAACAATCACAAGTACATATGATTTACCTCTCGAGATTCTTTACGAGGATTTCACCACATAAATCCATATGCAGCATTTCAAGCACTTTGGATGTGGAAACAGTCTTGAGAGATTTGAAAGAATATCTAACCTATTTCACTTTTGTGCATGCTTCATAAATTTTATCTTTCTTAAATGCACAGTTTAGCAAGCCTTTGACTAAACCATGAGATACAAGCTTTTTAATGGTGTGCATGCTAACATGACCTAGTCTATGATGCCATGTCCAAGAATCATCATATAGAGACGCTTTTAAACAAGATAAATTCGACTAGGTTCAAAAGAGGAATAGTGTAGGTGTTACTCGATCTCTTACGTGAGAGCTTAGTCTCCTTGGTAGTTGCATTAAAAATATAGCAATTTGTCCGAGTGAATCTTACCTCTTGACCATTGTCACACAGTTGAGAGATGTTGAGTAGATTGTACTTTAATCCCTTGATAAGATAGACTGGGCTGACCAGGTTGTCTCCTTTTCCAATCTTAATTATTCCAACTATCTTGCCCTTACTGTCATCTCCAAAAGTGACTTTGCCTCCCTTATAATCTTCTAACTCAAAAAGAGTCTTGAATCTCCGGACATGTGGCTTGAGCATCCACCTGTCTAGGTACCAATGACCTTTTGTCTTTTTACGAGTTACTGCAAGTCGAAACACACTAACCCTTCTCACTTCCTCTAAAGAACCCAGTAACTCCCTTTACTTGTGGTCCCTTTTGAAAGAAGACTCTTGGGAACCCGATTTGAATTACTTTGGGTTTGGTCTAATTCCGAGTCTTCCTTTTAGAAAACCGAGTCCGTGTCTCTTTCTTTTGAAAATCTTTTCTTTCATAAAGCTGGTGGAGAAGGTTTTCTCTTGTAAGCTTGTCTAGGCTAAGTCCTCCTTTCATTCTTATGAATAGGACTATGCTCAGCCTTCCTGAACTTAACAGTTCGGAGTTCATTTTGAAAAGATCCGAGTAGGAATTCGATTCATCCTCTTTGTTAAAACCAAGTCCTTCCTTTCTAAAGGAGACACATTAAGATCCTAAGAGCATGTCAAGGGTTTTCTGACCTTGAGTAAATTTCAAAACAAGCTCTTGTGACTCATTTAGCTTTTCTTTTAGATGCTCGTTTTCCCTCCCGAGTTTCTCACACTCAGTCTCATTAGCTTGAGTACTAGTCTTGAGTTCTCTTAGAGTGAGTCTCAGCTTTTCCAATTCATTTTTCAAACTAATGCTCTCGAAGTAAGAGACTCATGTTGTTCTTTGTATTGTGAAGAATCGGAACTGGACTTTTCTTCCAAAGTGTAAATATATTTGGCTAAATCAACTTTGGAAAACTTGACGAAATATTCAATTACCTCCTAAGGATTTGTCTCCTCATTGTCCGAGTTGTCACGAGTCGACTCGGATTCAACTTCCGAGTCCGATAGAGCCATCATACATTTTGAATTGTCCGAGTCTTCATCTTCTTCAAATGAATCTTCATCACTCCATGTGGCCATCATAGCCTTCTTCTTCTTTCTGTCCCTCTTTCTACTTGGACGAGTCTTTGACTATGTGATCTTTGTTGCCACATTCAAAATAGCCGAGTTCTTAGTTAAAGATAACTTTGAAGGAGATGAGTGTTTACCTTTTCTATCCTTCTTATCTTTCTTGTAGAACTCTTCTCTTGACCTTTTCTCCCATTTCTTGTGCTTCATCATTCTTTTGAAGCCTCGAGCAATGAGTGCCATGAGATCTTCTTCCGAATTTGAGGAGCTCGGATTTTCTCCTCCGCTTTCGACGCCTTCAATGCAATATTCTTTTTAGTGCTGACTTCGGCATCCTCTTCTTCCAAATGGATTTCATGCGTAAGTAGCTCCCCAATCGGTTCGTCCGGCTTTAGTTGGGAGAGGTTACGAGCTTCCTCGATGGCTGTCACCTTGGGACCCCATCTTCTCTTCGGTAGACTCGGGATTTTTCTGCACATCTCTTCATGGGAAATCTTTCTACCCCGAGATTTGAGATTGTTTGTAATCTCGGTGAAGCGTATAAACATCCGAGTGATGTTTTTTCTAGCTCCATCTTGAACAGCTCATATTTGTGAAGATATTGACTTATCTTCGCTTGTCTTACTTGGCTGGTTCCTTCATATGTGTTGACAAGAGTGTCCCACACATCTTTGGCTGTGTCATAAGTCGACACTCTGTTGTATTCTTCGAGCTGATGGCGCACATCGGAATGTTCATCGCTTTAAAGTTCTTTCCGAACTTTTCTGCCTCTTCGATGGTGTATTCGAACTTTGCGTTAGGCATAGGTCTTGTATCTTCCATCTTCATTGGAATGTAGTTGCCTTCTTGCATGATGTTCCGGACATCTTCATCGTGATCCAGAGAAAGCATTCCATGAGTTTCTTCCGGTGTACAAAATTTGATCCTTTGAACTTTGGTGGTCTGCTGGAAGATCTTTCTTCATCGAACTCTCCATTGTTCCGAGCCATTTAATTTTTAGACCTTTGGATTGTTAGATCCTTTCCGAAAGGCTAGGCTCTAATACCATTTGAAGATTTGCTCTTGGAGAGTCATAGTCACCCTAGAGGGGGATGAATAGAGTGATGAGGAAATTTTAACAAACTTGGAAGATTTACGCTTGAAAAAATAATCAAGACAGTCCGAGTCTAGATTAGACTCGGAAAATGTGAACTCGGATATATGTGGAAACCCTCCCGGGGCAGAAAACCACGACCAGTGCTAATCCAAGCGCAAGTCAAAGCCACTATTTTGAATCCACAAAATACAGTAGACTGACTCAAACAGAATTGCTCCCTTAAATAATTCCTAACAGAGTTTTCCTACACTCGAAATTCCCTTATCCGATTTAGTACTTCCTAACCGAGGTAACCTTTACGACTAGCGACAATCGAGCTGAGTTAACCCTTACAGTTCAGTCAAGGGACCTTACTTAGAGAGTAAGAAAGAGTATGTAACTGATTACAAGACTTTACAACTCAAAACGTATGAATTACAAGATGGGAGTTATAAAAGAGAAGATTGAATGAGTATTATACAAAGAGATATAATTTTATCAATGTGTTCAAGCAATCTTCAAGTCTTGAGAGTCGGCTTCTATTTATAAATGACCAAGCAGATTTGCCGTTGTGACTATCTTCTTAATAGAAGTCCTTTGTGATCGTTGTAACGGTTTTTCCGAGTCGCTCGAAAAGATCCGTTGAGATGTGAACGTTATGCAAGGTGGAAACCACCGTTGGTCTTAGCGTTGACGATTTTCATTTTTGGAAACAGACAACCCTAACACAGCGTCCGAGCCTTGTTCAAAAGTAGAAAAGCCTTGTCTGCTGGTGATTGACGAGCTTGAAGCTGGTTACTTTTGTAATTCAAAAATAGGATAACCTCGTTTAGATAGCCTACAAAAGTAAGCAATTTTGGTTCTTAAAGTATAAAATACTTTGGTCCAAGATTAGGCACGAGATAATAATTTAATTAAGATAATTAAGTGTAAAATTATCTTAGGCCTAGAGGAGTGGAATTCTCTCGAGTCTAATATTCATTACACTCGAGAATCCATAAGAGTCGAGTCTTAGGAAAGAACAAGTTATAAAGAAAATTATCGAGTATAAGTACTTGACCTAGACAAAATAATTCTTGAATAATCATGCTTGACTTAGAAAGATGAATTAACGTTGTAATTCACTTTAGCTTAGAATATGAACTCGGAACTTAGATTATAAGCTGTTAGAGAGATTATTTGAACATGCGATAAATCTAAGTAGTGTCTAAGTGACTCGAAACATTAGTGTGAGTTGACAAACAAGAATGCGTTTTACGAGTCCGTCAAAATCGAATGAAAACATATGCGATAGTTTCGATATTACTCAGAATGACTTGTAATCAAAACTTAAGAGGGATGAGGTTTGTACCGAGTCCTTGATAGTACTCGGAATGATATAAATTCGAGTCCGAGTCTTCATCACCTAATTTGAGATGCATTTATTTTGGCTAAATAAAAAATGCAAATGGAAATACTGAGAAAATAAAGAGGTGAACTAACTTGCATTAACAAGTTCATCCCCTTAACCTTAGTAGACAACGGATCTGCTGTGAACGTCCGCCCTTGGAGGACCACTAAAAGGTTAGGTATCGGAGAGCAATAACTCTCTAAACAGATCTGTTCATCTCCGAGCCTATGACGACTCTAAAAGGACAGTCTTGGGAACAGTGACTTTACCAATCAATGTGGTGCCGGTAGTGAAGAATATTGACTTCCAAGTCCTAGACATTCCAACTACCTTTAATTTGCTTCTAGGATGCCCTTGGTTACATGATCATCGGGCAATGTCCTCTACACTCGCATCGAAAGTAAAGATGATCATCAAAGGTCAGGTTGTAATTGTCAATAGAACAATCTTTGTGCCACTATCACCTCCAAAGAATCCGTTATCGAAATTGAACACGACGCGGATGATAAGGAGCTTTATGGGTTTGAGATTGTTGTTGCTTTGGACAAGGATGAAGCACTTTTAATATCACCGTATCTTTCAATTCGATGCTAAGGAAGAAGGGGTAGATTCCTGGCCTAGCCACGAGTCGGAGGGCATACCACCCTATCTTTCCACCTCTTAAACCTACCAATAATTATAAGTTTAGCCTTGGTTATCGACCTACTACTAAGGAAATAACTCAAGCCAAGTGGGAAATTCAAACTAGGAGGATTGCACCATACACAGTCCATTCTATCAAGCCTTTTCCTCATACCCTAAACGGGCGATTCCTGAAATAAGGAGATGACTTCCCTATTATGGCTTTCCTGAGCCTTATTACCTCAAAGACAAGGGCATCTTAGTACCTGGCTTGGAGATCTTTTGTGACTGCTATATACTAGAAAAGGAGGCACCATACCTCCTCAAGGAGGAACAGTTTACACCGGACTAGACCAACTTGAGTGGGAGTAATATCTTCGATCTCGTTGTTTGGACAGGAGAAGAACCTAGAGGGGAATTAGGTCTTGGTACTGTCTCGAGCCATGTCACACCCGTAGTTCGATACGTCCGGATTCATCATCGACATAGACACCGAAGGGTCCAAGCATATTACTTGGATCAATGCTAAAGAGGGCCAAGAATTTGTTGTTAGCTTAGGAGAGCATACTGTTCATGAGTCTAGCACTAGGGTTTTTATTTCTTTTACTTGTTTACGTTAGTTTATCTTCTAGTTTTATTGTTTTCAATTCTACAATTTCTATTTCGAGTCCGATGTAATTATTTCTTCATTCAATTAGATGAACCTTTCTGCTTACACTGGCCTTTTCCTATTCTTAATTGCTTTGCCTCTAATGATGAATAAGAAATCCCTAAAGAATTAATAAAAGTTATAGAAGATCATGAAAATTGTTCACCAATAATAAAGGAAACAATAACAATTAATCTAGGATCAATCGATCAACCCTAAGAGGTAAATATTAGAAAACGATAAATCCAAAAGAGCATAAGCAAATCATTTTACTCCTTACAGAATTCATAGATGTCTTTACATGGTACTACAAAGACATGTCGGGGATAGATCCAAGTATAGTTTAACACAAAATTCCACTTTAGGAAGATGCCAAGCCAATTAAGCGAAGCTTAGGAGGATAAAACCTAATGGGCATTGAAAATTAAAGAAGAGGTTCGAAGCAGCTAGAAGTAGGGTTTATTAAAGTAGTCCACTCGCCCTCAATGGGTACTAAACATAGTGCTAGTTTTGAAGAAAGACAACAGGGTTTGGATGTGTGTAGACTTCACGGATTTGAACAAAGCAAGCCCTAAAGATGACTTCCTGCTACCCCATATTGACATCCACATGGACAATAGAGCGGGACATGCCTTTCTCTTGTTCATGGACAACTATGCTTGGGTATTATCAGGTGAAAATGGTCGAGGAAGACATGGAGAAGACAACTTTCCTCACTCAATGGGGACATACTTGTTATGTGGTAATGCCGTTTGGGCTAAAAATGCAAGAGCCACATATCGGAGACGACAACAACATTATTACATGACATGATCCATAAGGAAGCCGAGGTTTACGTGGATGACATGATCATCAAGTCCAAGGATAGGGCAGGGCACTTATCCGGCCTTAGAAAATTCTTCGAAAGACTAAGAAAGTACAACATGCGCCTTAACCCTCAAAAGTGTGTGTTTGGGATAACCTCAAGAAAACTGTTAGGCTATGTTGTTAGTCATAAGGGAATCGAAGTTGATCCATCTAAGATCAAAGCCATCCAAGAGATTCCACCGCCGAAGACAGAGAAGGAGATACGAGGTTTCTTAGGATGTTCACGAGTACATTAGTCGTTTCATATAAAACCGACTATGGTCCGTGAACCCATTTTTAAGAAGTTGAAGAAAGGATCCGAGACTATCTCGGGACGATGAGTGCCTGAAAAGCATTTGAAAAGGTTAAAAAGAACATGGCCAAGCCTCTTGTGTTAATTCCGCCCCAACTAGGGAAGCCTTTGCTCATATACCTCGCTACAACGAAATGGCAATGGGAGCTATGCTAGCTCAACGAGACGGAAAAGAAAAGTACGCAGTTAGATTACGAGACTACATATACGCCATTAGAGAAGACATCATTGGCTTTAGTCTAGGCTATAAAGAAGCTCACACACTACATGTTGGCCTACATGGTATATGTGGTAGCACCAATAGATCCCATTAAGTACATCCTTGAGCAACCAACCATTAGCAGCAAGATAGCCGGATGGATAGTCAAGCTATCGAGTTCGAACTTAAATATGTCCATAAGAATGCGATCAAAGGAAGGGTAGTGTCGAATTCCTCTACCTATAACTGAATCGCAACCCGAACACCTCAACTTCCCGGATGAGGATATTTTACAAGTAGAAGTAGATATGTGGACAATGTACTTTGACGATGCTTCCAATCGGAAGGGCTTTGGAGTATGGATCCTTCTAGTTTTACGAGAGGGAGAACATACTCCCATTTCGATCAAGGTAGATTTTGAGGTCACCAACAACGTCGCGGAGTATAAAGCATGCATCACAGGACTTCAACCTGCCATAGAAATCGGAGCCAAGAATATCGGGGTCTTTGGTGACTCCGATCCGATCATTAATTAAATCTCACGAAGTGGAAGGTACGTAGTGAAGCCTTGGCACCCTAGCAGGCACATCCGATCAAATTATCGAAACATTTTGACAAGCATTTCCTATACCTACCTTCCTAGAGATGACAACCAATTTGTGGATTCTTTAGCTAAATTGGCATCCATGATTAATATCCCTAGTGGCATTCATTCAATGCCTATTCATATAGAGCGACTGAGTCAACCTCGCACACATCTATGCCCTAGAATTGTCTAGTACTCGACCAAACTAGTTGGTACCATGACATATATTAGTATCGGAAAAACAAGAATACCCACTGAACTCCACACCTAGAGGCCAATGAGCCATTCGGATGCTAGCAGCTCAATTCTTCATTAACTAAGGACAATTGTGCAAGAAAATCAATACATAAATTAGCTTACTTTGTGTCAATCAACATGAAGTAGAGTGTATCATGACAGAAATTCATGGTGGGGAATGTGGACCCCATATGAATGGAAGAATCTTAGTTCAGAAAATTCGGAGGCTAGGATACTATTGGTGGACGATGGCAGCGGACTGCCATGAATTTGTTAAGAAGTGCCATAAGTGTCGGTGTATGCAAACTTGCAGCACCAGCCACCATCTTTTCTCATGACACTTGCATCGCCCGGACCATTCTTGGTTGAAGTAGCCTCCTATGTAACCTTAACACCAAAGCAAGTGGCAAAGTTCATCACTTGGAATATTATTTGTCAATATGGGTACCTCATAAATTGATTAGTTACCATGGTAGTCACTTCAAAAAGGAAGTAGCACACCTCATCGGACAAGCACAAGATTATAAATCACAAATCTTCTCCTTATTGCCCTCAAACCAACGGAACAGTCGAGGCGCCAACAAAAATATTCACAAAATAGTGGAGAAGATGGCTGTCGGCTATAAAGATTGGCCTGACAAGTTGCCTTTTGCCTTATGGGTAATAAGACCTTTATTAGGACCTCAATGGGAGCAACACCCTACTTCCTATTGTATGGTATGGAAGCAGTCCTTCCAATAGAAATTGACATTCCCTCGTCACGGATCATTGCAAAAAGTCGATTCTTAAAGCGGAATGGGTTAAGGAATGCTACAAAGAGTTAGTGTTCGCTGGATGAAAGGCGCTTGAATGCCTAACACAATGTCCAAATATACCAGGTATGTATATCAACGGCATTTAATAAGAAAGGAAAGCCTCGTAATCTACGGGTTGGAGATCTGGTGCTGCAAAGATATTAGAGCACCGATTTACGATCCTCGAGGAAAATTTAGGCCTAACTGGAAAGGCCTATTTGTACTCAATCATATACTTCCAGGAGGAGCTGTTAAATTGACTAACTTAGACGATGAAGAGATTTTTCAAGTATATTAACTTGGATCAACTAAAGAAATACTACGTTTAGTATGGTACTAAATAGATCGTGTAATGGACTATGTCCGACCCAACCAGCTGTCTTGTAGGCGGTGCCAACCACCGTCCGGATAGCGGCAGATTGGCTGGTCTAAGCAACCCCTCTAGCCATATTTCATATTTAATTATTATGTTCTTTTGATGGTCCAATCGGATGGTCTCGTTTATTTAATTCTTTATTTGTCATTTGTGACGGTCCAATTACACCGTCCACTTGTTTAATTAATTCTTTAATTATTATTTTATTTTGACGGTGGTCCAAATTTATTATTTACTCCTGTAGGTGCGCAATAACATAAATATAGCATAAAAGTGAGCATAAAACTTACTTTTTACTTTTATCAATAAAAGGTAAGCCTACTACTTACCTGAATACATAGCTAAATAAAGGGAAATAAACGAGCATACTACTTGGAAAATAAAGCTGTTCTAAAGAGGCAAAACTAAAACTCCTAAATTTTATTAACAAATTCAGCCCTAGTCGATCTTCACTTTCTTCCCTTTCATATCGCTAGACTAGGCCGCATCCTCCTAGGTGCGCTTCTTTAGGTCTTCGATCATGCGTGCCCTCCTTTCTTCAGCTTGCTTAGCCTCGGCTTCCCTCTTGCGGGCTCATTCATTAATTTAGGGGTTTATTTTGCGAATTTGAAGTGGTGATGCAGCGAGAATTACTCCTCCGGGATCCCGCTATCGATTTCTCGGTGCCTTGTGACGCTTGGAATCTACTACATTATCCACTCTAGATAATACTCAAAAACAAGCAATGGTTCGCTCATCTGCAGGTTTTAGCAACTTCGGTATGTTCATCCGAGTGCTCTAGTCATGACGAAACCTACGTAGAGCTACCAAAACCTCGCAAACAGTTCAAAGGTAACAGGCCGGACACAATCAAAGTAAGGAATTGCCTGTTCTCATCCCATTTTCCGCAATACACGGTCGGGAAATACTACGTACTGGTTTTTAGATCCAACAAACGTACAAAAGGGTAATACTCCGTATGTGTCCTAAATTGGGACACTTTCTAGTGCTTAATGTACAATTCAATGGTACTATGGTTTCTAAGCCAAGCCTCCCACCAGGACGTAAGATGACCGAGTAACCACACTCGATCGCTTCAGCTGACGTAACCGTGTCTCCGTGTACAAGTCCACATCTGCAGGACACTAAACGAGCGTAAGGTGCTCCATTAGCCAAATCTACATACAACAAATAGAAAATTTTTAGAGTCATACTATCAAATTCAGCCTTATTTACTGCCGAACATGGGCAAAATCAGAACTTAAAAAAAGGGGCGACAAAAATGAAAAATCGAAACTTGGGGCGGGACCGAAGGCTTTTCAACCTCACCGGCGCCGGACCACCACCCTTGGCCGGCGCCGCTCACCTCGCCTCGCCGCTTGTTCCTAGGTATTGTGTTATGCTTACCGCAATACAAGGGGTTACCCATTAAGTCCTCATCTGGATTTGCTTCAACCTCGATCCAGCCCTATGATAGTTTCGAGCAACGATAAACGGTGTTAGGGAGCAATGATCCTCCACTGTTTAATGAAACTCGATCACGCAGCCAGAGCCATGTCCATGTGACCTCCCACTAACGAAAACCACCTATCGGGTAGTTGATTATAGCCTAATGTCTCCGAAAATGGGCGTGGCCTGTGGAGTGCATAGGGAGATAATGCTTCGATGAGGTTCATTAGGTGAACCTCATCCCTAATAAGAATCCAACTCAGATTCAAGCGCTTATAGGTTTCAAACATATTGGACAAGGGTTTCGGCATCAAAGGTTTCGTTTGGCATTAAATGCCTATAATGTCATCAAATTCCTTAGGCAGGGACAAAACTCCTCATCCTCAAACCTAAACACATGGTAATGTGGATCCCGGATGGCCACAACGAGCCCTTAAGAAAGTCCAGTAGACTTTCACCGCCTAATCGTTGAACAAGGTGTTCGATCCAGTATTTGTATAGCCCTACCCTATCGTCATCTATCATCTCGTGCTTCCAATGGGACAACTTAGTCATATAATTCATCTTTGAGAGTGAAAAGGAAATTCAAGGTGCTAAGGCAATTTTTTTAGGAACTATTTTTTCGAAGGATTGTAGAAGAAGGTTTTGGAAGGTGTAATTTTCGGTATTTGGCTAAGGGTCCAATTTATAACGAGTCTCCGGGTTAAGAGTCTTGCTATGCCACGCCACTTGAAGTTGCTCGACCTGCTTGGCCAGCGCAGACTAGGCTGCTCGGTCGACTTATTTTTCTGCCCGAGCACTCCTAGGGCCATTTTTCTGTTTCGCTTCAAGCCCACTTTGGTCAAGCCCTATTATTTTGGACTGTGCACTTACAATTTCTTATTTCTCATTTTATTATTTTCTTTTTAGGGGAATGGGGGCTAGTGCAAATGTTTTTGGATTTATCTTTATAATTTTTCCTTAGAATTCTTTTGCATCATATTAATAAAAGAAAGCATTTTCAGAATTGAGTCTTTTGCATTGATCCCATTGCATGGAGTCAAAATATTACAAAACATTAAATTAAACAAAAGCACCCTACAAGGCGAAGATCAATCTTCGTCATCAAAGAGTTAATTGCAAAATCCTCCGGAATGGATGTGGAAAATCGTCCTTCCCCACCAGCTTGTGAAGAGTTAGCGCCACGGTCCCAAGGAGATTAAGAAGCTCCATAAGAAGGTCCGCTATAAGACATTCGGTGGAAATAAATCGGGTTCTCGTGACGATTAAGTACTTGGAGAGGAAGGATGTCCTATGATCCTCATAAAAGTTAGACCCGAGCATCGTAAGAACTAGGCTCGAAAGCAAATGTGCTAGGCCCCACCTCGGAAGCATTACAATGGTGTGCACGATGTGAAGAACATCGGGAAGTACCCGCTCCGGACATACCTCCAGGTGTTGTTGGCTAGATGGGTGTCTCCGAGTACTCGAGCTACCAAGGAATCCTCCCGACGAAGAAGATCTAGATCGATGCCTCTACAAAATAATGGACAAATAGCACATTTACTAAAAGCTTAGTAAAGTTAGCACTTCATTAACTAAGACTCACCCGAAATGTTTGGAAGGTCTTTTTGGTGAGTAAATCTCGAATACCTCCGAGGGCGGATTGGAATCGATGGACATGGTCCGAGATTGCTCCCGGTCATACTACAAGATACATTATGTTAACAAGACGCTTTTAGCATACAACTAAAAGTAAAGAGCATAAAACTCTTACCCCTTGCCGGTTCTTAGGGGAGGATGCCCCCACACTCCTCTTCTAGAATTTATGGAATTCTTACATAACCTAGGGATTCCCTGAGGTTGGGACACAAGCAACATCAAGGTTCGAGATATGAATGTCCTCCAGGATAAGCTATAAGAGATGAAGTTAATTTCCGCACCAGAACTTCAGCTACACAAAGAAGGAGAAAAATATGAAGGCTCACCAGTCGAATCACAATCCGCCCTACGTGATAAGCATGGAGGAGTGCAGGTTCAAAAGCTGGGTATAAGGATACCCGGTAATCACTTCTTCCTACTCTCGTTGAGTAAGAAAGAGAAATAAAACATGTTTTCTGGTAGATCATAAGGAACTAACGAAGGCCATGTGTTATATTGGATTTGGGGCGTGACTCGTTCGCCAAGGTACCAACAAAACCAAAAAGGCCCTTGAAACAAGATCCTTCACTAGCTCAATTCTCGTGTAATAGTTACACTTAAAGGAAGTTGAAGTTGGGTCCATGGATGGACGTTAGCCTGTACACATAAAACCCATAAGGAGATAAGAAAAAAGGACAAAAATTGGGCAGTAAACACCCGACATATGGCCGGCATCGACTACCACGGCCGTGCCCACAGGCTGTGGGCTGGGGCAGCGAGCAAGGCGGAGAAACAAAGTTTTGGGGGCATTTTTACTCAAATTTAAAGCTTGAAAGTGACATACCGAAGCCACACGGTTGAGGGCAGACCTCAAAAGACCTAGATCATGAGTTTTGGGTCATTGAAGATGAATCTTGGCCCATGATATCGAGGCCGGAAATGAAGGTGGATTCCTTGAATCGGACGAAAGGCGAGGAATGGTGAGGGAATACTCATATAGCCACGACTACATTTTGCAAGAAAAGTGAGACTTTTATCCATACAAGATAAATTATTCTGGCAAGAAAACAAGAAATGAAGCATACCTCAATGATCTTCCACAAGCCGCATAAAGGAAGATAGTTTGTCAAGTCCCTCTCGGCCTTTGTATGCCTCACACCGGAGTGTAAACCCTTAATAAGGCAAGTGTAAGCAGGCGCACCCAATTAAGGTCTCTAATCTCATCCAAGTTTGCTAAGTTCACCAAATAATGAACATGCACCTTTGAATCTTGATCAAAGAAGATTGATGTGCTTAGCATGACGGCAAGCACGATGAAGACTTATTATTCGGGGGTATGTTGAAGCCAAAACTCAACATTCTCAAAAGCCTAAAAAGAATAGTATATTTAATGTGTTCTCCGGAGGAAACCTATTAGCCAATGGACCAAGACGTCACATAAATAGTCACGGTTTTTATACAAACTTTGATCGTAGATGTAACACCCCTAGACCCACCCTAGGAGTATTACATGCCACGGTTCCCGAGAGGAACCCCTAAGGCTGCTTAAGATCTCAACTTGGGGTTAATAACCCTTTCTTGGATTGGCTGAAGCGCGGTTCTAGGTTTTCGAAGGTTTTTCGGAAATTTCGGCGAGTTTTCTTTGCAACTTGGCTAATCCCATAGGCTTAAAGCACTAACCCTGCGCGAAACACATTCATAACTCAACGAGCCACACGCTCGGAGTATCACAACACAACTCAACGGGCCATACGCTCGGAGTATTCACATAGGGCTTTTACATTCTTAATCAAAACTTAAGTTCACATACACCGATCTTTACAAGCATGAAAAACATAAAATTCAAAATAAGTCCAGAGAAGTCCTATCCAATGGTTCACTTCTTCTAAAAGCGAAAAGCAACCCTGGGAGTCTTAACTACGTGCACGAAATGTTGGTGAGGTCATGAGCTCCACTAGCCCAGTGAATAATCCAAACCCAACCCCGGTTTCACTTTGCACATTAATTCATTAACAAACACACGTAAGTTCACAATCTATTCATAACATGCGATTCGGATCATACATGATTAAGACATGCGAGATTCTAAACTTACCAACTTACCGAGAAGTACAATGACATCATTTACTCATGAATTCAATCAAACATACTTCATTCATCTTTCTACGCAAGTAAGTCATAGAATCATTCATCATGTAAATCATTTATCACGTAAATCATATCTTGCTTCTTATCATAATAATTTCTTATGAAGTCGGGATTCATTCTTCTTTTCATTCTTCTTCTTGAGTTCAATCGACATGCACGATCATTCATTCCTTCATATCATAATTCTTTTAAGTCTTCTTAGTTTCGAATGGAAAGAAGATTTATGCTCTGCTCTAAAGACCTAGTTCTTAGAGCCAAAATAATTCGTGGGCTCGGTTCACGGAGGCATATAATTGATGGCCTCGAGGCAAAGTAATTCGTGGCCTCGAGGCAGCCTCCTTTCCTCGAAGGACGCATACTCGTCAATAATTCGTAGAAGCAAAATAATTCCCGGCTTCGGGTTGACGAGACACTTCTATGGCCATAGCTTCAGAGGGTTCTTTAATTCGTGGGGTCTTAGATCAATAACACAATCCTTTCTCCCTTCTTTAGTTCTTTATGTTTCTTATCTTCTTATTACTTATACATAAGATATACTTAATTCATATAATTCATGCTCGGCACGTTCATGTGTAACTTCTTCAAAACAAGCAATTCACATAAGCAAGTTCCAATTCAAGTATAATCAATTCATTTCACATACGCATGCTTATATCATTTATAATCGATGTAATTCGGGATAAACACATAATCACATAAACATGCCAACTAGGATTCCTAATCAATGAACTCATCGTTTTCATGATCATGTAATATCGCGTATAGGTGGTTAATGGTTCTATAACTTTCCTTAATCGATATATATCTTTTAATCTAGCCACATAGCTTCTTAAATCTCAGCTCCTAATTCAATTACTCATGTAGTTCCGATTTTGCTCAAAACAGGACATTTTCACTTAAAATTGCATATCTCCCAAGCTACTCATCCAATGCATACCAAATTTTACAGGAAATTTCCATAAATTGCCATGAAGCTGCAGTAAAAATTACAGGAAATTTGGGCTACACATGAATTCACAGAAATTCAGACAGCATACTTAATTCATAGAAATCTGCACATGAATCATGAAATTAACTTTCCGATTTTTCCCCTAATTCTGCTCAAGCTAATCTCATCCAATTCTCAATAATCATGCTCAATAATACTTAAACATCACAAATTCAGAACTAGATATCACATAATCACAACATACTCTTTGATTCGTGAGTCGCTAATTTAGTGAATTTAAGTCTTCAACTTCTTCAATTAAACCTAAGGTTTCCAATTTCATACTTCGAATTCATGTTCAATCCACCTAATTCATTTTATTTTGGAGGATGAATTCAGATTGCTCACCTTAGATTCTTAGAGGTTCTAAGAATTTCGGTTTTAGAGGGTTTCGGATTGGGTTTTGCTTCCTCTTCTTCCTCCTTTCAGCTGCCCTCGTGGCTCTCTTGCCCTCGATTCCTCTCGCTTTATCCCTGCTTTGTCTCTCCTTCTTTCACCCTCTGCTTCTCTTTCCTTTCTCCTTCGTCCACCGCCTATCCTCGGGCCTGCCGTGCCCGCCGGCTACCGGTTTCCTCGCTCCCGCTCGCTCTCCCTCTCTCTCTGCGCGTTCTCCCTCTCTCGCTTGCCTCTCGCTTCCTCTCACTCTCCTCTGTTTCTATTTCTCCTTCTTTCCCTCTCTCTGCCTGGTTGCTCTTCGTCCCAGTTTGGGTTTCTTTCTCTTAATTTCCTTATTCCACCTAATTAGCTCGGTGCTCTCTTTCAATTGGACCCCTTGCTTATTCTTGCTTAGTAATCTGCCAACTCTCCCTTTCTCATTTCCTTTGCTTTTCTTTTCTTTTTATTTTAAATTGGGCCCAACCTAGCTTCACAAGGCCCAATTTAGCTAGCCCACGCTTGGGTTTCAATCCTCGGGTTCTAATTCGACTCGGAAAAATCAATAATTCACTTAATTTAATAATTTCGAATCTTTCACTTAACTTTTAGTAATTTAATTCATTAGCAAGCACGCACCTGAAATTTCGGGGTCTTAGAGTAGACTAAAGGATCCCCGAGAAGCCCAAACCCAACAAGACAGAAAAATCAAAAGGTGTAATAGTCATCCGCCCAAAATGTGTCCCAAAAACACTCACTAATAGCATCGATGGGATCACGCTCTTTTTATCACATAAATGCTAAAGCAAGATATAGGGAACCAAACCTGGCACTAGCCATAATGTCCTCCAAGGGGTCGTTCCTTTCTCTAAATGTCTCTTAAGGTTTTCTCTTGGAGAGTATAAGTCACCCTAGAGAGGAGGGTGAATAGGGTGATGAGGAAACTTGCTTGAATTAAAAATAGATATGAATATGAGGTGAGCGTGAAGCAAGGTTAAACTCGTAAAAGCATAAACTCGGATTTTAGTAAGTAGTGAAGAAATAGATTAAACGGAATTTTGAAACCTGTCCGAGTCTAGAATGTACTCGGAAAAGTTATAACTCGGAAAATACGTGGAAACCCTCCTAGGGCGGAAAACCACGGATCGTGCTAATCTAAGCACGAAGTCGAATCCACTATGACGACTCGGACAATCGCTCAACACTTTTCCGAGTTGTATAAAAGGAACCAGGTATAATAATCTCGTACTTATAGAATTTTGATTCCAAGGCATTCTCTGTTTGCTAGAAACTTTTCTAAGTGATACGGTATCTTATCTAAGTGATACGACTTTTACTTCGTATATTTCTTGCTTATCCTTGAGTGACTCGGAAAATTGATATGCATATCTCACTCGGTTCCGAGTCCCCCATCACTCGAGTTGATCGCGTATTGAATAGACCGAGTATTTCATCTTTCCTCACTCAAATCGACTTCTAGTTATTAGCTCTATTACGATATAGTCAGTACTTCTAGTATGTTTCTTACTTGGTCTATATCAAATTATTTCACTCCGATATTCTTTCTCGAACTTGATTCTTCGCTTAGACTAAGTCGGATGGAATTCCGAGTATCATGGATGTCGGACTCGGAAAATTCCATTCCTCTTCGACTCGGATAATTAGTTGTTTAATTATCATAATTATTTTATTATATGTGTCTAACCTTGGACCAAAGTATTTTACACTTTGAGAACCAAAGTTGATTTACTTTTGTAGGTTATTCAAGCGAGGATACACCTTTTTCAAACCACAAAAGTAACCGGCTTCAAAACGTCAAATCACTAGCAGACATGGCTTTTCACCTTCTCTGCTCCAGTCCCAAAAGATTGTGTCGGGCTGTCTGTTTCCAAATCTTGAAAACCGGAACGCTAAGCTTAATGGTGGTTTCCACCTTATCTTTCAAGACGCCACCAGTGGTTTTGGGACTTCAAGAGAGTTAAACCGTTGTCCAACGTTCACATTTCAATGGATACTTTCTTAGTGACTCGGAAAGCTTACATCAACGGTCACAAAGGACTCTCGGTCAGCAGATGAAGATAACGGCTACTCTGCCTGGTTATCTATAAATAGAAGCCACCTCACAAGACTTGAAGATTGCCGAACATATTGTTAATACACATTCTTGCTCAAAGACTTTGTATACATTCTCAATCTTCTACTTACAACTCCTACTCTGTAATTTATTACTTTCGAGTTGTAAGGTCTTGTACTTTGTTACAAACACTTTCTTACTTTCTCTGCAAGGTCCCTTGACTAAGCTGTAAGGGTTAACTCAGCTTAGTTGTCCCTAGCTGTAAGGGTTATCTCAGCTAGGAAGTACTAGATCGAGATAAGGGAATTTTTGAGTCTAGGAAAACTTTTATAGAGTTGTCTAAGGGAGCAACTCGGGTTCGATCAGTTCACGGTATTTTGTGGACTCAAAATAGTGGATTTGACTTCGTGCTTGGACTAGCACGGTCCGTGGTTTTCTCGCCCCAGGAGGGTTTCCACGTAATTTCTAAGTGTTATCTTTCCGAGTTCATTCTAGACTCGGACAGCCATATTACTCCTGCTTGACTTGCTTATTTATTCGTGATAGCATTTACGAGTCCAAGCTTTTCGACCCTGTTTTTGACTCGGAACTCGTGTCTGTCTCTTCGTTAACAAAAGAGCTAACGTTTCCACGAAAAACTTCCATCACCCTACACATTTAGTTGAAATTTTGTTGACAATGTCCCATTTGATCGGGTGATATTTGAAATCATCCCTTAAACATCCCCATGAAAAAAACTCTTTTGAATAGCCCGACTAGCTTGAAATTGCAAAGGACTAAGAAAAGAGTTGAAAAGTATGTCAAGATGCTAAATTTTAAGTTTTTGATGAGAGTGAACCCCCTCCCCAAAATCAACGAAGAAAGATATTCAATTTTCTAACTGCAAATTCTTCTCCTCACCCTTTACACCCAAAGGAACTCGTAACTATGATAATATACAAGATCCTCACCCAAACTCAAAATGATGTGAGCGATCGACTATTATCTCGCATCCCTAACTTACCGGATAGCTTTTTGACAATTTAATTCTCAAACCTAACATATACTCGATCCCTAAGAATACAATGATGACTAATAATTTCCTCATACTTCTTGTAAAAGAATTTTATAGTTGCATTTATAAAACGAAGGTAAGAATCTTATAATGGTATTTAGGAGTTCATAATACAAATCACATAAATAAAACTGGCTAAAACATAATCGACCAACATACATAGGGTTCTTACGTGTTATGTTCTGTCCAAGAATCACAACAAGCACCACAACAACTTCTTAACCTTTATTTGAGCATCCACTAATCTAAGTCTACACCACACATCCCATTTTCGTAATTCACAACATGACTTAGGTAAGAGGAACATATGGAAAAGCTGAAAGAAAAGCAACAAGCATGAATACTCTATACACTCATATGCATAATGAGATCGAACCCCCAACATACAAAATTTCACACAAACAAATAGTTCGACTCTTACTAGCTATTATAGGCCATATCTTTTCTAATTTAAATAAGAAAATTAATAGTGAGAGTGAAAGTAAGAGATTACCCACATTTGATTTCCAATTAACACTTAGGTTTGGTTTTGGGCTTGATTTGATAGGAATTCGATATTCGTTACGCTTCCGAGTCCTTTTGTTAGCCAAATACTTCACTTCTCATTATCCATTTGCCTTCACCACCATGGATGTTAAAAAGGGTCTCTTTCATGACTCTCACTCGCCCTCTGTTTCCATCTTGCCCAAACCAATCAACAATCGGCCTTTCACTACCCTTGGTGGTCTCCATCTGTAGGAACCATGGCCCGTCCCCCGAGACCAACCTAGTTTCCCCACGAATTGGTGGGTTTAAAATTTTTCTTTTTGAAGATGGACATTATTTACGTTTTGAAGATCGATTTTTGAAATTGCGGATGAACCTCTTATTGGGATTTCGAATTGTACAAATTAAGTTAAAATGAATTAAGGTTGAATGGCAGCTTTATTAATCACCTTTAGTTTAGAAATTATTTTCGGATATCTCAGGATATTATTTCATAACTAAAAAATATAAAAAATTTAGGGTTTAATTGCTTCTTCCATGGGGCTTAGGGCTAAACTGTTGTGAAAACACCTATTTGAACCGAAGCCCCACCCACTCGACCACTCGGCGCTAGTGAGAATCAGCACCTCGTGGTAGGCGACGCCGGCCGGGGCTGTGGCCGAGGTGGTCGACTTCAGCCTCTAGCCTGGTTAGACGATCCAAAAACCTCTTATTTTTAAAAAATTTAATCATAAATAAACAAGAGGCAAATCAATAGAAACAAATCAAAAAAGGAGTCGCTAGTCGGTTTTAGGGATAAAAACTAATAAAAATAGAATAAAGAAATACTCTTCCAATCTTAGTATGGGAAAACTAAGCTTGGAAGAGGTTAAAAATGACTCCACCGGTCTAGAATTGAGAATCTATATTTGGGGCCAAGGGTACGAAACGTAGGGATAATCGCTTCTATTCCACCGTCAAACGATAATCTTTACTAGTGAAGGTTTGCTCGGGGAGAGTCTAAGTCACCCTAGAGGGGGTGAATAGGGAGATAGAAAATTCTTTCTGGAAGCACACACTTTTGCGCGAGAATAGAGACGAAGACAGATTCCGAGTTTATCAACATGGTCGAAAAGATTGGACTCGGAAGGCAATCAATCGAAAGAACAAGAGCGATAAAGCTATCCGAGTCTAGAATGAACTCGGAAAGATAACACTTAGATTTTACGTGGAAACCCTCCCGGGGCAGAAAACCACGGACCGTGTCAATCCAAACACGAAGTCAAATTCACTATTTTGAGTCCACAAAATACCGTGAAGCGATTGAACCCGAGTTGCTCACTTAGACAACTCTATACAAGTTTTCCTAGACTCGGAAATTCCCTTATCCGATCTAGTACTTCCTAGCTGAGATAACCCTTACAG
Organism: Talinum fruticosum; assembly: GCA_021018815.1. Taxonomy (NCBI): domain Eukaryota; kingdom Viridiplantae; phylum Streptophyta; class Magnoliopsida; order Caryophyllales; family Talinaceae; genus Talinum; species Talinum fruticosum. The sequence goes on along the minus strand of JAITYX010000001.1, from coordinate 15,106,119 downwards.
CTAGGGACAACTAAGCTGAGTTAACCCTTACAGACTTAGTCAAGGGACCTTACAAAGAATGTAAGAAAGAGTTTGTAGCGAGTACAAGACCTTACAACTCGGAAAGTAATGAATTACGAGTGGGAGTTGTAGGTTGAAGATTGAAAGTAAATACAATAACTTTGAGCAAGTATGTGTATAAGTAATATATTCGGCAACCTTCAAGTCTTGTGAGATGGCTTCTATTTATAGATGATCGGGCAGAGTAGCCGTTATCTTCATCTGCTGACCGAGAGTCCTTTGTGACCGTTGATAGAGGCTTTCCGAGTCACTCGGAAAGTATCCATTGTAATATGAACGTTGGATAACGGTTTAACTCTCTTGGAAGTCCCAAAACCATTAGCGATGTCTTGAAAGATAAGGTAAAAACCACCGTTAAGCTTGGCGTTCCAGTTTTCTAGATTTGGAAACAGACAGCCACGACACAATCTCACTGGGACTGGAGTAGAAGGTGCAGAGCCATGTCTGCTGGTGATTTGACGTTCTAAAGCCGGTTACTTTTGTAGTTTGAAAAGTGTATCCTCGATTGAATAACCTACAAAAGTAAATCAATTTCGGTTCTCAAAGTATAAAATACTTTGGCCCAAGATTAGACACGAGATAATAAAATAATTTCGATAAATAAACCAACTGATTATCCGAGTCGAAATGAAATGGAATTTTACGAGTCCAAAATCCATGATACTCAAAATTCCATCCGACTTAGTCTAAACGAAGAATCAAGTTCAATAAAGAATATCGGAGAGGATTAACTTGATATAGACTAAGCATGAAATGAGCTAAGAATACTGACTATAACAAGATAGGACTTATAACCACAAGTCGGATTCGAGTGAGAAAAGACGAAATACTTGTATATTCAATCTACGATTAATCGAGTGAAGTCTGGACTCGGAACAAAGAGCCGGTTTTACGAGTCGCTACGGATAAGCAATAAATATAATAAGTAAGGGCTGTGTTACTTAGAGAAGATACTATTTTACTCAAATAAGTTTCGAGACACGAGAGAATGCCTTGGAATCAAAACTCTATATGTATGAAATTGTTATACCCGATTCCTTTTATCTAACTCGGAAAAGTATTGAGCGAATGTTCGAGTCTTCAACTAGTTTCGATAGCGAATTTAAATAACATATTAAAAGCGAGACACGCAACATAATTAGACATGAAAATAAAGGCAACAAAAGCATGCTAACGAAAGCGAGTAAAAGCAAGTACGAAAACGATAAATGAAAGCAATAAAGAAAGAAAAGAAAAGCAAAAAGAAATGAAAGCGAGAAATAAAAATTACAATCGAGCGGGGAGGAATTAAAAGCGATACAAATTTTATCCACAATACGTAAGCGATGAAATCATAAAAGTAAATAAACCGTCACGAAGGCCGAATTGGTGCCCTACGGTTGTCCCACCTGTTGATTTGGATCTCGAATATGGATTTGACAATACGACGGTGGTGAATTGAATAGGCTTTTTGTGAACTCCTTTATGTAGGTAGGTAGAAAGATGTATTACGATGGCGTTTTGGGTTCGGATGTAGTTAAATGGGGAGTAGAGTAGGAATAGTTTGAAAAGAAACCAAGATATCAAAATACGAAAAGGAGTATTTAGTAGCTCTTAGTTTAGCTTCAACGAAGATAACGTTAAGGAAAAGGTCATTGCTAAAATGAGAGCCTAAGCTTTCTATTTGTAGGAAATGAGTAGGTCACAAAATGACCTAGGTTAACGACTCAAGCAACCGTCCAAAATAGGCATGAACCAACTGGAAAATCAATAAAAAATGGTCCAAAAGATAAGGGATAGAAGCTGGATCCGGGATGCATGGCACCGGCCATAAACGGCGTCATTTGGTCCTCTAGCTTCGTCGTGTTGCAGCAAGACTCTAGGAAAAACGTAACGTTTAGGTGAAATAGAACCCAGTGCGAGGCGTCGGATATAAACAACATCGTTTTAAGTAAGCTCGTGTCTCGGTTGGATTGTTTGGAGCAAAATGCAGCGTTTTGGTGATTCCGACCGTGAAACGCGGCATCGGACACAACATTGTTTTGATGTCTTCAGCTCCGTGTCTGGGTTGGATGCTAGTAGTGAAACGCGGTGTTTTGAGCCTGGATTGCTCTGTATGCGGTGCTCGGTCTTTTGTTGACTTTAGAGGTTTGACCAATGCTTGGACTGTCTGAAAGAAAAGTATTTTTGGATCGACCTAAGGCAAAAGGCTATTTATTTGGTGCTAACGGGCTTGTGGTCTATCGGCTTCGTCACACCAATCAAAGACCGCCCGTGATACAATCCTTAAACAGGACTCATGATTTCATCATCGAGCTAACAAAATAAATAAGAGAAAAGGGATCACAAATTTTAGGTTTCTACAGTTAGCCCCACTTTGACCGAGTTTGAAAGACGAAGGGTCAAAGTAAACACTAAAGGATACTTATCTCTTTTTTGTGCATTGTTTTGAACGTTAATTGTTGTGCGATGTCCGGAATTGGTTTCGTCGAACCTAAACTCTAAGACATGGCCTGGACTTGATTGCAACACATGCGTTCGAAGTCCGATAAGAAGATCCTGAGCTTGGCTTGATTGGAGCCTAAAGCTCGGTAAACCTTTATGCTGAAACTTTGATTGTTCTTTGATCCCAAGCTTGGCCTCATAATTTATTATAGTAACACATTTGTTAGTTAATAATCACATTGATGAATGTTCGGTATTTTACCTCAATAATCCAAGTCCAAAATAGATCGAAAATCTAATTTGTAAAAGTTAACATGGTGGGTCCGAAAGCTCCATTTGCATGCACATGGTGCCATGAATCCAATTGCCATGCACTGATAGGACTTCATAAGCTAGACCACTAGCTAGGGCTCTAAAGTTACTGCCGATGGGGCGTCGTCGAGCCTCCTCCCGTGCGCCGGGCAGCCTTTGATAGGCCTTTCCTCGGCGTCCGTCGGATTTCCTCTTGGTCTCCTTGTATTTTTTTTTACTTGTCTTGTGTTTTGGGCATGCCTTGTCCGAATTTGTGTATAAAAAGGGCGGTTAGTGTGTTCATTTTGAACACTTTACTTACTCATCTCTTGCTTTCTCTAGGTTTGCTCTTGTAGTGCTCTTGTTTTTCTCTTTGAAAAAACTAATTGGTTTTCAAAACACAACTCTCCAAATATGTCTTGAAGAAAGGCTCATCCAACTAAACGAACCCGGGCCGAGAAGTTGGTTCATGACAACTTCCTAGAGTAAGAGTGGTGTCCCCATGATGAATGGAGCCCAAACGATCTCTTGGTGGAAGTTGAGAATCATGTGTCTTCACTCGCTATTACTTCATCGGTAAGCTTGTTAGCTTAATCTTCTATATTTGTTCGTTTAGAGTGGTGCTTCTAAAAATCTTCTTGGATTTTCATCTTGCATAAGGGCTCTATTCGGAGTAGTGTGGCCATGCCAAAGTTCATGGAGACATGTAGAGAAAGGAACTACGCTTTAGAGGATGTCATGGATAATGCCGGGGTTGGTTCCTTTTTACCGCTTTAAACCATTTATGTGACAAAAAGAACGTGATCCCATTCGAGCTATTAGTGAGCGCTTTTGGGATACAACTAACACCTTTCATCTTCCTTTCGAGGAGATGACCATTACTCCTTTTGATTTTGTCTGTCTTGCTAGGGTTTGGGCTTATTGGGGAGCCTTTAGTCTACAATTAAAGCTTGTATAAAAGTCATGACTATTTGTATCACCTATTCGGTCCCGTGGCTAGTAGCTTTCCTCAAGAGAACTTCTTTAAATACACTCTCTTCTTTTTATGTTTTTGAAAATGTTGAGTTTTGGGCTTAGCACACACCTCAACAATAAGTCCAAATCATGCTCGCTCTTTTGCTAAACACATCAATTTTCTCCGACCAAGTTTCAAAGGTGCACATTCACTATTTGGTGAACTTAGCGGATCTAGATTGGATTAGAGAGCTTAACCGGGCGCACTTGCTTATACTTCCCTTATAAGGGGTCTATGCTCTGAGTGCGGCATACCAAAGTCGACAAGGACTTCACAAACTATCTTCCCTATGTGGCTTGTGGAAGATTATTGAGGTATGCTTTATTTCTTCTTTAAATATCAAAACATTTTTATCTTGTATGGATAAAAGATCTCACTTGTCTTGTAAAATTATAGTTGTGGTCTGTATGAGTATTTTCTCGTGCCTTTCGCCCAATTCAACGAATCACCCTTCATTCCCGGCCTCGGTATCATGGGCCAAAATCTATCTTCAACAGCCCAAAGCTCATGATCTAGGCTTCTAGAGATACGCTCTCAACCATGTAGCTTCGGTATGTCACCTCCAAGCTTTAAATTTGCCTCAAAATACATGTCAAAATTTTCCTCCCTCACCGCCTCGCTAGCTGCCCTCGCCCGACCCGGTGGGCACGACCGTGGTGACCAACACCTATCATAAGCTGGGCAATTGTGCTCAATTTTTGTCGTTTTTGCTTATCTACTTATGGGTCCTCTATGTGCAAGCCAATTTCCATCCACGGGCCCAAATTCAACTTCCTCCAAGTATAGGCGTGGCATGGGAATTAAGCCGGAGGAGGATCTTGTTTGAGGGTCCTTCCAGGTATTTTTAGTACCTTGGTGAGTGAGTCACGCCTCAAATCCACTACAACACATGGCCTCCGTTTGTTCCTTACGATCCGCCTCGGACCATGTTTTACTTTTGCTCCCTTTCTCAACCGGAGCAAGTAGAAGCGACTATCGGGTATCCTTATACCTAGTTCTTAAACTTGTATTCCTCTTATACTTACAACTTGAGGCGGATTATGATTCGATTGGTGAGCCTTCACCTCTTTCTCCTTTTATGTAGTTGAATTTCTTGTATGGAAATTAACTTCATCATTTTGTAGCTTCTCCTGGAGGAATCCACATTCCGATTCTTGATGTGGATGTCTCCCGACTCGAGGAATCCCCTCATTACATAAGGATTCCGGAAATTCCTAAAGATGAGTGTATAGGGCATCCTCTCCCCGAGACTCGGCAAGGGGTAAGAGTTTTAGACTCTTCACTTTCGGTTGCATGGTAAAAGTGTCCTGCTAATCATCATTAATTTTGCAATATGACTGCGAACAATGCTAAACCATATCTATCGAGTTCCTGTCTACCCTTAAGGGTATCCGAGATTTATTTACCGGAAAGACTTTCCAAACGTTCCGGGTGAGTCTTAGTTAGTGTAAATGCTAACTTTACTGAGCTTTTAGTAAATGTGCTCATTGCTCCATTATTTTTGTAGAGGCGTCAATCTGGAACCTCATTATTAGGAGGCTTCCTCGATGGCTCGGGGGCTCAAGCACACTAACCTCGGCCAACGAGATGCCCTCCGGTAGTACAGCTAGAACGGGCACTTCTCGGCACTCTTCACGTCACATATATTGAAGACTCGGACTCGAACTTATAGTACTATCAAGGACTTAGGTACAAACCTCATCCTTCTTATGTTTTGATTACAAGTTATTCGAAAATCCCACTCATCTAGGCCCAAGATAATTTTGCACTTAATTATCTTATAGGTTATCTAAATGAGGTTATCCTATTTTTGAATTACAAAAGTAACCGGCTTCAAGCCGTTAATCACCAACAGACAAGGCTTTTTTACTTTTCAACAAGGCTCGGACGCTGTGTCGGGGTTGTTTGTTTTCAAAGCTAGAAATCTTAAATGCTAAGCTCAATGGTGGTTTCCACCTTACTTTTCGGACACCACTAGCTGATTGGAGCACCTTTAGGAGTCTCGCCATTGCACAACCTTCACATCTCAACGGAACTTTTATGAGCGACTCGGAAGAACCATTACAACGGTCACAAAGGACTTCTATTCGGAAGATAGTCACAACGGCTAATCTGCTTGGTCATCTATAAATAAAAGCCAACTCTCAAGACTTGCAGATTGCTAAGACTTGCTAGAATTATTGTCAATACACATTACATAAGCCAAAGTCTTTCTATTCATATTCAATCTTCTATTTGCAACTCCCGACTTATAATTCTTACCTTCCGAGTTGTAAAGTCTTGTAATCAGCCACATACTCTTTCTTACTTTCCGAGTATGGTCCCTTGACCGAGTTGTAAGGGTTAACTCAACTCGGTTGTCCTTAGCTGTAAAGGTTACCTCGGTTAAGAAGTACTAGATCGGATAAGGGAATTTCGAGTCTAGGAAAACTCTATAAGGAATTGTTTAAGGGAGCAATTTTGATTGAGTCAATATGAAAATAGTGGATTTGACTCGGTGCTTAGATTAGCACTGGCCGTGGTTTTCCGCCCTAGGAGGGTTTCCACATATATCCGAGTTCACACTTTTCGAGTCTAATCTAGATTCGGATTGTCATGGTTATTCTTTTCAAGGTTTAATCTTCGAGGTTTGTTAAAATTTCCTCATCACCCTAATCACCCCTCTAGGGTGACTAAGACTCTCCAAGAGCAAACCTTTATACATCATTGTAGTGCTTCGACATAGGGCCTAGTTCATCCGATGTGGGGCCTAGCTTTTCTAAACAAGTGTATGGATCTCCCACCTTTCCAAGCACTTGATTGTCATGGAAACCCCGATTGACTTCCACCGGATGTCCTATAGTGGGCCTTCTCATGGAGCTTCTCAATCTTAGGATTATGGGGCTAGCTCTTCATAAGCTGGTGGAGACAGATCGGTTTTCCATATCCATCTTGGAGGACTTCAACAATTATCTCTTTGATGATGCTTTTGATGATGAAGATTAGTCAATCTCTTATAGGGTGCATTTGTTTTTAATATTTTGTATCATTTTGACTTTTATGGAATGAGATGAATGTAAGGATTCAATTCTAAAATACTTTCTTTTATTAATATGATGAAAAAAATTCTAAAGAAAATTACAAAGACAAATCGAACAAAATTGCATTACACCCCATTACCCCCAAAAGAAAATAATAAAATAAAAAAGAGGAAATTATAAGTGCATGGTCCAAAATAATAGGGCTTAGCTGAAAATGGGCCAAGGGCAGAAATGAATAATGGCCTAAGGAGTGCTTGGGCCAAAAACTAAAGCGAGATAGGCCGGTCCGGCCGACGCGAGCCATGCTCGTGACTCGAGGCTTTTAGCGACTTCCAGTGGCGTGGCACAACAGGACTCTAAACCGGGAGATTGCTTATAAATTGGACCCATCTGTTGGTCAACAAAAATTATGCTTTTCAAACCTTCTTATGCAATTCCTCGGAAAAACGAGCTCCTAAGAAAAATTCCTCGGTGCTTGAAATTCCCTTCTACTTGAAAATATGAATTATATGATTGAGTTGTCCTATTAGATACTCGAGATGACAAATGTTGATAGGGTAGGATTGTCCCAATATGGACTAAATATCCTATTCAACATTCGACAGTGAAAGTCCATTGGACTATCCTAAGGGATGTTGTGGCCTATTAGGGTTCACATTACCACATTTTTAAGTTCGGGGATAAGGAACTGTGTCCCCTACTAGAAGAGTTTGATACTATTCCGGGCATTCGACGTTGTACACAACGTGTTATGCCCAAGTCCTCTGAGAATATGCATGAAACCTTCAAGCGCCTTCGAAGCCGAGCAATGGGAATCTAAGTTGGATTCTTATTAGGGATAAGGTGGACTTAATGAATCTAATGAAGCATTACTACTTTATGTACTCGTCGAATCGCCCTCATTTCGAGATGTTGAGCTACAATCACCTGTATGATAGGTGGTTTCTTACTAGTAGGGGGCCACGGAAATATGGCTCTTGCTGCGTTAATGAGCTTTGTTGAGCAATTGGAGGACTACTCGTTCCTTAACTCCACCGATTGTCACCGAAACCATTATAGGACTAGACCGGGTCAAAGCCAATCCGGACGAAGAGTTTGCTCGGGAGGCCTCTGTTATTGAAGGTGGGCGAGAGAATAACAACTAGGACAAACCAGGTGATGTTAGATAGGCGGCGCTGGCCAAGGGAGGTGGTCCAAGACTCGCCGAGGCTAAAAAGCCTCCGATGTTTGACCAAAGTCTTGGTTTGCTTTTTTGTCCTCTCTTTTTTATTTATTTTTGCTCCTGTTGGTCTGTAAATAAGGTTGAATTCGACCGTGTAGGACTCTTATGGTTTTTTGTATCTCTTGTATGTAGATGTGGTTGATAGAGCACCTTCAACGGACTCAAGCTCCTATAAAAGTGGACTCGTACACGGTGACACAGCTTTGCTAATAAAAGTGCTTGGATGTGGTAACTCATCATCCTACATCCTGGTGGGAGGCTTGGCTTAGAAACCATAGTACTCGTTGAATGGCACATTAACCACCGGGAGGTGTCCTAATTTAGGACACATACCGAGCACTAGCTCGTTGTCGAAGTGAGTGCTGGCACCGCCCATAGTACGACTCGGTTAGGTTGGGCATGGCTGTTGTGCCCTTTTTTTTATTGTCATGAGTAGTATCTCTTTAGTTGATCCTAGTTTGTATACTGAAAAATCTCTTTACCATCCAATTCGATCAATTTTACCGCCCCTTCCGCCAGGTATTACTAAGTAGAAATGGGCCTTGCCCCTAAACTTTCCTCGGGGATCTTGGGTTGGTGCCTTAATCTCTTTTAGAACCAAATCTCCAACCTGCATATTATGAGGCCTCACTTTCTTGTTAAATACCCTTGATATACGCACGTAGTATATTTGGACATTATGTAAGGCATTCAATCATCCTTCATACAACAACACTAACTCTTCGTAGTGTGCCTTAGCCCATTCCGCTCAGGAATCGACTCTCAGCAATGATTCGTGACGAGGAAATGGCGATCTCTATTGGAATGACTAGTTCCATGCCATAAACTAGGGAGCGAGGTGTTGCTCTTGTTGAGGTCCTCATGGAGGTCCGAGTAGCCCTAGTGGACATAATTCAGTCAAACTCGATAGCATGAATGCCCATCTAGCTATCTTACTACTAATGGTCGAGTTGCTCAAGGATGTATTTAATCGGATCCATTGGTGCTACCACATGTACTGTGTGGGCCAACATGTAGTGACTAAGCTTCTTGGTAGCTCGGACTAATGCCACCGATGTCCTCTCTAATGGCGTGTATCTAGTCTCACAATTGAAGAATTTTTATCTTAGATATAGACTGCGTGCTCTTCCTTTCCATCCTGTTTAGCTAACATGGCTCCCATCACGTTTTTTTTTTGTCGCGAGGTATAAAAGTAAAGCCTTCCCTGGTTGGGGCGGCACTAGCACTTGAGGGTTTTCCGGATATTCCTTTACCTTCTTGAATGCTTTTGACACTCGTCATCCCAAATACGCTTAGACCCTTTCTTAGCTTCTTGAAAATGGGTTCACGGACCGTGGTCGGTTTTGATATGAAATGACTAATGTACTATAAATGTCCTAATAAACCTCGTATCTCCTTCTCTATTTTCGATGGCGGAATTTCCCGGATAGCTTTGATCTTATATGGATCAACTTCGATTCCCCTAAGACTAATAACATAGCCTAACATTTTTGCCTAAGGTTACCCCGAAGGCATACTTTTGAATACTAAGGCACATGTTGTACTTTCTTAGTCTCTTGAATAACTTTCTAAGGTCGGGTAAGTGCCCCGCCCTATCTTTGGGCTTAACTATCATGTCATCCATATAGACCTTGGCTTCCTTGTGGATCATGTCGAGAAATAGTGTTGTAGTCATCCTCTCGATATGCATCTCTCGAATTCTTAAGCCCAAATGGCATCACCACATAGTAATACGTCCCTTATTGAGTGTTGAAGGTCGTCTTCTCCATGTCCTCCTCAACCATTTTCACCTGATTGTACCCAACATAGCTGTCCATAAATGAGAGTAAGGCATGTCCCGTAGTATTATCTATAAGAATGTCAATATGGGGTAGCAGGAAATCATCTTTAGGACTTACCTTGTTAAAATCCCTAAAGTCAACGAACATCCAAACCTTGCCGTATTTCTTCGAAACCGGGACTATATTTGGTACCCACGGAAGACAATGGACTACCTTAATGAACCCCGCTTCTAATTGTTTTTAAACCTCTTCCTTGATTTTTAATGCCCACTCGGGTTTCATCCTCCTAAGCTTCGCTAACTAGATTGCTTGTCTTCGTAAAGTGGAATTCTATGTTCTTCTATAGTTGGATCTGTCCTCGACATGTCTTTGTACGATCATGCAAAGACATCTATGAATTATGTAACTGTAAACACCTACAAAGTGTCGTCTCCTATCTCTTTATTTCCGTATTTTATTCTCGTTGGCCCGATGATGAAATCCGAAGTCCTGTTTGAGGATTTGGATCTTGGCTCGTGATTCAATTGGTGTAACATAAGCCGATAAACCACAAAGAACCCCCAACACCAAATCATTTTAGCTTGGAGAATCCCTTGGAAACACAAGTAGGGCACGAAACCCTAGGAGCGCCTGGTTGGCCGATGCCGTGAACCGAGTTCTATCCGGTTCTATTGCTTCCTTATCCGGTTCAATCTCGTAAGATTCTGGCCCGGTTTATTTGTAGCTGCTTCAATGGCTGACCGAGGGCTAATCATTTGTGACCTAGGTCCTCTCCTATAAATAGAGAGCGTTGGCTCTTATTCCCATTCGGCTTTCTCCTATACGTAATGCTACGTAAAACTAACCAGAGCACTCATACCTAAACATTACTCTGTCGAAATTACTATCAACTGTTCATCTCTTTCCTACTCATCACCGTTAAATGCGTGCAAAGAGCTAAAGAATATTCGATTAATCCGATCTCTGGGCACTTATTCAATCGATCTATACCATTCCCCACATACATATTTCACAAAAACAAGCCACTTTTCTTTCATTTGTTGTGGTCGCATCAAGAGATCCGGATTTGCAAGGTGGGACAACCCGAGGGCAATCGTGCAACCTTTAAATGGTTTATTATTTTATACTTTATTTATCGCTTTCGTATTGTGGATTTAAGAGATTTAATCGTTCTTTTAATTCCTTCCCGCCCGATTTAATTTTTCAACTTTTCGCTTTTCCTTTCCTTTCACTTTCTTTATTTCTTTCTTTGTTCCTTTCTTTTATTATCATTTTGGTTGCTTTAAATTTCTCCTAGCGTGTTGCTTGCTTGCTTGTTTAACCTTACTTTAATTCACTACTCGAACTAGTAATGGTCATCTTCGGACGGGCGGAATGGAAGGGTTTTTCCTACTTTTCGTACCCTCACCCCCGAATCCGATTCTCGGTTCAAGGACCGATGGAGTCAATTTTAGCCTCTTTTAGTCTTAGTTTTCTCATACTAAGATTGGAAGAGAAGGTTTTTGTTTTTGTTAGTTTTCATCCTAAAAACTAACTAGCGACTCCCTTTTATGCTTATTTACTATTGAATTTGCATCCTGGTTATTTTCTAATTGCAAGGTAATAGAAATTGGTTCCGGATATGCCAGCCAAGGTAGAGGCCGAGGCTAATCTCCTCAGCCCCGGCCTATGGCCGATGCCCGCCACCGCTGGTCGACAGGTGAGGCTTCGGTTCGGATTGGTGTTTTCACACCGATCCGGCCCTAAATCCTCACTGCAGAATCAAAACCCTAGTTTTATTTGTTTTTCATTTAGTAAATAATATCTCGAGAATTCTAAAAATAATTTATAAATGAAATAATTAATAAAACCGCCATTCGAACTTTGCATAAATTAGAGTTAATAAAACTCAAAAATCTTAATAAAAGATTTATCCCCACTTTCTAAAATGCATCTTCAAAACCCTAAAATTATTCTTGCACTTTCTAAAACCCTTACACCAAAGAAAATTGTGGGGAAGCTCGACCCGGTCTCGGTGGGGCCCGAGTCCATGGTTCGTATAGTGGCGACTCCACTGGAGATAAATCATTTATTAAGAGGGCGAAACTTGAAAATTTGAGTAGTGTGTTTTTCCGACGTGCTTGCATTAGGCATTCAGCATTTAGCAACCTTTGAACTACTTTAAATATTGTTTTGGACCTATAGAAAAAGTTTATACTCGCCTCATGTTTACCCTTTCTCGAGAGAGGCTCCCACCGGTTCCTAAGCAGGCCCAATTAGGCTTGATTGCCCGAGGAAACGGTCCCTCCTCCTTCATAGCACGCACTCTTGGGTCAAACCTTTTGGTTCACCGAGAGGCACCGAGAATTCCGGCTGATTTCCTGCCATGCCCCACATGGAGGACCAAATTCTTGGACTACATGTCACCATGTATCCAAACTTTTGAACTCTTTGACCATAGAACTTTTGGACATTTAGGTGGTCCCTTTGACTTCATTTGCATGCTTGAACGAGTGTGTGTGTTTCGATTTATTCTGCTGCTTGTGAGCCTTTAGGCATAGGTGAGGAGTGTTAGTTAAAGCCCTTGCATGGGTGAAAATAAAACACTTTAATAAATTTCCTAAAGTCAGTCCATTATGTGCACTTAGCCAAAAGTCAAAATTCCTTTTTCTATTAAGGTTAGTCCATTGTTTGCACTTCCGTGTCATATTAAAATCTTCATTTGACGGTTTATGTATTTACTGCCTATGAAATGGTCTTTCTGTTTTAGTTGTTTAGTGTTTCTTTCTTTTACATTCCCATTTTGCATTTGCATTTGCATTAGCCAAATAAAAATCATCTCATATTAGGTGAGTCCATTTACATTAACCAAAATCATCTCATATTAGGTGAGTCCATTTGCATTAGCCAAATAAAAATCATCTCATATTAGGTGAGTCCATTTGCATTAGCCAAATAAAATTATCTCATATAGGCCTATTTGCATTTAGAATTCATCTCCTATTAGGTAAGTCCATTTGCATTCATCTTGTATTAGGAGAATTCGTTTTTGCATTTTGCATCTAGCCTAAAAACAAATTCATTCTCAACTAAGGAAATTCATTATCATTTAGCTAGAATAGAAAGTATATTTTCTTTAAGGGTCAATCATTCATTAGTTAGATTATCATGTTAATTAAGTGACATATCATATCATTATCGCATTCTTTATGTGCATCCAAACAAAAGCATCCGTAGTTTGTTTGGGTCTCATGCTTAAGTCCTTTTCTCTCAAAAGTGATCTTCTCTCATGTGGTCCTAAACCTCATCCTTTGGGCTATAGAATAGGGAAGTCTATGGCAACCGAGTATCATTGGAATCCGAGCTCTAAAAGATTAGAACACCTCCCAATAAGTCCAAGCACATCATCCTTTCTTTCTACTCCGTAGTCTATATTGGTCCGACAAGCTTTAGTGCACACTACACAGTCTCGGTCTATTCCTTGTCATAAGGCAATACCTAGAAAGAGTTCCCTTCCAATGGATCGTGAAGACTCGGACTCGAATTTATATCATTCTGAATACTATCAAGGACTCAGGTACAAACCTCATTCCTCCTAAGTTTTGATTACAAGTCATTTTGAGTAATATGGAAACTATTGCATATGTTTTCATTCGATTTTGATCGACTCGGAATCCACATTCTTGTTCGTCAACTCACATAGATGTTTCGAGTCACTGAGACACCACTTAGATTTATCGCATGTTCAAATAATCTGTCTAACACTTTTAATCTAAGTTCGACTTCATTTTCTTAGGTAAAGTGAATTGCAACGTTAATTCATCTTTCTAAGTCAGCATGTGTGTTTGAGTTTTATTTGTCTAGATCAAGTACTTATACTCGATATTTTTCTCTATAACTTGATCTTTCATAAGACTCGACTCGATGGATTATGAGTGTAATGAATATTAGACTCAAAAAATTCCACTTCTCCAAGCCTAAGATAATTTTGCACTTAATTATCTTAATAAAATTATTATCTGTGCCTAATCTTGGACCAAAGTATTTTATACTTTGAGAACCGAAATTGTTTACTTTTATAGGTTATCTAAATGAGGTTATCCTATTTTTAAATTACAAAAGTAACCGGTTTCAAGTTGTCAATCACCAGCAGATAAGGCTTTTCCACTTCGAATAAGGCTAAGACGTCGTGTCGTGGTTGTTTGTTTCCAAAACTGGAAATCTTCAACGCAAAGCTCAATGGTGGTTTCCACCTTACTTTTCGGACACTACCAGCTGATTGGAGCACCTTTTGGAGTCAAGAGCCGTTGCACAATGTTCACATCTCAACGGATCTTTTTGAGCGACTCGGAAGAACCGTTCCAACGATCACAAAGGACTTCTATTCGGAAGATAGTCACAACGGCTAATTTGCTTGGTCATCTATAAAGAGAAACAACTTCTCAAGACTTGAAGATTGCTGGAATTATTGCTAAACACATTACTTAAGCAAAAGTCATTGTATTCATATTCAATTTTCTATTTACAACTCCCAACTTGTAATTTATACTTTCCGAGTTGTAAAGTCTTGTAATCAGTTACATACTCTTTCTTACTCTCTAAGTAAGGTCCCTTGATTGAGCTGTAAGGGTTAACTCTTCTCGGATCCCTAGCTATAAAGGTTACCTCGGTTAGGAAGTAATAGATAAGATAAGGGAATTTTGAGTCTATGAAAACTCTGTTAGGAATTGTTTAAGGGAGCAATTCTGGTTGAGTCGATCTACTGTATTTTATGCATTCAAAATAGTGGATTTAACTTGCTGCTTGGATTAGCACTGGCCGTGGTTTTCCGCCCCGGAAGGTTTCCATGTATATTGAGTTCACACTTTTCCGAATCCAATCTAGACTCAAATTGTGTTGATTATTCCTTTCAAGCTTTAATCTTCCAAGTTTGTTAAAATTTCCTCATCACCGTATTCACCCCATCTAGGGACTCTCCAAGAGCAAACCTTTAATTGGTATTAGAGCTTAGCCTTTCAAAAAGGATCTAACAATCCGAAGGTCTAAAGATCAAATTGCTTAGAACAACGGAAAGTTCGATGAAGGAAGATCTTCAAGTTGACCGCGAAAGTTCAAAGGATCAAATTTTGTTCACTTGGAATAAGCTCATGGAATGCTTGCTACTCGGATCATGATGAAGATGTATGTAACATCATACAAGAAGGAAATTACATTCCAATGAAGATGGAAGACACAAGACCTGTGCCTAAAGCAAAGTTCGAATACACCACCGAAGAGGCGGAAAAGGTCGAAAGAACTTTAAAGCGATGAACATTCTGATGTGTGCCATTAGCTTAGAAGAATACAACAGAGTGTCGGCTTGTGACATAGCCAAAGTTGTATGGAACACTCTTGTCAACACATATAAAGGAACCAGCTAAGAAACACAAGCGAAGATAAGTCAATATCTTCACAAATACGAGCTGTTCAAGATGGAGCCGAAGAAAACATCACTCGGATGTTTATACGCTTCACCGAGATTACAAACAATCTCAAATCTCTGGGTAGAAAGATTTCCCATGAAGAGATATGTAGAAAAATCCTAAGGAGTCAACCGAAGAGAAGATGGGGTCCCAAGGTGACAGCCATTGAGGAAGCTCGTAACCTCTCTCAACTAAAGCCGGACGAACCGATTGGCAAGCTACTTACCCATGAAATCCATCCGGAAGAAGAGGATGCCGAAGTCGGCACTAAAAAGAATATTGCGCTGAATGCCTCGAAAGCGGAGGAGAAAATCTGAGTTCCTCGGATTCGAGAGAAGATCCCTTTGCACTCATTGCTCGAGGCTTCAAAAGAATGATGAAGCACAAGAAATGGAAGAAAAGGCCAAGAGAAGAGTTCTACAAGAAAGATAAGAAAGGTAGAAAAGGTAAACACTCATCTCCTTCAAAGTTATCTTTAACTAAGAACTCAGGCTGTTTTGAATGTGGCAGCAAAGATCACACAAGTAAAAGACTGTCCAAGAAGAAAGAGGGACAGAAAGAAGAAGAAGGCTATGATGGCCACATGGAGTGATGAAGATTCATCTCGAAGAAGATGAAGACCCCGAAGACTCAAACTTTGTAAATATATCATGTGAGTACCATCAAGGAATAAGGTATAGACTTCATCTCTTGTAAGTTTTGTACAAGTCATTCTAAGTGCTTTAGAAACTTTTCCGAGTGATTTAGAATCTTTTCTAAGTGTTATAAACACTATTGCATATGTTTTCACTTAATTCTAACCGACTTAGAAACCACACTATTACTTATCCTTTCACACATAGTTCCGAGTCACTTAGACAACACTCGGACTTTTCGCATGTTCAAATATTTGCTCTAATGCGCATAAACTCAGTGTCCGACTTTGTAATCTAAATTTGATTGAATTACGGTGTTAATTCATCCTTCTAAGTCAGCATGTTTCGTTTGAGTTGTGCTTGTCTAGATCAAGTTTCATTACTCCGATATTCTCTATCGGACTGTTTCATCTCTAGAGTGACTCAGATGGAATTTGAGTATAATGGATATTAGACTCGTAAAATTTCACTCTTTCGGGACTCGGATAATTAGGCACTTAATTATCCTAATTAAATTATTATCTGTATCTAATCTTGGACCAAAGTATTTTATACTTTGAGAACCAAATTGATTTACTTTTGTAGGTTATTGAAACAAGGTTATCCTACTTTTGAATTACAAAAGTAACCGGCTTCAAGATGTCAAATCACCAAGCAGACAAGGCTTTTTCTACTTCGACCAAGGCCTAGACACTCGTGTCGGGGTTTTCTGTTTCCACAACCGGAAATCTGCAACGCCAAGCTCAATGGTGGTTTCCACCCTACTTTTCGGACACTACCGAGTAGATTGGAACATCTAAAGGAGTCAAAGAGCCATTGCCCAACGTTCACACCTCAACGGATATTTTTTGAGTTACCCGAAAAATCATTGCAACGGCCACAAAGGACTTCTAATCGGAAGATAGTCACAACGGCTAATCTGCTCGGTCATCTATAAATAGAAGCCACTTCACAAAACGAGGAGCTTGCTGAACCTATTGCGGAATTCATCTCTCTATAATTCTCTTACAATCTTCTACTCACAACTCCAACTCGTACTTAACATCTTTTTGAGTTGTAAGGTCTTATAATCGAGTCACAAACACTTATTCTTACTTTCGGAGTAAGGTTCCTTGAGTGAGCTGTAAGGGTTAACTCAGCTCAATTGTCCCTAACTATAACGAGTTACCTCGGTTAAGAAGTATTAGATCGGATAAGGGAACTTCGAGTCTAGGAAAATCTTGTAAGGAATTGTCTAAGGGAGCAATTCGGTTAAGTCTTTCCACTATATTTTGTGTATTCAAAATAGTGGATTTGACTTGGTGCTTGGACTAGCACCGACCGTGGTTTTCTACCCCGGGAGGGTTTCCACGTATGTTCCGAGTTAACACTTTTCCGAGTTCAATCTAGACTCGGATCTGTTTCAAAGTCGGTTTGAATTTAATCTTCCAATCTTTGCTTAAATTACCTCATCACCCTATTCACCCCCCGTAGGGTGGCTTAGTCTCTATAAGAGCAAACCTTCGGTTGGTATCGAGCCTAGTCTTTCAGAAAGGATCCAAAGGTGTAAAGATCAAATGGCTCGGAACAAAGGAGAGTTCGATGAAGGAATATCTTCCAGCAGACCACCACAGTTCAAAGGATCTAACTCGTGCACTCGAAGAAGCTCATGGAATGTTTTCTGTTGGATCACGATGAAGATGTCCGGAACATCATACAAGTAGGCAACTACATTCCAATGAAGATGGAAGAAACAAGACTCGTGCCCAAAACAAAGCCCGAGTACACTCATCGAATAAGCTGAGAAGTTCGAAAGAACTTCAAGGCAATCAACATTCTAATGTGCGCCATCGGCTCGGAAGAACATAACCAAGTGTCGACTGTGACACAGCCAAAGAAGTGTGGGACACGCTTGTTGACACTTATGAAGGCACAAGCCAAGTCAAACAAGCAAAGGTTAGCCAATATCTTCACAAGTACGAGCTGTTCAAGATGGAGCCGAAGTGAACATCACTCGGATGTTCATTCGCTTCACCGAGATTACTAAGAATCTCTAATATCTCGGGTAGAAAGATTTCCCATGAGGAAACTTGCAGAAAGATACTCGAAGTCTACCCAAGAGAAGATGGGGTCCCAAGGTTACAGCCATCGAAGAGGCACGGAACCTGTCCTCATCGAAGCCAAACGAACTCATTGGGAAGCTACTCACCCATGAGATCCACCTGGAAGAGGAGGATGTAGAGGTCGACACTAAAAGGAACATCGCACTCGAAGGCCTCGTAAAATACAGAAGAAAATCCGAGTTCCCTAACTCGGAAGAGGATCCCATGGCACTTATCGCCGGAGGCTTCAAAAGAATGATGAAGCACAAGAGATGGGATAAGAAGATAAGAGAAGATTTCTATAAGAAAGACAAGAAGGATAGAAAAGGTAAACATTCTTCCCTTTCAAAGTTATCTTTAACTAAGAACTTCAATTGTTTTGAATGTGGCGAAAGGAACACATAGTCAAAGATTGTCCCAGGAGAAAGAGGGACAGAAAGAAGAAAAAGGCTATGATGGCCACTTGGAGTGATGAACACTCATCGGAAGATGATGAGGACTTAGATGATTCAAAGTGTTTGATGACACTCTCGGACTCGGAAGCTGAATCGAGTCGGACTCGGATCACTCGGACATTGAGGAAACAAATCCTCGGGAGGTAATTGAATACTTCCTTAAGTTTTCCAAAGTTGATTTAGCCAAATATATTTATACTTTGGAAGAAAAGTCCAATTTTGATTCTTCTCGGTTTAAAGAACAACTTGAGTCCGTTAATTTTGAGAGCATCTCTTTGAAAAATGAATTAGAAAAGCTGAGACTTACTTTAAGAGAACTCAAGACTAGTGCTCAATCTAATGAGACTAAGTCTCGAGTCACCTGGAAGACAAAATGAGCATCCGAAGCAAGAGCTCAATGAGTCTCAAAAGCTTGTTTTAAAATTTACTCAAGGTCGGAAAAACCTTGATAGGGTCTCAATGTGTCTCCTTTAGAAAAGAAGGACTTGGTTTTAACAAAGAGGAGGAATCCAATTCCTACTTAGATCTTTTCAAAAAGGATTCCGGAATTGTGAAGTTCGAAAGGTTGAGCACGGTCCCATTCATAAAAATGAAAGGAGGACTGAGCCCGGACCAACTTACTTGGAGAAAACCATCTCCTCCTGTTTATAAAAGGAAAGAGTTTCAAAAGAAAGAGACATAGACTTAGTTTCCTAAAAAGAGACTCGGAATCCGACCAAACCCAAAGTTATTCAAATCTAGGTTCCCAAGAGTCTTCTTCCTCGGAAAAGGACCACAGTAAAGGGAGTTACTCGGGTTCATTAGAGGAAGTGAGAAAGGTTAGTTTGGTTCTAACTTGTAGGTGGCTCGGAAAAGAATTAAAGGGCATTGGTACATGGACAGTAGATGCTCACGTCACATGTCAAGAAATCCAAGACTCTTTTTGAGTTAGAAGAGTACAAGGGAGGCAAAGTCACATTTGGAGATGAAAGCAAGGGCAAGATAATTGGGATAGGCAAGATTAGAAAAGGAAACAATCTGGTCAGCCCAAGTATATCTTATCAAGGGATTAAAGTACAATCTACTTAGCATCTCTCAACTATGTGACAAAGGTCAAGAGGTAAGATTCACTCGGACCAACTGTTATATTTCGATGATACTACCAAGCGGACCAAGCTCTCGGGTAAGAGATCGGGTAACACCTACATTATTCCTCCTTCGACCCAAGTCGGAATCTATCTTGCTTAAAAGCATCTCTACATGATGATTCATTGACATGGCATCGTAGATTAGTTCATATTAGCATGCTTACCATTAAGAAGCTTGCTTCTCATGGTTTAGTTAGAAGATTACCTAACTATGCATTTAAGAAAGATAAAATCGTAAAGCATGCACAAAAGGGAAACGAGTCAAATCATCTTTCAAATCTCTGAAAACCGTTTCCACATCCAAAGTGCTTGAAATGTTGCATATGGATTTATGTGGTGAAATCCCTATCAAGAGTCTCGGAGGCAAATCATACGTGCTTGTGATTGTTGATGGCTACTCACGATTTACCTGGGTTTGTTTTCTTAAGCACAAAAATGAAGCTTTCAAAGAGTTCAGCAAGCTCTGCGAGGAAAATCCAAGTTGAGTCTCGGACTTAGATCCAGAGAATTCGAAGTGACCATGGAAGGGAGTTCGACTACTCGGAATTTACAGAGTTTTGTGATAAGAATGTCATCTCCCACAATTTCTCAGCGCCAAGAACTCCTCAACAAAATGGAGTAATGGAGAGAAAGAATCGAACTCTTGAAGAAATAGGAAGGACAATGATGATTGAACATGATCTACGCTACTACTTCGGGCTGAGGCAGTCAACACAACAAACTACACATTAAACAGATGCCTCATCGGACCCATCATAAGGAAAACTCCATACGAGCTCTACAAGGGAAGAAACCCAACATTTCATATTTCAAACCCTTTGGGTGTAAGTGTTTTGTGCACAATAATGGTAAGGATCACTCGACCAAGTTTGATGCTCGGTCGGATGAAGGTATTTTTCTTGGTTATTCATCTCATATCAAAGCATATCGTATTTTTAATGAAAGAACTAACAAAGTGGAAGAAAGCAACCACGTTGTCTTTGATGAGATTGAACAGGAAAAACCGAGTGAGTCAACATTTTCGGACTTGAAGCTCAGCAGAGATGATGATCTTGGTGAAAATGAGATCATCAAGAATCAAATCAAATTCACTCGAACGAAGTGACTCGGAACAACTTGACTCGGAATGAGACAACTCAAGAACCAACTCGGAATGTTGAAGGTCAATCGGATGAACAAGCTCAATCAGAGTAGACTTCTAAAGACTAACAAATTCAACCTACAAATCTGGTAAACCAGAAAACGAGTAGAGCATTCAAATATGCTTCGAGCCACCCACTCAAAAACATCTTGTCCGATATCAACGAGTGGGGTAAGAACTCGTTCCTCTCTATAAAATCTATGTGCATTCACCGCATCATTTCATTAACAGAACCCAAAAATGCACTAGAGGCCCTAAATGAACCTGAATGGGTAGAGGCCATGCAAGAGGAACTCGATCAATTTGAAAGAAACCAAGTCCGGACTCGACCAAACGACCTTCGACCACCCAGTCATAGGAACCATGTGGGTTTTTAAGAACAAACTGGATGAAGGTGGGTTGGTAGTCGAAATAAGGCTAGACTTGTGGCCCAAGGTTACAATCAAGAAGAAGGGATTAATTGTGGAGAAACCTTTACACCGAGTGGCTAGGATTGAAGCTATCGGAATCCTATTGGCATTTGCATCAAGCATGAATATCAAACTATATCAAATGGATGTTAAATGTGCTTTTCTTAATGACTTTATTCAAGAGGAAGTCTATGTTGAGCAAGCCCTTGGATGTGAAAACTCGGAGTTTCCAAGCCATGTTTTCAAGTTGCAAAAGGCTCTTTATGGTCCTAAACAAGCTCCCGGAGCTTGGTATGAAAGACTCGAGCAATTTCTTGGTTGAAAATGATTTTAGAAGAGGTCGGATAGACAAGACTCTTTTTATAAAAACCAAGGGGAAAGACTTTCTTATTGCTCGGACCTATGTTGATGACATAATCTTTAGAGCTACTAATGAAATTCTTTGTCGAGATTTTTCCGAGTTAATGAGACAGGAATTTCAAATGCGTTTGATGGGAAAACTCAATTTCTTCCTTGTTCTACAAATCAAGCAAGACAAAGATGGCATCTATGTCCATCAATTAAAGTATACCAAGGAGCTACCGAAGAAGTACAAGCTTCAAGATGTGAAACATGCAGCAACACCTATAAGTAGCAGCATAAAATTGGACTCGGACGAGAAAGTTAACGTAGTAGATAAGAAACTCTACTGAGGTATGATTGGATCTTTGCTATATCTTACTTTCAGTAGGCCACACATAATGTTTAGTGTATGTCATGGTGCAAGATTTGAAGTTAATCCCAAAGAATCACATCTCACTGCGGTGAAGAGAATATTCGGATATCTTGCAGAGACTCAAAATCTAGGTCTATGGTACTCTAGAGACTCGTAACCGACTCTCACCTGGGTACTTAGATGCTAACTATGCTGGATACAAAGCTGATAGAAATAGCACCTTAGGAGCCTGCTAGTTTCTTGGTCTAAATGAACTTGAATGGCTAGAGGCCATGCAAGAAGAACTCAATGCACTAGAGGCCCTAAATGAACCTGAATGGGTAGAGCATTCAAGTATGCTTTGAGCCACCCACTCGAAAACATCTTATCCGATATCAACATTTGTAACGCCCCGAGTTACCATTACTTAATAATTCTCTAATTCGAGAATATTAGGCAAGGTCGCAGCGGAAGGTAATAATCGAAGGCGTTACCGCCGTCCTAAAAAAAAATAGGACAAGGCTAAATAATTGAAATAAAATGAAATACGGTTTGGGCGTCCACGGTTCTTTTTCAAAAATGCTTGTTAGGAGTAACTACTTTAATACCCAAGTAGCTATGTCATCCCAAAATACGGTTTACGGGTTTAGCAAGGCAATATTTATACAACCTAGACCTTTGTCTAATCCACAAGATAATGTACAACGATTCCCAAGGCCATACCTAACCCTGGTTGAAGGTAAAATCACTCGTGAGCGTCTATTTACCTTCGAGTTTTCGAATGCCACGAGGCTGGCTAGGGTTTGCTCGCGTCGGACTTAATAAATGGTTGATTGATCGCCGGTGCTTCTTCCTAAAACAAAAACAATAAAATATTTGGAAGAGTGAGTCGAAACTCAGTACGAACATTCCTGCACTCGTAAAATAACTTTGAAGAATATATTGATTGAGCGCGCGCATTTCAATTCATTTTAGTTTGAAAACAGGGGAGAGAATATAATTAAAACTTGCTTGCTGGTTATTATCCGGAAGTGGAACCCCTTGGTAATTGATACAATCGTTGAACAGTGTCACCCCCGGGCCGACCGATAACCCGAGTTGACGCCACGCGCGGTATAATTGGCGGGCCTAAGCCCTTGGTAATTGATAATTGGGCGGGGACCACTTAATTAGGTGGCAAAACTAGCTTTGTAAATGATTCATTATTAATTGCATATATGAGAAATGTTGAGATTTGATGAAACATGTGAGTTTTCGAAAGGTACAGGCAATGAACGTACTCGAATTGAGAATATTTGTTTCTCCCCTTTTTGCGAAATTTGAGTCACGAACTGTTCGGCAACTGAAGTGGCCTCAATTCTGTTTAAAATGGACTTCTAGGGTTAATAATGTTTTCTTGAGTCTTAATGCTTGAGTTTGTATAAGCTTTAACAATTTATTTAATTTCCTATATTCGCATGAAGATCGATTAAACTAATATTTATATTACTTAGCTTTACTGCGTTTATTGAATACAATTTATATTAATTAGAGAAGTTGATTGGGCTAATTAGATACTCGATGATTTTGGTGTAATTCAGTTTGTTAGCGGCTTTGGATTGAAAATGGTGTCTATATATACACAACACTTATTTTTATTTTTTAATTTTTAATTCTTTCCTCATTTCTCCCTTCTCTCGCACTCGAAACCCATAGTTAAATAATTAATTAATCCATCAAATGCCCTTCCATCGGAAGGTTTCACAACTTCGCTGAGTCGCCCAAAGTTCATACATATACCACTTTAAGGTGATGAATATTATTCTCTCAACACAATTCACATTCACAACCACAATTAGGTGTATTTACAGCTCGTATTTCCTCACTCCTATACACTTGTACATTACCGAATTTCAACTTCTACATGTGCATTCCTCTTCATTTGCTCAATATAACCAAAATGTAACAATTCCATCGACTTGCTAAATTCTACAATAGAACATCCCCTAAACTCATTCACCGATTCACAATCTACCCAAGAAAATCACATTCGTTCACGTTCATACACAATCAATCCATCAAAATAACACAACTCAATCATTCACACCAATTCGGATTCTCCCAAATTAATCTTTAAATTCACCTCGCAAACGTATTTCTAATCATATACTTCAATTCACAATTACAATTACTCAAATAACCAATGAACTTGATAATTTAGGGTTTAGGGTTTTACCTTCGAACTCACGAAGAGGAAGGAGGGGATTGAGTGTGCGGCTGCACTATGGCGACTCGCTGGGAGTGGCCGATGACGAGCCTCGGCGTCGGGGCTGCGGCGGTTGGCCACCGAGTGGCCGCAAGAAGCGAGGACAGGGCCACGCGGAAATAGAGCGAGAGCGAGAGCACGACCGAGAGACAGAGGCGAGGCGGAAGAGAGACGCCAGGCGTCTTCCCGGCGACGTCGGCGCCGGCTGCTGGCTCGGCGTTGGTCGGCCGAGACCAGAGTAGCGAGATGGAGGTAGAAGAGGGAAACAGAGCACGCGAGGGAGAGAGGGAGCCATCGCGCGAGAGTGTGAGAGGCGCTCGCCGGCGGCGCCTAGCGTCGGCTTCGGCCGGCGTTGGTGGCGTCCGGTGGCCGGACCGGGAGGCAGCAGCAGAGAGGAGTGGTGAGGCAGGGGTGATGCGAGAGGAGGCAGGGGAATGGCGGAACGAAGGAGCACGGGAGCAAGAGGATGAGCTTGAATATTTTTAAGTCTGCCTCATACTCCGGAGAGTTCTCTCTGGATTTTTCTTTCAAAATATCAACGTTACTATTATTATTTTTATTTCGTTTTCATTTATTTATTATCTTATTATCTATCCGATTTTATGTAACTTACTTACATTGTTACGATTATTATTATTATTTTGTTCGTGCTATTGCTAGTAATGTTGTAAATAAGTTATACGATCTGTTTTCAAATATAATGCTTCGTTTAAATTTACAATTGCTAATATGAAATATTATTGGAGGCCACTTCGTTACCTTAGCTACATAACACACGAGATAAAAATAATTTAAATATAGAATACCGAATTGAAGTGCACGCGCTCAATGAGATTAGTCTCGTAATTGATAAGATAATGTGATTTAAGGTCGGGCCATTACAGTCTTCCCCCTTAAAATAAGTTTCGTCCTCGAAACTTGAGCCTTTTCCCAATGAGGTTGTAAACTTACCATAAAATAAGTGAGGGTAAGTATTTCTCATATTTTCCTCAATTTCCCATGTGACTTTCTCGAGGATGTATGGTTAGTCCACAGTACTTCCACCAAAGGAATGCTTTTTATTACGGAGTTCCTTGACCCCATAATCCAATATTTGTACTGAAGCTTTTCCCATATTGATTTTTCAATGATTTCTAGTAACTCTGTCACCATATCATGGTTTGGAATGGGTACATACTATCTCGAGTTGCTAGATATGAAAAATGTTATTCTCATATTTGGGCTCGGATGAAATAGCTATATATTTATATATATAATGGATTGCACTTCTTTATAACCTCATATAGTCCAATTTGCCTAGGACTTGATTTTTTCTTAACTTTGCATCTTTGACTCCCCTCCAAGTGGAGATACTTTCAAAAACACTCTTGTCTATATAGCTCGTTTGTCGTTTTGAGTTTTCTTGATGTGGTCTTAAATCTTACTAATCTTTTCGGTTGTTCCTTAGGTCCACTCCGGCCTATAGTCAAGGCATCGTTCAACTTACTTTAACATAATGGGGTTCTCGTATTTTCTTCCAATATAACGCCTCGGATGGAGTGACTTTAACGATGACTTGATAAGTGTATTATAAGATAAATTCACCAAAGATAATCGGTTTCTCGCTTTCTTAAAAGGTTGTACATACATGCTCTCGGTGTATCTTCTCATATTTAACTAACTCTTTCAGTGTGCCCCACTTGTTCTTGGATGGTATGAACTATTAACACCGAGTTTGGTTGCAAATGGGTCGCTATAGAGCTTACCGTAAACGTATTTGAAACCTGTTATCGCTATCGGATATAATGTGCTTAGGTGTTCCCATGTAACCTAACGACTTCTTTGGTGTATAAGTGTGTCGGTATCTCTGCATTCTATATGTCATGTGTTGGTACCAAATCCGCAGATTTCATAAATTGATCAACAATCGCTCGAACATTTTTCATCGAAGCAATAATAGGTAATCTTATGGCAACGTTCATTGAAATTGAATCTCATCTCCATGTAGAAATCTCCAAAGATCTCAATTCACCACAGAACATTGATACCTCTTTTCATATTGTCCTCTCCAACGTTCGGTTTTAACCATTTGATGATTGGAACACTTATCTACATATTCCGTAATATCCTCTTCATATTGTTCCACCAAAAACATTGCTTCAAATCTTTATACAACTTGTTCTTCCTAGATGCACCCGATATCGTGTATTATGTGCTTTCCCAAGAGTTTCCTTTTCAATTCCTCTTTCTTCAATACACAAAATTGATTTTGAAACCTTAAGGTTCCACTTCCGCGGATTTCTTGAAACCATGAGATTTTTCCTTTTTATATCTTTCTTAATCCTTTCCATCCCGACCTCATCATGTTGGCCTAACTCGAATACCCTTCATGATTATATATTATACTTCTATCGCAACTAGGGACCCATTCATTTGTCCATGCAAGGCTAACTCAATACTTATGTTGTGGAGACCTCACATAACCACAAGCTAAGTTGTCATTATTACATTCAACTTGTGTTTTGTCTCCGTACTCCACGCATTTGCCACTATTCACAATCGCTCGTCATAATCTCTCTTGTGTTTAGAGTATATAAGAATATCATCAAAAGCACCACCACACATTTACCTAGGTAAGTCCTCAAAATCCTATTCATGAGATCCATGAATGCAACGGATACCTTGGTAAATCCTCTAGGCATCCCGTAAATTCGTAGGGTCCCTATTTAATTCTATAGGCAGTTTTGGGGATATCTTTCCGGTTAATTCAAAGTTGATAAAATATGCTAACTCCTTATATCTGATCAACAAATAGTTAATTTGAGGTAGCGGATACTTATTCTCGACAGACCCTTTTGTAGTAATTTACTCGACCCAAGAGCACTCCTCCCGTACGTGACATTAGTTGGTCCGGATCGTCCCACTACTGCGTTTACCTTATAAGGATCGACCTTAATCTCTTCTTTGGGAACAACATGCCTAAAATGTTTCTTCTTCTAGTCATAATTCACATCTTTGCGATTTGGCACACATTTGATGTTTCCTCAAAGTTTGTAGCGATAAACTCATATGCTTGACATAATTTTCTCTCAAGGTTCAAGAATAATCAATGAATGGGCCTTGTTGAAACTAGTAACATGTTTCGTTTGAACTATACTCTCACTTGTGTTGTTCAACTCCTTTTGAGTCTCCGGAATTTAAAGCCCTTAGTCCACTCTTTGCTCGTTCAACCTCTACGTTTACTACTCCCTCAAACCATCCTTGACAATCTTTGATAATCACTATCGAGTTAATGTCGTATATAATAGGCCAAGTCTTCCTCAAGCCTCTAACATCTTCACTTTATCAATAACAACTAGGTTTGAGTCATACCTAGATAACTCCATAAGTTTATTAGCATAGTCCACTACCATCATTTGTAGTCCATTTTTAACTCTATGAACCCCCATTCTTTTCGTCCACGAATTGCAGTGGGTACAACTTAGCTCTAACTCTTCCAGAAAGTTATCCCAAGTGAACTCACAACCTAATTTTTCATTGTGTTTCACCACATGTCCACTGCAACAATATATCCCTATACCTCTTTTCCTCGAGTGCAAATATCTTTTCCCTCTCCTATGAACCAAGTTGATCACAATCTCTAATATAAAACATATTTAGCTAACTCACACCTTTATTGTGCTTATATGATAAGTAATACCCAATTGCACGTTAGATTATCATTCTCTCGGGATTCTTATCGATTGAGGAATCCTCGATCAAAGGGACTCCCAAGGCTTATTCAGACGTCAGGTTTGCTTTCTAATTCCAACTTAAAGGTAATATAGGGGATTCCCTAATAGAGTTTGGTATTTTCTAAAAATTTCAGCAGAGTTCCGTTTGTAATATGGCCTATCCCATAAATTTAAAGCTTCAAAACCCTGCATAAAACCACAATATCACTCAACGAGCCATACGCTCGGAGTACACAACTCAACGGCCACAAGCCGGAGTACAACCAATATACATCAAGGCTTAAAATCACCCCAAATGATTCATAATACGTCCGGAACAAATTTTGTGAACTTAATTACAACTACAAACTTAAAAGCATATGAAATGTATGTCAGCAACTTAAGTCATTACGTACATTGTTCATACTTAGCATCACCGAAAAGTATATACCTCAATTCAATGTTAGTTACACCACATCCACAAATCCCAAATGACAACTTGAGGGAATAATAGCCACGTAATTTTTCTAAAAGTCAAGTCATGACACCTTAAAATCCTATTGCTCACAAGTGATTTCTAAACCTTGCTCCGATACCATAATCGTAACGCCCCGAGTTACCATTACTTAATAATTCTCTAATTCGAGAATATTAGGCAAGGTCGCAGCGGAAGGTAATAATCGAAGGCGTTACCGCCGTCCTAAAAAAAAAAATAGGACAAGGCTAAATAATTGAAATAAAATGAAATACGGTTTGGGCGTCCACGGTTCTTTTTCAAAAATGCTCGTTAGGAGTAACTACTTTAATACCCAAGTAGCTATGTCATCCCAAAATACAGTTTACGGGTTTAGCAAGGCAATATTTATACAACCTAGACCTTTGTCTAATCCACAAGATAATGTACAACGATTCCCAAGGCCATACCTAACCCCGGTTGAAGGTAAAATCACCTGTGAGCGTCTATGTACCTTCAGGTTTGCGAATGCCACGAGGCTGGCTAGGGTTTGCCTGCGTCGGACTTAATAAATGGTTGATTGATCGCCAGTGCTTCTTCCTAAAACAAAAACAATAAAATATTTGGAAGAGTGAGTCGAAACTTAGTACGAACATTCCCGCACCGTAAAATAACTTTGAAGAATATATTGATTGAGCGCGCGCATTTCAATTCATTTTAGTTTGAAAACAGGGGAGAGAATATAATTAAAACTTGCTTGCTGGTTATTATCTCGGAAGTGGAACCCCTTGGTAATTGATACGATCGTTGAACAGGTGTCACCCCCGGCCGACCGATAACCCGAGTTGACGCCGCGCGCAGTATAATTGGCGGGCCTAAGCCCTTGGTAATTGATAATTGGGCGGGGACCACTTAAATAGGTGGCAAAACTAGCTTTGTAAATGATTCATTATTAATTGCATATATGAGAAATGTTGAGATTTGATGAAACATGTGAGTTTTCGAAAGGTACGAGCAATGAACGTACTCGAATTGAGAATATTTGTTTCTCCCTTTTTGCGAAATTTGAGTCAGCAATGTTCGGCAACGGAAGTGGCCTCAATTCCGTTTAAAATGGACTTCTAGGGTTAATAATGTTTTCTTGAGTCTTAATGCTTGAGTTTGTATAAGCTTTAACAATTTATTTAATTTCCTATATTCGCATGAAGATCGATTAAACTAATATTTATATTACTTAGCTTTACTGCGTTTATTGAATACAATTTATATTAATTAGAGAAGTTGATTGGGCTAATTAGATACTCGATGATTTTGGTGTAATTCAGTTTGTTAGCGGCTTTGGATTGAAAATGGTGTCTATATATACACAACACTTATTTTTATTTTTTTAATTTTTAATTCTTTCCTCATTTCTCCCTTCTCTGCACTCAAAACCCATAGTTAAATAATTAATTAATCCATCAAATGCCCTTCCATCGGAAGGTTTCACAACTTCGCTGAGTCGCCCAAAGTTCATACATATACCACTTTAAGGTGATGAATATTATTCTCTCAACACAATTCACATTCACAACCACAATTAGGTGTATTTACAGCTCGTATTTCCTCACTCCTATACACTTGTACATTACCGAATTTCAACTTCTACATGTGCATTCCTCTTCATTTGCTCAATATAACCAAAATGTAACAATTCCATCGACTTGCTAAATTCTACAATAGAACATCCCCTAAACTCATTCACCGATTCACAATCTCCCCAAGAAAATCACATTCGTTCACGTTCATACACAATCAATCCATCAAAATAACACAACTCAATCATTCACACCAATTCGGATTCTCCCAAATTAATCTTTAAATTCACCTCGCAAACGTATTTCTAATCATATACTTCAATTCACAATTACAATTACTCAAATAACCAATGAACTTGATAATTTAGGGTTTAGGGTTTTACCTTCGAACTCACGGAAGAGGAAGGAGGGGATTGAGTGTGCGGCTGCACTATGGCGACTAGCTGGGAGTGGCCGATGACGAGCCTCGGCGTCGGGGCTGCGGCGGTTGGCCACCGAGTGGCCGCAAGAAGCGAGGGACAGGGCCACGCGGAAATAGAGCAAGAGCGAGAGCACGACCGAGAGACAGAGGCAGAGGCGGAAGAGAGACGCCAGGCGTCTTCCCGGCGACGTCGGCGCCGGCTGCTGGCTCGGCGTTGGTGGCTGAGACCAGAGTAGCGAGATGGAGGTAGAAGAGCGAAACAGAGCACGCGAGGGAGAGAGGGAGCCATCGCGCGAGAGTGTGAGAGGCGCTGCCGGCGGCGCCTAGCGTCGGCTTCGGCCGGTGTTGAGTGGCGTCCGGTGGCCGGACTGGGAGGCAGCAGCAGAGAGGAGTGGTGAGGCAGGGGTGATGCGAGAGGAGGCGGGGAATGGCAGAACGAAGGAGCACGGGAGCAAGAGGATGAGCTTGAATATTTTTAAGTCGCCTCACACTCCAGAGAGTTCTCTCCGGGTTTTTCTTTCAAAATATCAACGTTACTATTATTATTTTTATTTCGTTTTCATTTATTTATTATCTTATTATCTGTCTGATTTTATGTAACTTACTTACATTGTTACGATTATTATTATTATTTTGTTCGTGCTATTGCTAGTAATGTTGTAAATAAGTTATACGATCCGTTTTCAAATATAATGCTTCGTTTAAATTTACAATTGCTAATATGAAATATTATTGGAGGCCACTTCGTTACCTTAGCTACATAACACACGAGATAAAAATAATTTAAATATAGAATACCGAATCGAAGTGCACGCGCTCAATGAGATTAGTCTCGTAATTGATAAGATAATGTGATTTAAGGTCGAGTCATTACAACATTGGGGTAAGAACTCATTCCTCTCTACAAAATCTATGTGCATTCACTGCATTCATTTCATTAACTGAACCCACAAATGCACTAGAGGCCCTAAATGAACCTGAATGCGTAGAGGCCATGCAAGAGGAACTCAATCAATTCGAAAGAAACCAAGTCCGGATTCCGACCAAACGACCTTCCGACCACCCAGTCATAGGAACCAAATGGCTTTTCATGAACAACCTTGATGAAGGTGGGTTGGTAGTCGGAAATAAGGCTAGACTTGTGGCTCAAGGTTACAATCAAGAAGAAGGGATTGATTGTCGGGAAACCTTTGCACTGTTGCCGAATTGAAGCTATTAGCATCTTATTGGAATTTGCATCTAGCATGACTATCAAATTATATCAAATGGATGTTAAATGTGCAATCCTTAATGGTTTCATTGAAGAGGAAGTCTATGTTGCGCAACCCCTAGATTTGAAAACTCATAATTTTCAAATCATGTTTTCAAATTACAAAAACTCTCTATGGTCTTCAACAAGCTCCCGAGCTTGGTATGAAAGACTCGAGCAAGTTCTTGGTTGAAAATGATTTCAGATTGATAGGACTCTTTTTATAAAAACCAAGGGGCTTTCTTATTGCTTAGATCTATGTTGATGACATAATCTTTGGAGCTACTAATGAAATTCTATGTCGAGATTTTTCTCAGTTAATGAGACAGGAATTTCAAATGAGTATGATGGGAGAACTCAATTTCTTCCTTGGTCTACAAATCAAGCAAGACAAAGATGACATCTATATCCATCAATCAAAGTATACCAAGGAGCTGCTGAAGGAGTACAAACTTCAAGACTCAAACCATGCAGCAACACCTATGAGTAGTAGCATAAAGCTGGACTCGGACGAGAAAGGTGAAGCAGTAGATCGAAACTCTATCCAGGTATGATTAGATCTTTGCTATATCTTACTTCTAGTAGACCAGTCATAATGTTTAGTGTATGTTTATGTGCAAGATTTCAAGCTAAACCAAAAGAATCACATCTCACTGCGGTGAAGAGAATATTCCGATATCTTAGAGGGACTCAAAATCTAGGTCTATGGTGCTCAAGAGACTCGGAACCGACTCTCACTGGATACTCGGATGCTGACTATCCTGGGTACAAAGTTGATAGAAAGAGCACCTTAGGAGCCTGCTAGTTTCTTGGTTAATCCTCGATATCTTAGTACTCAAAGAAGTAAAACTCGGTAGATCTATCAACTGCTGAAGCTGAGTATATTGCAGTCTGGAGCATGCTGTGCTCAAATTTTATGGATAAGCAACACTTGAAAGATCTCGGACTTTTATTCAAATTAATTCCAATTAAGTGTGACAATCAAAGTGCAATCAGCATCACCAAGAACCCGGTTCAAGCATTCAAAGACAAAACACATTGAGGTCAGGTATCATTTTCTAAGAGACCATTATGAGAAATGTGATATTGAACTTGAATTCATTTCTACCAAACTTCGGTTAGCTGATATCTTTACTAAGCCACTTAGTGAGGATCGGTTTTGCTTTATTAGGAATGAGGTTGGCATGATCAATGCATAATTATGTGCTTTTCACGAGTAAAATTTTCTTTGCATGTTTATGTGATATACGCTTTCTATCGTTAAAATAACAATTAGTTCACGTGAGCTAGTGATACTGAGCTATGAGTTATTATTTGTCTGCGGTTTCGAGTCACTCGGAAATTTCACTGAGTCACTCAGATTTTGAGAAAAATGGACATCAAACTTCGAAATCATCTCTAGATCGGTGGAGAATTTCAGAAATTTTTTAAAAATTTCTTTTCTCTCTCTCTCTCTCTCTCTCTCTCTCTCGCATCGATCGGACAACTAGCCATTGGGAGACAATCACTGGAATTCTAACCATTGGAAAGCATAACAGATCACACCGGTCTCGAGGCCACCGTTGAAGAGTCTGGGTAATAACGTACCACTGAAGGATATTTCTTTCTCTATAAATAGCATTTATTTTCCTTCATTATGCTAATTTACTCTTTACACATTTTCTCTCTCACTTACTTTAACTCGAGCAAGCTTTCTACGTTTGAAGAAGATTTCATCGCTCTCAAGATAAGTGAAAGAAGTCTCAAGTAAGGACTTTCACTCTCAGCTCTCTCTTTCTACTATCTCATTTTTTTCTCGCTCACTCTCGTCGAGCTATTTCTCTCTCTCTCTCTTTCCCTCTCTCTCAAAAATTCATCTCTCTCTTTTTCTTACAAACATGCCGAAAAGAGGTTCCCACCCTGATTTTCTTGGTTCTACCACCAAGAAACCTCGTACTAAAAGCAAGGAAGGCCCATCCAATCCCTCAAAAATCATTGTCACCCAACATCTAACGTTGGATGATAAATTCTTCCCGACCATAAAGTTTTCATGGCTGGCTCACATCAAATCAATAGGGGTTTACAATTTCCTCTATTTCAGCGAGTTCATATACCTAGAACCCATTTTTGAGTTTTATTCTAACCTCTCTAGCTCCGAGGGTATCCTCACCTCTAGAATTCAAATGGTAATAGTTCGCATCAACACCTCTCTTCTTCACCGTCTCTTCAAAGTCTCTTCTCTTTTCCTCAACAGCAACCCCAAACCTTTCAACGAGGTTGCTGATGAATTCGTCCAAAAATATGCCAAAGAGTTTCTGAGTCACGTAAAAACTTCTCCGTGACTCAACTCAAGTCGAAGCTCGTCTTCCGTGCTTCCTGCTAAAGAGGACTTTCTTCTCTCGAGCATTCTAGCAAGGAGAACCATAATCTTCAAGCAATTCAAAGTTCCTCTTCCCTCGGATCCTAACGCGATTTTTGAGGCTTCCATTGTTGTTAGTAAGAAAGAACTTCTTGGGTATGGATACCAAGAGACCCAACCGGGTGTCCGGGTCCATAGCTCGAACCGAGGCCTCCTTCTCCGCCTCGGACTCGGACTCGGACTCAACCTCCTCTCTCTCTACCTCCTCCACTTGGTGGTGCCTCCTCCTCAGGTGTTTCTCATATCCTCTCTTCTGCTTTGTCCACTTGCCATAATGGACAAGCTTTCCTCGGTGTCCACCTAATTCAAGGACATCCTCCGGTCATTCAAGACTGTTCTTCGATCTATGACCATCAATCGAAAACTCGCTCAATCCCAAATCCGAGAGCGACAAGATGTTCTTCTTGAGATGAAAGCACTAGTCAAGGAGAAAAGGGAGATGATTGAGCTCCTTCAGGAAAGACGCTCCAAGGCGGCTCGAGATCCGGTCGACTCGGATACTTCGGAAGAATCCTCGTGTCCGGCCAAATCCCCTCTGCGGGGAAGAAGAAGAAGAAGAAGAAGGAGAAGAAGCGGAGCCTTCGGTTGAGGCAGCTTCGTCGAGGAGAAAGAAGAAGGGGAGAAGGAAGCAGAAATGGGAGCCAAAGCGGTCGAGGGCCAAGGTGCTCCGGAACCCAACCGGAAGTGATCGGCTCGGACGGTAGTCCGAGTGGGTCGAAGACCCTGCTGACCATGGTCAGCCAGCAGCAGAGCCAGCACCTCCCTCGGTTGAGTTCCGGGAGAACGAATCTCCGGACGACTTAGTTACGGGTCGGCAACTCGGAGATGAGCCCATTCCAAAGATACCAGTGCTACCCCGCCTCATTCGTCTACATCTTCAAGATCTTATCGGTGAAGGCGCACTACACGTCCACCATCCTTGACTCGGACTCGCTCCCTCCCCTCCATCTTAGAAATTTTCTTCATCTGTTTTCAAATTTTTTTGTCCGGACATACAAATTTGTATCATCTTGATACATTCTTCCTCCTTTTGTTTTTTGCTTTGAAAGGCAAGGGGAGAATATTTAGAAATTTGTTGTCTTGTTTAGTGGGAGTTTCTCTCACCCTCTTTTGTGTATATATTTGTTATGAATATTAATGAAGTTTCAGTTCCATTCTTATTACTTTCGAGTTTAAATTTCTTGCTCAGTAATTTTCTTTGCTCCGATTCAACAACTCGGTCTATCATTGCTCCGGCACTTCGAGTCTTTAGCACTAATGCAATCTAAGCTTACTTGCTTTGATAAAATCTAAGGTTCAATCAATTATTTCACTAAGCTTATTTGCACCTACTTCTCTAACTTACTTCTTGAGAAAGAATGAACAATCACATCTATATCACTAACAAAGTTTCTATCTAAGTATGGAATGCCTTTCATCAAAAGGGGAGATTGAAGACTCGGACTTTGCAAATATGTCATGTGAGTACCATCAAGGAATAAGGTACGAGACTTCATCTCTTTAAGTTTTGATTACAAGTCACTCTAAGTGCTTTAGAAACTTTTCGAGTGATTTAGAATCTTTTCCGAGTGTTAGCAAAAATTATTGGATATGTTTTCACTTGATTCTGGCTGACTCAAAAGCACACTCTTGCTTATCCTTTCACACATAGTTCGACTCACTCGGTTAACACTCGGACTTTTCGCATGTTCAAATATTTGCTCTAACGCGCATAAACTCGGGTCCGACTTTGTAATCTAAGTTTGATTGAATTACAGTGTTAATTCATCCTTCTAAGTCGGCATGTTTCATTTGAATTGTGCTTGTCTAGATCAAGTTTCATTACTACGATATTCTCTATCGGATCGGTTTCATCTCTAGAGTGACTCGGATGGAAGTTGAGTATAATGGATATTAGACTAAGAAAATTCCACTCTTTCGGGACTAAGATAATTAGGCACTTAATTATCTTAATTAAAATATTATCTGTATCTAAACTTGGACCAAAAAGTATTTTATACTTTGAGAACCAAATTGATTTACTTTTGTAAGTTATTCAAACGAGGTTATCCTACTTTTGAATTACAAAAGTAACCGGCTTTAAGATGTCAAATCACCAGCGAGACAAGGCTTTTTCTACTTCGACCAAGGCCCGGACACTCGTGTTCGGGTTATCTGTTTCCAAAGCTGGAAGTCCGCAACTCAAAGCTCAATGGTGGTTTCCACCCTACTTTTTAAACACCACTAGTAGATTGGAACATCCAAAGGAGTTAAGAGTCGTTGCCCAACGTTCACACCTCAATGGATATTTTCGAATCACTCGGAAAAATCATTGCAACGGTCACAAAGGACTTCTAATCGGAAGATAGTCAAAACGGCAAATATGCCTGGTCATCTATAAATAGAAGCCACTTCATAAGACGAGGAGCTTGCTTGAACCTATTGTTGAATTCATCTCTCTATAATTCTCATTCAATCTTCTACTTACAACTCCAACTCTGTACTTAACATCTTTCCGAGTTGTAAGGTCTTGTAATAAGTTACAAACACTTATTCTTACTTTACGAGTAAGGTTCCTTGACTGAGCTGTAAGGGTTAACTCAGCTCGGTTGTCCCTAACTGTAAAGGTCACCTCAATTAGGAAGTACTAGATCGGATAAGGAAACTTCGAGTCTAGGAAAATCATGTAAGGAATTGTCTAAGGGAGCAATTCTGGTTGAGTCTTTCTACTATATTTTTGTGTATTCAAAATAGTGGATTTGACTTGGTGCTTGGACTAGCACTGACCGTGGTTTTCTAACCCGGGAGGGTTTCCACGTAATTTACGAGTTAACACTTTTCCGAGTTCAATTTAGACTTAGACGGTTTCAAAGTCAATTTTAGAATTTAATCTTCCAATCTTTGCATAATTTACCTCATCACCCTATTCACCACCCTCTAGGGTGACTAAGTCTCTCCAAGAACAAACCTTCGGACTCGGACGATTCAAAATGTCCGATGGCTCTATCAGACTCATAAGCTGAATCGAGTTAGACTCGACAACTCGGATAATGAGGAGACAAATCCTCGAGTGGTAATTGAATATTTCCTCAAGTTTTCCAAAGTTGATTTAACCAAATATATTTACACTTTAGAAGAAAAGCCCAATTCGATTCTTCACAATACAAAGAACAACTTGAGTCTCTTACTTCGAGAACATCGGTTTGAAAAATGAATTGGAAAAACTAAGACTCACTCTAAGAGAACTCAAGACTAGTACTCAAGCTAATGAGACCGAGTTTGAGAAACTTAGGAGAGAAAACGAGCATCTAAACCAAAAGCTCAATGAGTCTCAAGAGCTTGTTTTGAAATTTACTCAAGGTTAGAAAAACCTTGACATGCTCTTAGGATCTCAATGTGTCTCTTTCATAAAGGAAGGACTTGGTTTTAATAAAGAGGAGGAATCTAATTCCTACTCGGATCTTTTCAAAAGGACTCGAGAACTATTAAGTTCGGGAAGGCTCAGCATGGTTCTATTCATAAGAATGAAAGGAGGACTGAGCCTGGACCAGATACAGGAGAAAACCTTCTCCACCAGTTTATAGAAGAAAAGATTTTCAAAATAAAGAGACACAGACTCGGTTTTCTAAAAGAAGACTCGAGAATCGGACCAAACCTAAAGTAATTTAAATCTGGGTTCCCAAGAGTCTTCTTCCTCAGAAAAGAACTACGAGTTAAGGGAGTTACTTGGGTTCATTAGAGGAAGTGAGAAGGGTTAGTATGTTTCGACTTATAGGTAACTCAGAAAAAGACAAAAAGTCACCGAGTACCTAGATAGTTGATGCTCACGCCACATCTTAGGAGATTCAAGACTCTTTTCGAGTTGGAAGACTACAAAGGAGGCAAAGTCACTTTTGGAGATGACGAGTAAGGGCAAGATAATTAGAATAGGCAAGATTAGAAAAGGAGCCAACACTGGTCGGCCCGAGTATATCTTGTCAAGGGATTAAAGTACAATCTACTCAGCATCTCTCGGGTGTGTGACAAAGGTCAAGAGGTAAAATTCACTCGGACCAATTGTTATATTTCTGATGCAACTATCAAGGAGACTACGCTCTCGGGTAAGAGATCGGGTAATACCTACACTATTCCTCTTTCTGACCCTAGTAAGAATTTATGATGTTTAAAAGCATCTCTCCATGATGATTCTTGGACATGGCATCATAGACTAGGTCATGTTAGCATGCACACTACCAAAAACCTTACATCTCATGGTTTAGTCGGAGGATTACCTAACTGTGCATTTAAGAAAGATAAAATTTGTGAAGCATGCACAAAAGGGAAACAGGTCGGATCATCTTTGAAAACTCTCAAAGCTGTTTCCACATCCAAAGCACTTGAAGTGTTACGTATGGATTTATGTGGTGAAATTCTTGTAAAGAGTCTCGGAGGTAAATCATATGTACTTCTAATTGTTAATGACTACTCACGATTTACATGGTGTGTTTTCTTAAGCACAAAAATGAAGCTATCAAGGAGTTCAGCAAGCTTTGCGGGAAAATTCAAGTTAAGTCTCGGACTCGGATCGGAAAGATTCGAACCGACCATGGAAAAGAGTTAAATTACTCAAAATTTGCAGAGTTTTGCGATAAGAATGGTATCTTCCATAACTTCTCAGCACCCGGAACTACTCAACAGAACGGAGTAGTGGAGAGAAAGAATAGAACTCTTGAAGAAATAGGAAGGATAATCATGATTAAACATGATCCGCCTTACTATTTCTAGGCCGAGGCGATCAACACAGACAAACTACACACTAAACAGATGCTTCATCGGACCCATCCTGAAGAAAACTCCATACGAGATCTACAAGGGAAAGAAACCCAACATTTCATACTTCAAACCCTCCGAATGTAAGTGCTATGTACACAATAATGGTAAGGATCACTCGACCAAGTTTGATGCTCGGTCGGATGAAGGTATTTTTCTTGGTTATTCATCTCATAGTAAAGCATATCGCATTTTCAATAAAAGAACTAACAAAGTGGAAGAAAGCATCGACGTTGTTTTTGATGAGATTGACCAGGGAAAACCAAGTGGGTCAACATTCTTTGAACTAAAACTCAATCGAAATGAAGATGATCTTAATGAAGCCGAGATCGGACGGAGTCAAGGAAAAGCAACTCGAGAATGAGATAGCTCGGAATACCATGACTCGAGCTGAAGCGGTTCGGAGCCGGCTCAAAATGTTGAAAGTCAATCGGATGACCACGCTCAATCGGATCGGATCACTGAAGATCAACCAATTCAACCTACAAATGTGGTGAACCACATAATAGGTCGAGTATTCAAATATGCTTCAAGTCACCCATTAAAAAACATCATGTTTGACATCAACGAGTGGGGTAAGAACTCATTCTTCTTTGCGAAATCTATGTGCATTAACTGCATTCATATCATTAATTGAACCCATAAATGCACTAGAGGCCTTAAATGAACCTAAATGGGTAGAGGCCATGCAAGAGGAACTTAATCAATTTGAAAGAAACCAAGTCCGGACCCCGACCAAACGACCTTCTAACCACCTAGTCATAAGAACCAAATGGGTTTTCAAAAACAAACTGGATAAGGATGGGTTGGTAATCGGAAATAACGCTAGACTTGTGGCTCAAGGTTATAATCAAGAAGAAGGGATTGATTGTGGGGAAACCTTTGCACCGATTGCTAGAATTGAAGCAATTAGAATCTTATTGGCATTTGCATCAAGCATGAATATTAAATTAAATCAAATGGATGTCCGAAGACTCGGACACTGCTCAATACTTTTACGAGTTGTATAAAAGGAATTAGGTATAACAATCTCATAACTACGAGTTTTGATTCCAAGGCATTCTCTGTATCTCGAAACTTCTTTCGAGTAAAATAGTATCTTTTCTAAGTGATACAGCTCTTACTTATTATATTTCTTGCTTATCCGTAGCGACTCGAAAACTCGGCTCTTTGTTACGAGTCCGACTTCACTCAGATTTATCGCAGATTGAATAGACTATTATTTCGTCTTTTCTCACTCAGAATCGACTTGTGGTTATAAGTCCTATTTTGTTATAGTCAGTATTCTTAGCTTGTTTCATGCTTAGTCTATATCAAGTTAATCCTCTCCGATATTCTTTACTGAACTTGATTCTTTGCTTAGACTAAGTCGGATGGAATTCCGAGTATCATGGATATTGGACTCGGAAAATTCCATTTCGTTTCTAACTCGAGATAATCGGTTGGTTTATTTATCGTAATTATTTTATTATCTGTGTCTAATCTTGGGCCAAAGTATTTTATACTTTGAGAACCAAAATTGATTTACTTTTGTAGGTTATTCAATCGAGGATACACTTTTCAAACTACAAAAGTAACGGGCTTCGAACGTCAAATCACCAGCAAACATGGCTCTTCACCTTCTCTGCTCCATCCCAGTGGATTGTGTCGGAGCTGTCTGTTTCCAAATCTGGAAAAGCTGGAACGCCAAGCTTAACGGTGGTTTCCACCTTATCTTTCAAGACACCGCTAATGGTTTTGGGACTTCAAGAGAATTAAACCGTTGTCCAACGTTCACATTACAACGGATACTTTCGAGTGACTCGAAAGCTTCTATCAACGGTCACGAGAGGACTCTCGGTCAGCGAGATGAAGATAACGGCTACTCTGCCTGGTCATCTATAAATAGAAGCCATCTCACAAGACTTGAAGGTTGCCGAACATATTGCTCATACACATACTTGATCAAAGTTATTGTATTTACTTTCAATCTTCAACTTACAACTCCCACTTTGTAATTCATTACTTTCGAGTTGTAAGGTCTTGTACTCGATTACAAAC
Source organism: Talinum fruticosum (assembly GCA_021018815.1). Taxonomy (NCBI): domain Eukaryota; kingdom Viridiplantae; phylum Streptophyta; class Magnoliopsida; order Caryophyllales; family Talinaceae; genus Talinum; species Talinum fruticosum. The sequence continues at coordinate 15,065,458 of JAITYX010000001.1, read as the reverse complement.
TCTTTCTTACATTCTCTGTAAGGTCCCTTGACTAAGGCTGTAAGGGTTAACTCAGCTTAGTTGTCCCTAACTTGTAAGGGTTATCTCGGCTAGGAAGTACTAGATCGAGATAAGGGAATTTCGAGTCTAGGAAAACTTGTATAGAGTTGTCTAAGGGAACAACTCGGGTTCGATCAATTCATGGTATTTTGTGGACTCAAAATAGTGAATTTGACTTCATGTCCGGATTGGCATGGTCCGTGGTTTTCTGCCCCATGAGGGTTTCCACGTAATCTCTAAGTGTTATCTTTACGAGTTCATTCTAGACTCAAACATTTTTACAGCTCTTGCTCATTCTACTTAATAGCCTTCGAGTCCAATCTTTTCGACCCTGTTGATAGACTCGGAATCTGTCTCTGTCTTGTTTTTGACGGAAGAGCTAAAGTTTCCACGAAAAACTTCTATCACCCTATTCACCCCCTCTAAGGTGACTCGGACTTTCCCGAGCAAACCTTCAATTGGTATCGAGCCTAGCCTTTCAGAAAGGATCTAACAATCCAAAGGTTTAAAGATCAAATGGCTCGAGAACACCGGAGAGTTCGACGAAGGAAGATCTTCTAACAGGCCACCAAAATTCAAAGGACCAAACTTTGGGCACTTGGAAGAAGCTCATGGAATGTTTTCTTATGGATCATGATGAAAAGGTATGGGAAATCATACAACAAGGAAACTACATTCCAATGAAGACAAATGAATTTAGAATCATTCCCAAGACGAAGGCTGAGTTCACACCAGGAGAAGCGAGAGAAGTTTGGAAAGAACTTCAAAGCAATGAACATCCTTATGTGCGCCATAAGCTCGGAAGAATATAATCGAGTCTCTGCCTGTGACTCTGCTAAAGAGGTGTGGGATACTTTAGTCAACACCTACGAAGGTACAAGTTAGGTAAGACAAGCAAAGATAAGTCGGTATCTTCATAAATATGAGCTTTTCAAAATGGAGCCAGGGGAGAACATTACTCGGATGTTCATTCACTTCACTGAGATTACCAATAATCTCAAATCTCCGGGAAAGAAAATCTCCCATGAAGAAATGTGCCGAGAAAATTCTCGAAGCCTACCCAAGAGACGATGGGGTCCGAAGGTGACGGCCATAGAGGAGGCTCGGAACCTTTCACTCTTAAAGCTAGACGAGCTCATCGGAAAGCTTCTAACTCATGAGATCCATCTAGAAGAAGAGGATGCTGAGGGCGGTACTAAAAGAAACATAGCACTAAAAGCCTCGGAATCCAAAGAAGCAAATCCGAGCTCTTCGACTCGGAAGACGATCCCATGGCACTCATTGCAAGAGGCTTCAAGAGAATAATGAAGCACAAAAGATGGGACAAAAGGCCAAAAGAAGAATTCTACAAGAAAGATAAGAAAGACGAGAAAAGGTAAGTTTACTTCCACGTCTAAATTTTCTTTGACTAAGAATTCTGGTTGTTTCGAATGTGGCAGCAAAGACCACATAGTCAAGGACTGTCCAAAAAGGAAAAGGGACAAAAAGAAGAAGAAAGCTATGATGGCAACATGGAGCGATAAGGATTCATTAGAAGATGATGAGGACTCGAGATGACTCGAAATGTCTCATGGCAATTTCGATTCGGAAGCTGAACAGAGTCGGACTCGGACTCGGACAATGAGGAAACAAATCCTCGGGAGGTAATCGAATACTTTCTTAAGTTCTCCAAAGTTGATTTAGCTAAGTATATTTTTACTTTGGAAGAAAAGTCCAATTCGATTCTTCTCAATTCAAAGAACAACTTGAGTTAATCACTTACGAGAGCACTTCTTTGAAAAATAAATTAGAAAAACTGAGACTCTCATTCGAGAGAACTCAAGACTAGTGCTCAATCTAATGAGACTGAGTCCGAGCTGCTTAGGAAAGAAAATGAGCAACTAAAAGGAAGCTCACTGAGTCTCAAGATCTGGTTTTAAAGTTTACTCAAGGTCGGAAGAACCTTGACATGCTCTTAGGATCACAATGTGTCTCTTTTCGAAAAGAAGGTCTTGGTTTCAACAAAGAGGAAGAATCTAATTCCTACTCAAAATTGTTCAAAAGGATTCAGAGCTGTAAAGTTCGGGAAAGGCTGAGCATAGTCCCATTCACAGAAATGAAGGGAGGACTAAGCCCAGAACTATTTACAAAAGAAACCATTCTCTCCTATTTCTAAAGGAAAGGTTTTCAAAAATAAAGAGACACGGACTCGGTTCTCCGAGAAGAAGACTCGGAATTTGACAAAACCCAAAGTCATTCAAATCCGGGTTCCGAAACACCTTCTTCCTCGAAAAGGACCACGAGTAAGGAATGTTACTTGGGTTCGTTAGAGGAAGTGAGAAGGGTTAGATTCTCTCTGTTTTTGCGGGTCACTCAGAAAAGATCAAAAGGACATTGGTGCCTGGACGGCGGATGTTCACGACACATGTCGGGTGACCAAGGACTCTTTTACGAGCTAGAATCATACAAAGGAGGAAAAGTAACTTTTGGAGATGACAGCAAAGGCAAGATAGTGGGTATTGGCAAGATTGGACATGGAAGCAATCTGGTGAGCGCAGTCTACCTTGTCAAAGGACTAAAATACAATCTGCTTAGCATCTCCCGGCTATGCGACAAAGGTCGGGAGGTAAGATTCACTCAATCTAAGTGCTACATCTCGAGATGAGACCACCAAAGAGATAAAGCTCTCAGGTTAGAGATCCGGTAGCACTTATATCATTCCTCTTTCGACCCAAGCCAGAATTTATCCTGCTTAAAAGCATCTCTTCACGATGATTCATGGTCTTGGCATCGTAGATTAGGTCATATTAGCATGCATACTATCGAAAAGCTGGTATCTCATGGTGCAGTTAGGGGTTTACCTAAGCGTGTCTTTGAGAAAGACAAAGTTTGTGAAGCATGTACAAGGGGAAACAGGTCGAGATCCTCATTCAAATCTCTCAAGACTGTTTTGACATCAAAGGTGGTTGAGCTGCTACATATGGATCTATGTGGTGAAATCCCAGTAAAGAGCCTCGGAGGTAAATCCTACGTTTTTGTCATTATTGATGACTTTTCAAGATTTACCTGGGTGTGTTTTCTCAAGCATAAAAATGAGGCTTTCAAAGAGTTCAGCAAGCTCCGTAGAAAGATTCAAGTTGAGTCTCGGACTCGGATTCAAAAGATTCGAACTAACAATGGAAGGGAGTTCGACTACTCGGAATTCTCGAGTTCTACGATCCGAATGGAATCTCTCACAACTTCTCAGCACCAAGAACTCCTCAACAGAATGGAGTAGTAGAGAGAAAGAACGAGAACCCTTGAAGAAATAGCAAGGACGATGATGATTGAACACAATTTGCCTTACTATTTACAGGCTGAGGCGATCAACACAGACTAACTACATTTTAAACAGATGCCTCATCGGACCCATTACGAAGAAAACACCCTACGAGCTCTACAAAGGGAAAAAGCCAAACATCTCATACTTTAAGCCCTTTGGTTGCAAGTGTTTTATTCACAATAATGGTGAGAATCACCGACCAAGTTTGATGCTAGGTCGGATGAAGGTACTTTTGCAGGTTACTCTTCTCATAGTAAAGCTTATCGTGTCTTTAACAAAAGAACTAACAAAGTGGAAGAAAGTATCCACGTAGTGTTTGATGAGTTTGAACAGGAGAAGCCAAGTGAGTCATCATACTCGAAGCTGAAGCTCGGTAGAGATGATGATGAAGCCGAGACTACAAAGACTTAGACTCAACCTGCTCAAAATGAGGTCACTCGGAACGAGGAAACTCGGAATGCGACAACTCAAGAGCTCACTTAGAACGAACAAGCCAATGAAGAAGATCACTCGGAACAAGATCAAGTGGTTCAACCCACAAATCTCGTGAATCGAGAGAACAGGTAAAGCATTCAAGTTTACTTCTAGTCATCCACTAGAGAACATACTCTCTGACATCAACATCTGGGGTAAGAACTCGCTCCTCTCTACATAATCTACGTGCATTCACTGCATTCTTTTCATTAAATGAACCCAAAAATGCACTAGAGGCCCTTAATGAACCTGAATGGGTAAAGGCAATGCAAGAAGAACTCAATCAATTCGAGAGAAACCAAGTCCGGACTCGACCAACCGACCTTCGACCACCCGAGTTATAGGAACCAAATGGGTTTTCAAAAACAAACTGGATGAGGATGGTGTAATAGTTAGAAATAAGGCTAGACTTGTGGCTCGAGGGATATAATCAAGAAGAAGGAATTGATTGTGGGGAAACCTTTGCACCAGTAGCCAAAATTGAAGCCATTAGAATACTTGTTGGCATTTGCATCCTGCATGCATATTAAACTATATCAAATGGATGTTAAGTGTGCTTTTCCCAATGGTTTTATTGAAGAAGAAGTCTATGTCGAGCAGCCTCCTGGTTTTGAAAACTCGGAATTTCCAAATCATGTTTTCAAACTTCAAAAGGCTCTCTATGGTCTTAAACAAGCACCTCGAGCTTGGTATGAAAGACTGAGTAGTTTCTTGGTTCAAAATGATTTTAAAAGAGGTCGGATCTACAAGACTCTCTTCAGAAAGACCAAGGGGAAAGATTTCCTTATTGTTCAAATCTATGTTGATGATATTATTTTCGGTGCTACTAATGAGTTTACGTGCCGAGAATTTTCCGAGTTGATGAGTCAAGAATTCCAAATGAGCATGATGGGGGAACTTAATTTCTTCCTTGGCTTACAAATCAAACAAGACAAGGATGGAATCTTTGTTCATCAATCTAAGTATACCAAGGAATTGTTGAAGAAATACAAACTTCAAGATGCAAAGCACGCATCTACACCCATGAGTAGCGAGCATAAAGCTTGACTCGGACGAGAAAAGTAAAGCGATAGATCGGAACCTCTATCGAGGTATGATTGGATCTTTACTATATCTTACTTCCAGTAGGCTAGATATAATGTTTAGTGTCTGTCTATGCACAAGATTTCAAGCTAATCCAAAAGAATCACATCTCACTCTGCGAGTGAAGAGAATATTCGAGATATCTTACAGGCACTTCGGAATTTAGGTCTATGGTATTCCGAAACTCGAAATGACTCTTTACTGGATACTCGAGACGCGGACTACGCAAGATACAAAGTTGATCGAAAGAGCACATCCGGAGCGTGTCAATTTGCAGGACAATCCCTAATAGCTTGGCACTCAAAGAAGCGGAACTCGGTAGCTCTATCTACTTCGAAGCTGAGTATATCGCCGCTGGAGCTTGTTGCGCTCAGATTCTCTGGATAAAGCAACACTTGAGAGATCTTGGACTATCATTCAAATCGGTACCTATCAAGTGTGACAACCAAAGTGCAATTAGCATCACCAAGAACCCTGTCCGGCATTCGAAAACAAAGCATATCGAGGTCGAGATATCACTTCCTACGCGATCACTCGGGAAAAGGTGATATTGAACTTCGAGTTCATTCCTACTAATCTTCAACTAGCTGATATCTTTACCAAGCCTCTTGGTGAAGATCGGTTTTGCTTTATTCGGAATGAGCTTGGTATGTTAAATGCTTAATTATGTGCTATTCTTATTGCATAATTACGTGTTATGTGCCTTCATCATTAATAACCATTAGTTCGGTTGATTTAGTGATCTTGGGCTAATAGTCATATCATGTTTACGAGTCACTCAGAAACCTATACGAGTCAAACTCGGACGTAGAGAAACTTGGACTTCAAATTTTACGAAACTATCTCTAGATCGGTGGAGAGTTTCGGATCATTTTTCAAAATCCTTCTCTTTCTCTTTCTCTCTCGAGCGCTGTGATCAGATTTTAGCCATGGATTTCTAACCGATGAAATCTTAACCGTTAAAGAGAACCGTCACACCAATCTTTAGTGGCTGATGGACAAGCCGAGTCAAAACGGAGTTATACTTAACGGATAGTTGACGGGCGCGCTTATTTTCTATAAATAGCGTCTATTCATCTTCGTCTCGGTACTCTAAACGCCATCTCTCTCAAACGAAACCTCTCGCGGAAGATTACTACGTGAGCAGTCATCCTTGAACGTCTGCAAGCGTCGAAGAAGCTATCTCTCGTAAGTTACGATTGCTCTCATCTCTTTCTTCTACATTTTCTTTTTATTTCTTCTCCTCTACATCTCCTTCTCTTTCCTACTTGGAAAGTTTCATCTTTCCTTCCTTCTCTCAAAATGCCTAAAAGAGGAAGCCATCCCGACTTCCAGCTCTCCTCCTCTTCCAAAAAGCCTCGCACCAAAACTCCAGAAAGCTCTACCCCTTCCAAACCCATTGTCACCCGGCACCTTGTCTTGGACGACAAGTTCTTTCCTACAACCAAATTTTCTTGGTTGTCCCACATTCAAACCACTTGGAGCATACAACTTCATGTGCTTCGGTGAGTTCATCTATCCCGAACTCATTTACGAGTTCTACTCTCACCTCACCGACTCAGAAAATGTTCTAACCTCTAGGGTTTAGAACATAACTGATTCGTCTAAACACCTCTCTCCTCCACCGCTTGTTCAAAGTCTCCTCTCTCTTCTTGAACAGCAACCCCATTCCTTTCACTGAAGTCGCCGACAACTTCTTTGAAAAATACGCCAAAGAATTCCCCGAGTCCCGGAAAAACTTTTACGTGACTCGGTTGAAGTCGAAGCTCGCCTTACAGTGCTTTCTGTGATGAGAACCTTTTTCTCACAGCATTCCAGCAAGGAGAACCCCAACTCCAAGCATCTCAAAGCTCTCTTTGACATCCTTGAGGGATACGAAGTAGACCTCTTCCCCTCCATCATTGAGCGAGATGGCCGTTGTGCCGGCTCGACTCCAATCCAAGAAGAACACCTCCCTTCCTTTCTGTACTCTTCGACCCTTGTCTTCAAACAATTCCAAGTTCCTCTCCCCTCGGACCCAAACAACGTATGCAGAGGCTGCCGTTGTGGTCGGCAAAAGGAAGCTGCGGGAGTCCGGATACCGGAAGCCGAACTTGGTGTGCGGGTGCATAACTAAGAGCTGAGGCCTCCTTCTCCGCCTCGGACTCGGAAATCAACTCTTCTCTCCCTCCCTTCTCCAACTGGTGGTGCCTCTACCTCGGGTGCCTCAAAATCCCTCTCTGCTCTCTTGTCCCCTGTTTTTATGGACAAGATCAACTCCGTGTCTTCGATTTCGGAGACATGCTCCGATCTTTCAAATCTGTTCTCCAAAATCTGACCATCAATCTCAAGGCTGGTCAATCCCAAATTCGAGAGCGGCGAGTCTCTAGTTCTTGAGATGAGGGAATTGGTAAAGGAGCGGAAGGAGCTAGTGAGCTCCTCGAGAGAGACGGTCCAAGGCGGCTCGGGATCATGATGACTCGAGACGCGTCGAAGCGTCTTCGAGCCCAGGTCGACCTCCTCGGATAGCGGGGATGAAGAAGAAGAAGGCTGCAGATGCGAAGCGGCGAGACGCCGAGGACCCTGCGGGCTGAGGCGAGTCCATCCGGGCAAGGGAAGGATCACCAAGAAGAAGCGAGTGGGAAGCTGGCGAGGGTCGAGCTGCTCCACAAGCTCAAAAGCAGTACTCGGCTCGGACGGCGGTCCGAGTGGGTCGAAGACCTCGCTACTCCGGCGGGTCGGACGAGCAGCCCCCTCCAACTACCGAGGTTCCAAGGGAAGAACCCCTCGATCCACTTACTCCGGGTCGGCCACTCAAGGCCGAGCCCCGACGATAATCCCGGTTCTCCCTTCACCGCGCTCAAGCACATCGTCAATATCATATCGGCGTCGGCGAACCTCCGCTCCCTCCGCCTCCACTCAGAAATCTCCCTCTCCCTCATAGGCACCATGCACTGAGTCACAATTCCTCGGTGTCCCGAGTTTTCTTCTTTACGAAATTTTTTTTGTCCGGACATCTAAGTTGTACTACTTGCTCTTTTCTTCCCTTCTTTTTCTTGTTGTTTTTTTCTGAAAGGCAAGGGGAGAAATAGAGAAATAGAGTCGAAAAAACTTGTTGTCTTGTTTAGGGAAGTTTTCCGCCCTTTTGAATTTTAATGGACTAATGCATTTCATTATTAATTTACGAGTACATTATTGCTAACAAATTTTTTACGAGTTAATGTTAATTACTTAATATAGCATACTTTACTTCTTGCTCGATACATTAAGTATTTCTCCGATACATTGAGTATGCCTTACTCATCTCATCTCATGCGCAACCACTCAGCATCATTTTTTACTAACAAAGTTTCTGTTTAAGTATGGAATGCCTTTCATAAAAATGGGGAGATTGAAGACTCGAGACACTTGCTCAATACTTTTACGAGTTGTATAAAAGGAATCGGGTATAATAATCTCATACCTACGAGTTTTGATTCCAAGGCATTCTCTGTATCTCGAAACTTCTTTCGAGTAAAATAGTATCTTTTCTAAGTGATACGGCTCTTACTTATTATATTTCTTGCTTATCCGTAAGCGACTCGGAAAATTGGCTCTTTGTTACGAGTCCGGCTTCACTCAGATTTATCGCAGATTGAATAGAATATTATTTCGTCTTTTCTCACTCGAGAATCGACTTGTGGTTATAAGTCCTATTTTGTTATAGTCGGTATTCTTAGCTTGTTTCATGCTTAGTCTATATCAAGTTAATCCTCTACGATATTCTTTACTTGAACTTGATTCTTTGCATAGACTAAGTCGGATGGAATTCCGAGTATCATGGATATTGGACTCGAGAAAATTCCATTTCGTTTCGACTCGAGATAATCAATTGGTTTATTTATCGTAATTATTTTATTATCCGTGTCTAATCTTGGACCAAAGTATTTTATACTTTGAGAACCAAAATTGATTTACTTTTGTAGGTTATTCAATCTAGGATACACTTTTCAAACTACAAAAGTAACCGAGCTTCGAACGTCAAATCACCAGCGAGACATGGCTCTTCACCTTCTCTGCTCCGGTCCCAGATAGATTGTGTCGAGGCTGTCCGTTTCCAAATCTGGAAAAGCTGGAACGCCAAGCTTAACGGTGGTTTCCACCTTATCTTTCAAGACACCGCTAATGGTTTTGGGACTTCCAAGAGAGTTAAACCGTTGTCCAACGTTCACATTACAACGGATACTTTCGAGTGACTCGAAAGCTTCTATCAACGGTCACGAGAGGACTCTCGGTCAGCGAGATGAAGATAACGGCTACTCTGCCTGGTCATCTATAAATAGAAGCCATCTCATAAGACTTGAAGGTTGCCAAACATATTGCTCATACACATACTTGATCAAAGTTATTGTATTTACTTTCAATCTTCAACTTACAACTCCCACTCTGTAATTCATTACTTTCGAGTTGTAAGGTCTTGTACTCGATTACAAACTCTTTCTTACATTCTCTGTAAGGTCCCTTGACTAAGCTGTAAGGGTTAACTCAGCTTAGTTGTCCCTAGCTGTAAGGGTTATCTCGGCTAGGAAGTACTAGATCGAGATAAGGGAATTTCGAGTCTAGGAAAACTTGTATAGAGTTGTCTAAGGGAACAACTCGGGTTCGGTCAGTTCATGGTATTTTGTGGACTCAAAATAGTGAATTTGACTTCATGTTTGGATTGGCACGGTCCGTGGTTTTCTGCCCCAGGAGGGTTTCTACGTAATCTCTAAGTGTTATCTTTCCGAGTTCATTCTAGACTCGGACATTTTTACGACTCTTGCTCATTACGGTTAATAGCCTTCGAGTCCAATCTTTTCGACCCTGTTGATAGACTCGGAATCTGTCTCTGTCTTGTTTTTGACGGAAGAGCTAAAGTTTCCACGAAAAACTTCTATCACCCTATTCACCCCCTTCTAGGGTGACTCGGACTCTACCCGAGCAAACCTTCGGTGTCAAAGGTGCTTTTACGAATGGTCTTATTCAAGAAGAAGTCTATGTTGAGCAACCCCTTGGTTTGAAAACTCGGAATTTCCAAATCATGTTTTTCAAATTGCAAAAAGCTCTTCAAGGTCTTAAACAAGCTCCTAGAGCTTGGTATGAAAAACGGAGCGGTTTCTTGGTTGAAAATGATTTCAAAAGAGGTTAGATTAACAAGACTCTCTTCATAAAACCCAAGGGAAAGACTTTCTTATTGTTCAAATTTATGTCGATGATATAATTTTTGGAGCTACTAATGAAAGTCTCTATCGAGATTTTTACGAGTTAATGAGACAGGAATTCCAAATGAGCATGATGGGAGAGCTCAATTTCTTCCTTGGTCTACAAATCAAACAAGACAAAGATGGCATCTATGTCCATCAAGCTAAGTATACCAAGAAGTTCTTGAAGAAGTACAAACTTAAAGATGCAAAACATGCAGCGAACACCGAGTGAGTAGCATCATAAAGCTGGACTTAGACAAAAAGGGTAAAGTAGTATATCGAAACTCTATCGAGATATGATTGGATCTCTGCTATATCTCACATCCGAGTAGGACGAGACATTATGTTTAGTGTATGTGTGTATGCAAGATTTTAAGCTAATCCAAAAGAATCGAGATCTCACTACGGTGAAGAGAATCTTTAGATATCTTGTAGGGACTCGGAATCTAGGTCTATGGTTCTCAAGAGACTCATAACCGACCCTCACGGGATACTCAAATGCTGACTATGCTAGATACAAGGTTGATAGAAAGAGCACCTCAAGAGCATGCCAATTTCTAGGTCAATCCCTTATATCTTGGCACTCAAAGAAGCAAAATTCGGTTGCTCTATCAACTGCTGAAGCTGAGTACATTGTAGTTAGAGCATGCTTGTGCTCGGATTCTATGGATCAAGCAACCCTTGAAAGACCTTGGACTTTCATTCAAATCAATTCCAATAAAATGTGACAATCGAGTGCAATCAGCATCACCAAGAATCCAGTTCAACACTCAAAGACAAAGCATATTGAAGTCGGGTATCATTTTTGAGAAACCATTCAGGAAAGGTGATATTGAACTTGAATTCATTTCCACAAAACTTCAATTAGCTGATATCTTTACTAAGCCACTTGGTGTGGATAAGTTTTGCTTTATTAGGAAGGAACTTGGCATGATAAATGCATGATTATCTATTTTTCTAAGTGAAATTATCTTGCATGATTATGTGTTACATGTTTCTTCTCTATGTCTTAATAACAATTAGTTCAGTTGAACCCGTGATACTAACCTAGGAGTTATTATCTGTTTGCGCTTTTGGGTCACTCGAAGCTTTACTGAGTCGGACTTAGTTTTTGAGAAAATTAGACTTCAAACTACTGAAATCATCTCTAGATTAGTGGAGAATTTCAAAAGTTTCTTTTAAAATCTCTCTTTTTCCTCTCTCTCTCGCGCGTATCGATCGGTGGACTAGCCGTTGGGAGACAGACACTCGGAATTCCGACCGTTGGAGAGCGGAACGGACACATGGAGTGCGAGGCGACCGTTGGAGAGTTGGGTTAGAACGGATACTGAAGGATATTTCTTTCGCTATAAATAGCATCTGTTTTCCTTCATTTCACTACTTTACTCTTTGCTAACATTCAGCTGTTGCATACTTACGTGTACAATCTCAACTCTCAAGTAATCTCGGTTTTCTCAAGCTCTCGGTACTCTCTCTCTCTCTCTCTTTTCTTCGAGCTAACTCACTTTCCTCTCAAAAATCTCATAACCATGCCTAAAAGAGGTTTCGCTTTAGATTTTCTTAGTTACGCAACCAAGAAACCTAGAACAAAAAGCCACGAAGGTTCTTCTAACGCCTCAAAAATCCTTGTCACCCAACACTTGACGTTGGATGACAAATTCTTCCCAGCCATTATAGAGCAAATGGCCTCTGTGCCAGCTCGGACCAAGAAATCCACTCCTCTCCCTTTCAAAGCCCTCATCGCTCTCATTTTTAAACAATTTAAGGTCCCATTCCCTCCAACCCTAACGAAGTGTTTGAGGCTGCCATAGTAGTTGGCGAGAAAGAGCTTCTTGGCTATGGATACCAGGAAACCCAAGCTGGGTGTGCGGGTCTACGACTTAGAACCGTGGCAACCCTCTCCTCCACCTCGGACTTAGACTCCTCTCTCACTCCCTCCTCCACCTGGCGGTGCTTCCACCTCAGGTCCACTTTCCTCTGTCACTTGCCGTTTTGTCTACAACGATGATAGACAAGCTCTCCTCTATGTCCACGAAAATTCGGGACACTTTCCGCTCCTTCAAGATTGTCCTTCAATCTATGACCATCAACCAAAAACGGCCCAATCCCAAATTCGAGACCAGCAAGATGTGCTCCTCAAAATGAAGGCTTTGGTTAAGGAGCAGTAGGAGTTGATTGAGCACCTCGGAGAAAGGCGCTCCAAAGCGACTCGGGACCCGACAGCTCAAAAACATCCGAAGAGTCCTCGAGCCTTACCAAGTCTCAATCTGGAGAGGCAGCTGAAGAAGAAGAGGAGGTTGCGGCTGAAGCGGCTCCTTCGAGGAGAAGGAGAAAGAAGAGAAGAAAGAAGAGAAAGAGGAAGAAGGAAAGAAGCGGGACGAAGGCGAGGGACAAGGTGCTCCCGTTCCTTAGCCTAGGACCGATTAGCTCAAACAGCGAGTCTAAGTGACTCGGAAGACCTCGCTGATGTTGGACGGTCAGCAGCAGTCAAGCTAGAGCAAGCACCTCCTTAAGAAGTTCCATATTTGTATAATATTTCATGGGAGGTTGCTTGTCATTTTTGGGGATTTATATTCATATTTATGTACTTTATGCCCCATTTATGCTTTACACTTAGGTTTTCCGTTTTTAGTCTGTTTCTCTAGCTTCCTAATGATTTGGACCTAATTTTTGTAGTCATATTTTCGGTCCAAAGCTATTTTGAGTCTATGTTCTAACGTCCTTATTGAAAGAGCTTTCCAATGACATATTATAAGCTCAATTACGTTGAGGAACGAAAAGATAGGAGCTGAAAGGTAAGAAGGGTGCGGTAACGAGACATTTCTTTACTCTCTGAATTATGTTTTTCCTACACTTATGAAGTAAGAATAATGATAAAACAATTAGAAACTAGACTCAATGAGCTTTCCGGAAAATCAAGAATCGCATCATTTGGACATCGGACGAGGAAGTTATAATCGAATCGGTTTGAAGCAAGCCTTCCAAGCAACCAACAAGGGCGGACCGTTTCGGAGGAAACGGCCCGTGTTGGAGGTAAGAGCCTTTGCATCGAGAACGACCAGCCCGTTTTCAGCGTTCCTGTCCAATTTTGACGTGCTAGCATCCAACGCGGGCAGCCTATGTTGGAGGACACGACTTGTGTTGGAGGTAAAACATGCCGAGACGATTCGATTTTGACGGTTTCGGCTCTTGATTGCTTCTTAATGGCTTATTTAAGATGATTTTCGGCCATTCCTGAATCCAAGCAGTCCATCATCCTCCATAGTTCATCCTCCATTTTCCTTTCCTCCATTCCTTCACATCAAACCAAAAACTTTGAAGATCGAAGAAGAAGATTGAAGTAGTTGCGAAGTTCCATTTTGAAGTCGAGAGATTCAAGTGGAGCATTTCAAGCCTATCATCTACTTGTTCATTTCTTGCTGTTTGAGGTTTGATTTCAATGTATTGGATTTTAGTTAAGCTTTCAATAAACATGTTTGAGTAGTTTTGTTTTTCTAGGGATTTGTAATCCGAAACAATGTAGTTTGATTAGTTTTCTATGATTTGTGCTTGAATTGTAATTTTGATTCAATAGAAAGTTGTGTTTATCATGTTCATGATGTTTTGAAGGCCTAGGATACTTGTGTTTAGAGATTAATCTATCATGTATTGAAAAGAGAAATAGAATAATCCGACAACCAACCTTTCTACCTAATTTATGAAATTTGAGAAAAGAATAGTAAATTAGGGGATCACTTTGATAATTTGAAATCCTTAACTTTGATTAACTTAAATGCATACGAAAGTTGTTTGATAGGTTAATTAAAACAATTCTATTAAGTATCGAAAGAAGCAGTAGAATTTTGTGATTATCGATCCTTCATTTACTTGAAAGAATGATTGCACAAATTATGTTTAAATAATCAAACACATTGTTAGGAAAGAAAATCTCTAGATGTTTTTACCCATTGATTTAAGTTTAAATTAATTTTTTAATTTTAATAGTTAGAACTAGTTTGGAAAGAACAAACTCCTAAAATCTGATTTTCTTAGCAATTAAGTAGAGGGCTAGTTTAGTGCTATGCTAGATCGAGTCCTTGTGGGATCAACCTTGACTAGCTATAACTTATATACCGTGCGCTTGCAGCCTGTTAGGTTTTTGGTGCCGTTGCCGGGGACTCTAGTTTTAGTAGCCATTAGACGAATACTCTCAAATTGACTAAGTGTTTATTTTCTTTTACTGTTTTGATTGCATTGGTGGTTTTGTTTTTGTTCTTGCTAGGTACTCTTTCCTTGCATTCAAAAAGCTCAATTATTTGAGTTTGATCCTGAAATCAAGTGAACCTTCCGCTCTAGACGGAAGAAGCAAAGGCTAGAGAAGGCTAGGAAGAAGCAAGAAGAAAGCTCCAAGCCAAAACCCAAGATGGCCGGTGAGGAAAGAATGACTTTTGGGCAGTATGTGACTCCCAACGTCACTAATCCACCGACGGCCATCAATGTCCCGAGTGTAGCGGCGAATGACTTTGAGTTGAAGAATTCGCTTATCAATTTGGTGAGGGCCACTCCTTTCCACGGCCTCCCCAATGAACACCCCAACCGGTACCTCCGCATTTTTCGCCAAGCATGTGATACTTTCAAGGCGAACGGGGCTTCACCGGATGCAATCAAGCTGCGATTGTTTCCGTTCTCTTTTGAAGGAAGGGCATGGTAATGGCTAGATTCTCTTCGGCGAACTCCATCAGCACATTTGATCAACTTGTAAGTGCCTTCTCGGTAAAATACTTCCCACCAAGCAAGTTGACCGGTTTGAGGAACCAGATTTCCACCTTCGTCCAAGATCCGGAGGAGACGTTATATGAAGCATGGGAGAGGTTCAAGGATCTCCTTCGCCAATGCCCACAACATGGATTTGAGCCATGGGTCCCCATTCAAGCTTTCTACAATGGGGTTGATGATCACTTGAGAGCCACCATTCTTGCGGCGGCGGGAGGAAACATCATAAGCAAGTCCGTCGATGAGCTCCACACTTTAATGAAGCGAGATGGCACTCAACGAGTTTTCAATGGTCGAAGCCCTATTCCAAGAGAACGGGAGGTAAGCTTGATGTTGATGTAGTTTCTATCCTTTCTGCTAAGATAGATGCTATAACTAAAAAAATGGACCATCTTAATGTGAATGTTGCCCCTCCCCTTTCATGTGCTTCTTGCAATTCTTATGAGCATGAGACTTTGTTTTGTCCAGTGGGTATGGCTAGTAATGGACAAACCGACCAAGCCAATTTTATTGGCAATCCGAACCAAGGCCAAACTATGACCCATACTCCAATTTCTATAACCCGGGATTGAGGTATCACCCTAATTTTTCCTACCGGAACAACAATCCCGTGGGTCCACCACAAATCCAAAGACCACCCGCCCCTGGATTCCAAAGACCTACCCAACCCCAAGTGCCCCAAAAGTGTAACTTGGAGGTCATGATGGAAAGCATGCTTTTGACTCAACAAAAGCAAGATGAGATTATCAAGCAATTGGCTTCAAAAGTTGAAACCTTAGCCACTCACAATAAGATGCTTGAAACTCAAATTGCTAGCCAAGCAAGCTCTTCCTCTAGCTCTCCGGGTAAGCTTCCTAGCCAACCAGTGCCTAACCCTAGGGAACAATGCAATGCCATAACTTTGAGGAGTGGGACACAATTGGCGGCACCTAAGGGTGATAGGAGTGAGCATGTGGTCATTGATGTGAAAAATGTGAATGAGGAGGTGCATTTACCATCCAAAGAACCTTTAGTTGATGTTGTTGTGCAAAATGAGAAGAAGACTCCTAATGACCGACCAAAAACTCCTGAAAGAATTTACACTTCGCCTTTACCATTCCCACAAAGAATAGCTAAGGCTAAGCTTGATATACAATTTGGGAAGTTTTGGAGATGCTTAAGAAATGCAATATGAACATCCCTTTCATTGATACTTTGACTCAAATGCCCTTGTATGCTAAATTTTTGAAAGCGATCCTCTCCAAAAAGAGGACATTGAATGAGCATGAGACTTTTTCCATTGAGTGAGGAGTGTAGTGCAGTAGTCCAAAACAAGCTTCCTGAAAAGCTTAAAGACCCAGGTAGTTTTTCCATCCCATGCCCGATTAGGAATGTGTCCATAGATCTAGTTTTATGTGATTTGGGGTCAAGTGTGAACTTGATGCTCTATTCTTTATATAAGAATTTGGACATAGGTAAGTTAAGGTCCACCACCATTTCTCTTCAATTAGCGGATAGTTTTGTGACATATCCTTTGGGTATCTTAGAGGACATTCCCATTAAAGTTGGTGATTTCTTTGTGCTCGTGGACTTTTTAGTTCTTGATATGGCTGAGGATACCCGCACCCAAATCATTCTTGGGAGACCTTTCTTGGCTACTTGTTGGGTGTAAGATTGATGTAAAAGAGGGCAGATTGATCTTTGAATTGGAGGAGCATCATGCTAAATTTGAATTTTTAAGAAATATGATGTTTCCCCATTTCTGCTGAATGTTGTAGTGTTAAAATGACTGATGAAGTAGCATGTGATAAACCTTTGCAAGAAGGACATGAACTTGTCAATGCTAACGAGGTAGACTTTGACAAATTTCCTCCGCCAATGTTTGGCAAGGGCATGTCCTATGTATTTAATGAAGTTTGTTTCAATGAGTGTAATAGGTTGAAGCTTGCTTTGGTTAAAGCTCAATGCATTAGAGCTCTTGATTTGGATCTCAATTGGAAGGTCAAATGTGGTGATGGCCCGTCTGATGGTGACCACCCACGACAGAGTGATCCTTGATAAAAGTATTTGGAGGCACCTTGTTTTACAAGAATACGACTTTGAAGTTCGTGACAAAGGAGGAACGTTTCTTAAGAAGTCTCCTTTCCTTCTGGTTTATCCTCTTGCCTTAGATGGATGATTGGAGTTGGGTCTAGCTAATGACCTTAAAGAAGCGCTGCTTGGGAGGCAACCCAAGGTGATTTCTTTTTTTTTCTTTTTAATTTTTAGGTAGTTTGCATTTTTCATAAAAGTTACCATCATATGCACTTGAAAAGTGATTGTTCTTTCTCCTTCCATCACATTGATTCTTAATTACATTAAAGACAATGCTTTGTCCTAGCATGGAGGGGAAGGTTTTGCATTCATATGGTGCATGAAGAATGATGTATATAATCGCATTTGCATTCATATAGTTGCATATAGTTGCATTTACTCTAGTTTAGTATTCTTAGTTTTCTTTAATTTATCTTTTGTTTTTAGTTTCTTTTTGTAATTTCTAGGTTTTGCACTTGCATTTAGGTTGCATGTAGGGGTAGTTTTTATAACTTTCATTAGAAAATCAGAAAAAAATTAAATAATCTGGAAAAAAAGAAAAAAATTAGATTAGACTTTAGGTTAGTTAATAAATCTTCCGGTGATGATTCTTAGGTTAGGTAGTTTTTATTTTGACTTTGTTTGATCTTATATAAGTTTTTGAAAAAAAAAGTTTGTACAAGAATCTTGATTTAGAATTGCACTTTGATAGAGATGATTGATTACCCTTCTTGATCTTTTGATGTGAGATTGGCATGTGGAACATCTTGAATTAGGATTGGTTGTTGAGCCTTATCCCGTGAGACCACTAAGCTTTAAAAGACTAATGATTTTTACTAGTCTCATGTTTTCCATGTGTGACTCTACCTTAGTTGCAATCTTTGAATCTCTTTGAATCTCTGTGAAACCGCAATTTGTATTTGCATTGACAACGTGATAGTGGCATTCAATTGTTGATTTTGTAAACTACATGAGCCAAAAAGTCATCCTTTCATATATGAATTACAGCTTCTAGCCCTTTTCTAGCCTTTGACCACTCTTTTTTATTGAACCTACATTAACAAGCCTTGGCCAAATACATTTCTCCTACCCTTAAGCCATTGCTTCGAGTGTTTTGAGTGCGATATAGGTTGATTGTGGTAAATTTTGTGGTTTGGTTGATGGAGAATAGTTGTGAAATTCAATTCTTGAACTTTTCTCCACTTATGTAGTCTTATTTAGATTGAAAATTGGAAACTTTCCTAGGATTATAAATTTGTTGCTTTGCCATTCACAAAAAAAAAATGAATGAAAAAAAGAGAAAAGATAAAAAAATAAAAAAAAATGAAATAGAAGAAAATAAAAAAAATCAGAAAAAAAGAATAAAGTGTTTTGGCAGTAGCTTGTGTAGATTTAAGGTGGTTTCCAATGGCTTTTTCGGGTTTGTTTTGAATGTTTATGAATGGGTAGTATTGTATATATGAGATATTTGATGAGTTAGCTCCAAGTTTGGCTTTTAGCTCCTCATTACTCAAATAATTTTCCATTCCTACCTTTAACCCCTAGCCCCATTACTGACCCTTTAAAAGACCTCTTGATTGTCATTTGCATTTGCATAATCATGGTAGAGAGTTGAGATTTTTAGCAAGCATATGGTAAATTGTTTCTTTGGTAAGAGTATTGAGAGAACTTTCATTGTTATATATTTTCAAACACATGAGAGGAGTGTTTCCACTTCCTTAAATGAGGTTTGCTCTCAATCTTTCTAGTTTCATGCTCATACATGTGCCAACTTGTATCATTGGAGATTAGGGGTGATTGATTTGATCTTGATTGTGTGATTCATAGAAATCTTTTCAAAAACTTCCCTCTTACTTGTGCTTAACGGTTTTCATCACTTTCGGGCTATTATTGGTTAAACATAGTTGTTAGAGAATTCTACCGATGCTTACTCGAGGAGCTTGTGTAAATAGATTTTTCTTTTTTCATCTTGAGTCCTTTTATTTTCTTTTTGATTTTTTTTGTTTGAGTTTTGTATTTGCTTGGGGACAAACAAGGTTTAAGCATGGGGGACTTTGATAAGTGCCATATTTGTATAAGATTTCATAGGAGGTTGCTTGTCATTTTTGAGGATTTATATTCATATTTATGAGCTTTATGCCCCATTTATGCTTTACACTTGGGTTTTGTGTTTTTGGTCTGTTTCTCTAGCTTCCTAATGATTTGGACCTGATTTTTAGTCATATTTTTTGTCCAAAGCTATTTTGAGTCTATGTTCTAACGTCCTTATTAAAAGAACTTTCCAATGATATATTATAAGCTAAATTCGTTGAGGAACAAAAAACATATGAGCTGGAAGGTAAGAAGGGTGCGGTAACAAACACTTCTTTACTATCTGAATTATGTTTTTCCCACACTTATGAAGTAAGAATAATGATAAAACAATTAGAAACTAGACTCAATGAGCTTTCTGGAAAATCAAGAATCGCATCATTTGGACATCGGACGAGGAAGTTATGACTGAATCGGTTTGAAGTATGCCTTCCAAGCAACCAACAAGGGCAAACCGTTTCAAAGGAAACGGCCCGTGTTGGAGGTCGAGCCTTTGCATCGAGAACGGGCAGCCCATGTCGGAGGAAACGGCCCCTTTTCAGCGTTCTGTCCGGTTTTGACGTGCCAGCATCCAACGCGGGCAGCCCGTGTTGGACGACACGGCCCATGTTGGAGGACACGGCCCGTGTTGGAGGCAAACATGCCGAGACGATTCGGTTTTGATGGTTCGGCTCTTGATTGCTTCTTAATGGCTTATTTAAGATGATTTTCGGCCATTCTTGCATCCAAGCAGATCCAGAATCCTCTATTGTTCATCCTCCATTCCTTCACATCAAACCAAAAACTTTGAAGATCGAAGAAGAAGATTGAAGTAGTTGCGGAGTTCCATTTTGAAGTCGAGAGATTCAAGTGGAGCACTTCAAGCCTATCATCTACTTGTTCATTTATTGTTGTTTGAGGTTTGATTTTAATGTATTGGATTTTAGTTAAGCTTTCAATAAACATGTGTGAGTAGTTTTGTTTTTCTAGGGATTTGTAATCCGAAACAATGTAGTTTGATTAGTTTTCTATGATTTGTGCTTGAATTGTAATTTTGATTCAATAGAAGGTTGTGTTTATCATGTTCATGAATGTTTTGAAGGCCTAGGATACTTGTGTTTAGAGATTAATCTATCATGTACTTGAAAAGTGAAATAGAAGAATACGACAACCAACCTTTCTACCTAATTTATGAAATTTGAGAAAAAAATAGTAAATTAGGGAATCACTTTGATAATTTGAAATCCTTAACTTTGATTAACTTAAATGCATACGAAAGTTGTTTGATAGGTTAATGGAAACAATTCTATTAATCATCGGAAGAGGGGTAGAATTTTGTGATTATCGATCCTTAATTTACTTAAAAGAATGATTGCACAAATTATGTTTAAATAATCAAACTCATTGTTAGGAAAGAAAATCCCTAGATATTTTTACCCATTGATTTAAGTTTAAATTAATTTTTTAATTTTAATAGTTAGAACTAGTTTAGAAAGAACAAACTCCAAAAATCTGATTTTCTTAGCAATTGAGCGAGAGGGCAAGTTTAGTGCGTTGCTAGATCGAGTCCTTGTGGGATCGACCTTGACGACCTTATTCGGGTCAGCCACTCGGAGCCGAGCCCATTCCGAGAGATCCTTGTCCTGCCACTACCAAGATCTTCAATGTCTTCACAAGCGTATCGGCGCAGGCGCACAACACGCTCATGCGCCTCAACTCGGATCGCTCCTACTCCACCATCTTGATTTCTTTTTCTTGTTCTTGTTTTCGTTTTTTTGTCCGGACAAACAAATTGTATCAACTTGATACATTCTTCCCTATTTTGATTTTTTTGCTGAAAGGTAAGGGGAGAATACTTAGAAAAATTTGTTGTCTTGTTTTGGGGGAGTTTTCTCACCCTCTCTTACGTATGTTTTTTTTTTTTGTATATATATGAATGAAGTTTATGATTTCGAGCATATTGCTTTACGTGTAAGACTCCTTTCCGAGTTTAAATGTCTTATTTTGTTTTACTCTGTTATATTAGCTCATTTCTCTATTTTGCTCTGATATAACTACTCGTAATTTTTCATCAAATGAGCTATCTGCAGCAATATTCTATGTCCGAATCACTTCATTTATTATTCTATTTTTTCTACAATATTCTATTTTAAGCTTTGATATATTCTTTGTCAAATGAGTAAGAATGAAAACTCTTGATTATTTAACTAACAAAGTTTTTATCCGAGTATGGAATGTCTTTCATCAAAAGGGGAGATTGAAGACTCGGACTCGAATTCATATCATTACGAGTACTATCAAGGACTCAGGTACAAACCTCATCCGTTATAAGTTTTGATTACAAGTCATTTTGAGTAATATGGAAATTATTGCATATGTTTTCATTCGATTCCGACTGACTCGGAATCCACATTCTTGGTCATCAACTCACACCGATGTTTTCGAGTCACTCGGACACCACATAGATTTATCGCATGTTCAAATAATCTCTCTAACACTTTTAATTTAAGTTTTGACTTCATTTTCTAAAGTAAAGAGAATTACAGCGTTAATTCATCTTTCTAAATCAGCATGTGTGTTCGAGTTTTATTTGTCTAGATCAAGTACTTATACTCGATATTTTTCTCTATAACTTGATCTTTCCTAAGACTCGAATCCGATGGATTCTGAGTGTAATGAATATTAGACTCATAAAATTCCACTTCTCCACGCCTAAGATAATTTTGCACTTAATTATCTTAATTGAATTATTATCTCGTGCCTAATTTTGGACCAAAGTATTTTATACTTTGAGAACCGAAATTGTTTACTTTTGTAGGTTATCTAAACTAGGTTATCCTATTTTTGAATTACAAAAGTAACCGACTTCAAGCTATCAATCACCAACGAGACAAGGCTTTTCTACTTCGAAAAAGGCTTAGACGCCGTGTCGGGGTTGTCTGTTTCCAAAGCTGGAAATCATCAACACAAAGCTCAACGGTGGTTTCAACCTTACTTTTCGGACACCACCAGCTGATTGGAGCACCTTTTGGAGTCAAGAGCCATTGCACAACATTCACATCTCAACGGATCTTTTCTCGGCGACTCGGAAGAACCATTACGATGGTCACAAAGGACTTTTATTCGGAAGATAGTCACAACGACTAATCTGCTTGGTCATCTATAAATAGAAGTCACTTGTCAAGACTTGAAGATTGCTTGGAATTATTGTTAAACATATTACTTAAGAAAAAGTCATTGTATTCATATTCAATCTTCTATTTACAACTCCCAAGTTATAATTCATACTTTCCGAGTTGTAAAGTCTTGTAATCAGTTACATACTCTTTCTTACTCTCTATGTAAGGTCCCTTGACCGAGCTGTAAGGGTTTACTCAACTCGGTTGTCCCTAGCTGTAAAGGTTAGCTTAGTTAGGAAGTACTAGGTCGGATAAGGGAATTTCGAGTCTAGGAAAACTCGTTAGGAATTGTTTAAGGGAGCAATTCTGGTTGAGTCCGTCTACTGTATTTTTGGATTCAAAATAGTGGATTTGACTTAGTGCTTGGATTAGCACTGGTCGTGGTTTCGCCCGGGAGGGTTTCCACGTATATCTAAGTTCACACTCTTCGAGTCCAATCTAGACTCGGATTGTCTTGATTATTCCTTTCAAGCTTTTATCTTCTAAGTTTGTTAAAATTTCCTCATCACCCTATTCAGCCCCCTCTAGGGTAACTAAGACTCTCCAAGAGCAAACCTTCGGATCCGAACCCGAGTAGTCTCTTAATCTCGGTTTACTAAATGAGAATATAGCTAGGGTGGAAACCATATTGAATCATCAAGAGGAAAAGATGTCATCTATATTGAGGGATATTAAGGCTATCATAAGGGCTATTGAGGACGAGTAAGAGAAATGAGGAAGCTGAACGTTTTAGAAGGGAAGAGGCCTTGATTCTACCACCTCCACCTATTTTGTCTCCTCTAGGCGAGTACTAAATACGAATCCCCTAAACACGAATCCAAATCTTGACTTGATCTCCGTATAGATCGGATAGACCGGATGTTAAGGGAGTCATCCATGTTTAGTAATCACTACTTTGATCATAAGGGATTCACTTCAATCCCTAAGGGTAAACTACCTCCTAAGTTTACCATACCCGATATTAAGTTCAAAGGTTATGAGAATCCCCATCATCACATATGCAACTTCATAGGAGCAATGACTCTTAAGAACATTCCCGAAGACACTTACCACATTATCTTCCCCTGGACGTTCGACATTGATGTAATCAAGTGGTATAATGCGGTTGACCCACGCAAGGTTGCCAACCGAACCGATCTCTGTAAGGAATTCCTCCATAAATACTCCTATAACACCGATCTGCCTGTTACCCTCGGATACTTAGAACTAATCAAGCAAGGTGAGAAGGAGAGCTTCACGGATTTCCTCACCGGATGGAAAACGAAGGCAACCCACATGGTTGATCGACCCTCCGAGAAAGACCAAGTCGGGATCATTGTGAAAAACCTTCGACCCAATTATAACTAGCACCTCAAATTCCTACCCATGACGAAATTTTTAACCCTTAGAGATGCGGGTTTGCTTGATAGAAGAAGAGTTGTCTATCGCGACCACAAAAGTCACGACCGGGTATATAGGTAATTATCATTCTAAAGATAAGAAAACCTCCATTACATGCAATGCTAGCAGGGGTCTAGATGTTAATGCCCTCAACAGGTATACTGACTACACTCCTATTGATACTACCTACACTAAGCCCTTGATCGTCTCTTAGAGAAGGGAAAGATAGAATTGCCACCCATTATAGCGAGAATTAGAAGGCGTGAAACAATCCAAAAATTAGGAAACAGAAAATTTTTTAAATACCATCGTGCACGAGGACATGATACCGAACAATGTTGGGCATTCAAAAACGAACTAGAAAGCATGTTTCGAAATGGCCGACTACCCATGCCTAAGGCTGCCTAGAAACCGAGTAACAACAAAAATCCTTTTAGCGGGACCTTAGCCATGTTCACTGAACCCACTCCGAGTCGGTGGGATCCGTATGTTCTTATCCAAGATGTTAACAAGTCTAAACAACTTCTTAGCTTACCTCCATTAGATCCAAAAGTCTACGGGTTGTGGGTAAGTGATAAAGAAGATGCCTACAAAACAAGAAGCAACAAGTGACAACAATAGTGACGATTTACGGAGCACGCCACCCTTAGAAGAAGAAGACTTTTTGGGAGACACTAAAAGTCATGCAATCTGATTCCTTACTCGGATCTTGACGACACAATACAACCCCGGGTCCACAATAGACTTAGGAGACCCCAAAAAGCCTGAACCTACAAAAGAAGAAGACCCAATCCTTAAGCAACTCCAGAAATTAAAAGTCGATATCTTAATCGGAAATTAATATCTACTTCCCAAAAACATAGGCGAGGCCTTGATTGATGTACTCCGTAAGATCGAGGTATCTTCGGAAACTACACCGGAGGAAGTGGTAGGATTAGTTAATAGTGGGGATGGAACTATTACCTTTGATCAAAAGGATCTCCCAGAAAAGGCATTGCACACAACAATGCCCTTTATTTAACTCGTAACTTGCATCAACAAGTTTGCTCCCCTAATCTTGGTAGACAATGGATCGAGCAGTAAACCTATGTCCCTAGAGAACTGCTAGAAAGTTAGGAATTAGGGAGCAATAACTCTCTAAATGTACTTTTCATCTTCGAGCTTACGGTAATTCCAAAAGAACAGTCTTGGGAATAGTGACCTTGCTAATGAACATAGGGCTAATAGAAAGGAACATCGAATTCTTAGTCTAGGATATCCTAACAACCTTCAATTTACTCCTAGGACGCCCTTGCTTACATGATCATCGGGCGGTGCCCTCTATAGTGTGAAGACTCGGACTCGCTCAATATTTTTCTGAGTTATATAAAAGGAATTAGGTATAACAATTTCATACATATAGAGTTTTGATTCCAAGGCATTCTCTCGCATCTCGAAACTTATTTGAGTAAAATAGTATATTCTCTAAATGACACAGACTCTTACTTATTATATTTGTTGCTTATCCGTAAGTGACTCGAAAAGCGGTTCTTTGTTACGAGTCCATCTTTACTCGAATAATCGCAGATTGAATATACCAAGTATTTCGTCTTTTCTCACTCGGAATCGACTTGTGGTTATAAGTCCTATCTTGTTATAGTCGGTATTCTTAGCTTATTTCATGCTTAGTCTATATCAAGTTAATCCTCTACGATATTCTTTATTGAACCCGATTCTTCGCTTAGACTAAGTCGGATGGAATTCTAAGTATCATGGATATTGGACTTAGAAAATTCCATTTCATTTCGACTCGGATAATCAGTTGGTTTATTTATTGTAATTATTTTATTATCTGTGTCTAATCTTGGGCCAAAGTATTTTATACTTTGAGAACTAAAATCGATTTACTTTTGTAGGTTATTCAATCGAGGATACACTTTTCAAACTACAAAAGTAACCGGCTCGAACTTCAAATCACCAGCAGACATGACTCTTCACCTTCTCTCGCTCCAGTCCCAGTGAGATTGTGTCAAGGCCGTCTATTTCCAAATCTGGAAAAGCTGGAACGCCAAGCTTAACGGTGGTTTCTACCTTATCTTTCAATACACCGCTAATGGTTTTGGGACTTCCAAGAGAGTTAAACTGTTGTCCAACGTTCATATTACAACGGATACTTTCGAGTGACTCGAAAGCTTCTATCAACGGTCACGAGAGGACTCTCGGTCAGCAGATGAAGATAACGGCTACTCGCCTGGTTATCTATAAATAGAAGCCATCTCACAAGACTTGAAGGTTGCCGAACAGATTGTATATACACATACTTGCTCAAAGTTATTGTATTTACTTTCAATCTTCAACTTACAACTCCCACTCCGTAATTCATTACTTTACGAGTTGTAAGGTCTTGTACTCGATTACAAACTCTTGCTTACATTCTTTGTAAGGTCCCTTGACTAAGCTGTAAGGGTTAAGCTGTGAGACCCCGACATTTCAGGTGCTTGCCTGGTAGTGAATTATTAGAATTTTTCCGAGTCGGAATTAGAAACCCGAGAACCGAAATCGAGCATGGGCTAGCTTATTGGGCCTATTGAAATTGAAGTCGGGCCCAATTAGAACAAAAAGAAAAGGGAATGAGAATGGATGAATTGGCTGGCATTGAGAAGGATGGGTGGCAAGGAATTAAGCAAAGGAGTATGGGGTCCAATTAGAATTAGGCAACTAGCCCATTAGGTGTGATTAGGAGGAGAGGAGAGAGAATGAGCTGAGACTAAAGGAAAGAACGGGAGGAAGAGGAGTAGAGGAACGAAGAAGCGAAGCGAGGAAAGAAAGGAACGAGAGAGCAGAGGCAAGGGAAAGCAAGGGAAAGTAAAGGGAGACCGAGAGGAAGAGGAAAGGGAACGAAAGAAGTAGAAGCGAAGCAAGGAAAGAGAAGGAGAAGCAGAGCGGAAACGAAGCAGAGGCGAGAGCGAGAGAGGGAAGCGAGAGGAAGCGAACGAGCGAGAGAGGGGAGAGCACGAGAAGCCGGTGGCCGGTGGCCGCTCGAACAGCGAAGGCGCAGCTGTCGGTGGGCAAGGGAAAGCGAGAGTCCAGGAGGCCGAGCAGAGCGAAGACAGAGGAGAGTAGAGAGACCGAGCGAGAGGGACGAGAGAACCAGAAGCAGAGATAGGCGGAAGAGGAAGAAATCAAGAGATAGAAGAAGGGAAGGGAACCCGAAAGGGAAAAGAAGGAGGAGCAAAAACACCCAATTCGAAAACCTTCCAAAACCGAATTCTTAGAACCCCTAAGAATTTAAGGTGAGTAATCTGAATTCATCCTCTAGAATAAAATGAATTCGGTGGATGAAACTTGGAATTGATTCATGAAATTGGGAACCCTAAGTTAATTGAAGAAGTTAGAGGCCTAAATTCACGAAACTAGCAACCCATGAATCAAAGACCATGTTGTGATTATGTGATATTAGGTTCTGAATTTGTGATGTTTAAGTATGATTGAGCATGATTATTGAGAATTGGATGAGATTAGCTTGAGTAGAATTAGGGAGAAAAAATCGGAAAGTTAAGTTCATGACGTATGTGCTGATTTTCGATAAATAAGCATGCTGTCCGAATTTTTATGAATTCTTGTGTAGCCCAAATCTCCTGAAACTTTTACTGTAGCTTCCTGATGATTTATGAGAATTTCCTGTAAAATTTCGTATGCATTGGATGAGTATATTGGGAGATATGCAATTTTATGTGAAAATGTCCTGTTTTGAGCAAAATCGGAATTAAGTGAGTTACTTGAATTGTGAGCTGAGATTTAAGAAGCTTTATGGCTAGATTAAAAGATATATGTCGATTAAGGAAAGTTATAGAACCATAAATTACTTATACGTGATGATACGCGATCATGAAAACGATGAGTTCATTGATTAGGAATCCTAGTTGGCATGTTCATGTGATTATGTGTTTATGTGTTTATCCCGAATTACATCGATGATAAATGACATAAGCATGCGTATGTGAGATGAATTAATTGTGCCTGAGTTGAAACTTGCTTATGTGAATTGCTTGTTTTGAAGAAGTTACGCATGAACGTGCTAAGCATGAATTATATGAATTAAGTATTTCTTATGTATAAGTAATAAGAAGATAAGAAACATAAAGAACTAAAGAAGGGAGAAAGGATTGTGTTATTGATCTAAGACCCCACGAATTAAAGAACCCTCTCGAAGCTATGGCCATAGAAGTGTCTCGTCAACCCGAAGCCACGAATTATTCGCCTCCGTGAACCGAGCCCACGAATTATTTTGGCTCCAAGAACTGGGTCTTTAGAGCAGAGCATAAATCTTCTTTCCTTTCGAAACTAAGAAGACTTAAAAGAATTATGATATGAAGAAACGAATGATCGTGCATATCGAAAAGAAAGAAAGAACCAATGATTTACGAAATGCATGATTGAACTCAAGAAAAAGAATAAGAAGAAGATCGAATCTGTTTTCGTAAGAAATGAATACCATAAGAACTAAGATGTGATTTACGTGGTAAATGAGTTGCATGATGAATGATTATATGATTTACTTGCGTAGAAAGACAAATGATGCATGTTTGATTGAATTCATGAGTAAATGATGTCATTGTACTTCTCGGTAAGTTGGTCGGTTTAGAATCTCGCATGTTTTAAGCATGTATGATCCGAATCGCATGTTATTAATGAACTGTAAACTTACGTGTGTTTGTTAATGAATTAATGTGCAAAGTGAAACCCGGGGTTGGGTTTGGGTTATTCACCGGGCTAGTGAGCTCATGACATCACCAACATTTCAGGTGCGAAGTTAAGACTCCCTGGAGTTGCTCTTGGCTTTTAGAGGAAGCGAACCATCGGATAGGACTTCTCCGGACTTATTTTGTACTTATGTTTTCTTACTTGTAAAGGTCGTTGTATGTGAACTTAAGTTTTGATTATGAATGTAAAATCCCTATGTGAATACTCCGAGTGTGTGGCTCGTTGAGTTGTGTTGTGTTTCTCCGAGCGTGTGGCTCGTTGAGTTTAAGATTGTATTTCGTGCGGGGTTAGGGCTTTAAGCCTATGAGTTTAGCCAGTTTACAGAGGAAACTCTGCCGAAATTTCCAGAAAAACCTTTGAAAACCTAGAATTACGTTTCCGCCAATCCAAGAAAGGGTTATTAACCCCAAGTTGAGATCTTAAGCAGCCTTAGGGGTTCCTCTCGGGAACCTGGCATGTAATACTCCTAGGGTGGGTCTAGGAGTGTTACATTAACTCAGCTTAGTTGTCCCTAGCTGTAAGGGTTATCTCGGCTAGGAAGTACTAGATCGGATAAGGGAAGTTCCGAGTCTAGGAAAACTTGTATAGAGTTGTCTAAGGGAGCAACTCGGGTTCGGCCGGTTCACGGTATTTTGTGGACTCAAAATAGTGAATTTGACTTCGTGTCCGGATTGACACGGTCCGTGGTTTTCTCGCCCGGGAGGGTTTCCACGTAAAATCTAAGTGTTATCATTCCGAGTTTATTCTAGACTCGGATAGCTTTATCTGCTCTTGTTCTTTCTGATTGATCTCCTTCGAGTCCAATCTTTTCGACCCTGTTGATAGACTCGGAATCTGTCTCTATCTTGTTTTTGACGGAAGAGCTAAAGTTTCCACGAAAAACTTCTATCACCCTATTCACCCCCTCTAAGGTGACTCGGACTCTCCCCGAGCAAACCTTCAATTGGTATCGAGCCTAGCCTTTCGTAAAGGATCTAAGAATTCAAAGGTTTAAAGATCAAATGGCTCGTAACACCGGAGAGTTCGACGAAGGAAGATCTTCCAACAGGCTACCAAAATTCAAAGGATCAAACTTTGGGCATTGGAAGAAGGTCATGGAATGTTTTCTTATGGATCATGATGAAGAGGTATGGGAAATCATACAACAAGGAAACTACATTCCAATGAAGACGAGATGAATTCAGAATCATTCCCAATACGAAGGCTGAGTTCACACCAGGAGAAGCAGAGAAGTTCGAAAGAACTTCAAAGCAATGAACATCCTTATGTACGCCATAAGCTCGGAAGAATATAATCGAGTCTCCGCTCGTGACTCTGCTAAAGAGGTGTGGGATACTTTAGTCAACACCTACGAAGGTACAAGTCGGGTAAGACAAGCGAAGATCGAGTCGAGTATCTTCATAAATATGAGCTTTTCAAAATGGAGCCAGAGGAGAACATTACTCGGATGTTCATTCGCTTCACCGAGATTACCAACAATCTCAAATCTCCGGGAAAGAAAATTTCCCATGAAGAAATGTGCCGAGAAAATTCTTAGAAGCCTACCCAAGAGACGATAGGGTCCGAAGGTGACTGCCATAGAAGAAGCTCGGAACCTTTCACTCTTAAAGCCGGACGAGCTCATAGGAAAGCTTCTAACTCATGAGATACATCTAGAAGAAGAGGATGATGAGGGCAGTACCAAAAGAAACTTAGCACCGAAAGCCTCGGAATCCAAAGAAGAAAATTTGAGCTCTTCCGACTCGGAAGACGATCCCATGGCACTCATTGCATGAGGCTTCAAGAGAATGATGAAGCACAAAAGATGGGACAAAAGGCCCAAAGAAGAATTCTACAAGAAAGATAAGAGAGATAGAAAAGGTAAGTTTTCTTCTCCTTCAAAGTTATCCTTATCTAAGAATTCTGGATGTTTTGAATGTGGTAGCAAAGACCACATAGTAAAGGACTGTCCAAAAAGGAAAAGGGACAGGAAGAAGAAAAAGGCCATGATGGCAACATGGAGCGATGAGGACTCATCGAAGATGATGAGGACTCGGATGACTCAAAGTGTCCGATGGCAATCTCGACTCGGAAGGCTGAAAGAGAGTCGGACTCGGACTCGAACAATGAGGAAACTAATCCTTAAGAGGTAATCGAATACTTTCTTAAATTCTCCAAAGTTGATTTAGCTAAGTATATTTTTACTTTGGAAGAAAAGTCCAATTCGATTCCTCTCAATTCAAAGAACAACTTGAGTCAATCACTTCGAGAGCACTTCTTTGAAAAACGAATTAGAAAAGCCGAGACTCTTATTCGAGAGAACTCAAGACTAGTGCTCAATCTAATGAGACTGAGTCCGAGTTACTCAGAAAGAAAATGAGCAATTAAAACAGAAGCTCACTGAGTCTCAAGATCTGATTTTAAAATTTACTCAAGGTCAGAAAAACCTTGACATGCTCTTAGGATCACAATGTGTCTCCTTTCGAAAAGAAGGTCTCGGTTTCAACAGAGAAAAGGAATCAAATTCCTACTCGGAATCTGTTTAAAAGGACTCCGAACTGTGAAGTTCGGAAAGCGGAGCAAGGTCCCATTCACGTAAATGAAAGAAGGACTAAGCCCGGAACTGTTTACAAAAAGAAACCATTCTCTCCTCGTTTCAAAAGGAAAGGTTTTCAAAAAGAAAGAGACACGGACTCGGTTCTCGAGAGGAAGACTCGGAATCGGACAAAACCCAAAGTCATTCAAATCCGGGTTCCAAAACACCTTCTTCCTCGTAAAAGAACCACAGTAAGGAATGTTACTGGGTTCGTTAGAGGAAGTGAGAAGGGTTAGATTCGCTTTGTTTTGCGGGTCACTCGGAAGAGATCAAAAGGACACTGGTACCTTGACGAGTAGATGTTCACGCCATATGTCGGGAGATGCAGGACTCTTTTCGAGTTGAATAGACATAAAGGAGGAAAAGTCACATTTGGAGATGATAGCAAAGGCAAGATCGTGGGGATTGGCAAGATTGGAAAAGGAAGCACTCGGTCAGTCCAGTCTATCTTGTCAAGGGATTAAAATATAATCTGCTCAAGCATCTCTCAACTATGTGACAAAGGTCAAGAGGTAAGATTCACTCGGACCAATTGCACTATTTCGATGTCTCTACCAAAGAGATCAAGCTTTCGAGCAATACTTACATCATCCCTCTTTCGACCCAAGTAAGAATTTATCTTGCTTAAAAGCATCTCTTCATGACGATTCATGGACTTGGCATCGGAGACTAGGCCATATTAGCATGCATACTATCAAGAAATTGGCATCTAATGGTCTAGTTAGGGGTTTACCTAACTGTGTTTTTGAGAAAGACAAAGTATGTGAAGCATGCACCGAGGGAAACAAGTCAGATCTTCATTCAAATCTCTCGAAGACAGTTTCCACATCCAACGTGCTTGAATTACTGCATATGGACTTATGCGGTGAAATCCTCGTGAAGAGTCTCGGAGGTAAATCTTACATACTTGTTATTATTGATGATTATTCACGATTTACCTGGGTGTGTTTTCTTAAGCACAAAAATGAAGCTTTCAAGGAGTTCAGCAAACTCTGCGAGAAAATTCGAGTTGAGTCTCGGACTCGGATCCAAAGGATTCGAACCGACCATGGAAAGGAGTTCGATTATTCAGAATTCTCCGAGTTCACGTGACAAAAATGGAATCTCTCACAACTTCTCAGCACCCAGAACTCCTCAACGGAATGGAGTAGTAGACAGAAAGAACAGAACCCTTGAAGAAATAACAAGGACGATGATGATTGAGCACAACTTGCCTTACTATTTACGGGCGAGGCGATGAACACAGCCAACTACACTCTAAATAGATGCCTCATCGGACCCATTCTGAAGAAAACACCTTATGAGCTCTACAAAGGGAAGAAGCCAAATATTTCCTATTTCGGACCATTCGGATGTAAGTGCTTCGTTCACAACAATGGTAAGGATCATCTGACCAAGTTTGATGCTCGGTCGGACGAAGGTATTTTTCTCGGGTTACTCCTCTCATAGCAAAGCTTATCGCATCTTCAATAAGCGAACTAACAAAGTAGAAGAAAGCATCCACATAGTATTTGATGAGCTTGAACAGGAAAAGCCAAGTGAGTCTTCATACTCGGAACTGAAGCTCGAAAAGATGATGACGAAGCCGAGCCTACAAAGACTCGGACCCAACTTGCTCGGAATGAAGTCACTCGGAACGAGGAAACTCGGAATGAGACAGTTCAAGAGCTCGCTCGAACGAGCAAGTTAATGAAGAGGATCACTCGGAACAAGCTTCGAAGATCAAACAGCTCAGCCCACAAACCTGGTGAATCAAAGAACTGGTAAAGCTTTCAAATTTACTTCCAGTCATCCCCAAGAAAACATCATTTCGACAAAAATGCACTCGCATTCATTTTATTAACTAAACCCAAAAATGCACTAGAGGCCCTTAATGAACCTGAATGGGTAGAGGCCATGCAAAAGGAACTTAATCAATTCGAGAGAAACCAAGTCCGGACTCCGACCGACCGACCTTCCGACCACCCAGTTATAGGAACCAAATGGGTTTTCAAGAACAAACTGGATGAGGGTGGAGTGGTAGTCAAAAACAAGGCTAAACTTGTGGCTCGGGGATATAATCAAGAAGAAGGAATTGATTGTGGAGAAACCTTTGCACCAGTAGCTGAATTGAAGCCATTAGAATATCTGTTGGCATTTGCATCCAGCATGCATATTAAATTATATCAAATGGATGTTAAGTGTGCATTTCTCAATGGCTTTATTGAAGAAGAAGTCTATGTCGAGCAGCCTCCTGGTTTTGAAAACTCGGAATTTCCAAATCATGTTTTCAAACTTCAAAAGGCTCTCTATGGTCTTAAACAAGCACCTCGAGCTTGGTATGAAAGACCGAGTAGCTTCTTGGTTGAAAATGATTTTAAAAGAGGTCAGATCGACAAGACCCTCTTCATAAAGACCAAGGAGAAAGATTTCCTCATTGTTCAAATTTATGTTGATGATATTATTTTCGGTGCTACTAATGAATTTACGTGCCGAGAATTTTCCGAGTTGATGAGTCAAGAATTCCAAATGAGTATGATGGGAGAACTCAATTTCTTCCTTGGGTTACAAATCAAACAAGACAAAGACAGAATCTTTGTTCATCAATCAAAGTACACCAAGGAATTGCTGAAGAAATACAAACTTCAAGATGCAAAGCACGCATCTACCCCTATGAGCAGCGACAGATAAAGCTTGACTCGGATGAGAAAGGTAAAGCAATAGATCGAAACTCTATCGAGGTATGATTGGATCTTTGCTATATCTTACTTCCAGTAGGCCGGATATAATGTTCGGTGTTTGCCTATACGCAAGATTTCAAGCTAATCCAAAAGAATCACATCTCACTGCGGTGAAGAGAATATTCAGATATCTTGCAGGTACTCGGAATTTAGGTCTATGGTATTCCGGAGACTCGGAACGGACTCTTACCTGGATACTCGGACGCAGACTACGTAGGATACAAAGTTGATCGAAAGAGCACATCCGGAGCTTGCCAATTGCTGCGTCAATCCCTAATATCTTGGCACTCAAAGAAGCGAGAACTCAGTAGCTCTATCAACTGCCGAAGCTGAATATATTGCAGCTGGAGCCTGTTGCGCTCGGATTCTATGGATTAAACAACAGTTGAAGGATCTTGGACTATTCCTCAACTCGGTTCCAATCAAGTGTGACAACCAAAGCGCAATTAGCATCACCAAGAACCCCGTCCAGCATTCGAAAACAAAGCATATCGAGGTCGGTATCACTTCTTACGCGATCACTCGAAAAAGGTGATATTGCACTTCGGTTCATTCCTACTAATCTTCAACTAGTCGATATCTTTACTAAGCCTCTTGGTGGAGATCAGTTTTGTTTTATTCGGAATGAGCTTGGTATGTTAAATGCTTAATTATGTGCTACTCTTGTTGCATAATTCCGTGCTCTATGCTTTCACCTTTAATAACCATTAGTTCGGTTGATTCGGTGATACTGGGCTGATAGTTATTTCGCGTTTCGAGTCACTCGAAACCTTTACGAGTCAAACTCGGACGTAGAGAAACTTGGACTTCAAATTTTCTGAAACTATCTCTAGATCAGTGGAGAGTTTCGGATCATATTTTCAAATTCTTTCTCTCTCTCTCTCGAGAGCGCTGTGATCGAATATTAGCCGTGGATTTCTAAACGCTGGAATCTTAACCGTTGAAGAGAACCGTCACACCGGTCTTTGGTGACTCGATGGACAAGCCAAGTCGAACGGAGTTATACTTAACGGATAGTTGACGGGCGCGCTTATTTTCTATAAATAATGTCTATCCATCCTCATCTCGGTACTCTAACCTCCATCTTTCTCAAACAAAACTTCTCGCGGAAGATTACTACGTGAATAGTCACCCTTGATCGCTCGCAAGCGTCGAAGAAGCCCTCTCTCGTAAGTTTCGACTGCTCTCATCTCTTTCTTCTACATTTTCTTTTCGTCTCTTCTCTTCTACATCTCCTTCTCTTTCCTACTCGGAAAACTTCATCTTTCCTTCCCTCTCTCAAAATGCCTAAAAGAGGAAACCATCCCGACTTCCAGGTCTCTTCATCTTCCAAAAGCCTCGCACCAATAAGCCGAAAGCTCAACCCCTTCCAAACCCATTGTCACCCAAGCACCTTGTGCTGGACGACAAATTCTTTCCAACAACCAAATTTTCTTGGTTGTCCAACATTCAAACCACAGGAGCATACCATTTCCTGTGTTTCAGTGAGTTCATCTATCCCGAACTTGTTTCGAGTTCTACACTCACCTCACCCACTTCGAAAACGTTCTAACCTCCGGGGTTCGGAACATAACCGTTCGCATCAACACCTCTCTCCTCCACCACCTGTTCAAGGTCTCTCTCTCTTCTTGAACAGCAACCCCATTCCTTTCACTCGAAGTCGCCGACGACTTCTTTGAAAAATACGCCAAAGAATTTCCTTAGTCCGGAAAAACTTTTACGTGAATAAGTTGAAGTTAGAAGCTCGTCTTCTATGCTTTCTGCTGATGAGAACCTTTTTCTCATAGCATTCCAGGAAGGAGAACCCCAACTCCAAGCACCTCTAAGCTCTCTTCGACATCCTTGAGGGATACGAAGTAGACCTCTTCCCTCCATCATTGAGCGGATGGCCGCTGTGCCAGCTCAACTCCAATCCAAGAAGAACACCTCCCTTCCTTTCGGTGCTCTTCGACCCTTGTTTTCAAACAATTCCAAGTTCCTCTCCCCTCGGACCCAAACGCCGTATGCGAGGCCGCCGTTGTTGTCGGCAAGAAGGAACTGCAGGGGTACGGATACCGGAAACCGACCTCGGTGTCCGGGTTCACAACTCGGAGCCGAGGCCTCCTTCTCCACCTCGGACACGAAATCAACCCCTCTCTCTCTCCCTTCTCCACCTGGTGGTGCTTCCACCTCAGGTGCCTCAAAATCTCTCTCTGCTCTCTTGTCCCCTATTTTTATGGACAAGATCAGCTCCGTGTCTTCGATTTCGGAGACATGCTCCGAGCTTTCAAATCTGTTCTCCAAAATCCGACCATCAACAAAAAGACTGGTCAATCCCAAATCCGAGAGCAGCGAGTCTCTAGTTCTTGAGATGAGGGAACTGGTAAAGGAGCAGAAGGAGCTGGTCGAGCTCCTCGGAGAGAGACGGTCCAAGGCGGCTCAGGACCATGATGACTCGAGACGCGTCCGAAGCGTCTTCGAGCCCGAGTCCGACCTCCTCGGACAGCGGAGAAGAAGAAGAAGAAGAAGGCTGCAGACGCCGAGGAATCTGCGGGTGAGGCGAGTCCTTCCGGGCAAGCGGAGGAACACAAAGAAGAGGCAGTGGGAACTGCTGAGGGTCGATCGCTCCACAAGCTCAAATAGTTGTACTCAGCTCGGACAGCGAGCCTGGGTGGGTCGACGACCTAGCTACTCCAGCGGGCCGAGACAGAGCAGCCCCTCTAGCTACCGAGGTTCCAAGGGAAGAACCCCTCGATCCACTCGGTCCGGGTCGGCCACTCGGAGCCGAGCCCCGACGATAATCCCGGTTCTCCCTTCGCCGCGCTCAAGCACATCGTCAAGGTCATATCAGCGCCGGTGCACCTCCGCTCCCTCTCGCCTTCACTCGAAATCTCCCTCTTCCTCGTAAGAGCCATGCACCGAGTCACAATTCCTCGATCCGCGGAATTTTCTTCTTTCGAAATTTTTTTTGTCCGGACATCTAAGTTGTACTATTTGCTATTTTCTTCCCTTCTTTTTCCTTTTTTGCTGAAAGGCAAGGGGAGAAATAGAGTCGAAACTTGTTGTCTTGTTTAAGGGAGTTTTTCCGCCCTTTTGAATTTTAATGGATTAATGCATTTCATTATTAACTTCGAGTTCATTATTGCTAGCATGTCTTTTCCGAGTTAATGCTAATAACTTAAAGTATACTTTATTTTTTTGCTCCGATATATTAAGTATTGCTCGATTCATTGAGTATGTCTTACTCATGCGCAAACTACTCAGAATCATTTTTTTTCTCTAACAAAGTTTCTGTTTAAGTATGGAATGCCTTTCATCAAAAAGGGGAGATTGAAGACTCGGACTCTGCTCAATACTTTTCCGAGTTATATAAAAGGAATCGGGTATAACAATTTCATACATATAGAGTTTTGATTCCAAGGCATTCTCTGCATCTCGAAACTTATTTGAGTAAAATAGTATATTCTCTAAATGACACAGACTCTTACTTATTATAATTGTTGCTCATCCGTAAGTGACTCGAAAAGCTGGTTCTTTGTTCCGAGTCCATCTTTACTCAGAATAATCGCAGATTGAATATACCAAGTATTTCATCTTTTCTCACTCGGAATCTGACTTGTGGTTATAAGTCCTATCTTGTTATAGTCAGTATTCTTAGCTTATTTCATGTTTAGTCTGTATCAAGTTAATCCTCTCTAATATTCTTTATTGAACCTGATTCTTCGCTTAGACTAAGTCGGATGGAATTCCGAGTATCATGGATATTGGACTCGGAAAATTCCATTTCATTTCTAACTCGGATAATCGGTTGGTTTATTTATCGTAATTATTTTATTATCTCGCGTCTAATCTTGCGCCAAAGTATTTTATACTTTGAGAACCAAAATTGATTTACTTTTGTAGGTTATTCAATCGAGGATACACTTTTCAAACTACAAAAGTAACCGACTTCGAACGTCAAATCACCAGCAGACATGACTCTTCACCTTCTCTCGCTCCAGTCCCAGTAGATTGTGTCGTGGCCGTCTCGTTTCCAAATCTGGAAAACTGGAACGCCAAGCTTAACGATGGTTTCTACCTTATCTTTCAAGACACCGCTAATGGTTTTGGGACTTCCAAGAGAGTTAAACTGTTGTCCAACGTTCATATTATAACGGATACTTTCGAGTGACTTAGAAAGCTTTTATCAACGGTCACAGAGGACTCTCGGTCAGCAGATGAAGATAACGGCTACTCTGCCTGGTCATCTATAAATAGAAGCCATCTCACAAGACTTGAAGGTTGCCGAACAGATTGTATATACACATACTTGCTCAAAGTTATTGTATTTACTTTCAATCTTCAACTTATAACTCCCACTCGTAATTCATTACTTTCGAGTTGTAAGGTCTTGTACTCGATTACAAACTCTTTCTTACATTCTTTATAAGGTCCCTTGACTAAGCTGTAAGGGTTAACTCAGCTTAGTTGTCCCTAGCCGTAAGGGTTATCTCAGCTAAGAAGTACTAGATCGGATAAGGGAAGTTCCGAGTCTAGGAAAACTTGTATAGAGTTGTCAAAGGGAGCAACTCGGGTTCAATCGGTTCACGGTATTTTGTGGACTCAAAATAGTGAATTTGACTTCGTGTCCGGATTGACACGATCCGTGGTTTTCTCGCCCCAGGAGGGTTTCCACGTAAAATCTAAGTGTTATCATTCCGAGTTCATTCTAGACTCGGATAGCTTTATCTGCTCTTGTTCTTTCCGATTGATCTCCTTCGAGTCCAATCTTTTCGACCTCGTTGATAGACTCGGAATCTATCTTCGTCTCTATTCTGCGCAAAAGAGTTTGATTCCACAAAGAATTTTCTATCACCCTATTCAACCCCCTCTAGGGTGACTCGGACTCTCCCCGAGCAAACCTTCACAAGTGCATCGAAAAGTTAAGATGATCATGAAAGGTCAAGTTATAACTGTCAACGGGGATAACCTTTGTGCTACTGTTTCTTCTAAAGAATCCGTAGTTTAGATCGAGCACGATGCTAATGATGAGGAACTGTAGGGATTCGAGACTATCGCTGCCTTAGAAAAGGATGAAGCACCTCTTAACTTTAATCCTTATGGCAACCCTAATGTCCATTCGATGCTTAGGAAGAAGGGGGTATTTTCCACGTCTTCGTCTGCAAGTCGAAAGGCATACCACCCTACTTTTCTACCTCTCGAACCCACCAATAACTACAATTTTAGAGTAGGCTATCAACCTACTGCTAAGGAAATAGCTCAAGCTAAGTAGGAAATTCGAGACAAAGAGGACGGCACCACACACAATCAACTCTATTAAGCCCTTTCCCTATACTCGAATAGGCGGTTCATAAGAAAAGGAGATAACTTCCCTTATTATGGTTTTCCTTAGCCTTAATATATCAAGGAAAAGGGTGTCCTAGTACCTAGTTTGGAGATTTTCAATGACTGTTATATTCTAGAAAAAGAGGCACCCTACCTCTTTTAAACGGGACAGATCTACACTAGACTGGAGCAACCTCATTGGGAACAATCTTTTTGATCTTCTATTCGGATAAGAGGTTCCTTGTTTCTTTTTATTATTTTCTTTTGGACAGAAAGGGGGCTAGTGCATTTTTTTTATTTGTCTTTGTAATTTTTTCTTAAGTTTTGTACATCATACTAAATAAAAGAACGCATTTCTTTGAATTGAGTCTGTCATTTCATCCCATTGCATAAGAGTCCTCATTACAAAAAATATTACATTAATAAACAAACACCGTACAAGAGACTCACTAATCATCAACGACGTGAGCAACAAGGAATCTTCTAAGCATCACCATCGGAGCGTCATCAAAGGATGTAATTCCCGAAGTCCTCCAAGACAGATGTGGAGAACCGACCACCTTCGTCACATTGATAAGAGCTACCTCTTTGGTCCCATGATTGCGAAGCTTCATGAGTTGCCCCGTTGTACGAAGACCAAGAGAAATAAAGAGGATTTTCATGACAGTCGAAAGCCTGCAAGGGCAAGATGTTTAAGCTCTCCTCGAAAAGCTAGGTCCCGCACCGGAAGCACTAGGCTTAGACCCGGAAGTACTAGGCCCCGCCTTAAAAGCACTTCTATGATGTGCATGCTGTGAAGAACGTCATGAAGAACCTTGTCTAGCAGTATTACTAGAAGGTGCTTGTTGGCTAGATAAGTGTGTTTATGCCCGGGTACACCAGGAAGACTACTAGAGGAAGGTAACCTAGATCGGTGTCTTTACAAGAATAAAAGAACAATTAGCAATCATTAAAAGCTCAATAAAATTAACTCTCCACTAATTATCGACGTACCCAGAAAGTAGGGAAGGATCGCCAAGTGAGGAAGTTCTTGATCCCTCGAAGAGCAAATTGAAATCGATGGACATGGTCCTAGATTGCTCTGGTCATACTGCAAAGTTTATTTAATGGTATTAGCAAGTAAACTACTTTAGCATGCAACTAAAAGAAAAGAGCATAAAACTCTTACTCCTCGCCAATTCCTAAAGAAAGAATACCCAACACATTCTTCCTCCGAGATTTTGGGAATTCATACATAACGAGGAGATTCCCCATGAAGAGTGACATCCACATCAAGACTCATGATATAAATGTTAGCAGCAGTGAGCTGTCGAAAGATGAAGATTAATTTCCACACAATGCACCAGTGGGGTCATGATCCGTTCTGCATGGTGGGCATAGGATGTGGTCAAGTTTAGAAATGAGGTAAAAGGGTACCCCACAATAATAGCCGCTTGCTCATTTGGATGAAGGGAGTGAAAGTAGAACATGGTCGGAGGAGGATTGACTGGAACAAATGGAGGCCATATGTTGACCCAAAGTTGAGGTGTCACCTTCTCTCCAAGATACCAACATAGTCCAAAAGGACCTTCAAACAAGATCCTTCTTTCACCCAATTCTCATGCCAAAATGATACTTTAGGGAAGTTGGAGATGGACCCAAAGATGAAAGTTGGCCTACAGTCAAGGTTTATCAAAGAAATCAGCTAGCAAGAACGAAGGACAACAGAAAAACGGATGAAAAACAGTATATTCAAGGCTAGTGTCCTCCATAGGCAGACCCACAGGCCATGACGCAGACCACGGTCAGGGGCGAAAGCTAAAAATGTGATAAAAAGTTCTCTAAAGCATATTTTAAGGGACATCTTGAGATTAAAAAGAAGCATACTGAGGTCACATGGTTAAGGGCTGATCTTAAGAAGTATATCCATGAATATTACGCCGTTGAAGGTAGACCTTAGCCAATGATACGGAGGCCGAAAATACGGGAGGATTTGTTGAACCGGGAGAAAGATGTGGGTAACATTCATACAACCACGACTGCATTTTTACAAATCAAGTAAGATTTTTTATCCACACAAGATAAAAAGCATATATATTAGAGAAAAGGAGAACTTAAGCATACCTCAATAATCTTCCACAAGCCATTCAATGGTAGATAATTAGTTGAATCCGACTTTGGTCTTGTATGCCGCATACCGGCATAGATCCCCCTAATGAGGCAAGTGTATGCATGAGCACCCGAGTTGAGCTCCTTTATTTTGTCAAGGTCTGCTAAGTTCACCAAGTAGTAAACATGAACCTTAGCAGCTTGGTCGAAGAAGAGGATCGTACTCAAGAGAAGAGCAAGCGGGATCTAGACTTGTTGTTGGGGAGAGTGTTGAGGTCAAACCCTAACATCTTTAAATGCCTTAAAAAGGATGGTATACTTAAAGAAATTATCATGATGAAACTTATTGGCTATGGGGCCAAAGAGGTGATGGAGATAGTCACGGTTTTTATAAAAGTTCTGGTTGTAGGCTAGAAGATCCACTCGAAGCCCAAACCGGATACAACGGCAACATCAAAAGGCATTATAGTCATTTCACCAAAGGGAAGGTGAAAAGTATTGGTAGTGTCCCAAAAGCGATCACTAATGGCTCTAATGGGATCCCTCTCTCTTTTATCAGTAAGGTGGTACAAAGCAAGGTAGAGAGGACCAAACCTAACACTATGTATGACATCTTTTAGAGGAAAACTCATCCTCTTGCACGTCTCCATAAATTTTGGGATGATTCCATTAATCCAAATCGAGCCTTTCTGTAAGAAAAAATCCAACAAGATTTTAGTTAAGGAGCTACTCTCAATGAGCAAAAGAAGAAGTTTAAGCCAACTAGCTTACCGAAGAAGTAATGGCCAGTAAAGAAATATGACTCTCGGCCTCAACCAAGAGGTCGCTCGAGTTCCACTCTTTCGTGGGTGCCATTCCCATTCAAGGAAGTTATATTGAACAAGTTTCTCGACTCTAGACCCCCAGCAGGATGGGCCTTCCTTCTAGAGATTTTGGAAGAAGAGATCTTTAAGAACCAACTAGTTTTCAAGAAGGAGCAAAGTAAGAGAGCACAAGAGGAAAGCAAGAGCAAGAAGAGGAGTAAGTGTGCCAAATGAAAACACAAGCATCCCCTTTTATAGGAAAACTCGATCAATGCAGCCAGCTGTAACGCCCTAAACCCGTAATCACCGATTTTAGTCTAAGCAAACCGCTAGCCGATCATTAGCGCAGCTGAAACAAGGTTAGGGACATTACCGCCGCCCTTACCCGAGGAAAGGGCAAAGCTCGAATGTATTTTACCTGTGGTTATACCTTGCTTGGCAAGTACAATTTATGTAAAAGTCATGTTAAACTTGATAAATGAATCAATGGTACTTGACCACTAATACCCCAACTTGCCACTCGCAAGCCTCTAAGTCCCGACAGAACTTTTCTCTTACTTTATACCTTCAACATCTTTACCTAAAACAAAACAAGAACATATTTTCGAAATGTGAGCCGAAGCTCAATACGTCCATTATCATGTCTGTAAAATAAAGGTTAATAAACAGTTGAATTGAGCGTGCAAATGTCAATTCATTTTATAAATGAGGGAGAGAGAATAATGTAAAACTGTTGCTAATTAATTATCTATGTGGTTACCCTTGCAATCATTAGGTTTCCCTACATGTGTACACACCCGGACCGATCGGGAAGTCTAGTTGGTGCGGCACAATTACGGTGTACCGACTTTGAATAATGGTGAAGCATTGATGGGCGGGTCCACTTTTATATGGCAAATACTATTTGCAAATGATTCTTTATTGTTGTTGATGCCGGCCATATCCGGCCTTGATTAATAAATAAAACATTGAAGGGCACGATCAATGAACGTACTCGATGAACCGAAATTGGTTGATGATTTGAACTTGATTCCTTTCCTTGTGACTTTGAGCAGGACCCTTGAACGTACATTGACTGATGGCCTTAAATAAGAGTTACTAGCATAAGATTTTATTTAGGAATTATATTCCTTGATTAAGTTTATTAATAATAACCTATCCTATACCTCTAGTTATTATGATCTATTTTTGACATAATTTATGCCTTATATTTTTACTTGTTCATGCTTTACTTTACTATTTCTAATTTATGTGTTAAGTTACCTTATTCATGAATTTATATCATCATTTTACTCATTTATTGAATCTAAAACATGTATTATAACACAACTAGCTTATTTAAACATGGATTTAACTAATTACCTATGCTATGGTTATACATGCATTATGAACTAATTAACCTTATTATGCCATTTTTATTCCTTCTAAAATTATTTAACCATTATTCTAATCAGATTATTTAAACTAAAATATGCATGCGTACCTAAATTTTTCATTCTTTACTAACATAATTATATTTTCTATTAATCTTAGATTTTATCTAAAATATTTAGTTTAAATGGCAAAACTTAAGCTATCAAAATTTTGGGGTTAGGGTTTACCTAGAAAAAGAGTTGAAGGGAGGCCAAGGTGGTGGTGGTTGTTGGTCGAAACTAGTGGCGGCAGGCGGCGTCCGGCGGCAGGGCGTACTTTGGCGGCGGTGATGGCGGCTGGTGGTGGCTAGGTATTTTAAGGGATGTGGGTTTTAGGGCATAAAAAGGAGAGAAAGAAAGTGTGTGCTTGGTGGCTGTTTTG
Organism: Talinum fruticosum; assembly: GCA_021018815.1. Taxonomy (NCBI): domain Eukaryota; kingdom Viridiplantae; phylum Streptophyta; class Magnoliopsida; order Caryophyllales; family Talinaceae; genus Talinum; species Talinum fruticosum. Next base: position 15,021,900 of record JAITYX010000001.1, on the reverse strand, counting down.
GTGGTCCGGTAGGCGGCGTTAGGGCAGCGACGGGTGGCTCGCAGGGCTAGCCGGTGATGGGAGGCGGGTGGCGCCCGTGGTGGTTGTGGTGGTGACCGAGTTTAGGGTGTTTTTAAGGGTAATATATTAGGACATAAAGGAGAAGAGAGAAAGAATGAGTGTTTGGGTGGTTGTACTGGTGGTGGGTGGTGGAACAGTGGTCGTGTTCGGCAGTGAAAGGGCTTGACGGAGGCTAGCGGCCAAGCGGTGGCCGGAGTGGTGGTGGAGAAAAGATGGAAGTGTTTTTGGTGTTTTGGTGGGTTTTTAAAGTAACCCAAATGGTAGTTATAGGGTGGCTGATGGGTGGCGAAGGGGCGGTGATAGGTTACCGGCGATCCTGGCCGGTGATGGGTGGCAGGTGTCGTCGGTGGTAGCTGAAGTGAGGGTGAGAGTATGAAAGATAATGATGGAACGTTGGTGATTATTGTGATTTTGGCTTGCGTTTTCGGCGATGGGGTGGTCGGTGGGTCGGCTCGAAGGTGGCTATAGATTCAGTGCAAGGTGGTGAAGGGTTCCGATTGGCGGTGGCTGGCTAAAGGGGCTGGTGGGCGGTTGTGGAAGTGGTCGAAGTGGGGCTAATGGCCAGGTGAGGGATGAGAGAGAAAATGGGTTGACTAAGGTTTTTGGGTTGAATTTTCCGATTTAATCAAGCCTATTTATACTAGTTTTGATCCTAAATTGTATGGTTTTGCTAGCATTTAGCTGAGTTTATTGTTGATAAATGTTAATGATGCATGAAAGGTTAGTGATTTGACAATTTACTAACCATGCTTAGTGTAGGTTTGATTGTCAAGCTCTAATTTGACCCCAAAATCATCTATATCCTAAAATTATTATTAATTATTATTTTTATTATCATAATTATCTTCAACATTGTCATTATACTTATCCATTATTATTTTTATTTTTATTTTTATTTTTATAATTATAATAATTATTATTATTGCTATTGTATTACTATTACTTTTGTTAATATTATAGTTTTGTTGTTATTACTCTAATGTGCTTTTAAAATATGTGATTTGCTTTAGATTAGGTTAGTTTTATTAGCAAATTACTCCTTAAGATTGAGATTTGGATATTTGATTAGTTGAACATAAATTGTGCTAATTGTTTATTAGCTATGTATGTATATATATATAAAGTTTGAACTTTATAAGAAAATATTTATGATTTAAGTTAGGAAATTAAATATGGCTTATGTGAATATAAGTACTAGATAATATGTTGAAATTTTTCAAAAATATCGGCCATCCGTCAGTCGTTGTTCATATTTGGGTCCTGCAAGAAAAATTTTGATATACGTATATATGATGGGAAAATATTTTGAAATTGAAATGCACGTGCTCATTATAATTGAACATATTAGAGATAATACGTTTTCTTAAAGTTTAGGTTATGACACCAACCATACAAGACAAAGGTCAAGCAAGTAGTGGGAGACCAAGAGAATCCGACAGAGCAGCTCTAGGGGCCACGTCGCCAAAGGTTAGCCGGCGCCGGCCACGAGGAGTCGTGAGGTCCTATCGGCGACAGCCTTTGCAACCTAGCCTCGCCCACCTAACTTCCGGAGTCTTATCAAACTGTGGCATGTGACCTTTATCCCATTGTGCATGCAAGTGGGAGTTTTCGATCCCACTAATCGGTTTTTGGGAACAGCTTTATCGATCTGTTTTTGACTCGAATTACTCGGATAAAACACCGAACTTTTGTCAATTCAATTAAGCACTAACATGTATGTTAATACAATAGATTATTTGGCTAAGCTTCATATCAAAGAACGATCAAAGTTTTAGCATAAAAATACACCAAGCTTCAAGCTCTAATCAAGCCAAGCTTAGGATCTTCTTACCGATCTTCGTAACGCATGCATCGCAATCAAGTCCATACCCCATTTTAGAGTTCAGGTTCAATTACAACCAATTCTAAGCATCACATAATACCCAAAAGTCTCGTCTCTTATCTCTTTATTTTTGTATTTTATTCTCGTTAGCCCGATGATGAAATCCGGAGTCCCGCTTGAGGATTTGGATCTAGACTTGTGATTCGATTGGTACAACATAAGCCAGTAAACCATAAAGAATCCCCAAGCACCAAATAAACAGACCTTTTGCCTTGGGTCGATCCAAAATCCCTTTTTCTTTCAAACAATCCAATACCGGGCCGAGCCTTCAGAGACAACGAAGTCCAATGTTGTGTACCAGGAAATTCCAAGTTTAGAATATCGCATTTTACTTTTTTCCAATCGGACAAAGAGCTTAAGACTTGAAGATGGCGTTAAAGCGTTGCATTTCATGGTTACGAGTATCAAAGTGCTCTATTTAAACTCCACAAGACAGTCCACACGAGACTAAGAGCTTTCCCCCTCAAAACGACGTCGTGGCCGGCACCCGCAACCCCAAAGATGTAAGTGAAACACTGCGTTTTGGCTTGGAGAATCCCTTGGAAACACGGTTGGGTATGAAACCCTAGGAGCGCCCGGTTGGCCGGCGATGTGAACCAGGTGCTATCCGGTTCTATCGTTTCCTTATCCGGTTCAATCTCGTGAGATTCCGGCCCGGTTTATTTTCAGCTGCTTAGATGGTTGACCAAGGCCAAATCCTAGGTCAATTGTGATCTAAGACCTCTCCTATAAATAGAGAGCCTTGGCTCTCATTCCCATACAGACTTTCTCCTATGTGTAATGTCTGCGTAAAGCTAACCGGAGCACTCATACCTAAAGGTTACCCTCTCGAAATTATTATCAACTGTTCATTTCTTTCCTACTTATCCCTCGTTGAATCCGTGCAAAGAGCTAAAAAGTATTCGATTATTCAGATCTCTAGGCACTTATTCAACTAATCTCTACCATTCCCCACATACATAATTCACAAAAACAAGCCCTTTTTCTTTCGTTTGTCGTCGTAGCATCAAGAGATCCAATGTAGAAATCCATATTAGCAAGGTGGGACAACCTCGAGGGCAATCATGCAGCCTTAAAATGGTTTACTATTTTATGCTTTATTTACTATTTTCCGTATTGTGGATTAAAGAGATGTAATCGTTCTTTTAATTCCTCCGTGCCCGATGTAATTTTTCAGCTTTTTCACTTTTCCTTTCATTTCGCTTTCTTTATTTCTTTCTTTTATTATCGTTTTGGTTGCTTTAAATTTCACCTAGCATGTTACTTGCTTCCTTGTTTAACATTATCTTAATCCAATAATCGAACTTGTAATGGTCGTCTTTTGACGGGCGGTAACGTAAGGATTTTCCTTACGTTTCGTACCCTCTCCCTCAAATCAAAGACCGATGGAGTTAATTTAGCCTCTTTTAGTCTTAGTTTTCTCATACTAAGATTGGAAGAGCAGCTTTTTTATTTTTGTTAGCTTTTATCCTAAAAACTAACTGGCAGCTCACCTTTTTATACTTATTTCCTATTGAATTTGCATCCCAGCTTATTTTTTGATTGCAGGGTAAAATAAATCGATTCTGGATCTCGCCAACCAGGGTAGAGGTCGAGGCTAATCTCCTCGCCCTCGGTCTCCGGTCGTTGCCTACACCAAGTGGTTGGCGGTGAAGCTTGGCCCGGATTGGTGTTTTCATCGATCCGGCCCTAAAGCCTCATAGCAGTAATCAAAACCCTAGTTTTATTTGTCTTTTACTTAATAAATAATATCCCGAGAATTTTGAAAATAATTTATAAAATGAAGTAATTAATAAAGCTGCCATTCAAACTTTGCCTAAATTAGATTTAACAAAACTCGGAAATCTTAATAAAGGATTCATCCCCACTTTCTAAAATGCATCTTCAAAACACTAAAATTATTCTTTCACTTTCTAAAACCCTTACGCCAAAGCAAATCATGGGGAAAGTCAGCCCGGTCTCAGCGGGGCCCGAGACCGTGGTTTCTACAGTAAGGAGCAAAGTGAATTGCTTCGCTTTTCTATATTTAGTGTTTTCCGAATTTTGACCTCTTAGGGTTGATCAATTGATCATAGAATAACCGTTATTATTTCCTCTATTATTGGTGAGCGATTTTCATGATTTTTCATAACTTTTATTAATTATTTAGGGATTTAATATTCATCATTAGAGGCAAAACAATTAAAAAAAAGGATATGGTAAGAAGTAAGCATAAAGGTTCATCTTATTGAATGAAGAAATGAGTACATCATAATCAAAAATACAAATTGTCGAATTAGAAACAATAGAACTTCAAGATGAACTAGCATAAAAAGAAATAGAAATAAAAGCCATAGTGCTAGACTCGAGAATGGGACGCTCTCCTAAGCTAATAGCAAATTCATGGCCCTCCTCAAGCATCGATCCAAGTAATATGCGTGGACGGATCAACCTGTGAGTATGACATGGCCGGAGACAAGTAGCAAGACCGAATTCCCCTCTATGTTCTTCTCTCCGTCCAAATAGCGGACCGAAAATATTACCCTCGACCAAGTTGGTCTAGTCGGTTGTGGACTGTCCCTTTTCGAAGAGGTAGGGTGCCTCCATTTTCAATATATAAAAATCACTAAAGACCACTAGGCCAAGAACTAAGATGCCCTTCTCTTTGAGGTAATATGGCTGAGGAAAACCATAGTAGAAGAAGTCATCCCCTTCTTTCGTAAATTGCCCATTTAGGGTGCGAGGAAAGGGCTTGATAGAACGGATTGTGTCCGGTGTAGTCCTTCTAGTTTGAACTTCCCACTTGGCTTGAGTTATTTTTTAGTGGTAGGTTGATAGCCTAGCCTGAATTTATAGTTGTTAATGGGTTCAAGGGGTGGAAAAATAGGGTGGTATGTCCTTCGGCTCGCAGTTGGGCTTGGAAAATACCCTTTTTCCTAAGCATCGAGTGCACACTAAGGTTGCCATAAGGATTGAAGTTAAGAGGTGCTTCATCCCTGTCTAAGGCAGCGACAGTCTTAAATCCATAAAGCTCCTCATCATCGGTGTCATGGTCAATCTTGACGACCGATTCTTTGGAGGTGATAGTAGCACGTAGATTATCACCGTTGACAGCTACTGACCCGACCTTTAGTGATCATCTTAACTTTTCGGTGCAGGTGCGAGGGCACCGGCTGATGGTCATGTAACCACGGGCGTCCTAGAAGCAAGTTAAATATTGCTTGGAGTCTAGGACTTGGAAGTCAATGTTCTTCACTACTGGCCCCACATTAATTGGTAAAGTCATCGTTCCCAAGATTGTCCTTTTAGAATTATCATAAGCCCGGAGAGAGACAATCTGTTTAGAGAGTTGTTGCTCTCTAATGCCCAACCTTTAGGTGGTCCTCCAGGGACAAACGTTCATAGCCGATCCGTTGTCTATTAAGGTTAGAGGAATGAAATTGTTAAGGCAAGTTATGGTTAAGTAAAAGGCATAGTTTTGTGCAACGCCTTCTTTAGGGAGATTTTTCTAGTCAAAGGTAATGGTTCTGTTCCCATTGTTAACCAATCCTACTACTTCCTTAAGCGTGGTTTCAGGAAAGACCTTAATTTTGCTAAGTGCGTCAATTAAGGCTTGCCTATGTTTTCGGGAAGCGGATATGAGTTGCTAGATAGAGATGTCGGTTGTAACTTTCTAAAGTCTGTTTTAGGATTGGGTCTTCTTCTTTAGCACCTTCAGGTTCTTTTGGGGCTTCTTGAGTCTGTTGTGGACTCACGGATGCATTACATCGCCCGCATTTAGTAAGGAATTGTATTTATGGGATCTTTGGTTCTCCTTAAAAGTCTTCTTCTTCGACGGTAGTGTGCCCTAGAAGTTGTCATCGTCGTCGCTATTGTCTTTGGTTTCATAGACGACTTCTTCATCACTTACCCACAATCCATGGATTTCTAGGTCTAGAGGAGTTAAGCTAGGAAGTGGTTTGGACTCATTGATGTCTTGAATGAAGACAGATGGGTCCCACTCGATCGAGAATAGGTTCAAAGAAAATAACCAAGGTACCGCCGAAAGGATTTTTATTGTTGCTTGGTTTCTAAGGGTCCTTAGGAAGAGGGAGTTGACCATTGCGGAACATACTCTCTAGCTTATTCTTGAACATCCAACATTGCTCGATGTCTTGTCCTTGTGCACGATGGTATTTGCAGAATTTTCCTACATCCCAGCTTTTAGACTGGTTCGTAGTTTCGATTCTCGCTCTTATAAGTGGCAATTCTATTTTCCCTTTGGACAACAAATGGTCAAGGGCTTGAGCATATGTAATATCAATTAGAGTGTAGTCATTATACCTATTGAGGACATTGACATCTACACCCCGGCCAATACTGCCTTGGTTGGAGGTTTTCTTATCTTTAGACCGATAGTTACCTTTGTATCCGATCACGACTTTTGTAGTCTTGGTAGAGAACTCTTCTTCTATCAACATGTCAGCATCTCTAAGGGCTAAGAAACTCACGAATGGTAGGAATTTGAGATGCTGATTGTAAGCGATCGAAGGTCTTCATGATTATTCTAACTTGATTCTTCTCAAAAGGTCGGTCCACCATGTGGGTAGCCTTTGCCCTCTATCTAGTGAGAAAGTCTCAGAAACTCTCTTTCTCCCCTTGCTTGATCAACTCCAATTCTCTAAGTGTGACAACTAGATTAGTGTTATAGGAGTATTGGTGTAGGAACTCCTTGCACGGATCATTCCAATTGGTGACCTTGCGTGGGTCAATCGCGTTATACCACTTCATTATGTCAGTATCAAAAGTCCATGGGACGATGATATGGTAAGTGCCTTATGGTATGTAAAGACTAAGACTCGGAAACTAGACCATTCCGAGGACTACCAAAGATAGGTACAAACCTCTTCCCTCCTATGTTTTGATTACAAGTCTTTTTGAGTATTATAGAAACTATTGCATATGTTTTCATTCGATTCCGACCGACTCGTAAAACACATTTTAATCTATCATCTCACACTAATGTTTCGAGTCACTCGGACACTACTCGGATTTATCGCATGTTCAAATAATCTCTCTAACACTTCATATCTCGAGTTATGACTGGATATCTTTAAGTCAAGTGAATTATAGCGTTAATTCATTTTTCTAAGTTAGCATGTTTGTTTGAGAATTATTTGTCCGGATCAAGTACGTATACTCGATGTTTTCACTCTTATAACTTGATCTTTCTTAAGACTAACTCTGAAGGAATTGGAGTATAATGCATATTAGACTCGGAAAATTTCATTCTCCTAGGCCTCATATAATTATGGACTTAATCGTCTTAATTAAATCATTATCTCGTGCCTAATCATAGACTAAAGTATTTTATACTTTGAGAACCAAAATGATTTACTTTTATAGGTTATCCAAACGAGGATATCTTATTTTTGAATTACAAAAGCAACAGGTTTCAAGCTGTCAATCACCGAGTGGACAAGGCTCTTCTACTTCGAACAAGACTCGGACACTCGTGTCGTGGTTGTCTGTTTCCAAAACTGGAAAACTTCAACGCTAAGCTCAACGGTGGTTTCCACTTAACTTTTCGGACACCACCAGCTGATTTGAGCACCTTTAGAACTCAAGAGCCGTTACACAACGTTCACATCTCAATGGATCTTTTCGAGCGACTAAGAAGAACTGTTACAATGGTCACAAAGGACTTCGTTCGGAAACTAGTCACAACGGCTAATCTACTTGGTCATCTATAAATAGAAGCCAACTCTCAAGACTTGAAGATTGCTGGACATATTGTCAATACATATTACTTAAACTAAAAAGTCATTGTATTCATACTCAATCTTCTATTTATAACTCCCATCTTGTAATTCATACTTTACGAGTTGTAAAGTCTTGTAATCGATTACATACACTTTCTTACTTTCGAATAAGGTCCCTTGACCGAGCTGTAAGGGTTAACTCAGCTCGGTTGTCCCTAACTTGTAAAGGTTACCTCAATTAGGAAGTACTAGATCGGATAAGAGAATTTTTGAGTCTAGGAAAACTACGAAAGGAATTGTTTAAGGGAGACATTCTGGTTGAGTCGGTCTACTGTATTTTGTGGATTCAAAATAGTGGATTTGACTTGGTGCTTGGACTAGCACTGTCCGTGGTTTTCTTACCCGGGAGGGTTTCCACATATATCTGATTTCACATTTTCCGAGTCCAATCTAGACCGAGACTGTCTTGATTATTCTTTTCAAGCTTAAATCTTCCAAGTTTGTTAAAATTTCCTCATCACCCTATTCACCTTCCCTCTAGGGTGACTACGACTCTCCAAGAGCAAATCTTCAATTGGTATCGAGCCTAGCCTTTAAGAAAGGATCTAACAATCCAAAGGTCTAAAGATCCAATAGCTAAGAACAACGGAGAGTTCGATGAAGGAAGATCTTCCAGCAGACCACCTAAGTTTAAAGGATCAAATTTCGTGCACTTGGAAGAAGCTAATGGAATGCTTTCTACTTGGACCACGATGAAGATGTATGGAACATCATACAAGAAGGCAATAATGAAGATGGAAGATACAAGACCTATGCCTAAATCAAAGTTCAAGTACACCATCGAAGAGGCAGAAAACTTCGGAAAGAACATTAAAGCAATGAACATTCGATGTGCGCCATCAGCTCGAAGAATACAACAGAGTGCCAGCCTGTGACACAACTAAAGATGTGTGGATCACTCTTGTCAACACATATGAGGGAACAAGCCAAGTAAGACAAGCGAATATAAGTCAATATCTTCACAAATATAAGTTGTTCAAGATGGAGCCAGAAGAAAACATCACTTAGATGTTTATACGCTTCACCGAGATTACCAACAATCTTAAATATCTAGGTAGAAAGATTTCCCATGAAGAAATGTGCAGAAAAATTCTAAGAAGTCTACCCAAGAGAAGATGGGGTCCCAAGGTGACAGCCATCGAGGAAGCTCATAACCTTTATCAACTAAAGCCGGACAAACCGATTGGGAAGTTACTTACCCATGAAAGTCATCTCGGAAGAAGAGGATGTTGAGGTCAGCACCCAAAAGAACATTGCGGCGAGGGCCTCGTGAAAGTAGAGGAGAAAATCCGAGCTCCTCGGATTCGGAAGAAGATCCCATGACACTCATCGCTCGAGGCTTCAAAAGAATGATGAAGCACAAGAAATGGGATAATAGGCCAAGGGAAGAGTTCTACAAGAAAGATAAGAAGGACATAAAAGGTAAACATTCTTCTCCTTCAAAGTTATCTTTAACTAAGAACTCTAGCTATTTTAAATGTGGCAGCAAAGATCACATAGTCAAAGATTGTCCAAGGAGAAAGAGGGACAGAAAGAAGAAGAAGGCTATGATGGCCACATGGAGTGATGAAGACTCATCCGAAGAAGATGAAGACTCGGACGACTTTCAAAGTGTCCGATGGCACTCGTCGGACTCGAAGCGAACCGAGTCGAGTTCGACAACTCGGACATTAAGGAGACAAATCCTCGGTAGTTAATAGAATACTTTCTTAAGTTCTCCAAAGTTGATTTTGCTAAATATATTTACACTTTACAAGAAAAGTCCAATTCTGATTCTTCTCAATTTAAAAAACAACTTGAGTCACTCACCTCTGAGAGCATTGGTTTGAAAAATGAATTGGAAAAGCCGAGACTCACTCTAAGAGAACTCAAGACTAGTACTCAAGCTAATGAGACTGAGTCCGAGACATTCGAAGAGAAAATGAGCATCCGAAACAAAAGCTCAATGAGTCTCAAGAACTTGTCTTAAAATTTACTCAAGGTTAGAAAAACTTGACATGCTTTGGGGCTCTCAATATGTCTCCTTCGGAAAGGAAGGACTTGGTTTTAACAAAGAGGAGGAATCAAACTCTTACTCGGATCTTTTTAAGAAGGATTCCAAAACTGTAAAGTTCAGGAAGGCTGAGTTTGGTCCCATTCATAAGAATGAAAGGAGGACCGAGCCCAAACCAGTCTATAGAGAAAACCTTCTCCACCTATTTATAAAAGAAATGGTTTTCAAAAGAAAGAGACACGAGATCGAATTTTCTAAAAGGAAGACTCGGAGTCAAACCAAACCCAAAGTAATTTAAATCTAGGTTCCCAAGAGTCTTCTTCCTCGAAAAGGACCACAGTAAAGGGAGTTACTTGGGTTTGGTAGAGGAAGTGAGAAGGGTAGTGTGTTTCGACTTGCTTGGTAACTCAAAAAAGAACAAAAGGTCGTTGGTACCTAGACACTTGGATGCTCACGCCACATGTCACGAGACTCAAGACTCTTCTCTCGAGTTAGAAGATTACAAAGGAGGCAAAGTCACTTTTGGAGATGACAGTAAGGGCAAGATAGTTAGAATAGACAAGATTGGGAAAAGAGACAACCTGGTCGACCCAGTCTATCTTGTTAAGGGATTAAAGTACAATCTACTCAAGCATCTCCGAACCGTGTGCCAAAGGTCAAGAGGTAAGGTTCACTCAAATAAATTGCTATATTTCGATGCAACCACCAATGAGACTAAGCTCTCGGGGAAGAGATCGAGTAATACCTACACTATTCCTCTTTCTAATCCAAGTCAGAATTTATCCTGTTTAAAAGCATCACTGCATGATGATTCCTAGACATGACATCGTAAACTAGGTCATGTTAGTATACATACTATCGAAAGGTTGCATCTCATGATTTAGTCGAGGTTTACCTAACTATACCTTTAATAAAGATAAAATCTATGAAGAATGCACAAAAGGGAAATAGGTCAAATCATCTTTTAAATCTCTCAAAATCTGTTTCCACATCCAAAGTGCTTGAAATGTTGCATATGGATTTGTGTGGTGAAATCCCTATAAAGAGTCTCGGATGTAAATCTTATGTACTTGTGGTTGTTGATGACTACTCATGATTTACCCGGGTATGCTTTCTTAAGCATAAAAATGAAGCCTTCAAAGAGTTCAACAAGCTCTGTAGGAAAATTCAAGTAGAGTATCGGACTCAAATCGAAGAATTCGAACCGACCATGGAAGAAAATTCGATTACTCGGAATTTGAAGAGTTCTACAATAAGAATGGCATCTCACATAACTTCGAGCACCCAAAACTCCTTAACAAAATGGAGTAGTAGAGAGAAAGAACAAAACTCTTGAAGAAATAGGAAGGACAATGATGATTGAGCATGATCTACCTTACTATTTCTAGGTTGAGGTAGTCAACACAAGCATACTACACACTAAACCGATGCCTCATCGGACCCATTTTGAAGAAAACTCCATATGAACTCTACAAGGGAAAGAAACCAAACATCTCATACTTCAAACCCTTCGGATGTAAGTGCTATGTTCACAATAATGGTAAGCATCACTGACCAAGTTTGATGCTAGGTTAGATGAAGGTATCTTTCAGGGTTATTCATCTCATAGTAAAGCATATCGCATTTTTAATAAAAGAAGTAACAAAGTGGAAGAAAGCATCCACGTTGTGTTTGATGAGTTTGATCAGGGAAAACCAAGTGAGTCAACGTTCTCAAGTGTGAAACTCAATCGAGATTAACATGATCTTATCGAAGTTGAGCTCGGACAAAGTCAAAAGAAAGCAGCTCGAGAATGAGGCAGCTCGAATATCATGACTCGGATCGAATCGGCTCAAGAGTCAGCTCAAAATGCTGAAGGTCGGATAGATGAGCAAGCTCAATCGGATCGGATCACCGAAGATCAACCAATTCAACCCTCAAATTTAGTGAAACAGAGAATAGGTAGAGCATTCAAATATGCTTCGAGTCCGGACTTTGACCAAACCACCTTCGACCACCCAGTCATAGGAACCAAACGGGTTTTCAAGAACAAATTGGATGAGGATAGGTTATTAGTCACAAATAAGGCTACACTTGTGGCTCAAGGTTACAATCAAGAAGAAGGAATTGATTGCGGGAAACCTTTGCATCTGTTGCTAGGATTGAAGCAATTAGAATCCTATTGGCATTTAGATCAAGTATGAATATTAAATTGTATCAAATGGATGTTAAATGTGCTTTTCTAAGAAAGGTGATATTGAACTTGAATTCATTCCTACAAAATTTCAATTAGTTGATACCTTTACTAAGCCACTTAGTGAGGATCGACTTTGTTTCATTAGGAATGAACTTGGCATGATAAATGCATGATTACATGTTCTTTCTAAGTGAAATTATCTTACATGATTATGTGTTACATGTTCTTTTCTTTGTCTTAATAACATTTAGTTCAATCGACCCAATGATACTGAGCTAGGAGTTGTTATCTATTTGCGCTTTCTAAGTCACTCGAAACTTTACTGAGTCGGACTTAGTTTTTGAGAAAATTGGACTTCAAACTTCTTAAATCATCTCCAGCTTAGTAGAGAATTTCATAAATTTCTTTTAAAATTTCTCCTTTTCTCTCTCTCTACTGCGCGCATCGATCGGTGAACTAGCCGTTGGGAGACAAACACTGGAATTCTAACCGTTGGAAGAGCGAGTACAGACACAACAGTTTGAGGCGACCGTTAGAGGTTTGGGTCGGAACAAATACTGAAGGACATTTCTTTCGCTATAAATAGCATCCCTTTTCCTTCGTTTCGCTACTTTACTCTCTGCTAACCTAAACTCTCGCATACTCACTCTTGCAATCTAAGCTCTCAAGCACTCTCGGTACTCTCTCTCTCTATCTCTCTCGCTTCTTCGGGTTAGCTCATCTTCTTCTCACAACTTCTCAACCATGCCTAAAAGAGGTTCCGATCCAGATTTTCTAGGCTCTGCAACTAAGAAGCCCGGAACCAAAGAGAGTCCTTCTAACCCCTCTAAAATCCTTGTCACCCAACACTTTACGTTGGATGACAAATTATGTCCAACCACAACCTTTTCGTGGTTGAAACACATCAAAACCACCGGGGTATACAATTTTCTTTGTTTCGGTGAGTTCATATACCCGGAACTCATTACTGAGTTTTATTCGAACCTTTCTTGCTCGAGGGGATCATCACCTCAAGAGTTCACAACATAGTGGTTCGTATTAATCTCTCTCTCCTCCATCGACTTTTTAAAGTTTCATCTATCTTCCTCAACAGACAACCCTATCCCCTTCAATGAGTTACCGATGAGTTCTTTGAAAAATACGCCAGGAAGTCCCCGAGTCACGCAAAACTTTTTGTGACTCGGATAAAGACCGAGGCTAGACTTCTCTGTTTCTTGCTGATGAGAACTTTCTTTTCTCATCACTCCAAGCAAAGAGAATCTCAACTCAAAGATTCTCAAAGTTCTATTTGACATTCTCGAGGGCTATGACGTAGACCTTTTCCCCGCCATTATCGAGTAAATGGCCACCGTGCTCGCTCGGACTAAGAAATCCACCCCTCTTCCTTTCGGAGTCCTACTTACCCTTTTCTTTAAACAAATCAAGGTTCCGCTTCCTTCGGACCCAAACGAAGTGTCCGATGCTACCATAGTTGTTGGCGGAAAAGAGCTTCTTAGATACGGGTACCAAGAAACCCAACCTCGGTGTCTAGGTCCATAGCTCATAACCGAGGCAACCTTCCCCTCCGCCTCAAACTCGGACTCCTCTCTCACTCCCTCCTCCACCTGGCGGTGCTTCCACCTCAAGTCCTCCTCACGAAGCCACTATTGCTTTGTCTACCGCACCGATAGACAAACTCTCCTCTGTGTCCACGGAAATCAGAGACACTCTTCGCTCCTTCAAGACCGTCCTTCAATCCATGACCATTAACCAAAAGACGGCATAATCTCGGATTTGAGAGCAACAAGATGTGCTTCTCAAAATGAAGAATTTGGTTAAAGAGAAGCGGAAGATGCTTGAACTCCTCGGAGAAAGGCGCACCAAAGCCGCTCGGGACCCGGACGGCTCGGATACGTCCGAAGAGTCCTCAAGCCCCGCCAAGTCTCCATTTGGAAAGGTAGTCGAAGAAGAAGAGGAGGTTGCAGTGAAGTAGCTCCTTCCGAGGAGAAGGAGGAAGGAGAGAAGGAAGAAGCGAAAGAGGAAAAAGGAGAAGAGAAGGAAGAACAAGCCGAGGGACGGGGTACTCCGGGTCCTCAACCAAAGCGATAAGCTCGGACGGCGATCCGAGTGACTCGAAGACCCAACGGATGTAAAGTCTTCTAAATCTAAAGTCATTGTATTCATACTCAATCTTCTATTTATAACTCCCACCTTGTAATTCATACTTTCCGAGTTGTAAAGTCTTGTAATCGGTTACATACTCTTTCTTACTTTCGAGTAAGGTCCCTTGACCGAGTTGTAAGGGTTAACTCACCTAGCTGTAAAAGTTACCTCGGTTAGGAAGTACTAGATTAGATAAGGGAATTTCTAAGTCCAGGAAAACTCTGTAAGGAATTGTTTAAGGGAGCAATTCTGGTTGAGTCGATCTGCTGTATTTTATGGATTCAAAATAGTGGATTTCACTTGGTGCTTGGACTAGTACTCGTCCGTGGTTTTCTACCTCATGAGGGTTTCCACGTATATCTAAGTTCACATTTTACGAGTCCAATCTAGACTCGGACTGTCTTGATTATTCTTTTCAAGCGTAAATCTTCTAAGTTTGTTTAAATTTCTTCATCACCCTATTCACCCACCCTCTAGGGTGACTACGACTCTCCAAGAGCAAAGCTTCAGTATGTTCTTAAGAGTCATTTCTCCTAAGAAATTGTGAACATGATGATGGGGATTCTCGAAACTTGATGTCGGGTGTGGTGAACTTAGGGTTAAACTTCCCTTTGGGATTGAAGTGAATCCCTTGTGGTCAAAGTAGTGATTACTAAACATAGGCGACTCCTTTAGCATTTATTCTATCCGATCTATATGTGGATTAGGCTTGGATTTATGTTTGGGACTACCTGGAGGAGATGGACTAGGTGGAGGTGGAAGACCTCCTCCTCTTAATAGTTCTTCTTCTTCGTCTTTCTTACTATCCTCAAAAGCTTTTAGGATAGCTTTGAAAGCGTCCGATATGGACTCTATTCTCTTATCCTTAGCCTTAATCCGGGCTTCTATTTTGGCTGAGGTTTCATTGAGCAAGGTGATGATGGGAGATGATTCTAGTGTCCCTTCCATTGGAGGGGAATTCTTCTTGGTACTGTCCTATAATGAAAAATAGATTGAACCGGTGTAGTGTGCATCGAGGTAGATCTCACCGGTGTAGACCGTGGTGTAAAGCATGGTACGGAGCGGAGGGGAGATGTGTCGGACTCCTTGTTGAGGCGTTCTAACCTTTTAGAGCTTGGATTTCAACAGTACTCAATTATAGTAGACTTCCTATTCATCAACCCAAACGATGATACTTAGGACCATATGAAAGAATACCGCTTTTGTGAGGAAGAGGCTTAAGCGCAAGACCCGAAGGAGTTAAGAATGCCTTTTATTTGGATGTATATAAGGAATGCAAAACAAATTAAATGTATGCAATGATGTTTATGACTTAACTTGGGATGATTTTATGATTTGGCTAATGTATAATTAGAATGCATAAATTGAAGACTTAGACTTTGCAGGTGTATCTTCTAAGTACCATCAATGAATCAGTACAGACTTCATCTCTTGTAAGTTTTGATTACAAGTCATTATGACTGGTTTAGAAACTTTTCCGAGTGATCTAGAATCTTTTCCGAGTATTACGTAAACCATTGCATATGTTCACCTGACTCGACTCGACTCGAAAGCATACTCTTGCTTATCGGTTCACACACAGTTCCGAGTCACTCGAGATAACACTCGGACTTATTGCATGTTCAAACATTTACTTTTTGTTCCAAAAACTCAGTTATGACTTCTTGTTCCAAGCCTGATTGAATTACAGTGTTAATTCCTCTCCTTAAGTCAGCTTGCTTTGTTTGAACCATGCCTATCTAATTTCCAGTATTACTACTCGATATTCCTCATCTAACTTGACTTACTTCTAGACTGACTCAAATGGAATTTGAGCATAATGGATATTAGACTCAGAAAATTCCACTCCTTCAAGACTCGGATAATTAGGCACTCAATTATCTTAATTACAATTATTATCTCGTGTCTAATCTTGGACCAAAGTATTTTATACTTTTAGAACCAAAATTGATTTACTTTTGTAGGTTATCTAAACGAGGTTATCCTACTTTTAAAATATAAAAGTAACCGGGTTTAAGATGTCAAATCACCAGCGGACAAGGCTTTTCTACTTCTGACCAAGGCCCGGACATCGTGTCGGGGTTGTCTATTTCCAAAGCTGGAAATCCGTATCACCTAGCTCAGCGGTGGTTTCCACCCTATTTTTTAGACACCACCAGTGGATTGGGACATCCAAAGGAGTCAAGAGCCGTTGCCCAACGTTCACACTTCAACGAGATATTTTCTAAGTCACTCGGAAAGGCCATAGCAATGGTCACAAAGGACTTCTAATCGGAAGATAGACATAACGGCTTATCTGCCTGGTTATCTACAAATAGAAGCCACTTCACAAGACAAGGAGATTGCTTGAACCTATTGTTGAAATTATCTGTCTCTGTATAATTCTCATTCAATCTTCTACTTACAACTCCAACTCTGTATTTAACATCTTTATGAGTTGTAAGGTCTTGTAATCAGTCACAAACACTTATGCTTACTTTCGACTAAGGCCCCTTGACCGAGCTGTAACGGTTAACTCAGCTCGAGTTGTCCCTAACTCGTAAAGGCTATCTCAATTAGGAAGTACTAGATTAGATACGGGAACTTCGAGTCTAGGAAAATCTTGTAAGGAATTGTCTAAGGGAACAATTCTGGTTGTGTCTTTCTACCGTATTTTGTGGATTCAAAATAGTGGATTTGACTTGTTGCTTGGATTAGCACCGACCGTGGTTTTCTACCCCAGGAGGGTATCCATGTAATTTCTAAGCTAACACTTTTCCGAGTCCAATCTAGACTCGGACTATCTCAAAGTCAGTTTTAATATTAATCTTCCATTCTTTGATCAAATTCCCTCATCACCCTATTCACCCCCTCTAGGGTGACTAAGTCTCTCCAAGAGCAAACCTTCAATTAGTATCGAGCCTAGCCTTTTAGAAAGGATCTAACCATCCAAAGGTTTAAAGATCAAATGGATCGGAACAATGGAGAGTTCAATGAAGGAAGATCTTCCAGTAGACCACCAAAGTTCAAAGGATCTAACTTTGTACACTCGGAAGAAGCTCATGGAATGTTTCCTGCTTGGATCACGATGAAGATGTCCGGAACATAATACAAGTAGGGAACTACATTCCAATGAAGATGGAAGAAACAAGACTCGTGCCCAAAACAAAGTCCGAATACACCATCGAAGAAGCGGAGAAGTTCGGAAAGAACTTCAAGGCGATGAACATTCTGATGTGCGCCATCGGCTCGGAAGAATACAACCGAGTGTCAGCCTGTATCACGGCTAAAAAGTGTGGGACACGCTTGTCAACACTTATGAAAGCACAAGCCAAGTTAGATAAGCAAAGATAAACCAATATCTTCACAAGTACGAGCTGTTAAAGATGGAGCCAAAAGAAAACACCACTCATATGTTCATCCGCTTCACCGAGATTACTAACAATCTCAAATCTTTGGGTAGAAAGATTTTCCACGAGGAAATGTGCGGAAAGATACTCGTAAGTCTACCGAAGAGAAGATGGGGTCCCAAGGTGACAGCCATCGAAGAGGCTCAGAACCTGTCCTTACCGAAGCCGGACGAACTCATTGGGAAGCTACTCACCCATGAGATCCACTCGGAAGAGGAGGATGCAGAGGTCGACACTAAAAAGAACATTGCACTAAAGGCCTCGGAAAATAGAGAAGCAAATCCGAGCTCCTCTAACTCGAAGAGGATCCCATGGCACTTATCGCGAGAGGCTTCAAAAGAATGATGAAGCACAAAAGATGGGATAAGAAGCCAAGAGAAGAGTTCTATAAGAAAGACAAGAAGGATAGAAAAGGTAAACACTCTTCCCCTTCAAAGTTATCTTTAACTAAGAACTCCTGCTGTTTTGAATGTGGTAGCAAGGAACACATAGTCAAAGACTGTCCCAGGAGAAAGAGGGACAGAAAGAAGAAAAAGGCTATGATGGCCTCATGGAGTGATGAAGATTCATCGGAAGATGATGAGGACTCGGATGATTCAAAGTATCTAATGACACTCTCGGATTCGAAGCGGAATCGAGTCGGACTCAAATTACTCGGACAATGAGGAAACAAATCCTCAGGAGGTAATTGAATACTTCCTCAAGTTCTCCAAAGTTGATTTAGCTAAATACATTTATACTTTGGAAGAAAGGTCCAATGTCGACTCTTCTCGGTTTAAAGAACAACTTGAGTCTATTACTTCGAGAGCATCTCTTTGAAAAATGAATTGGAAAAACTAAGACTTATTCCGAGAGAACTCAAGATTAGTGCTCAATCCAATGAGACCGAGTCCGAGTCACTCAGAAGAGAAAATGAGCATCTGAAGCAAGAGCTCAATGAGTCTCAAAAGCTTGTTTTAAAATTCACTCAAGACCAGAAAAACCTTGACATGCTCTTAGGATCACAATGTGTCTCCTTTAGAAAAGAAGGACTTGGTTTTAACAAAGAGGAGGAATCCAATTCCTACTCGGAACTTTTCAAAAGGATTCCGAACTATGAAGTTCGGGAAGGCTGAGCACGGTCCTATTCATGAGAATGAAAGGAGGACTGAGCCTAGACCAGCTTACTGAGAGAAAACCTTCTCCACCGGTTTATAAAAGAACAGCTTTTCAAAAGAAAGAGACACAGACTCAGTTCTCTAAAAGAAAAACTCATACTTAGACCAAACCCAAAGTTATTCAAATTCGGGTCTCCTCGGAAAAGGACCACAGCAAAGGGAGTTACTTGGGTTTGTTAGAGGAAGTAAGAAAGGTTAGTTTGTTTCGACTTACAGGTAGCTCGAAAAAGAACAAAAGGGCGTTGGTACCTGGACAGTGGATGCTTACGTCACATGTCGGAAATCCAAGACTCTTTTTGAGTTGGAAGAATACAAGGGAGGCAAAGTCACATTTGGAGATGACAGCAAGGGCAAGATAATTGGGATAGGCAACATTGGAAACGGAAACGATCCGGTCAGCCCAAGTATACATTGTCAAGGGATTAAGGTACAATCTACTCAAGCATCTCTCAATCTGTGTGACAAAGGTCAAGAGGTAAGATTCACTCGGACCAACTGTTATATCTTTGATGATACTACCAAGGAGACCAAGCTCTCAGGTAAGAGATCAGGTAACACCTACACTATTCCTCTTCTCGACCCAAGTCAGAATTTATCTTGCTTAAAAGCATCTTTACATGATGATTCATGGACATGGCATCGTACATTAGGTCATATTAGCATGCATACCATTAAGAAGCTTGCTTCTCATGGTTTAGTTAGAGGATTGCCTAACTATGCATTTAAGAAAGATAAAATCTGTGAAGCTTGCACAAAAGGGAAACAGGTCAAATTATCTTTCAAACCTCTGAAAACTGTTTTCACCTCCAAAGTGCTTGAATTGTTGCATATGGATTTATATGGTGAAATCCTGTCAAGAGTCTCGGAGGTAAATTATATGTGCTTGTGATTATTGATGATTACTCACAATTTACTTGGGTTTGTCTTCTCAAACACAAAAATGAAGCATTTAAAGAGTTCAGGAAGCTCGTAGGAAAATCCAAGTTGAGTCTCATACTCGGATCCAGAGAATTCGAACCGACCATGGAAGGGAGTTCGACTACTCGGAATTTGCAGAGTTTTGTGATAAGAATGGCATCTCCCACAACTTCTCAGCACCAAGAACTCCTCAACAAAATGGAGTAGTGTAGAGAAAGAACCGGACTCTTGAAGAAATAGGAAGGACAATGATAATTGAACATGATTTACCCTACTATTTCTGAGCTGAGGCAGTCAACACAACGAAACTACACATCGAACAGATGCCTCATCGGACCCTTGCTAAAGAAAACTCCATACGAGCTTTACAAAGGGAAGAAACCTAACATTTCATACTTCAAACCCTTTGGATGTAAGTGCTTTGTTCACAACAATGGTAAGTATCACCTGACCAAATTTGATGCTAGGTCGGATGAAGGTATTTTTCTTGGTTATTCATCTCATAGCAAAGCATATTGTATTTTCAATAAAAGAACTAACAAAGTGGAAGAAAGCATCCACGTTGTGTTTGATGAGATTGAACAAGAAAAACCAAGTGAGTCAACATTATCGGACTAAAGCTCAGCAGAGATGATGATCTTGGTGAAAATGAACTCATCAAGAATCAAATCAAAGTCACTCGGAACGAAGTGAGTCGAACAACATGACTCACAATGAGTCAACTCAAGAGCCAACTCGGAATGTTGAAGGTCAATCGGATGAACAAGCTCACTCGGAATAGACTTCTGAAGATCAACCAATACAACCTACGGATCCGGTGAACCGGAGAACAGGCAGAGCATTCAAGTATGCTTCAAGCCAACCACTAGAAAACATCTTGTCCGATACCAACAGTGGGTGAAGGTTTGCTCGGGGAGAGTCCGAGTCACCCTAGAGGGGGTGAATAGGGTGATGAAAAATTCTTTGCGAAAGCACACACCTTTTGACAGAGAAGAGTCAAAGACAGATTCTCGAGTCTAAGCAAGGGGTCGAAAGTATTGGACTCGTAATGTAATGAATCGGAGTAAACACGTTCAGCAGGTCATGTCCGAGTCTAGAATGAACTCGTAAATAGAACACAGAGAATTTACGTGGAAACCCTCCCGGGGCAGAAAACCACGGCCCGTGTCAATCCAGACACGAAGTCAAATCCACTATTTTGAGTCCACAAAATACCGTGAACTTGATCGAACCCGAGTTGCTCCCTTGGACAACTCTATACAAGTTTTCCTAGACTCGAAATTCCCTTATCCGATCTAGTACTTCCTAGCTGAGATAACCCTTACAGCTAGGGACAACTAAGCCGAGTTAACCCTTACAGACTTAGTCAAGGGACCTTACAAAGAATGTAAGAAGTGTTTGTAACGAAGTACAAGACCTTACAACTCGTAAAGTAATGAATTACAGAGTGGGAGTTGTAAGTTGAAGATTGAAAGTAAATACAATAACTTTGTTCAAGTAAGTGTATTGACAATATGTTCGGCAACCTTCAAGTCTTGTGAAGTGGCTTCTATTTATAGATAACCCAGCAGAGTAGCCGTTATCCTCATCTCGCCGACCAAGAGTCCTCTCGTGACCGTTGATAAGGGCTTTCGAGTCACTCGTAAAGTATCCGTTGAAATATGGACGTTGGACAATGGTTTAACTCTCTTGGAAGTCCCAAAACCATCGGTTGTGTCTTGAAAAATGAGGTGGAGACCACCGTTAGGCTTAGCGTTCCAGTTTTCCGGATATGGAAGCGCATGACTTCGACTCAATCTTCCGGGACTAGAGCAGGGAAGGTGAAAAGCCATATCTCGCTAGTGATTTGACGTTCGAAGCCGGCTACTTTTGTAGTTTGAAAAGATATCCTCGATTGAATAACCTACAAAAGTAAAACACCTTTCGGTTCTCAAAGTATAAAATACTTTGGTCCAAGGTTAGACACGGATAATAGAATAATTATGAAAATTATGTAATTGATTATCCGAGTCGAAGAGAAATGGAATTTTCGAGTCTAATATCCATGATACTCGGAATTCCATATGACTTAGTCTTAGGTAAAGAATCAAGTTCCATAACGAATATCGAGTGGGAAATACTTGATGTAGACTAAGCACGAAAAGAACTACGAATGCCGACTTTGCAAACAATAGAGTAGATAATCACAAGTCGATTCTCGAGTGAGAGTGGACTCGTAATAAAGAACAAGTTTTCTGAGTCGCTAACCGAAAAGCGATTAAAGAGATAAGTGAAGGCCAAATCGCATAGAAAAGATACTATTTCACTTAAGTAAGTTTCTAAGACACAGAGAATGCCTTGGAATCAAAACACTATATGAATGACATCGTTATACCCGATTCCTTTTGCATGACTCGGAAAGATATAGAGCGAGTGTCCGAGTCTTCGATGGGGTAAGAACTCGTTCCTCTCTACAAAATCTATGTGGATTCACTGCATTCATTTCATTAACTCGAACCCAAAAATGCACTAGAAGCCCTTAATGAACTTGAATGGGTAGAGGCCATGCAAGAGGAACTCAATCAATTCGAAAGAAACCAAGTCCGGACTCGACCAAACGACCTTCCGACCACCCAGTCATAGGAACCAAATGGGTTTTCAAGAACAAACTAGATGAAGGTGGGTTAGTAGTCAGAAATAAGGCTAGACTTGTGGCTCAAGGTTACAATCAAGAAGAAGGGATTGATTGTGGGGAAACCTTTGCACCTATTGCCGAATTGAAGCTATTAGAATCTTATTAGCATTTGCATCTAGCATGAATATCAAATTGTATCAAATGGATGTTAAATGTGCTTTTCTCAATGGTTTCATTGAAGAGGAAGTCTATGTTGAGCAGCCCCTAGATTTGAAAACTCGGAATTTCCAAATCATGTTTTCAAATTGCAAAAAGCTCTCTTTGGTCTTAAACAAGCTCCCGGAGCTTGGTATGAAAGATTGAGCAATTTCTTGGTTGAAAATGCTTTTAGAAGAGGTCAGATTGACAAGACTCTTTTTATAAAAACCAAGGGAAAGAATTTCTTATTGCTCGGATCTATGTTGATGACATTATTTTTGGAGCTACTAATGAAATTCTCGTGTCGAGAGTTTTCTCGAGTTAATAAGATAGGAGTTTTAAATGACTATGATGGGAGAACTCAATTTCTTCCTTGGTCTACAAATCAAGCAAGACAAAGATGGCATCTATGTCCATCAATCAACGTATACTAAGGAGTCGCTGAAGAAGTACAAACTTTAAGATGCAAAACATGCAGCAACACTGTGAGCAAGCAGCATAACCTATGAGCAAGCAGCATAAAATTGGACTCGGACGAGGAAGATAAAGTAGTAGATCGAAACTCTATCGAGGTATGATTGGATCTTTGCTATATCTTACTTCCAGTGAGGCCGACATAATGTTTAGTGTATGTCTGTGTGCAAGATTTCAAGCTAATCCAAAAGAATCACATCTCACTACGGTGAAGAGAATATTCGGATATCTTGCAGGGACTCGTAATCTAGGTCTATGGTACTCAAGAGACTCAGACCTAACTCTCACTGGATACTCATATGCTAACTACACTAGGTACAAAGTTGATAGAAAGGGCACTTCAGGAGCCTGCCGGCTTCGGGTCAATCCTCGATATCTTGGCACTCAAAGAAACAGAACTTAGTAGCTCTATCAACCGATGAAGCTGAGTATATTGTAGTAGGAGCATGTTGTGCTTAGATTTTATGGATCAAGCAACACTTAAGAGATCTTGGACTTATATTGAAATCAATTCCAATCAAGTGTGATAATCAAAGTGCAATCAACATCACCAAGAATCCAGTTCAAGCACTCAAAGGCAAAACATATTGAGGTCGGTATCATTTTCTAAGAGACCATTATGAGAAAGGTTATATTGAACTTGAATTCATTCCTACCAAACTTCAATTAGCTGATATCTTTACTAAGCCACTTAGTGAGGATCAGTTTTACTTTATTAAGAATGAGCTTGGCATGATCAATGCATAATTATGTGCTTTTCTGAGTATGATTGCTTTACATGATTATATGTTATATGCCTTTTTTCCTTAATAACAATTAGTTCAGTTGAACCAGTGATACTGAGCTCTGAGTTATTAGTTGTTTGCGGCTTCCGAGTCACTTAGAAACTTCACTAAGTCGACTCAGATTTTTAGAAAAATGGACATCAAACTTCGAAATCATCTCTAGGTCAGTGGAGAATTTCAGAATGTCTTTTAAAATGTCTTTTTTTCTCTCTCTCTCTCTCTCTCGCACATCAATCGGACAACTAGCCATTGGAAGACAAACGCTAGAATTCTAACCGTTGGAGAACATAACAATCACACGAGTCCGAGGCGACTGTTCAAGAGTCGGGTCGAACGTACCATGAAGGATATTTCTTTCTCTATAAATAGCATTCGTTTTCCTTCATTAAGCTACTTTACTCTTTACACACACTCTCCCTCTCTCATTTACTTTAACTCGCGCAAACTCTCTTTACGATTGAAGAAAGTTTTCGTCGCTTTCAAGCTAAGAGGAAGCATTCTCAAGTAAGCTCTGTCGTTGTCGACTCTCTCTCTACTCTTTCATTTTCTTTTACTTGCTCACTTTCGTTGAGCCCTTTATCTCTTTCTCTACTCCTTCTCAAAAGTTCATCTTTCTTCTCTTTTCTTCATCAAACATCCGAAAAGAGGTTCCCACCCCGATTTTCTTGGTTTAAGAAACCTCGTACCAAAAGCCGGGAGGGCCCCTCTAATCCATCAAAACCTCTTGTCACCCAACATCTAACGTTGGATGACAAATTCTTCCCGACCACAAAGTTTTCGTGGTTGGCCAACTTAAAATCAATAGGGGTCTACAATTTCCTCTATTTCGGTGATTTCATTTACCCGAAACTCATTTCGAGTTCTATTCCAACCTCTCTAGCTCGAGGGTATCCTCACCTCCAGAGTTCAAGGTGTTACAGCTTGCATCAACACCTCTCTTCTCCACCGACTCGTTTAAAGTCTCTTCTCTTTTCCTCAATAGCAACCCCATACCTTTCAACGAGGTTGCCGATGAATTCTTCGAAAAATATGCCAAAGAATTCCTTGGATCATGTAAAAACTTCTCCATGACTCAACTCAAGTCGAAGCTCGTCTTCCGTGCTTTCTGCCGATGAGGACCTTCTTCTCACAAGCATTCAAGCAAGGAGAACCCTAACTCCAAGCACCTTAAAGCTCTTTACGACATTCTTGAGGGCTATGAAGTAGAGCTCTTTCTTGTTATAGTCGAGCAAATGGCAGCCGTGCTCGCTCAAACACGAACAAAGAAATCCACCCCACTTCTTTTCGGGGTTCTTATCACCCTCATCTTCAAGCAATTCAAAGTTCCTCTTCCCTCGGATCCTAACGCGGTTTCGAGGCTGCCATTGTTGTTGGAAAGAAAGAACTTCTTGGGTATGGATACCGAGAGACCCAACCAGGTGTCTAGGTCCATAGCTCGAACTGAGGCCTCCTTCTCCGCCTCGGACTCGGACTCAACCTACTCTATCTTTACCTCCTCTACCTGGTGGTGCCTCTACCTCAGGTGTTTCTCGATTCTTTCTTCTACTCTGTCCACTGCCGTAATGGACAAGCTCTCCTCGATGTCCACCGAATTTAAGGACACCCTCCGGTCATTCAAGACTGTCCTTCAATCTATGACCATCAACAAGAAAACTGCTCAATCCCAAATCCGAGAACAGCAGGATGTGCTTCTTGAGCTGAAAGCACTCGTCAAGGAGCAAAGGGAGATGATTGAGCTCCTTCAAGAAAGACGCTCCAAGGCGGCTCAAGATCCGATTGACTTAGATACATTTGAAGAATCTTCGAGTCCAGCCAAATCCTCCTATGCGGAAGAAGAAGAAGAAGAAGAAGAAGGAGAAGCGGAGCTCGCGACTAAGGCAGCTTCGTCTCGAGTAGAAAGAAGACGGGGAAGGAAGCGAAACCGGAGTTGAAGCAGCCGAGAGCCAAGGTGCTCCGTAACCCCAACCAGAAGTGATCGGCTCGGACAGCGAGCTCGAGCGGGTCGAAGACCTCGCCGACCATGGTCGGCCAGCAGTAGAGCCAGCACCTTCCTCAATCGAGTTCCAGGAGGACGAGCCTCCGGACGACTTGGTTCCGGGTCGACCACTCGCACCTGAGCCCATTCCGGAGATATCGGTGCTGCCCCGCCTCGTTTTCCGGATCTTATCGCGAAGGCACACCGCACGTCCACCGACCTTGACTCGGATCGCTCCCTCCCCTCTATATTAGAAATTTCTTTTCTGTTTTAATTTTTTTAATTTTTTGTCCGGACATACAAATCTGTATCTCCTTGATACATTCTTCCTCTTTTTGTTTTGCTAAAAGGCAAGGGGGAGAATAGTTAGAACAATTTGTTGTCTTGTTTAGGGGAGCTTCTCTCACATTCTTTTGTGTAAATATTTAGTTTAAATTGTAATGAAATTTCAGTTTCATCTTTATTGCCTTCCGAGTTGCAATTATTTCGAGTTTATTATTTCGAGTTTCAATTTCTTGCTCGTAATTTTTCTTTGCTCCGATTCGACAATTCAACCTATCATTACTTTGTTCCTCAGTAATTTTTTTTTGCTCGATGCTTCAGCTTTTTTTTAATTGCAATCTAAGCTTATTTGCTCTAATAGAATATAAGTTTTAATCATTGTATCTACTCTATATAATTCTATCATGCTTTTCGACTTATTCTTGAGAAAGGATGAAAAACCGGATCTATATCACTAACAAAGTTTCTACCTAAGTATGAAATGTCTTTCATTAAAAAGGGGAGATCGAAGGCTCGGACTTTGCAGGTGTATCATTCTAAGTACCATCAATGAATCAAGTACGGACTTCATCTCTTGTAAGTTTTGATTACAAGTCATTCTAAGTGGTTTAGAAACTTTACTCGAGTGATCTAGAC
This sequence comes from Talinum fruticosum, assembly GCA_021018815.1. Lineage (NCBI taxonomy): Eukaryota > Viridiplantae > Streptophyta > Magnoliopsida > Caryophyllales > Talinaceae > Talinum > Talinum fruticosum. The sequence continues at coordinate 14,995,439 of JAITYX010000001.1, read as the reverse complement.
TCTTTCTCGAGTATTACGTAAACCATTGCATATGTTCACCCGACTCTTACCGACTCGGAAAGCATACTCTTGCTTATCGGTTCACACACGCTTCGAGTCACTCAGATAACACTCAGACTTATTGCATGTTCAAACATTTACTTTAACGTACAAAAACTCGCTTCGACTTCTTGTTCCAAGCCTCGATTGAATTACAGTGTTAATTCCTCTCCTTAAGTCGACTTGCTTTGTTTGAACCATGCCTATCTAAGTTCAAGTTTACAACTTTGATATTCCTCATCTAACTTGACTTACTTTTAGACCGACTCGAGATGGAATTTGAGCATGTAACGCCCCAGTTACCATTACTTAATAATTCTCTAATTCGAGATTATTAGGTAAGGTCGCAGCGAAGTCAACGATCGAAGGCGTCACCGCCGTCCTAAAGATAGGACAAGGCTATGTAATTAGAATAAAGGGCTTACAATCTATGCTTGACCTTGATAGAAGTAATTACCCTCCAAATTTCCAAGTCATCTCACAATACAGCTTTACTTGTTTAGTAACACCATATTTATACAACCTAAACTTTTGTCTATTCCACAAACTAATATACGACGTACAATAATTCCCAAGGTCATACCTAACCCTGGTTGAAAGTAAAGTCACCGTGAGCGTCTATGTACCTTCAAATTTGCGAATGCCACGTGGCTGGCTAGGGTTTGCCTTCGTTAGACTTAATAAATGGTTGATTGTTCGCCAATGCTTCTTCCTAAAACAAAAACAAGTAAAATATTTTGAAAAGTGAGTCGAGACTCAAGCACGAACATTCCCGCATCTGTAAAATAACTTTGAAGAATATTTTGATTGAGCGTGCGCATTTCAATTCATTTTAGTTTGAAATCGGGGAGAGAATATAAGTAAAACTTGCTTGCCGGTTATTATCTCGAAAGTGGAACCCCTTGATAATTGATACGATCTTAGTAAGGTGCACACCTCCCGTGCCGACCGAGAACCCGAGTTGAAGCCGCGTGGGTTGGGCATAGGCCCCGATGATTGATAATTGATGGGCATAAGCCCCGATAATTGATGATTGAGCGGGGACCACTTGATTAGGTGGCAAAACTTGATTTGCAAATGATTCGTTAATTAATTAGATATATGAGAAATATTGAGATTTGATGAAACATGTGAATTTTCGAAAGGTACGAGCAACGAACGTACTCGAATTGAGAATATTTATTTCTCCCTTTTGCAGTAAATTTGAATCACCAGCTATTCGGCAACGGAAATGGCCTCGGCTCGTTTAAAATGGATTTCTAGGGTTAATAATGTTTCCTTGGGTTTTAATGCTTGAATTTGTATAAGCTTTAACAACGTATTTCATTTCCTATATTCGTATGAAAATCGATTAAACTAATGTTTGTATTACTCAGCTTTACCGCATTGATTCCATTTCAGTTATTGAATATAATTTATATTAATCAAAGAAGTTGATTAGGCTAACTAAATACCCAATGATATTGGTGTTATTCGATTTGCTAGATGACTTGGATTGAAAAATGGTGTACATATATACACAACACTTATTCTTAATTCCTTCCTCACTTCTCCCTTCTCTCGCACTCAAAACCCATAGTTAAATAATTAATTAATCCATCAAATGCCCTTCCATCGGAAGGTTTCACAACTTTGCTGAATCGCCCAAAATTCATACATATACCATGTTAAGGTTATGAACGTTATTCTCTCAACAAACTTCATATTCACACCCACAATTAGGCATGCGTAATGCTCAATTACTTTCCATGCCCGTACACTTGCACATTACCGAATTTCAACCTCTACGCACGCATTCTCCTTTTGTTTGCTCAATACAACGATTGTTCAAAATGTAGCAATTCCACCAAATTGTTCAATTCCCGTACATACACTATGTTAAGATCATAAGCATTGTTCTCCCGACAAATTTCACATTCACAACCACTATTCGGTATGCTTAATGTTCAAATCTCCCTCACATGTCTACACTTACACATTGCTTAATTTCACTCTCTACATACACATTCTCATTCATTTGTTCAATATAACCATTTCCAACACATAATAAATTCATCCATTTACCCAATTCTATGATAAACATCTCCTAGACTCATTCACTAATTCATAATCTCCTCACAAGAATCACATTCGTTCTCATTCATACAATACACAACCAATCCATTGGGACGCCACAACTCGATTATTCACACCAATTCGAATTTTCCCCAATTTAATCTTTGAATTCACTCCACAAATATATTTCTAATCATAATTCAATTTACAGCTACAATTGCTCAAATAGATAATGAAATTGATAATTTAGGGTCTAGAGTTTTACCTTCAAAATCAAGAGAGGGCAGCCAAAAGGAGGGTGGAGTGATGGCGGTATAGCCTGGACTCGGGCGGACATCGGCCAGCACCGGCGGCGAGTCCGACGGTTGCAGCAGACTGGTGGTTGGTCGTGAAATGGCCCACGGCAGGGAACCGGGCCGCGCCTTGCGGAACGCGCGGAGAGCGAGAGCGCGGGAGAGTGAGAGAGATAGAGGGAGAGAATGGTGGCCGGCGCCGGTCTTGCAGCTCGGTCGGCTGTGCTGGTGGCCGAAGGAGGCGACGCCACGAGAGAGAAGGAGCGAGGGACGCGAAGCGAGCACGCGAGGAAGAGACAGAGCGGCAGCGCGAGGGAGAGTGAGAGGGAGCTCGCTGGGCGGCGCCTAGCGCCGGCTTCGGCCGGCGCGGTGGCGTCCGGTGGCCGGACCGGGAGGTAGAGAGGTGGTGAGGCAGGGGAGATGCAGAGGAGGCAGGGGAGGGCAGAGAACGAAGGAGCACGGAGAGAGAGAAGGAGCCTCGGAATATATTTTAAGTCGTCTCGACGTTCCAGAGAATTCCTTCTCTCGGATTTTTCCTTAGAAAAATCTGACTTGATTATTTGATTATTTTGATTTATTTGTTTATTTACGTATTTTGTTTTCTTTTATTGTTACTTTTTAATTTTGTTTTTAATAACGATGTTCACAAATTTAATCTTATTATGAGATTTTTATTAAGGCCACTCCGTCACCTTAGCCGCATAACACATGTATAGGGATAATGTAAATATAAAATATCGAATTGAAGTGCACGCGCTCAATTATATAAATAGTGTAATTAATAAAATAAATAATGTGATTTAGGGTCGGGTTGTTACAGAGCATAATGGATATTAGACTCGAAAATTCCACTCCTTCAAGACTCAAATAATTAGGCACTCAATTATCTTAATTACAATTATTATCCGTGTCTAATCTTGGATCAAAGTATTTTATACTTTGAGAACCAAAATTGATTTACTTTTGTAGGTTATCTAAACGAGGTTATCCTACTTTTGAAATATAAAAGTAACCGGCTTCAAGATGTCAAATCATCGGCAGACAAGGCTTTTTCTACTTCGACCAAGGCTCGGACATCGTGTCGTGGTTGTCTGTTTCTAAACCGGAAATCTGCATCGTCTAGCTCAACGGTGGTTTCCACCCTATTTTTTAGACACCACCGAGTGGATTGGGACATCCAAAGGAGTCAAGAGCCGGTGCTCAACATTCACACTTCAACAGATATTTTCTAAGTCACTCGTAAAGGCTATAGCAATGGTCACAAAGGACTTCTAATCGAAGATAGACACAATGGCTTATTTGCCGGGTTATCTATAAATAGAAGCCACTTCACAAGACAAGGAGATTGCTGAACCTATTGTTGAAATTATCTCGTCTCTCGTATAATTCTTATTCAATCTTCTACTTACAACTCGAACTCGTATTTAACATCTTTCTTAGTTGTAAGGTCTCGTAATCGATCACAAACACTTATTCTTACTTTCTGAGTAAGGTCCCTTGACCGAGTCAGTAAAGGTTAACTCAACTCGCTTGTCCCTAACTATAAAGGTTATCTCGGTTAGGAAGTACTAAATCAGATAAGGGAACTTCGAGTCTAGGAAAATCTTGTAAGGAATTGTCTACAGGAACAATCTGGTTGAGTCTTTCTACTATATTTTTGTGGATTCAAAATAGTTGATTTGACTTGGTGTTTGAATTAGCACCGACCGTGGTTTTCTACCCCAGGAGGGTTTCCACGTAATTTCTAAGTTAAACACTTTTCCGAGTCCAATCTAGACTTAGACAGCCTCAAAATCGGCTTCAGCTTTAATCTTCCATTCTTTGATCAAATTCCCTCATCACCCTATTCACCCCCTCTAGCGTGACTAAGTCTCTCCAAGAGCTCTAGAGTGACTAAGTCACTCAATTATAGTAGACTTCCCTATTCAAGCAACCCAAAGGATGATACTTAGGACCATGTGAAAGAATACCACTTTTGGGAGGAAGAGGCTTAAGCGTAACACCCGAAGGAGTTAAGAATGCCTTTTATTTGGATGTATATAAGGAATGCAAAACAAATGAAATGTATGCAATGATGCTTATGACTTAACTTAGGTTGATTTTATGATTTGGCTAATGTATAATTAGAATGCATAAATGATTATTCCTAATTGAAGATGGATTTATTTTGGCTAAATAAAAATACAAAATGTACTCACCTTATTTGAGATGCATTTTATTTTGGTTAAATGAAAATAAAAATGCAAAACAGACTCACCTAATTTAGATGAATTTTATTTAAATAAAAATGAAAATGCAAAACAGACTCACCTAATTTAAGACGAATTTTATTTTGACTAAATGAAAAATGAAAATGCAACATGGAAGTGCATAAACTAAAAAAAGGCTAAAATCTAAAGACTCGATTGACTTAAGAGATAAAGGGATCCTTGGTAAGACCCTTCTGGACCGACCGATGGTGACTACCTGAAACCTCGACCACCTAATGAAAGATTTTAGGATGACTCGAAATGCAATTAATGGACCGACCTAAAAGGAAAAGGTAATTTTTAACTTTTGGTTAAATGCATATAATGGATCGATTCTAGGAATTTTATTATGATATTTTATTTGCAACCATGCAAGAGCTAATCAAGCACTCTTCACCTATCCCTAAAGGTTCACAAGTAGACGATTAAATCTAAAAACAATCACACTCATCCAAGCATGCAAATGAAGAGACAAGGTACCACCTAAACAACCAAGGGTCTATGGTCAAAAGAGGGTTAAATTTAGGTAGCATACATGGTGTCTCATAGTCCAAAAATTTTGTCCTCTCGTGGGGTGCACTACAGAAAACGCATGAATCCCCGGTGCCTCTTAGTAAGCCAAGAGCATATGTTACGAGGGAAGAGGTACCGCCTCCGTTGACAATCAAGCCTAGTTGGGCCCCTCTAGGATAGCAGTTTGAACGTCCTCCAAAAGATGTTCTTAAGAGGTAAAGCTTAATGGTCCAACAACATAAAAATAAACTATGTTCAAGGTTGCCTAAAATGCGGAATACCTAATGCAAATACATTATTCAAACTCATTACTCAAATTTTCAAGTTTCGCCCTCTTAATAAGTGATTTATCCCCAGTGGAGTCACCACTGTAAGAACCACGATCCGTCCCCCTCCTCCAAGGACCAACCGAGCTTCCTTGCAAATTGGCCTGTTCACTACCAAAAATCATCAAATTTTCCATCGAAAAATCATAGTAGAAAATTTTTCACTATTTTTCCACTACTTGATTTTTGCACCGATTTCCCACCATTATATTTTCAATGAAAAATATCCCACTAAATTCCCTCCGATTTTCCACCACCAAATATTTTCACAATTTTAATTTTTATTTAAAATTTATTTCCTACTAATTTCCCACTAACATTTATTTATTTGAATTTCCCCATTTTTTTTTATTTTAATAGCAGCTCTTTCTCCCCAAAATATTTCACTAGTAAATTCAATTTTTCAATTCCCACCAAATTAAAATTTTGGTGAAACCGTGTTTTAAAAAATTATAAAAAAATTGTAATGAAAGTGAGAATCGAATACCGAGCGTGTATACCGCTAGGTGGCAAATAATGACCCAAATGTATACTCTCTCTCCTCTCACACTCTCTCTCACGCTTCTCTCTCCTACACACGCACTCCCGGCCCCGAACCCTAGCTCACCGGGATCCAAGCCTCCGAGCTCTCCGCAACCCTCGCCACCGTCTTCCGGAACTCATCGTCGCCGTCACTCCAGCGGACGACGATCGACGGCCCTCTAGGTCTCTCCAAGGAAGACTCGGAGACTTACACTAGCCGCTTTACAAGTGTTTCGATTCCGGGTTTTGGGTTCCACCGTCTCAAGCAACCCGGCCACTTGTCTCCGGAAACTCATCGCCGCCGTCACTCCGATGGCCGACGATCGACAGCCTCTCGGGTCTCTCCGAGGAAGACTCGAAGACTTACGCTCGCCGCTTTTACAAGTGCTTTGATTATGGGTTTTGGGCTCCACCGTCTCCGCAACCCCGCCACCGTCTCCGGGAACTCATCGTCGCCATCACTCCGGTGGCCTTTTTTACAGACTCTCTAGGTGTCTCCGAGGTTTTTGAAGCTTTTGCTTCGGTAAGTTTTGCTATTTCAACCCTTTATTTCAATTATTTTTTCTTAAATTTGTTTGCTAATTGGTGGGTTTGATCGTGTGTGCTTGTAAAGCCTCTATTTTGCCTTGTCTTCTGTTGCTTCATTCCCTCCCGAAGTGGGTTCTTTTTGGCAATTCAATGATCTTAATAAGGCCTTTTTGCATTTATTGAACGATTTTTGAAATTGAAGTTAGTTGAGTATTTTTAGTCATTTCTTACTATTTTTTAGTAGGCGTGAAAATAGAATTAGGGGGTTAGTGACTTTCACATTTAGGGCAAATGAGGTGAATGTCTTTGAAGGAGAGGACTTTTAGGTTTAAGAATGTTCTATGTTTAACGTAAATGGAAAATTTTGGAGTGGGTAACATTATGTGGGTTAGTGTCCAAGATGCAATGCAAGTGAAGGATCATGAATGCCAATGGTAAAGTTTGACATGCAGCTATAATTTGAGCCTTTTGATGATCCGAAGGCCGGAAGTGACCATTTTTGCCTCTGGTTCTCTTACTCGGATGTCAAAACCGAAACTTTTTGATGGAGAGAACGAACTAAGGAATCGAACAAAGAGCCATTGAAACTACTCGTGGCAACTATTTTTGCATGTTATTTTGGTTTCTTATGTTCCCTCTCCTTATATTATGCTAAATTGTAGTGCAGAACTCATCTCTGTCATATGCTTTATATTCTTAGGTCCTATAGGTCATTGGTTGTGCAGGTATCCTGCTATGATTTTCCTTTTGGTGAGTTATTGGTATGGACCAAACCGAGTCTATCCCAATCAAGAAAGTGCGAAAGAATAGACCACCACGTTAGCTTTATCTCGTCGCTCTTTTTATTTCCAACCAGATTTCGGATAAGTTTTATGGAGTTTGTGTGTAGATGTAGTTCTTTTTCTAGATTAGTTGGCCTAATGTTTCTTCGCCTACAATTGCGAGACTTATAGAAGTATATTTAATGGGGAAATTCTCTATGAATTTGTTCTCGCTTTTGTTTTTTTTGGGTTTATATCCATGAGGCATGATGGTAATAGGCAATACAATACAATGGCGCAATAGATCTCAAACCTAAAATTTAATGTACTTAAAACATCAGCTTTAACTAAAAGAATAATATCTTATTGATAATTTGTTATGTATTTCTAAATAACTATTGCCAACCACAAGCATGATTCGGTATCTTTTGACCGGGGTTATATATAAGCTTGCTATGCTATCTTGTTAAGCACAAATCCTTGATATTTCATCTATTTGTATTTGAAGTTAAGCTATCGTCAGGCTCTCACAGCTGAGAGCTTTTTCATTCATAAGGTCCCAGTCCAAAACCACATTTATAGCTAGGATAATGTAAGATTTGATTTTCTTAACCCCTCCATGGCTCCCCCTTCCCCTCCCCTCCCCTACCTTCTTTATGGGAAGAACCATTTAGATTGTTTTAAGTTGTAATGCATGATTGATTGGACTCGACATGTGGCCGTTGAGTTGTAAACTCCGAGCGTGTGGCTCGTCGAGTTATATTATGATTTTTATGCAGGATTTTAAGGCTTTAAGCTTATGGAATAGTCCATATTACAAACGGAACTTTGCCGAAAATTTTAGAAAATTTTCAAACTCCTTTTCCTTTATCACCTTAAGTGAGAATTTGAAAGCCAAACTAGCACTTGAAAGAGCGTCGAGATAACAGGGTCAATATTGGGATGTGTATGTTTTTACAGCTTATATATTTTCATCTTATATTAAAAGGGTCAATACTGAACAATCTTGCACATGTTTTTTAAGTTTACATGTAGTTTGCATTCTATGTTGTTATGCAAATCATTGCAGGTTTAACATACTCGTAAAGTTGGGTGATCTACCGAGGTTTTAGTTATTGTAGGCGTAATTGAATGTAAAATTGAAAGTAGAACAAGCTAGAAGGAAGAAACAATCCAAGAAAGTTCACAAATGTGTGAAGGCTAATGAAAATATGCAGGCCCAAATGTTGGAATGGTACTCGCTTATGAAGGCCCTCCATCCTAGCATTCCGAACCTAGAGTGGTGCTAGAGTCATTAAATGATAGTGAAAATAATGGTGAAGGTGATCATTTAAATGATGATGATGTTAGTTAGGGTGTCACTACCCAACTTTTGGTTGTATTTCACAACTTTGGGTTCCAATATTAGTGATGTATATGCATGGTTGTATATTTTGGTAAAAGTGTTTATGGTTAAACCTATTAATGTATATGCATGGATGTTAAACGTTATTGGTTGCTCGGGCAATATAGTTTGTTAGTTTTGGGTTATTTTTGTTGTATATGGAGATATCATATATGTACTACTATTATGGAGCAATCCATCGAATTGTTTAATGTTGGACAGGTATACAAATTTTTGGTGCTACTACCAAGAAGGTGGTGTGGTTAAATTATGGAAAATTTTTCACTGTTTTAACACTAAATCTACGGTGGATATTTTCCCATTGTATGTAATATAGTGGAAAATTTTTCACTGAAAATCTTTAGTGGAAAATTTTTCACTGAAAATCTTCGAGTGGAAACTTTGCCACTGTATTCAAAGCAGTAGGAACTTTTCCATTACAATAAGTTCAGTGGGAAATTGTCCACATGCGACAAAATTTCGTGGAAAGGGAAACAGTGGATAAACAGTTGAAAAATTTCCCACTGAGAATGACAAACAGTGGGAAATTGCAATTACCCCTCTTACTTTTACCCACTATCATTCTCAGTGGCAAAACAATGGGAAATTTCATTTTTCCGCTGAATATTTCATTTTTCCCACTTGGATTTACAGAGTGGAAAATTTGATCATTTTTGGTAGTGGTTTTAAATTTTTAATAAACTATGTTGAAGGTTGCCTAAAATACGAACTGTCTAATGAAAATACATTATTAAAACTCATTACTCAAATTTTCAACTTTCGCCCTCTTAATAAGTGATTTATCCCCAGTGGAGTCACCACTGTAGGAAACACGATCCGTCCCCGGGACAAACCGAGCTTCCCTGCGAATTGGCCTATTTAAAATTTTTCTTTTGAAGATGGAAATTATTTAGGGTTTTGAAGATTGATTTTTCAATTTTACAAATTAAGTTAAAATGAATTAAGTAGGGCTGAATGACGGTTTTATTAATCACTTTTATTTTAGAAATTAATTTTAAAAATTCCGAGATACTATTTCACAACTAAAAAATATTTTAAAAAAAAGGTTAGGGTTTAATTGATTCTCGCCATGGGGCTGTAGGCTCAAACCGGTGTGAAAGCACCGGTTTGAACCGAAGCCCCACCCACTGACCACTCGACACTAGCAAGAACTAACACGAGTGCGGTGGGTGGTGTTGGCCAGGGGTTGTGGCTGAGGTGGTCAGCCTTTGCCTCCGGCCCGGCTTGCGGATCGAGAAAACTCTTCGTTTTTTATTTTTAGTCGAAATAATCGAGAGGCAAATTAATAGAAATAAATTAGAAAAAGGAATCGCCGATCGGTTTTAGGGATAAAAACTAACAAAAATAAAATAAAGAAATACTCTTCCAATATTAGTATGGGAAAACTAAGCTTGGAAGAGGTTAAAAAATGACTCCAAAATCGAGAATCTAGATTCGGGGCGAGGTTACGAAATGTAGGGATAAGCCCTTCCGTTCCGCCCGTAAAACGACGGCCTTTACTAGTTTGAGTGAATTTAAATAACATATTAAAAGCAGGCACACAATATAATTAGATACGAAAATAAATACAACCAAAGCATGCTAACAAAAGCATTACAAGTACGAAAGGCGATAAACGAAAGCAATAAAGAAAGAAAAGAAAAGCGAAAAGAAACGAAAGTGAGAAATAAAAATTACATCACGCGGTGAGGAATTAAAAGTGATATAACTTCTCTCCAAAATACGAAAAGCAGTAAATCATAAAAATAAATAAACCGTCACAAAGGCCGAATTGGTGCCCTTAGGTTTTCCCACCTACCGATTTGGATCTCGAATTTGGATCCGACTATGCGACGTTGGTGAATTAAATAGGCTTTTTGTCAACTCTTTTATGTAGGTAGGTAGAAAGATGTATGATTGATGGAGTTTTTGGGTTCAGATGTAGTGAAATGGGGAGTAGAGTTTTAATAGGTTGAAAAGAAACCAAGAGATCGAATACGAAAAGGAGTATTCGAGTAGCTCTTAGTTTAGATTCAAGCAACATAACATTAAGGAATAAGTCGTTGTTGAAATCGAGCCTAAGCGCTCTATTTATAGGAAATGAGTACGTCACAAAATGACCTAGGTTAGTAGCTCAAGCAGCCGTCCAAAATAGGCATGAACCGTCCGGAAAATCACAAAAATCGGACCAAAAGATAAGGGATAGAATCCGGGCAAAACGCAACGTTTTAGGTGAAATAAAACCCGAGTGCGTGGTGGTGAACATAAACAACATCGTTTGGATTAAGTAAACTCCGTGTCTCGATTGGACTGCTTTGGAGCAAAACGCAGACATTTTGGTGATTCGACCATGAAACACGGCATCGGCCATGACGTCGTTTTGATGTCTTTAGCTCCGTTTCTAGGTTGGACGCTGGTGGTGAAATGCGGTGTTTTGAGCCCGAAATGCTCTGTACTATAGAATCTATTATGCTTGCTTTCGCATGACTTTGATTGACTTAGAAAGCATACTTCTCCATGCCACTTCACACTCGGTTCCGAGTCACCCAACACTCAGATTTATCGCATATTCAAACACTATCTTTTCGCGCTTAAACTCGGGTCCGACTTCATGGTTCAGGAATTACATTATTCCAAGTCAGCATATTTAGTTTGAATTGTGTTTAGTCTAGATCTAGTCTATTTACCCCGATATTCTTTATCTCACTTGATTGTCCTCTAGACTCGACTAAGATGGAATTTGAGTTTCATGGATATTAGACTCGGAAAATTCCATTTCTTTTTTGACTCGAGATAATTAGTCACTTAATTATTTTAATTATATTATTATCTGTGCCTAATCTTGGACCAAAGTATTTTATACTTTGAGAACCAAAGTGATTTATTTTTGTAGGTTATTCAAACGAGGTTTTCCTAAATTTGAATCACAAAAGTAACCGGCTTCAAAACGTCAAATCACCAGCGAAACAAGGCTTTTTCCACCTTCGACCTAGCCCCGGACACTATGTCGGGATTGTCTGTTTCCAAAGCTGGAAATCTGCAACACCAAGCTCAATGGTGGTTTGCACCTTATTTTTCAAGACACCACCGAGTGGTTTTGGGACTTCCAAAGGAGTCACGAACCATTGCTCAATGTTCATATCTCAACGGATATTTTCCGAGTGACGCAGAAAATCCTTTACAACGATCACAAAGGACCTCCAGTCGGAAGATGGACACAACGGCTAAGCTGCTTGGTCATCTATATATAGAAGCCAACTTTCAAGACTTGAAGATTGTCGAATCTATTGTTAATACACATACTTGATCAAAAGTCATTGTATTCATTCTCAATCTTCTACTTACAACTCCAATTCTGTTTTTCATAACTTTCTAAGTTGTAAGGTTTTATACTTAGTTACAAACACTTTCTTTCTTACTCTCTAAGTAAGGTCCCTTGACTCGAGCTGTAAGGGTTAACTCAGCTCAGTTGTCCCTAACTGTAAGGGTGATCTCGGTTAGGAAGTACTAGATCGAGATAAGGTAATTTCTGAGTCTAGGAAAAACTTGTAAGGAGTTGTCTAAGGGAGCAACTCGAGGTTAAGTCAGTCTACTATATTTTGTGGACTCAAAATAGTGGATTCGACTTCGTGCTTGGATTAGCACGGTCCGTGGTTTTCTGCTCCAGCGAGGGTTTCCACGTACTTTCGAGTTATTACTTTTCTAAGTACATTCTAGACTCGGACAGTTTCGAGTTCCGTTTAATCTGTTTCTTCGCTGCTTACTCGAATTACGAGTTTATGCTTTTCGAGTGTATCCTTGCGGCTCACTCACATCGGATCCTTATTTGCTTTAATTTTCAAGCAAGTTTCCTCATCACCCTATTCACCCCCCTCTAGGGTGATTTATACTCTCCAAGAGCAAACCTTTAATTGGTATCAGAGCCTAGCCTTTCAGAAAAGGATCTAACCATCCAAAGGTCTAAAGATCAAATGGCTCGGAACAACGGAGAGTTCGATGAAGGAAGATCTTCCAGCGATACCACCAAAGTTCAAAGGATCTAACTTTGTGCACTGGAAGAAACTCATAGAATATTTCCTGTTGGATCATGATGAAGATGTCCGGAACATCATATAAGAAGGAAACTACCTTCCCATGAAGACAGAAGAAACAAGAATCGTGCCCAAGACAAAGGCCGAGTTTACAGGCTAATGAAGTAGAGAAGTTCGTAAAGAACTTCAAGGCAATGAACATTCGATGTGCGCCATCAGCTCGGAAGAATACAACCGAGTGTCTGCTCGTGACACAACCAAAGAAGTGTGGGACACACTCGGTCAACACTTATGAAGGTACAAGCCAGGTCGGACAAGCGAAGATACGCCAATATCTTCATAAATATGAGTTGTTCAAGATGGAGCCGAAGAAAACATCACTCGGATGTTCATTCGATTTACAGAGATTACCAACAATCTCAAATCTCTCGGGTAAAAAGATTTCTCACAAGGAAATGTGCAGAAAGATACTCGAAGCCTACCCAAGAAAAGATGAGGTCCTAAGGTAACAGCTATCGAAGAGGCTAAGAACTTGTCTCTACTGAAGCCGGATGAACTCATAGGGAAGCTTCTCACCCATGAGATCCACCTGGAAGAGGAGGATGCAGAGATTAGCACCAAAAAGAACATTGCGCTGAAAGCCTCAAAACCGAGAGGCGGATCCGAGTTCTTCGACTCAGAAGAGGATCCCATGGCACTTATTGCTAGAGGCTTCAAGAGAATGATGAAGCACAAGAGATGGGATAAGAAGCCAAAAGAAGAGTTCTAAAAGAAAGACAAGAAGGATAGAAAAGGCAAGTACTCTTCCCCTTCAAAGTTATCTTTGTCTAAGAACTCAGGTCGTTTTGAATGTGGCAGCAAGGAACACATAGTCAAAGACTGTCCAAAGAGAAAAAGGGACAGAAGGAAGAAAAAGGCTATGATGGCCACATGGAGTGACGAGGACTCATCGGAAGATGACAAGGACTCGAGATGACTCAAAGTGTCCGATCGCACTTTCGACTCGAAGCGGAAACAGAGTCGGACTCGGATCAATCGGACAATGAGGAAGCAAATACTCAAGAGGTAATCGAATACTTTCTCAAATTCTCCAAAGTTGATTTAGCTAAGTATATTTTCACTTTGGAAGAGAAGTCCAATTCTGATTCTTCTCACTTTAAAGAACAACTTGAGTCAATTTCCTCTGAGAGCATCTCTTTAAAAAATTAGTTGGAAAAACTTAGACTCACACTTAGAGAACTCAAGATTAGTGCTCAATCCAATGAGACTGAGTCCGAGCTACTACGAAAAGAGAATGAGCAACTAAAGCAAAAGCTCAACAAGTCTCAAGATCTTGTTTTAAAGTTTACTCAAGGTCAGAAAAACCTTAACATGCTCTTGGGATCTCAATGTGTCTCCTTCGAAAAGAAGGTCTTGGTTTTAATAAAGAGGAGGAGTCCAATTCCTACTCGAGCTTTTCAAAAGGATTCCGGAACCATAAAGTTCAGGAAAGCCGAGCACGGTCCCATTCATAAAAGGACTGAGCCTAGACCAACTTATAGGAGAAAACCATCTCCACCGATTTATAAAAGAAAAGCTTTTCAAAAGAAAGAGACACGGACTCGGTTCTCTAAACGGAAGACTCATAATCGGACCGGACCCAAAGTCATTCAAATCTGGGTTCGAAAAACCTTCTTCCTCGAGAAAGGACCATAGTAAAGGGTGTTACTTGGGTTCGCTAGAGGAAGTGAGAAGTGTTAGTTTGTTTCTATTTTTGCAGGCCACTCGGAAAAGATCAAACGGACATTGGTACTGGACGGTGGATGCTCACGCCACATGTCAAAAGACTCGAGACTCTTTTCTAAGTTAGAAGAGTACAAAGGAGGAAAAGTCACATTTGGAGATGATAGCAAAGGCAAGATAATTGGGATAGGCAAGATAAGAAAGGAAGGCAATCTAGTCAGCCCAGTATACCTTGTCAAAGGATTAAAGTACAACATGCTTAGCATCTCTCAATTGTGTAATAAAGGTCAAGAGGTAAGATTCACACCGACCAATTGTATTATATCCGATGTAGCTACCAAAGAAATCAAGTCGTCGGGTAAGAGATCGGGTAATATGTACATTATTCCTCTTTATGACCCGAGTCAGAATCTATCTTGTTTAAAAGCATCACTTCATGATGATTCATGGACATGGCATCGTAGATTAGGTCATGTTAGCATGCATACAATCAAGAAACCGGCATCTCATGGTTTAGTCGGAGGATTGTCTAATTGTGCTTTCAAGAAAGACAAAGTTTGTGAAGCTTGCACAAAAAGGAAACAAGTCAAATCGTCATTCAAATCCTCGAAGAGAATTTACACATCCAAGGTGCTTGAATTGCTACATATGGACTTATGTGGTGAAATCTCTGTTAAGAGCCCCGGAGGTAAATCATATGTACTTGTTATTGTTGATGATTACTCACGATTTACCTGGGTGTGTTTTCTCAAGCACAAAAATGAAGCATTCAAAGAGTTCAACAAGCTGCGTAGAAAGATCCAAGTTGAGTCTTAGACTCGGATCCAGAGAATTTGAACTAACCATGGAAGGGAGTTCGACTACTCGGAATTCTCGAGTTTTGCGACAAATATGGTATCTCTCACAACTTCTCAGCACCAAGAACTCCTCAACAAAATGGAGTAGTGGAAAGAAAGAATAGAACTCTCGAAGAAATAGCTAGGACAATGATGATTGAGCACAATCTACCCTACTATTTCTAGGCCGAGGCGATCAACACAGCCAACTACACTTTGAACGAGATGCCTCATCGGACCCATTTTGAAGAAAACACCGTACAAGCTCTACAAAGGAAAAAAACGCAACATCTCATACTTCAAACCCTTTGGATGTAAGTGTTTTGTTCACAACAATGGTAAGGATCACCTGACCAAGTTTGATGCTCGGTCGAGATGAAGGTATTTTTCTGGGTTATTCATCTCATAGCAAAGCCTATCGCATTTTTAATAAGAGAACTAACAAAGTGGAAGAAAGTATCCACGTTGTGTTTGATGAGCTTGAACAGGAAAAACCAAGTGAATCAACATTCTCGGACGTAAAGCTCAGCGAAGTGATGATCATGATAAAAATGAGCCTATCGAGAATCAAACCCAACCAGCTTAGAATAAAGTCACTCGGAACTTAGTGACTCGGAATGAGACAACTCAAGAACCCGCTCGGAATGTTGAAGGACAAGCCGATGAACAAGCTCACTCAGAACAAACTTCTAAAGATCAATCAATTCAGCCTATAGATCTGGTGAATTAGAGAACAGATAGAGCATTCAAGTATGCTTCTAATCATCCACTAGAAAACATATTATCCGATATCAACAGTGGGGTAAGAACTTGTTCCTCTCTTCAGAATCTTTGTGCATTCACTGCATTCATGTCATTAACTGAACCCAAAAATACACTAGAGGCCCTAAATGAACCTGAATGGGTAGAGGCCATACAAGAGGAACTCAATCAATTCGAAAGAAACCAAGTCTAGACTCGACCAAACGACCTTCGACCGCCCAATCATAGGTACCAAACGGGTTTTCAAGAACAAATTGCATGAATATCAAGTTATATCAAATGGACGTTAAGTGTGCTTTTCTCAATGGTTTTATCAAAGAGGAAGTCTATGTTGAGCAACCCTTAGGATTTGAAAACTTAGATTTTCCAAATCATGTTTTCAAACTTCAAAAAGCTCTTTATGGTCTTAAACAAGCTCCCGGAGCTTGGTATGAAAGATTGAGCAATTTCTTTGTTCAAAATGATTTTAGAAGAGGTCAAATCGACAAGACTCTCTTTATAAAAACCAAGGGGAAAGATTTCCTTATCGCTCAAATATATGTTGATGACATAATTTTTGGAGCTACTAATGAAATTCTATGTCGAGATTTTTCGAGTTAATGAGACAGGAATTTCAAATGAGTATGATGGGAGAACTTAATTTCTTCCTTGGTCTACAAATCAAGCAAGACAAAAATGGAATCTATGTCCATCAATCAAAGTACACCAAGGAGTTGCTGAAAAAGTATAATCATTAAGATGCGAAGCATGCAGCAACATTTATGAGCAGTAGCTTGAAACTCGACTCAAACAAAAAGGTAAAGCAATAGATCGAAACTCTATCGAGGTATGATTGGATCTTTGCTATATCTTACATCTAGTTGACCGAGATATAATGTTTAGTGTCTGTCTATGTGCAAGATTCCAAGCTAATCCAAAAGAATCACATCTCACTGCGGTGAAGAGAATATTTAGATATCTTGCAGGGACTCGGAATTTAGGTCTATGGTACTCCGGAGACTCGGAACCGACTCTCACCTGGATACTCGGATGCTGATTACGCTGGATACAAAGTTAATAGAAAGAGCATTTCAGGGGTGTGCCAATTTCGGGTCAATCCTTAATATCTTGGCACTCAAAGAAGCAAAACTCGGTAGCTCTATCAACTGCCGAAGCTGAGTATATTACAGCTGGAGCATGTTGTGCTCGGATTTTATGGATAAAGCAACACTTGAAAGATCTTGGACTTTCTTTCAAATCAGTACCAATCAAGTGTGATAATCGGAGCGCCATCAGCATCACCAAAAATCCGGTTCAAGCACTCAAAAACGAAACACGTTGAGGTCGGGTATCATTTCTTAAGAGACCATTCCGAGAAAGGAGATATTGAACTCGAATTCATTCCTACCAATCTTCAATTAG
This sequence comes from Talinum fruticosum, assembly GCA_021018815.1. Taxonomy (NCBI): domain Eukaryota; kingdom Viridiplantae; phylum Streptophyta; class Magnoliopsida; order Caryophyllales; family Talinaceae; genus Talinum; species Talinum fruticosum. Next base: position 14,978,017 of record JAITYX010000001.1, on the reverse strand, counting down.
CTGATATCTTTACTAAGCCACTTAGTGAGGATCGGTTTTGCTTCATTAGGAATGAGCTTGGTATGTTAAATGCATAATTATGTGTTTTATTTATGAGAATCTTATTGCATGATTATGTGTTATGTGTTATGTGTTTACAATTCGTTAATAACCATTAGTTCGGTTGATTCAATGATGCTTGAGCCGATAGTTATTATTTATTTCCAATTTCGACTCACTCACAAACCTAGCTAAGTCGGACTCGGACTTTGAGAAAAATGGACATCAAAATTACGAAATCATCTCTAGACAAGTGGAGAATTTCGGAATTTGTTTTCAAAATCTTTCTTTTCTCTCTCTCTCTCTCGCGCCATGATCGGACAACTAGTCATTGAGAGACAAACCGCTGGAATTCTAACCGTTGAGGAGAGAACCGTCACACCGGTCCGAGGTGACTGCTAAAAGAGCTGAGTCGGAACGGATACTGAAGGACGTTTATTTTTCTTATAACTAGCGCCTATTCTCCTTCATTTACTTACTTTACTCTACACTTACTCTCTCTCTCGAAATCAACTCCTCGCGACCATGATCTCGGTGACTAAACATGACACCCGAGTGCTCTCAAGTTTCGTGAAGATCATCTCAAGTAAGCTCCGTTGCTCTCAAACTCATTTCTCTTCTACTTTTTCCTTTTATCCTTCACTCTCTTCGAGTCTTCTTCTCTTCTACTCTCTCTCAAGTTTAACTTCTCTCTTTTCACACCAAAATGCCGAAAAGAGGTTCTCACCCTGATTTTCTTGGTTCCGCCACCAAGAAACCTCGCACCAAAAGCCAAGAAGGCCCCTCAAATTCTAAACCCCTTGTCACCCAACGACCTTGCATGCTGGATGATAAATTCTTCCCAACCACTAAATTTTCGTGGTTACCTTACATACAATAGACCGGGGTATACAACTTTCTTTGCTTTAGCGAGTTCATCTATCCTGAACTCATTTCCGAGTTTTATACTCATCTTTCGAGCTCGAAGGTATTCTCACCTCTAGAGTTCGGAACATAACTGTTCGAATTAATACTTCCCTCCTCCATCGTCCTGTTTAAAGTTTCCTCTCTTTTTTAAACAACAATCTAATTCCTTTCAATGAGGTCACTAACGACTTCTTTGAAAAGTATGCAAAAGAGTTCCTGGGGTCACGCAAAAATTTTTACGTGACTCGGCTAAAGTCGAAGCTCGTCTTCGTGTTTCTTGCTGATGAGAACATTCTTCTCACAAGCACTCTAGCAAGGAGAACCCCAACTCCAAGCACCTCAAAGTGCTCTTTGATATTCTAGAGGGCTACGAAGTAGACCTCTTTCTCGCTATTATTGAGCAAGTGGCGGTTGTGCTGGCTCAAACTCGGACCAAGAAGAACACCCCACTTCCTTTTGGTGCTCTTCTCACTCTCATTTTCAAACAATTCAAAGTTCCTCTTCCCTCGGATCCGAACGCAGTTTTGAGGCTACCATTGTAGTTGGCAAAAGGAACTTCGGGCTATGGATACCAGGAAACCCAACCTGGTGTCCGGGTTCACAGCTCGGAGCCGAGGCCACCCTCGCCACCATCGCCACCTCGGACTCGGAAAGACACCCCTCTTTCTCTTCCTGCTCCACTGGTGGTGCTCCACCTCAGTGTCTCTAAAACTCTTTCTTCTATTTTGTCCACTTGCTTTCATGGACAAAATTTCCTCTATGGCCTTGGAACTCAAGGACCTCTTCTCGGTCATTCAAGATCGTCTTCCAGTCTTTCAAGACTGTCTTCCAGTCTATGACCATCAACCGGAAAATCGCCCAATCTTAACTCCGAGAGCAACAGGATGTACTCTTAGAGATGAAGGCCCCGGTGAAGAAGCGAGAGGGAGCCGATCGAGCTTCTTCAAGAGAGACGCTCCAAGGCAGCTCGGAATCAAGGAGACTCGGACACCTCCGAGGAATCCTCGAGTCCTGCCAAGTCCTTCTTAAACGAGAGGAGAAGATCAAGAAGAAGCGGAAGAGCATGCGGCTGATGCGGCTCTTTCCGAGCATGGTGAGCCGGAAGGCCAAGGAGACCAAGAAGGACAAGGAGCAACAACCGAGGGTCCAAGTGCTCCTAAAGCGCTACCGAAGTGATCAGCTCAAACAGCAATCCGAGTGGATCGGAAGAACCTGCCGATCAAGGACAGTCGGCGACGAAGTCTACCCGAGCACACCCCTCCGAGTCGTTCGGTTCCAAGAGGACGAGCCTCTGGATGAACTAGTTCGGGTCAGCCACTCATAACCGAGCCGATGCCGGAGATCGTCTGTACTTCCTCCGCCGCGCTCAAGCACATCGTCAAGATCTTATCAGCGCCGGCGCACCACTCGTCCTTCCTCCTCCACTAAGACTAACCCATCCCTTCCTTAATTTCTTAGTCTTTTGTTTACAATGTTTCATTTTTTTCTCTCTTTTGTCCAAACATCAAATATATACTTCTGGTTGTATTCTTCCCATTTTTTTGTTTTTCGTTGAAAGGCAAGGGAGAGAATAGATAGAAAAAAATTTATTGTCTTGTTTATTGGGAGTCTCTCTCACCCGCTGTAAATATTGTCTTTGAATTCAATGAATTAATGCATTTCGTTACAATTTTCTGAGTTTGATGACTAATGCAAGTATTTTTGAGTTTCCATCAAATATGTTTTCTTGCTTCGCATTGTCATTGAAATCAATGCATTTCATTAACAATTATTGTCTATCTGGATTTATTTCTTTTCTTGCTCCGATAGCTACGAAATATTAAGTTATTTTCCGAGCAATTTTACAAAATCGGACTTATATCACTAACAAAGTTTTTGTCTAAGTATGGAATGCCTTTCATCAAAAAGGGGAGATTGAAGACTCGGACTCTATACTTACACGTTTCGAGTTCCATCCAGGAATCGAGTACAAGAACTCTTCTCTCATAAGGTTTTAATGTCAAGTCATTCTTTGTATCTTATAAACTTTTCCGAGTCATATAACATTTCCTCCGAGTGTTATAGAATCTATTATGCTGCTTTCGCATGATTCGATTGACTCGGAAAGCATACTTCTACATGCCACTTCACACTCGGTTCGAGTCACCCAACACTCAGATTTATAGCATATTCAAACACTATCTTTTCCGCGCTTAAACTCAGGTCCGACTTCATGGTTTAGGAATTACATTGTTCCAAGTCAGCATATTTAGTTTGAATTGTGTTTAGTCTAGATCTACTCTGTTTACTCGATATTCTTTATCTCACTTGATTGTCCTCTAAACCGACTAAGATGGAATTTGAGTTTCATGGATATTAGACTCGTAAAATTCCATTTCTTTTCTGACTTAGATAATTAGTCACTTAATTATTTTAATTACATTATTATTTGTGCCTAATCTTGGACCAAAGTATTTTATACTTTGTGAACCAAAGTGATTTACTTTTGTCGGTTATTCAAACGAGGCTTTCCTAAATTTGAATCACAAAAGTAACCTGGCTTCAAAACGTCAAATCACCAGCAGACAAGGCTTTTTCCACCTCTGACCTAGCCCCGGACACTATGTCGGATTGTCCGTTTCCAAAACTGGAAATCTGCAACACCAAGCTCAATGGTGGTTTCCACCTTATTTTTCAAGACACCACCAAGTGGTTTTGGGACTTCCAAAGGAGTCACGAACCATTGCTCAATGTTCATATCTCAACGGATATTTTCCGAGTGACTCGGAAAATCCTTTACAACGGTCACAAAGGACCTCCAGTCAGAAGATGGACACAACGGCTAAGCTGCTTGGTCATCTATATATAGAAGCCAACTTTCAAGACTTGAAGATTGCCGAATCTATTGTTAATACACATACTTGATCAAAATTCATTGTATTCATTCTCAATCTTCTACTTACAACTCCAATTCTGTTTTTCATAACTTTCGAGTTGTAAGGTCTTGTACTCGATTACAAACACTTTCTTTCTTACTCTCTAAGTAAGGTCCCTTGACCGAGCTGTAAGGGTTAACTCAGCTCGCTTGTCCCTAACTGTAAGGGTGATCTCGGTTAGGAAGTACTAGATCGGATAAGGTAATTTCGAGTCTAGGAAAAACTTGTAAGGAGTTGTCTAAGGGAGCAACTCGAGGTTAAGTCAGCTCTATCGTATTTTGTGGACTCAAAATAGTGGATTCGATTTCGTGCTTGGATTAGCACGGTCCGTGGTTTTCTACTCCAGGAGGGTTTCCACGTACTTTCCGAGTTATTACTTTTCCGAGTACATTATAGACTAAGACAGTTTCGAATTCTGTTTAATCGGTTTCTTCACTCGCTTCTGAATTCTAAGTTTACGCTTCTCCGAGTGTATCCTTGTCGCTCACTCACATCGGATCCTTATTTGCTTTAATTTTCAAGCAAGTTTCCTCATCACCCTATTCACCCCCCGTAGGGTGATTTATACTCTCCAAGAGCAAACCTTCGAGTGTTTGAAGGAATGGTGGTTGGTGGTTAGGGGTTGGCCAAGGTACATCACCTCCTTTCTCTCTCTCTCTGCAGGCGCTTAGGTAGGAGCCAGGCTTATTGGATACTCTCTCGGTCTCAAATGGCGGGATGGCAAAAACCTAGTCATCGTCGTCGTCGCCATCGCCGCTCTGTCTCTCTCTCTGTCTCTCACTCCCTCTCTCTCTCTCTACGTGGTAGATGAAGAAAAGGAGAAAGGGTTCTAACCCATTCCATCTACCAAGTAACCAGGGCAAGGCCCCATTTTAATTTTATTTCTCTTTTTCTTTTTTTTTAACTAAAAACTTAGTAAAGTATAATTATCACTAATCAAAATTACAAAAATTAATAAGGATTCAAAAATAAATGGTCAAAACAGCTAAATGAATAATTATAAAGTTCTCAAAGGTTAATTTAGGCGGATGTTACAACAATTTTTTTTATAAACAAACCGAAAACAAAAAAAAATCAATTAATTGATTATTATCACCGATACTTTCTAATTCCCTTAGAAAATCCAAATGAGTGAAGACTCGGGTATAACTCTCTATCTCTCTATAGTTTTGATTCTAAGTTATTCAAAACTTTTAAGAAACTCATATCTAAATTTTCATTATTTTCTCGACCCACTTGAAGGTTTGCTCTTGGAGAGACTAAGACACCCTAGAGGGGGTGAATAGGGTGATGGGGAAATTTAAATAAGTAATAGAAAAATAAAACTAGAGATGACTCGTGGAGAGTCCGAGTCTAAATTGGAGTTAGAAAAGTGCTAACTCGGAAAGTTACGTGGAAACCCTCCCGAGGCGGAAAACTACGATCGGTGCTAATCCAAGCACCAAGTCAAATCCACTATTTTGAATCCACAAAATACAGTAGAAAGACTCAACCAGAATTGCTCCTTAGACAATTCCTTACAAGATTTTCCTAGGCTTAGAAAGTACCTTATCCGATCTAGTCCTTCCTAACCGAGGTAATCTTTATCGTTAAGGACAACCGAGCTGAGTTAATCCTTACAGCTTAGTCAAGGGACCTTACTCGGAAAGTAAGAAAGAGTGTTTGTAAACCGATTACAAGACCTTACAACTCGTAAAGATATTAAGCACAAAGTTGGAGTTGTAAGTACAAGATTGAGTATGAATACAATGACTTTCGCTTAAGTATGTGTATTGACAGTTGGTTCAGTAATATTGAAGTCTTGAGAGTTGGCTTCTATTTATAGATAACTAAGCAGATTAGCCGTTGTGACTATATTTTGACTTGAAGTCCTTTGTGACCGTTGCAATGGATTTTCTAAGTCACTCGGAAAATATCCGTTGAGGTGTGAACGTTGGGCAACGTCTCTTGACTTCTTTGGAAGTCCCAATCCACTCGGTGGTGTCCGAAAAGTAGGGTGGAAACCACCGTTGAGCTTAGCGTTGCGGGTTTCCATTTTTGGAAATAGACAACCCCGACACGGTGTCCGGGCCTTGGTCGAGGTGGAAAAAGCCTTGTCTGGCTGGTGATTTGACGTTTTAAAGCTAGGTTACTTTTGTAATTAAAAAGATATAATAGCCTCGTTTGAATAACCTACAAAAGTAAATCAATTTGGTTCTCAAAGTATAAAATACTTTGGTCCAAGATTAGACACGGATAATAATTATAATTAAGATAATTAAGTGCATAATTATCTCGAGTCGAAAGAAATGGAATTTTCGAGTCTAATATTCATTATACTCAAATTCCATCCGAGTCGATCTAGAAGCAAAGCAAGTTAGATAAATAACAACAGAGTAGAAAGACTTGATCTAGACCGCCAATGTTCAAACCGAGCATGCTGACTTACAAAGATGAATTAACACGAGTAATCCACTCAAACTTAGACCATAAAGTCAAAACCGAGTTTATGCAAAATAGAACCAGTGTTTAAACACGTAATATATCCGAGTGTTGTCTCGAGTGACTCGAAACTATGTGTGAAATAATAAACAGGAATATGCTTTCCGAGTCAGTCGGACTCGAAAGAGAATATATACGATAGATTCCGTAACACTCGAAAAGATGTTGTATCACTCGGAAAAGTCGTTAAAACGGATAGAATGACTTTTAATCAAAACCTTATGAGAGATGAAGTCTTATACCCGATCCCTTGATGGAATTCAGAATGATATATACGTATGGTTTGAGTCTTCACCATTCGAAACCATTTATCAAGTATAACACTCTTAACCAAGTTTCTTACTCTCTCATAAATAACTCAGAATAATGTCATCAATAAATACTCCACAAACACTTTATACTCGAGTACTGGCTTGGTGTTCAAACTAAAAATGAATTACAGCAGTAAATTCTACTTTCTAAGTCACAAGTACTTAATGAAATTGTTTACTTGATCAAGTTTATGTATTCTGATTCTTTATTCTTACTAACTTGATCATTTTAAGGATTGACTCAAGATGGATTTTGAACCTAATGAATATTAGACTCAGAAAATTCCATTTCTTTGGGTCGAAGATAATTAAGTGCTCAATTACTTTGAATTAATTATTATCTTTGCCTAATCTTGGACCAAAGTGTTTTTATACTTTGAGAACCACTTTGATTTGCTTTTGTAGGTTGATGAAACAAGCCTAATTTATTTTTTAAAAAGCAAAAGCAAACTAGTTTCTAACCGTTAAACACTAGCGACAGAAATCGAGTCATTTCGGACATGGCTCGAATACCGTGTTAGGGTTGTTTGTTTCCAAATCCGGTAAACTTCAACTTTGTGTCCAACGATTGTTTTCACTCCAGAATTTAGTCACAACAAGAGGGATAGACCACTTTTTGAGCAAAGTACCACCACTCAACGTTCATATTACAACAGATCCTTTTCTAAGTGACTCGGACTAGTTGTTATAACGGCTATTGAGGCTCACCAGTCCAAAACAAGTCTCAATGGGTATTCTGCTCTTCTATGTATAAATAGAAGCCACTCTATAAGACTTGAAGATTGTTGAACACATTGCTTAACACGTACTTAGTGCATACCTACTCAATCTTCAACTTACAACTCCAATTCTGCAATTCTTACTTTCTAAGTAGTAAAAGAAAGTCTTGTAAACATTTCTATTCTTTCTACTTTCTTCTAAGTCCCTTGACTTAGTTGTAAGTGTTTACTCAACTCAGTTGTCCCAAACAGTAAAGGGTATCTCATTTAGGAAGTAGTAAATCAAATAAGGGAATTTCGAGTCTAGGAAAACTTATAATTGAATTGTCTAAGGAAGCAATTATGTAAAGAGTCGAGTCCTTGTATTTTGTGGATTCAAAATAATAGATTTGACTTGGTGCTTGGACTAGCACTATATGTGATTTTGTTCCCCATGAGGGTTTCCACGTATTTCTCTGTGTACTACACTTTCCGAGTTCATTCTAGATTCAAAATTATTTTCTAAGTCTGTTTTGTGCAAAATAGTTTGTAGAGTGGGCCATATCAGCATGCGTATCATTAAGAAGCTTACATCTCATGGATTAGTTAGAGGTTTATCTAACTGTGCATTTATGAAAGATAAAATCTGTGAAGCATCATAAAAGGAAAGCAAGTAAGATCATCAAACCACTTCCACATCCAAAGTGCTTGAATTGATTCATATGGATTTGTGTGGTGAAATTCATGTCAAAAGCTTAGGAGGTAAATCATATGTGCTAGTTATTATTGATGATTACTCACGATTTACCCGGGTGTGTTTTCTAAATAACAAAAATAAAGCTTTCAAAGAATTCACTAAGATCTACAGCAAAATTCAAGTGGAGTCCGAGACTCATATCGGGAGGATTCGAACCGACCATGGAAGGGAGTTCGATTACTCGAATTTGTATACTTCTATGAGAAAAATGACATATTCCATAACTTTTCAGCACCAAGAACCCCTCAACAGAATGCAGTTGTGGAGAGAAAGAATAGAACACTTGAAGAAATAGGAAGGACAATGATGATTGAAAATTATCTACCTTACTATTTACTGAGCTGAGGCAGTCAACAGAGCAAATTACAATCTCAAAAGATGCTCCATCGGACCTATCCTGAAGAAGACACCCTATGAGTTGTACAAGGGAAAGAAGCCCAACATTTCCTACTTCAAACCATTCAGATGTAAATGCTTTGTGTATAAAAATTGTAAGGAACATCCGACTAAGTTTGATGCACGATTAGATGAAGGTATATTTCGGGTTACTCATCTCATAGTAAGGCTTATAGAATTTTTAATAAGAGAATTAACAAAGTGGAAAAAAGTATCCACATTGTCTTTGATGAGATAGATCATGGCAGGACAAGTGAATCTACTTTCTCAAATCTCAAGCTCAACAGAGATGAAGATGATATAGCAGAAGCTAAGCATAGAAAGAACCAAAACAAAGGAACCGAGGCAACTCAGAATGAGCCAACTTAGAATGAACCAGTTCAAAATCCAACTCGGACTCGCTGAAGGACAAGCAAATGAAGAAGTTCGAGTAAGAGCAACCAACTGAAGGACGGACCATTTCACCAACAAACTTGGTAAATCGGAGGACACGTTAAACTTTCAAATATGCATCCGAGTCACCCACCTGAGAACATTCTTTCCGATATCAACAGTGGGGTAAGAACTCGTTCTTCTTTGCAAAATTTATGCGCATTTTCAGCATTCATTTCATTAATTGAACCTAAAAATGTATTAAAAGCCATGCTTGAACCTGAATGGGTAAAGGGCATACAAGAAGAATTAACTCAATTTGAAAGAAACCAAATCTAGACTCGACCAAACAACCTTCCGACCACCCGAGTAATAGGAACCAAATGGGTTTTCAAGAACAAACTGGATAAGGGAGAGTTGGTCGTAAGAAACAAAGCCGATTAGTTGCCCAACGATATAACCATGAAAAGGGAATTGATTGTGGAAACCTTTGCACATGTTGCTAGGATTGAGGCCATCATAATTCTCTTAGCATTTGCATCTAGCATGAACATCAAGCTTTATCAAATGGATGTTAAGTGTGTATTTCTCAACTGCTATATTCAAGAAAAAGTTCATGTTAAGCAAACCCTTGGATTTGAAAACTCTCAATTTTCAAATCATATTTTAAATTGCAAAAAGCTTTGCATGGTCCGAAACAAGCTCCCGGATCTTGGTATGAAAGACTAAGTAGTTTCTTGACATTTCAAAAGAGGTCTATTGACAAAATTCTCTTTACAAAAACCAAGGGGAATGATTTTCTTATCATTCATATCTATGTTGATGATATTATTTTTGGAGCTACTAATGAAACTCTATGCCAAGAGTTTTCCGAGTTAATCAGACAAGAGTTCTAAATGAGCATGATGGGAGAACTCAATTTCTTCCTTGGATTGCAAATCAAGCAAGAGAAGGATGGCATCTATGTTCATCAATCAAAATACACCAAGGCGTTATTAAAGAAGCATAAGTTACAAGATGTGAAGCATGCAACAACACTAATAAGTAGAAGTACTTAACTAGACTTAGATGAGAAGGGTAAAGTAGTAGATCAGAAACTTTACAGAGGTATGATTGCATCTCTACTTCATCTTACATCTAGTAGGCCAAATATCATGTTCAATGTCTGTCTTTGTGCAAGATTTCAAGCTATTCCAAAAGAATCACATCTCACTACGGTGAAGAGAATTTTTAGATATCTTGCGAGAGACTCGGACAGTTGGTCTCTAGTATTCGAAAGACAGATCTAACTCTCACTAGATTCTCGGATGTTGACTATGTTAGATACAAAGTTGATAGAAAGAGCACATTAGGAGCATGTCAATTTACGGGTTAATTACTCGTCTCCTGGAATTCAAAGAAGCAAAACTCGGTTGCTCTATCAACTGTTGAGGCTGAGTACATAGCAGCTGGAGCGTGTTGTGCTCAGATTCTCTTGATCAAGCAACACTTGAAGGATCTTGGACTGTCATTCACATCAATCCCAATCAAGTGTGACAATCAAAGTGCCATCATCATCACCAAGAATCTAATTCAAGCACTCAAAAACTAAACACATTGAGGTCGGTATCATTGTTTAAGAGACCATTTTGGAAAAGGTGATATTAAACTTGAGTTTATTCCTACCAAATTTCAATTAGCTGATATTTTCATAAAACCTCTTAGTGAAGATCAGTTCCGATTTATTAAGAATGAACTTGGCATGTTAATTGCATGATTATGTGATTTATTGCAAGAGTTATTGATTGTTATGTGCTTTGAGTGAATAACAAACGGATCGAGTTGAATCAAAATGAGACTAAGCTATGATTTTATTTATTTTTTTGTTCTGAGTCACTTAGACACTTTACTGAGTTAGACTCGGTTTATGAGAAAAATGGACATCAAAATTATGGGATCAACTCTAGATCAATGGAGAATCTCATCAATATTTTCGAAAATCTCTTTTCTCTCTCGGCACGCGAACAGTCTAAAAAAACTAGCCATTAGAGGGAAGCGGTTTGAAGCTAGCCATTACACATTAGAATACTTAACGGCTTACTAACCATTACTTTGAGGGCTGAGTCGAAAGGCTTTTGTTTTATGAAAGCTCGTGTTCTATAAATAGCACCGTTTCATTCTCATTCGCTTACTTTGCTATTTCTTACTCTCACTCTCGCATACTTTGCTCTCGCACTTGAATACTCAACAAACTCTCTCTCTCTCGCATTCTCGTTCATCTGCTCTCTTCACTTTCTTACTCTTAACTTCTTTCACTCTCTTTCTCAACTATGCGTAAGAGAGGTTCAGCCATAAAGAAGGCTAGAACCAAATCAACTCGCTCCGAGAATCCTCAAAGGGATTCCTCCAAGGGCAAAGCCCCGCCTTCGATGATCCAAAACTTATCATGGCGCAAAGCACTTTTTCATAGATGAGAAATTTTTCTCTACCACCTTGTTTTCTTAGATCAAATCCACTCGCAACACAAGTACTTCCAAGTATTTGTGTTTACGTGACTACATCTACCCTGAACTTGTCATTGAGTTCTACCAACACATGACAGCAAGAGATACCGGAAATACAAGTTGGTGTCCGGGTTCATACTTCGAGCTAGCTCCTCCTCCTCCTCCTTAGACTTAGAAAGATTTTGAGACTCCTCTTCTAACTGTTGGACCTTCATCCTCGCCAGCCTGCCCTTCTCTCGACTTGCTTCGAAGGAGGCTACTCAATTTATTGCTCGACTAAAGAGTTACACTTAACTCTAGCAGCCTTCCGAGGCTTTCATGTCAATTCCGACTCGGTTCCAGAGCAAGTAGAAGGAGAAGAAGAAGAAGGAGAAGCCGACGGAGAAGAGGAAGAAACTGGAGCAGTCCCAGCTAAGGGACAAGGGGAGAAAGAACCCGAGGTGATCTCCTCATATCACACTCGATCCGCCTCAAAGCAGCTGGCGATGCAGCCAGTCTAAGGCCCCCTCATTAGTTCAACAACCTCCGGTTGCAGCAGCTGAGGGCTCGGAAGAAGAACCAGAGGATGAACTACCACTGTCTCGTAGGTGTGCAATTTAAATTCCCGATTCGTCTTTGCTTTTGCCTCATTGCCCAGCTTCCTTTACTTAAGGATACGAGACGCGAGACAAGGCCCTCGCTCTTCTACTTCTACTTGCACTGCTCCTCCTCCATCGTAATTTTAAAATTTTGTTTTTGTCCAACATCTTTGTACTTTAATGCTAATCCTTCCCTACCATTGTTTTTTTTTTTTATGAAATACATAGAGGGAGAAAAGGATAGATGTTTGGTTTAGGGAGAGTTCCCTTTTAAGTTTTTAGTATCTTTGTATACAATTTTCCGAGTATCAATGCAATTTGTCTTTTTCGAGCATAATCGAGTTATATCTTTCATAGTTTATCTCTACTTTGATAAATCTTATTTCTACTCTAATGAATACTCTATTACTGCTCCGATATTTTAACAAGCATATTTTGAGTTGTATAAAATCAACTTACTTAGATATTTTTGCTCGGATCAAAATACATTAAAAACTTAACACTTTGCACTCTTAGCCTCTAACTTAAGTATAAAATGTCTTTCATCAAAAAGGGGAGATTGAAGACTCGGGTATAGCTCTCTATCTCTCTATGGTTTTGATTTCAAGTCATTCTAAGTTATTCAAAACTTTTAAGAAACTCATATCTAAGTTTTCATTATTTTCTAACCCACTCGAAACCATTTATCAAGTATAACACTTTTAACCAAGTTTATTACTAACTTGATCATTTTAAGGATTGACTCAAGATGGATTTTGAACCTAATGAATATTAAACTTAGAAAACTCCATTTCTTTAGGCTGAAGATAATTAAGTGCTTAATTACTTTGAATTAATTATGATCTTTGCCTAATCTTGGACCAAAGTATTTTTATACTTTGAGTACCACTTTGATTTACTTTTACATGTTGATTAAAGTATTTTAATCTTATTTTGAAAAAAAAAAAAAGCAACCGGCTTCTCGTTGTTAAACACCGGTAGACGTAAAAGCACCATTTCTGGACAAAACTCGGACACCGTGTCGGGTTGTTTGTTTTCAAATCCGGTAAACTTCAGCTTTGAGTCTAACGATTGTTTCCACCCCACATTTCGAGTCATAACTAGTAGGATGGTGTAACACCCCGATTCCCGCCCTAGGAGTATTACATCGCCGAGTTCCTCTTAAGGAACTCCTAAGACTAACTAAGATGTCGGTTTGGTTTTCTAGCTACCATTTAAAGGTAATAAAGGTGATTTCCCGTTTGGTTCTGAAATTTTCTAAAAATTTTAGCAGAATTTCGTTTGTAATATGGTCTATTCCCTGCGCTTCAAGCCTTAAAACCGTGCATTAAAACCATAATAAAACTCAACGAGCCACACGCTCGGAGTATACGACTTAATGGCCACTGCTGGAGTATATTTACAACCACAAAAACCGAATTCCAAACCAAGTTACAATCCAAGTTACAAACTAAATTACAACAGCCTAAGAGCAAAATTGCCACGGATGGAAATTCCTGGCTTATCATAGCTACTAGTCCAGGTCTCTATGCATACGTCAACGATAATATATAGATTCTTGCATATTACATAATTAACCACCTATATACAACATGCTAAACCGTAAAACAGGTAAACCAAGCTTCGATCACGACCATCACCAAAAAGAAGCATTTCGGTCAAGGGAAGAAGCGAACGACCATCTCAGTCGCATCCGGAGAGATGTGGGGGTAAGCACCAATCCTCTCAATGGAGAATCTTACACTCTTAAAACCGAAATTCTTTTCTCATACTAATGATAATAATGAAATAGGTATAAGTAACAAAACGTAATGCAAATCTAGATACTTTTTAAGAAAATCCCTTGCACCTTAAACATCACAGACATTTCAATCATTTAAAACAAACACAATTACGCAATTATTAACAACTCTTTTAGAACCAAATCAACTTTAAACAAGGTGGTGCAACCACCTATCTCTAGTCAAACTCTTGGAAGGCTCCGCTTTCCTCATCAGGAAAGAATCAACCTCTCCGGTTGATGGGCATCCTAATACGCAAGGACCCATAGCACTGATAGGCACGACCACCTCCTTCCTTAAGTCTAAACAATCAGTAGCCCAAAATTCGTTCAAAACCAAAGTGATCACAATCACTTATCAAACTTGGTTTCTAAACCATAATCCGAAACCAGTTTAACATCAAGAAGACATGGCACTACATGCCACCCCTCTAAGTTCACTTTCTCAATTAGTTTCACTTCTTTAGAATATATTTCAAGTTTTGAAAAGCAGTTAACAAGAATCATACTCGAGTAGTGTTTTGTGTAAACATTTGAACTCTTTTTAAAACTAACTTTTGAGTATTATTTAGAATCAAGTCACTTCACGCAACAAGCATCTCTATACTAAGACTTAGCATTCCAAGCTAGCACATTAACTCAAGGATTCATCCAAGTACTTATCATCTACTCATATTCATCTATATTCTATTCAAGCAAGAATCGTTGTTCCTATATGCATAATTCTCCCCTTGCTCCATTTTCAAAAGCCGAATACATCAATATAAATACATACCCCCGTGACACTCCAAATTCCCACTCCTTTTCTAACTTAACATTCATTCTTCATTAAATCAATTCAATTTCAAGCATAATGAACTCAGGAACTAAAAGCCCTTTGAGCCACAATAACCACAAGTCGTACAACCATGGATAATCACAATCAATTATAACTTAGCCCCAAACTGTCACAATTGCCCTATTTGGTTCGAGCTCTCATATTGTATCTCCTTAACAATTCATTTCATTAATTTACACGATACGAGCCCAATCACCATAATTAGTTACGATCTTAAACTAAGAAGTCCCGGCTCATCACAAATTGTCATTTTTACCTCAAATCTCATACTACTTCTCCCTAACTTGTCAATTCGCTAATCTAGTTTCCAATGAGCCACAATAAACACAAACCGATAACATCCCCTATATTTGATTCAATTCCATAATTTCATCTAACTACGCCCTAATTCAAGTTTCTCAATTAATAATTACTCCAAAGGTTAGTTCATCCCACAATTTTGCCTAATCAACTATTCAATACGCTTCAAATAGACTTTCAATCCTAGCATATCAAATTTAGGAAATTATAAGATTTAATTCTCACACTAAAATAGATACTTCAATAATAATTTTAATTAGGCTTTAGAATTTCCGTCAATTCAAGAATTACCCACAATTCTCCAATCTAGCTTATTCTTCCTCATTCATTCACATGATATATAACTCAATCAGATTATTTCATATCCCAATTCAGCCTTAACAACTTCGTAAATTCATCCTATAGTATTCATATTCAATATTCGCAATAAAATTCAATTGGGTTTCAAAAGTACTATTAGTTTTAGAGTATAAGACCACCTACCTCGAATTCTTAGGGATTGAAGATCTGCTGGATTTCGGATTAGCCTAGGTTAGTCTACCCTTTCTTCTCCTCTTTTCGTCCTCTTGCTCTATCTCTCGTCCCTTAGCCTTCTTCTTCCTCTCTTTGTGCTTGGGTCTCATTCTCACCGCTTTATTCCCCTTGTTGCCCGCCCTCTTGCTCTCCTTTGGTCTTGGTCGCCTCGATTACGCGTTGTTGTCTCCCTTTCCTCTTTGCTTGCTCCTATTTGCCAGCTGCGGTCCTCTTGTTCATCGACCGCTGGCTGTCGTACTTCCACTTGCTGGCCTCCCTTTCCTCTTTCTCGGCCCTTGCATACGCTTTATCTCTCTCTCTCTCTCTCTCGCTCTGTTCTCCCTGTCCTCTTCCTTTCTCTCTCGCTCCCCTACTTCGTTTTGGGTTCCCCTTCTTTCCTTTTCCCGACCCTTCTCTTCTTTTACCCTTATCTCTTTTCTTTCCTTTTTGCTATGGCTCCCTCACTGATCGCCAACATAACCTTCACTTTGTACTTATATTCTGCATAGCTTATCCACCCCACCTTATTATAATTAGTCATCCTCCTCTTTTCTTTTTTTTTTTTTGTTAGAGTAATTTAGGTAATCTAAAAATAGTTAATACCAGCTTGTCTTGAGTTTTTATTCATTCGGTCGGGGTGGGCGATCCGGAGAAAGTAGTATAATCCGCTAATTTATTTGTAAGATTAAGAACTCATTAAATAAAATAATTTATACATGGATTACTTAATTTAATTTAATCTTATAATTAACCTACTTAAAATATTGGGTCTCACGAGATGGACCACTTTTCGAGCCAAGGACCACCGCACAACGTTCACATTG
The DNA here is from genome assembly GCA_021018815.1 of Talinum fruticosum. Classification (NCBI taxonomy): domain Eukaryota; kingdom Viridiplantae; phylum Streptophyta; class Magnoliopsida; order Caryophyllales; family Talinaceae; genus Talinum; species Talinum fruticosum. Next base: position 14,961,826 of record JAITYX010000001.1, on the reverse strand, counting down.
CAACGACTCCTTTTCGTAGTGACTCAAACTAGCCGTTACAACGGCTATTGAAGCTCACAAGTTCAGAACCATTCTCAATGGTGTATAAATAGAAGTCTCTCTACAAGACTTGAAGATTGCTAAACTAATTGAAAAACACTAACTCGGTGTATACTCACTCAATCTTTAACTTATAACTCCATTTCTTAAGTTTCTAATTTCGAGTTGTAAGAAAAAGAATTGTAATCACTTCTACACTTTCTACTCTCTATTAAGTCCCTTGACTAAGCTGTAAGGGTTAACTCAAGTCCATTGTTCCCTAGCTGTAAAGGTTGCCTCAATTAGGAAATATTAGATCGGATAAGAGAATTTCTAAGTCTAGGAAAAACTTGTAAGTGGATTGTATAAGGGAGTAATTCTATAAAGGGTCGAGTCCTTGAATTTTGTGGATTCAAAATAGTGGATTTGACTTGTTACTTGTATTAGCACTGTCCGTGATTTTCCGCCCCAGGAGGGTTTCCACGTATTTCGTGAGTTTTACTTGTTTCGAGTCCAATCTAGCCTACGAATTATTTTCTAAGTGTTTCGCTGAGCATAATACTATGTTTAATCTCAAAAATCTTTCATCACCCTATTCACACCCCCTCTAGGTGACTTAAACTCTCCAAGAGTAAACCATCAATAAGCAAATTTTGCAGAATAAAAGATATTTCGCCAATTATGAGCTTAGAAAAGTAGTTTTGAGTCTAGAATGAACTTAGAAAGACAGAACATAGAAAAATATGTGGAAACCCTCCTGGAGCATAAAAACACGGTCGGTTTCTATCTAGACACTAAGTCAAATCCACTATTTTGAATCTACAAAATACAAGGACTGTCCCCACTCTATTATGATGTGATAGGCGGCCGGGCCTCGCCTCCGTAAGGCCTTTGTGGCTATTAAATAGTTAGTGAGGGTTCTTGTCTTGGTTCCTCTTTCTTTTCATGCATCTCTAAGGAGGAGTCCTAGTAGGTTTAGAAGTATGATTATCTTCACTCTCCTCTTTAAATTAAAACTTCATAAAATATAATGTCATAAAATATTTTATGACACATTTTTATGGACCGACTTCATATCTTTTCTTGAACATGTGTCGGTGGCTAAAAATCCGCTTTTAACATCTTTTCTTTTCTACCCCACTTTATTTGATAATTAATTATAAATAGACAAAATAGGATAAATTAGATAAAATAAACTATATAATATAAACTAAATAACTACTAAAAATACGTATAAAATACAACTTAGCACATTGTCCTTTGCGGACATGTTTGAATAGAATTCGAGACAAGCTCAAGATAGATGTTATCACGTAAACACAGGTATTTAAAAGTGCCTGTTTTGAGGAGTGGTTTGATCCACGAGATTTTGGTGGAAAGGAAGAATTTTTCTTCCAGGAAATAGTGTTAGGCTATGTTAGAATGTTTTGGCTCATCGAAGGTGAGAGCCTTGCCTTTTGAGGTGTCCTTCGTGGATCCTCAGTCGGGAAGTTTGGGTTCTAGCCTTTTTGGTGGCTGACCCTTCTTCAGCAATGCTTCCTCTCTTTTCGGCATGTTGAGAGAGAAAGTAGAAATTTTACTAGAAGAGAGAAGGATTGAACTGTTAAGAATGAAGAGCGAGAGGGTAAAGAGGTGTGAGTAGAGAATCCGAGTTTGAAAGAGTGTCCGAGTGAGAATTCCGAGTTTGAGAGCTGTGAGTGAGAGGACAAGAATAGCAAAGTGAAATAATGAGGATCAACATATGCTATTTATAAATCAATGGCTCTCAAGGAACAAAAGCCTTACGAGCTCAATTTGCGGAGTAATGACTAGCTAACCGTTTGGCATTCTAGTGTCTAATGGTTACCTCTTGAAACTGCTACTTTCCAACGGCTAGTTTCTTGATCGTTTGCTTGCTAGAGAGAGAAAATAGATTTTCAAAAATATTTCCAAGATTCTCTATGGGATTAGAGATGATCTCGAAATTTTAATGTCCATTTTTCTCATAACTAAGTCCGACTCGAGTAAAGTGTCCGAGGTGCTCGAACACACTCGAAACATATTAACTGCAGACTCAATTTCATGATATTTCAACTTAATCACTAGCTATTCTCTTAGAACAAGTAATAAGCAATAAAACGCATAAATTATCATGGAATCATTCAATCAATCAAGCATTCAACATACCAAGTTCATTCCTAATAAAACAAAATTGATCTTCACTTAGAGGTTTTGTGAAGATATCAGCTAGTTGAAATTTAGTAGGAATAAATCCAAGTTCAATATCACCGTTTTCAAAGAGGTTTCTCATAAAATGATATCCGGCCTCGATGTGCTTTGTCTTTGAATACCGAACTGGATTCTTTGTAATGCTGATGGCACTTTGATTATTACACTTAATGAGAATGGATTTGAATGATAGTCCTATATCCTTCAAGTATTGCTTGATTGTTAAACCTCGTTTTTACCGGATTTTAAGGCATTATTTAACCCAATTCCGTAATGATTTCAATGATATTGATTCAGTTTTGGGTTAGATTTTGTTTATTTTCTCTTTATCATCACCTAAGCTCGTAAATCTCTTTATTTCAGGTTTTGGGCTTAAATTCGAAATATTCGAGACAAATTTGATGAAAAGCGATGAAGAGGAGAGTTCGGGCCCAAGAGGAGGCAAGGAAGAAGCCTAAAGTACATTAAGAGACCTTGCACGGCCCCTCGTGCGAAGCTGCACAGCTGTGCAAATCATCGAGCGAAGGGTTCGAAGTCAAAGAAGGTCACACGGCCGTGCGAGAAGCTACAAAATTTGAAGTCGTGCACGGCACCCCGTGCAAAATCTGCACTGGTCGTGCGAAACAGGCAGAGAGCTCGGAGTTTTCGCACAACCGGTTGTGTGAGACCTGCACGGCTGTGCGAAACACCGCAAAACCTGCATGGTACCCCGTGCGAGACCTGCACGACCGTGCGACTCATCTGTTCTGCGGGTATTTAAGTTTCCAAATTGTAATTGTTAAGGATCTTTTTTCGAGAATTCTAAATTTTAGGTAGGGTTTTCGAGAGGCAGCCCCTAAAAGGAGACTCGAAGAACACTCAATTCTAATTTTCTACTTCAAGTTTATGTATGATTGAATCACTTCAAGTTTTTATTCGGTAATCGTAATTTCTTCTCTTTATCTTTTCTTCACAATTTCTCTTCGTTTCTCCATGACTATGTTCCCTAAATTCTGTCAATTGTTTAGTATCATGTTTAGGGGCTAATTTCTCTACTTAGGTTGGGATTGATCCTTATTATGCCTTGATAATCATGAATTGAATGCCAATTGAATTATTCTATGCTTGTTAGGTTAGAATTCACTTCGCTCATCACTTTTTCATTGATTACCTCGAAAGAGGACTCATATATTTTTATTAGGGTTTTGTAAACATCGAAAGATGAAAACTTAGCTAGAATGACGTTGTGAGCGATTAGAACTTCATTATGAAAATAATTAAGGTTTTAATCGGGGTTGTGAGATTCATTCTTTATGATTTTGCTCTTTGTTAATCCTATGAAAATAGGTGATTAGATTGTGCAAGATTAGTCTTTGACCTTCGAAAGTAGGCGGAGATAGGTTTAATTTGGTGTCTCCCCTTCTAAACTGCTAGCATAGGCAAATCTCAAGCGATATTTGATGTTGATTTCGACATAGTAGTGTGATTAATCCCAATGTAAGGCTTGTTATTCATTGATCTCTCATAGTTATTTTGTTATTAGTTGAATCCAAAAAACAAATCACTCGTCAAACTAAGTTTTTACCTAGATAAGAGTTTTTAGGTGGATTTAGTATTTGAAAACGAGTTCCTTGTGGACACGACCCATACTGGTTGGTTCCTAGCTAGAGCTACACCGTGCACTTGCGGTAAATATTTCTCTCAACATTGATCCACATAATCTTAGCACAGCAAGCTCCAGCTTGTTATGTACTCTGCCTGAGTTGTTGATAGAGCAACCGAATTTTGCTTTTTGAGTGCCGGAAGATAAGTGATTGACCCGTAAATTGACTTGCTCTCGATTTACTCTTTCTATCAAACTTGTATCCTGCAGAGCCAACATCCGAGTATCCATTGAGAGTCATACCTGATTCTTTTGAATACCAAAGACCAAGTGTATGAGTTCCTGCAAGATATCTGAAAATTCTCTTCACCGCAGTGAGATGTGATTCTTTTGGATTAGCTTGAAATCTTACACATAGACAGACACTAAACATAATATCTCGACCTATTAGATGTAAGATAAAGTAGAGATCCAATCATACATCGGTAGAGTTTCGATTTACTGACTTTACCTTTATCATCCGAGTCCAATTTGGTACTGCTACTCATTGGTGTTGCTGCATGTTTAACATCTTATAGCTTGTACTTCTTGAGTAACTTCTTAGTGTATTTGGACTGATGAACAGAGATGCCATTTTTCTCTTATTTGATTTGCAATCTAAGAAAGAATTTGAGTTCTCCCATCGTACTCATTTAGAACTCCTATCTCATCAACTCGAAAAACTATTGACATAAAGTTTCATTAGTAGCTCCAAAAATAATGTCATCAACATAAATCGAATAATAAGAAAGTCATTCCCCTTAGTTTTTGTGAAAAGAGTTTTGTCAATAAGACCTCTATTGAAATCATTTTCAACCAAGAAAATGCTTAACCTTTCATACCAAGCTATTGGAGCTTGTTTCAAAGCATGCAAAGCTTTTTGTAATTTGAAAACATGATTAGAAAATTGAGAGCTGTCAAATCCAGGGGTTGCTCAACATAAACTTCTTCTTGAATATAACCATTAAGAAATGCACACTTAACATCCATTTGATATAATTTAATGTTCATATTGGATGCAAAAGTTAAGAGAATTCGAATTGCCTCAATCCTAGCAATAGATGCAAAGGTTTCTCCACAATTAATTCCCTCTTCCTGATTATATCCTTGAGCAACCATTCTAGATTTATTTCTTACTACTATGCCTCCCTCATCCAGTTTGTTTTTTAATACCCATTTGGTTCCTATAACTGGGTGGTTAGAAGGTTGTTTGGTCAAAGTCTAGACTTGGTTTCTTTTAAATTGTGATAGTTATTCTTGTATGTCTTCTACCCATTCAGGTTCAAGTAGGGCTTCTAGTACATTTTTTGTTCAATTAATGATATGAATGTAGAAAATTCACATAAATTTTGCAAAGAAGAGTGAGTTCTTGCCCCAAGTATTGATGTCCGAGATGATATTCTCAGGTAGGTGGCTAAATGAATATTTGAAAGTTTTACCTATCCTCTAGTTTACCAAATTTGGTGGTTGAATACTTTGTTCTTCACTTGGTTCAGCTTGTTGATTCCCTTCTTCGACTTGTCCTTCGAGTGGTTTGAGCTTGTTCTTCAACCGGCACATTCCGAGTTGGCTTAGTTCTTTTGTTGTTATTCATTCCGAGCTTAGCTTCCACTAAGTCATCTTCATTTTGATGTAGCTTGAGATATGAAAAAGTGGATTCACTTATCCCGCCATTATCAATCGATCAAAGATAATGTAGATGCTTTCTTCCACTTTGTTAGTCCTCTTGTTGAAAATGGTATAAGTTTTTCTATGAGAAGAATAACCAAGAAAAATACCTTCATCCGACCTAACATCAAATTTGGTAAAATGTTCCTTACCATTGTTATGCACAAAGCATTTCCAATGGTCTAAAGTAAGAACTATTGGGTTTCTTTCCTTTGTATAGCTCGTAGGGTATTTTCTTCGGATCGGGTCGAATGAGGCATCTATTGAGAGTATAGTTTATAGTTAGCACTAGCAAAAATTCGGGTTCGGGTCAATTCGGTTTCGGACAATTCGGACATTCGGACAAAAACACCATACCCGAACCCCGACGAATTGCAAATTCGAACGCCCTAAACAAACCCGAACAAGAACCCGAATGTCCGAATTTGTGATATGAACTTTTGAAAATTGAATTGAAATCATGTATGTGACCAAACCCGAACCCGAATTTTCGATGTCCGAACCCGAATATCCGAATAATTTATTGAAAATTTTGTAGATTTTGGAGTAAATTATGCCGAAACTCAAATAACCGAATGTCCGAACCCGGTTGTCCGATTGTCCCAACCCGAATAAGTCACAAAATTCGAACAACCCGGACCCGAATTGTTAAACCTGAACCCGACCCCAATTTCAATTAGAACATGACCGATTATCTAAATTTAAAATTCGGACAAAAATTTTATGATTGGATCCGTTTTTCGGGTCGAACAAATACGGACATTAGGATCGGACATTTTTATGCCAGCGCTTATTTGTAGTGTTCGAGCCTCGACCTGTAAATAGTAAGGTAGATCATTTTCAATCATCATGGTCCTTCCTATTTCTTCAAGTGTTCTGTTCTTTCTCTCCATTACTCCATTTTGTTGAGGAGGTCTAGGTGTTGAGAAGTTGTGGGAGATGTTATTTTTGTCACGTAAATCTGCAAATTCTGCGTAGTGGAACTCCCTTCCATAGTCGGTTCGAATTCTCTTGATTTGAGTTTCATACTCCACTTGTATTTTCCTATAGATCTTAGTGAACTCTTTGAACGCTTTATTCTTGTTCTTTAGAAAACAAACCCACGTAAAATCATGAGTAATCATCAATAATAACTAGTACATATGATTTGCCTCCTAAGCTTTTAACAAGAATTTCACTACATAGATCCATATATATCAATTCAAGCACTTTGGATGTAGAAACTGTCTTGAGTGGCTTAAATGATGATCTGACTTGTTTTCCTTTTATGCATGCATCACAAATTTTATCTTTCCTAAATGAACAGTTAGGTAGTCCTCTAACTAACCCATGAGATGCAAGTTTCTTGATTGTATGCATACTAATATGACCTAATCTACGATGTCATGTCCATGAATCATCATTCAATGAAGCTTCTAAACAAGATAAATCTTGATTAGAATCGAAAGAGGAATAGTATAGGTGTTACCTGACCTCATACACGAGAGCTTTGTCTCTTTAGTAGCTGCATCGAAATGAAGCGGTTGGTCCGAGTTAACCTTACCTTTTGACCTTTGTCACACAATTGAGAGATAATCGAAGATTATATTTGAGCCCGTTGATAAGATACATTGGCCTAACTAAATTGTCATCTTGACTAATTCTACAAATGCCAACTGTTTTACCTTTGCTGTTATCTCCAAATGTGACTTTTACTCCCTTCCTGTCTTCAAGTTATTATGAGAAAAGCCTTGAATCTCCGGACATGTTGCATAGGCATCCACTATCTAAGTACCATTTACCTTTTTGTTTCGAGTCACTTGCAAAACAGAAACAAACTAACCCTTCCCACTTCCTCTCACAAATCCAAGTAATTGTCTTTATTGTGGTCATTTTCTGAGGAAGAGCACTTTTGGGAACCCGGACTTGAATAATTTTAGGTTTGGTCCGATTTTGGGTCTTCTTTCTTGAGAACCGACTTTGTGTCTCTTTATTTTGAAATCCTCTCTTTTTGTAAACTTGTTGAGAAGACTTTTTCTTAAAAGCTGATCTAGGCTCAGTCCCTTTCCTTTTTGAATGAATGGGACCATGCTCAACCTTCCTAAACTTAATCGTTCTGGAATCAATTTTAAAAAGACTTTTATAGGAAGTATCTTCCTCTTTAGCATTGTAACCAACTCCTTCTTTTCGAAAAGAGACACACTGAGAACCAAGTAGTAAATCAAGATTTTTCTGACCTTAAGTGAGCTTTAAAACCAACTTCTAAGACTCCGTGAACTTTTGTTTCAATTGCTCATTCTCTATTCCGAGGCACTCGGACACAGTCTCATTATCTTGAGTGCGAGTCTCAAGTACCTTCGGGTTCTGTCTCGGTTTTTCTAAATCATTTTTTAAAGAATTGTTCTCGGGATTGAGAGACTTCGGTTTCTCTTTAAATTCGAAGAATCGAATTGGACTTTTCCTCCAAAGTAAAAATGTATCTAGCTAGATCATGTTTGGAGAATTTGAGAAAGTAGTTGGTTACCTCCCGAGGATCAATTTCCTCGGTATCTCATGCTTCACTTTCGACTCGGATCTAGCTTAAGTCCGATAGAGCCATGAGACACTTTGACTCATCATTAAGTCATCATCTTCTTCCGATTCATCATCACTCTAGGTGGCTAGCATCGCCTTTTTTTTTCTTTTTCTCCTTCCTCCTCATTAAACAGTCTTCGACTATGTGCTCTTTGCTACCACACTCAAAACAACTAGAGTTCTTAGTTAAAGTTGAATTTGAAGAGGATGAGAATTTACCTTTTCTGTCCTTCATGTAGAACTTTTGCTTAGGCTTCTTCTGCCACCTTTTGTATTTCATCATTTTCTTAAATCCTCGGGATAGAAGTGCCATGGGGTCTTCTTCGGAATATGAGGAGCTCAAACTTGGACCATTCTTCCGAGGCTTTGAGAGCAATATTTCTTTTACTGCTGATCTCATATTCTTCTTCTTCTAGATGCAACTCATAGGTGAGTAGCTTCCTAATGAACTCATCTGGCTTTAATTGAGTAAGGTTCTAAGCTTCCTCAAAGGGTTGTAACCTTAGGACCCCATTTTCTCTTTGGTAGACTCCTCATAATCTTTCTAAAAATTTCTTCATGAGAAATCTTCCTTCGAGGGACTTGAGATTCTTGACAATCTCGGTGAAGTGGATATACATCCGTATTATGTTCTCATCGGCCTCCATCTTGAACATTTCACACTTATGGAGATAGTGACTTATCTTAACTTGCTTCATTTGACTAGTACCTTCATAAGCGAGTAACCGGTGTGTCCCATACTTCCTTGATGGTATCACAAGTAGATACTTAGTTGTATTCTCGCTGAGTCAATTGCACACATCGGTGTGTTCATTGCTTTGAATTTTTTCTTTATTTCTCGTTTTCTTCAACACAGTAACTCTTTCTTCACCTTGGCCACTATACGAGTGTCATCCAACTTCGTAGATATATAGTTTCCATTGCAGATGACGTTCCAGAAATCTTCATCAAAGTCCTGGATGAAGCACTCCATGATTTTCTTCTAGTGAGCAAAGTTTGATCCCTTGAACTTAGGTGGTCTATCCAGACACCAAATCAAATCCACTATTTTGAATTCACAAAATACAAGGACTAAATCATATAAAATTGCTCCATTAGACAATTCAATACGAGTTTTCCTATACACAGTAGTTCCCTTGTCTATTCTATTACTTCCTAACCGAGATAACCTTTACAATTAGGGACAACGAAGCTGAGTTAACTCTTACAGCTCGGTCAAGGGATGTTACAAAGAATTGACGTAAGTAAGAGAGATTACAAGACTTCTTCTTTTCAACTCGAAGTTGAGAGAACTTAAGTACAAAGTTGAAAACTAAAAGATTGAGAGACTAAGATTTGAGTTGAGTTCAACCATCGTCAATCTTCTAAGTCTTGTGGGATGGCTTCTATTTATACTCAACATGGCAGATTAGCCGTTGTGACTAATTCTGACTCGGGAAGTTTCACTAGCCGTTGTAACGGATAGTCCGAGTTCCTCGGACAAGGAGTCGTTGCGAGATATGAACATTGTGCATCGGTTCTTGGCTCAAAAGATGTTCCAACCCACTAGTTGTGACTGAAATCTGGGGTTGAAATAACCATTAGACTCAAAGTTGAAGTTTACTTGAAATGGAAACAAACAACCCTAACACGGTGTCCGAGCTTGTCCCGAAGCAGTGACTTTTCTATCTACTCGGTGTTGAATGGTTAGAAGTTGGTTGCTTTTTCTTTTCAAAATGATATTTAAATACTTTAATCAACTTGCAAAAGCAAATCAAAATGTTACTCAAAGTATAAGAATACTTTGGTCCAATATTAGGCAAGGATAAAAGTTAATTCAAATGATTAAGCACTTAATTATGCCTAACCCGAATAAATGGAATTTTCTAAGCCTAACATTCAATAGGTTCTAATTCAATTTTTTATCTATCTTTTAGATGAGTGAAGAATTAAAAGTGTTTAGACACTTTACATCAAATTAGCCAAATAAATAATTTCGGTTAATAAGTGTGACTTAGAAGATGAATTATCGCAATAATTCTTTTTCAATGATTGTAATAAGTCGAGCTCATAATAAGTTATACACATCATTTTAGTTAATTATTATTATTATTATTATTATTATTATTATTATTATTATTATTATTATTATTATTATTATTATTATTATTATTATTATTATTATTATTATAAGGTTATGATCAATAGTTATAGTGGGTAACAGATTATAGTTGTTAAGTGCTTGTCATGAGTTGTTGTGAGTTGTTAAAAGTTATTATGAGCTGTTAGCGGTTATGAATACTTTTATAAACGCTAATTTAGACATACTCTAAGTACTAATGATATAAAGTTTAACAATAAACGTTGATCTATCATACACTAAATAATATTATAATATACACTAAAAAGTTAAAAAAATAATTAATAACTAAAAGCATAATACTATTGATCTAAACAAAATACAATTAAAAAGTAAAAACGAAAAGCTAAAATTATATATCTAAAGTTCAACACTAATATTTATTTCAACATACACTAAACAATGTTCTAATATACACTAAATTCTAAAATATGTCATGACAGACCTCAACACTATTTTTTTTTTTTTATAATTACCAATCTGTCTTTTTTTAATTGAAAAATTACTTATTTTATTTGCAATATTGAAAAATTTTAGAAGATAACAGTTCAATTAATAAATTAAAAATTAGAGAGGAATACGTAATACTAAAACCTTTGATTAAAAAGAATATCAAAGCATAGGTGAGAAATATGTAAAATTAGTTATTTATCTTTAATGTTATTCAAAATAGTAAGAGCAAAAAAAGACTTAAAATTGTTAAAAAAATCAACTAAACAAATGTAAGAGTAAAAAATAACAAAATACCAGTGAGAAAGATGATGTTGTTTAAAGTTGTTCAAAATACTAAGAGTTAAAAATGACTTGTTTTTTAATAAAAAAATGATTTAAAAGTAAAGGTTAGAAATAATTTAAAAATCAACTAAATAAAACTGAGTAAAAAATAACAAAACACAAGTGAAAAAGATGTTGAAAAATGTGAAAAAAGATTTAAATCCCTAACCTCTACAATAACAAATCAATACATCTAACAATAACCCATTTATAACTTTCTAATATATTTAGTAATAAAACAATAATATATCATTTTTATACGAGAAATAAGATTTAGAAATGTGTGGTTTTCGTGAGTTACTTATGGAGCATGTACCATACATAGGTGAATCTTTGCTCGGGCAATCAAGATCCCCGTCTTTTCTCGGAAAAAATTTCCTTAAAAAAAAAAGAAAGCATCAAACATCATTAGTTGCAATCATTATATGGTATACCCTTGGGTATACGGTTCTCGTACACTCCCCAGCCGAAACAAATAAAAACGTGCGGCCCAAACACGCGGCCTAGCTCTTCAAACGAAAAAGAAAAAGAAAATTTAAAATTTTTAAAAACCAATGACAGTTTCTAATTTCGGGAATCTAAACACGCGGGTCTCACTCAGTCACTCTCTCTCTCTCTCTCTTGCTCGAGTTTGTTGCCACTCTTCGCATAATTTTGCACAAAACAAAAAAATTTGCTGCCCAAATTCACAAATTCTCATAGAAAATCAAGCTTCATCGTTCGAATATTGACTAACAATCTATCTACAATGAAGACATACATTAAACTTAGCAAAAAAATCATGAAAAATTCTACGGATGAAAGGTAGGTTTAGGTTTCACAAGTAAATTTTTCACCGATTTTGTTGATAATTGATCATCTAAACACCTAAAATCAAGTGTATTTTAGTGTTATATTCAATTCATGAGTCGTGCACAATGACCATTTGATTTTGAAAAATATCAATCATATTTAGGTTTAGTGTTCTACAGACTTAAATCTTTAAGTTCTTTAGTTTTCCCGACATGTTTTTTTCATTTAATGTAAATGCCGATGAGGTCTATATTAGTCCAAAGAATCTTCAACGAAATTAAGGTCATTTAGAATACATTTTAGCGTTGTTTAACATGTGTTTTAGTGTAAAATACGGATGTGTTGAATTTTCGGTATTGTTGCTACAAGGTTGTGGTCATTCCTAAATCAGTTGCCTTTCCTAAATCAATTGCCGAATATTTGGAGTTATAACTTAGTGTTTTGTGCACATTCTTGAATAAGTTAGTGTTATTCAGGACATTATTTAGTGTTTTTAGGAGTAATATGTAGTGTTTTTGAATGAATATACTCTTATATTGTTAAAAAAACACTAAACAATACTCTAAAATATTAAGAGCATGTTTTGGCTTAATTTATAAAATAAAAAAAATTGTTTTTAAAAGAATATTTTTAAAAATTATTTTTGGAGAAAAACTGAAATGTTTGGCCTAAATTTTGTATAAGTGAAATAATTAATTTGTTTGACCAAAATTTCTAGAAAAGAGAGAGAGGAGACAGAGAAAACAAAACAACACAGGGAGAGAGAGGAGAGTGAAAGAGATAGAAAAGAGAGAGAGAGAGAGAATTAGAGGATAGAAAAGAGATAAAAAAACGTAGAAAGAGAGGAAAGGAAGAGGGAATGAGATTACGGGTGATTACTCCTATTGTTGAGGGAGTTTTTTCAAAAATTAGAAACAGAAATAGTTAATTGTTATTTCTATTTTTGGGGAGATTATTTTCCAAAATCACTTTTGAAAAACACTTTTACTTTTTGAAAAATTAGTGTTTGACCTAATTTCGGTTTTGAGAGTCCAAAAACACTATTAAAATTTGGGCCAAATACCCACTAAATATTATTTTATAAAATAGTAATAATTGATATTTTGCAACTATAACTTATTATTTTGTGCATATTGTTGAATAGGTTAGTGTTCTTCATAACATTATTTAGTGTTTCTAGGAGTAATATTTGATGTTTTTGAATGAGTGTACTCTTGATATTGTTGTAAAAAACACTAGAAAATGCTCTATAAAACACTCAATGTTATTCTATAAAACACTAATAATTTAATGTTTTTGCAACTATAACTTAGTGTTTTTCAATAACATAATCAAAATCATATAAGCATACTCTTAAATAGGTTAGCGTCCTTCAGGACATTATTTAGTTTTTCTAAGAGTAACATTTAGTGTTTTTTAATTAGTGTATTCTTGATATTGTTATAAAAAAACACTAAAAATGCCCTATAAAACACTAAATGTTATTCTATAAAACAATAATAATTTAATGTTTTTGCAGACTTGTTAACACAAATTTCGAGTCTAAAATAAATAAAGACAGGAAATTAGGAAACAAATATAATTTGTATTGATTTTTGTTGTTTGGGTACAATCTCCGTATTGAATACAATAAATGTAATCCTCTTATTCAATCTCCTTGTAATTTGAACGATTCGAGGGCGTCGTAGTTTGAACTCAAACGTTGATGAAGAGTAGATGATGAACGCTGGATGGTTCTTGATCTGGATGTATTGAAAGTCTTGAATCTGAATTCTTGACTCGATTTATGAACAGTTGTAGACTTTGATCCTTGACGCTTGGTAGCTGGATGGTGTTTGCGGCTCGATCTCTGGATTTTACAAATGCTGAATGTGTGTGAAAAATAAGGAGATTACCTCTATTTATAGCCTTTTTGGAGGTAGGGTTTGACTTGGGTTTTGGGCCCGAGTCCATAATTTAGTAATTATTTCTTAAAAGAAATATTTACTATTTATCACGTCACCAACGACACATAGCAGACTTCTAATTAGCCGAATTTAATTTCTTTTTATTTTAATTTTAAAGGCTGTTTCGAAGCCAATTTTACACGTGGCGGCAAATAGTTGGCTAACGAATTTTTACCTCTTACAAATGCGCCCTTTGAGAGTCAACTGCGTGCACGAACTTTCTTGAGTGTTTGGAGCAACTGTATCTTGAACATTTAGAACATCATTGATATAAACCAGTTATAATCACCATTTTGATTTGGAACTTTTTTGTTTGGCACGGGACAAGTACTCCAAATTACCTATGTCACATGTTTGGATAGGTATAATTCATGGGAACCCCTTGTTTTGATTTAATGGATGAGTTGCCAAAATTTTTCTTAAAAGAAAATATAGTTACTCGACCATAATTATATGGAAATTTACTTGGGGTATAGCAAAATTTAACAACAGGAGTAAGAGAGAAACAATTTATTGATTTCGGGCCACCGTAACCTCTCGCCTTTATAATTAATTGCCTTCACATCTTTCGATTTGTGGGTACCAGGCTAAAAGCCGACCCCTCTTCACTTTACCTCTTTTACTTGCTCGGACTCCATTTGTATAGGAACTTCAAAATGGGTCGCTCTCTCTAAACGTCTAATGGCTTTTCTCTCGCTCCTCAAGCCCTCGTTGCTCTTCATCCCGATCGGCTTCGGTCTTCGCTGAGCAGTGTCTATCGCCGGTCGTTTCTTCCGATCCCGAGCCGGCACTTCTCGGTGGGTAGGTCTCCGTCGGTGAAGCCTCGGTCGTCAACTCGCGCCTCCATCTACCTCCAGCCCCGTCGACGGTCATCGGCTTCGTTCGGGAGAAGGCGGCGTCACCGGTTTCCGCTTTGACCCAACTACTTTGCCCATCTCCTCTCTTTTCTCCGGCAAGCTCCGAATCGGGACGGGGCTCAAACGACGCCGTGAGGATGGCCATCGCAACCTTCGTCGTCTGGACCGCCTCGTCCTGAGCCGGATCTCTTCCTCGACCTTGCTTGAAGATGAAACTATAAACACAAATTTCGAGTCTAAAATAAATAAAGACAGGAAATTAAGAAACAAATATAATTTGTATTGATTTTTGTTTAATGGGTACAATCTCTGTATTGAATACAATAATCGTAATCCTCCGATTCAATCTCCTTGTAACTTGAACGATTCGAGGCGTCGTAGCTTGATCTCGAACGTTGATGAAGAGCCAAATGATGAACACCGAGTGGTTCTTGATTTGAATGTGCTGAGAGTCTTGAATTTGAATTGTTGACTCGATTTCCGAACGGTTGCGGACTTTGATCCTTGGCACTTGGTAGTTGGATGTTGTTTGCGATCCGAGCTCTGGATTTGCTGATGCTTGAATGTGTGAAAAATGAGGAAATGACCTCTATTTATAGCTTTTTGGAGCTAGGGTTTGGCTAGGTTTTGGGCTCAGGCCATAGTTTAGTAATTATTTCTTAAAAGAAATATTAACTATTTACTCGCATCATCAACGACACATGGCAACTTCTAATTGGCCGGTTCGATTTCTTTTGATTTTAATTTTAAAGGCTTTCCAAGACCAATTTTACACATGGCAATTTGCAATATGTGGAATAAAAATAATTAATTTTTCCACGTGGCGACATATAGTTGGCTAACGAATTTTTGCCTCCTACAAATGCCCCTTCGAGAATCACTGCGTGCATGAGCTTTATTGAGTCTTGAAGCAGGGGAATCTCGAATATTTAAAAGATGATTGATACAGTTCGATTTTTAATGTCTCTTTTTGTAACTTTTTAACTTGACGCTGAACGATACTAGAATTACTCCAGGTCCCATGTTTCAACCTATTTAGGTATAATACACAGGATCCCTTTGCTTTGTTTAATAGGTGAGTTACTCAAATTTCCTTAGAATAAAAAATACGCTGATTGACCATCATATGTAGAAAAATGATTTATATACTGGACAGAGAAAGAAGAGGTTTCACATTGCTCTGAGCTTTCCTCTGTACAATTAATGGCCTTCACAATTTTTCAATTTGTGGGTTCTGAAAAAGTTGTCTGGTGAACGCTGTTCTAAACTTTTCATTTCTCCTCTTTAAATTACTCAATGTCTGCTAGTATCCTCAATTGCTTCAAACGGGGTTTTTCTCTAATCCAAAGCTTCATGGCTCACCATCTCATCTTCTTCTTCTTCTCTTTGCTCTCCATCCCGGCAGTGCTAGTTCCGTAGCAATGCCCACCACCGTCGACTTCTTCCGGTCCCGGAGCCAGCGTCTACGGCTGCTTTACCGCTCGGTGCTTCTGCCTCTACTGCCTTCTGCTTCTTCCGGTCCCGAGGCTAGCACTTCCCGACGGTAGATCTTCGTCGAGGCAGCAGTTCTTCGAGCTTCCCGGCCATCGATGGCGTCGCCGTCTGTCTTTAGTCCTGCCGCCGGTCGACGACTTCATGCTAGGTAAAGGCAGCGACGCCATTTTTCGGCTTCGATCTGGGCAAAAGCAAGAGCACAGCACAATACCGTTTTTCCGGGTTCGACCCAACTGGTATACGCGTATCCTCCTCTGGTTTACTGATTGTACCAGATCGGGTTTTGATTTTGGAATTTCCCTTTTGATTTTAGGATTTATTACCTTTTCTTTTTTTTCGAAGTTAAAAAAATTCTGTAATCTGAATTTTAATTAGGAGTTGAATTCTGAGGTGGGAGTCTTGCAGAGAATCTGAGTTGGAGGAATCAAATGAGTTCTTTTCAGAATGGGTTGCTCATCGGTTACCAACAACAGCTGCCGGAAGTCTTTGATCAGTATACGAATCCTGATTTCTCTCCCATTTTTATCCTGTAAATTATCACTTTAAATTTATCCTATAAATTATCACTTCAGATTTATCCTGTAAATTATCACTTATCTGAAGGATAAGTTTGAAGTGTTTGTAACTGAGTGAGAATGTAAAGCTAAACTGGGAGACGCCTATATAAACATATTACAGTTATTGATTTTTCTCCTGTGCTACGTTCAGTTTTTGCCCCTTGTGCTTCTTTGCCTTCGGATACTTGTGCCCGGTTTGCAGGTTTATTTTCTCCTTTATTCCCTTTTCTCTTTTTTTCTTTTTTTTTTTATCTGGAGGAAGATCTGCAAATTGTACATGACTTGCTCTCTATTTTCTTTACTGTTGTGTATGCCGAAGCTTGCTTCATTCCTCTGTTACCTTTAAAAATTCAGCTTGATATTGAATTATGCCTGTAAAGCTTGTGGCAATCTCTGGAAATTGATATTGAACGTTACCAGTAAAGCTTGTCGCTTGCTTGGCTTTGATGAAGCAAATAGGTTTTTCCTTTTTTTTTTTTTTGGCTAATGTCGTTCTTGCAAACTTTCCCTGTTATTCACAGTGAATCATTCACATCAACACTTGACTCGAAACATCAAAGCGAGCCATTCAACTCATCCGGTTTAGAGACGTTAGAACAATTTATTAGATTCCGAGTCTCAAAACGGGTGATCCGATTTATTCAACTCGAGCGACTCAAAGCTTCAAAACGAGCCATCCGACTTATCCGGTTTAGAGACGTTAGAACCATTTATTTGATTCCGAGTCTCAAAACGGGTCATTCGATTTATTCAACCTAGGCGACTCGGAGCTTCGTAACGAGCCCTCCGACTTATCCGGTTTAGAGACGTTAGAACAATTTATTTGATTACGAGTCTCAAACGAGGCCATCCGATTTATTCAACCCGAGCGACTTAGAGCTTCGTAACGAACCATCCGACTTATACGGTTTAGAGAGGTTAGAACAATTTATTTGATTCCGAGTCTCGAAACGGGCCATCCGATTTATTCAACCCAAGCGACTTAGAGCTTCAAAATGAGTCATCCGACTTATCCGATTTAGAGACATTAGAACAATTTATTTGATTCCGAGTCTCAAAACGGGCTATCCGACTTATTCAACCCGAGCGACTTAGAGCTTCGAACGAGCCATCCGACTTATCCGGTTTAGAGACGTTAGAACAATTTATTTGATTCCGAGTCTCAAAACGGGTCATCCGATTTATTCAATCCGAGCGACTAAGAGCTTCGAACGACCATCCGACTTATTCAATTTAGAGACGTTAGAATGATTTATTCGATTCCGAGTCTCAAAACAAGCTATCTCATTTATTCGATTTAGAGACGTTATAACGATTTATTCGATTCTAAGTCTCAAAATGAACCATCCAATTTATTCGACCTAGGCGACTCGGAGCTTCGTAACGAGTCATCCGACTTATCCAGCTTTAGAGACGTTAGAACAATTTATTTGATTCCGAGTCTCAAAACGGACCATCCGATTTGTTCGACCCGGGCGACTCGGAGCTTCGAACGAGTCATCCGACTTATCCGATTTATAAACGTCGGAGCGATTTATTGGACTCGAGTCTCAAAACGAGCCATCCGACTTTTCCGTCACGAGACGTCCGAGCGATTTATTCGGGTTAGAGACATTGGAGCCGGTTATCCGAAAAATTGACTTTTGGTTAATCCCTTGTATGTCTTACTCTCTTTAGAGTGTATGAACATGTTAAACCTCTTTCAATGCCTAAAGGATATATTTGGTGACTTGGGAATCTTTAATTTGAATGACTAGAGAGTCGTTCGGACTTCCACTTTGTTTGACTTGATAGTCTTGAGTTTACGTGACTTAAAAGTCTTGAACTTATGTGACTTGAGAGTCTTTAATTTGAGTGACTTAAGGGTACTTTTAGTGACTTGAGAGTCTCTAATTTGGGTGACTTGAGAGTCTTGAATTTGTTTGACTTGAGAGTCTTGAATTTGTATGACTTGAGAGTCTTGAGTTTACGTGACTTGAGAGTCTTCTATTTGTGTGACTTGAGAGTCTTGAGTTTACGTGACTTGAGAGTCTTCTATTTGTGTGACTTGAGAGTCTTGAATTTATTACTTAAGAGTCTTGAACTTATGTGACTTGAGAGTCTAGCATTTCTGTCGACTTAGGAGTCTTAAACTTTGATATTATGTTATGTTGGCATTGTTTTTAGTATATTAAAGTAAATCCACACTTAAAGGATCAAGCCGGACATAAACATACCCTAAAGGATCAAGCCGGACATAATTCAAACTGAAAGAAATGAATTATTTTATTGAATTTTTCGCCGTTCACAATTTATACTCTTGCGGGCCAGGAGTATTACATTTAATTTCAACTTGAAAAATGAGCGAGTTTAGGCTCTTGCTTAGGAGCTTACATGCAACAATGTTTAAGAATAATAAAACTTCAAGAATTTTCCATTTACGGGATCAACTCATACCCTTTCAGTATCGATCGTCTTCTAGGCACCATCCGTGTAGACTTCTCGCACCACATAGGGATCCTCCCACTTTAAAGTGATTTTGATTCCAATCTTGTGAGACATGATGATCGCCTTCTTATTGGAAGTACCGATCTTCTACTTCGGACGAACGCAGTTGAAATTTTTTTTATGCCCGTGATAATATTCTAACTTCTTTTAGGCCTAGAATCACCTGGTTGACCTGTAAGGACCACGAGTGTGTCTTTTTACTCTCGGCGAGCCATCCGTCTTTACGTCCGGTGTTGAGATGCGCTTCATGTGGGAAGGGATAGAACTTTGTACTTCATTTGTATCGCCAAGACGATAGAACACCGAGTCTTTCCGCTAAACTGGCGATGACTTAAACACGTCTTTTTCCTTCTTAATTTTGCTGAAAACTAAAGGTCCCGATCGCCCGCTTCCTTTTATTCTATAGAATACCGAGGGTTTGGGATTTCGGCCTCCCCTTATTCTTGTGAACACGGAAGGGCGTCTTTCCGAGGTAGACGACTACAACCTATCAAACACCGAGGACCTTGCGGTAGGTTGGACATTTTCGTCATCATTGTCCTCCACCTCTTCTTCATCTTCGGGTTCTAAACACGAAGTCCTGTTCACCGTGACTTTCTCAAAGAAATTTGTCGGGAAGAACTCCTCTAAGGTGATTGGAACAAGTGGCTCTTGTTCAAATAAGTTAACGAGTTGGATTTCTCGTTTTTGCTTACCTTTGACCTTTTCTTGTTCTTCATATGCCTAGGATTCTTCCTTCGCTTTGCCTTTTCTGCGATGGACGGATGGTGATTGAACATGACTTTGTCTCCTTAGCCTTCGACGAGTGACTAGGGTCCATCCTTCTTGATCTTCATCTCGGAATATCTACGATAGGATTGACTTCCATATGCGGTGCTTGTACCGTTAATGGCAAGATCACTCGGTTCCGGATTTCCAAATTGAAGTGTAAGCAACTCTATTTTGGGAGACCGAGTTGGAGGGTTCTCTAGTTGGATAGAGGTACAATTGGTCTCGGCTATGTCATCCACATCTAATATGATCTTTCCATCTTCGACCAACTCGCATAATGCGTTCCTTGAGTGTGATACACTTCTCAAGAGGATGACTAATAACCCTATGGTATCGACAATATTTTGGATCGAAGTCTTTTCCGCTTCTTCCGGCCGTTTTGGTTCGGGAAGTTCAATCACCTTATTTTCTAACAAGTCATCTAACATTCCCGACAAGTCCGAGTCCGGGAATGGGTACTTCTTCTCCTGAAGCTCTTTTAGTGTGGGACGCTTCTTCGCGACATCCTTAGAGTATATGATATTCTTTTGCTTTAACTTGGGCTTTCAAGAAATTTGCACCGGCTCTCCAATGGAAATATACATTGACTCTGTTTTTGAAGACTTAGTACTATTCTTGTACTCGCCCGATCTTTCTTTGATTCATATGAGGAGGAAGACTTGTTACGACGGCCTGTTATTGTCATTTCAATGTCATGAGCCTTAGTAGCCAATTCCTGAAAAGTTTTTGGCTTGCTCACATGCAGAATGTAAACCAAGTCCCATTCCATGCCATGAGTGCACATTTCCACAGCAGATGCTTCGGACAATCTATCCTTGCATTCGAGGATGAGGGCTCTCCAGCGATTGATGCACTCGAGAACTGGTTCCTCTTTTCGCTACCTTGCATTAGTCGGCTCCGTCATAATAACAACGTGTTGGGTGCTATAGAACTCGTTAAGGAATTCTTGTTCCATCTACTCCTAGTTGTTGATGGATTCTGGCTCTAAGTCCGTGTACCGGTCAAAAGCAATTCCTTTAAGAGTTCTAACGAACCGCTTTACCAACCTATCTCCTTCCGTGCCGCATCTGCTGCATGTTTCGATGAAGTGAGCAATGTGTTGCTTAGGATTGCCTTTACCATCGAACTATTGGAATTTCGGTGGTTGATATCCATGAGGCATTCTTAGGGCATCAATCCTCTTAGTGTAGGGTTTCATGTACAGGTGAGACTTACGAGACCCTTTTCCTAATCGATTCTTGACTCGCCTTTGCAATTAAGTTATGGATTTGTTCAACGGACATTGAAGTCGATGGAGTCTCTTTCGGTTCATCATCGATTCTTCATCGTGGTTGGATTCCTTATCGGACCCCTCGTTGTCTAAGCCTTTGTTAGAAGCTTCGGATGACTTCTTCTCCAACTTCTTTATCGGGTTAGCAATTTGCTCGCTTTGAAGCTTGATTTGTGCATCCTTTTCGCGCTTTCTTTAGTAAGTCTTGCAAGTGTTTCCTTCATCTCATTCAGTTGTTCTTCAATATTCATAGCTCCTGTCACCATTACCGGCATAATGACGGTGTCAAAGGATTCAGCTTCGAATGAGAGAACAACGAGTCTTTGGGAGATGGAGGTGTAGAATCCCGACCGGCATAGCCGTCGGCTTCTTCACCGGAAAGCATGAAGATAGGGTTGGTGTGAGCTTGGAGTTCGTCCATCCCGCAAGGAATCGTCCGCTTCAAGTTGAAAACAGGAATAGCTCTCTCCTTTAGACTGATATGCGACACGGTTTGATTGACTCCATTGAGCGAGGTTGAAGTTAAGGTTTCGAATCGGAAGTAGCTGAAATGGTGCAACTACACTTGGTTCCTTTGTAGCGACAATGCAGCAGCAGCTCTTGCCATACTTCGGTTATCATTCTGCTAGATGTATTGCTAGCATTGGTGAATCCTTGAGAAGTAGATCCAATAGTTTTATTCTTTGAAGATTAAGCGACGGCGTTCTTGGGAGCCATGTATTATTCAAATGTGAAGAGTGTTGATTTGTTTGGAGAAAGAGATGAGAGGCAGAGAGGTCCCACCAGGCGTGCTAAAATTTGTAAACACAAATTTCGAGTCTAAAATAAATAAAGACAGGAAATTAGGAAACAAATATAATTTGCATTGATTTTTGTTTAATGGGTACAATCTCCGTATTGAATACAATAACCGTAATCCTCTAATTCAATCTCCTTGTAACTTAAACGATTCGAGGGCGTCGTAGCTTGATCTCGAACGTTGATGAAGAGCCAAATGATGAACACCGAGTGGTTCTTGATTTGAATGTGCTGAGAGTCTTGAATTTGAATTGTTGACTCGATTTACGAACGGTTGCGAGACTTTGATCCTTGGCACTTGGTAGCTGGATGTTGTTTGCGGCTCGAGCTCTGGATTTGCCGATGCTTGAATGTGTGAAAAATGAGGAAATGACCTCTATTTATAGCTTTTTGGAGCTAGGGTTTGGCTTAGGTTTTAGGCCTGAGCCCATAGTTTAGTAATTATTTCTTAAAAGAAATATTAACTATTTACTTGCTCATCAACGACACATGGCAACTTCTAATTGGCCGAATTCGATTTCTTTTGATTTTAATTTTAAAGGGCTTTTCAAGACCAATTTTACACGTGGCAATTTGCAATATGTGGAATAAAAATAATTAATTTTTCCACGTGGCGACATATAGTTGGCTAACGAATTTTTACCTTCTACAAAAACTTTAACCAATTTTTTCTTTTTGTTTAATGGTTATCCCGGATAATTTTCACACTTTCGGATCTAAAATTTTGTTGTGGGTACAGGAAGTTCCGTGAAGTTTGGTTTTGGAATTCCCCCTTTTGAATTGGCTTCAAACTTTGCATTTATAAGAAAGTTAGGAACTCGTGGGAATTTAGTGGTTTTTTTGTTCGGAGTTGAATTAATTAAAATTCTAAAATCTGAATTTTAATTGGGAGTTTAATTCGAAGCGAGAGTCTTACGAGAGAATCTGGATTGAAGGAATCAAACGAGTTCTCTTTAGAATGGGTTGCTTATCCGTTATCTACAACAAGCTGCCGGATGTCTTCGATTAGCATACAAATTCCGATTTCCTTTTTATTTATTTATTTTTATTTTGTATTTATCCTGTAAATTATCACTTATCCGAAGGATAAAGTTTGGAGTGTTTGTAACTGAGTAGGAATGTAAAGCTTAGACGGGAGACACCTATAAAAACACGTTACGTTCATTGTTCTTGCTCCCCGAAGTTCTTTGCTTTCGAAGTCTTGTGTCCGGTTTGCGGGTTCTTCTTCCTTCATTCTTTTGATTGATTTTTTTTTTTTGAAGATTCGCTTTCTTCCTTTAGACCTTGCCTTTTAATAATGGAACCTTAGTTCTTCATTGAATTAAGATCCGATGGTTTTCTTTTTCTTAGCACCCTTTTTTTTTTATAATGCGAAAGAAGATGATGCAAACGAGACATGGCTTGCCTCCTGTGTTTTCTTTGTTGTTGTGTATGCCGAGGCGTGCTTCGTTCCTCTGTTAGCTTTGAAAATTCAACTTGATATTGAATTCTGCCCGGAAAGCTTGTGGTAGTCTCTAGAAATTGATATTGAATGTTGCCCGTAAAGCTTGTGGCTTGCCCGATTCGATGAAGAGAACAACTTCTTTCTGCAATTACTCGGAACTTAGTGTGCAGATTCGGGGAAAATAACACCTTAGTGTAATTTTCCAATAATTGAATAATGCACACGGTGGTGTAAATTTCCCAAAGATTGCTTGAGTTGATGACTTATGACAAAAGTTCACGTGAAATTCCATTGCTTTCCTTCCCCTTTTTTTTTTTTGTTTGGTCGAGTATTTTACTAAATATTAACCGAGCAATTTTACATGATCTTTATTCTTCAAAACTGACTCCTATTTTTCTTCTTATAAATCTTCCTGCTATCCTGAGTGAATCATTCACATCAACACTTAACTCGTAGACATCAAAGCGAGTCATTCGACTTATCCGACTTATCCGACCCGGAGATGTCGGAGCGATTTATTTGACTCCGAGACTCGAACGAGCCATCCGACTTATCCGACCCAAAGACATTAGAGCGATTTATTCGACTCGAGTCTCAAAACGAGCCATCCGGCTTATCCGACCCAAAGACATCGGAGCGATTTATTCGACTCAAAGTCTTAGAATAAGCCATCCGGCTTATCCAACTCGGAGACGTCGGAGCGATTTATTCAACTCAAAGTGTCGAACGAGCCATTCGGCTTATCCGAACCAGAGACATCGGAGAGATTTATTCGACTCGGAGTCTCGGAACAAGCCATTTGACTCGGGGATATAGAGGGATACATGCGAATAAGAGAAACCGAGAGACATTAAAGCCACTCATCCAACTCGGAGACATTTATCCGAAAAATTGAGTTTTGGTTAATCCCTTGCATGTCCGACTCTCTTTAGGGTGCATGAACAGGTTAAACCTCTTTTAATGACTAAAGGATCTATTTGGTGACTTGGGAATCTTTAATTTGAATGACTTGAGAGTCGTTCGGACTTGCACTTTGTTTGACTTAATAGTCTTGAGTTTACGTGACTTGAAAGTTTTGAACTTATTTGACTTGAGAATCTTTAATTTGAGTGACTTGAGGGTACTTTTAGTGACTTGAGAGTCTTGAATTTGGGTGACTTGAGAGTCTTGAATTTGGGTGACTTAAGAGTCTTAAATTTGTGTGACTTGAGAGTCTTGATTTTACGTGACTTGAGAGTCTTCAATTTGTGTGACTTGAGTGTCTTGAGTTTACATGACTTGAGAGTCTTGAGTTTACGTGACTTGAGAGTCTTCAATTTATGTGAATTGAGAATCTTGAATTTGCGTGACTTGAGAGTCTTGAGTTTATGTAACTTGAGAGTCTTGTATTTTGCTTACTTAGGAGTCTTGAACTTTGATATTATTTTATGTTGGCATTTGTTTTTTTTTCTTTTGCGTGTGTGCGCTCAAGTTATTCTTAAGCTGCCTACATACCTCAAGGGAATATAATACCCTAAAGGATCAAGTCGGACATAAAACCGAAAGGAATGAATTATTTTATGAAATTTTTTTCACCGTTCACAGTTTATACTCTTGCGGGCTAAGAATAGTACATTTAATTTCAATCTTGCAAGAATGAGCAGTTTAGGCTCCTGCTTAGGAGCTTACATGCAACAATATTCAAGGATAATAAAACTTTAAGAATTTTCCATTTACGGGATCAACTCGTACCCTTTCGGTATCGATCGTATTGTAGGCACCATTCGTGTAGACTTCTCGCACCACATAGGGATCATCCCACTTTGAAGTGATCTTGATTCCAATCTTGTGAGACATGATGATCGCCTTCTTACTGGAAGTACCGATCTTCTACTTCGGATGAGCGTAGTCAAAGCTTCTTTTTTTAATGCCCGTGATAATATTCTAACTTCGTTAGGCTTATAATCACCCGGTTGACCTGTAAGGACCACAATGTGTCTTTTTACTCTATGCGAGCCATTTGTCTTTACGTCCGAGTGTTGAGACGTGCTTCATGCGGGAAGGGATAGAACTTTGTACTTCATTTGTATCGCCAAGACGATGGAACACCGAGTCTTTCTGCTGAACCGACAATGACTTAGACACATCTTTTTCCTTCTTGATTCTACTAAAAACTGAAGGTCTTGACTGCCCACTTCCTTTTATTCTATAGAATACCGAGTGTTTCGGATTTTGGCCTCCCTCTATTCTCGTGAACACGGAAGGGAGTCTTTCCGAGGTAAATGACTCGCAACCTATCGAACACCGAGGACCTTGCGGTAGGTTGGACATCTTCATCATCATTATCCTCCACCTCTTCTTTACCTTCAAGTTCTAAACACGAAGTCATGTTCACCGTGACTTTCTCAAAGAAATTTGTCGGGAAGAACTCCTCTAAGGTGATTGGAACAAGTGGCTCTTGTTCAAATAAGTTAACGAGGTTGGATTTCCCGTTTCTTGCTTACCTTTGACCTTTTCTTGTTCTTCGTATGCCTAGGATTCTTCCTTCTACTTTGCCTTTTCTGCGATGGACAGATGGTGATTGAACATGACTTTGTCTCCTTAGCCTTTGACGAGTGAAGAGGTTCCATCCTTCTTTACCTTCATCCGGAATATCTATAGTAGGATTGACTTCTATATGCGGTGCTTGTACCATTAATGGCAAGATCACTGGTTCTAGATTTCCAAATTGGACTGTAAGCAACTCTATTTTGGGAGACCGAGTTAGAGGGTTCTCTAGTTGGATGGAGGTACAATTGGTCTCGGCTATGTCATCCACATCTAATATGATCTTTCCATCTTCGGCCAACCGCATAATGCGCTCCTTAAGTGTGATACACTTCTCAAGAGGGTGACCAATAATCCTATAGTATCGATAATATTTTGGATCGAAGTCTTTTCCGCTTCTTCCGGCCGTTTTGGTTCGGAAGTTCAATCACCTTGTTCTCTAACAAGTAATCTAACATTCCCGACAAGTCTATGTCTAGGAATGGGTACTTCTTCTCCCGAAGCTCTTTTAGTGTGGGACGGTTCTTCACGACGTCCTTAGAGTATATGATCTTCTTTTTCTTTGACTTAGGCTTTCCAGAAATCTGCACCGCTCTCCAGTGGAAATATACATTGACTCTATTTTTGAAGACTTAGTACTCTTCTTGTATTCGCCACGATCTTTCTTTGATTCATATGAGGAGGAAGGCTCATTGCGACAGACTGTTATTGTCATTTCAATGTCATGAGCCTTGGTAGCCAATTCTTGGAAAGTTCTTGGCTTGCTCACCTGCGAGAATGTAAAGCAAGTCCCATTCCATGTCATGAGTGCACATCTCCATAGCAGATGCTTCGGACAATCTATCCTTGCATTCGAGGCCGAGGGCTCTCCAGCGATTGATGTAATTGAGAACTAGTTCCTCTTTTCGCTGCCTTGCATTAGTCGGCTCCGTCATACTAATAACACGTTGGGTGCTATAGAACCCGTTAAGGAATTCTTATTCCATCTCGCTCCCTACTAGTAAAAAGCAATTCCTTTCGTAGTTCAAACGAACCGCTTTACCAGACCTATCTCCTTTTATGCCAGCATTGCTGCAGGTTTTGATGAAGTGCGTAATGTGTTGCTTAGGATTGCCTTTACCATCGAACTGTTGGAATTTCGGTGGTTGATAGCCATGCGGCATTCTTAGGGCATCGATCCTTTTAGTATAGGGCTTCGTGTACAAGTGAAACTAACGAGACCCTTCTCCTAGCTGATTCTTGACCACCTTTGCAATTAAGTTCGGATTTGTTCAACGGACATTGAAGTAAGTTGAGTCTCCTTCGGTTCATCATCGGATTCTTCATCGTGGTTAGACTCATTATCGGACCCCTCGTTGTCGAGCCTTTGTTAGAAGCTTCGGATGACTTCTTCTCCAACTTCTTTGTTAGGCTAGCGATTTGCTCGCTTTGAAGCTTGATTTGTTCATCCTTTTCTGCGCTTTCTTTAGCAAGTCTTGTTAGTGTTTCTTTCATCTCATTCAGTTCTTCTTCAATATTGATAACTCCTGTCACCATTACCGGCATGATAACAATGTTAGAGGATTCAGCTTCGGAATGAGAGAATAGCGAGTCTTTGGGAGACGGAGGTGTAGAATCCTGGCTGGCATATCCGTCATCTTCTTCACCGGAAAGCATGAAGATAGGATTTGTGTGAGCTTGGAGTTCGTCCATCCCACGAGAAATCGTCCGCTTCAAGTTAAAGACACTCCTTCGAGACAGGAATAACTCTCTCCTTCCGACTAACATGTGACATAGTTTGATTGACTCCCTTGAATAGGTTGGAGTCAAGGTTTCGAATCGGATGTAGCTAAAATGGTGCAGCTACACATGGTTCCTTTAGTAGCAGCAGCAGCAGTAGCTCTTGCCATACTTCGGTTATCGTTCGCTAGATGTATTGCTAGCGTTGGTGGATCCTTGAGAAGTAGATCCAATAGTTTTGTTCTTTGAAGATTAAGCGACGGCGTCCTTGGGAGCCATGCATTCTTCAAAGTTGAAGAGTGTTGAATTGTTTGGAGAAAAAGATGAGAGGCGGAGATGTCCCACCAAGCATGCTAAAATTTGTTAACACAAATTTTGAGTCTAAAATAAATAAAGACAGAAAATTAGGAAACAAATATAATTTATATTGATTTTTGTTATTTGGGTACAATTTACGTATTGAATACAATAAATGTAATCCTCTTATCCAATCCGCTTGTAATTAGAACGATTCGAGGGCGTCGTAGCTTGATCTCGAACGTTGATGAAGAGGCGAGATGATGAACGTTGGATGGTTCTTGATCCGGATGTGTTGAGAGTCTTGAATCTAAATTCTTGACTCCGATTTCTGAATGGTTGCATACTTTGATCCTTGATGCTCGGTAGCTGGATGTTGTTTGCGAGTATGAGCTCTGGATTTTACGGATACTTGAATGTGTGTGAAAAATGAGGAGATGACCTCTATTTATAGCCATTTTGGAGGTAGGGTTTGACTTGGGTTTTAGGTTGGGGCCAATAATTTAGTAATTATTTCTTAAAAGAAATATTTACTATTTATTGCTTCATCGGCGACACGTGCCGACTTCTAATTAGTCGGAATTTAATTTCTTTTGATTTTAATTTTAAAGGCTTTTTCGAAGCCAATTTTACACGTGGCGGCAAATAGTTGGCTAACGAATTTTTACCTCCTACACAGCTATACTTAGTGTTTCTAAATAAACATAATGAAAATCAGATGTACATACTCTTGAATAAGTTAATATTCTTCATGACAATATTTAGTGTTCTTAAGAGTAACATTTAGTGTTTTTGAATGAATGTGCCCTTGATATTGTTGTAAAAAAATACTAAATAATGCTCTTATAAAAACACTAAATATTATTATGTAAAAGACTAATAATGTTCTATAAAAACACTAATCATATGCCTAGAATGCACTCGAATTGTTAAATATGTACTTGCTGATATTAACATAACGAAACCAGTCCCGGAAGATGGAAAGAATTTGTTACTTACAATAGTGAACTAAAGGCGAAATATTCAGCCTCAAAAGGTAGCGCAGAAAAGAGTCCTCAAAAGAAAAAGAACAGAAAAAGGTGACATTTGTTGATGAAGATATTGCTGCAGTGAGTGAAAAACAAAGGTCTCCAAGAGAAGAACAAGAACTACCACAACAGACAAAAACAAAACATTCCAAGCCCTCGACGATCTCCAAGACACATCAATCAAAATGTTGAGGATGCAGTAAATAATGATCAACAACAAAAGAAGTATAAAAGAAAGAAAAACACAAAAAACAGAAAAGATGACAACCTACCAAAGCCTCGCTTAGAGATAAAGAACAGTTTAGAAAATGATGGTTGAAACTGAGCAATCTCATGATAAAACGAGAGGAGAAGAAAAATAAAAAAATTTATAAAAAGCATTTCCCTACACGCATGTCCCCGACTAGATTTTCAAAGATGCGTGAGAGGTTCAATGATGCTAAAAAACAAGCCATAAGAGAAATGGGCTTTTGGGGGTTCTTACATTTACAAGTTAACAAAATCCTTGGGAAGTTTACTGCATGGTTAGTGGAAAGATTTGATCCATATGTAGTTTGTTTCAAACTCACTGAAATAAGGAAGTAAAAATAAGTGAAAGGGATGTTCGCTTGGCATTCGGATTGCCAATGGTAAGAAAGGAAGTTGTTAAAGTGGGCAAGGAATACCCGGATGAATATTTTGGAAGAGTCTTGTAAGACTTAAGGGATGATTGGTCACTAGAGAATGACACACTAGTTCTAGCCAAGATGCCCGAGTGACAAGTGGTGCAAGGTTTCGGAGGAACTTCATTACATATATGGTTGCCATGTTCTTTTGTGGTCACCGACAACATTGTTCCTCAATATTAATTTTAAAAATCTTCATGATCTTAGTCAGATATCATCATGTAATTGGTCCAAGTAGATGTTGGATTGCTTGATTGATGCAAAAAAAAAAAAATGTGCAGTTTTTTGAAGGCTCGGTCACCTTTCTAATGGTAAGTGTATTTGATTGTCTTGTTAATTTCTATTAAACACCAAATAGATACCTATAAAACACTAATCGGTTAATTTTTTACTTGTGTTATCGGATATTCTACTTGGATAGAGTAACATTAAGTAGAAGAACCGTGCTGAGAGTGTTCCCAACAATAACCGATTGCACATCAAAGAAGGTTATGGAAAGGGTGGCTAGATAAAGCAAAGTGGGATTTGGCAGGAGTTGGAGTGAATTTTAGGGAGTATAGGAATTTGTCGAACCACAGAGATAGATCGAATTAAATTTAGGTCGCAAATGCAATTTTAAAGAGTGACTCGGCAAAATTGAAAATTTGTTCGAATGCTCAAATTTAACATCATAATTGTAATCTTAGTCCGAATCAATGCGTAAGAACCAAATTACATCTAACTCATAAATTAGCAACTAATAGGATGGAAATTGCCAAGAAACAGAATCGTAATTGTCTAAGATGAAGAAATTATACAGCTACTCAATACCACTCAAACAATCGGATCCGACGAGAAAAGAAAATTGAACAAGCAATTTCTTAAAATTCGCGGATCCAAACTCCACAAAACACAAACACAGATTTGCAGTAATCAATTGAACTCAATAATCCAAAAAAAGAACTAAACTTGTAACTCAAATCTTGAACGAAATCAAATTACATAACCGAAAATTGAAACTTAAAACTAAAAATTTGAAACTAAAACTAAAGCCAAAATTTTGAGGATGAAGAACTGAAAATTTGAAGAAGAGAAACTCGTGGCTTGCCCTTTTGACTAGTGCTCACCATCTGTCCCATTACTCTCGCCATTGCCTCCCTTTTAAAACTTCTCGCCTCGGTCCTTTTCTTGTGCTCCTTAAAGTCGCATTTCAATCCTATTCCATCTCTACTTCTCCTTCTTATCCTTTTACCTGAAATCTCGATTTTATTAGCAAGGAGAGAAAAAGAAGAAGAGTTGGAGTCGGTTTAGGGTTTCGTTGTGTTGGAGCGTCACTACAAAAAACATAAAAATACCGACGGAAATTTCTCGTCGGAAAATTCCAACGAGATTTCCGACTGATTCCAACGAGATCCGACGAGCTTTTTTTGGAATTCGACAGGAATTTCAGTCGAATTTGGCAAATTTCCGTCGGAATTCTTATCGCTATTTTGACATTTTTTTGTAGTGTGTGAAGACGAAGCAACGTAAGGTGAGGATGAGACAACCTTCATGGGCTTCGAGACAGCAGCAGGGGAACGAGGAAGAGGAAGAAGATGAGAGAAAGTGGGTTTCTTATGTTATAAGAAAGCCGAAGAGGGAGATGGGTCTTGAGAGGCTTCGTTGAAGGAGCAACACGAAGAGGAAAAGAGGTAGAGTCCGGATGTAACTCGGTTTCTTCAAGCGTAAAGGTAGCAATGGAGAGTGAGAGATAGAGGCGTAAAGGGAGATGGAGATGTTAGGGTTTTCTAGGTAGAGGATGAACAAAGAAAGAGAGAGTTAGAGATGGAGTAGTAAAAGGAACTGGGATTTCGGTTTCAGCAGGGTAACGAGAGGAAAGAGAGAGAAATTAGGGTTTCGGTGAAGGAGTTGGCTCACGGTTTCGGTGGTTTTGGAGCCCGAAGGAGATGGAGGGTGAAACGGGCTCACGTGCACGACGGATAGGTAGCTAAAGGAAGAGAATTTGGGCTCGGTTTGGCCCAACTCTAAATAACCAATCAATTATTCAATTTTTTGCTTTTCTTCTTATTTTTCGGGTTTTTCCACACTTCCTATAAAAATAAAATAAATTAGATTAAAAAATCATAAATTAATAATTATTATGAATAAAATAAGATGTAAAATGGTATAAAAATATTATAATTTTGGACTCGACAAATACCCCTACACTTAGATTTTTCTCGTACTCAAGTGAAATAAACTAGAAAAAGAAAATAAGAAAATCTTAAGTTACTTTCGTAGAAATCACGGTTGCATTTAGCGTATGCAACAAGCCCTTTAAGCCCCTTGGTAGCCCAAGTAGACGGTAAGGTCTCGTGAGGGTTTATAGCGAGATATATCCACAAAATCAAGGGAAGAAAAGAAAGGAAGATGGAAAAAGAAAAATTGAAAAGATTTTTATAAAAATTTACAATAGGGACAATATATACATATCCCGACCAATCATATCACCTTTGGTACTCGGTTATCAACTTGTATCTAGGTGTATTATACATATCAAACCTCTGTCTCTCTTTTGACAACAACCATACAGACAATATTTTCACCTCTTTATCCCAATAAGAATAGTAAACCCGACCTAATACATGATGTGCAAGTGTACCATTACTCCCTTACTTTAGGCTTACACAACTAAGTCAACCTACTTGACTAGTTCTTTATTTTCACTTCATTTGGGAAGCAAGTCTTGCCCATTAGCAATTATTGCCTCAAAGGGTAGCACCCAAGTAGCGCATGCCTAAAAGGGTTCTTGTCATTCCCGACTTTATTCTTCTTTTTGTTTTTTCTTTCTTTTGTTTTTCTTTTTTTAAATGCAAAATATAACAGGAAGTTTATTTTTGTACCAAAGACAAATGGGTGAATCAATCCATAACAACCTTAGACTTAAGAGCAAATGGATTTTATAAAGATAGGTGCGGACTTTACAAATCCTCATGGTTTGTCAAGGTTAGAAAAATAATGTTAGAATTGTCATATTAAGAGGTGATTGTCATCATGTATATTTCCCTTTTTACAACCTAATAACTAAGTCACAATAATTCCAAAATTAATCAGAATATATACAATATTTCCCAAAATACAAGAAAATCTTTTTGGATTTTTTTTTCAAAAAGAAAGACTTCCCCACCCCAACATCTAAACTTGACAATGTCCTTATTGAAAGTGAGAAGAACCTCAAAGAAAAATAAAACTAAAAAGAAAACAAAAATTTACAAAAAAAGACTCAAAAAAAAAAAAAGAAAAAGACATGACTCAAAGAACAAGAAAATAAAGTATCAAATATGTACAAAAAGAAAGCAAAATAGAAAAGAAGAGAAAGAAGTTTCTATCAAGCCGGGTCGAGTGCTAGATGTACCCAAATTATCCCCTCAGAGACATTACTATTCATATGCTCGGCTCGCGGAGTATCAAACACTCCACATCTTTTGTGCTTGGTAACTCAAAAATTGTTCCAGTCTCTCGACCATTTACTTTGAACTTAGCACCACTTTCGGGATCGTGTATTTTGACTCGCACTATCGGGAACAACATGAGTAATAACAAATGGACCCGTCCAACGGGTCCTTCATTTCCCTAGAAAGCGATGAAGCCCGGAGTCACATAAAAGCACTTTCATGCTCGGAGTAAACTCTTTCTTAAGAATATGTTCGCTAGGATACAACTTGGCTCTCTTTTTAAAGGATCTAGCAATCTCATAGGTCTCAGTTCTAATCTTTTCTAACTCACTTAGTTGTTGTTTCCTCTCCTCACCGATCTATTTCAAGTCTTAATTAAGCAATCTGGGATTAGGGGAGGTTGTAATTCTATATGGTCTATATGTGGATTAGGATTAGTAACCTTTTTAGAAATAGTTTTAGAAATAAAGCTTATGGAGTGTATATCATTAGTTCCAAGCACATCATACTCAAGATCATTATCCAACATAGAAGACTCATGTTCAATAGGTAATAAATCATCATGGTCATCGAAATAGAATCTTCTATCTAGTTAATTAGGGAAATTTCAAAATCATCACATCCATGAGGTTGTCTTTGCGACTTAAAAATATGCACTTCAAGAGTCATATTGCCAAAAGACGGTTTCATCATGCCATCTCTATAGTTATTGAGAGCATTTGCACTAGCTAGGAAAAGGATGTCTTAAGATAACAGGAGTCCGACTCTTGTGGTTGAGGAATTTTTCAGTTTCAATCACAACAAAGTCTATAGGGTAAGTAAATTCATCAACCTTAATCAAGACGCCATCTACCACACCTAAAGGCAACCTAATCGATCTATCAGCCAGTTGAATGATTATTTTGGTAGGTTTCAGTTCATCTAACCCTAGTTTTTCATACACATTGAAGGGTATCAAATTGACACTGGCCCCTAAATCAATTAAAGCTCCATTAATGCGTCGTTCCCCAATAACTATAGGGATAGTTGGGCAACCGGGGTCCTTATACTTCATCTGGAATTTATTAGCCGATGATAGAGC
The DNA here is from genome assembly GCA_021018815.1 of Talinum fruticosum. Lineage (NCBI taxonomy): Eukaryota > Viridiplantae > Streptophyta > Magnoliopsida > Caryophyllales > Talinaceae > Talinum > Talinum fruticosum. The sequence continues at coordinate 14,927,720 of JAITYX010000001.1, read as the reverse complement.
TAGCATTCGAAGTTAGGAAAGCCTTTTGATGAACATTAGTAGTCTGTCTTTATAGTACATAGCTCTTTTAAGAATTTGGCATATGAAGGCATCTCGCTAAATAGCATCTAATAATGGAATGTTAATTTTGACTTAAGAGAAAGTCTCTCTTACGTTATCAACATTATTCTGGTCTTTCTTTTCGGTTGATAAGGAAAAGGAATTACGTGCTCATGAGCCCATAGAACAGACAGGAGAGGAAGAATCTATAGGATATGAAGGTTCTACTCGTATCGGTAGTATCTTTCTCCTTAGTTTCCTCTACTTCAAAAGAAGGGGTAACATAGGTCCCCGGAGGAACACCATCGATAGTGTCCTTAGGAGTACTTGGGTGAACCAATCTCTTGATGGGTAGAAGGGGAGATGGTTTTTTAAAGAAAGTGTGAGGATATCTACATGTTTTCATAACTTAGTCACCCACATGATTATCAATTTCTAGTCCCGATCTAAGGTACATAATTAAATTCACTCTCCTCACATTATCATTCATGGCGGCCCACGTAGAAGAAGGGGCAATACTCTTAAAGTTCACCTCCGGTTGACTAAGAAAAGTTCCTTAAAGTTTCAGCCATACTCCTAAGTATTTTCTCCATGTTATTATAACTTTATCAACATCGGTGTAACCAGGAGGAGGTTGGGGTCCGAGCAATGGGTGGTGGTAGTCTAGATGCATCGAGCACAACTAGATAAGCCGACCTCCGGTAAGGGCCGGAAGGGAATGAAGTGGGTTGGGGGATATTTTGACCTACAAAATTAGGTGTACTACTCTACGAAAAATTAGGGTGATGTTTTCACCCTTCATTAAAGGTAGGAGAGTAAGAGTCAAACTTAGATCTTTAAAATACAACATTCACTTACACTTGCTCTTGGCTTGTGTCCAAGTAAGAGCAAGTATTAAAAAGGTGATCTAAGCCTTGAAAATGAGAACATGATACCAAAGAAGTCCGGAAATATTGAGGTTGAACAGCTTAACCCCTTTAACATATTTTCCGAGTACAACAACTTTAGACTCAAGGTGACTCACATCGAAACAACATGAATACTCCCTTTTAAACCACTAATCCTAGAAGTCAAACTCTCACCTCTAGTGGTTCTTCATTGCATAATCTTTTCTGCTAAATCCTCTAAAAATTCCCAAGCAATTACATGACTCTTAGAAATAAACCACTTTTACACATGGACTCTAACATGGTTCTAGTCCGTTGGTCAAGTCCTTCATAAACTATTTGGCAAAAACGCCACTGTTCTAAACCATGGTGGCAACATTGAGCCATCAAAATCTTAAATCTTTCAAAGTAATTCCAAAATGGTTCTTTATTCATCCGAATAAATTAATTAATTTCATTCCTTAATTTTACAATTTTGCTATTAGGGAGATACTTTCTCAAAAACATTCTAATAAAGTCACCCCAAGTAGAAATAGAGTTAGCGGTTAAGTTATACATCCATATTTTAGTAGCATCTTTTAAAGCAAAATGAATTAATCTCATTTTGACCTCATCAACGGAAACATCAGGAAAATGCATCATAGAAATCACTTCATCGAATTCTATAAAAGCATATATGCATCTTCAGAACCATAAAATTTTGGGAGCATTTAAGTATAGAGTGGTCTACGTGACAACATCATATTTGGTCCCAAGTCAGGAAAATTAAACCACAAAGGATTAAAACTCCTAGTAGGATAAAATATATCACTCAAGGTTCTCCCATGTGATCCAAATTCAGTCATTTTTTCTTCTTTAGGTTTGGGTTCCATTTCAATTGGAAGTTCAATCCTAACAAGTCTTCTACTTTTAGGTTCCCTAACCCCATAGCTCATGTACTAGCAACCCACAAACGTATTTTTGGTCTTTTAGTTTTTTTTTTTAAATTTTTTTGATTTTAGATCAAAATAAGAAAACAAAAAAATAAGACACAAAAAAACAAAACAGAGACTTAAACTGAATTAATTAAAAACTAAAGCTCAAATGACTAAAACTAAAAACCAGAAACTAAAATAACAGATGGCTAAGCTCAAATAGAAACTGAAATAATAAACTGAAATAAAGACTAAAAACTAAAGCTAGACAAAACTAACTCAATCAAACAAAAGACACGAAAACAAAATCTTAGCTGGAAAATTTAAGACTTGGATTTGCAAACTAATTTAAATTAAGACTCATAACTCTAATTGCTAAACTCAAAAACTGACTCAAAAAAATTACTAAACTAACATACTAACTAAATTAACCAAAAGGGAAGAATCAGAAATAAGAATCAAAACCTAATTTAAATTAAGACTCACAACTCTAATTGCAACCTAATTTCAATTAGGTCATCCCTGGCAAGGGCGCCATTTTGTTGTAGTGACTACGGCGCCATTTTGTTGTAGTGACTTTTAGGGATTACGGGAATTTGTTGAACCACAGAGATAGACTGAATTAAATTTAGGTTGCAAATGCGGTTTTAAAGCGTGAAACTAAACTAATTAACTAGCAGAATCAAAATTTTGTTCAAATGCTCAAATTTAACATCAGAATTGAAATCACAGTCTGAATCAATGCGCAAAAACCAAATTACATCTAACTCATAAATTAGCAACTAACATAATCAAAATTTCCAAGAAACAGAATCGAAATTGTCTAAGATGAAGAAATTATACCAGCTACTCAATACCAATCGAACCACCAGATCTGGCAGGGAAAGAAAATTGAACAGTAATTCCTTAAAATTTGCGGATACAAACTCCACAAAATACAAACCCAGATTTGCAGTAATCAACTGAACTCAATACTCCAAAAAGAAGAACTAAATTTGTAACTCAAATCTTGAACGAAATCAAATTACATAACCGAAAATTAAAACCTAAAACTAGAAGTAAAATTTTGAGGATGAAGAACTGAAAATTTAAACAAGAGAAACTCGAGACTTGCCCTTTTGACTGGTGCTCACTACTGTTCCGTTGCTCTCGCCATCACCTCCCTTTTAAAGCTTCTCGCCTCGGTCCTTTTCTTGGTGCTCCTTGAAGTCGTCTCTCAATCCAATTCCATCTCTAATTCTCCTTATTATCCTTTTACCCAAATCTGGGTTTTATTACCGAAGAGAAAAACAAGAAGAAGGGTTAGAGTTGGTTTAGGGTTTCGGTGGTATTGGAGCGTGAAGAGGAAGCAGCATGAGGTGAGGATGAGACAGCCTTCGTGGCCTTCGGACAACAGCAGGGGAACGAGGAAGAGGGGAGGAAGAAGATGAGGGAGACTGGGTTTCTTATGCCGTGAGAGAGCCGAAGAGGGAGATGGGTCTTGAGAGGCTTCGGTTACAAAACTTATTATATACGCCCTAAGGAACAGCTTTCTCGTGCACACCCCAGCTCTCACGCGCGGTGCAGAGCACGTTCGACTTTTCCCTTTTTTTTTTTTTTTGGTTTCGTTTGCATGCGCGACCCATTTTGTCTCTGCTACATAAATGCTATAATATTAATTTGTTAAGAAAATATTTACAAAGTTATGGATTGGTTCCTTGTAAGAGTACTACTTACTATATTTGAGGTCAGGGGTTTGAATCTTATTTCTAATATTTTCTCACTTGTATTTTTTATTTTTAACTTAGTTATTTTTGTAATGATTTTAAACCTTTAATTTTTAAGTATTTTTTACTCTTTGTATTTTTTATTTTTAACTTAGTTATTTTTGTAATGATTTTAAACCTTTAATTTTTAAGTATTTTTTACTCTTAATATTTTAAACAACGTTAAACATCAACAACTACTTTCAATATTTTAAAAAAATTGTATTATATAAGATATTTGTATTATATATTTATCTGTAATTTTATTATAAACTTTTGATTTAATGAACATTATTTTTTATTTTAATTGAACTTAATTAGTTGGTTAAGTTCTTGCCTTTTGAATATTGTCATCTAAGGTTTTAGTTTTTTGCGTACATTAGGATATTGTTCGGTATGTAATGGAACAAAATTTAGTGTTGAGCTTTAAATTTGTAGGTTAGTGTTTTTAGTATAATGTTTAGTGTTTTCTATCAAGTATTTTAGTGTATGGTAGAATAGTGTTTAGTGTTTGTCATTTAGTACACCTATTATATTTTTAATGATCTTTAGTGTATTTTTGCACGAGTGTTTAGTATTTTTTAATATAACTTTTAGTGCTTTTTAGTACAATGTTTAGTGTTTTCTATCAAGCAATTTAATGTATGGTAGAATAGTGTTTAGTGTTTGTCATTTAGTGTTACACCTATTATGTTTTCAATGATCTTTAGTGTATTGTTGCAAATTATTTAGAGTTTTTTAGTACAATATTTAGTATTTTCTATCAAACATTTTAGTGTATGACAGAATAGTATTTAGTGTTTGTCATTTAGTACACATATTATATTTTTAATGATCTTTAGTTTATTGTTACACGAGTGTTTAATGTTTTTTGGTACAATGTTTATTATTTTTAATGTTTGTCATTTAGTGTTACATCTATTATATTTTTAATTATCTTTAGTGTATTGTTGCACAGGTGTTTAGTGTTTTTAGTACAATATTTAGTGTTTTCTATCAAGCAATTTACTACATGGTATAAAAGTGTTTAGTATATGTTAGAATAGTGTTTAGTGTTTATCATTTAGTGTTACACCTATTATATTTTTAATGACCTTTAGTGTATTATTGCACGAGTATTTAGTGCTTTTTAGTATAATATTTAGTGTTTTTCAATACAATGTTTAGTATTTTTAGTGTTTGTCATTTAATGTTACGCCTATTATATTTTCAATTATGTTTAGTGTATTGTTGCATAGTATTTAGTGTTTTTTAGTATAAATTTTAGTGTTTTTTAGTACAATTTTTATTGTTTTCTATCAAATAATTTAGTGTATGGTAGAATATTGTTTAGTGTTTTTCATTTAGTGGTACACCTATTCTATTTTTAATAATCTTTAGAGTATTGTTGCACGAGTGTTTACTCGTTTTTTAGTACAATATTTAGTGTTTTCTATCAAATATTTTAGTGTATGATAGAATACTGTTTATTGTTTGTAATTAGTGTTACACATATTATAATTTTTAATGATCTTTAGTGTATTACTACACAATATTTAGTGTTTTTTAGTACAATATTTAGTGTTTTTTAGTACAATGTTTAGTGTTTTCTATCAAACATTTCGTGTTAAGATTTATATGAAGAATGATTTCCTTAGTTTTAATTTTCTATTGCATATTACAATGATGTTTTATATACAATACATTAGTTATTAGTGTATAATAGATTAATGTTTATTATTTAGTATATTTTTATGAATATTAAAGTAAATTTAGGTGAACATTAGTATATTTTTGTTACACACCAAACTAATTTTTAGTGAATATTAGAATTATATTTTTAGTAAATATTATATTTTTTTAGTGAATATTAAAATTTGAATTAGAGTAAATTCCTTTTTTAAAAAGTGAAAACTAAAAAGTGTATGTAAAAAAATATCCATGTATTTAGATTTTATTTCCTATACGGATATGATATATTAGTATTTTGTTACAAAATAAATTAAAAATTTGCTAGTGGGTTATTGGTAAGAGTGATAGTTTGTTATCGGAGAGGTCGGGGTTCAAATTTCATTGTAGCAAGTTTTTGGTTTTCGGCTACGTTAGGCTTTTGTTGCATTTGGGCCGGGGTGTGTACCGGGGCGCGCGTTTTTTTTTTTTGGCCTGGGCCTGGGGTGTGTACAATTCTGCTATACCCTAGGCTCCACCATATAGGAACTTCTTCGGTTGAGGGAGCAACACGAAGAAGAAGAGAGGTAGAGTCCGAGATGGAACTTGGTTTCTTCAAGTGGAAAGGTAGCAATGGAGAGTGAGAGAAATAGAGGCATGAAGGAAGAGATAGATGCTAGGGTTTTCTAGGTAGAGGATGAATAAAGAAGGAGAGATAGAGAGAAAGTAGGGTCTCCGGTGAAGCAGGGGTTTTAAGTGAGAGAGGTGGAAGGGGCTTAGGGTTTCAGCGGTTTTGGAGCCCAAAGCGGATGGAGGGGGAAACGGCCTCACGTGCATGGCGAGATGGGTAGGCGAGGGAAGAGAATTTGGGCTCGGTTTGGCCAAGCTCTAAATAACCGATCAATTCTTCAATTTTCTGCTTTTTTCTTACTTTTTGGGTTTTTTCACACTTCGTATAAAAATAAAATAAATTAGATTAAAAATCATAAATTAATAATTATTACGAATAAAATAAGATGTAAAATGGTATCAAAAATATCATAATTTTAGACTCACCTGCAGGGGATAAGATTGAAGCCCGTCTAGAAATCCCAAATCCAAATGACTAGAGCAAGTCAAACACACCAAATTGAAGAAGCTAGGGACAACAATCATGTCTTGATAGAAATGAACGTGAGAATACTTGAATTATGTCTAATATATTCATTTATGCTTTTTTTTACAATGTCGGAAACTCTAGCATCATTATGTGTCCAAATCTAGGAAACACTAAGATGATAAATAGAAAATATTAAAAATGAAAACTAGGAAATACTAAAATGATAACTAGGAAACACTAAAATGATAACTAGCAAACACTCGAATAATAATAAGATGATAACTAGCAAACACTAAAATGATAATCAAGAAACACTAAGGTGATTTCTAGCAAATACTAATAATTATAACTAACAAACACTAAAATGATAACTAGGAAACACGAAAATTATAACTAGCAAACAATAAACTTTATTATATAAAACACTAAAAGGGTACTACAAAAACACCGAAAAGGTACTATAAAAACGCTAAAAAGGTACTTTAAAAACACTAAATAGAATAGTGTTTAATACAACATGAACTAAATTGTGCTAACATCATTTTTTCTTTTTTTTTCAAACTGTATGCGGAAAGATTTTGAGGGTCCGATTACTTGGGCAAAGAACCGCATTAGTGCACTTTTGATTATTGGAGTTTTACAAAGTATCAAAAGAATCAACAAATTCGGAAAATGCGCAACTTATCTATAGAAATGTTTTCCGGATTTTTCGATATCGATACGTAAGTGTCCCAAACTCTAATTGAACTAAAGAAGAAGGAATCAATGGGTGGAAATGAAGAAACTACTACTTTGAAAGAGGATGATCATGAAGAATTATGGAGCAAACCTTTGGTAGTAGAAGACTTGATGGACATTATGTCAAAACTAGAGAAGACAACACAATCGAAGAAGACAAAAACAAGAGATCCGGACATCCCTTTATTCATATTGATTCCGGACTCACTACAAAAAACTCACGATTAGCGTCGGAATTTAGAGACCACAACAAAATTTGACTCTAATACCGACGAAATTAGCGTCGGATTTTAAAGAAGACACTATTTGAGTCGGATATAAAAATTCGACTCTATTAGTACCCGATTTTAGAGTCGGATATAAAATCCGACGCTAATTGGCGTCCGATAATTTTGTCCGACGCTAAATTTGGATGCTAACTCTAAAACATAGGCCTTCGGTGGCGCATTCACGGGACTCCACTTCGAAATCCCTAACTCTCTCCCTCCGACCCCTCCCCTAAACACGAAGCCCACTTCTATCATCTCCACCGCCGGCGTCTTGGCTCCTCTCTCGGCTTTGGTGTCTTCACTCCTCCTCGGCGCTAGTGTATTCATGAGCAGCTTGTTAGTGTAGGTCTTGAAACCCCGTACCCGGATTGCTTGGTTTTGATTGTTGGCGCTGGTTCGTCGACCTTTGTTTTCTCAAACGCGGTTGTAGACTCCAAATTTCCGGACACACGAAGAGATAGAGAGAGAGAGGGAGAGCGAGAGCGAGAAAGAGGTGGATGCCCTAGCCCGCTGAGCACGAAGAACCGAGATTACTTTTGGTTTGCTTAAAGGTATGGCTCGGAATTTCGCCTTCTTTCGTTGATTTTCTTCTCCTATCTTTCTCTTGTGCGAATTGATTTTGTTCTATCTAGGGATTGGTTGGATTTGTTGGTATCCTCTGTGACTTCGTTTGATTTCTCGTCGAGTTGTTCCATTGGGCCACCTCACTGCCCGGTTTAATTTCTGCTGAGGTATGGAAATTGTTACATCTTCATCTCAATCTCTCCCCTTTTCTTTTCGTATTTCTTTGCTTTTGTTGGTGAGGATTGATTCTGTTTTTATGTGCTTGTGATGTGGTGTCAAGGCATTGTGAAGGATAAAATTTGTGCCTTTTGATATTGAAGTCTGTTAATTTGGAAAATTTTGGCGTTGGTTGCTGATAAATTGCATAATTAAATGAGAAATTCGTGCAATTTGCTATTTTCATGACGTTTAAGGGTTTGAATTTTGATTGGAATCGATATGAAGCATGAGCTGCAAGTTCAAGCCTGATAACGAGATAAAAGGACTCGGTTAGATTGTACAGAGCAAGGAAAGGGTTAGGATGTTGTTTGATTTTCGTTGTATGGTGTCACTTGTCAATTGCGTAGAGGACTCGGGATATTGCATTGCATTGCATCTACGGATTCATTTTATGCCAAGATTTCTTGTTCCAAATATGCCCATTTCAAGTGTCATTCCTTCTTGTATGAAATTTCTTTTCTAATAGCCACCTGCAGCCTCAAAGATCTATTGTGTATAAAAAACTCACTATTACCGACTAGATTTTCATATACTTGTGTTCGGTAGAGTATAGGAGCTCTATTTAGGGCTACAAATGGATGCACATGTATAATTTATAGGACATCAAGTCCGATCCCCCCCACCTACACCCAATAGAAGTTGCTCGAAACCGTGGCCATGGGCCTAATTTTGATATAATTGCTTGAATATGACGATTTATTTTAGCAAAAGACAAATTTATATAACTATATTGGCTACTCTTACTTATTACTAATTTTAATTTTAATACTACAACTCAATTCAATCAAGGAATTTATCGGACACAACCAACTCAAATAAAATGCTCATGTATAATTTATAGGACGCCACTTGTTTGTTCTAGTGTTTGGGGGCGGAATTAGTGATGTATTTGTTTGTTATTCTTTTTAATTTAGAACGATAATTTGGATTTGAGAATTTGGGAGCCAAGAATCGAGTTGCTCTACCGAGTTGGGAAGTCATTAGGTATTTTCTCTCTCTCATCTCTCAATCTAGCTATACTATGAAGGAACCGAATTATCCGTGTTTTTGTTGTAATTAGAACTATCAAACTTCATGTCTATTTATCATTCTGATTTCTAATTTGTAATGCAAGGTATATCTTTCTGTTTGTATTTTAAATTTCATGTCTATTTATCTGTTTGTTGTTTTTTAATGCAAGGTGTATATATATATATATATATATATATATGCATTTTATAATGCTTAGAAAACCCGTTCAAAAATTTGTACATAACAAGGTATATCGGCAAGTTATACACATTCTCATGTGTATGGTGTTGATATAATACTTTGTTATGTACAAGTTTTTGAATTGTCCGTGTTGGACAGCTTTAAGAATCATATGGTATTAGGTTGTGCGATTACTAAATCCTTGCATACACTTTGATATATTTAAGGCGACAATTTCCATATGTTCTCTAGGTACTATTATAAAGATGTGGCGTGTAATGTCCGAGTGAATTATTTTACCATAGGCATTATTCATCTCATCTTTATAGATCGTACTTGGAGAACTAAGGGGAAATGTTGCTGAAATTTTGTCAAAGTATGCAAGGACGTAGTTGCACGATCTAATATTATATTATTCTTGAATGGGTATAGGACCACTTATCCTCGTAGAAAGATGTAGGGCATGCAATTGTCCTTATAAAAAATATAATGTAAAACATTACGCAAGTTTGATTGATTGGTAATTTTAAAAGATAAACATACTTAACTCTTTTAAAATCGTATGCATCTACGAGTAATTGAGACAAATAGAGAGTGGATGTATAAAAGGTTTGATGGAAAATACTTGAATAAGGAGTTCATTTGTAGGATAGAAGAGGAATTTATTCCATTTGCTAAACAAGAAGAAAGCTTCAAGAGGTCGAAGAAGATGAGGTGCCCTTACAAGTAAATGTGGCAACGTGCCTTTCTTAGATGAGGATACCGTGAAATTACATTTGTATAAACATGGGTTTCGCGCTAATTATTTTTATTGGGTTAACCATGGAGAGACTTACCCCGATTTAGAAGTGAACAATCAAGGGTCGTCAAATCCACAAGTTGAATCAATGCATAAAATGTTGATGGATGCATTTGGGCCTATGTCCTCAACATGGATTGATCATGAAAGTGTGGATGAAGAACCAAATGAAGATGCAAAAAATTCTTTGAAATGTTGGAAGCGGCTAAGAGACCTTTGTACGAGGGGTGTGATATGTCCTTATTGTTAGTAATTTCATGGCACATTAACATCAAATGTGAGTTTAATCTCCCAAATAGAGTTGTTGACAATTTGTTGGCACTAATGAAGGAAATTTGTCCACCTAATACTGAGATGACCGACACTTATTATTCTGCAAAGAAGCTGCTTGTCGCTTTGGAACTTCCACATGTAAGAATTGATGTTTGTCCAAATGGATGTATGTTATATTGGAAAGATAAAATTAATTTGGATATATGTGAGTATTGTGGGGTCGATAGATATAAGAAGAAGACATTGAGGGGTCAAGGTATTGAAAAGAAAGTACTAATATACTTTCCAATTGGGTCGAGATTACAAAGATTGTATGCGACGAATGGCATAGCGGCCAAATGAGGTGGCATTATGAAAATCCACGTGAAAGTGGGTCAATGGCACATCCATGTGATAGTGAAGCACTGGAAGCATTTCGATGTCACTTTCAAGGAATTTTCGCCGAACCCCACAATGTTCGATTAGGTTTATGTATTGATGGCTTCGCCCTATTTAGCAATTTTGGGCGGACGTACTCTTGTTGGCCCGTAATTGCGGCTCCATACAATTTATCACCTTGGTTGTGCATGAAGAGACAATTTATGTTTCTTACTTTATTGATTCCTGGCCCAAAAAGTCCTAAAGGGAAACTTGATGTTTATTTACAACCCCTCATTGAGGAATTGAAGCGATTGTGGGATGTTGGCCTTCAAACGTATGATGTTTCAAAGAAGAATAACTTTACATTGAAGGCAACACTTATGTGGACAATAAGTGACTTTCCAGCATATGGTATGCTTTCGGGTTGGATGACATCGGGAAATTAGTTTGTCCTTATTGTATGGAAAACATGAAGGTATTCGAGACTAAAACATGGGAAGAAGACCACATGGTTTGATTGCTATAGACAATTTCTTCCCAAAGGTCATCGTTTTAGGTCTAACAAGAGTGCTTTTCGAGGGTTGACCATTCACCTCCTCCTCCTCCTCTTAAAGGTGATCAAGTATGGGATTGCATGTGTATAATGCCTAACTCTGTTGATTATCATGGCACAATTGATGGTTACCTCGAGTCTCACAATTGGACAAAGCGAAGTATATTCGGGAATTGCCATATTGGAAAGATCTTCTCATACGTCACAATTTAGATGTCATGCATGTCGAAAAGAATGTGTTTGATCAAGTAATCAACACAATTATGGATGTAAAGGGAAAAACTAAGGATGACATCAATGCAAGAAAGAATTTAGCCACTCGTTGCAAGCGTCGAAAACTAAACATTTAGACTACTCGAACATGCTGATGGAGGACGAACCGAAACTGTTCTCGATGCTCCATATGTTATAGTAAAGAGGCAAGAAAAGCTTTATGTGAGTGGCTAAAACAATTAAAGTTACCCGATGGATATGCTAGTAATTTAAGTCGATGTGTTGATGGAAAAAATGCAAAGTTGCATAATTTGAAAAACTACAATTGTCACATCCTTATGGAGCAATTATTACCCATAGCTTTGAGGGAATTATCGCCTCCAAATGTTTGGAAAGTCCATACGAATCGAGCCAATTCTTCGGGGATTTATGCGCCGCTCATTTGTGAACGGAGGATATACTCCGATTAGAGGCAAATATCCCTAAAATACTATGTAAGATGGAGATGATTTTCCCTCCAGACTTTCTTCAATGTGATGGAGCACCTTCCTATGCACTTACCATATGAGGCTAAAGTGGGTGGACCCGTTCGAGTATAGATGGATGTATCCCTTTGAAAGGTATCAAGTGATTTTTATCAAGTTGTCAATTAATATTTCATAGTGATGATAGTAAATATTTATACTTATGGTGCAGATTTACGTATCATTTAAAGAAGAAAGTCGACAATGAAGCTCGTGTTGAACCGTCCATATGCAATGCATATTTAACGAGAGGAGATTTCAAATTTTTGTGCCGCTTACTTTGAGCAAAATGTTGACACAAAAACTAGAGATCTTGGGCGAAATGTATATCCTCATATAGAGGAGAATCAAGGTGAACACATTTCGAGATGACTTCTCCTTTAATGTCGGGTATGCCCCAGGTGAGGGACGTATGAGATACCTTGATCAATGCGAGTATAATGCAGCTCATGCATACATTCTTCAGAATTGTGAAATATTAGAGGATTATGAACGGTACGACTATCAACTTGAATGATTTTGTCATATATTATCTTTTCAATGATAACTAACTAATAATAATCATTTTCCCCAACTAAGGCAATTTGAAAATAAAATAATCACACTACATCCACGTGTTAAGAAAGATGAAGTATGGTGTAAGTTTGATAAAGAATTCCCAAAATGGTTTCGAGAGAAGGTTAGTAGTTTAATGTTGTGTTGCATTGGTTAAATATGTATTCCATTTTCATTAACTTATACTTTAATGGCGTAGGTTTTTCATTTGAATGAGAACAATGGAGTAATTAAAAGTTTGGCACTTGGTCCAAAGAAGGATGTGCATATTTTTAACCATTATTACATAAATAATTACAACTTTCACACCCATAAATACGGCCAAAACAAGGCCGGTATGAACTATGGGGGCATCCGTGAAAGGGGTAGATGACGTTCATTATTATGGCATTCTTCAAGAGGTGATTGAGTTAGAGTATATTGGGGATTCTCGTTCTTACAAGACGGTTTTGTTCAAATATGAATGGTTTGATTCTATAAGGGGTATTAATATACATGAACAATATAAATTAGTAGATGTCAACTATACAAAGAAGTACCCAAAGTATGATCCATTTGTATTGGCATCCCAAGTTATTCAAGTGTATTTTACCTCTTATCCAAGTATAAGGAACGATAGAAATCAATGGTGGGCGGTGCTTAAGATAAAACCAAGATCAACCATTGAAGCACCACTCAATGATACAACATTCCAAGAGGATACTAATGATAATCCTCCTACTTTGTGTGAGTTCGAAGGAGTCCAAGAAAGAGTTGAAAATGAACTTGAGGACATAAGTGAAGAGGATAATAATTTTGAAGGGGAGGCGGATGATGACAGATCGTTTATTGTATAATGACATTGATGATGACATTGTAGCTAATGATGATGATGATTTTGAAGTAATATAGTGATCTCGTGACATTAATAACCAAATGATTTATGTTATGCTTTTGATTTATGTTTTGATTTTATTGTGTATATTAATTTAGTTTTGAACATATATACTTAAATCTTCTTATCACAACATTATTCGTTGTATATACAAGTATGCCTCGAACAAAAGGTTTTGCGCTAAATCATGGTGCGCCTACTTCGGTTCCGATTCCAATGTTGGGGCCGATCAAGCTATAATCCAGGCTCAATCATCATCATCACAGGGAGATAGCTCACAACAAGGGGCAGCTTGTAGGAAAAGAGTTTTGGCAAAGGATGATGATAACTAGTGGTATGTATCGGTAATTTTGTTTATTTTTCGTATTCTTTGGGTACTTTTAACTTAATAATTTTATTGCAGGTTCACTAAGTCGAAGTTGTCACGAGCTATATCGGATGATATCAAGAGTTTCTACAATGGCCAGTGCACATGTTTATCAAATCTCCCTAAAGAAGAACTACAACTTTTGTGGAGGACTTTTGAGGTGAAAAGCTTGAAAACGATTGGATATATATGAGTAGTTTTTAATATTCTCAATTTATGTTTGGTAATATTTTTGTAAAACAGGGCAAGTATACTTGGGCTCCAGAACTTTCTCAAGAAGTCTATGCAAAGTGGAAGAAGAAAGTTGGTAAAAATTTGAGGAACTTAGCGAGCAAGGCTGGAAAAGGCCCAATGATAAACCAATAACTTGGTTGTTAGATGAGGGCGAGAGAGGTTGAAGGGCCTAAGAAGTACCTCTGAATTTCAAAATAAATATGCCCAATGCTTCAAGAATAGGACAGAAGGCCCAAAAGCAGGAACCTTACATAGCCAAGGGTCGGTCTCAACCGCGAGATCTCGCAGTCCAAATGGTATAAACTCTAGTATTTTGGTTTTCTTTCATTTTTATACACATAATTTAGTTTGTGTAACTTTATTGCATACTTTGTATGCCTAGATCAAGGAAGGGAAGAATCCTAGCCCCTCTGCATTGTTTGTGAGGAGTCATAGATCAAGGAAGGGAAGATGCTCAATCCGGAAAGGTTTTCGTCGACGACCAGGTCCAAATATCGGTAGGTAAGAATATTATCTCCATAAACCTTTACAAGCAAATATAGTGAGTGAGCATTCAATTGTAGGGGATATTCAATATATCCATGATTATCAATATTGAATGGACAATGGATGCTTTCTTTTTGCTTGGAAAAATATGAAGCGATTAGAGTCGGCGTGGTATTCGAGGAGGGGACAAAGAGGCAGAGACCCTCTACTATGAGATATCGGGTGGGTGGAGTAAAAATCAACCATCTATGGATTAGGTAACTCCGCAACAATGTTCTACGAGAAACCTACTACCTCGACATCCTCTACAGGTGCTACCTACAATTCCTCGGCTTATTCTCGGCTACAATTACAACTTCAATCAACCCAAGAACAACTTGATCAGCAAAGAAAATTAAGCGAGAGTCATCAAAAGCCATGGAAGAGCAAACAAAAATGGTCGAGAGTCAACAAAAGGCCATGGAAGAAGCAATGAAACTCATTCAAAACCTCCAATCACAAGTTGACAGGATGTCCGGTGGTTCTAACTAATTTCTTAGCATGGTTTGTTTATTGAACTTTGAATTGATTTGTTGGATAAAATTATTATATAACTTAGAACTTAATTGCGAATGTTTGTTGTTTTTATGAATACTTGGTGGTTTGTGGATGATTACGCAAAGAAAGAATCACAATGTATTTGTGTATTCGTGGATTAATGTGTATAGAAAAAGTAAGAATTTTATGTAAATGTTTTGCAGAAATATATGTAAAAAGGGAATACCAAATGTAAAAGAAGCTTCGGAAAAATAACCGAACATTTTGTGTTGGATTTTAGCGTCCGACCCTAATCCGACGCTATTTGAGTCAAAAAATCGACACTAAACTCAAAAATCGGACGCTAAAATGAAGAATAGCTTCAAAAAACAGAATGAAATTAGCGTCGGGCACAAAATCCGACACTAATTAGCGTCGGATGACAAAGTCGGACGCTAAATTTTTAGCGTCGAGGTTTTCTGCGTCGATTTTTATCTCGACTCTAACCCGACAGCTAAAGACGATTAGCGTCGAATTTTCCTTATTTGGCGTCCTATTTTGTCCGACGCGAATTTCTTGTTTTACTATAGTGACTCTCAAACTCCCGATATCAACCCTCATTATACGGAAGGAAAAGAGGTTAGGGTGTGAAAATGGTTGTTGAGGAAAGAGTCCTCGGATATATTTGCCCTTAAAGTGTTTGAGAAATACGGTTTTCCCCCAATTGTTTTTCCGTTTATTCATGCCATTAATTAAGTAAAACAATGCAAAATTTACCTTTTGGGCCCACAAAAAGTGGTTTTAGTTGATTTTTAACTATTTTTCAGTTTTTTTTTAGCTAGGTTTCGTTTTGGGCAGCATTGGGCGGGTAAAAAAAAAAGAAAAATTTGAAAATGTTTTTGTATTCGCTCGAATGACTTTATTTCCTATCAATCTATTCACTCTTACCAAGTCACTCATCATCATCTCCCTCCCGCTCGCTCCCTCTCTCTCTCTCCTTCCCTCTGTTCTCCATTAAAACCCTAAATTTGAAGCAACGATCGTGAAGAAAGACGAAGAAGAAGGGGTAGTCATTTGCGAAAATTACAACAGCGAAGAAAAGGAGGCTTCGAGGCTTCTTCAATTCCGCTAATCTTCGGGTATTCTCCTTACCAAGAATGGTGAAACGTGGGTTTTGATTTCGAAAAATCATAATAAACAAAGAAATTGAATGTGGATTGTTGGAATGAGTTTATTTTTCTAAAGCATGCAGTAAAAACTTGATATTTATTCAAAATTAAGCGGTTGTTGTGTGAATGTGGGATTTCTCTCTCTCTGTTTTTGGGTGAAAGTACTTGATTTTTTTAATAAAGTTTGGGTTTTTTGTAATGACATTATGTTGTTGATGTATTATAATTTCGTATAATTTGTATCCGGATGTCCGTGAAGGTTGGTGTGGTTATAAATCATGGTGGGGAATTTGAGCAAGGGTTATTTTTAGTATATCGTGAGGGGGAATGCTATGTATATCCGGATATGGACCCCGATTATCCGAGTATGGATGACATAAAGGAAATGGTTATAAAGTTAGGGTACTCGAGAGGAGAGAATTAAAATTGTGTACTACTGTAATCCGAGATAAACCTTTCGCGAGAGAGTCTTATAGCCATTGAGAGAGATGAACAAATTCATGATATACTTGCTATTATTGAACAACGAGAATTTTTTGAGTTGTATGTTGAACATAATGATGCGAGTTGATGATTGTGGAAAGAATAGAGGTAAGGATGTTGAAGATGATGGTGAGTTTATAAAGGGTGATGGAACCACCCCTTTTGTTGACCTACAAGGTTTGTCGGATGATGATAATTGGGTGAATTCGAGAGGATGAAGATGATGAAGAGTATGTTAAGGTTAGGGAAGAGAAGAAAAAATTGAGGGAAGATCGTTGTGAAAAATATGTAGTTGATTAATGAGAACAATGCAAGCTGCAGATACACCTGACTTAGAACATGAATCGGACTATACAGAGAGCCCTTCATCCGAGTCAAGTGATGAAAATCAAGGCTCAAGTAACGGAAAGAAAAAGAAAAGGATAAAGTACCCTAGATATAGAGGCGAGGCAGCACTTTAAGATTACGAGTTGGAGGTTGGGATGTATTTTGTTGATAAGAAAGAATTTAAGAAAGTCTGTGGATGATTATAAGATATTTAGAGGATACAATTTAAAGGTTGGAAAAAGTGATAAGGGTAGGTTGAATTACCACTTGCTCGGTTGAGAATTGTGAGTGGTATGTTCATTTTTCTTACTGTGGGACAACTAAGTGTTGGCAGATTAAAACTATGAGAACACCACATACATGTATCCTATTTGGTGTGGAAGGGGGAAGACAAGGATGAACAACTGCGTGGCTTGCAAGTGAATACACGGAGACTTTTAGGGTTATGCCTACTTTGAGGGTAAGGGCTTTTTAGGAGTTGGTTTTGAGGGAAAGAAATTACATGCCCTTGGAGACTATGTGTTTAAGGGCTAGGAATTTGGCATTGAGAGTCATTGTTGGAGATTACAAAGAACAGTTTGGACTATTAAGGGATTATGCATATGAGGTATTCAAGCGAACGGTGGGTAAACAATCAAGTTTGCAACAACCAAAACTCGGGAGGGGTATAATTTGAAATCATTGTACATGTGTGTGGGGAGCTCGAAGAGAGGATTCTTAGCAGGGTACAGGCAGGTTTTATCACTTGATGCATGTTTCATTAAAGGACCATGGAATGATCAAGTGTATGTGGCTGTAGGCAAGGATACAAATAATCGGATGTACCACGTAGCTTGGGGTGTATCTCGGGTGGAGGATGCTTGCTAGTTGGACATGGTTTACCAAGTACTTAATTAAAGACCTGCATATTAGTGATGGGGATGGTTGGGTTATCATATCCGATCAGCAAAAGGTTAGTATTATACTCAAATATTGATTGATTTACTTACAATTCACCTGCTTGCATTTTTATATAATGTATTACTAACATTGTTTTCTTAATAGGGTCTTACGGATGCTATTTCAACGCTCTTGCCAAAATGTGAGCATAGACTTTGTGCTAGACATGTCTATGCAAATCATAGGAAGACCAGGAAAGGATTGGTGTATAGGAATGCCTTTTGAAATCTTGCTAAGAGCACAAACGAGATGCGGTTCAATAAGTATAAGCAAGAAATCCATGACTTAGACCTCGCTGCATGGAAACATTTAGAGAGAAAGGATCCTAAACATTTTTGCAAAAGTTTCTTTTCCACCACAGTGAAGTGTGATTCTGTGGATAATAATATGGCAGAAATCTTCAATGGGAGTACTTGTTGCAGCTAGGTACAAGCCAATTTAGACAATGCTTAATGATATTTACAATTTTGTGATGAATAGGATTGCTAAAAGACAAGGATGGGCTGCAACTTTAGATCATCCAATCTGCCCTAGAATCATCACTAAGCTCCAAGCCAAAAAGATCAATCTAGATTTTAGATTGCACTGAGGGCTGGAAATGGGTTATATAGTGTTAAGCATGGGATGGAAGGGTTCATTGTGGATATGAATGAAAAAGTTTGTTCTTACGGACATTGGCAACTAAGTGGCATCCCATGTCCCCATGCTATATCAGTTATGAGGCTTGAGAGGTTAGACCACTGTGAACCATGTTCATGAGTGTTACAAAGCTGAGTTGTTGAGGAACACATATGCACATACTCTCCATCCCCTTAATGGGAAGGACACGTGGGAAAAGGCAGGTGGGGAGGCAATCACCGCACCAAAGTTCAAGTTTAGGAAGAAATTGAATCAATTGTGGAAAAGGAGGCTTGAAGAAGGAGAGAAAAAACAAGCAACAAAGCATCTAAGAGAGGAGGTGTAGTGCACTCGCTCTATCTCGTGGTCAAGAAGGGCATAACTCTTTGACATGCCCTCATAAGGTATCCCACTCTAAGTTCATGCTGAATTTTGATATTATGATATCTATAATGTTAGTTATACACCAATCTTCAATGACAGGCTGCACTCTGTATATGCCAAAAAAGGAAGAGACACGAGAGGGGCCATCAAGAAGGACAAATCCAAGGACACAAAAGCGATCGAGTGCCAAGGGTGCACAAACAGACTAAGTTGCAAGTATGGTTAGATATTTTAATGAATTCGGTTATGAATCTTCTAGTTGTCACTTATCAAATTAAATTATCTTCATTCAAGTGAGAAGACCATCATTTACCCCTGTTGCAGATGCCTCATCTCGGCCCAATCCCTGTGTTCCTCACACAAGATTCATCTGTCCCTGTTTTCCAACTTCTCGACCAACTGAGTTGCTCACACAAGAATCATCCGCCCTGCCCATGTTTTGCCAAATTCCGAGCGGACTCGAACATGTCAACGAAGAAAAAGACCTCAGCTCCTGTTGTGCCAATTGCAAAAGGGAACCCTTCACGGAAGAAAATAAAGAAAAGCCCTTCAAAGACAAGGTCATCTTCTTCCACTTTAATGTCACCTTTAAGAAGATCTAACAGGATGAGAAAGGCTTTATTTCCAACTAAGACATATATTGTCATCGATGAATGACAAGTGTTGGCAAATGTACTAGGAAATATGTAGTAGGGTAAACTGTAGATATATTATCTTTTGGACAGACATTGTTTTTAGACTGAATTGCTCAATGTTCTTTTTGGACAGACATGTACAAAATGTATAGTACATGTTGAGTTGTGATTTTTTGGGTATATGCTTCAATGCTATCTACAGGGGTAGACACTCGAAATGCTCGATGTCATTTTTTGGACAGAACTAGCAATGACAATGATATTGCCTAAGTTGTGAACTTTCACCGATTTGTGATTATGCTCTCCAGGATGTTAATTTTCGGTTATTGATTATGTATATGCTTCAATGCTAGTTATCATCTTCAACTTCAATGCTGCAGGGGTAACATATATTCTCACATATCATATTCCAAAATATGTCTCCTAATTGCACCTGTTGTGCCACAAGATCGTTTAACTTTCAGTATTAAAATGCTCATTTCATAAATTATAAACAAACATAAAACAAATTATGTATTAACCATAAAAGATTTATATGAATCAAACTTCGGGTTTCATTCCATATGATCATGACTACAACAGATTAGTCCAAAATACATTGACTTCCCACCCCCAAAAGATACATTTCTTAAACAAAAAAATTTACAATTCACCTAAATCGGATCAAAATTTTCACATGTATTCTCCAAAATTCACAAATCCCTCCAACACAAAATATATTATCCTAAATTAGATCCTCTTACCCATTCCTAACTCACAAATGCACCTACCAATAGATACTCTTCCCTTTCACAACTAACCTAAAGACAATGGCAATCACAACACGGAATAACATCATCGGAATCATAAAAATCCTCTCTCTGTTCACATATCCATTGATCTCCATTTTCAACTTTTTATTCTTCCTCTTCAACTTCCTCAATTCCTCTATTTCTACTGTTGTTCATCGCTTCAAACTCCGCAGTTCTTCGAGTATCTTGACTAAGAACTTCATTTTGCACAATCAACCCTACTACCATCGATCTTATGTGGTCACAAAGAGAGTCATCCACCCATTCAAAATAATTGCAACCCCAACCATTTCATACCTCTTGCACCTCCGAACCTCCTCACAGGATTCTTCGTTGTCATGCTTGTCAAAATTATGCATTTCTTTCCACATTTGCATCGCCTCCGACAATATGAAAACAGGGGACAAGAACGGCATGCATGAATTGGGCTTCAAGCAGTGGAACTTGACATTTTTCACTATAAATGTGGTCGATTTTGGATGAATTACGAAACCCCTAAACCAATTTCTAAAATCAACTTTCCCCTTCCCCAATTCTCTCTCCCCTTCTCTCTCAAACCCTAGCCCCTTTCAACTTCGAAAACCCCGGCATTTGGAGGGAAGTACCTAAATGCTTCCTCTAGCCTTTTACTTCCCAATATATGACTAATCCTCGCCCGAAACATGCCCAACGCTGCCCAAAACAAAAGCTGCCTAAAAAAGCTGAAAAATAGTTAAAAATTGGCTAAAACCATTTTTTGTGGGCCCCAAGGGTAAATTTTGCATAGTTTTACTTAATTAATGGCACGAATAAACGGAAAAACAATTGGGGGCAAAGCCGTATTTCTCGAATACTTTAGGGGCAAATATATCCGAGGACTCATTGAGGAAATGGTGAGAACAAAGAGAAAACACCCAACTCGCCGTAAAGCGAGTAAATCTCCTTTTCAAATACGTTCAACTCCGTTGACTTCTAATCTTTCTAATGAAGAAAGGGTGATTAGTGAATATCTCTTCAGGTATATTCTTGTTTAAATTTAAAGACATTTAAAGACATTAACATATATATATATATATATATATATATATATATATATATTGATGCTTGACCTAATTTTGGTTGTTATTTTCTTTTTATTTTAGTGAACCAATGTTCGATGCATGGGGTTTAACAGGCGATCAGCATGCATTTCAATTTCTTGCCCCTGTAAAAGAAATCAACATCCATATTATATCAATTTGGTGTAGAATGCTCAACAACAAAGAACATTTTAACAATTTGTTGTCCGATGCACCCATTTCAAGATTTTTTTCTTCCATTGGAAATTTTTGTAAGTATTCACTTATATATCTTATATACATGCAATATTATTGGTAATTAAGTTATTTTCTATCCTATTGTAACTAAGTTTATGAACATCACTTAGTGTTATTTAGAACATCATTTAGTGTTACTTAATAATATTCTATAAAACATTAAAAACATACTATAAAAACACTAAAAAGATCGAGTGTTTGCTAATGTGCAAAAATGTAGACAATATTATGCAAAAAACCAAAATTGTTTTATAAAACACTAATAATGTTCTTTAAAAACATTAATCAGATTTGTGTTTTTTAATAAAGGTATAATGTCTCATGTTCCGCATATATCTTATAAAACACTAACATGTCTTAACTTTTTCAAATCACAAATAGTTCTTTGATCTTCACAAACAAGCACGGTTGAATAAAGATACAAAACATTCAGCAACATCCTGGATAAGGAGTTCGAAAGATGCAAATGGATTGACATAAAAAAAAAAAAAAAAAGTTGACAAGGTAAAAAGGATTAATTTTACTTTTATTGTTGAAAAACACAACCAATTTTTTTATTTTTTTTTTTTTACTGTGAGTAACTATGATGTTTTTTATATTGTCTTAATAGGTGGTGACTCCAATATGGCACAAACAATACTTGTTTGTGTATATGTTTTTAATCTAAAGGACTAAAATATGAAATCATTGACAACATGTTGACCAAACAGAATTATGTTAATGCTTACGGTCCTTTACATACCGAAATGGTAAATCCTAATATTATTTTTTATATGTTGATGATTAACTTTAATGATATTAGTGAAACTGAATTAATTGATATCATGTGTAGCAATTTGCCGTATACAAATTTTTGGAAGAAAAATATCACCCAAAGCCCCACATTCTTCAAGACCTTGAACCACAACGATTAAAGATGACCTAAAGAACAACATCAAATATTGTAGATTGTGGTATTTTTTATATAAGGCATATGGAAACATATTTTATGGATGAAAAGAATTGGAAATCTAGATTCAATGGCAAAGATGTAAGTATTTCTCACTCGTAAATTGACTTTAATTATTAAGTTATAACTTTTGATTCATTTTGCTTTATTAATTTTTGTAGCAATCAAGGTTGAATACTCTACGAGTCGGATATTGCCATGACATCCTAATGGTCAAGGATAACAAACAACGGCAAGTCATTCTCAAGAAACCAATTGAACTCCACGAAAAACTACTTGCAAATGCTCGCCACCGATAGACCACAAATGTAGATTGACTGGCATATTGTGATATTTTAATAGATTGAATGTATGAAATTGTTGGTTGTAAAAAACTATATTAGTGTTTCTTTGGATACTATTTAGTGTTTTTCATAATAGCATTTAGTGTTTTACTACTATGCTGCTTGTAAATACCATGAATTGATTGTGCTAATCTTTGTTAAAAGAAAGTGTTAATCCTAAATATCACAAATTTTTGTTATATGTTCAAATATAGTAGGTTAAAATATTTCATTTGAAAACAAACTCAAACACTAAAAATGCTAACAAAGAAATACTAAAATGATTATTAGGAAACAATAAAGTGACTACTAAGAAACACTAAAGTTTGTTCTCGAAACACTAAAATGGTACTACAAAAACACTAATTAGAGTAGTGTTTACTTATATGCTTGCTTATAAATAACATGACATGATTGTTATATGTTCAATATAATAGGTCAATAAAGTCATCTGAAAAACAAACATTAAAATGATTATTAAAAAACACTAACATGATTGCTAGGAAACACTAAAAGCATTACGAGGAAACAATAAACTTTCTTCTATAAAACACTAATTTAAAAAGTGCTATAAAAATATAAACGAATTAGTGTTCTCTAAACACTAAAATGATTATTACGAAAAATTAAAATAGCTAATAAGAAACACTAAAATGATTATTGGGAAATACTAAAAGCTGTTTCTCAAAAAACATTAAACAGATTAGTATTTACTACTCGTACTTCTTGTAAATAGTATGAATTTACTCGTGAAATATTAAATGTTAATGCTAAAATGTGTTGATTACTAGTATGTTCAAATATAACATGTCAAAAAAATCATCTCGAAGCAAAAACACTGAAATGATTGCCGAGAAAACACTAAGTTTATTACTAGTAAATACTAAACTTTGTTTTATAAAACATTAAAAAGGTAATACAAATACTAAACAGATGAATGTTAATCTTGATCATAACACTAAAAAAGATATAGGCAACACTAAAGGTATAATGAGAAACAATAGTGTAAACAAATACAAAACGAGTGCTAGGTGGTATAAACATTAAACAATATTAGTTTATAACTAATTTCATAAAATCATGACAATTTAAAATCAATAGCATTAATCCTTTTGGGCGTGCTTAATGTATTGACTTGTCCTTCTTCAAGCAACATGCTCAACAGTCTATGCATTCCATCTGCGGCTGCATTAATACGTGAAGTCGAAGTGGATGTTGCATTAATTAATGAAGCATTAATCGGTGAACTCGAAGTGGATGCCTCATTGTGCTGCACAAAAAAAGATCACAAATTATTGAAGAAGTAGATGCAGGAAAACATAAATATCTTGATTACTAGCATGTATTAATATTAAATGTCATGATTACTATATGTTCAAACATAACATGTCAAAAAAATCATCTCAACTACAAACACCGAAATGATTGCCGGAAACACTAAATGATTACTACTAAACGCTAAAATTTGTTCTAAATAACACTAAAAAGGAACTATAAAAACATTAAACTTTGTTCTACAAAAATAACTTTTTAAAAAGATAAAATAAAAAGCACACCTATTCGAGAACCGAACTAGAATTATTATTTCAGGCATCTTGGATTTTCTTAACTTAATAACTCGGTTGACAATTTTCTCAACGGTGCTTTTCCTTCTCACATTCCTTTCCCCTTTTTTTCCTTTAACTAACAGGGTTGTGAACCACCACATTATTAGTACTTCTTTGCCCTTCTTTATTAGAAAAAACATCCACGGTAGAAATATTCTCAATTGACAATTCTTCTTTGAACTTCTAGAATGTTTTTTTAAATTCCGCCTTGAGTTAATGTTTCCCTCAATAGCGAACAACAAATATCAAACTATTTGAGCAATTCACTTCTTCAAATTGATGAAGACAACATTATATGCCGAGTATTCAAGATGCAATCTATTGCAGGTCACGCTTCTCCTTGTCCACCTCTTTAGTATATATTTGTCGGGAATTTTCCTAACACACTTCACATTATATATCCTCAAAATATGGTGACATAATATACCAACTTCAATAAATTTGTTGCAATCACAAGAGATAGTGTGATCACTAACATCAAAAGTGGTACAAAATGTTCACCGATTATCATCGCGATTCTCTATCACATGATACACCTCGGTAGTGCTTGAAATATTTTTCTCGGATATGTGAAGATCTTGTCGCAGCCTTCTCCCAAGATATACTCATCCTGAAAAACCTTATACATATTTATTATATAAATCCGATTAGCTTGTCTGTAAATAGGCAACGTGAGGTAAGTACATATGACAATATCCTTCCTTGTTGCTGACATTATCATCCCTCTCCTTTTTCCTCCGATTCATCGACAACATCCGAGAAAATGTTGTAAAAATCAAACAACCCAACTAATTTGCTCAAGCGCCTTGATAATGAAGAGTTTGTACTCTCACTCCTTTGAGAGGATAAAACTCCTCTTGAAAAATGAGTCTTCGAAAATGCAAGTACACCATTTTGTCTTGATATTGTACGACCTTACATCCAAGGATGATCGGCACAATTGAACTTAGTCACTAATATGCATAAGAAAAACAGGCGTGAACTTTAGTGTAGAATTACATAAGGTGCATGTAGTTGACTTATGTGTTTAGTGTTTTTATCTTTTTCCAATGAAGATCAAACTCTTCAACTCGTATGATGAGATGTTGGAAAAACTTCAACTATTGCATTAGCTATTGAAGCAGCTTGGACGAGTCATGATTATCATTGGAGCAATGTCGCCTATAGATTGGAGGAATGTCTTGAACAACCGAGATGAAACTCTCAATTTTTTCATTCAACGTAAATCCATATCCAACCATTGTATTTCTTGCATGGTGGTTCATACAAGCAAAGGGCGCACAAATCATATTGTACTTGTTTGTGTGGTATGTAGTGTCAAACACTAACAAATCCCCAAAAAGAACATAGTTGCCTTTCATTTGAGAATCCCTCCAGAAAAAACTCACTTAATGATTAACGGCATTCAACTCAATAGTATAAAAATCTTTTTCCTTAAGAACTCTTTCGGAGAATGTATCTACCAAATGTTTGGTATCTCTACCTTCCAAAGTCTTCCTATCCTCTTTTACCAAATTGTTATAAACATCTCTCTTAGTAAACCTAAGGGCATGAGATCATAATGTGTCATTTTTCAAAATGCGGAATACTTGTGTTGGTTTTCGAGCTACTTTTCCTCATTTTCCTAAAATAATCAACATGAGCTTTCTCCATTTTCCTATGAGACCTATGCAAAAACATTTCGTCACTTGACATGAAGACATGATTTTGCTTCATCACATGATTGATGCATACCCAATTGTCAAACTTTTCAAGACGGAAAATAACCCTTGTTGCACAATCATTTTGCGTGTTTCTCTTTGAATATTTTTTACCTTCTTTTGCCGATCTCTTAACTCCTCGCCTAGAGCAATACATGTGTCTCTCTCTTACAACATCAATTTTTCCTTTATACTTAACATTCCCGGGACGAACACCAAAACCAATTTTGAATGTATATTCGAGTGTATAATTCTTCAACATCTTCCAATGATTAACATTCTTACCAAGAAACTTTGACTCGATTACCATTTTAAAGAAAATGTAACATAAGTATTTGATAGAAAATACTAAATATTATACTTGTAAAACGCTAAATGTATGTATTTGTATAAGCGTGAGTGATAACACTCGCTTTTTAAAACTTTATACTTTATATAATCAATCATACTATCACTAACAATAAATTTGTAGCTTAGTGGCTAAGATCGAAGTTCAGTAGCACATAGGCTTCAAATTCAGTTCCCTCTTCCTCAATATATTTAATACTGCCTTCAGTAACTCATTTGACCCAAAAAAGGTTAAAAAATTGCCAAGTAAATATTTTTTTGGGTGCATATGAAGCGTAAATGTTAATGTAGGTAATATTTGAATCTAAGATTGATTTTACTAATTATATTAGTTGGCACCAAAATCATTAGGAAATAATTTTAGTTTAAAAATACTAATCAACGTAGAAGGGTATGGGTTTAGTTATCATTCCTAAGCTCCAAAAATCTTATCCTACGAGGAAAATATATTGCAAATAAAAATATAGTGAAGGATCTCAAAGTGCTTCTCTGTTTTCTCTCTCTTTCCGCCTCCTCTTATCTCTCTCCACCGATAAACTTTGCGAAACAGAGAAACGCTCACTTCTTCTGATCACTCTCGGCCTTGTTTATGGCCCGTGAGCCGTTTTCGGTGGTCACGAGTTTGAATCCCATTGGGCGCAAATTGGATATTTTTTTGGCCGCATTAATTCAACCTCTCTTCCTTATCTTTCTCCTCAATTTCAAAGCCCTCCCAGTCGCGCATTCGCCCTCCGCTCTCTGCCTTTCTCCCTCGACGACCGTCTTGACCACTACCAGCTTGGTCAGTCGACACCGCCCGCCCGCCTACGGACGTATGTAATGGAAATTCTTCCTCTTCTTACTTCTTACTTTAATTCAAGTAATGTTTAGGATTTTGAATTTTTGAATGAATTTTACACTCCCAGTCTCCATCCGCTCTCTGCCTCGCCCTCTATCCCTTGACCGTCGGCGTCGGTCTGTAAATTTTACCGCCTCATGTTGCCGCCAACCTGCCTGTGCCACCGCCATTGCCCACCGTCTACTGAGTGACTGAGCCCTGAGGTGCAATTTCTTCCTCTTCTTTCTTTAATTAAAGTAATGGTTAGGACTTGGATTTTTAATTTTTAAACTAATTTAAAATTGAGTGAAATGGAAGGTGTGTAATTTATGTATTTATTGTTTGGACTTTGGTTGGATGAAATAATAGGTTTGATTTTGATTCGAATTTAAGAATTGGGCAAAGTACATATATACATATATGCCGAATTTGCTGATTAGAGAGTAATATGCGTAATTGGTTTGATTTTAAGTGTACTGAGTATATATATACATATATGTGGAGTAATATCATGTTTCACTTTCAAAACGTGAGAACTTGTCGAGGAAAATTGTAACGTGTTAATTGTGTAATTTTATTAATATGACTAGTTTTAAAATTTTCAAACGTATGTGTTTGATTCCCAACCCTCGTTGCTTTTTTCCCATAGATCCGCCTATCGTACCATGCTTTTGTGCTTGAGGGTGTACAATATAATTTTTGTGCTCTCCCTATGTAGTTTATTATCCTATCTTTTGTAATGACAAAATTTTTGTTATCAGTTCGGTGATAGGGGTAGTGTGGAGGTAATTTTTTTCGGTGATACATTTGAAGGTATTAATAGTATTATATATGGTCACGAGGTCGAGCATGAGTTTATCAGTTTGTAAGAAATAATTATCTTCATCCCCATTGTAAAACACCTAAATTAAAATTCAGGAGGTCTTGCAATCCATAAAGTTCATGTTTTAGCCTACCAATGTGTTCTTTTTGGTGTTAGTGACATGACTTTTGCAGATGTTTGGCATGTCTGATTTTTATGTAGTTGAAATTAAACAATGATATTTTATTTACTAATGAACTACCACATTAGTCTAAATGTAATAATGTAAGTTATAAAGTTAGAATTAGTATGACAAAATAGAGGCTTAAAATCTCTTGAACTTTAGATAAAGAATTTTTCTTTTGGTACATGCCCACTCATTGCGCCCTAATCTTAGGGAGACCCGTAAGTCTCTCAACAGGCTGGGGGGTTAATGTCAAAGCTGAATGGACCACTAGCCCAACCAACAAATTCGTCACACAAAGATAGGAGAATTTGTGTCCCCCTAAGATTGAACATTAGGGAAAAGGTCAGTAGGTGGAAGAAAGGACCATCTGGCCTTTAGTTCTTCGGCAGATAAAGAAACTATTAGCCTAATTAGTCATAAATAAATTAGATTTTTTTCTGTATATGCAGGTATAATGTCTAGGGTATACTAAAACTTATTCGATCATTCTATAGAGAGATGAGTGATAGAGGATTAATCTAGATGAATTGAAGCCACACATATAAGATAATTAAACATGTTTATAAACTACTGGAGTTAGTCTTAAAGATCTAATATATAAAGACTCTAGCTTGCATATTTTAGGTAACATGCCAAAGAAAAAAGGGTAGCTTGTCCAATCATAATTTTATACCAGGGTTATAACCCGAATTATGCAAGGGCATGTTAATATCTTTTATTACATTTTTAAGTGTATTTTTCAATAAACAAAATGATCTTTAGCATATCTTTCATCTATTGTATTTAATTTCTTTTCCGGATGTATAAAATATGTTATTTATTTAACTTTGATTATTTTTTAAAGGAATATTGGATAATAAAATCCCAAATTTTGGGCTCTGTTAATAGAAATATCCCGAAATATTAATTAGCCCCATAATACCCCGAATTTTTACCCTAATGTTTGTGAATATCCTGAGTTATGGGTAAAACGAATCGGTAGTAGAATGACATGACGATGGTGGTTGTATACATGACCTTTTTTAAAAATAATTTGACTGATTTTTTTCTCTCTCACTTAACTTTGTGTCCTCTAGGTCCACTTTCTCTCTCCTCTCAATCCTCCATGCCCTTTCTCAAGCAATTTCCCTCTCTCACACTTAACTCTCTCATCTAGGTCCTCTTTCTCTCTCCTCTCTCCTCTCGATCTTCTATCCTCTTTCTCAAACAATTTCTCTCTTTCTCACTTAACTCTCTCTCCTCTAGCAGGTTCTCTTTCTCTCTCCTCCGGATCCTCGATCCCCTTTCTCGAATAATTTTCATGGCTCTTCTTTCCCTATCTCTCATAAAATTTTGATACACAACTCCTCAAATTCATCCACTTGATTAAGCAACTCCTTCCTGTGTTAAGTGAGTTGGTGGTGTCTAGGTAAAAGAGATTTAGTGATGGAGGAAACAAAGTTGCTTGGATTGAGAATTAGAGCTTCTCCGTTTAGGATTCCATTGGTGTGCTATACAAGTCGTTATTAAAGTTATGCATAAGCTGCTAAAGAAGAAGACGAAGATGAAGAAGATTGAGTGCTTATGGCAAAATGGGAGCTTGAACAAGCCCCAAACTTTGGCTTCAAATTTGATTTTTCGACTTGACTTTTGGATCTGTATTGGGTTCTTCCATTGCCTTTTGTTTTTTTTTTTTTTTGGGTTTAGTTTCCCCAACTCATGAATCTTCAATTCTTCTAATTTCTTTTCTTTTGATGTGCAAATTCTTGTTCGATGTGTAATTATATGGTTCTTTAATTTTGGTTGAATTAGTATTGCAATTGTTTGATAAAATGAGAAGATCATGTATGGGTTCTTCAATTATCCGGCCCTTCTCATCCATTACTACCAAGAGAGAGAAAAAAGGAGGAAGTTAGGTGACAATCAAAATCTGCCCATTTTCTTAAATTGTTTTCCTGTTTTAATGGACTATTTGTCATAAATTTATATTGATTTTGAATGTCCGATAGATTGGAATCATAATTGAATCTATATTGTTGCAAATTGGATATAAAATTGCTTTGGCTTCAGATTGTGGATTCGTTGAGAGAGATAGAGACAGAGAGACAGAGAGAAGTTGGGAAGAGGGAGAGAGCGAGAGAGAGAGAGAGAGAGAGAGAGAGAGAAAGAGAGTTGTAGAGGAAGAAGATAGAGGTAGAGGAGGAGAGAGTGGCGGGGAGAGTTGTGGAGGAAGAAGATGAAGGGAGGTAGAGGAGGAGAGAGTGGCGAGGAAGAGATGAGGGAAGAATGGTCAAATTTGGATGACCCTTAAAATAAAAAAATAAAGTGGTCAAACCTTCGCCACCGGATCATATTGCCTCCGATTTTTTACCTGTAACTTGGTGGTCGGATAGCAAAAAATATTATGGTAAAATTCAGGATGTTGCATGACTAATCAATATTTCGGGATATTCTTAATAGAAGACCCCAAAATTCGAGATTTTAAAATCCAATATTTCTTTTTTGGAATATTGGATTATAAAATCGAAACTTTACTTGAACTCTATCCGATCCGATTATTCCTGGTAAAATATTATCCAACTTGATTACCCAAACAAGTATACTTTCCTCTTTTTATCTGAATTTAAGATCTGGTTAAAAAATTTGTCCCGACTTAACACCAAGTTCCGGTCTAGGTTTGATGGTGTCCGAACTTTTGTCCAATCTTTTTAGCCAATATTTTCCTGTTTTAGGTTTGGACCTTAAGTATTAAAGGCATAAGATCGGTTGTTGTCCTAGTATTAAAGCTCTTGATTGTGAAACTCTAAGCTGAGATTTCATTTTTATCCGCCTCCACACTCCCCCTCTATCTCTCTCTCTCTCTCTCTCCCAACCACGGATGGCCTAGTTTTCTCAATCTCAAATACTTACTCAAGTAACAGCTTCAATTTTTTTATTCAATCAAATTAAGAAAAAAAAATTGCTTCAACTTTGCAGATATTTCCCACATTTCCCACTCCTTTGCCTTTCTCTATGACTGTTGTTTACGAAAGGTGGAGAATGAACATCACAGGCTTTTCAAGGTGTTTGGTGTGGCCAAGAATTGAGTCATTTACTGAACTCTGGATTTTAGATGTTGCAATGCATGCTTATCTAAGATCTATTTTTTGGCTTCTCTTGTTCCTTCATTTTCTTTTCCATCGTTCATGCTTCAGTCTAGATCTAGTTGCTATTTTTCTGGGTTATTTCTACTTTTGAGTTGATTCTTAAAAAAAATAGAAAATAACATAAATCAGACCAGAAAAAAAACAGTCATCAGTTTAATCCAAGTCAAACATATTTTTGACAAATTTAAGTTAAGAATTAGCAAAGAAAAACCTTTCAAAAGTTTCCGGCTCAACACTTCATGGATCAACTAAAGAAAAATGAGTGGAGCCATAGTAGTCAAGTCAAATGTCAAAGTGATTGAATTTTTGGGATATGGACTTAACACTCCACATCAACAAGAGAATACAATTACCATCACCAAAGAAGCACTAAAACAGATGAATTTGATGAAACATTATTTCAATTTACTTACTTGTCTAGGGCCCATCATTTTCTAGAAACGACATATGTCAATAAGAAATTTGCCGAACTATACGAAAAGAAGCAGTAAAAATGGCCTTAAGAGCAATGACCCGAATACTACCAACCCAATATGTAAAGAAATAAGGTGAAAGGCGGAGGCAATTCGGGCAAAGAATAAATCACTCAAATTTTTTCACTATAAAATGTTCTAAATAACTCCCTTTGAAAAAGAGAGAAATAAAATTAGCTTTTAAGAAAATTTATGTGTATACTTTCAAATTTGAGAGTTCGTAAAGGACACGTGACACCCTACCCCAGCTGAATCGGCGTATTACATGACCCTCGGAGGAACCCCTAAGGCTTCTTAGGACATCAAATCGGTTTGCTAGCTTTTCTCTTAAATGGCGGAAGCGTGTTTCTACATATCTAAAAGTTTTCCCAAAAAATTAGGCCGTGTGTAATTTGGATAAACCCATAGGCTCAAAGCCTTAACCTTGCCCAAAACACAATCATAAACTCAAAGAGTCGCACGTTCGGAATATCCACATTGGTCTTTTATATACATGGTCAAAATCAGCTCAACATACAACCCATCTTTTTACAAAATGAAAACAGAAAAACCCATCTTTTTACAAAATGAAAACAGAAAAACCATAGCTTGTCCGAGTCTCATATCCGTTAGTTCGCTTCTAAAAGCCACAAGCAACAAAATGAAAACAGAAAAACCATAGCTTGTTCGGAGGCTCATATCCGTTAGTTCGCTTCTAAAAGCCACAAGCAACAAAATGAAAACAGAAAAACCATAGCTTGTTCGGAGGCTCATATCCGTTAGTTCGCTTCTAAAAGCCACAAGCAACTTTAGGTACTCATAACTTCGCACTCGAAAATGTTAGTGAGGTCATGAGCTCCACGAGCCCAGTGAATAACACAAATTCAACCCCTTGTTTCACTTTGCACATTAATTCATTTACAATCACATGTAAGTTCAATATTCATAATAACATGTGACTCGGAGTATACATGCTCAAGATACGCAAGATACTAGACTTTCTAAACTTATTGACTCCGATGGATGCATACCATCATATATTCATGAATTCAACTAATACATACTTTATTCATTCTTTTTATGCAATTACTTTATATAATCATTCATCATGTAAGTTATTCATCACGTAAATCATTCATATCATAGTTCTTGTCTTACATCATATAAGTTTGTACAAAAACAAGATTCATTTTTCTTCTTGAGCTCATTCATATATTCAATCATGATATAAATCATTTATTCCTTCTTTCTTGTTCATCATGCATAATCTTTTATTTCTTCATATCATAATTCTTGGTTTGAGTCATCTTAGTTTCGAATGGAAAGAAGATTTATGTCCTACTCTAAAGACCCAATTCTTTAATTCTTGGAGTCAAAACAATCCGTGGGCTCATGAGACAAAACAATTCGTGGCCTCAAAATCGAAGGACGCATGCTCTCGAGAATTCGTGGAAGCAATTCAATTCCTAGCTTCGGACATTTCTATAGCCATAGCGCTTCAAAGGTTCTTTAATTCGTGGGGTGTTTAGATCAATAACACAATCCTTTTTCCCTTCTTTAGTTGTTTATATTTTTTATTTTCTTATTTTCATATTTACTTGTCCTGAAACACCTAATCTATTTAAATCATGCTTGCTCATTTCGTAAAAAACAACTTCACCACTAACAAAGCACATAACATTTTTCTAGTTAACATAACTCATATAAACATGTTTCTATCACCTATAATCAATATATTTCAAGACAAACACAACATATCATAAACATATCCATTAGGATTTCTAATTAACGAATTTATCGTTTCATGATTGCGTATTATCGCTCATAGGCGGTTTATGGTACCTTAACTTTTCCTAACCATCACATTCTCTTAAACTATCAAAATAGCTTCTTAAACTTCAATTCTTAACCCAATTACTCAATCAGTCCCAAATTTGCCCAAAACAGGACATTTTCACTAAAAAATTCATAACTTCCGATCCACTCAGCCAAAATTTATCAAACTTTATAGGAAATTGTCATAAATCCTCATGAAGCTACGAGTAAAAATTTCACAAATTTTGGGCTATTCATGAAGTTAAAATAATTAAGACAACGAGGCATAAATACTTGAAAAATTTGCACCTAAATTATTCAATTTTCTCATTTTTTTATCTCTAATTCTTTTCAATTTAAATTCACCAAATTCTCAAACACTCAACTCAATAATCATGCTCGACAATACTCAAATATCGGTATATTCATGAATTATACATCACATTAATCGAGTAACATGTTTCCCAATTCACGAGTTGCTATTTCGAGTGAATTAGGTCTCTAAATACTTCAATTAGACCTAAGATTTCCAATTTCATGAATCAATTTCAAGTTCAATCCACCTAATTCATTTTTAACTTTAGAGGATGAATTTGAATTACTCACCTTGAATTCTTAGGGTTCTAAGAATTTTAGTTTGGAAGGTTTGAATTGGTGTTTTGCTTTTCGTTCTTCTTCCTTTCGATTTCTTCCTCCTTTTACTCGCCCTCGTTGCTCTCTCGTGTCCGGTTTGCCCTCGGTCTTCCACCCACTCTTGCTCTCACTTTGCTCGATTTTGGTCCCTTTCGATCTCTCGCTTTCCTCTTCTATTTCCGGTTCCTGGTTCCCCTCGGTCTCTCTTGCTCTCGCATTCTCCGCTTCGTCTCTTCTTCTTTTGCCCTTTGCTTCTCTTTCCTTTCTCCTTCTTCTCGCTGCCCCTGTTTTGGGCTCTTGTTTTAGCTCCCTCAATCCGAGGCTCTTCTCTTGTTTTTGCTTCGATTCCGGTTCCCGCAATTCCTCGTCATGTCTCGCTTCATCTCTTGCTCTCTGTTGCTTTGCTTTGCTTCGTTGTGGTTCTCCGATTCTTGTTCTTCTCTCGTTTTCCTCTTGCCAGTCTCCCTCTCAATTTCAGCTTAATCCCGTTTCTTTGCTTATCTCTCTCTCTCTAACCGGGCTCCCTTCCTTAATCCCCATCTTGAGCTTTGTCTCTCCTTATTTCCTTTTAACACCTATTAACTTCGATGTTTTAACATCATTGGACCCCTATTTTTTTCCCTCGACTAATTACACTTCATCCTCAAATTGCCAGTAAAACAGACCAGCAATCCTTTTCCATTTTCATTCCTTTTCCTTTTTAATTCCATTTTCTGTGTTTATTTTTAGTATTTTTCTTTTTATTTTAATTTTCTGTTTTGGACTTTTATGTAAACCGGGCCTAAATTAATTTTATAAGTCCATTTTAGTTAACCCATGCTCGGATTTCAATTCTCGGATTTTAATTTTGACTCGAAAAATTATAGTTTAATTAATTGAATAATTTTAATTTATTTTAACTATTAATAATTTAATTTCTTTATAAGCAAGCACCTTAAATTTTCGAATATTACGGAAAAGTAGACTAAAGAGTTGGATTAATTCTAGTAAGACCCATTGAAGCAGGGTGTGAGTCGTGACACGTGACAACAAGTTAAGAGATCGAGTATGATCTCTATCTCACAAAAGGAGAATGTACATTTAAATTTTTTTCGAAATGCTAAATTATTTCTTTTTGATCTATCTTTGATCAAATTTTGTTTTCTTATCAAATGGTTTTAAAGCTTTTTACAAAAAATAAGGCATCAACTTGTCCTAATGGTATACGATCCACATTGACCAAAACATTTTAAATTGGGGAAATATTTCGGAAGAGATTAGAGATAAAATTAAAATGATTTAAAGAAGAAATAGAAAAAGAAATTTATGAAGATTCGGATATTTTACAATTTATAAAGTATTTATGGAAAAATAAATATTAATATACGGACTTTGGGTTTAAAAAATATTTCTAATAAAAACATTAGTACGGATTTATGCTAGTATAAGACAACTATTATAATTTTTCTTAAAATAAAAAATTAAAAAGTTAAAAATAGAAAGGATAAAATCGACCCAAACCTCTAACTTCGGACTATTAAATACAATATTTTAATTGAAAAATGAAATTAGAAAAATTCAAATTGAGAATTCGATGACTCGAATTGCCACCTCTACATCAAACCATAGTAGTTCACACAATTTGGGTTAACTTTTTGAGTTTCAAACCAAATCATTCGAACTGATAGGGTTTTATGCCAAGAGTACCGAGGATAGGGGAGGAATTCTTCATTTGTTTATGTGTTTTGCTTGTGGAGTGAATGCGAGCTCAATTTGTGTTATATATTCCTAGTCACTTGTCAAACAACAAATAAAAAAAATAAAAACATAAGAATGATGGCATATTACAAGAATAGCAACGCCGGAAAAACTTATTGAAGTATTGTTATTGCATATCACTAGTAAACAAGTTGTTAGGTGACATTTTAGGTCATGTGTTCGAACCTGTGGTAGGTTCGACACTTTTCGCACATAGGTGGTATTACGGGCCTAGAATACACCTTTTTTTTTTTTTTTTCTCCAAAATCCAACTTGTCAACTCGTCCCCTTCGTTATTTTCCTTTACTCGACAGCCTCACACGCCCGTGACTTCTTCTCCCTGCCGCTGCCAGCCCCAAACCTCACCCACCCAGCCTCATGGTCATCGCACCCCCTTCCCCCTTCCTCCTTCCCCCTCTCCCCCACTGCACTCTCTTTTTCTCTCCGAGATCCATAAGTTCACTAATTTCTAAATTTTTCAATTCTATTTCAATATAAGGTTTAATTTGTGTGATATTATGTTTAATTTCTTTGATTTTATTCTTAATTTATGTGATTTCATTACAATCATTTCATTCATTGTTTAGACTGATTTCACTGTAGAGGTTTGATTTTGACCCCCTCCCTTAAATTCCCGGGTCCGCCACTTGTTTAGTTGGGTTGTATATTAGTAATTGAATTTGTGTATGCCATGAATCGAGTAAAGGGGATTGTGAGGCTGGCTTGTAGATAGGGTGGAGTTGTTAGTCTTCTAGCGCTGACATTGGAGTTTGAGGTTGAGTAATTTGTGAAAAGTTGGATTGTGAACTTGAAAATCGTGGTTATTTCTACTGTTTTAAGTATGTATTTGTTATGAATTTGCTCGAGTTATGCCCCGAAACTATTAGGATTGTACTGGATGCATTGTCAGCTTGAGCATAGCACAAGATAAGGGGAGTTTGGGAAGACATGGGCTGCCCTGTTCTGAACAGCTGGGAAGTGGCAGCAGCAGCAGGTTCAGACCTGCTGCCTGGTTTGGCTGAGTTGGTTTGACGGTGAACAGATTTTGCTGAGCCCGGACAGTTGTGGGGGCTTCGGGTGACTGCCTGTTTAACTGAATTTTGGGAAAGTTTCCTGATGTTTGGAGTCAGCAAATAATATACAAATGAGTTATAAAAGAGCAAATAAAGAAAGGAAAAGTGGAGGTTCGTTGGGAGATCATAGGAAAGCCTTTTACGTTGATTGAACGCAAGCATTGGCTTCAAAATTCATGGTTGTGGTTATGTGTTGTTTCTTTTGGATATTGAGGTATTGTTTGGAAATTAGTCATATAAAAAAATAACCATTGAACGAGATAGGGTTGAGTTTGAACTTGTGGCTAAGGTTTAAGGAATTGATTAAGTTAATGAGTTAATGTCCATATTTGAGATTGCTGGAAAATGCAAGTTTAGACTATGTATTAAGCTCGGATTTATAGTGGACTAAAGAATGTGTCTCTCTAGGCTTCTAGTATTTTTTTTTTTTAAACGGAAAAGTAGGTAGTCAACACCTCAATGGTTTTCAAATCTAGGGTATTTAGGGGTAAGGCTGCCACACAAACCCCCACCTTGCCTAGCGGTGGGACTTTCGGGGCATGGATTTGGATTTAGATTTTTGAATGAGTTAATGCTGAGCATGCTGGTTGACGAAGGAAGGGGTGAGTAACGAGTTAATCATGTGAATTTTATGTTGGTGATTGAATAGTTGATTTTGTAGAAATATGTGTTAAAAGACACCAAGGGGTGTCACTCGTGTATAAAAGGGGCAAACACAAAGTAATCAAGCCCTCAAGCTCTAGACGGTAATCGTATGAACAAAATAGTTGATTTAGTAGAAATATACTACAACGGCTTGAAAGTTGAGAATGAAGTTTAAAGGACAGATTGGCGGTGCATACAAATAGTTTCAAGGGTCCAACACCATGTTAATTCAACAATTGGAATTAACGGTAGACTTGACGAGGCACTTGCCCTTTTGAAGCTTTGCTAGCTTCTCGAGAAAAAATAATGGTTTGATGGGTGCGATCACCCTAGACTATAGGGTAGCACAATAGATATTACTCGGTTTTTGAACTGGTTTCATCTTGAGGATGGTTTCTCCTTTTGTGATTTTAAAGAACTTGGAGTTACAATTTTTAGAGGACAATTCTTCTTTCAATCCATTTTGATACCTAATCAATGTTAAATGCATTTCTTTGCTTCGTTATGACGTGCTAAAGTAACGGCTCTTCTCTTGCTCAATTTTGGATAAGGTTTGAATGTTTTGAGTGGTTTGATGCTCCTAGCCCTCTTGTTTTAACTTAGCTTTGCCAAAAATTGTTTTCTTGGAGATCAGTGGAGAATCCCCTTTCCTGTTTATGCTTGCTCTTTCTTTGTTGTGTTTTGTTTTTCCCTAGGTTCGAGACTCCTCTCAAGATGGTATCTGTTTCACGGTTTGAAATGGATGTATTGGATTATTTGGATATTGTGCTAGTTTTAAGTACTCATTTACAAAATTGTATTCGTATAAGTCAAGTGCGATGTGTAATTTTTGCTCATGTGTAGCAGACTTGTAAAATGTGTATCCTTAGCTGCATGTGTTTGTAGGGTAGTATGGTTTGTAAGCAAGCTGGTGCCTGGCGTTATAGATGCTTTATATAGTTGATACGCCCATACCAAGCCCTACATACCTCTTGAATCCTTTGTATATGTTTCTTTTGGTAGGTTCGTTCTTTTGGAGGTTTGTGAACCTCCCACTTGGAGGTGTGTGTTATTTCCTTATTTGTTAAAAATTTAAACAGGTTGTCCCTACTTTAGGTCCTTGAGAGGCGTATTTACGGTTGGGTTATATCTATTTTATCTTTTGAATTAGGAATATTGGATTATACGATCCCGAACTTTGGAGTCCGTTAATGGGAATATCCCAAACGATTGATTAGTTCCCCACATCCCGACCTTTGATGTAAATATTTATTGGTATTCCACCACCGAGTTCCGAGTAGTAAGACTTGGTGGTTAAATAACATGGCGGTGGAAGTTGTCCACATAACATATTTTTTCAAGTAGTTTGACTGTTTTTTATTAATTTGCACATAAGCACTAGATGGGCTAATGTTGACTTATTCTCTCTCCCTTAACTCTCTCTCTCTCCTCCCAGATCCCCATCGTTGACAAGCCTACAATTCCAACTCCATTTCTCAATTGCCCTTGTTTCCAGTTCTTCTTCTTGCCCCCCAACTCTCGAAATGTTGACCCAAAGCGAGATGGGGATGTGAAAATCAATCTCTTAGGCTGGAATTCTCATGTAATTTGATCTCAGTTTTTCATTTACTCCCCCAAATCCCCAGTTTTGTCAAACCATTAAATGGGTTCTATTTTTTCCCTTCATTGTTTGTCATCAACCAACTTGGCACTTGAAAATTCACGATCTTTTCCGTAAATTGATGTCTATTTGTTGTTGACTAATCTCTCGATTTTGAAAGTAGTGGGTTTTTGTTTGTCAATGGGTTTCGTTCTATCTCATTGATGCTGTCAATTTAACAAAACGGGTAACATAACCCTTCATTAAATTGGTATTAGAGGGTTAATGGAATTTGATTTCAGGTTTTGGTGGAATTTAGTGTTTAAAGATCATACGTAAAAAAAAAAAAAGGACCTTTCACTACGGAACCGTAGTAATAGGTCCTTTCCTCCCTTCCAACATTTTCCTCTCTCTCCTTTATGCCTCTTCCATGCTTTGGTTTTTGGGAAGTTTCGGAGGAGGTTCTAGTTCAAATTCCATTAACCATCGACCAAATTACATAAGTTTTGGCATCCCTAACCTTAGATTCTTAAACACTGAATTCCACCAAAACCCAAAATCAAATTTCATTAACCCTCTTATGCCAATTTAATTAAGGGTTGTTACACGATTAAATTAACATCAACGAAACCCATTGACAAGCAAAAACCCATTTCTACTTTTGAAATTGAGAGCTCGATCAACAACAAAAAGACATCAAATTTATGGCAAAGATCTGAATTTTCAAGTGTCAAAGCTGGTTAATGACCAACACCGAAGAGAAGGAATAAAACCCATTTAATGGTTTGAGAAAGTTGGGGATTCAGGGAAGCGAAATGAAAAATCGAAATTAAATACATGAGAATTCCTGTTCACAAAGCCAAAGAGATTGAATTTCATATGCCCATATGCTTTGGGTCAACGTTTTGAGAATGGGGGAGGTGGGAAGCAAGAAGAAGAACTCGAAACAGGCAGTTGAGAAATGGAGTTGGAATTTTAGGCTTGTCAATAATGGTGATTTGGGAGGGGAGGGAGAGAGAGAGAGGAGAGAGAGGGAAGAAGAGAGAGTAAGTAAATATTAACCCATCTAGTGCTTCGCGTAAATTAAAAAAAAAGTCAAACTATTTAAAAAGAATATCACATGTGGACAACTTCCACCGTCATGTCCTTCAACCACCGAGACTTACGACACTGAACTCGGTGGTGGGATACCCATAAATAGTAGCATCAAAGGATGGGATGTTGCGGGGCTAATCAATAGTTCAAGATATTCCCATTAACAGACCCCAAAGTTCGGGATTTTATAATCCAATATTCCTGTGAATTAACGTTACTAGTCTTAGGGGTTTTTAATTCTGCCCTGGACAATGCAATACCTCCGTTATGTGAAGGGGTGTTACATGGTATCTACTTCACTTCTATAATAATTTTTAGGTGGCAATTATTTCAAGATATATTATGTTTGTTATCTAGTTTAAGGGTTATTCTTATTAAGATCGATACTTTGAATATTATAGTCAATTAAGCGGGCATCACATTAGTAATAATTATGTTGTTCTTTTGCCTACTCGTAAATTAGTTATTGAAACTAGGAGCATCTAATTTAATGTGCTACATTTAGTGTAGTTGATCTTTATTCTATCATAACAATAATATTTTAAGCCATTATTGCATATATATATATATATGGTGGTACAATACTTGAAATCACCACTGAGAGGACCCCAAAGGAATTATCTTTGAGTAGCTTCTAACTTGGTAGCCACTGACGATGGTATGGGAAAGAGAGAAATAAGTAAGTGGGAATGCTTCATAGAAGACTTTTGATTGGAGGGGAATAATACTTGTATAGTTCCAGATGAGGTACCCTTGGTACACGGAATAAAAATACTTGTGCTATTTATAATTAACTTATATGTATGTGCAATTTGATTATGCGCAATTGACTAATATGCTTCGAGGTTTCTTTCCAGTTTCCACCAATCTTTAAGACACTTCAAGCAAGGAAACAACCAAACAATGCCACCAACAACGAGGTTAGTAATTGATTAATATGTTTGGATTAAGGTGCCGTTGTCTCCTTGGTTCTTGTTTATCAGCAATCATACGCATCACGCATTGACAGAGATATATGAACATCACACTGCTGGGCCAAGCTGACATAGCAGTAGATATTGGAGGTATCAGTCTGTGGTGGCACTTTGAAGGACTATGGGAATTGAGTGTCTTGTGCTTGGTAATCTTCCATCCTCACCATCTCCCCCATGTTTGGCTGAAAGTACTTATTACATGAAATTTTTGTTATGATGATGTTGAAGGCTAATGTTTTTGGTGTTGTGAAGGTGCGGGCCAAGAAGTGGGGAAGAGTTGTATGGTGGTGAACATTAATGGCAAGACGATTATGTTTGATTGTGGAATGCATATGGGGTATCACGACCACCGTCGTTATCCAGATTTCTCGCTGATCTCCAAATCTGGAGACTTCGACCATACTCTAACTTGCATTGTCATTACTCACTTGTACTTTCTCGCTCTCATCAATGTTTTTATTTTTGTACCTTTCTTAGTTGTCACTGGTTTATATTATGCATCATAGACTAAAGTATTCACCTAATTATGTTGAACTGGATGAATATTGGTGGGTGGGCGTGGGGAAAAGCTGAATTTCAAGGATTGGTATGTATGTATGCATTATATTTTTTAGTTCATTTATCTTCTCAAGAAATTTAATCGCGATATTCATTATTATTTTACTGTTTCAATCGGATTTTGTAGTCATTTGGATCATGTTGGGGCACTTCCTTACTTCACTGAAGTGTGTGGATACCGGGGCCTATTTATATGACGGTATGTTTTGTCTAGTGTGCAATTATGGTTGCTACTATACTATATGTGAGAGTTCTTGCTCAAAAATACCACTAAACTTTTTCAAATATTAGAAAATGCCACTTTACTTTTTCTTTTTTTCAATTAAAAATTCCATTGAACTTACTTTACAACAATACAATACACCACTTAACTTTTCACTAACATAAAAAAGTGCCACTGTCTTAATGGCATTTTTGAATATTTTGTAAAATTTATTGGCCTTTCTAATGGAGAAATAGTTTATAGTGGCATTTTTTAATATTTGGGAAATTTTTGTGGTGTTTTGAGCAAGAACTTCGATATGTAATGATTACGAGTGGCTGAGCTTATGGACTTATTATTCCCAATGTTGAAATTTCTTTTGTTGCATTACTTCTTTCATTATATACCTTTTCCTTTGTGGTTTCTATGTCATTTCCTTGGATCACTTCATTGATTATCCTGAGTAGTTTGTTGAGATTATATGAGAACGGTAAAGTTTTTTGTTCATTACACAAGATAATGTGGGTGCCTTTCTACTGGGCGGGACTTAGGTCTCCCTTGTGGGATCCTATTTTATTTATCGAAAATGATAACAGCGTTTTCTCAAACTTTATGGCATGTGGCCTACCTCTTC
Source organism: Talinum fruticosum (assembly GCA_021018815.1). Lineage (NCBI taxonomy): Eukaryota > Viridiplantae > Streptophyta > Magnoliopsida > Caryophyllales > Talinaceae > Talinum > Talinum fruticosum. The sequence continues at coordinate 14,884,758 of JAITYX010000001.1, read as the reverse complement.
TTCTCCTCCAGTAAAAAGCTACATTTTTTCCATTTGTTCTCAACATTTCCATGTACTTCTTCCCGCATAGCTATCCGTTAGTGAAAACTGATGCATGTCAATGAGGTATCTAGAAAAAAAGAGAAAATGATCTATGAAGTCGACCGAAGGATCCACTGATTGGGGATTTTACCTTAGAGGAGTGGAAGATGATGGACGCATGGTGTGAGTGAAGGTTACCAATGATGACTGCAGTTGCTACTTGGTATGGCAAGGATCGATTGGTCAACAACCCAGTTACAGTTTCCTTCTAACTTTTGTTTGGGATTTGTTTTTCTAAGCTCGTATAGACTTTTGGTGATTCTTAAGTGCGGAAATTTAAAGCAATAATAATATTGACTCGAAAACAAGCAAAAATTTGTAACATGTTAAATAAAAATAGTAACATTATGTCTGCTTTGTTGACAGGTGGTAATATATGTCATTAGGTAATTTTGTATAAGAAATTGTTTAGATGACATGTTTGAGAAATAATAGAGCTTTTTGCATTGATGTGTGTTGTTTTTGTTTGTGTTGTAAGCGTATGGTGAAGGAATAAGGCATTACCTGTTTTTCATCATAAATACTCAGTTTGGCATAGGCTTAGAGGTAAGTTCTGTGAATTAGCCACTTCACTAGGGCTGTTGCCTTATATCCCAAATGCTTGCTTTGCAGCATCCAACTAAGGCTTTGGCTCCTTTAATGTTGGAGGATTATCGTAAAGTTATGGTTGATCGAATGGGTGATGAAGAACAATTTACAGCAGACCATATTAATGCTTGTATGGAGAAAGGTATTTACTTCATGCTTTCCTTGGCAAATATTATGGCTAACTTTTTATTGAATTTTTGTGGAGTTTGGATTTATTTTTAGTCAATACAACTGGTGGTATTTGAAATATTGGATGACTAGATCTTATACAATGTAATTTGTTGAAGAAAACACAGGATGTTTCTAGCAAGTGGCATCAGTACTGTTCTTGAGAAGAAATTGGAAAGATGGGCTGAACTTCAAATGCAAATTTTTCCCGTTCTTTTCTAGATTTTTTAGTGTTTTTAACTTGTTCAAAAATGTCTGTCGATTTTTTTGGGTGTCTGTATTACTTCCAAAATAACGATAAGCTGGCTTGGAAGGATTTATACTGGACCTCCCCTCCCTCTCTCTGTGTGATTAATTGTTTCTTTGTAAATCTTTTTTGAACTTTTATATTATATTATTCTGCATTATATTAGTCATAATTCTATTTCGTTTTCCCTTCTACGACGGTTTTTCCCTTGTCCTCTCTAGTGTCCTCTAATTGTGCCCCCTGCCTCCTCCCACATCATCTCATTATTTTAGCTCCCTTAGTTACAAACCTAGCATATAGAAGTTGGCCTTGTTTATTTGCTTTTGTTTGCGTAATTGCTTTTGCATTGTACTTGGTTATGTACTGGTTATTAATTTCCTTTTGCCCCTCCATGTTTCCTTTGTAGTTAGGTACTATCTTGCAACTGTGTTAGTTCTGTTACTGATTATTGCCAAGTTATTCTTCTCCCTCTCCATACTACTCAGGCTTTTTACTTTTGGATTTCTTTTTGAGTTGAGTAATTGCCTTGAAGTTTCTTTTCTTTTTGTTGCAAGTATGATTTACTGTTGTCGGTGCTTGTTCATGTATTGCTAATTTCATCTCTTATTACCTTCTTTGTTTAGGTCTTTGTCTTTCTATCCTTCCAGTAATCTCCTGCCTATCTTGGTTTTACTTGTCCCCCCTCCCCGGCCTTTGCTTCGGCTTAGTCTAGGTGTTGCAGGTCTTGGCTGTGGGGTTGGATTAAGGACCTATCTTCAAAGGTTTCAGCACATGTTAGATTGGCTTTCACCTCTGAAAGTTAGGATGTGCAATGTTCAAAGTTGGAACTCTTACAGGACAGGACACAGACGTGGAATTCCTAGAACACTAGTTGGAACTAAGAACTCAAGTGATAGCAATGGTTTTAAATGCTCGTGCTTTTGAGGTGGTTAGGCATAATGGTTAGAACGGATCTTCAGCACCAATACTGGAGGTTAAATGGATATTCCGGACCAAACGTAGAATAAGCTAATTAAGAGTGTTTTTTGTTGTCTGCTCTAGGTTTCTCTACTTTCTCAAGTCTCCCTTATATCGTTCTGCCTTCTTTCTAGGTCCCTTTTGTTTTCCTATTCTGTCAAATTGGGAGTTTGGATTATCAAAATGATCGAGGGACGGTGACTCTTTACTTCTTTTTGGTGTTCCATTGAGAAAAAAGGAATGATGGAAAGTGGACAGCCCTAAGCTTTGAGCTGAAGGAAATTCCTTTTAAGGAATTACGCATGCATGAAAACCCACCGGTAATGCTTGAAAATCCTATGATTAATCGCATGGTGCAAATTGAACCCGGTGGATGAGGAACTAAGATTATTATGTTTTTATGATCTTATGTTCATAAATAAAGTAGTCAAGAAGGATAGATGAAAGGAATCAAGAGAGCCACCTAAAACCTCCATGTTGAAGCAAGTGAGTTCGGCCTTGTCAAGCCGTGGAACGTTACTATGATATGTCCTTAGTACATAAATAATTTGGTGCTTAAATATGGTTGGTCCATATTACCATATGACAAGACCTAGGCCGGAAATAGAGCAACAAGAGAAGAAGCCTACAAAGAAGTCTAGAAGCATCAAGAAATGAGAAGCTTGGGAAAGGGGAAAACAAGCCCTGGCCACATGTTCCCAATTTTGCAAATACTTGGCTAGAATTCATCCTAGCTTAACTTGGAGGAGAGGAAAGAATCTTTGTGGTTTTAGTTTTAATTTTTGCTTTAATTTTCAGCTTTGTAAAGTGCCATTTTGGAGCACTATAAATTCAGCATGCATCACCATGTATTAGGCACTTTTTGATGATTAAATGAATTGACTTGAGCTGGATTGCTCGTTTCCTCTAAAACCTCAATTGCTGTATCCGAGCGTGGCTGCTTGGCGGTGTCCTATTGAGTCCTTGAACCTTCCGGTGGTGTTTCTGTATCTGGCAAGGCTAGAGGTGCCCCAAGGTGATCCATAGTGGTGTTTCTGTATCTGTGGGTTCCTTGGTTCTATCGGTTACTGATTTTCATACTTGCATATCTCACAATCCACTCGTCCGTTTTAGCCCAAATTTCGCCCACTATCCTTCCAGTGAGTCTACTTTTCCGCCCCCAAAAATTAGCCTCATCCAAGAACCCTACCGTCCCCCTCCTTTGATCCAAACAAAGAGTATCAGCCTGGACTTCCAGCCGGATACTGCCAACTTCTGGCTTGCAGATCAAGGAGTTCCCGTCATTCAAAAATTCCCAAATTTTACCCAGACCTTCCCCAACCAGTTACCTCATCCCCCACCAAATTTCAGCCAAAACCTCCATCATTTGCCCCTCCTTTCACCCTTTTCCCCAGAAACGCACCTGCAGGACACATTCTGTCCAGCTTGCTTCCTTGCGGTTTTCTCTTTTCTTTTTGCTTCCGCCTCACTATACATCAAGGAAGAAGCATCGAATCTCTCTCAATTGTGGGGACTGAGTTCTCAATGGTACAAGCTTTACTTTTTGAGAATATTGTATTGTTGGAGTGGAGTCCTCAACTGCTGTACAAAGTTGATTTTTTCTTCTTTTGGATTTTGTTGATAAGGTTATTTAGGAGAGCTTGAGGGCATGATGATTTTTGTAGTTTCCTCTTTTGTAGATAGGTTACCTGCCTTTTGTGTCTTATTAATACAATCTTTTGATTACTTGCCAAGTAACCAAAAAGAAAAAGAGTGGGGACTAGATTCACAAATTGATTACAGTTTCTTAGAACACATCATTGAGGAAAAAAGGAAGTCCCAAACTGTTCCTACAATCAGTTGGAGTTAGAGAGAACCTAAATTTGGTTGCAGGAAGGGATGATAATAGTGTTTGATTCTCAGTCTTTTTTTTTTTTTTGGGGGTTGGGGGATGTTAGTAAAGCCTTGAAAATATTAGTGATGGAGAAGACCAAAGTCAAACAAGTGAGTTTAGATCTATATGTGAGTATGATATTGTGGCGAACAAAGCTTGTCTTAAATAGGCAATGACAAAAGCAGCATTGCCTCGCACGCAAGTTTTGAGTGGTACAAAGGACATTGAAAGGGAGATACTCAAGTTAGCAATGGTTTGTGACAGAATACAGACTTTTTAAGGTGAGGTATGCTAAGGATGTGAGGTCTGCCAAGAATCAAGAAGACTGTTGTGTGCAGAAAAAATTACGAAAAGATGAAAATTTTTCTGAGGTATTTGATGAACAAGTCTTTGGGTGTGCTCAAACAAAATGAGATACATGTTAACTGCAGGTATCTAACCCCGTAAAGCGGGCTCACACTAGGAGTTGTTATTGTTGTTGTTAACTGTGGGGTTCTTTGAGAGAAAACAATTCCTTTCAAACTTAAATGGAAGTTATGCAGGACAACTATTAGAGTTGTAATGTTATATGGCATCGAGTATTGACTAATTGATCGAGTACAATCCTTAAAAATGTTGATGGAGATATTGTTGGGGATGTACCATCAGCGCAGCTAAGAGAAAAAGGGTTAAACATGAATTAATGAAAATATTAGACATGAGTTTACCCATCTTGGCTTCTCTGAAAACATGGCCTTGTCAGAACTCTATGGAGTTTGTACAATGAGCATAATCCTTCCAATTCAGGGATTTGCCCTCCTTTTCCTTTTCTTGAGTCGATTTTAGTTCTAGTTTAGTACTTGAGTTGATCCAACTTCCTTACATTTATGCTTCTTGTTATCTTAATTTTTTCCCTTTTTTTCTTTGTCTTATTTCTCGGCTACTTCGACTTCCTCCTAGTGAGTTTTCATTGATTTTATTTCTATGCCAATCTTAAATTTATCTTGAAAAATTTAAGATGTTATTGTGGGTCCTCCGAAACTAGCCTCTTTGCTTGCCACATGTACAATTGCTTACGTTTAGATCTCCCTTGACCCATTTTGGCAGGACCCATATTGGGATGGTTGTTGGTTGGTTTGCTTTTGGTAGTCCTTAACAATGTATGCATCCTTGATTTTGGCACCTTTTCCATAGGTCCAAAGTTGTTTCAATTATAAGGTTATGAGTGCTATTATGTCTTGGGCATGGAGGATGGTCAAGAATGTTCAGGATGAGAAATTTTTTGTGCTACAGATACAGGCTGAATGTGCAAATTCAGAAAGACCTCTGTAGAGCTTTTGGCTTGAGGGGTGCTATGGTCTGGTGCTGTTATTTGCTTAAGTTCATACTGTTGTCGCCTTTTACCTTGATTCCTGTATATTGCCTTATGGTACTTAATTATTAATTAGTCAAAACTATTTATGGGCATAAATTTTCCCATTATATTTCATTTTGAGCAAATATAACTTTTGATTTGCAGTACTAGCAGTGGACTTAAAGCAAACTGTGCGGGTTGATGAAGATCTTGAAATTCGTGCTTATTATGCTGGCCATGTAACATCTTCTCTCTGTTCTGTTTTTGTTGAATTTGTAATAAGCTAACGCATTAATTGGCTTGTGTTTATGCATGTGTTTTCATGAGTTCTTTTATTAGCCATAAGATGTTTAATCCACTTTTCTTGAATTTGGTTACAAAGCAGACTTCCCCCTGTCCATGGGGGTTTAATAGGATACCAATATTTTTTTTTTTTATCTAAGATAGAAAATTAATATATTGTATCACAAAGTCATCTCAAATCATACGATTATTATGCCTTGTACTGGTAGGTGGCCATTTACCTATTCATTCTGCATTTCGGACTGATCGATTCACAGCTTAACCTTGGCTTAATTTACTTCTTCTGTAGGGCCTGTTCCTTTTGCTTATAGCTTACAGCTGTTACAGCTGTTTACCGCTTTACAACCTTACAACTAGTATTGGTGGATTTGTGGTAGTGGTTGTTCTACAAGTACTTAATTTTTCTGTTTGCAATCTGATTATATTATAAGAAATGCATAAACTATCTAATACCGAAGAATTCAGTTGATTAAATGTCTCTTCAAATTGGACATATACATATTTGATTTTCAATTACTTGCAGGGCTTTTGTGTTTTCTTGGCATGATGTCTAGTGTTGGTTCTACTGTTAAAAGTTCAATTCCCAATTTTTTCATACTGGTGCCCTTTGAAGAGGCAACAAAAAGAGGTTTCTTTGACAGCTAAAATCATTGGAAATTGAGAAACCAAATAATTGGAGAAGAGGAAAGCATGCTAAGTGTATTGGCTTGACTTGGCAAATATGCCCAAAGGCAATGATATGATTTTTGGCCCCTGGTATTTCTGATTGTTTCACCATTAAGTCATTAAGGGTTCTTTTGGTAGGTTTCTTGAAATGTCTTGTCTAAATGTGCTTACTTTCGAGGCTTGGCCATCTAGAAGTCAACAGCTACCACCAAACAGTTTTTGGGGTGGGTATTATAAATAGGATTCTCATCGTGGATCTGATATGTTGAAAAGACTTTCAATGTGACAAGTGGTTGACAGACCACCTTCTTGTTCTTTGTCCATGTGCTTCTTCTCTATGGCACCTGTCATGCTCCTTTATTGTTGGGTTTAATCAAGAAAGGCAAAGATATTTTGGTGGGGGAGTTGGGTTTTTGGCATTAGGAAGGTGATTCCCTTGGTTATATGGTAGAGTATAGAAGGAAAAGAATTGGCAGATATTTGAGGTCAAAGCCATGCCACTCATGCCTTATTTGGAGTTTCAACTGTTATAGTTTTAGAACATTGTAATTTGTATAGGAATAGAGAATGATATTCGACTTGTTGGATCTTGATGATAATATCATTCATGAGAGCATGAAGGCAATGATGACTTTTTATTTGCCCCTTTTATGCATGAAATACATCCAGTTAGTGTCCTAATCTACTCTTGGATCACTTATTAACAGACTTTTATGTTAAACATGTTATTAGGTGATGCACTCTCATCGAAGTTCCTGTTTGTACCCTTTCTTGTGTTGGCTTGTGAATTCAGTATAAACTTTCGGTTTCAACTTTTAGTTACTATCCCTTCCTTCCTCCTTGTCTTATTGCTGAGATGTAACGATTCTTTTCAGGTAATTGGAGCTGCAATGTTCTATGCCAGAGTTGGCGACACTGCTATAGTCTATACAGGGGACTACAATATGACGCCTGATAGGCTCCTTGGTGCAGCTCAAATTGATCGTCTAGAGTTGGACCTTCTTGTAACTGAGTTAGCATCTTTTCTAATGTTTTTCATTTACTATGTATCTCCTATTTGGCACCACAATCACAGTGCTGACTTGCTGCTCCCATATGTGCGTTCTCTCCCTCTGCATCATCCCTTCTCTTTTTTTTTGTTGGGGAGGGGGGTGGGGGATAAGTTAAGATTACTTTTGTTATCAACGAACCGAATGGATATAAACTAGTATGCAAAGAGAGAAAGATGAGAGGATGAACCACCTCTAGGGAAGGTTACTCTTACACAACTCCCTGCAAGTAGTAAAATAATCAGTGCTGATAATTTCTCGTCTAAAATGTCTTTGTACCCAATGCCTGGTTCAGTACAGCTAGAATTTAGCTGCAGTTGCTGAATGATAGCGTTTGCTGGCATAGAATCATTTGTGTTCATTCTTTGAAGAATTTTGTATTTGTTTGACCTGGATATACTGGATTTGTTTTTTCCATTTAAGATCTGACAAAGTATAACTTTTGACCTTTCTGGAACCCCCTTTCCCTCCTTTCCTCCAAAAAAAAGCGACGTTTATTGAATATCTATTTCCATCTTTGCCAAGCCCCTTAGCAGGGAGGGTTGGATAGTTGGATAGCCTGGTTTTCTTGTGCTGAAATATCTGCAATCTTTAATTTTTGTGAAACTTCTTTTTAATTGCCAGGAACTTTTAACTGCAATGCCTCTGAATTGGCTTGTCGTTTTTACTTTTATGTTGTGAACAAGTGCGATCTGCCCCATTTGTTTTACAATGATTCCTGTTTGGCCATCCTTGGTTAGAAGTCATAAATTTTCCTTGTTCGTATTTTTCTTTTTTTTTTTTAAAAGGGAATAATTATACTACTAAAAGTGAAGCTGTCGCTGAGAATAACAATAGTTAGGAATTAGAATCCCTTGCATTATAAGTTAGCCTAAGTTCGTAAATGTTATGAATATGTGCTTCTATACAAAAGTAAAAAATATAATCTCTTTGAACTCTTATTTTGCCCCTTGCTGAACTTCTTCCAAAGCTCTTCTGCATTTGTCAAATGATCCATATGATTACATTCCTTAGATTTAATATTTAGATCATAATGTTCATATAAAAGGAAAATGTTTGCCCGATGTGCAATAGCATTTCTTGCATATTGACATCTACTTGTTTAAATGGTTGGGGCAATGCACTTCTCTTACACGCCATGAACAACTAATATCTTAATTGCCATGCAATCACTCAATTTGAAAAGGTTTACTACAAGTTGGGTGGATACTATAGGTAAGATTCCCACGGAGAAAATGCTTAAAAGAAGAAAGTTTTGTCTACCAAATAGGTGATTCATATGCCTTGAGTAGGAATAATTGGCCCTCCTTTTATTGCTGGTGGGTCTCTTCTCTTTGGCATTTTGTCTCTTGCCATATTGGGTGTTACTTGGGTTCAACCTTCCAATGTCAAAGATGTCTTAGTGGGAAGGAGAAGAAGAATGAAGAACAGTTGGGTTTTAGGTATTTGGAAGTTGATTCCCTTGGCTATTTGGAGGAGCACGTGGAAGGAAAGGAATTGAAAAATGTTTGAGGAGAAAGCTATGTCTCTTGAAGAATTCAACCATTAGTTTTTGTGGACCTTGTACTGTCAGAGTAGAGTGCTCAATGGTGGTGTAAAGTTGTCATTTTTGAATTTGTTGATGATACGTTGCATGAGAGTTTGAGGGCATGATGATTTTTATATGTGCCCTTTAGTACAGGGATGGCATCCCCTTGGTTTCTTTATCAATATACTTTTCTATCACTCGTTAGGGGAAAAAAGGGAGACTATGAGTTTGGGTTTTGTCAGAGCCTGTTCAAACAATGCTCTTGCCTTGGATCGGTCTTTTGACTTTTAATTAAATTTGCTACAAAGAAAATTATTAGCAAGTGTCCTCTCCTGAATTTGGCTATGGAAATATTGACAGGAGTAAAGGACTGAGATCCTTATATAGTATGTACCTTGCAACCTGCTAAGTTTGCCCAATTCCGAATCCTGTTTTATTCTTCTAAAATGGTGGTAAAAGAATGACCATCTTTCCAATGAATCAAGGAATATCCTCAATCCTGACTGCATGAGGTGGAGCAGTTAGTAAGAGATAGATATTGGTGTAGGAGTGCAAAGTTTTGTAAACTTCTATCCATCTAGTTTTCAGATGACCAGCATGCTTTCTAGACAATGTATGAAATCTTGTAAAACATGTTCAGGGAATATTTCCACATTTTCAGTTTTCAGTTTCTTTTCTTTAATGCTTCAGTATCCACCCCCTTTTTGTTTTTGGGCTGGGGGGGGTGTTGTGGTTAGTGAGAGGTTACACAGTGGGGAGTAAGGTGTTGTGGATGTATATAAGGGCAAAGATCTTGAAGGATATGTTTATGGAGACTGAGACTTTGGCTTTAATTTGCTTTGTTCGTCATTTGTAAACCTGAATATGTGAATACTTTGGTTAGTTTGGGGGTATCACCTTTTTATTTATTTCTTTTTTGGGTTTTGGGGGGTTGGTGGGTGGGGTGTGGGATAAGCCTTGGGTGGAGAAAGGGGCAAACCCTGCATTGGACAGGACTTGAACCCCCATCTCGGCCCATTTTGTAGTGACTTACCTTTTATTTGGTGGTATTGAGGAATGGAGTACTTACTACTTACCCTATTCGTGGTCCATTTAATTTTGCAGTACTTAATACTGTTTTCAATTGATTGTTTCTCCTCATATATTCATTAGGTCAATCTGAAGGCAATAGGATCAATTCCAGCTACCGCCTTACTATCATTAATTCATTATATTTTGCTGCTGTTATTTTCTAATTTATAGCTATAATGCCTATTTTCACAGAGCTTATGGACTGATAAATGAGTAATATCCAGCCTCATTATAATCCACATAACCAAATGTCTTGCTAAGACTTCTTCTGGAGCTTGTCGTTTCATGGGGTAGAGTAGTCATGTTTTGAAATGAGTAAGGCAATGGATATCTAGCCATTGGTTGTCTTGGAGAAGCCTTATGTAGGGGGTTGATTGGTTGTTTGTGCATTTCTGCTTATCTGATTATTGCATATCCTTCTTAGGTGTTTTACTGGTGATTCTGTATTTGAGGTGTGATCTTATTTTCATTTTGTTACAGGTCAACATATGCAACTACAGTGCGTGATATCAAATATGCTCGTGAAAGAGAATTTCTCAAAGCTGTAAGTTAATATTTGGTTGCCTTGCAGAGGGCGGGTTGCACTTGTACCGAGCAATGGTGAAAAGTGTTAAAACCATTGCCCCTCAAACAAGTGGTACTTAATATATTTCACACCTTTTAGGGCCAGAGCATTTAATCATGTTGCTCGTTTCCCTTAAACTGAAACCTTAGTAGTGTTGCCTCAACTGTGCAAGTTTATTGCCATTTAATGTTTTGTGTTTTTCGACTAAGACTGGAAATATTGTCTTTAGTGTGAGGTGAGGACCTAAATCTTTGAAAGTGAAGAATCTAAAGTCAATGGTCAATATCTATGAACCCTAACTCGGGACATGATAACTTAATTGTGTTCTGTAATCGAGAGAGAGAAAAAAGGAACCAGGAGTCAACTTTTCTGCTCCCCTCCTCAAATTTGAGTTGGCAAGGGAGAGTGTTGCATGTTTGGAACATATTGTAACCAAAAATTTAGATTTAGTGCTTGGGGTATTCAGAAAAATGAGGGCATGAGAAATTTGAGAGGGTGGGGGAAAGAAGGGTACGTATGTGACTCCAGGACAATTAACATTTGAGTTATTCAGAAGAAAGAGGCATGATAAGTTTGAGAGGATTTGCATCTTTTTGGCCAATATATTTTGTAATGTGATGGTTGTCTGCTAATTGTTTACCTCTTGTGTAGGTACACAAATGTGTTGCTGTTGGGGGAAAGGTGCTCATTCCATCATTTGCTCTTGGAAGGGCTCAGGTATTGTCACTTTTTAAGAGATCATCTGGTGCTTGAGGTTCTGATAGACTGTTATTGACTTGAGGATGGGATCCACTAGGTATTCCGTTTATCCCCGGTTGTGTTCTGGTGTCTGTCATTGTCTCATGTGGCTTGTGTCTACCTTGAATCATATTTCATTTTCTTCTATCTAAGAAGTTATGATTTTTCCTGGTAAGGTTAAATCTTTGAAAAGGGTTCTTTTGCTGAAGATCATGATTATGAGCACTATGTTTGGAACGGGAGGCCACTGGAAATTCCAAAATTTAGATTATGGACATAGCTCTTTCATGTTAGTTCCAAAATTTGAAACAGAGCTTTTTGCCTGCGCTAGTGGTTTCAACTTTCAAGCAATAGCCACTAATGATGGATTGTAACATCATGTCCAAGTCTGCAACAGCTGTTGGAGGTGGGCCAATGCATGAAAGTGGGTTTTTGGAATGATGTGGCATTCACTTCTTAATCCTTCCTGTGAAGATCTCACCAATTACATCATCTTGTTTTTATTTTCTACTATGTTTAGTGGTGTAAAATAGATAATTGCTGTACTTGAGTTTGGAAATCTTCGAGGTGCTCCAGGCTCTGCATTGCCTTGAAAGCTCAGCCTAAACATTTGAAACATGCTTCTTTAATATAACTTATCACTCTTGTGTACCCTAACTTGAAACTTAGTAGCATCATTGTCATCGTTAGACTTCTCCTCTGATACTCTAGTAGTTCAGTTTTGAACCCTTTGATGCCAAAGATCCAATTTAGTTTTGATGCTTTCTTTGATTTGTTAATCAAGACAATGCCATTTTTGCATGTTTGCATGTTATTCTGCATAGTTTAGCGTGCTATTCTGTATAGTATCCAGTTCAAATGGGGAAGGGCTCTCAAGGGCATGTTATTTTTGTGAGTGGCCCTTTTTAGGTCCAGTTGATGTGTTATTAATATGACCCTCCCCCAAGAACAAGAAAAAAAAAGAAAGGAAAGGGTTCGATGATGCAGCCTAATAGCGTTACAGAAATTCGGTGTCACCATTGAGTGTCTCCTAGCACTAGGCCTAGCTCCAGCATTCATTTCTTCAGTAACTTGAATGTAAGCAAATGAATTACCGATGTTCTCCTTTCTCCAAGCACCTGCAGAAACATCTATTAGCATCTTATGGTAAGCCTTTTCTAAGATGAACAAAACTATATGTATGGCCCGTGTCAAATAATAACTTAAATGAAGAAAGTCCTTTTGATTACTTTGTGAGAGTCTGGAACTTAATCCTGGATCCTTGGGTATGACTGCTTTTTCTCCTCCCTTTTTTCCCTTTTTGGAGAGAGGGGACTAAAGGATAAGATGTTCATAATAGTATCACACTTTAACAGTAAGATAAAGAGGAGGAGAAGTTTACTTTGAACTCAGTGTTAATGTTAAAAAATGCATATTTAATCTCTAACTAGCCTCAAGAACCCATGTGTATTTTACCTCCTATTTATTGAGAATATAATAATTCATGCAAACTATATCAATATGTTTGAGAAGTTTTGTTGTGTGTATCACAAATTAATTTTAATTTATAACACTCAAAATTATTTAGTACAGTAGTACGTTTTTGGCACTATATTTGTCTACATGTTTTTCCCACTTAGTAATATCTCAAAAAAGGAGTGTGTCTTGCCAAATTCTTGGTAATGTTGAAAATCAGAATCTTTTATTTTGTATATTATTTTTTTAAATTGGAAAGGAAAAACTAACAATATTGGAGGTGCCAAAAGAAAATTAATATTTCAAAAATCTTCTAATAAAAAAGCAACTTATGTGAAAGTGACATGGCAATTGGAGGAAGTTTATTCTGTTTTAATATATTGGTGTAGACTTATTTGAAGCTCTGAGATGAATCCTGGAAGGACTTCTTGAAGATAGTTATTCAATTTGTAACCATTCTCATGAATTTATGTGTTTTTATATGATATATTATGCTGAAAGTTTTTCCCCTATGAAAAGGAACTCTGCATATTACTGGAAGATTATTGGGAGCGGATGAAGTTAAAAGTTCCTATTTACTTCTCTGCAGGTTGGTTCTCAACTTTTTAACTGATATAAATGTCAAAATTAGCATTGTGAGTTCATGATGCAAGGATAAAGCTTGCTAGCTTAGACATTCCGGTGCTTTCATCTCTGAGGCATGTGCACTACAGTTATTATAGACATTCTAATATCTGATTAGTAAGAGTTAAAGAAGACTACACTGATGTGTAGTGCAGGATATCCTCTCAGAAAAGATTCAGTAGACAGCTCATATCGATGGTCTACATCAGCGGACCTGGAGAGGAGGCACTGACAATCATGGCCTACAAGATCTTCCTAATCATCAACCCTCAACATATTTAATTCTTCAATATGTCTGACTCTTTTCTGATAAGAACACCAGTGAAGATTATTTCTTCCATTATCCTTAACCTTCATAAGACCCACATGTCTCAATTGGACATTGATCCGGGCATACCCACCATTTTGCTTAGTTATATAATAATCTTACTTATGAGTGAATGGTGTAAGTTAATGCATATCAATGAGTTGATTGCAATTGTGTGGTGTACTTGGGATCCGACGTCTAGGTTATGCTAAGTCGGATAAAGTTAGGCCTCTTGAAGTTAGAATGAGATGTAATGGTCTTCTTCTCGACATGCGTTATTATTTTTGCATTCCCTACTATACTAGAAATTTAACTATAGTACGAAATGCTAACTCAATGACATATGTATAATATAGTAAAAAAACTAACTCAACGATGTATCTATAAGAAATTTCTTGGCAACCTTGTGCTTACACGATCACATAGAGGAATTACTCCATATGGAATTGTTCTCCAAATCCTAATATACCATACATTGGTATGACTGCATGATTAGAAAGAACCTAGGTGATCCGATATTCATAACTCTAAAAGGCAGATTCCTTATTAGTTGCACTCATAATGGAGAAGAGGATGCTGTTTATTTCATTGGCTTTTTTTTTCCCCCTCTTTTTAGTTAGCATGGATCTCAAGATATATGGTTTTGCAAGGTTTTAGATTTGCAAGCAATGCTCTTTAAAGTTTATGTTCATTTTTCAGGTCTGACAATACAAGCCAACATGTACCATAAGATGCTTATTAGCTGGACTAGTCAAAAGGTGAAAGAGGCATATACTACTCGCAATGCATTTGATTTCAAGCATGGTATGAACATATCTAGGTCTTTAATGTTAAAATTTTCTTTCACTCATCTTCTCTTAATGTGTTTCTTTTATTATTCATTTTGTAAGTAATACAATAATTTGCAATGCTCTTTTGTCAGCACGGGAACGTGTAACGGTGCATGTGTGCCCAACCATTTCTAAAAGTTTTGCATTTGTTGGGTCTAAAATGAAGTTTGAAGTATTGGCATCTATATCGGAGTGTGGTGTATATGAAACACATGCTCAGGTCAATGATGGATGTTAGGTGAATGTTGGATGTTGAATAACCTTAATTGTGATTGCAGTTAGATGTGTTAATCAGGATGTTGAATAATCTCAATTCTTAACAAGGTATTAACACTCACCAATATTGCTAAATGATCTGTTTTCTTTAACACAAAGCTTCCCTTAATATATTCTGACAGAAAAGTGGTATATAGGCTTTCAAAGCTGGATATGTTTGCAAGCTCCAATTTGTGCTTATTCGATAAGATAAGAACAACATTGCATGTCCAAATTTAAGTCGATACACTATAGTCCTCCTATGCGTGCTATGTGCAGCCTTTTTTTGGGGGGCACAAGGAGGTTTGATATAGTAGCCTTATTGTGGATTGTGTAATGTCTATAGAGATTTCTCAACCTTCCAGTATTTTGCAAAGGAGACAATCTGAACTTTTTGAAATTTAGAGTTGAGGATGTGTAATCTATCTCCCCCCGCCCTTTTTCCTCCTGCGTGGTAAATGGCATTGGCATCTTTATCAGATCTCCAGTCCAACATGGTACCGTATAAGTTATAGGCAGTTAAAAACATGTTTGTGGGAGGACTCAGGACGTTGTAATCACATCAGATTTGTGAATGGTAACACATTATAAGGATTTGTGGATGGTAACACATGAACATTACATATATATATATATATATATATATATATATATATATATATATATATATATAGCTGAATGCTAGGGTTGTAAAAATAAATCTAAGGGTCACAAACGAATTTACAACATCAAGGGTGAGATACAAGTAAACAGGCAGCAAGTCACTTTGCGAGTTGTTCAACTTCAAAAGCCTCCCAAAGCCTTTATCTCTCAGCATGAAACTCCAAATTTTATGAACTATATATGGTTGGAAAGCTTGAGAAGTCACCTTTCCATTCATATGCTGTTTGCGTCAAAAAATATGCTGAGGTCTGTGTCAAAAAATATGCTGATGTGTCAAAAAATATGCTTAATCCAGTTTGATGTGTAGCTTCTTCCCTTATTTGTTCCGTTTAACCTTGAAATGCCCATAAGCCCCATAGCTAAAGGACATTATGAGGTACTTCCTTGGAAAATTTGGCGCTCAAATTCCAAACCATGGCTGATTGATCATGCCTAGAAGTCGACCCTTGATGCGCCGTGGCCCCTAGCCGTCTTACAAAATTTGGCCCAATTTCAAATGATCGTATCTTTCAATTTATAGCTCCAATTTTGATGTGTGATATATGTCTGGAAAGCTTGTTGAATCAGCTTTCCAACCATATGTGGCTTGCCCAAGTTGGAAGTGTGAACCAGAAGTCATGATCCGATCAACAAACAAAGGTGTCAAATTGGACAAAACTGCTGACCTGATTGATTGTTGCACAACTTATTATTTCTGCCTAACTTGCAAATGCCCAGTAAGTGCCTAAGCTTAAGGACATCTTGGAGTTTTTCTCCACAAAATTTGGTAGCCAAAATCTTCCTCATTGATGACTGATTGGCCCAGCAACCCAGCCGCCTTTGCAGCGCTATGGGGGAAAACAGCGTCTGATTGAGGTGAAAACTCTTGAGGTCCAGCTTGCTTGTTCTTTGGGTGGCCCTCAGCTTGGGGTATATTGTTTTATGGGGGTGAGAGCTCCATCAGATATACTCGATGGGAGTATGAGTACAAGAATGGGGAAAATAGGTTGTGGGTATAGCTATATCTGCTACGTACATACCATACGGCCATCCCTAGTAGACAAACTTTATGTACATAAATATTTACCAATTTCATTAACGATAGAAAAATAAATTCAAAATAATATTTAACTGTAAGGAGATGTAAGTAACTTATTGTGAGGAGGGAGCTCCAAGGGTGTAAGTTAAAGTTTAATGGAACAGGGCCTATGCCAAGAGATGAAAAGCCCTAATGGGGTGGTTATTTGGCTATTTTGTGGATCCTTCAATTAGGGATGAATTGCATAATGTTTTAGGATTAGAATTTTGCATGTTAGCTCTTGTGGCATATGGTTAATTTCTTAGCCTACAATTTGGTTGCTTGCTATGTTGCCTTTTTTTGTCCATGAGGCTGCCTTTGTTGATGAATTTTTCTGCCTACGGTCAAAAGATGTTGAACTAAACCTTGCCACTAGGCATTCTGTTTTGCTTGCTCAAATTTTGCAAGATCCAAAATTGACTTATTCCTTTGTAAATTTCCTCTAAAACATTGTTCCTTTTATTGGTTGGTTGAGTTTCTCCTTTATAATTTGTCATTCTAGTCTCTACTATTGCTTGATAGACCATTCTGGAACGAACAAGTCTTATCTATAGTTCACTCAATGAAAAGCTAAAATTCATTAAATGTTCAACTGGCTAGTTCAACTGTACTGTGCAACTAACAGTTTCAGCCGTTTGTTGCAGTGTGCAATTTCGATCGTTCTTTAATAAATGCTCCTGGTCCCTGTGTTCTTTTTGCAACACCTGGGATGATAAATGGTGGTTTTTCACTAGAGGTCTTCAAGCACTGGGCAACTTCAGAAAAGAATCTTGTTACTTTGCCTGGGTACTGTTCTCTTGTTATGCATTCAATTTTATGGATTGTCAAGGATAACATGTAACAAGTTTTCTAGGGTTTCTTGATTAATTGTGTTTTATTTTATTTTGAAAGTTCTAATATGTATTGCAGTGGTAAGCGTGGTTGGATTTGTTCTTTGTCTTTTTAGTGTGCTCAGGGTCAAGATGTTGCCCCTCGTTGCTGGATCAGCCAACCTGGCAATTTCCGAATCCTTACTCTTAATAATATATGTTTGTCATTCTAAAATATAGGAAAGAAATGAGGCCTAGCCTGTAATTTAAGCTTATTTACAGAATAGTATAACTTGATCCCATAAGGGTTTAGAACCTGGATTCACCATCGAGGTTGTGTTCAGTTGGACTTGTTTTCATCATTCTATAGATTTCTAGAAGATTTCTACATAAATGCTCCCCCCACCCCGAGAGTTTTCAAGTACCTATTTTAATCTCTGCAGTTTTTCACCCATTTTTGCTGACTTCTACAAATTCTAACTGATTCCTATATATTCTCAGATTTTGATAGATTTGGACAGATCTCTAATAAAACGAAATAATATTGAAATTCTTATAGTTGAAGTCTATGATGTGCTCTTTTTCAATGAAGTTAGTGAGAACTTAACTCCGTGTAAAGCAATATTTAACTAACTATCTATCCCATTAAAAATATTGAACTAACCATTTATCCCATTATGCTGCCTTTTACTTATTGAATATGAATATGGTAGATCCATTTCTGGACATTAGTTTGTAGGGAGCTCCTCTTACCTACTATGACAGTCTTTTATTAAAGGGATTGTTATGTGTTTTTGATTCTCTCTTTTTGTTTTTTTGAATGCACATTCATAAATGCAATGTATTGAAGGTCTCCCATTCAGGCTAGTTGAGGCTTTCATTTGTAGTTATTTTTTTTTCGGGATAAGGAAAAGAGAAAAATATATATTAATCGAACGAATGGATGCAAAGCAAGCACCCTGCAAAAGGCTATATACAAACAGTATGTAGACTATCCGCAAAATCTACAGTATCAAAAGAGGAATGACAAAATGACAAAAATTGCAACTATTGCAAAAGTAGAGTCCTGAGAATCTTATCCTTAAAGCATTGAAGAGAGGTCTCCACTCCCCTGAAAACTCTTCTATCTCTCCGACATCAAATGCTACAAAATATGGCATAAAGAGAGAGCAAGGCTTTCTCCTTTTTAGCTTTTCTCCTGAGGTAACCCTCCCTCACATATGATTCCTAATAGAGCTTGAAGTAACCTAAGAAACTCCCCAACTACTAAAGGCTAGCTCCCACAAAGCTCTAGAAAAACGGCTATGCAACAAGTGATAAAAGATTCCAGATCGGCTTTACATAAAGGACATCTATTCACCAAAATCCAAACCTCCTTTATAGATCATTGCAAGTTAAAATTACTTTCATGACAAGCTTCCCACACAAAAAAGAAAATTTTAACGGCGCCGAAGGCTTCCAAGGGAGGTGATTGTTTGAAGGGGACTGCAATGAGGTTCAAGGAAGGGAAGTGTGGTTCAAATACAAAGACTTAACAGGAAAAATGCCTTTAGGGTTAAGATCCCATCTAACCATATTAAGAGAGGAATTTCTAAGTGTAATCTTAAACTTTTCTCGAAGAATCTAAGAATAATGTCATCATCAATGAAGGCTTCTCGAATAAACACTGAAGACCAAACAATAGTGTCAGGCCCTCTTTCAATAAGAAGCTATCGAACCATCCTTTCCCTTGCCAATGCATAAAGAGAAGGGAAAAGCTATTTCAAGGGGGCACCTTCGCACCACCGGTCATGCTAAAAATAGATGGAGGAGCCAACACCAACCTCAAAAGAAAAGTGAGGTAGGAATCTTTCCCATCCTTCAGAAATATACCTCTAAAGAATTTGTCCATAAGAACCATTTTGTCAAGAAGGCTACCACCGAAAACCATCCTCACCATATTTAGCTATCACCACCTTTCTCCAAAGGTTCCCCGTCTCATTCATGAACCTCCACAACCAGTTTCCAAGGAAAGATGGTATGACTTTTTGACTGCCTAATGTTATGCAAAATGGAGGAAAACATAACGATGCGTCAAACCTAAATATTTGAGATTTGAGAATAATCTATGTACTTTGAAGAGCTTTCGTATTTTCTTTTTCCTTGTGTATAACAAACCCTTGAATCGTCATTTGGTGTGTCATTTTGTCGCTACCTTCAGTACTGATTGTTCTATATCTTGTGCAGATATTGTGTAGCTGGAACTATTGGACATAAATTAATGTCTGGCAAACCTACAAAAATTGATTTGGATCCAGATACCCAGATTGACGTGCGATGCCAAGTAACCATCCTATCTTCTACTTTTATGTAACTTATGGAATCGCCTCCCTCTTTTTCTTCATGCGTTGGGTTTTTGTTTTTTTTTTTTTTTGGGGGGGAGGGGGGTTATTTTATCTAGGCTGCGGTCATTGTGTTTGTCAGACTCTTTTTTACCTAAGCGTAGTTACAACAATTAGACACATCAAACTAGGACTCAGACAGCCGAGCGAAATACTTAGGCTTGTTTCCATAATGCACACTTGTACCCAAATCAAAGTATCATAATTTAGGGATAATGAACTTGACTTGGAAGAAGCACTCAGACTTGGAAGTCTAGAAGACATTTGCTAGATATAAGACCCTTTTTATTTTTACCAAAAAAGGGATATTCGTAGCGTTCTTTTGGTGTACTATGTTCCTGGCAAGAGTGTTTGTAGTTGGGCTTACGTTATGAATCTTGATCATCCACTGATCTTGTTTTCGTAACTTGGTGACCACAATGATTAGATATACCCACGATGAGCTGTGGTATTATGTATTTTGTGCTATTTCTTTGCCCCTGATACCTCTAGCAAGAACTGGTTATAGTTTTCAGACATCGTTCTTGTCGGAATTTCAGAGCCTATAGCCAAGTATGAGACTGTGTCTGTTTTGAGCTGTGATCACCAAATACCATTAGCATATCTGTCTAGCGTATGAAAATTGTGAAGTGTTGCAATTTTGAAAGATGAGATAAAATTATGGAACATGGGTGTAGGCCTTTGTTGAGTTGCCTTAATAGATTCTTCAGATGTTTGGCTTGGACTGAGGAACAATTAGTGACAATAGTAGTCTTTATTATTGTCAAAAGGAATGAAGGGGGTTTAGCCAATTCTCATTGAGCAAAGGCTACAAAATTAAGTTGACATTGATTTTTCTTTGTTACCAAAAGCTGGAATACTTATAAGTTGGGAGGAACAAAGGGATAAAGTAGCAGAATTTATCAAATGGAAGTTGTAACACAGTCTAAGAATCCTGCCATTGTACATGGATATTATCCTAGACAAGGAATCAAAGTGTTTTATTATATATGTTTTCCTCCTGTGGGGTTTTATTTTTTAAAGGAATATTATGGTGAAATTTACTATCACCCACAAGACTGAAAATATACACGGGGATTTTTTATCCTCCGTATGAATATCTTTATCATGCTCAACTAGCTAACTCCTTACATAACTATTTTCTGATTTAACCAACATTATGGTCAGTACCCTAAGTGGAGAAGCATTGTGAGCAAGAGAAGCTGGGTAATGCATTTATGGAAGAAAATTCCTTCGAGTTTAGTGTGAAAATAAAGAAATGTTTTACAAAGTTAATTTGATGAATATGATTACTATTGCACATATTCATTTCTATGTTGTGTTACAAATGGACTATTAAAAATACAGGGTACCTCGTGGAATATCCCAAAAAGAAAATAAAATTGTGACCTAGCAAAATGAAAAACATTTAATTGTTTTTGATAAGGACTTGGATTTGCAGATTCATCAATTGGCTTTTAGTGCTCACACGGACAGCAAAGGAATAATGGACCTGGTGAAATTCCTGAAGCCTAAACACGTGATCCTCGTTCATGGGGAGAAGCCTAAGATGGCAACCCTGAAAGGAAAAATTCAAAGTGAATTTGGTATCCCGTGCTATGATCCGGCAAACAACGAAAGAGTGAGCATTCCATCAACACATTATGTGAATACAGATGCATCAGCTGCATTTATCCGCAGTTGTTTGTGTCCAAACTTCAACTTCGTAAGCATTCCTTCTGGAGGTGAGGAAACTGAGACGGGGTCGAGGTTGGAGATATCTGATGTGAGGGTCACTGAAGGGTTGTTAGTTATGGAGAAAAACAAAAAGCGAAAATTCTCCACCAAGATGACTTCGCTGGGAATGGAGAGGCATGAGATTTACTTTGCTGGGCAAGTTGGCTGGTGCAAAAATTATTGAAATCTTTTGTTTTATGCATGCCAAGAGCAGATCATCTACTTGCTAAATCAAATTTTGGTCAGATAGGAGTTTTTAGAACAAGAGCATTATAAACTCCTTTTTCAAGTGGTTTCATTTTCTTCACATTTTGTACAGTTTTCTTTTTCTTTTTTTTTTCTGGTTTATTAACATGTCTCTTTTCTACCAAAAAAGAAGAAGAAAATGTCTCTTTCCAATTTCCCTGCTGTCCAATTCCTTTCTTTCGTATTTTAATGAAAGTGATTTCTCTCTCAAGTAAAAACGAGAGTTTTGGCTTGTTATTTGTGTTTTTTGTTAGCTGCTTGTGTACTAGCTTTTCGTTAGCAGCTTGTGTGGTAAACCAAATTCTCTCTCCCCACTCCCACTCCCAGGCTCCTCCCTCTCCCTGTCCCTCCACCCCTCACTCACATCAGGAGCCCACCCATTCCCATTCACATTCCCATTCCTGAACAAACCCCTGCTCGAATCCATCCCACCGGCCGCCACCATGAGATCAGAGCAGGTAAATGTGGCCCCCACCGATCACCACCCATTGTGGGTCCCATGGTCGATTTCACTCCAGCTTTCTAAATTAAAAAAGAGGGAGCTGAGGAAGAAGGCAGGTGGAGTCGGTGAAATTAAGACAAGCATCTCTCCTTCTGGCGGCGACGTCGTGGGCTCAGATAATAGTGGTGGTAAAGGATGGAAATCCGGTCACGTAACGGATGAATTTTTCGTCGGTGGCAGCAGTGATTGGAATTGGAAGTTCGAATTTTGGGGGTTTGACGAGGACAGTTCAGGGATTTCGGCGGCGTGGCGGGCGCCGGTCGACGGTGGGTGACAGTGAAGGTGGTGGTGGCTGGAGTTGGCAGTTAGTGATAGGGGCGAGAAAATAAGAGTTTATACTGGAAAAATTATGGAAGTTATCGTTCAAGAGTAGTTTCTAGAAGCAAATTTGTTCGAATTGAAGACCAGTGGGTGTAGTATACGAGCCATCGCCCTCTTTGGTCTTGGTTAATTGCCTCCAACTTGGATCAATGGCTGACTCTGCCTTCAAAAAAATCTAGATTCAGTGCGACGACACTGTGAATTTCGCTAAATTCTCTCTCTTATTCCGCTTTTGCCTCTGGATTTTCCTAAAAATGAGATGGGTTTCTCTTCCCATTTAGATTCTGTTGGTAGTCTATCTGTGTTACTCTGCTAATTTGCTGCTGTACTTGGGTTTTCAGCATTATTAGTCTTTTTATTTCATATTTTTAGATAAAAGTATTGAAATCAGGGAGGCCATTTGAGAAGGGAAATCCAAGTTAGTTTGTTGAATTATCATAAAGATGGGATGCCTTTTTGGATGTTGTTTCATATGAGTCCTGTTTTCAGTGATGAGGACGGAAGGGTGGTTCATTTTGTTGCTGTTCCAGTCCTAATTGTGTGACGGCCAGCGCAGTCAAGGAGTGGCCTCGCGAGAAATGAAATTTGCTTATGTGAAGATGGGTTAAGTCATTTGGGATATTGCACAGGTCTTGTAGGAGAGAAGTATGCTCGGAAACCATGTTATAGTTGAGCCGTGGCTTGGCATTTGATTGTGTTGGAAAGTCCGGATGAAGGTATGCCAACTTGTGAATAATTATCTTTATATTGTAGTTCCTTTTTCTATCTTCTTACTCAATCATTGTTATTGCTCTCTGTTCTTTGGTAATCCTCCCTTTAGGTTAAACGCGCACACAATTCGGCACTAATTTCTTGAGTACTGGAGCTTGATGCCATGCATAGCTTCCAATTAAGGGTTGCTCAAAGGTTGTGCTGACCGAGTTGCAAGTATAATTATTAAATTTATATGTGCCCGTGGAGTTTAAGCAACTTGATTGTAAATGACCAGTTATGAATATTCGTGTCTAATTAATTGGCTATTGCCCCATTAAAGTTCCCTTTCTATCATGTTCTTGTCGTCATAACTTATTTGCCCCCCTCTTTCTTTCGTGTGTCTGATGTCCTTGCTTTCTTAGCCATGCTATGCTTGTCATCTCATTGTGAGATTGTCTCTGTCTGTTGCTGTGAATTGTGATTTTCTGTTTGCTTTTATCATCAATAAGTAACTTTGATCTTGTCCCTATTTAGGATATTTTTGTCCCCAATGTCTAGAAGGAGATAATTATTAATCTTGTGCTTTTGTCTATATTGAACATCACTCAGTTTGCTGCACATAATTGGCCTGCGTATGGCTACCATGACTAATTTTGGCTTCTAAGATGCTACATTCTATTTGACAGGAATAGAGATTGAGGAATTATGTGAAGCAGCTGAGCTTGAAAAGCAAAAGGCTACATCTGCTATTAACAATATTTTATCTGTGCTAACCCAGTACAGTGCATCATGGGGAAAATCTGTATCTGCTAGGAGATGCAGTGTGGAGGGAGGGGCCTCTTGAATTCTTCCCTGCTAATATCTCTTGGTAGAATCAAACAACGCTTTGTATTGTGAGTTGTTTCGATTTCATCTGTTATTTTACTGTTCAAATCACCAAGTCTTACATTCCTGGAAAATTCTGAATTGCTATTGAAAACTTTTCTGATGACTTTTAGAATTGATCCACACTTACCCGGCATGCCTATTGTTTATGCAAGTGATGCGTTCTTAAAACTAACAGGTGGGTGGGTAGAGGTTTCTTCATGGTCTCTCTCTCTTTTTGTCTGTCTGATTTACATTTTGTTATTATCTTTATCAAGTTGCAAAAAAAGTGGCATAAAAGTAGTCTTTGAGTAGTATATGGACCCAGAGTAATGTCGGCTTTCAGAATGGTCCCTAACTCCCTTTTTGGCTTTATTAGACAAAACTTAAGATACTATTGACAAAGTATTTTGGGTTCGTAATTGTCTTCTCCTTGTTATAGTTCTTCTATTGAAGTTTGCAAGATGCAATATATGATTAAAATACCATCATGAGCATGTATGGTGATAGAAAGTGTGAAATACAATCATTAAATATCTGATTATTTTGCTGTATTCACCAACATGATATCCATCATCAAATGCATAATCCCTGTCGGATTGAAACTCTTTGTTGAGAGTCATCTTTGAATTTAAGGTTGCACCTCTATACCGGTTGTAGGTATCTTCAATGGTAATTGGAAGAGTAGAATCATAGTCCGTCAAATTTGTTTGCGAAGAAACATGGGTCTGGCAAAATTTTTCAGCCACATGCTTTGCCAGTTCCTGCGGAGATTCACGTTCAAATCCAGTTCCAGAGTGACCTCTTGATGAGAAATAAATTTTTGATCCTCTAGCTCTGGATAAGTGAGATCTTCGCTTATCTTTGATACTACCAGTCGGGGATGCAGGTGCTGTAAAATTATATCTTGGTGGCTTTTTGTCACCTCGATTTGCAATTTGGTCTCTTTGAGAAGTTTTTCTCGCAGGCTTGCTCCTTTCATTCTGTTGCTATCTATCAATCTATACATCTAGGACTTCATTGGACACCGAAGATTCTGTAGATGAATCATGGTAAGCTTGCAAAGACTGAACAAGCTTCTGCACTCAATCATCTACATGGGATTGCTTTATCTTGACATACCTACTGGAGTACCTGTGCAGCCCCTTGCAAGAAGACGAGGGACAAGAATCCAACAGATTAGTCTCATAAAGTGCTAATTGCAATGTTATGTAGAATCCCTGGGTTTCTCAAATATAGGTATATGATGCAATTCAAAACCCATATTTTTCAGCAACTGTGTGAACTTGAGAATTTTAGAAATACAAGTTACAAGGAGCGAAAATTCAGCAAATATGTTGACCCTAATCAAGAAATAATGACAGTTGCATGAAGTATTGTGTTGCATGAGGAGTTATATTTGTTATCAATAATTTCTAATAATATTTTTACATGGAAGCCTTCAATTCGTGCGATTTTGTAATTTGTTATGGCGTTATAGTCATTATAGCTAGCTACCTATTATATTTCTACTGTAATTTTTTTATAAAGCTCTATAAATCTAAAGCGGCAAGATATTTTTAATTAAGAGATTTTACTTTTTTAAAATGTATTTCTCACTTTTATTTGAAATAAAAAGTCCAATTACCTTTTTCTTAGAACAAATATAACTAAATTTCTATACCAATTAATTAATTAAATAAAATATAATTATTATTGTAGAAATTTCCTATGCATAGCAGAGGCATTTGCAACTAGTTGTATATAAACATGTGATTGCTTTTAGGCTTATGTTTAAAGTTAATTAAAGGATTATTCACATTTTATCCGTTGGTATTGACAAATGATTAAAAGTTTGTCGGGTATCGTAAATAATAAATTATTATCTTGAGGTATGATTTTTTTAACAGTTTATTACTCTAAAAATTTAAAAAATAGGGTACTAAATTGTTAAAAAATTATATCTTAAGGTACTAATTTATTATTTATGAGATTTAAGACTCTTTTTTAGCATTTGCTGATACCAGGGTAATAAAGTGTTGATATTTGTTAATTAAATGCCGTATTTGGAGCGGCAAGTGTATAAAAGCCTATGTTACAAAAATTGGACCGGATCGGCCGGTCAAACCGATTGAACTGGGAATCGGTGAGCGTGGCGGGTGGTTAAACTGTGAAACTCGTTTTACCCTTCGAACTGGACAAACCCAATCAAACTCGGTCAACTTGGCCAAATCGGTCGACCGAGATTTCCACCATTAACACTGCATAGAACCTCAATTCACTTCTGGTTCTAGCCCCCAAACAGTTACTTCTTGCAAGTGTTCATTCTGGCCAAAGCCTTGTCGAGCGATGCTTCTAGGCTTAGCCTTCTGAACCCAGGTGGGTCATCCAACCTCTTTTTGATTTGCTTTCACTTTGTATTGAGAGGTGAGAGGGGGAGGAAAGGGAAATCAGATAGTTAGAACATTGTGATTTCTTTTCTCTTTCTATGGAGGTGTGAGAGAGAAGGGGGAGGGGGGGAACTCACAGAGTTAGAAGATGGGAGTGAGAGGGACAGGAGAGCAGATGAGATAGAAGGGAGGCGCACGCTGCACCCATAGGATAAACGAGGAAGAGTTAGGTTTAGTTTTAATTTATTCAAAGCTTAGGTGTTCAAAAGTGAACTATATATTATGGTTTAAGTTTTAAATAGAAAAAAATTAAATGGGCTTTTATTATTTTTAGTAGTTTTGTATAAAAATTATAATTTTTTCTTTTCCAATTTTTATTTTAAAAAATAGATAATTTATGTAATAGAAGTATAGAGAAATACTTTTGTAACTAACCGGGTCCAATATGTTTAAAACAACTATATGGAGAGACAGATGTCATATGAGCACTATAATATTGGAAAAAATATGAGCGTTCGTCGCTGATTATTAATACGTACAAAATGCTAATTATTAGTTATAAATGCAATAATAAGTATTTATAATAAGAAAAAATAAATTTTATGTATCTATGTCAAATATTATTGTGTTTATGATTGAAAAAGTTAGAATTAGAAAACTCAAATTAATGTCATATGACCTTTTACATTTATGTTAGGCAAAATAAGGAAAAAGTAATTGAAAACATATAGAGAGAAAATTTTACGATCAACCAGGTCATGCCGGTTTAACTCGATCCAACCATCGATCGAGTCAACCGGTCTAATCCGATCCACCCGGTCTAACCGGTTGAACTATTGACCCACTCCTCCGACCGGGTCAATGACCGGATCGGTTCTCTTAACATAGATAAAAGCATCATGGGCAGCAAATGTGGCCGAGTCGAAGGCAACCCTGTTTGGAGCTCAACTAATTTCAAGACTCAATCTTCAAATAATGACTAGTGAATTAGATTGCCTTCTATTAATCCAAAGAGTTAATAACTCTCTCATCTTAATGATTTAGATTTGGTAGTTGATGATTTGCGTTTCATTAATAATAATTTTCTATTTTGTATTCGATCACATGTTAAGAGAGATGGTAATTTTACGAGTTCATCATTCGGCTTAAGTTTTTCTCGTTCAAGGTTGAGTAGGTTTCGGTAGAAATTTGTCCTAATCAAATCATCCTCTATATATAGATGGATAATTTATCAATGAATTAATCCCTATTCTCCTCTTAAAAAAAGTCAATTAAATGTCCACCTGTGAAGAGAATGAAGACTGGAAGCATTTTTATACTAAGTCTAATTAGTAATTAGTGTGACTAGTCTTATGAATAGGGGTACTTGATGGTTAAAATAGGATGCCTTAAGTATTAAATTCTTTACACGAGTTCAAAGATTCATCACGAAGTTGAAGCAAGAAGCAAATAATAATAATAATAATAATAATAATAATAATAATAATAGATATTTAATATTTTGATTTTGAGGAAATTGAACTTTTGAAACACTACGTGTTTGATATGAAAAATTGAAATTGAATTAAATTAGGAAATGATATCCGAGGGTTTAGTTATGAAACTTAAATATTTTCTTCATGTGTTTGGTAGAGAACAAGAACAAAATCAAATTCCAATTCTTGTTATTTGGTTGTTAACCATGGAATAGAATTAATTTTTTGTAAAATTAACTTACGTCATTGTAATATTATTATTATTATTATTATTATTATTATTATTATTATTATTATTATTATTATTATTATTATTATTATTATTCTTTGATTCAATAAAAGTTGAAGTCTGGTTATCATATTTCCTAATAATTGAGTCTTATATTTATTTTATTTTTTATAATTAACTATCTTGTAATTTTCTTCACTAATTAATATTTTTTTTGTAATTTTTAGTAAACTTATTTTCAAAATATAATATTCTATCAAACAATATGCTAAAAAATTGCATAGAAAAAATATAATAATAATAATAATAATAATAATAATAATAAGGGTCATTTACTAATCTTTATTGTGCAGATTTTCAACTACGGTTCTTAAAGATAAGTATGACCTTTAGCATAATTGAATGGATATAAATGTGATTAATAATTCCGGACTACGATTAAAAACAACAAGCATCTTCATACGAGGATGACATAAAGTAGAGCTGAAGAGACATAACAATTAGCAATAATATCGAATAGAGACAAAAGATAAGACATCTTTGCAGAGCATGAGAAGACCTAAAGTAATAACATTATTGTACCTTAATCATCCTCTCCTTCTATAAAAGGAAGGGCTTTTTACATTAGGAGGTATCGCAAGGTGAGTGCATTCAATCAAAAATACTTTACCTCGAGAGTTCTCTAAAAATCTTACTCTTGTAATTTTCTTTTATTGCAAGTTTTTACAAAATTTCTATAAGCTTCTACCTTACAAAACTTCGTAAGTTTCTACCTTTCTTTATTACGAGTTCATCAAGTTTTATGTTTATTTAAGTTTATTTCGATTCTTGCGTCGTTAGTATAAGAGCAATTGAATAATCTTCTATACAAAAACTGATTCCTATACAAATTATTATTCTCATAATAATAATAGGCTAATTTTTTTAATAATCATAAAGCTGATTCGTGGCGATAGAGAATTAATCCCCCTTCCAATTGAGGGGATTCAAATTCTCTTGTTTTAAGAGGAATTTAAAACCTCTAAATTTCGAGTTGCACCTTCAAAATATCCCTACCAAACAACCGAAAAACGAACTTAAAACCTGAGAATTTAAGTTCCAAGGCTTTGTGCGTGTCAATTTACTTATTTGGTGAAGTTTTTAAGAGTTGTGACCATAGGTTAAGGTTTAGATTTATCTACACCAGGTGTTGCCCTTCATTGCACCAAAAACAAAGGGGGTATGCGAAGGCGCCAGTAAGTTCCTTGTAAAGAGAAGCATCCATACGAGAGAGATCAACATCCCCAAAAAAGAACCTCTTAGAGATTGTAGCAAAAAATTTTAAAAAAAATTAAAAAAAAAAAAAAACACACACACAAGGGAACGCTCCCAATGAAGAGGGGCTCCTGATGAAGAGGACAACAATTCCATACTTCAGATTGAGAATGATGGCTCTCTTATTAAGAACTTTGGTCTGATAAAAGTTGACCAAATTAGTCGGAAGTTCTTTACATTTTGATGCTACATGAGAGAATATGAACTCATTTTCAGCTATATTCGAATACAGAAATCCAAAAGAATAAAATTCATAATAAAGCTATGCACACACTAGTATCAAAATGTGGTCACAAGACCTATACCCAGCTCCTCCGCTAGTTCATCCCATATGGGAAGTAGCGTCAACACCACCAGGAAGGTAGCTGCTACAACAACCGCCTTCCTCCATGATCCAACCTCCGTCACATCATTTAAACATGGTTTCTCTGGAGTCCTCTGAAGTATGTTTTACACAAATATTAGGTTCTCAATGACACGATAATCTAAATATTAATCAAGACATAGGAGAAACCCACTGTCTCAATACTTCGCCAGTCCGCAGTTTGGCCAATGTAATTTCAGACTGGATAAGAATAAGTGGAGCACTCGGATTTAGTTTAGGTCCCATAGTAGTGGGTCATATTCCTGTCTACTGGTAGTTAAACTGGTAAAGAAAATGTAATCAATATTGGTCATGCATATTTCAAGTTCAGGTCAGTTCAAAATTAGGTTGCATTTTGTCAGCATTTAAAGGTACAGATCTTTTAGGTCAGTGTGCTATGTCGCTGAAAACAATACATATTCCTTTTCCTTTCAAGGAACCAGTTAGATCCAAGTCTGCTAGTACCTTAGTTCAGAACATTACATATTCTTTTTCCCCTCAAGGAATGATTGAATGACATGTTAGTCATAGTGTGCATCTTACCTGACAAATCAGCACGTACAGTCCCCAAGGAAGCGACAAAGGTCCCCCTAGCTGAAATTAAAAAGAATGGGTCATAAATGGAACAACATGAGATCATTTGCTACAGTTACAGGTAAAGAGAGTGGTAAAATACTATCATTTTCCATGCTACTTAATTCAAAAAGAAAATATGCTCCTCCATGAAGGGGAGAATGTCTTCAAAGGACAAGCCTTTGAAGAAAGCAACGGTCACAGTGACTTGCAAGAAAAGAATTCTGAAAGGAATAAACAATGTCTCTCCAACCAAATGGACTAGTAGCAGTGGTTTCTCTCATGATTGCACCACAGACTAGCAAGTACTTGGAAGTGCTCTCTTCATTTCTAGGATCATTTTACCCAGAGCACAAGTAGATATCATTTGTTTTTCATCACAAATGTTTTACCCAGAGCACAAGATTGAATTGCCATTGTTGCTCTTTGGATTTCACCAGCAACAAGGCAGCAAGAATTGAGCAAGGCCGTGATCATGATTGATCTTGGATTTTGCTTCTTTCATCTTTGCTCCTTGCATGAATCATGATACTTGCAAGTTGCAGCTTAACAAACTGAAGAATGCATCCTTCTTATTTAACAAGGCAGCCTTCTTGAAGTGTGTCTCCTCATATTAATGCTGCCATATCCACAAGGGAAGTCATCTCAAACACCCCGCCCCCCAACACACATGGGATGGGGGAGCATCCGTGGATTGATTCAAAAGCTGAACAAACAGATATGCATTTTCGTCCAGAGAAGGGGCATACCACTCCTAAGCCAAGTAATGTGTACGTTGCCAAACCAAAAGCAAAAAGCGCATTCTTTCCGAAAGCACCCTGTTAAAACATAGAAAATGCTTTAGCAATTCCAGAATTCAAAGCAAACAAACTTCAGTAGTACCTAATATATAAATCAAAACTCAAGTGTCACACCTAACTTTTAACCTCATATGTCTACTTTCAACAAATCCTCATCAGAATACCAGTGTTATAACCAAGTTTATAGTACCCAGGAATGGTAGACATGATAGGGAAGTGCAGAATACCACCAAATTAATTAGAGGCTGTTGATTTGTACTATGCCATTCCTGAACACATGAACTACAAGCCAGTACATTGGTTCTTTCTTTTTATTTGTTCTTTCTTTTTATTTGTTTTTTTTGGGGGAGTGTTTGTGTGTATGTGTGTGTGTGTGTGAGAGAGTGAGATCCACCCTCTGGATGGATATTGTCTACGTAGTGTATATGAGTGATTCTCTAACATAAGAAACATAATATGCTTTGCATGAGTGGAGGTTTTGTATAGTTAGGGGGCAGGGGGGTTATTCCAGCATTGTTTTTAGGTCTTTTATCATGTTAAAAAACCAAAAGAGAGCAAATTCATCAACAACTGACTCCATCCATGTACTTTAGACCAGAAATTTGGAAACAGAATCTATAGAATCTATCACATGGAAAGCAGATCTATCTTGAAGAACTAAACTCAGAAAAACATGTAAGCTAAACAAGGAAAACTAAATACCAAAGCTTGATGACTTATCAATAGCCTACAAGTTCAGCACCACATGCTTCCACATGTTTGGGCTAACAGAAGAAAGGAAGGTATTGCATACCTGGACAGCTCTCCCACCATCAAGGCAACCAACTGGAAGCAGATTAAAAGCAGTGGTTGTTAACCCGCACCTGCAAGGAGGATTCTCGAATTAACAAAGCAATGAGTCAGATGACCCCCACAACACAAATAGAATACAAAAGCATTACCAGCCAGCTATTACGAGGGGATGAATTGAAATTGTGGCAGCATGCATAGCTCTGCATAAATATACAGCAAAAGAAAAGTTGAATTGACCATATCATCAGTGAGTAAATAAAAATCTCTGCAGTTACCGCCATAACAGATTCACCTAGAAACTTAAGTGTACAATGAGACAATCTTCTGGAACTCTAAAAAGGTTGAGCATGCCATCTAAGTCCACTTCTTGAACCACTAATGAAGTCAATTTTTCAGAATATTCTTCAGCTTCGTCTTACAATGGACTAAGGCAAAATGTCCTTAAATATCCTCTACTTTTATCTGAGAACTCATCAACCAGCACCTTCCAAATTTCAGTCCAACAGAAACAGCCTCGACCAATAGAGTTTGGCTTGACTCATCAAGTCATCTGTCTAATCAAGATGGTTCTATCTCCTATTACGCCTCATAGTGGAAGATGGTTCTGTCTCATGAGGCAAAAGCACTGGTTCTTAGAGGAAGTTTTTCAAAATTCAAAGTAGAACACAGAAGCAAGGAAAGGACATACGTATAACCAAGAGAAGCTCGGCTTATGAGCCCAAGAAGCAGCGAACCTTGAAACAGCATACTGGGCACTTGTACCAATTCTCCTGCAGCGTCTGGATTTGAGGAGAGAAGCAGGCCAACGGCAAACATAGAAAAGGAGAGGGCAGCACCAGCAACGGGCCCAGCAACCGAAATGTCGACTTTGGTCTTTCTATCTGGAAGGATTGATTTAAACTGGAGGCATAAAGAATAATTAGTGCTGTGACTTGGATATATCTTTTTCGTGATAAGAAAAATTGAAATATATATAAATATAAATGAAAAATATGGATGCAAAGCAAGCATCCTACAAAAGGACTATGTACAACCAAAATGTAGACTATCCATAAAATCTACAATATTAAAAGAAAATTGGTACAAATTGCCCCTATCCCAAAAGTAGAGAGCCTCGAGAATCTTATCCTTAACGCGATTAAGAGAAGTTTCCACTCCCTCGAAGACTCCTATTTCTCTCACACCAAATGCTCCAAAAAATGGCACGTGACTTGGATATACCACAACAAAGAAACAGAGACAGATCATATGAATAGCAGAAAAATTAAGAGGAGAATTCCAACTAGCATCATTAACATGGATCTAATACCAAAGAATAAAAAGCTAACTTTTCAATATGAAGAACTTTAGTCCAATGGCAGCCAAAATAATCTGAAGACAAAAGGAACCATGTAGTCCTTGCAAGCACAAAGACAAATTGCTGCTGAACCTAACTGGAGGAAATGAGAAACAATAAGGCAAATAATGAGATGACTACAAACTGGAATCATAAACTGCATAATTAAATGTGATAAATCTGTTAAGGCATTCGTAGCTGCCTTAGTTAAAGAAAAAAACAGGTCTGTAATTTGCCGGTTATACTTTGATTTTTTGCAAACTAGCTGAGAATAATTTGATATTTGAGATGTATCCTTCTGTTATTTAAAGCAATGTATTGGCTTTGAGTTAAGTAGTTAACTAAAAGTGTCTGCATCCCTGCTGGTGAGGCTTCAGAGCTTCACCACTTGGTGTATTTTTTTGGCGTTAGGGTTTTAATATATACCATTGTATCTTCATCTTCCTTGGCACTTCTTCTAATTGCCAAGTTGTTTGGAATCTGGTTGTCAAAAGGTTCAAGAGACTGAAAAGGTGGAAACCAAAGCTTTGCCATAAAGGGGAAGTTGACTTTATTGCAAAACACCTTCTGATGGAGTATTCTGATTTATTTCATCGCTTTCTTCACCAAGCCCACTTGCATTGCCAATCAATTGGAGACAATATGAGAGACTTTTTCTGTCACAAAGAACTGGTTAATGCTTTCAATCAATTGTTGCTCTAAGCACCAAGTGTATAACTTTCTTGCATGCCGAATGAAGCACACAAATTTTTCTTTTTTCCTTATCAAAAAAAAAAAAAAAGCTCACAAGGCCAAGTGCTTTGGAAGTTCGCAAAAGGTAGGATGCTCTTTGGAAAAATGTGGCCAAGGCAAAATGTCGGATCCATAATTTCTTTAGTGAATCAATAAGATTCTTCAGTCCTTAAGCTCATGGGGTGGATTCTTAGAAATCTAACTTAGCAAGTATCAAGCTATTCATATAATCAAATCTTGAGTGCATTTAAAGGTGACTAAGGTGAAGACGGGTCTAGGATGATGTATGGTGCAAGGCCCAACTACTGTGGTTCAAGTCCCAAGTGTTTTCTGGATGGCATGTTTAGAAGAGGCATCTTTGCAAGACTGGCATCTTGGAATGGTGATCACAGGCACGTCCGTTAGTATATAACTTTCTTAAGAAGCACAACCCCTTGAGAAGAGGAAAATGTCTGCAGTCTAAGGTCCTAGCAAAATATGAATGTTGTGTCTCATAGGATGCTGAGATTAGAAGGTTTGGCTCCATGACTCAAGAGAGTATTTTCCAGCAAAGAGTTTCTACAATCGGCTCTATGGCTGAATTTTATTGAGTTTCCTGTCAATGGCTTCTAGACATCTATTATTCTCACTCACACCCTGTTTTCTTAGTTGGGCAGCCATATGTCATAGAACGCTCTGAAATCCTCTATAATTTTCTCTGTCATTTCATAAGGTTCCACAATCTTCTATAATGTTCTACACTTGTATGCAAACCTAATATTTGTATTGAGGATTCTAGATGATAAATTTAGGCCATAGGATCATATCAATCTCCCCAGTTGAGGAGGCGGGCAAGTATATATATCCCATTGGGGGCTCATTTGTAAGGCATCCAAGGGAGTAATCCAAGAGTGATCCAAGAAAGCTTCCAAGTGATACACAATGCATTCTCCCAAATTCTCTCTCTAAGTGTTCTCTTGCTTACTTAGCTTCTTTCAAGCTTAAGTCAATCATCCTCCAAGGATTACTAACAAGCTCAAGAAGGGTTTCGAATGTAGTTTGCTAGCGCCGCACATGAGATCGGTTCGAGTGAATTATCATTTTGTGATGCATAGCACTGGCAATACTTTGCCTAACCTAGTTATCCAAATTTGTCCTACCAAGATAAACAAAAAAATTAAAAAAAAAACATATGGTGACTAATTCTGTTATCTTAGTTTTATATTTGCACACTAGCCTTTTCCTATTTATAGTCCGAAGAGGAACCTCAACTTGAATATGAAATCCATCTGATTTGCTCAAACAAAATAAACTAGATATTAGATAAAATATTTTGTTTGAATATCATGCATTGTCCATTGTCCATTTTTCAGGTAGTTGAAAAAAAAATAATAACAAAATGCCTCTCTAAATTGTCATATGCTTCCTTCTATGATTTGGTTCTCTAAATTGTCATATGCTTCCTTCTATGATCTGGTACATGATCAATAGTTTTTGATCGAAGGTCTAATAGAACTAAATTCTCTGCAATTTACGGGTAAGTTCATTACATCTGATCCCTCCCTCAAACAAACAATGTGGCTAAAGGAAAGATTCCCACACACAACATACTTTTTTTTTTTTTTACGGACACACACAAGATACTTGAAACAAAGAAATGTTTTTTTTTTAAGTGTTAAAAAGATGAAATGTTAAATGAGAAACTGCCTATATGCCTTGAGGAGGAAGAATAGGCCAACCACCTCCTTGTTCATTGCTAGTTGGTTCTTTGTTTTGGCATTTGTTTTTTCCTTGATGGGATTAGTTGGAAATCAAAGAATATTGACGAGGTTTATGGGAAAGAAGGATAAAGAAGAGTTGGATTCATGTCATTTACGAGATTCTCATATTAGCTATTTGGTGGAGCACATGGAAGGAAAGGAAGTGGTGGATTTTGACAGGAAAGCTATCTCCTAATAAGAGCTAAAGCTTTAATTTTTGAGAATATTGTATAGAGTGACAGAAGAAATTTGACTTTTGGATTTATAGATAATATAATTCACGAGATTCGAGTAGGTATTTTTCTGTTAAGTGTTTCTGTAAAGAGGTTTTTGAAGGGTCGAATACTCTTGCTTTCCAGATGAGGCAACTTTGAATTCTAAAGCTCCCACCAAAGCATGTTTTCTAGCTTGGGCGGCCACTTTAGGGAAGATTCCAACTTAAGACATGCTTAAAAGAGAAATTTTAAGTTGGCTACTAGGTATGCGATGTGTCTAACGGAGGAAGAATCTATTGACCACCTTTTTGTTCATTGTCAATGGGTTGCCACTTTATAGCACTTGTCTTTTTCATTGATGGGGGTTACTTGGTTGCAGCCTTAAACGGTAAAAGATGTTTTGGTGGCGTGGAGAAGAAGGTTGAAGAAGATTTGTGTTCTAGGTGTTCAGAAGTTGATGCCATTATCTATTTGGTAGAGCACATGGAAGGAGAGGAATTGCCAGATTTTTTAGGGCAAGTCGAGGTCCTTTGATGATTTCAAGCTTTACTTTTTGAGAACTTTGTACAGTTGGGAGTCAAGTTCTCGATCATGGTACAAAGTTGACTTTATGGGAATTTGTTAATATGATATTGTCTAGAGCTTGAGGGCTTGATTATTTTGTGTATGCCCCCTTTTGTACTTGGGTAGCACCCCTTGGCGTCTTTTAATACATGTTTTGTGATTACTTAAAAAAAAATTCAAGAGAGCTTGAGCGCATGATGATCTTTATGGCTGTCCCTTGTGTAAATAGGTGACATCTCCAGGTGTCACCTCTTTTGTACCATGGCATCCCTTGGTGTTATTTTAATATAATCTTGTTAGTGCTCATAACAAAAATATACTATCTCATATTCACTCGACTACTCCACATGTACACAATCTCTCTCACCCTTTGGCATGTGATTAAACTAGAAGCCACAAACCCAAAGCATGCTTCTCCCCTTTCATACATCATGCTATCAGCCAAAACATAAAAATACACAATCCATCATTCTTAAAAGCGATACAATTCAAATTTTAATTCCGTTGTAAGAGAAACTATTAACATCTTGCCCACTAAATTGACATTCCTAGATACAAGGTTCCTAAGATTGAAAGCACCCTTCCCCCAAAGTCTATACACCCTTATACCAAAGGATCACCCCTATCCCTAACTAAAGTAAAAATCTCAATCTTTTTCAGCCTC
Organism: Talinum fruticosum; assembly: GCA_021018815.1. Taxonomy (NCBI): domain Eukaryota; kingdom Viridiplantae; phylum Streptophyta; class Magnoliopsida; order Caryophyllales; family Talinaceae; genus Talinum; species Talinum fruticosum. The sequence continues at coordinate 14,847,702 of JAITYX010000001.1, read as the reverse complement.
TTGCTTTTAACTAGGGAGTCTAAACGTAGAATCAAATAAAGTAAAGAAGAATATATGGGAGACCACACATGAGAGTGATATATCCTCAAACAGAAGAAAGGACTTTTTTAACTATCAAGCCTTTCAGAAATATTCTCAAACACAAGATTCCATCAGAAAAGAACCTAGGATCGTCCAAAAGATAATTCCAAGGTTAAGGTAAGTGAGAAGCTATTCAAAATATGCAATAGATGGAAATCTTAAGGCAACAATGCCCACTAACCCAGGCGGAGAGGCTCGCTGGTAACCAGATTATTGAATTCTCCTTGGTATGAAAGTGGGATACACTAGTCTTGGTACAATTGACTCAAACCTAAATAAGGTTGAAGAATAAAGAAGAATGAGTATTTTTTAGCAAAAGAATAGTGTGTGGAAGATAGAGTGGTGTTTTAGCCTATGCAAGATTCCAAAGGAGTTGGTTTGTCATATTGCATCAAACGATAGAGACCTTCAACATTCCATGCAAGAGACAAAATTGGCAAACTTCGAACACATTCAGTAAATAGCAAGAATGTCATTAAAATCTTCAGTACGAAATATCCTGATCTTCAAGGAAGAAGCTAGTCAACTGTAACATGGTCAATGGGCAACATGCCGACAAAGGCTGAAGTAAGCATGTTCACATACCTGTGTGATTGCTCCAAAACAGCCAAGAGTTGTGTTGGGGACAAAGTAAGGAATGCTGAGCTTCACGTTTTTGGGAAAAGCTGCAACATAGTGCCCAATTTCCTGCAGGCAATAAGTTCTTCATGTAGAAATAAACAACCAGGGACTGTCAACGGAATGACTCATCAGTCCTAATTAAAGGTGAACAAACCATTCTAAACCCACATTCTGTTTATTAACGTAAGCCGTTGGTGACACAATGATGTTGAGAATCAATCTCTTGTGCCATCTTTTACCAAACAACCTAGTATGAGTTGTAGTAGTGACCAACTTGAGGTATTTCTACCCCACTCTAGCCACCAAAAAGGTAAAGTTGCTGGATAGTTCCTTGTTTGGACATAAAGGAACCATTTATATACGAGCATAAAACTTCAAAGACTAGCCCAATGCACCTAAAAGTTAATCAAATATGTCTAGAGTTGTAAAGACGAAATGCTTAGGAGTTTACTCCATGAACAAAAGTTAGATAGAGACAAAGATACATTAAATAGCATATTTACATGGAATAGCTGAATTCCCAAGACACCATAAGCCAGAGGCAATGCCGACTCCACGAATGGGAACAGCAACTGCATATCCGGAGGCTCAATTGCATTAGGATCTGTGAAGTACTTCACAACCTCTGGTGGAAGGCGATTTATCTGTGAACAATAACACCATTACAATTAGACATAATCCCATAATGGAGATATCATTACTTGACTACCCAGTACCAACAACCACAAGGATAAATTTCAGATTTCATGCTGCTTGAATTGGTGAAATTTGGAAAAGACAATGCAAACACAGAAGCATAATTCGTCCAAGCATTTGCTGGAAACCGAAGATAAATATTAAAAAGGTTCCAGTAAGCAAGAACACTATTATGGACAAAATTAAGATGAAAAGGAAACTCAACCACAATATTCAAATTTCAAAAATCATCACTGTGATAATCTTGAAAAGCAATGTTGCTCCAAGTAAAACAGAACAGGAGAACACATGGATGTAAATAGGTTATGTGGTAAGAGAGATCAAACCAAACCAATACCCTCCAGGAAGGGTGTAGGGGTAGAAACCAAAGAGGTGCTAGTTCAATAAAATATAATTCATGTACCTGAGATGCAATGCCTAGCTCAACTGAGGAACCAATTGTGAGAAGGAACAAAAGTAGAGCAATTATGTACTGCCAAAGAGTTGTGGGACCTGGCTCTGAGACCTCCTTTCGTAGCATACCAAAACTAACACGAGGTCCACCACGAGGGTCCGGAGATTCTGCATTAGGCTCCTCCACCATAAAAAGATTGTACTTGTCTCCCATAAGCTCTGTCAGCTGCTTTTGAAGTCTCTCAAACACTTGCTCTCTGTTTCCCCTTAAGTTTCCAAGAAACAGAATTCCTTCACCAAAATCTCCAAATGGCTCTTCCTTTGTGACCCAGAAGGTAGAATACCCAAACAGCTTTTCTTTTATCAGTTTTACATCGGCTGGATCAACCTTTTCAGGTCCCAGAAGTTCCATTAACTTAAAAGAGTCAACTTGGAAGTTGTTATATGATGGCCCCTCAAGGGAAATTGGCGGTGGCTGCAAAAGTCAAGATTTAAGGGTTAGTAGGATCACATCAAGATGTTTTATGGACCTCTTTAAGTTTTATTATCACATTTTTGCAGTCGAGATTGTGAAATTATAAATGAAATTATAAACAAGATAGCACGCTCAAGAGATATCTGGTAAGAAAAAGATTCAACTTACAGATCAATGAATAAAACAAAGTGCTACAGCTGCTAAGAGAATACCCTCACTGAGTCTATCATCAACAGGGTCTTAGTTTAGTTATTATTCTTATTCCAAGTGGAGAGAAAATGTTAGTAACAGAATCAGGAAGTCTCACAAATTCATAGGCTTATTCCTTACACTGAGACAAGCTAGCACATATGCTAGTCTGAATCCTTGACTTCCACTCTAAATACAAATTTTACAGTTGATAATTTCACCAGTCTCTCCACAAATGTATAAAAGCAGGATGGTGATTAAAGGATATAACATTCTCACAATACCCAACAACGATGTGAATATCATCAACCAAGGGTCTATGGAGATTCAACAGTACACAGCCTTACCCATACCCCAGACAAACAGAGACATTGTGCATGAAAGACCCATAAAATACTTGAAAGCAATGCTTGAGAGACTTAAAAATTTGAATATAAATGGAAAATTTTAGGAAATGTATACACAACAGTGGTTCTGGACCTCAAGAGTTAGTAACATCAAGCAAACTTTAATGACATAAGAGATATTGCCATAAGAGACCAAAGCAAAAACCAGTCAAGTAAACCTAATTAAAGAACAGTCACATTTGTTTTTCTAAAGGAGACACGTAAGAAAGTTTAGAGTGATAAGCAAAGCAAAAAGGCGCCCACACATAGAAAGAAAAGAACAGGACTACTATCTGATATCTGCTACCCTTATCCTAAAGCCAAAAAAATCCAATCTAGCCTCTGCCCACAAGTTGACTCTTGTTGGATAACCTCTGGCAGGTCTTATCAGATTTTCATCTTCCTATTTAGCATCCATCAAGTTTATACTTCAGCAGTTCCTCACTATAAACAAAGGTCTCTCCTGTGTACGTGATCAAAGCCATCTACAATTCTACATTTTTCTTTCCTCATCTTACCTTTGAATGATGCCACCCTTACAACCTTACCCTATCCTGAATCACTTCATTCCTGATTTCATCATGAACACCATCCTCATCACTACTACTCTGCACTCAATTAATTGTCCAACATTTGACTTCAGGCCATACCTACTAAGGCCCACGCAAGTACTATATGATTTTGTTCCCCTTTAAAAGTGGAACCAGTTTGTCATAAAGAACTCATGTTGTGTTAAATTACCTTGTGCTTCTTATATGCAATGAAGTTCCAAATTCCAATCAACTTGTTTTGAATCAAGGGTCTAGTTAAAGATGATCTCTTTTCAATTGAATAACTATCAATGTCTCCATATGTCTAAGCTCCCAACGCTCAACCCCTACATTAGCTAGAGCCTTGTGAGAGACATTAGGGTACTAGTATGGAATGGTACGGCACGATTGAAATAACATCCCTGCAATTTTAGTCTCAAGAGCAAAGATACTTATATTTGAACTTCCATAGTTTTTTTTTTTTTGGGGGGTGGGAGGGGCGGTTAGTTAAGCTAGACTTTCATTAATCACCAAAACTGTCAATACACATAATTTCACTGTTGGCATGTGTATACATATTCCTCTGTTTTCTGTTTCATCTTTTGCTACTACCTGGTAAATTCTCTGCTGTTGAGCACCCTTACTCATCTCCTCAAAATCATACTTCCCAGCACCACAAAGTCTATCATTTCTTTCCTACAACACATAGTAGATTATTGCAGTCATAGCAAGAAAGATCATTTGCCTCTTGTTGATAGGCTCTGTCTTCCATCTAACGGGCAAACAATCCCATGGTTTGAACAACAACTCGAAATTGGCATTTCAGAGCCTGCTTGATCCTCTAGAAGACATCCTGACAATAGTCACATTTGAAATAAAAATGATACCCATCTATCCTATCACATAAATCACACATCTTTCTAAATTACACCCCATTGCTTCAGCCTGTCCTGGGTTTCCAACATGTTGAACACAGCTAATCAACTTAAAAAGAGGCTTCAGGGGTATACTCCATTTACTCTGCACCAGTTCGGTCCAATGCAAAGCATTCTGACTGCCTTGCAGCCATCAGTAACCTCCTGAAAATATGCAATGCTATCTCCCTATAAAAATAGTTGGTAAGATCATATCCATCACAAAGCATCCTTTACCTCCAAACTCTTTTCCAGCCGAGCTACAATCACCTGGGGTTCACAATCCCAGCAATTTGGCCTCTTCAAGCAAACATTACTGGTCCATTGCACCCACAAAATATCAGCGCTTCAGCTATACACCGTATGTATTTTCCAGTGGAGGCAACATGCCACAGATCACACTCTAGACTGAATTATTACACTTCAGTATTAGGGAAAAGAATGCTAATCTTAGTAAATGAAAGAGGTTCACAACTAAGATAGTAAGGGGATTGTTATATGATACTACATGACAGTAGTATAAGTCTAAACCATACCATTCTGCCCCATTAAATTTCTTAAAGCAACTAGGGAGGCTAATGAATATAAAAATACTCCTCTCGCCCCTGGTTGGAAAGGCTTCGATGAGTCTACTACTCCCTGAGAATAAGAGGAAAAGGGAAATCAAAGTGTACGGTGGTTTAGTCCATTAACTCCTGTTTGAATTCGGCATATAATTTATATTTAACACCTGAACTTCTATTCCTTTTGTTTTCATTTTTTTTCTTGGGGGAGGGGGTGATTCGCACATATATGCGGTTCAAGAGATGAAAGGACTTACATTATTGGAGCATAAACATGTCATTCTTGAAGTTTTTTTTTATTGGTAAATATGGGTCCCAAGCCTCGGTTCTTATAACTCCAAACTGATGAACTAGCAAACATATCCCCACTCCTTACGCACACCACCAATAAACAAACATTTTCATACAACATAAATAAATGAGCAAACCACATTTCGACTTGAATATTAACAAAACAACCTACAAAAACAGAGACCAAGAAAAACGAATGGGTATTGATACTATTGAAGTCACGTTCACCAACTTACTCCTGAAGAAGGAAATGATGTGGGTTTATCCTCAGAGCTCGATTGCTCATCCTCCTCCTCGCTCTTGTCCGCCTCCTTTTCCTTGGTAGCCAAATTCGAATCACTTGACGAACCACCACTATCGCCATCGCTCTCGCTTCCTCTGCTGAAACACATTAAACGATTACCAAAGCCCCCATTATGAAGTCCGCCCCAAATCTCTCTTCTCAACCCCTTTCCGCATAGATAACAATTTCTGGGATTTGCCCAAATTCTAGAATCGGAATATGGAACCAATTTCTGCCTCGAAAAGATGGGTGAAGGAGCCTCATTAATGGGGGCTGCCCGGATTCTGAAGTTGAGGATGCTGAAGCTACTGAGAGTGCCCATTGATCGAAGGGTACTAAATAGATGATGGTTATCAGTGCGTCGATGGCGCCAGGAACATGTCTTGAGGAGAGAGAAAGCAAGAAGAGGTGTATTTTTTGAGTGTTGGGAGTGCCCAGATTGTAGCGGTGTTTTGGGTACTCGTCCGTTGGCTGCTGTTCGCTGGGACAGTCTATCCTCTCTTCCTCCAGGATTTGATTTTCAGGCTGTTAAATATCTCTCTGGTTTTGGTTCTCTCTCTGGGGAGGCTGGGGAGAACCATTGGGAAATTGTATGAACACGTGCACTGCACGTGCTAGTGCTGTTTTGGCTTTTGGGAGAATTTTTTTTTTTTTTCAAAACTTTTATATGTACGTGGGAGTATCTACTCCTCGTTATATGTCAACAAATAATTGCACAAATAGAAAGATAGAGGATTTTGTGACCTAATTTGTTTCTCTTTTGGGAGTATATGCTTGCGCGAGTATTTAAAAATTTACATTTTTTTTCAATGAGTAATATTTATTAAAAATATACCAAAAGATTTCAGCCATGTACAAAAGAAAGCAATCACAAAATAACATTTTGCTTCGTGCCTTCAAAGTTTAAGCTCACTGTAATATCATATCGACATAATTAAAATCAATTTTATACATAATTAAAAATTTGACTTTAATATACAAATTTCTCAAGGAATAAAGTAAATTTATGATCCAAACCAACACTTAGTCATCTAAATTTTTACAAATTTGCATTTAGTTTTATTTTTTTCTCAATAGCATCCAATTAACATCATTTTTCTTAAATAGGTTTATTTGACGGTAAAAATTTATTTTAGTTAGTTCCTTTCAGATTTTTTTATATTATTTAAAAATTTTCAATTATATAAACACAAAATAAAATCATAAGCTTCTCTTTCTCATAAAATTTAATTACAGGCTTGAAATTACATAAACTTCACATTCAATTTATTAATCATTAAGGATGTCATGTTTAAACTACATTATAAGTCATCCAATACACAAGCTAATAGTTTGAGAAAAAAAAGGAAAGCCAAAAGTCTAAAATTAACCACCTAGAATAACTTTTTAGATTTGTAATGCTATTTGGGAAATAAATATGTCAATTGGGTGCTATTATTGAGATAAAAATGAGTTGTATAGTTTAGAAAAGTTTTGATAATGAGTGATAGTTTAGTACATGAATTCGAAATAAGGTTTGTAGTTATGAACTGACCTAGCCTTGTTCTCGAACATTCAATAATTTCTCTCTTTCAAGTACTTCCAAACACCTAGAGCCCAAAAAATATTTTACAAGGTTCCAGTTTTATTTAAGGAAAATAAAATATATTAAAGATTACGAACAACGATATGAATTCAAAGCAAGCATCCTACAAAAGGACAGTGTACATCCAAACTTATCCATGAAATTTATAGGATCAAAAAAGATTGGCAAAACGTCTCACTATCCAAAAAAAAAGTCTTTATCATATTATCTTTTGATGCAATGAAATGATGTCTCCACTCCCTCAAGGACTTCTATTTCTTTCACGCCAAATACACCAAAAATCGCATGTACCACTAACATTGCAATCTTGTCTTTAGCTTTCCGATCAAAGAAACCCTTCCAAACCAAAAAAAAAAAAAAAAAAAAAACTGATTCCTCATAGAGTTAGAGTTTAGACGTTTAGAAACATCCAAGAAATTCCCAAATAATTAGAGGTTAACTCCTAGAGAGCCCTTAATTTATCAGCAAATGATTAGAAAATTTTAAATTACCATGCATATAGAACATCTATATAACAAAATTTTTCCCTTCATTTACAAATTATCAAGAATTAAGATACTCCCATAAAATTAATCCTAAATAAAAAATAAAATTTTTAAAGGAGTCAAAACTTGCTTATAATCTTCCAAGGGAATCAATCACCTAAACTTGACTGAATGTCATAAGAAGAAAAAGATAGAAGTTTCACATAATAAGATTTAATAGTGAAAGCCCCTTTAGATTGAGATGACATTTAACTAAATCAAGTGAAAGAGCCCCCAAAAATCACTCATTCATCTTGTTGAGAAATTTGACAATAATAGCATCATTGTAAAAGACATCACATATAAAATATATGATATCACACAAAAATACCAGACACACGTTGAAAATAATCAGCAACATTTCCTAAGAGGACTCAAAGAGAAAGAAACAAACATCATAAGGGAATACCATCACATCAATGATCATGTCAAAACGAGATGGACACTCCCATATCCACCTCAAATGAGAAATGGGGAATTTTTTTTAATCTTCTCTATCCTTTATTCCATGAGCTTTGACCATAAGATATGTTCAGTTTAGAGGGATACCATCCAAGTCTATCAAGCCTATATTTAATGCTAATCTCGCTTCTTTAAAGATTATCATTCTCGTTCATGGACCTCTACAACCACTTGTCAAGCAAAGCCTCATTGAAGAGCCTTAAATCCCAAACTCTAATCCTAATCCTAATCCCTCATCAGGCCCATGGTACTTAGTTATAATCCATCTAACAAGGCAATACTTATGATCACTCCTAAAAGACTCCAAAGAAAGTTTCTTTGAATTGCTTCCAGCTTGGATGTTAGTGGCAATGGTCTAGGAAAGAGCGAGAGAAAATAATGAGGAATACTTGAGAGAACACTTTTAATAAGAATCAATCTACCCTTTTGGACAAGTATTTTTCTTTCCATCCTAAAAGTATTCTCTTAAATCGTTCAATAATAGGTTCCCATATGGATTTATTCTTGATTATGCACTAGAAGGAGACTAAGGTAGGAGGATGGTAAAGAATCAATATTGTACCCTAAAACACAGATAAACAGTTGGATATTATCTACTTGCCTAACTGAAAAATATTTTTTACTCTTAGACCTAAAGCAAAACCAAATAAGAATGCATGTGACGTTGACTATTTGCTCATAATTATAGTCACGAAGATAATCATGTAGTTAACAAAGAGGAAATGAGAGACACTGATAGCCATTCAATTAAATCGGCTCATAGAGAAGTTATAGATAAGTACATTTGTAGAAACTACCTAAAACACATGTTAGTGAAAACATCTATTACCCATAAAAAAATAGAAGAGGAGTTAAAGGATCACCCTATCAAAGTCCTACAGAAGAAAAAAAAAACTTTATTGGAAAACCATTAATATAAATTGCAAAAGAATTTGATGAAATGCAATGATGTATCTATATAATCTATCTCTCCTCCAACCCCATTCTCCTCATAATGTTATAAGAAATTCCCAGTTGATTTGGTCAAAAGTCTTTGTAATATCTAACTTAAAAACAATATGGTGGATCGAAAATTCGTCACCCCCTTCCAATAGTATTTTACAACAACTCCTATTATGGGTTTAATTTCAAGAAGGTTTAGGGTGATTTAGATGTAGGAAGTCTTGCTCCTATCAATCTATAAGGTTGTGAATTGTAGAAAAAAATAAAAAAATCTATGAATAGAAGACTTCAAAAGTTCAATATTTTTGTAGTGATTCTTGTCTACAACCATAACTGACATATAGTTGAATTTCCTATGAAAATTAGTCACCATACGGAAGAACATCATATTACGGTCGCCACAAAGCTCTAGACTTCTGCCTCCAAGAAATTAGGTCCCTCAAAATCACCTTGGCTAGCTCTTCTCTTACAACTTTCCTTTACTCAAATTTATCAATATTAAGACAAGAGTGCTCAGATTAAACTACCCTTAAATTCTCTAGAATTGTCAAAAATGCCACTAATTTAATCGATGGTAATCGTCCGCCACTAAGCTAGTAATTAGGTTAAAAAATGCCACTCGGAGGTTAAAGTGACTCGCTGAAGCCGGTAAAAACCCGGGCAACCGGTCACAACCCACGAATGTTTTTCCCTCTCCTCATCTTCCTCTCGTTTTGAATGAAACCGGTCTTGACATTTTCACTCACACTCTCTCTCTACTCTCGCCATTTTCACTCACACTTTCTCTATCTTGCTTGTAATTGGAACCCACCACCTCCCGGGCATCCTATCCGAACCCACCACCTCCGATCCCCATCCTCACCGCCGATACCACGCACCCCGACTCCCTCCTCGACCTCTGCCGCCAAATCCGGCTCGTGCTCGGCTGCGTCGGACTATTTCGGGTCCATGGGGAGCCGGTGGTTCGAGGCTGCATCGAAGTGGGGTGCGACTACCTCGACATTTGCGGCGAGCCGGAGTTCATGGAGAGAATGGAGGTGGAGTACCATGATCGGGCGGTGAGTCGGGGAGTCTCGGTGGTCTCGGCTTGTGGATTCGATTCGGTCCCGGCCGAGCTCGGGCTCATGTTCAATTCTAAGCAATGGGTGCTCTCGGCGGTGCGGAATAGGGTCGAGGCTTACTTGTGCTTGGAGAGTGAGAAGAGGATTGTGGGTAATTTTGCGTATGAATTAGTGGTTCTTGGGGTTGCTAATGCGGACGTGCTTCGGGAGCCGAGGAAATCTCGGCCTAAGAGGTCTCGGCCTCAAGTATAACTTATGTACTTCTTGATCTTCATCTTCCTTATTTGGGAGTTGGAACTTGTTGAAGCTCTCAACCTTAAGTACTATGTGAACCGATTGGCTTGATCTTCTCGTTCCTGGACCCTATCATTGTTGTCATTGATTCAGTTTTCTCTTCATAAAGTAAATTGGCGAGAGTAGAGAGAGAGAGAGAGAGTGAGAGGAAAGAGAGATGTTTTTCAATGGTTGTGACCGGTTTCATTCAAAACGAGGGAAGAGAGAGAGTAAGGTAGTTCAATTGCATTAAACAGTTAACATTCATGGGTTGTGACCAGTTGCCTAAGTTTTTACCGGCTTCAGCAGGGCACTTTAACCTCTAGTGACATTTTTTTTACTTAATTACTAGCTTAGTGGCAAATGATTACCATCGATTAAATTAGTGACATTTTTGACAATTCTATAGAGTTTAAGGGTAGTTTAATCCGAGCACTCATATTAGGACTCACGAACTCCTCTTTCGCATTAAGAAAATTAATAGCATCCATTTGATTGTATTTTTATGACTTGAGATCTTCAAAGACACATTTATTCCATTCCTTTAGTGTCTCTTTAAAGAGCTACAATTTCCTTACAATCACAAAACTAGCAAAGCCTTCAACCTCTACCTCTTGCCTCTAAGTTTTAATAGGATCATAGAAGCTCTCAACCTCCAGCCACGTATTTTCAAACTTGAAATGAATCTTCTCTTTCTCCAACTTCTCATTCTCTATACTAGGGTGAGCGAAAATTCAGGTACGTAGTTTTGGACTTGGAATCAATAAAATTGGGTCCAATATTGGTTCCAAAATCAACAACTTGATTGCAACCAGTTTCAATTTTGCGTCTTGAAATTATAGACCAAAAAATTGGTCTTAGTACCCAGTCACCCATTGTATTTTATTTTTTTAAAAAATATGTTGGTGGAAAAATTAAGTAAGTGAGACATTGACCAATTGCTTAGAATCTTACAAGTAAAACCCTTAAGCTCGCACAATCAAAGAGTATAGGCATCTACACTCTTTCTCTCTCCCTCGTTTCATGGTGTAGAATTATGCTCTCTTCCTAATTTTATCGTTTTTCAATTATGTTTGGACTTAAAAAAGTTGCAGCCCCCTTATGAGAGGTCCACATTCCTAACGTTTCAAGCATTGTAACAGGTTTGTAAAAAAAAAAAGAAAAACATTCTAATGGGACTGTCAAGCTATATTCTCCTTTCTCTCTCCTTAGTATATGGGGTTTTTCCTTCCTCCAGCGAATCCCATTTGCCTATTCTCCTCTTGATTTCCTCCTATTTGCCCTAATTAGATAATTGACCAATTCACCTTTTATTAGAACTAGGCATCCAAACATGGAGTCGACCGATTCCACTATTAGTTCGAACTTTCTAGGAAGCGATTGAATCGATTATGGGACCAGTTATAAGATTCTGGTACCCATTTGTAACTAAGTTCAATTCTAGTTCCAACAAAAATGACCGGGCATCCATACGCTCACCTCTACTATATACAAATAGAAAATTATCAAAATGACTGAAAAAGGACCCGATAATCTAATTTAAATTGAACTTGGGAATTGCTCCTTCTAATCCGTTTAAAACCAAAACTTGATCTCGATCTTGAATTTTTTTCTCCTAACATTAATTCGGCCTATTAAGATAGAATAATTTGAGTTCATATCAATTTTACTAAATCTAGTCATCATTACACCATGCATCAAATAAATTTTTGTACGTAGTAATTGACCTATGTAGCCTAATCACTTGGGTTTTTTCATTTTTCTTAACAATTATTTTGATTTTATAGATATTGATTCTTTTTGAACTCAGTTTTTGTTTCACTCCTTTTTTTTTTTTTTCTTCGGTGGACATGATCGTATGATTAACAATTTCACTAAGTTTGATTTTGATTATTTTTAGAATATATTATACATTTCTATTTATAAAACATCATGTTTTCTATGGATAAAGAATTTTTCTAATTGGCAGATGATAAATATTGCTATTGTTGTTGTTATATAACCAAATAAAAAATAGGAAAATTTCATTTGATCATTGTAAACTATAGCATAAATTTCATTTGATCATTCTAAACTATAACATTACATTTAATCTTAAATTTTTAAAATTTTTCCGTAAGATCACTTTCTAATTTTGTCTATATCTATGACATAAATAATATGATGACATGACATGTTAAGTTTAACCTATTATGGTGGTGGAAGTTAAAATAACATGTCATATTCCAAAATTATCCTTATATTTGATTTTCTTTTTGTTCCAAAATGAATCCTAATGCTTGAAAAATCTCAAAGTTCAAATCTCCCAATTCTCTCTCTACTCCTTTACCTTGTCCTCCTCGTTTTTCCGAATCATTGATGCTAGAGGTTGAAGACCCATAAAAAGAAGATTCCTATGAATTTGTTTATCCTTTGTAACTAACAATTTAAGAGAGGTACAACCTTAAGACATTTAAACCAAAAATTTGAAGTAGGTAATCTTCAAATCCTAAGAAAAGTCAAACAAATTGGAGGAGAGATTGAGGAACTTGAGACTTAAGAATTGAAGCAAGCTCATATAAGGTTTTGAATTTGATGTTCTTAGCGAGGTTAATTGAGCAAGTAATACAGAACTTATAGACGAAAGCTCAAGTAAGCCACTAACGTTGGCAGAGTCAGAGGGATAGAGCTCATGAGTTTAACAGAGAAGGGGTGGGTAGAGATGGAAGCAAAACTGATGGGGAGCGAAGATCTATTTAGGAGCTGGTGCCCGATCCTTCCCCCTTTCTATTCCGAGAAAAGGAGGGGGCGGTCCAAAAACAAAAAGGGCAGAGCCTCCCCATGAGTGCCGACTTTAGTTAAGGTGGGTTGCTTATTAAATTAATTTTTAAATTAAATTTTAAAAAAATTTTAAGGGAAAGATTGATTGACGATTTTATTAATTATTTTATTTTTGAAATTAAATATTTGAGAAGTCTCGGGATATTATTTTTATAGGCAGAAACATCAAAAATAAAAAGAAAAACAAATTGTGGCAAAGTCGCTGGACTATGCAATGAAGTTGACCGGGCCAAAACTTGAGCCCGAGTAGCGATCACGGCCCGAAGACTAGCCTACCGGGAGTGCTCGGATGGTTCAAGGCTGGTCAGTTTATTTTCTAATTTTTTCTAATTTGCAAAGAAAAGTCGAGAAATGAATTTTAGAATAAAAAGCTAAAACGAGGGAGTCGCTAGTAGGTTTTACGAATAAAAATAAAAAAATAAAAGGCACTTTTCTAATTCCGTGTTTACGGAAGAGACTATAGGATAGAACGGGTCCGAAATGTCAAAAAAGGATAAAAATAAAATAAGGAAACAGAACCGATCGAAATGACACCGTTCGGAGAGTTCTGGGGTCCAAGATCGGACAAAATGACCGCGTTTCATGGTTTGGGAAAGTGTGTCGAGCTTGGCCGCTAAAAGAAGGAAAATGCTGTATTTTGAGCAACTTAGTGGTTCGACATCGGTTCAGCTCCAGGCTTAGGAGTCCAAACCTGGCTTGGATTAGCCGAGGCATTGATTTACTGAGCCGACCCAACTTTAGAAAAATCGATTTGTGTTGTGTTGTGGGCTAAAGTGGCTTCGCTACTCTTCTTTAGTTCGATCTTGACCAGAGCCTACAAACTAGACTAAGTTTACATTACTAGGCTAACAAAGATAAACAAAATAAATAAAAAAGATAAGGATGACATGTTTTAGGTGTCTATAGTTAGCCCCCACTTTGACTGAGTCTAAAAGATGAAGGGTTAAAGTAGACACCAAAGAGTACTTATTTATTTAATCGGCGTTGCTTTGGATATTGATTGAATTAAAGGGTCTGCTGAAACTTGACTAAGAGCTAATGAATACTCCCTTCGGATTCCGATCTCTTGGTCTCTTTTCAGCTTATTCCCACATCCGAACTCAAAAACTCCATCATTCATCTTTCTACCTACTCATCTCCATAAAATCTCACAAAAGCCTTCTCGAATCACCACCGTCGCATTAGCGGATCCATATTAGCAGGTGGGATGACTTGAGGGCACCAATTCAGCCTTCATAATGGTTATCTATTTTATTTTATGTTTTTATCGATTTCAGTATTAAGGAGAAGAATTGTATTGCTTATATTTCCTCCTCGCCTGATGTAATCTTTTAATTTCTTGCTTTATTTTCTTTTCGTTTTTCTTTTCCTTTTTGCTTTTACTTTCTTTATGGCTTTTGATTTCCGCCTTTACGCTTTCATTATTATGTTTTGGTTGCTTTAAATTTCGTATCGGATGTTGTGTGCTTGTGTTTAGTATATTATTTCGATTCACTACTCAAACTAGTAATGGTCATTGTAAAAACTGCTATTTTTCTTAGTTTTTTATTCGTAAAACCGATCGGCAACTCCTCCTTTTGATTTATTTCTATCAATTGCTTCTAGGTTTTCTTTTACTACAAGATAAAAAATTATTAGAGTTTATGAACCCGCCAGCCTAGGCCGGAGGTCGAGGTTGATTTCCTCGACCATGGCCTCCGGTCGGCGCCGCCGACCGCTAGGTGTTGGCTTCGGCCAACACAAAGTGGTCGACAACTATGGCTTGAGCCCAAACTAGTGTTTTCACACCGGTTCGGCCCTAAAGCCTCATAGCATATTCAAAACCCTAGATTTCTTTATTTTGTTTAGTTAAGAAATAATATCCCATGACTTCGAAAATAATTTCTAAAATAAAATAATTAATAAAATCATCATTCTATCTCGATTTAATCTATTTCAACTTGATTTAATAAATTCGAAAATCTAAATAAGAGATTCATTTGCACTTTCTAAGTTTCATCTTCAAAACCCTAAAATCATTTTTATCTCCCAAAATCAAATAAAAATTTCAAAACCCACCAATCCGTGGGGAAGAGCGGGCCGCCTCGCGGGTCGGAGGGTCGTGGTTCCTAAAGTGGTGACTCAGCTGGGGATAAATCACTCATTAAGAGGGCGAAACTTGAAAATTTTAGTAGTGAGTTTTGATAATGTACTTTTAGACATCCTGCATTTAGCAACCTTTGAACATAGTTTATTTATGTTAATAGACCCTTAAAAACACTTCCGGTAAGAGGCTCCCTCCTAGGATGAGTGTGATTGTTTAGATTTAATCTTCCGTTTGATAGCCTTTAGGGATAGGTGAAGAGAGCCGATTAGCCCTTGCATGGGTACAAATAAAATATCTTAATAAGATTGCATTCCCAAGTCATCCTAAAATCTTCCTTTAGGTGATTTTAGGTAGTCGCCATCACGAGTCTAGAAGGGTCTTACCAAGAGTCCCTCTATCTTTTAGTCGATCGATTCCTAGATTTTGGCCTTATTTGTCCGCATCGCCATTTTGCATTTCTCATTTAGCCAAAATAAAATTCATCTCAAATTAGGGAGTCCATTTTGCATTTCGCATTTAGCCATAATAAAATTTATCTCAAATTAGGTGAGTCCATTTTGCATTTTCATTTCTCATTTAGCCAAAAATAAAATTTATCTCGAATTAGGTGAGTTCATTGTGCATTTTTATTTTCATTTAGCCAAAATAAAATTTATCTCAAATTAGGTGAGTCCATTTTGCATTTTCATTTCTCATTAAGCCAAAAATAAAATTCATCTCAAATTAGGTAAGTGCATTCTCATTTTGCATTAAGCCAAAATAAATCCATCTTCCATTAGGATCAATCATTCACGCATTCCAACTATGCATTAGCCTAATCATAAAGTCATAAGCATCATTACATGCATTTCATTTGTTCTATATTCCTTGTGTACATCCATATAAAAAGCGTTCTTAGTCTCTTCGAGTCTCGCGCTTAAGCCCCTTCCTCCCAAAAGTGGTATTCTTTCACATAGTCCTAGGCATCATCCTTTGGGCTGCAGAATAGGAAATCTATTGAAATTGAGTTTCGTTGGAATCCAAGCTCCAAAAGGTTAAAATGCCTCAACAAGGAGTCCGACACATTTTCTCCCAGCTCTACAATGCTCTCGCTCCACGGTTTACACCGTTACGACATATTTAAGTGTATAACACAACGGTTCGATCTACTTTTGCCATAGGACGATGAACTAAAACGAATTCCCCTCTAATGGACGAAATCCCTTATCTTTTCTTTGCTTAATGAAAATTCAGTCAAGATGGAAGTTAGGATAGACGCTCAGGAATAGAAAATAGAGTCTATATCAAGCGATCTTAAGGCTATCCTAAAAGCTATTGTAGATAGTAAGAGAGATGACGAAGCGGAATGGTTAAAAGGAGGACCTTCTTCACCTCCACCTAGTTTATCTCCTCCAGACAGATCCCAAGCATGAATCCAAGCCTCAACTCTGATCCCCGTATAGATCGGATAGATCAAATGTTAAGGGACTCATCCATGTTCAGAATCACTATTTTGATCATAAGGGATTCACTTCAATCCCTCAAGGAAACTACCCCTAAGTTTACCATGCTTGATATCAAATTTTGAGGTTCCGAGAATCCCCATCACCACGTTCGCAACTTCTTAGGAGAAATGAATCTTAAGAATATACTTGAAAGACACGACATCATCTTCCCGTAGACTTTTGATACCGATGTAATGAAGTGGTACAATACGGTCGACCCATGCAAGGTCACCAATTAGACAAATCTGTGTAAGGAGTTCTTATATCAATACTCCTATAACACTCTTAGAGATTTGGAGTTGATCAAGCAAGGTGAGAAAGAAAGATTTATAGACTTTCTCACCGGATGGAGGGAAAAGGCTGCCCATATGGTAAATCGACCTTCCGAAAAGGATCAAATCGAGATCATCTTGAAGAACCTTCAGCCTACCTACAATCAACATCTCAAATTCCTGCCAATGATGAGTTTCTCAACCCTTAGAGATGCCGGCATGCTGATAGACAAAAAGTTTTCTACAACGACCACAAAAGTCGTGACTAGGTATAGAGGTAATTATCAGCCTAGAGATAAGAAAACCTCAAATACAGGCAATACTAGTAGGGGTGCAAATGTCAATTCCCTCAACAAGTATAATGGCTAAAATCCTATCGATACCATATATGCTCAAGCCCTTGACCGTTTAATGGCTAAGGGAAAGATAAAATTGCCGTCCATAAGAGCGAGAATCGAAACCGCACTTAGTAAGATTGAGGTCTCTCTTGAAACCACACCCGAGGAAGTAGTATGATTGGTCAACAGTGGGGACAGAACCATTACTTTTTATCAAAAGGATCTCCCTATGGAAGGTGTTGCATATAACAATACCCTTTATTTAAGTGTAACTTGCATCAACAAGTTCATTCCCCTAACCTTGGTGGACAACGAATCAATCAGTAAATGTTTGTCCTTGGAGGACCGCCAAAAGGTTAGGAATCGAGAGCAACAACTCTATAAACAGATCTGTTCATCTCCGAGCCTATGACAATTCTAAGGGAACAGTCTTGGGAACGCTGACCATACCAATTAATGTAGGGCCAATAGTAAAGAACATTGACTTCCAAGTCCTAGATATCCCAACTACATTCAATTTTCTCCTAGGATGCCCTTGGTTGCATGATCATCAAGTAGTGCCCTCTACACAACACTAAAAAGTTAAGATGATCATTAAAGTTCTGGTTATAACCGTTAACGGGGACAGTCTATGTGCTACCATCACCTCCAAAGAATCAATCGTTAAAATTGAGCATGACGCCGATGACGAGGAACTCTACGGATTTGAGATTGTCACTGCCTTAGACAAGGATGAAGCACCTGTTAACTTCAATCCTTATGGGAACCCTAACGTTCATTCGATGCTTAGGAAGAAGGGGTATTTTCTAGGCCTAGATATAGGTAGAAGGGCATACCACCCTATCTTTCCACCCCTTGAACCCACTAGTAACTATAAATTCAGGCTAGGCTATCAACCTATCGTTAAGGAAATAGCCCAAGCCAAGTGGGAAGTTAAGACTAGAAGGACCGCACCTCACACAATCCGCTCCATCAAGCCCTTTCCTCATACTCTAGATGGGCAATTTCCGAAAGAATGGGATGACTTCCTTGAAGGTTTGCTCGGGAGAGTCCGAGTCACCCTAGAGGGCGGGGGGTGAATAGGGTGATAGAAGTTTTCGTGGAAACGTCGGCTCTTTTGTTAACAAAGAGACAGACACGAGTTATGAGTCAAACAAGCAAGGTCGAAAAACTTGGACTCGTAAATGCTATCACGAATAAACAAGCAAGTCAAGCGAGAGTAATATGCCTGTCCGAGTCTAGAATGAACTTAGAAAGATAACACTTAGAAATTACGTGGAAACCCTCCCGGGCGGAAAACCACTGACCGTGTCAATCCGGACACGAAGTCAAATCCACTATTTTGAGTCCATAAAATACCGTGAACTAACCGAACCCGAGTTGCTCCCTTCGACAACTCTATACAAGTTTTCCTAGACTAAGAAATTCCCTTATCTCGATCTAGTACTTCCTAGCTGAGATAACCCTTACAGCTTAGGGACAACTAAGCTGAGTTAACCCTTACAGCTTAGTCAAGGGACCTTACAGAGAAAGTAAGAAAGTGTTTGTAATCGAGTACAAGACCTTACAACTCGAAAGTAATGAATTACAGAGTGGGAGTTATAAGTAGAAGATTGAAAGTAAATACAATGACTTTGAGCAAGTATGTGTATTAACAATATGTTCGGCAATTTTCAAGTCTTGTGAAGTGGCTTCTATTTATAGATGACCGGGCAGAGTAGCCCTTATCTTCATCTCGCTGACCGAGAGTCCTCTCGTGACGGTTGATAGAAGCTTTCGAGTCACTCGAAAGTATCCGTTGTAATGTGAATGTTAGACAACGGTTTAACTCTCTTGGAAGTCCCAAAACCATTGGTAGTGTCTAGAAGGATAAGGTGGAAACCACCTTTAAGTTTGACGTTCTAGTTTCCCATATTTGGAAATAGACAGACTCGACACTATCTTTTGGGGCTGGAGCGAGAGAAGGTGAAAAGCCATGTCTCGCTGGTGATTTGACGTTCGAAGCTTCAGGTTACTTTTGTGGTTTGAAAAAGGTGTATCCTTGATTGAATAACCTACAAAAGTAAATCAATTTTGGTTCTCAAAGTATAAAATACTTTGGTCCAAGGTTAGACACGAGATAATAAAATATTTATGATGATTAAATAACTAATTATCCGAGTCGGAAGACAAGTGGAATTTTCCGAGTCTAATAACAATGATACTCGGAATTCCATCGGACTTAGTCTAAGCGATAGATCAAGTTCCGTAAAGAATATCGAGTGAGATAACTTGATATAGACTAAATATGAAACAGACTAGAGGTACTGACTCTAACGGAATAGAGCTTATAATCGAAGTAAGATTCCGAGTGAGAAAAGACGAAATACTAGTCTATTCAATCTGCGATAAATCTGAGTGATGCTTGGACTCGGAACAAAGAATCAATTTTCCGAGTCACTTACGTAAAAGCAAGAAATATAAGAAGTAAAAGTCTGTATCATTTAGTGAAGATACCATTTTACTCAAAGAAGTTTCGTGATACGAGAGAATGCCTTGGAGTAAAAAATTTATAAGTATGAGATGGTTATACTCGATTCATTTAATGCAACTCGGAAATGCGGTGAGAAGCGTCCGAGTCTTCATTCCCTTACTACGGTTTTCTTAAGCCTTGCTACCTCAAAGAGAAGGGTATTCTGGTTCCCGATTGGGAAATCTTTAATGATTGCTATATATTGGATAACAAGGCACCTTACCTCCTTGAAGAGGGACATACCACACCAAACTGGACCACCTTTGCTAGGAATAATATC
This sequence comes from Talinum fruticosum, assembly GCA_021018815.1. Lineage (NCBI taxonomy): Eukaryota > Viridiplantae > Streptophyta > Magnoliopsida > Caryophyllales > Talinaceae > Talinum > Talinum fruticosum. The sequence continues at coordinate 14,827,641 of JAITYX010000001.1, read as the reverse complement.
TTTGATCCGCCATTCAAACAGGAGAAGAACTTAGAGGGGAATTCGGTCTCGGTACTCGTCACGAGCCATGTCGCACCCGCAGTTTGATTCGTCTAGATTCATCACCACGTCGACAATGAAGGGTCGAATCATGTCAATTGGATCGATGCCGAGGAGGGCCAAGAATTTGGTATTAACTTAGGAGAGCATCCTCTTCCCGATTCTAGTACGAGTGCTTTTGTTTCTCGTCCTGTTGCTTCTAGTTCTTTCTCTAATTGTGTTGTTTCTAATTCCATATCTTTTGTTTCGAGTCCGATGTACTCATTTCCTCATTCAATAAGATGAATCTTTTTGCTTACTCTTTGCCTCCTCCTATTTTCAATTGTTTTGCCTCTAATGATGAACAAGAAATCCCTAAAGAACTAACAAAAGCTATGGAAGATCATGAAAATCGATCACCAATAATAGAGAAAACAATAACAATTAATCTAGGATCGGGTGATCAACCCCAAGAGGTTAAGATTGGGAAGACACTCGGATCCGGAAGAGCGGAAACAATTTACTTCACTCCTTACAGAGTTCATAGATGTCTTTGCATGGTCCTACAAAGATATGCCAGGACAGATCCAAATATAGTGGACATAAAATTCCACTTATAAAGACGCCAAGCTTGTTAAGAAAAAGCTCGGAAGGATGAAACCTAAGTAGGCATTGAAGATTAAGGAAGAGGTCTAGAAGCAATTAGAGGCTAGGTTCATTAAGGTAGTTTACTATCCTCAGTGGGTAGCAAACATAGCACTGGTTCCGAAGATGCACGACGGGGTTCGGATGTGCGTCGACTTCGGAGATCCGAATAAGGCAAGTCCGAAGGATGATTTCCCACTGCCCCATATCGACATCATCATAGACAACAAAACATGTCACGCTTTACTTTCGTTCATGGATGGCTATGCTGGGTATAATCAAGTGAAGATGGCCGAAGAGGACATGGAGAAGATAACCTTCATTACTCAATGAGGGACGTATTGTTATGTGATGATGCCATTTGGGCTCAAGAATGCTGGCGCGACATATCGGAGGATGGTTACCATGCTATTGCATGACATGATCCACAAAGAAGCCGAAGTCTATATGGATGACATGATCATAAATTCTAAAGATAGAGGCGGGGCACCTACCCGACTCGAGAAAATTCTTTGAAAGACCGAGAAAATACAACATGCACCTTAATCCTCAAAAGTATTCCTTTGGGGTAACCTCGAGCAAGTCTGTTAGGCTATGTTGTTAGTTTCAGAGGAATTGAAGTTGATCCATCCAAGATCAAAGCGATTAAGGAGATTCCACCGTGAAGAAAGAAAGGGAGATACAAGGTTTCCTAGGACGTTTAAAGTATATTAGTCATTTTATATCAAAACTAACTATGGCATGTGAACCCAGTTTTAAGAAGTTGAAGAAAGGGTCTGAGCCTATTTGGGATAATGAGTGCCAAAAAGCATTTGAGAAGGTTAAGGAATACCTAGCTAACCCTCCAGTTCTAGTTCCACCCTAACTAGGTAAACCTCTACTTTTGTACCTCATCACGATAGAGACAAGTTATGGGGGCCATGCTAGTTCAACTAGATGGAAAGGAAGAGTACGCGGTATATTATCTAAGCAAGAAATTCTTAGATTATGAGACTAGATACACACCATTAGAGAAGACATCATTAGCATTAGTCCGGGCTACCAAGAAGCTCGGGCACTACATATTAGCCCACATGGTACATGTGGTAGCACCGATAGATCCCATTAACTACATCCTTGCGCAACTAACTATCAAGCAACAAAATAGCAAGATGGAGTGTCATGCTGTTAGAATTCGAACTCAAGTAGGTCCCTTAAAAGCGATTAAAGGAAGGGTAGTGTCGAAATTCCTAGTTGTTCTACCTATAATTGAATCACAACCCGAACACCTCCACTTTCCGGACGAAAACATTTTACATTTAGAGGTGGACGTATGGACAATGTACTTTGATGTCGCTTCCAACCGGAAGGGCTTTGGAGTAGGGATTCTTCTAGTCTCACCGAGAGGGAGCACATACCTCCATTTCAATCAAGCTAGATTTTGAGGTCACCAACAACGTCGTAGAATATGAAGCATTTATCACGGGGCTTGAAGCTACTATAGAGATCGGGGCCAAGAACATCGGGGTTTTCGCTGACTCCAGTCTAATCATTAATCAAATTTCGCCGAAATGGAAGTTACGTAGTGAAGCCCGGGCACCCTACCGAGCAAATCTGATTGAGTTATTAAAACATTTTGAGAATATTTCGTAGACATACCTTCCTAGGGATGACAACCAATTCACTAATGCTTTAGCTAAGTTAGCATCCATGATCAACATTCCTAGCAACATTCATTCAATGCCCATCCACATAAAGCAGCAGAGTTAACTCGCGCATGTATACTGCTAGTAGAAGTGTCTAGTACCGACGAAACCAGTTGGTACCATGACATCTATTAGTATTTGAATAAGCAAGAATATCCGTTGGACTCCATACCTAGAGCCCAACGAGCCATCGGGATGTTGGCAACTCGGCTTTTCATGAACCAAGGGAAGTTGTACAAGAAAACCAACACATGGATTAGCTTATTTTGTGTGAACCAACATAAAGCAAAGCACATCATAAATGAAATTCATGGTGGGGAATGTGGACCCCATATGAATGGAAAAAGGTTGGTTCGGAAAATTCGGAGGCTTGGATACTACTGGTCGACCATGGTAGCAGATCGCCATGAATTTGTTAAGAAATGCCACAAGTGTCGGTGTATCCAAATTTACAAGCACCAACCACCATTATTTCTCAAGACGCTTGCATCACCCTGGCCATTCTCAATTTGGGAATTGATATTATTGGCAAAGTGACCCCTAAAAGAACTGGAGGTCACGAATTTGTGTTAGTAGCAATCGACTATTTCACCAAGTGGGTAGAAGCAGCGTCTTATGCAACTTTGACATCAAAGCAGGTAGCCAAGTTCATTACTCGCAACATCATTTATCGATATGGGGTATCTCATGAATTGATCGGTGATAATGGTAGTCACATCAAGAAAGAAGTACCACTCAGACATTCAGACACACAAACACAAACATGACAACCGGGGCACGTTTCTAAGGATGGGCCCCTGCTTTGAATATAGAATAGATGAGCATGACACAATCTTCTTTTGGCATTATTGGACTTGAAATTTGGTCTTGCTGAGGAATGGCGGCAAGGCTATTCTTGGACGTACGTTGAATATCCACTTTGCTTACTTGTCTTGTACTAGTAGCCTTTATCCCCTCCAGGCCATTAGATTATGCTCTTTTCTTTTATATTTATGGTTAGGTTATATATATTAACATATTGTTTATGAAACTTTTTGTATTTATTTAAGTGCCATGTATGACACGTCACGAAGTATTCCATGTAAACAAATCTAAGTATTTTAAATCCAATTATGCATGCTTTTATTCAAATTTTTTTTACTAAACATGATGTGCATTAGAAATACATGTACCTATTTACATAATAAAAAATCATGAATATTTTTCATGAACTTTATATCAAACTGACCATGCTAAGTAAGGTGTTATAACTAATATTTGAATAAAATATTACTGCGTATTTAATTCCCTTTTCGTCAAGTTTTAGTTGAAATTTAATTTGATTTGAATCATTTACATTTGCATAATAGGTTATCCCTTGATCAGCTAAATACAGATCAATTTTATGAATGTACAAATTATTATGTTCATTACACACGTTTGAAGTAATATTTGACATTTTGACCAAGTTAAAATATTAATTAACTGAATATTAATGTTGGAGCAATTTAACTAGCATTTGTGGAATCATATAACATTTCTAGAATATTAAGAAATAAATTTACTTTTTATATTTAAAAGTAACGCTTTATATTTTTTAATTAAAAATATCTTTTTATTGATTATATATTTAAAATAGTTATTTGTTACTAAAATAATTAATTTTATATAACACAGCCCTGGAGTTGTATTTGAATTTATGTACCAGACAAGTGACTTGCAAAGACATCAAGAAGAAATTCAGTATACTGTTCGTGTAAGCTATGTACAAGTCATCGAATTGACTCATTTTTACAAGGATCTTTCAAAACGGATATACCTTTCCATTTTTAATTACCTCGAGACGATTATTGTACTCTTGTTGTTTTGCCAGATTGACAGGGACAGTAGATGTTAAGCATAATGTCAATTATATCGTTGTGAGTACTTGTTTCTTGTATATGTAGAAATAGATAGATGAATGGGAAAATAGGGAGAATTTTGTGCAAAATGTCAATTATATACATAAGAGTATTTGCTTCTTACACATATGTCAACGGATGGTTAGACGAACGGGAACATGGAGGGGTTTTGTTGCCTAAAAGAATAACATGTCACCTATGAGCATATGTTCCCATATAGGTATAAGAATTTGTAGATGTTAAGGTAAAAATTACTTTTATGCAACATGCATTATTATAGATATGACTTTTTATTACGGGGTTTACAACGGTTAGAAATAAAAACCGTCCTAAAAAATGAGGCAGTGACATCTTTGTAAATAAGCGATTTTATATTACACCTATTACTACGATTCTTTCATTGAATCGTAGTAATAGGTCACCCTATCCACTTTTTATTACGGTTCTTTCACACAACCGTAGTAATAGGTCCTATATTATTACGGTTCTTTCATTGAACCGAAGTAAAAGTCCGTGTGGAAAAACAATCATGAGTAGTCCGCTCACTCTCTGCTCTCTACTCTCACTCCTCGCTCTCCACTCGGCTCTCATCTCACTTACTCTCTCCTCATCGTCATCATCGGTCTCTCTTCGCCATCGTCACCGGTCTCACTCTCTACTTTCTGCTCGCTGCTCGCTGCTCCACTCTCGACTCTCGCTCTCGGTTATCGCCGACTGGTTGCTGCTCCCTCTCGCTCACTCTTGTCGTTGTCGGTTCCTGCAGATATGCAAATTCTCTCTCCCTCTCTTATTGTTTAGTTTAATTTATTTTCTTTATCTCGTAGTTTAGGGTTTCACTAATCTATTGTCATCACTCTCTCTCATAGTTTAGGGTTTAGGGTTTAGAGAAATGAAAAATAGGGTTTATGGTCTAGGGAAATATAATTCAACAATAGCATGCTAAATAGGGTTTAAGGTTTCAGTACTCTTGCCCTCATTACCTTGGAGGTAAAAGAGAAATAAAATAATGGAGACCCAAAGAGGCTCTCTTCTTAGTTTGGGCTTACTCGTATCACATTTCTCCTTTACTCTTTTCTTCTAAGTATAATTGCTTGTTGTAACTTATATATTGTGTAGATTTGAAGAAAAATGGTATACTATTATGCGAAATATGTTACGATGATGAGGGAAGACTATTGTCTCATTAGCTTCATGCCTTGGGATGTTATGAAGTTTAATTATTAAAGACCTCCAAGTACATAATTTACTTTGGCATGTGGCCGTTCTGTAATTAGTTGTTTGTTTTTGTTATTTTGGATGAGGGTCATTATACCGGAAAAGTGTCTACTTTTAAAGAGAAACTATGTTCTTTTTTTTCCAGGATTCTTGATATTTTAAGTTCTCTCTCAAGGTCTAGAATTAGAATTATTCCTTGCCCTTTTGTTTTGTAACTTTTATTATGATAACTGTGTTAATCTAATAAAATTGTGTAATTCTAATTATGTAATTCTAATTAAGTTGTGTTATTCTAATTAAACTAGGGAGTATAAAATGGATCCTTCCAATATTGCAAAGACGCCGAGGGGACGAACAACATTGAATAACGGAAGTTGACACATAGTAGAGATGATCCAACTCTCCTTATCTAGGTCCAATTCGACAGTCACCATAACCCGGAAGAGGAGCGCGCAACTCACTTTATGAGCTACGTTGGTACGGGAACACGCCCACATGTGAACATCAACTACGAAATTAGAGCACAATCCCGCATTCTATTAAAAAAACCTTTGGAATGATATAAAAGTAAATGCGCTACATCTCAAGCTAGAATTACAACTTAATGGTTAATACTAATGCATGTCATTCTTGTGTTTTAGAAAATGTTCAAATCGGACATTAAGCAATTAGATATCCCATTGGTGAGACACAAGACCCTCATGTTAGCGGTAGAGAAATTTAGATATTTCAAGTCTCACATTGCCGTTGTTTGGGTCTACAAGGATATCAAGGTAGAAGGTAGATCCCGGGAGGTCTACACCTTCATAATTGAGGATGACTGGAAGAACTTTGAAGCATATGTCTCATCTTCGAATACAAGGTAATTTAACATTTGTTCTCTTTTTTTATAAGTCTTATTTAATGATATATTTTTAGAGTTAATTTCTTTATAATTTTTTTTGTATTTATAGTCTTATTTATGGATATTTTGTTGTCTTAATTACTTGCGCAAGCACGAGGTGAATCCAAGCAAAAGAGGATTAAGAGCAATGTGCATCCCCATACGATGTCTTGTAGGGGATTTGCGAAGGTGGAGGAGAAGTTGTACAAGCAAAAGCTTGAACAACTTAAAAGAGGATCCGATGAAGATGCCATCACAAATCCTTCACAGCTCATTATCAATAGGGACGAGTTGTGGGTTGAAGGCGGAAAGAAAAATGGCACCTTTACTACAATAGCAGTACAATCTATTATGTAGAGACTCATAAGTTTTTGAATATTTCTTTATTTTAAGAACTTATTGGTTGTAATATATGAATTGACCAATGATATTTTTTTCCTTCTTACAGGAGTTTTTGTCAAGGACCTTGATGTCGAAGTCGTTGACACCACCGGGAGGAGGGAAAAGTTAGCCTTGGCCTTAGATAAAGATGAGCATCCTGGTCATGTTCGAGCTATTGGTGGGAGCGTTGGGATACTTTAGCACTTCAGGGTTATAAAGAAGCGCCCCATGTCTTTGAACCATGTGGATATTGAGGCAATGATTTCTCAAGTGAAGTCTCGATTATCCGCCCAAATGGAGTCCCAAATGGCCGCCCAACCGGAGTCCCGAGTGGCTGCATAGATAACAGAGATGTCGGCCTAGATGACGGCCTGCCTCATAGCTTACTTCACCAAGATAGGTATCCTAGCACCCGACTTGGAAGAGTTAGATCAATTCTTACCCCGGATGAAGACTCACGTATAACTCTCTATCTCTTTATGGTTTTGATTTCAAGTCATTCTAAGTCTTTAAGAAGCTCATCTTTAAGTTTTGAATATTGTCCGACCTACTTAGAAACCATCTCTTGAGTAGAACACACTTCATTGGGTTTCGACCCACTCGAAACAACTCGAGATAGTTGGTATGAGTAAATAATTTCACAAACACTTTATATTTTGAGCAATGACTTAATGATCTAAATGAAAATGAATTATTGCGTTAATTCTCTATTCCGAGTCGGTTTATTGAATGAAATTATTTACCCGATCAAGTTTATGAATTTTTCTTATTGAATCTTAATAACTTGATCATTTATAAGATTGACTCAAGATGGAATTTGAATCTATTGAATATTAGACTTAGAAAATTCCATTCTTTAAGGTTAAGGATAATTAAATGCTTAATTATTATGAATTAATTATTATCTTTGCCTAATCTTGTACCAAAATATTTTTATACTTTGAGTACTACTTTGATTTGCTTTTATCCCGTAGCTGTAAAGATTATCTCAGTTAGAAAGTATTATATTATACAGGAATTTCTAAGTCTAGGAAAAACATATTGTATAAAGGAGCAATTTCGTATGGGGCTAATCCTTATATTTTGTGGATTCAAAATAGTGGATTTGACATAGTGCTTACATTAGCATTGTCGAGTGGTTTTCTGCCTCGGGAGGGTTTCAACGTAATTTTTGTGTCATGTATGTTTGTGGGTCCAATCTAGACTCGAATTGTTTTCTAAGCCTTGGCTTTGTAGAAAACTTTGTTTATCCGCAAATCTCTTTCATCGCCCTATTCATCCCCCTCTAGGGCGACTTAACCTCTCCCGAGAAAACCTTCAATTGGTATCAAAGCCTAGCCTTCTAATAGGATCTAACTAATCCAAGGTCTAAAGATCGGATGGCTCTAAACTATGGAGAGTTCGATAAAGGAAAATCTGTCACTAGACCACCCAAGTTCAACGGTTCAAACTTCGCACACTCGGAAGAAGATAATGGAATGCTTTATCCAGGGCTATGATGAGGAGGTCCGCTACATCATCTACAATGGCAAGTACATTCCCATGAATATGAACGGAACACAACCTATACCCAAGGTGAAGTCCGAGTTCACCATCGAAGAAAATGAGAAGTATAGAAAGAACTTCAAGACCATGAACACTCGATATGGGCAATCAATTTAGAAGAATACAACAGAGTGTCTACATGTGACACAACCAAAGAAGTATGGGATACACTGGTCAATACCAATATAGGAACCATCCAAGTGAAGTAAGAAAAGATAAATCGGTTCTTCCACAAGTATGATATGTTCAAAATAGAGCCCGATGAGAACATCACTCAAATGTATATTTGCTTCACCGAGATTGTCAACAATCTCAAGTCTCATGGAAAGAAGATGACTCATAAAGAAGTTGTGAGAAAAATTCTAAGGAGTCTACCCAAGAGAAGATGGGGTCCCAAGGTGACAACAATAGAGGAAGCTCAGGATCTCTCTCGGCAACAAAAGGAACATTGCCCTCAAGGCCTAAGAAGAAAGACGTCAAAGTCTCGCACTCCTCGGATTATAAAGAAGATCCCATGGCACTTCTAGCCCGAGACTTCAAGAAAATGATGAAATAAAAAAGTGGCAGTAAGAAGCCTAAGCAGGAGTTCTATAAGAAACACAAGAAAGGTAAATACTCATCCTACTCTAATTTGTCTTTAACTAAGAACTCTAGTCTGTTTTGAGTGTGGCAGTAAGGAGCACATAGTCAAAGATTATCTAAAGAGAAACAAGGACAGAAAGAAGAAAAAGCCTATGGTGGCTACCTTAAGTGATGATGATTCGAAGAAGATGATGACTCGATGACTCAAAGTGTCTAATAACACTATAAGACTCGTAAGCTATATTTGAGTTAGACATTGATGAATCAAATGCTCAGGAGAAAGATCCTCACGAGGTAATTAACTACTTCCTTAAGTTTTCCAAACTTGATTTAGGTAGATATATTTTTACTTTAGAAGAGAAGTCCAATTCGAATCTTCTAAATTCAAAGAGAAACCGGAGTCTCTTAATGCTAAGAGCGTCACTATGAAAAGGGAGTTAGAAAACTTAAGACAAAATCCGAAGGTGCTTGAGACTAGTACTCAAGATAATGCGAATGAGTTTGAGTGCCTTAGAATAGATAATGAGCAACTCAAACGAAGCTCAATGAGCCTCAAGAGTTGGTTTTAAAACTCACTCAAGGTCGAAAAACCTTGATTTATACTTGGCTCTTAGTGTGTCTCATTTCGAAAAGAAGGTCTTAGATATAATGCTTGGAGAGAAAGATAACTCTTATAATAATATTTTGAAAATTGATTCTAGAACTATTAAGTTCGGAAGGCTGAGCATGGTCCCATTCATGCACAAAGAAAAGGGACGGAGCCCATACCAGCTTTTCATGAAAAAGCCTTCTTAACCTATTTACGAAAAGAGAGGTTTTCAAAGAAAAGAGACACAGAGTCGGTTCTCTAGAAAGAAGACTCAAAATCAGGCCAAACCCAAAATTATTCAAATTTGGGTTCCCAAAAGTGCTCTTCCTTAGAAAAGGACCACAATAAAAACCGTTACTAGGTTTGCAAAAGAAAGTGAGAAGGGTTAGTTTGTTTCCGTTTTACAGAGTTACTCGGAAACGAAAGGGTCATTGAAACTTAGACATTGGATGCTCACGCTATATGTCGGAGACTCAAGACTCTTCTCATAATTAGAAGAAATGAAAGTAGGAAAAGTCATATTTGGAGACAATAGCAATGATAAGATAGTTGGAATTGGAAGGATTGGTCAAGAAGACAATTCGGTCGCCTCAGCCTACCTTGTCAAAGGACTCAAATACAACCTTCCGAGCATATCCGCCCTGGGAGGGTTTCCACGTAATTCCGAGTGTATACTTTTCTAAGTCCAATCTAGACTCGGAATCGGCTATTTATCTTCTTCCAAGCAAAAAGTTTCTAAGTTTGTTCAAATTTCCTCATCACCCTATTCACCCCCTCTAGGGTGACTTAGACTTTCCAGGAGCAAACCTTCAATTGGTATCGAGCTTAGCTTTTCAAGAAGGATCTAACAATCTAAAGGTCTAAAGATCGGATGGCTCAAAACATTGGAGAGTTCGATGAAGGAACGTCTTCTATCGGACCACCAAAGTTTAAAGGATCAAACTTCGTGCACTCGGAAGAAACCGATGGAATTCTTTCTGCTGGACAATGATGAAGATGTCCGGAACATCATCCAAGAAGGCAACTATATTCTAATGAAGATGGAAGGTACATGATCCGTGCCTAAAGAAAAGTTTGAGTACACCAATGAGGAGTCGAGAAGTTCGAAAGAACTTCAAAGCAATGAACATTCCGATGTGTGCGATCAGCTCGAAGATTACAACAGAGTGTCAGCTCGTGGCACAAACAAAGATGTGTGGGACACTCTTGTCAACACATACGAAGGTACAAGCCAAGTGAAACAGGCGAAGATAAGCCGATATCTTCACAAATATGAGCTGTTCAAGATGGAGCCGGAAGAAAACATTACTCGGATGTTTATACGCTTCGCCGAGATTACAAACAATCTCAAATCTCTAGGTAGAAAAGTTTCTAACGAGGAAATGTGCGTAAAAATTCGAGAAGTCTACCAAAGAGAAAATAGGGTCCCAAGGTGACAGCCATCGAGGAAGCTCGGAACCTCTCTCAACTAAAGCAGATGAACCGATTGGGAAACTGCTTATCCAAGAAATTCATCTAGAAGAAGAGGATGCTAAGGTCGGCACCAAAAAGAACATTGCGCTCGAAGGCCTTAGAAAGTAGAGGGGAAAGTCTAAGTTCCTCGGACTCGTAAGAGGATCCAATGGCACTCATTTCCCTAGGCTTCAAAAGAATGATGAAGCATAAGATATGGGAAAAGAGGCCAAAGGAAGAGTTCTATAAGAAAGATAAGAAGGATAAGAAAGGTAAATATTCTTCCCCTTCAAAGTTATCTTTAACTAAGAACTCGTGCTGTTTTGAATGTGGCGAGCAAAGATCACATAGTCAAGAACTGTCCAAAGAGAAAGAAGGCTAGAAAGAAGAAGAAGGCTATGATGGCCACATGGAGCGATGACAACTCATCCGAAGAAGAAGATGATTTTGACTACTCAAAGTGGCTGATGGCACAACAGACTCGAAGCTGAATCCGAGTCGGATGCTGAGGAGACAAGTCCTTAGGAGGTAATTGAATACTTTCTTAAGTTCTCCAAAGTTGATTTGGCAAAATATATCTACACTTTGGAAAAAAGTCCAATTCTGATTCTTCTCGGTTCAAAGAACAACTTAAGTGTCTTACTTCGAGAGCAATTGTTTGAAAAATGAATTGGAAAAGCTGAGACTAACTTTGAAAGAATCTGAACACTAGTACTCGGACTAATGAGACCGAGTCCGAGTCACCGAGAAGAGAAAATGAGCATTTGAAAAGAAAATCTTAATGAGTCTCAAGAGCTTGTTTTGAAGTTTACTTAAGGTCAGAAAAACCTTGACATGCTTTTATGCCCTCGGTGTGTCTCCTTCAGGAAAGAAGGACTTGGTTTTAACGAAGAGGAGGTATCTAATTCCTATTAAATCTTTTCAAAAATGATTCTAGAATTGTGAAGTTCAGGAAGGCTGAGCATGGTCCTATTCATAAGAATGAAAGGAGGACTTAGCCCATACCAGTTTATAGGAGAAAACCTTCTCCACCTGTTTATAAAAGAAGAGATTTTCAAAAGAAAGAGACACGGACTCGGCTTTCTAGAAAGAAGACTTAGAATCGGACCAAACTCAAAGTCATTCAAATCTGGGTTCCTAAGAGTCTTGTTCCTAAAAAAGCACCACGAGTAAAGTGAGTTACCGTTAGAGGAAGTGAGAAGGGTTAATGTGTTTCGACTCGCAGATAACTTAGAAAAGGATGAAAGGTCATTGGTACTTAGACAGTGGATGCTCATGCTACATGTCGGGAGATTCAAGACTCTTTTCCGAGTTAGAAGATTTTAAAGGAGGTAAAGTCACTTTTGGAGATGACAGTAAGGGCAAGATAGTTGGAATTGGGAAGATTGGGAAAGGAGAAAACCTGGTCAACCCAGTCTATCCTGTCAAGGGATTAAAGTACAATCTACTCAAGCATCTCTCGGTTGTGTGACAAAGGTCAAGAGGTAAGATTCACTCGGACCAACCGCTATAGTTCCGATGCAATCACTAAAGAGACTAAGCTCTCGGGTAAGAGGTCGGGTAATACCTAAACTATTCTTCTTTCGATCCAAGTCGAACTTATCTTGTTTAAAAGCATTATTGCATGATGATTCTTGGACATGGCATCGCAGACTAGGTCATGCTAGTATGAACACAATCAAAAAGCTTGCATTTCATGGTTTAGTCGAGATGTTTACCTAACTGTGCATTTAAGAAATACAAAATTTATGAAGCATGCACAAAAGGGAAACAAGTCGGATCGTCCTGAAGGTTTGCTCTTGGAGAGACTTAGTCACCCTAGAGGGGGTGAATAGGGTGATTAGGAAATTTAAGCAATAAATGAAAGATTAAAGTTTGAAACAAACTTTGAGACTGTCTGAGTATAGATTAATCCAAGCACCAAGTCAAATCTACTATTTTGAATCCACAAAATACGATGAGACGGACTCAACTGAATTGCTCCCTTAGACAATTTCTTTTGAAGGTTTGCTCGGGGAGAGTCCGAGTCACCCTAGAGGAGGGGTGAATAGGGTGATAGAAAATTCTTTGTGGAATCAAGCTCTTTTGCGTAGAATAGAGATGAAAACAGATTCCGAGTCTATCAAGAGGGTCGAAAAGATTGGACTCGAAGGAGATCAATCGGAAAGAACAAGAGCGATAAAGGTGTCCGAGTCTAGAATGAACTCAGAATGATAACACTTAGATTTTACGTGGAAACCCTCCCGGGCCAGAAAACCACGGACCGTGTCAATCCGGACACGAAGTCAAATTCACTATTTTGAGTCCACAAAATACCGTGAACCGACCGAACCCGAGTTGCTCCCTTAGACAACTCTATACAGGTTTTCCTAGACTCGAAATTCCCTTATCCGATCTAGTACTTCCTAGCTGAGATAACCCTTATAGCTAGGGACAACTAAGCTGAGTTAACCCTTACGGCTTAGTCAAGGAACCTTACAAAGAATGTAAGAAAGAGTTTGTAATCGAGTACAAGACCTTACAACTCGGAAAGTAATGAATTAGAGAGTGGGAGTTGTAAGTAGAAGATTGAAAGTAAAATACAATGGCTTTTCTCAAGTATGTGTATTAACAATAGATTCGGCAATCTTCAAGTCTTGTGAGATGGCTTCTATTTATAGATGACCAGGCAGAGTAGCCGTTATCTTTATCTCGCGACCGAGAGTCCTCTGTGACGGTTGATAGAAGCTTTCGAGTCACTCAGAAAGTATCCGTTGTAATATGAGCGTTGGACAATGGTTTAACTATCTTGGAAGTCCCAAAACCATTAGTGGTGTCTTGAAAGATAAGGTAGAAACCACCGTTAAGCTTGGCGTTCCAGTTTTCCGGATTTGGAAACAGACAGCCTCGACACAATCTATTGGGACTAGAGCAGAGAAGGTGAAGAGCCATGTCTGCTGGTGATTTGACGTTCGAGCTAGGTTACTTTTGTAGTTTGAAAAGTGTATCCTCGATTGAATAACCTACAAAAGTAAATCAATTTTGGTTCTCAAAGTATAAAATACTTTGGCCCAAGATTAGAGACAGATAATAAAATAATTATGATAAATAAACCAACTGATTATCCGAGTCAAAAATGAAATGGAATTTTCTGAGTCGAATATCCATGATACTCGGAATTCCATCCGACTTAGTCTAAGCGAAGAATCAAGTTCAATAAAGAATATCGGAGAGGATTAACTTGATATAGACTAAGCATGAAATAAGCTAAGAATACCGACTACAACAAGATAGGACTTATAACCACAAGTCGATTCGAGTGAGAAAAGACGAAATACTAGTACATTCAATCTGCGATTAATCCGAGTGAAGTCTGGACTCGGAACAAAGAACCAGCTTTTCGAGTCGCTTCCGGATAAGCAACAAATATAATAAGTAAGAGCTGTGTCACTTAGAGAATATACTATTTTACTCAAATAAGTTTCGAGATGCGAGAGAATGCCTTGGAATCAAAACTCTATAAGTATGAAATTGTTATACCCGATTCCTTTTATATAACTCGGAAAAGTATTGAGCGATGTATCGAGTCTTCATCTTTCAACATTTTCCTAGACTCGAAGTTCCCTTATTGTGATCTAGTACTTCCTAATTGAGGTAACCTTTACAGCTAGGGACAACCGAGCCGAGTTAACCCTTACGGCTCGGTCAAGGGACCTTACTCGGAAAGTAAGAAGAAAAGTTGTGATCGATTACAAGACCTTACAACTCGGAAAGATGTTAAGTACATAGTTGGAGTTGTAAGTAGAAGATTGAATTTGAATACAAAGACTTTTACTTAAGTATGTGTATTGAGAATGGTTCCAGCAATCTTCAAGTCTTGAGAGTTGGCTTCTACATATAGATGACCAAGTAGCTTAGCCGTTGTGACTAGCTTCGATTAGAAGTCCTCTATGACCGTTGTAACGGTTCTTCCGAGTCGCTCAAAAAGATCCGTTGAGATGTGTACGTTATGCAACGGCTCTTGACTCCTTAGGATGTCCCAATCCACTGGTGATGTCTGAAAAGTAGGGTGGAAACCATTGTTGAGATTAGCGTTGAAGCTTTCCGAGTTTTAGAAATAGACAACCACGACACGGCTTGTCCGTTGGTGATTTGACATCTTGAAGTTGGCTACTTTTCAAAAGTAGGATAACCTCGTTTAAATAACCTACAAAAGTAAATTAATTTTGGTTCTCAAAGTATAAAATACTTTGGTCCAAGATTAGACATAGATAATAATTTAATTAAGATAATCAAGTGCATAATTATCCGAGTTAGAAAAGAATGGAATTTTTTGAGTCTAATATTCATTATACTCAAATTCCATCCGAATTAGTCTAGAGAAAGATTAACTTAGATAAAGAATATCAGAATAAGAATACTTAATCTAGACAAATATAGTTCAAACAAAAAAGCTAACTAGAAGAGATGAATTAAAGCTATAATTCACCCGAACTTGGAATATGAAGTCGGATCCGAGTTTAAACGAGTTAGAGCGAATGTTTGAACATGCGATAAATCTGAGTGTTGTCCGAGTGACTCGGAACTACAGATGTGAAATGATGAGCAAGAGTATTCTTTCCGAGTCGATCGAAACAAATGAAAACCTATGTAATAGTTTCTATAACACTCGAGAGAAGGTTCCGTATCACTCGAAAAGTTTCTATAGCACTTAGAATGACTTGAAATCAAAACTTATAAGAGATGACGTTTATACCTGATTCCTTGATAGTACTTAGAATGTTATACATGTAAAGTCCGAGTCTTCAACCTCCCCGTTTTTGATGAAAGACATTCTTTACTCGGATAGAAACTTTGTTAGTGTTAAAACCCCGAGTTTTCATTCTTTCTCAACGAACATGTCGGAATGTAGAGATAAAATCGTATAAAATATCTAGAGTGATTCAAACTTAGATTTGATCGAGCAATTAAGCTTAAAGAGCATCGAGTTAAAAATTGAAATATCGTATAGAAATGAAGTGAATCAAACTTAGAGTATTGCTTATATCCGAGCAAGAAAAATTAACTAAGTTGATATATTAGAGCAAGATGAACTCGGAAAAAATTTGAAACTCGGAAAACGAGTTATACCGAGAAAGAGATAAGCACGACATAGAAACTTCATTAATATTCACATAGAAAAGATATATACACAAAAGGGTGAGAGAAAACTCCCCTAAACAAGACAACACAAATTTTCTAACTATTCTCCCCCTTGTCTTTCAAGCAAAAAACAAACAGAGGAAGAATGTATCAAGAAGATACAAATTTGTATGGTTAGACAAAAAAAAAAAGGAAATTTTAAGATGGTGGGGAGGGAGCGACCTGAGTCGAGGTGGAGGAGCGAGCAGTGCGCCTTCGTTGGTAAGAGCGGGATGATGTTGAAGATCAAGGCGGGGCAGCACTGGGATCTCCGAGACGGGCTCGGCTCCGAATGGGCGACCCGGAACCAGGTTGTCCAGGGGTTCATCCTCTTGTAACTCGACCGAGGGAGGTGCTTACTCGAGCTAGACAGCTGCCGACTAACCTTTGTCGGCAGGGTCTTCGACCCACTCGGACTCACCGTCCGAGCCGATCGGTCCCGATTAGAGGACCGGAGCACCTTGTCCCTCTGCCGCTTCTACTCCTTCTACTTCTTCCTTCTCTTTTGCTTCTTCATTCTCCCCTTCCCCTTTCTTCTCGGAGGGAGTTGCCTCAGCCGCAGTCTCCTCTTATTTTTCTTCTTCTTCCTCCCCTCAAGAGGAGGGTTTTGTTGGGCTCGAGGATTCCTCGGATGTGTATGAGTCAACCGGATCCCGAGCAGCCTTGGAACGTCTTTCCTGGAGGAGCTCTATCATCTCCTTCTGCTCCTTGACAAGTGCCTTCATCTCAAGAAGTACATCTTGCTGCTCTCTAATTTGGGATTGAGCATTCTTTTGATTGATGGTCATAGACCGGAGGACAGTCTTGAATGACCGGAGGGTGTCCTTGAGTTCGGTGGACACCGAGGAGATCTTGTCCATTATGGCAAGTGGACAAGGTAGAAGAAAGGACCTAAGAAACACCTGAAGTGGAGGCACCACCAGGTGGAGGAGGTAGAGAGAGAGGAGCTTGTGTCTAAGTCCGAGGCGCAAAAGGTGGCCTCGGTTCTAAGCTATGGACCCGGACACCCGGTTAGGTCTCCCGGTATCCATACCCAAGGAGTTCTTTTCGCCAACAACAATGGCAGCCTCAAAAACCGCGTTAGGATCCGAGGGAGAGGAACTTTGAATTGGTTAAAGATAAAAGTGAGAAGGGCCCCGAAAGGAAGTGGGTTGGATTTGTTATATCGAGTCCGAGCTGGCATAGTGGCCATTTGCTCGATTATGGCTGGAAAGAGGTTTACTTCGTAGCCCTCGAGGATATCAAAAAGAGCTTTGAGATGCTTGGAGTTAGGATTTTCTTTGCTCGAGTGCTTGAGAGAAGAAGGTTCTCATCGACGAGAAACACGAAGACGGGCTTCGACTTTAGTTGAGTCACAGAGAAGTTTTTGCGTGATTCGAGAAATTCTTTGGCATACTTCTCAAATAATTCATCAGCAAACTCGTTGAAAGGTATAGGGTTGCTGTTGAGGAAAAGAGAAGATACTTTAAAAAGGCGGTGGAGGAGAGAGATGTTGACACGGACAACAACGTCTTGAACTCCGGAGGTGAGTATACCTTTTGAGCTGGAGAGGTTGGAGTAAAACTCGAAATGAGTTCTAGGTAGATGAACTCGCTAAAACAGAGGAAATTTAGTGGTTGGAAAGAATTTGTCATCCAATGTTAGGTGTTGGGTGACAATGATTTTAGAGGGGTTGGAAGGACCCTATTGGCTTTTGTGCGAGGTTTCTTGGTTGTAGAACCAAGAAAGTCCGGGTGGTAACCTTTTTCGGCATGTTTGAGTGAGAAAAGAGAGAAGGTGAACTTTGAGAGAGAGAGAGAGAGAGAGAGAGAGAGAGAGAGAGCTCGAAGAGAGAGAGAGAGAGCGTAAAGAGTGAAAAGAAAATGAAAGAGTAGAAAAAGAGCTGAGAGCAATCGGTGCTTACTTAAGATTTCTTTCACTTAGCTTGAGAGAGATGGTTGGTGCTTCGAAAATAGTGAACTTGCTCGAGATGTAGTAAGTGAGAGAGAGAGTATGCAGAGAGTAAAGTAGCGAAATGAAGGAAAAGGGATGCTATTATAGAGAAAGAATTTTCCTTTCGTGTTCGTTCGACCTAGCTCTTCGACGGTCGCCTCGGACCGGTGTGACCGTTCCGCTCTCCAACGATTAGAATTCCGAGTGCTTGTATCCCAACGGCTAGTTCTCTCATTGATGCGCGAGAGAGAGAGAGAAGAAGAAGAGAGATTTTAAAAGAAATTTATGAAATTCTCCACTAATCTAGAGATGATTTCGGATATGTGATGTCCATTTTTATTTTGAAAAGCCGAGTCCGACTCGAGTAAAGTTTCGAGTGACTCGAAATTACAAAGAAGTAATAACTCATAGCTCGGTATCACTAGGTCAACTGAACTAATTGTTATTAAAGCATAAGAATGAGACATTAAACACATAATCATGTAAAGTATTTCCACTCGGAAAAACACATAATCATGCATTAATCATGCCAAGCTCATTCCTAATAAAGCAAAACTGATCCTCACTAAGTGGCTTAGTAAAGATATCAACTAAATGAAGTTTGGTAGGAATGAAATCAAGTTCAATATCACCTTTCTCAGAATGGTCTCTTAGAAAATGATACTTGACCTCAATATGCTTTGTCTTTGAGTGCTCGAACTAGATTCTTAGTGATGCTGATTGCACTTTGATGGTCACACTTGATTGGAATTGATTTGAATGAAAGTCCAAGATCCTTGAAGTGTTGCTTGATCCATAAAATCTGAGCACAGCATGCTCCAGCTGCAATGTACTCATCTTCGGTAGTTGATAGAGCTACTGAGTTTTGCTTCTTTGAGTGCCAAGATATAACGGATTGACCCGAGAACCGGCAGGCTCTGAAGTGCTTTTTCTATCAACTTTGTACCCAGCATAGTTAGCATCCGAGTATCTAGTGCGAGTCGGTTCCGAGTCTCTTGAGTACCATAGACCTAGATTCTAAGTCCCTGCAAGATATCCGAAGATTCTCTTCACCATAGTGAAATGTGATTCTTTTGGATTAGCTTGAAATCTTACACACAGTACATACACTAACACATTATGTCCGGTCTACTGGAAGTAAGATATAGTAGGGATCCAGTCATACCATGATAAAGTTTCTAATCTACTACTTTACCTTTTTCATCCGAGTCCAGTTTTATGCTACTCGCTCATAGGTGTTGCTGCATGTTTTGCATCTTGAAGTTTATGCTTCTTCAGCAGCTCCTTGGTATACTTTGATTGATGGACATAGATGCCATCTTTGTCTTGCTTGATTTGTAGACCAAGGAAGAAATTGAGTTCTCCCATCATGCTCATTTGAAATTCCTGTCTCATTAACTCAAAAAATCTCAACATAGAATTTCATTTGTAGCTCCAAATATTATATCATCAACATAGATTTGAGCAATAAGAAAGTCTTTCCCCTTGGTTTTTGTAAAAATAGTCTTGTCAATCTGACCTCTTCTAAAATCATTTTCAACCAAGAAATTGCTTAGTCTTTCATACCATGCTCTGGGAGCTTGTTTAAGACCATAAAGTGTTTTTGCAACTTGAAAACATGGTTTGGAAATTCTAAATTTTCAAATCCAGGGGTTACTCAACATAGACTTCCTCTTCAATGAAACCATTAAGGAAAGCACATTTAACATCTATTTGATGCAATTTGATATTCATGCTTGATGCAAATGCCAATAAGATTCTAATAGCTTTAATCCTAGCCACTGGTGCAAAGGTTTCTCCATAATTAATCCCTTCTCCTTGATTGTAACCTTGATCCATACGTCTAGCCTTATTTCTAACTACCAACCCACCTTCATCCAGTTTGTTCTTGAAAACCCATTTGGTTCCTATGACTGGGTGGTTAGAAGGTCGTTTGGTTAGAGTCAAGACTTGGTTTCTTCCAAATTGATTGAGTTCCTCTTGCATGGCCTCTACCCATTCAGGTTCATTTAGGGCCTCTAGTGCATTTCTAGGTGCGGTTAATAAAGTGAATGCAGTGAATGCACATAGATTTTGTAGAGAGGAACAAGTTCTTACCCCACTGTTGATATCGGACAAGATGTTTTCGAGTGGTGTGGCTCGAGGCATATTTGAAAGCTCTACCTGTCCTCTGGTTCACCAGATTTGCAGGTTAAATTTGTTGGTCTTCGAAGTCCGTTCCGATTGAGCTTGTTCATCTAATTGACCTTCAACATTCTGAGCCGGCTCTTGAGTCGTTTCATTCCGAGTTAGGTTGTTATGAGTTACCTCATTCCGAGTGATCTTTCCTTAACTCTTTCCGATCTCATCTTCACTAAGATAATCAACTCGGCTGAGTTTCAGATCCGAGAATATTGATTCACTTGGTTTTCCTTGTTTAATCTCATCAAAAACAACGTGGATACTTTCTTCCACTTTGTTAGTTCTTTTATTGAAAATGCGATATGCTTTACTATGAGATGAATAACCAAGAAAAATACCTTCATCTAACCGAGTATCAAACTTGGTCAGGTGATCCTTACCATTGTTATGAACTTAACACTTACATCCAAATGGTTTGAAGTATGAAATGTTTGGTTTCTTCCCTTTGTAGAACTCGTATGGAGTTTTCTTAAGGATGGGTCCGATGAGGCATCTATTTAGTGTATAGTTTGCTACGTTGATCTGCCTCAGCCTAGAAATAGTAAGGTAGATCATGTTCAATCATCATTGTCCTTCCTATTTCTTCAAGAGTTCGGTTCTTTCTCTCCACTACTCCATTTTGTTGAGGAGTTCTTGGTGCTGAAAAGTTGTTGGAGATGCCATTCTTATCACAAAACTCTGCAAATTCCGAGTAGTGGAATTCCCTTCCATGGTCGGTTTGAATTCTTTTGATCCGAGTCCGAGACTCAACTTGAATTTTCTTGCAGAGCTTGCTGAACTTTTTGAATGCTTCAGTTTTGTGCTTAGGAAAACAAACCCGGGTAAATCATGAGTAGTCATCAACAATCGAAGTACATATGATTTACCTCCGAGACTCTTGATAGGGATTTCACCACATAAGTCCATATGTAACATTTCAAGCACTTTGGATGTGGAAACAGTTTTAAGAGATTTGAAAGATGATTTGATCGGTTTCCCTCTCGTGCATGCTTCACAAATTTTATCTTTCTTAAATGCACAGTTAGGAAATCCTCCGAGTAAACCATGAGATGCAAGCTTCTTAATGGTGTGCATGCTAACATGACCTAGTCTACGATGCCATGTCCATGAATCATCATGTAAAGATGCTTTTAAGCAAGATAAATTCCGACTCGGGTCGAAAGAGGAATAGTGTAGGTATTACCTGATTTCTTACCTAAGAGCTTAGTCTCCTTAGTATTTTCATCGAAATATAGTAGTTGGTCTCGAGTGAATCTTACCACTTGACCTTTGTCACATAGTTGAGAGATGCTAAGTAGATTGTACTTCAATCCCTTGACAAGGTACACAGGGCTGACCAGATTATCTCTTTTTCCAATCTTGCCTATCCCAATTATCTTGCCCTTGTTATCATCTCCAAATGTGACTTTGCCTCCCTTGTAATCTTCTAACTCGGAAAAGAGTCTTAAGTCTCCTAACATGTGGCGTGAGCATCCACTATCCAGGTACCAATGCCCTTTTGTTATATTCCGAGCCACCTACAAGTCGAAACAAACTAACCTTTCTCACTTCCTCTAACGAACGCAATAACTTCCTTTACTATGGTCCTTTTTGAGGAAGAAGATTGTTGGGAACCCAAATTTAAATAACTTTGGGTTTAGTCTGATTATGAGTCCTCCTTTTAGAGAACCGAGTTTGTGTCTCTTTCTTTTGAAAATCTTTTCTTTTATAAACCAAGTGGAGAAGGTTTTCTCCTGTAAGCTGGTCTATGCGTAGTCCTCTTTTCATTCTTATGAATTGGACCATGCTTAGGCTTCCTGAACTTCATAGTTCGAAATCATTTTTAAAAAGCTCTAAGTAGGAATTGGATTCCTCCTCCGTCTTAAAATCAAGTCCTTCTTTTCTGAAAGAGACATATTGAGAGCCTAAGAGCATGTTAAGGTTTTTCGAACTTGAGTAAATTTCAAAACAAGTTTTTGAGACTCATTGAGCTTTTGCTTAAGATGCTCATTTTCTCTTCGAGTGACTCGGACTCGGTCTCATTGGATTGAGCACTAGTCTTGAGTTCTCTTAGTGTAAGTCTCAGTTTTTCTAATGCATTTTTGAAAGAAATGCTCTCAAAAGTGATAGAATCAAGTTGTTCTCTAAATCGAGAAGAATTAGAATTGGACTTCTCTTCCAAAGTATAGATGTATTTAGCTAAATCAACTTTAGAAAACTTGAGGAAATATTCAATTACCTCCCGAGGATTCATTTCCTCGATTGTCCGAGTGATCTGAGTCCGACTCGGATTCAGCTTCGAGTCCGATATTGCCATCGGACACTTTGAGTCAACCGACTCTTCATCTTCTTCAGATGAATCTTCATCACTCCATGTGGCCATCATAGCCTTCTTCTTCTTTCTGTCCCTTTTTCTTCTTGGACGAGTCTTTGACTATATGATCCTTGCTGCCACATTCAAAATAGCCGATTTCTTAGTTAAAGATAATTTTGAAGGGGAAGAGTGTTTACCTTTTCTATCCTTCTTGTCTTTCTTATAGAACTCTTCTCTTAGTCGTTTATCCCATCTCTTGTGCTTCATCATTCTTTTGAAGCCTCTAGCTATAAGTGCCATGTGATCTTCTTCCGAGTCCGATGAACTCAGATTTTCTTCTATGCTTTCCGAGGCCTTTAGCGCAATATTCTTCTTAGTGCCGACCTCGACATCCTCTTCTTCTAGATGGATCTCATGGGTGAGTAGCTTCCCAATGTGTTCATCCGGCTTTAATAGAGAGAGGTTCTAAGCTTCCTCGATGGCTGTCACCTTCGGACCCCATCTTTTCTTGGGTAGACTTCGAGTATCTTTTTACACATTTCCTTATGGGAAATCTTTTTACCCAGAGATTTAGATTGTTAGTAATCTCGGTGAAGCGGATGAACATCTCGAGTGATGTTTTCTTCTAGCTCCATGTTGAACAGACTCATACTTGTGAAGATATTGGCTTATCTTCGCTTGTCGACTTGGCTTGTGCCTTCATATGTGTTGACAAGAGTGTTCCACACTTCTTTTTCGTGTCACAAGCTAACACTCGTTGCATTCTTCGGAGCTGATGGCGCACATCGGAATGTTCATGGCCTTGAAGTTCTTTCCGAACTTTTCCGCCTCTTCAATGGCGTACTTGACCTTTTCTTTGGGCACGAGTCTTATTTCTTCCATCTTTATTTGAATGTAGTTGCCTTCTCGTATGATGTTCCATACATCTTCATCGTGATCCAATAGAAAGCATTCCATGAGCTTCTTCCAAGTGTACGAAATTTGATCCTTTAAACTTTGGTGGTCTCGCTAGAAGATCTTCCTTCATCGAACTCTCCATTGTTTCGAGCCATTTTATCTTTAAACCTTTGGATGGTTAGATCCTTTCGAAAGGCTAGGCTTTGATACCAATTGAAGGTTTGCTCTTGGAGAGATGTAGTCACCCTAGAGAGGAGGTGAATAGGGTGATTAGGAAATTTAAGTAATAAATGGAAGATTAAAGTTTGAAACAAACTTTAAGACTGTCCGAGTCTAGATTGGACTCGGAAAAGTATGAACTCGGAATTTACGTGGAAACCCTCCTGGGGCGGAAAACCACGGCCAGTGCTAATCCAAGCACCAAGTCAAATCCACTATTTTGAATCCACAAAATACGAGTAGACAGACTCAACCAGAATTGCTCCCTTAGACAATTCCTTTCAATGTTTTCCTAGACTCGAAGTTCCCTTATCCGATCTAGTACTTGTTAAGCCATATTTTATACGTATTTTTAGTAGTTATTTAGTTTATATTATATAGTTTATTTTATCTAATTTATTCTATTTTGTCTATTTATAGGTAATTATCGAATAAAGTGGGGAAGAGAAGAAAAGTCGTTAAAAGTGGATTTTTAGCTACCGACAAGCATCCAAGAAAATATATGAAGTCGGTCCATAAATATAATATGTAATAAAATATTTATTTTAGGATATTATATTTTAGGAAATCCTAAGTGGAATAGAAAAGGGAAACTTAGAAGAGAAGAAAGAGAAATAAACCCTAACTCTTTCACCCTATATATACTACTTATTATCATCATGGAGAGGGACCTAGCACCCACACACAATCACCACCTCTTGCCTTTGCTGTCCACGGCAGCCCTCACGCTACCCTTGGCCGCCCATCACCATCTCCCACGCTGCTCATAACACCCCAGCCGTTGCCCACCTTCGGTGCCAAATCCTCACATCATCACCTCCTCTCGTTGCTCTCGCTACCTCTCACGTTGCTGCCCATTGCCGTCGCTGCCCACTTTCCTACTTCACGCTATCACAAATTATCTCACTGCCCACCACAATCTTCATCAATTTAATTATCAATCACTTCCACTTTGATCCCTTGCCAACTCTTGCTTACTCCACCATCATCATAATCCATTCAACCACTTCACGCTAGCATTAATCATCGGACATATTCGTGCAATCAACTTCATCGTTAATCATCAACGTCATCATCTCGGGGCTAAAGAAACTAATATCGGTAGTATAATTTAGTTTTGTAATTTTTATTAGAAAAGATTGAGTTTTTATTAATAGATTAATACTAAAGATGCTAGTTTTATTTAGTTTACATGTTTTAAATTACATGATGTGTGAGTAGTTTTTCTTATACTTAGTATAATCTCATTGAAGCCATGTTAAATTATTTATTTTGAAACAAAGTTTTGATTTTTATTGTCTTATTGATTTGATCCATGATTCTATGATAATTTGTGTTTAATGTTTATGAATTTATGTCTAGTTAATTAGAGTGCACGCTATTTAGTTTTATATAAATTCATGTGATAGTTTAGAGGGTTTAAGTACGTAATTGCTTGATCTTTTAGACATAAGTATCACCCTAATTAATCATGGATGGCTCATACCCATCTCTTTTAATTAGAAAATTATCATAGATCCTTCTTAAATCAATTTGCTAGTAGATTGGTTATTAGGTGCTAGATGATGTTTTTTTAATACTTAATGCTCTAATTTGATTAAATTCTAGTGCTAGTGCTAGGGTTATCAATATTAGTAGGGTTTATATTAGGGCTAGGCTTAAGTAAACTAATAACTAAGGAAAAACGGGGAAGATCCGCTAGTGGTTGTCTTCTACAGTTTAGCTCATGGGTAGATCAATTTGTGTGTTAATGATAAATAATAATTTGCATGGTGGATATAGATTATACTAAGTGTTTTTATAAATTTGCTATTTTTGATAATTATTTGTTTGCTTTTAGTTATTTTCTTGAGTTTATTAATTTTTATTTATAAATATATAGTCTTTTATTATCAATTTCATTAAACCCCCTAAAGATCATTATTTTAGGTTAGTTTTAGTAATTTTATTTTAATTTAATTTTGAGTCTTTATATATTTTAATTTTCAGAATTAATTTTCTGTTAGTGTTTATTAGTTTTGAGTCAGTTTGTTAGAAATTAGTTTAAAAATAGTTTCTTTTGTTATTTTTCTTGTTTTATTTTCTTTTAGGGTTTAGATAGAGTCCTATTTTGCTGTAATTAAATTTTAGAATTTTTGGAATTAATTTGATATTTTTTTCAGATTTAATTCTTGAATTTAATTACTGCAGGTTTTTAATAAAATAAATTCGTAAATTAGGTTTTATATTTTATTTTTATATTTTTAGGGTCTGGTTAGGTTTAGAAAATTAGTATTATTATTCTGGGTAATTTTAGTATTTATTTTCGTAATTATTTTAGTGCAGAATTTTACTTATTTAATTTTCTGTTTTAGAATTTGTTTATTTTCTGCTTTAGTTTTCTGTTTTAATTATTCTAAAAATATACAAAAATATTTCTGGGTTATTGTAGTTTTATTATTATGTATAAATTATTTATTTAGTTATTAGATAATTTTCTATGAATTTTAATTATTAATTTTAATTTATCTTTTCTGTTTTGTTTTTAAGAGTAGTAAATTTAATTAGATTAAAACTTGCATGTTATTATATCTTTCCTCGTGGATTCGATCCCTACTTGCCCTTGCTATATTGTTTATTATAAGTTTAAGTAGTGGTTTAATTTGTTGCTTGTACGACAAGCTTAACAAGTACTTCCTAACCGAGGCAACCTATACAACTAGGGACAATTGAGATGAGTTAACCCTTACGGCTCGGTTAAGGGACCTTACTCGGAAAGTAAGAAGAAAAGTTGTGACTGATTACAAGACCTTACAACTCAAAAAGATGTTAAGGACAGAGTTAGAGTTGTAAGTAGAAGATTGAATAGGAATACAAAGACTTTTGCTTAAGTATGTGTATTGAGAATGGTTCCAAGCAATCTTCAAGTCTTGAGAGTTGCTTCTATTTATAGATGACCAAGCAGCTTAGCTTGTTGTGAGTAGCTTTTGATTAGAAGTCCTCTCGTGACCGTTGTTACGGTTTTTCTATGTCGCGCGAAAAGATCCATTGAGATGTGTACGTTGTGCAATGGCTCTTGACTCCTTAGGATGTCCCAATCCAGTGGTGATGTCCGAAAAGTAGGGTGGAAACCACCGTTGAGATTAGCGTTGAAGCTTTCCGGTTTGGAAATAGACAACCACGACATAGCTTCTTGGCCTTGATCGAAGTAGAAAAAGCCTTGTCCGCTAGTGATTTGACATCTTGAAGTCGGTTACTTTTCAAAAGTAGGATAACCTCGTTCAAATAACCTACAAAAGTAAATTAATTTTGGTTCTCAAAGTATAAAACACTTTGGTCCAAGATTAGACATAGATAATAATTTAATTAAGATAATCAAGTGCATAATTATTTGAGTCGAGAAAATAATGGAATTTTCTGAGTCTAATATTCATTATACTCAAATTCCATCAAAGTCGATCCGGAGAAAGATCAAGTTAGATAAAAAATATTAGAATAAGAATACTTGATCTAGACAAATATAGTTCAAACAAAACAAGTCGACTAGAAGAAATGAATTAACGCTATAATTCACTCGAACTTGGAATATGAAGTTAGACCTGAGTTTAAACTAGTTAGAGTGAGTGTTTGAACATGAGATAAATTTGAATGTTGTCTGAGTGACTCGGAACTACGAGATATGAAATGATGAATTGAGTCGATCGAAACAAATGAAAACCTATGTAATAGTTTACGTAACACTCGAGAGAAGGTTTTGTATCACTCGGAAAAGTTTCTATAGCACTTAGAATGACTTGAAATCAAAACTTACAAGAGATGAAGTTTGTACCTGATTCCTTGATAGTACTTATAATGTTATACATGCAAAGTCCGAGTCTTCACATCCTTCAAACCTCTTAAAACTATTTCCATATCCAAAGTGCTTCAACTCTTCATATGGGTTTATGTGGTGAAATCTCTATGAAGAGCCTCGGAGGTAAATCATATGTACTTGTAATTGTTGATGATTATTCACGATTTACCTAGGTTTGTTTTCTCAAGAACAAAAATAAAGCCTTCAAAGAGTTCAGCAAGCTCTGTAGGAAAATTCAAGTAGAGTCCCGGACTCGGATAAGAAGAATTCGAACTCACCGTGGAAGGGAGTTCGACTACTCGAATTTGTAGAGTTACGTGACAGGAATGGTAACTCTCACAACTTCTTAGCACCCATAACTCCTTAACGAACGGTGTAGTGGAGAGAAAGAACCGAACTCTTAAAGAAATAGGAAGGACGATGATGATTGAACGTGATCTACCTTACTATTTCTAGGTCGAGGCGATCAACACAGACAAATTACACACTGAATAGATGCCTCATCGGACCCATCTTGAAGAAAACTCCCTACGAGCTTTACAAGGGAAAGAAGCCTAACATCTCATACTTCAAACCCTTTGGATGTAAGTGCTTTGTTCACAATAACGGTAAGGATTACTCGACCAAGTTTGATGCTCGGTCAAATGAAGGTATCTTTCGTGGTTACTCATCTCACAATAATGGTTATCGTGTCGTTAACAAAAGAACTAACAAAGTGTAAGAAAGTATCCACGTTTTGTTTGATGAGATTGATCCGGGAAAAACAAGTGAGTCAACCTAATCGGATCCGAACCTCGGTCGAGATGAAGATGATCTTATTGAAGCCGAGCTTAGATAGAGTCAAAAGAAAGCAACTCGGAATGACGCGGCTCGGAACATCATGACTCGGACCGAACCAGCTCAAGAGCTAGCTCGAACGGCGAAGGACAAGGAAATGAGCAAACTCAGCAAGCTCGGACTACGAAGATTAGTCGGTTCAACCAACGAACTTGGTGAACTAGAGAACAAGTAGAGCATTCAAATATGCTTCGAATCACCTACTCGAGAATATTTTATCCGACATCAACGAGTGGGGTAAGAACTCGTTCTTCTTTGCAAAATCTATGTGCATTCATTGCATTCATTTCATTAACGGAACCCGGAAATGTACTAGAGGCCCTAAATGAACTTGGATGGGTAGAGGCTATGCAAGAAGAGCCTTAATCAATTCGAAAGAAACCAAGTCCGGACTTTGACCAAATGACCTTCGACCACCCGAGTTATAGGAACCAAATGGGTTTTCAAAAACAAACTGGATGAGGATGGGTTGGTAGTTAGAAATAAGGCTAGACTCTTGGCTCAAGGTTACAATCAAGAAGAAGGGATTGATTATGGGGAAACCTTTGCATCGGTTGTTAGGATCGAAGCAATTAGAATCTTATTAGCATTTGCATCCAGTATGAAAATTAAGTTGTCTAAGATGGATGTTAAATGTGCTTTTCGAATGGTTTCATTCAAGAGGAATTCTATGTTGAGCAACCCCTAGATTTGAAAACTCAAAATTTCCAAATTGCAAAAGGCTCTTTATGGTCTTCAACAAGCTCCCGAGCTTGGTATGAAAGACTCGAGTAGTTTCCTGGTTGAGAATGATTTCAAAAGAGGTAAGATTATCAAAACTCTTTTCATAAAAACCAAGGGGAGAGATTTCCTTATTGCTCAGATTTATGTTGATGATATTATTTTTGGAGCCATTAATGAAAATCTCTGTCGAGAATTTTCTCGATTAATGAGACAGGAATTCCAAATGAGCATGATGGGAGAGCTCAATTTCTTTCTTGGTCTACAAATCGGACAAGATAAAGATGGCATCTATGTCCATCAATCTAAGTATACCAAGGAGTTGTTGAATAAGTACAAGCTTCAAGATGTGAAACATGTAGCAACACCCATGAGTAGCAACAAACTGGATGAAGGTGGGTTGGTAGTCGAAATAAGGCTAGACTTATGGCTCAAGGTTACAATCAAGGAGAAGGGATTGATTATGGAGAAACCTTTGCACCGAGTGGCTAGGATTAAAGCTATTAGAATCTTATTGGCATTTGCATCAAATAGATGTTAAATCTGCTTTCCTTAATGGTTTCATTGAAGGGAAGTCTATGTTGAGCAACCCCTGGATTTGAAAACTCGGAATTTCCAAACCATGTTTTCAAGTTGCAAAAAATACTTTATGGTCTTAAACAAGCTCCCAAAGCTTGGTATGAAAAACTGAGCAATTTCTTGGTTGAAAATGATTTTAGAAGAGGTCAGATTGACAAGACTATTTTTATAAAAACCAAGGGGAAAGACTTTCTTATCGCTCAAATCTATGTTGATGATATAATATTTGGAGCTACTAATGAAATTCTATGTCGAGATTTTTCTGAGTTAATGAGACAGGAATTTCAAATGAGCATGATGGGAGAACTCAATTTCTTCCTTGGTCTACAAATCAAGCAAGACAAAGATGGCATCTATGTCCATCAATCAAAGTATACCAAGGAGCTGCTGAAGAAGTATAAACTTCAGGATGTAAAACATGCAGCAACACCTATGAGCAAGTAGTATAAAACCGAACTCGGATGAAAAAGGTAAAGCGAGTAGATCAAAAACTTTGTAGAGGTATGATTGGTTCTCTGCTATATCTCACATCTAGTAGGCGAGACATAATGTGTTAGTGTATGTCCGTGTGCCGGATTTCAAGCTAATCCAAAAGAATCACATCTCACTGCGGTGAAGAGGATTTTTAAATATCTTACAGGAACTCGGAATCTTGGTCTATGGTTTTCAAGAGTCTTAGAACTAACCCTCATTGGATACTTAGATGTTGACTCGTGCCGGTTACAAGGTTGATAAAAAGAGCACATCGAAGCATGCCAATTTCTGGGTCAATCCCTTATATCTTGGCACTCAAAGAAGCAAAACTCAATTGCTCTATCAACTCGCTAAAGCGGAGTACATTGCAGCTTGAGCGTGCTTGTGCTAAGATTCTATGAATCAAGCAACACTTGAAGGATCTTGGACTTTTATTCAAATCTATCCCAATCAAGTGTGATAATCGAGTGCAATAAGCATCACTAAGAATCCAGTCAAGCATTCAAAGATAAAGCATATTGAGGTCAAGTATCATTTCCTGAGAGACCATTCCGAGAAAGGCGATATTGAACTTGAATTCATTCCTACGAAATTTCGGTTACTCGATATTTTTATTAAGCCACTTAGTGAGGATCAGTTTTGTTTTATTAGGAATGAGCTTTGCATGATTAATGCTTGATTATATGTTTTATATGCTTAATTGTGTGATTTGTGCTTGATTAACAAATGGATCATTTGACTTAACAATGAGACTCGAGCTATTCATAAATTGCTTTTGAGTCACTCGAAACCATACTAAGTTAGACTCAATGTTTGATCAAAATGGATACCAAAATTTTGAGATCATCTTTATATGAATGGAGAACCTCGGAAAGTTTTTTTATTCTCTTTCTCTCTTTGACACATGTCATTTTTAAAGAATTCGAACTGTTAGAGAGACAAACGCTGAAATTATAGCCGTTGGACTGCTTGTACATCATGTCTTTACGAGAATGCCGTTTGAACATTAAGACAGCGAGGTTGAAGGACATTTTCGTCTTCTCTATATGTAGCATCTATTCGTCTTCATGTCTTCACTTTGCGCCTTACTCTTCTTGCACGAAATTCTCTACTCTCTCATACTCGTTCCATGCTCTCTCTCTCTCTCTCTCTCTCACTTCTCTAGTAACCTCTTATCTCTTCACTCTCACAATGCCTAAATGTGGTTCTACTTCCGAGTTTATGGGCTTTGCTACAAAGAAGGCCCGAAAAAGAACTCAAGAGGGTACGTCCGACCCCTTAAAAGTTTTTTTTGTTCAAGCACTTCATGTTGGATGACAAGTTTTTGAAAACCACCTCCTTCTCTTGGCTAAAATTTATTCAAGAAACTGGAGTATACAACTATCTATGCCTTAGCAATTTCATTTATCCAAAACTCGTGGCTGAGATCTATGTAAACAAATCCTTTTCCGGAGGTGTCATCACTTACAAAGTTCAAGGTACCACTCGTTAGAATCAACCTCCCTATTCTCCACAAACTTTTCAATGTATCTTCTCTTTTCTGAATCCCAATCACATTTCTTTTCTAGAAGTTGTCGATGACTTGTTTGATAAATTTGCCAAAGAAGTGCCTGAGCATAGAAAAATATCTCCGTGACTCGGATGAAAAGTAAGGTCAGGTTGCTCTGCTACATTTTGATGCGTGCTTTCTTTGCTCACCACTCGAGCAAGGAGAACCCAAACTCCGGGGTTCTCAAAGTTTTGTTTCACATCATGGAGGCCTACGATGTAGACATCTTTCCTTTAATTATTTAGCAAATGGCTCGGTACCTGCTCAATCAAAGAAATCAGCTCCTTTTCCATTTGGAGCTATTCTCTCTCTCATCTTCAAACAATTCAAGATCCCCCTTCCCTCGGATCCCTCCACTGTTTCGAGTCGGCCATAGTTCCGGGCCGAAAAAACTTCGGGGTTCACTCGTCCGAGTTGGAACCTGCCTCTCCTCCTCCTCGGACTTGGAATCAACCCACTCAGCCATCCACTTCAGCTGGCCCCTCCTCGTCTCAACCTCCTCTCTCAGCTGGCGCATTTGCTCGCATTAGAGGTGAAAAACTCGTGTTTACAGCTGATCAACTTCGGTCGGTTTACGCTTTCTCAAGCCTATGTTCCGTGGGATGGTTATTCACCGGAAGACCGCCCAATCCCAGATTCAGGAGTGTCAATCCCCGATGCTTGAGTTCAAAGGGATTCTTGGCGAGCAACGCAAACAACTCGAACTTCTTCGCGAGCGCAAAACGAAGGTTGAGCAGGACTCGGAATCCTCCGACACATCCGAGGAGTCCTCCAGCTCGGCCAAGTCTACCTCTGATGAGGTAGAAGAAGAAGAAGAAGCAGCTGAGGATGTAGCCGAGGCGAGGCAAGGCTGAGGCTAAAGAGGAGAATAAGGAGGAAGAAGGAAGACAAGAATGGGATGCTCCACCAAAAGACCAGGGGGCTATCGAGCCCGAACCTAAGCCGATCTCCTCGGATCCGAGTGGATTAGAAGATGCTCGGGACGTTGGACAGTCCAAACCAGCTAACCGAGAAGCCCCTATAGTCTTCCAAGAAAATGAGCCCGAGGATGACATTATCTTGACTCGACCAAGTAGGTCCGAGCCGCTTCCTAACATCCCAGTGCTATCGCCGCCGCGATCTACCACCTCCTCTCGGACTTACTAGCGCAAGTGCACTCGCTCGTTCGTCCTCCTCCGCCCAACTAGCACCAGCATCTTAATCTTTTTTTTCTTGTTTTTAATTTTTTTTGTGTCAAACATTAATCGTACTTACTTTCCACTTTTCTTCCCTCCTTTTTGTTGAAATGCTAAGGGGAGAAAAATAGAAAACTTGATGTTTGGCTTAGGGGAGTTTCTTTCCTCTCTGTGTGTTGTAAATATTTTTTAATGAATGAATGTTAATGTTTATCTTTCTATGCTCTGATCATTTCTGAGTCTTTTTAGTATTTAGCTTATCTACTCGTAAATCTGCATTAGTTCTAATATCTCGCTTCGCTCTTACTTTGGTCCGGAATTTCTTTATACTCCACATACTCGATACGTAAGAAATCACAAATCATTGACACTGAAAACTTAATTTGTACTAACAAGTTTCTATCTTAAGAATGGAATGCCTTTCATTAAAAAGGGGAGATTGAAGACTCGATTTTAACTCTAAATATCTTATGGAAGATTCACGTATATACTTCTATCTCTCTTGAGTTTTGATTGCAAGTCATTCTGAGCTTCATAAAAACTCATATCTAAGTTTTCATCTTTATTTTGAGTGACTCAAATATCATTGTGTTCTATATCTTCTCTACTGAGGTATTTTGACCTACTCGGAATATACTTAAACTATCGCATGATCAAATAATTCTTTTAATAATCTTTTCTAAGTACCGATTGTGTTTGCTAACTTAGAATCGAGTCTTTCTTTACTGAGTTTGTCCGAGTCGGTTTATTTCTTAAATGATTATTTGATAGATCAAGTTCACTTTCTCTGTTTGAAAATTCATCTACTTGATCCTTCTAGGAATTATTATGAACTGAGTTTGAATCCATTTGATATTAGATTTAGAATATTAAACTCTTCTAGGCCAAAGATAATTAAGCATTCAATTATCCTAATATAATTATTATCTGTGCCTAACCATGGACCAAAGTATTTAATACTTTGAGAAGCCGATATATCTTTTTGAATTTCAAAAGCAACCGGCTTCTAGTCTGTTAAACACTAGCAAGCGGTTTTAGCCAATTCTAGACAGGACTCGGACACCGTGTCGTGGCTGTCTGTTTCCAAAACTGGAAAAATCCAACGCTAGGCTGAATGGTGTTTTCCGCCTTGCTTTTCGGACAACACCAGTTGATTGGAACATTTTTGGGGCAAATAGCTATTGCCCAACGTTTACACACCAACGGATCTTTTCGAGCGACTCGTAAAAGCCCTTCTAACGGCTAGAGACTTCAGTCCGAAACCGGACTCAACGGCTACTATGTTGGTTCATCTATAAATAGAATCCACTTCATAAGACTTGAAGATTGCTGAATCTATTGCTGAAATTATTAATCAATATACTTGCCTAATTCTCTTAGTGCATTACTCACTCAATCTTCTACTTACAGCTCCAAGTCTCGTACTTAATATTTTTCTAAGTTGTAAGGTCTTGTAATTAATTACATACTTCTCTTAGTTTACGAGAAAGGTACCTTGACCGAGCTGTAAGGGTTAACTTAGCTCGGTTGTCCCTAGCTGTAAAGGTTATCTCATTTAGAAAGTACTAGATCGGATAAAGGATCCGAGTCTAGGAAAACATTGTAAGGAATTGTCTAAGGGAGCAATTCTGGTAGAGTCGGTTTGTTGTATTTTGAGGATTCAAAA
This sequence comes from Talinum fruticosum, assembly GCA_021018815.1. Lineage (NCBI taxonomy): Eukaryota > Viridiplantae > Streptophyta > Magnoliopsida > Caryophyllales > Talinaceae > Talinum > Talinum fruticosum. Next base: position 14,793,252 of record JAITYX010000001.1, on the reverse strand, counting down.
TAGTGGATTTGACTTGGTGCTTGGATTAGCACTGTTCGTGGTTTTCTGTCCTAAGAGGGTTTGCACGTAATTACGAGTGTATACTTTTCTAAGTCCATTCTAGACTCGGAATTAGCTATTTATCTTCTTTCAAGCAAAAAGTTTCTAAGTTTGTTCAAATTTCCTCATCACCCTATTCACCCCCTCTAGGGTGACTTAGACTCTCTAGGAGCAAGTCTTCAATTGGTATCGGAACCTAGCCTTTCAAGAAGGATTTAACAATCCAAAGGTCTAAAGATCGGATGGTTCAAAACATTGGAGAGCTCGATGAAGAAAGGTCTTCCACTAGACCACCAAAGTTTAAAGGATCAAACTTGGTGCACTTGGAAGAAACCGAGGGAATGTTTTCTGCTGGACAACGATGAAGATGTCCGGGGCATCATCTAAGAAAGCAACTACATTCCAATGAAGATGGAAAGTACAAGATCTGTGCCTAAAGAAAAGTTCGAGTACACCAATGAGGAGTCGGAGAAGTTCGGAAAGAATGAAGATTCGAGACTTTGAAACTATATCATTCGAGTACTACCAAAAGACTCGGTACAAACCTCATCCCTCCTAAGTTTTGATTACAAGTCATTCCGAGTGTTATAGAAACTACGCATATGTTTTCATTCGATTCCGACTGACTGAGAAAACACATTCTTGTCTATCTCCTCACATTGATGTTTCGAGTCACTCGGACATCACTCGATTTATCTCATGTTCAAATATTCTCTCTAACGCTTCCTATCTAAGTTCGACTGCATATTACTGAAGAAGAAGGAATTACTTGTGTTAATTTAACTTTCTAAGTCGAGCATATTTGATTAAGAATTATGTGTTCGGATCAAGTACGTATAATCCGATATTTTCACTCTTATAACTTGATCTTTACGAGGATCGACTCGAAGGAATTTGAGTATAATGAATATTAGACTCGGAAAATTCCACTCTTCTAGGCCTAAGATAATTATGAACTTCATTGTCTCAATTAAATTATTATCTCGTGCCTAATTTTGGACCAAAGTATTTTATACTTTGAGAACCAAAGTTGTTTACTTTTGTACGTTATCCAAACAAGGTTATCTCATTTTTGAATTACAAAAGTAATTGACTTCAAGTTGTCAATCACCAGTAGACAAGACTTTTCTACTTCGAACAAGGCCCGGACGCTGTGTCGGGGTTGTCTGTTTTCAAAATTGGAAAACCTCAACGCTAACCTCAACGGTGGTTTCCCCTTACTTTTCGGACACCACAAGCTGATTGGAGCACCTTTAGGAGTCAAGAGCCGTTGCACAATGTTCACATCTCAATGGATCTTTTACGAGCGACTTAGAAGAACCGTTACAATGGTCACAAAGGACTTCGTTCGGAAACTAGTCATAACGGCTAATCCGCTTGGTCATCTATAAATAGAAGCCAACTCTCAAGACTTGAAGATTACTGGAATAATTGTCAATACACATTACTTAAGCAAAAGTCGTTGTATTCATACTCAATCCTCTACTTACAACTCCAAGCTTGAAACTCTTACTTTCCGAGTTGTAAAGTCTTGTAATCAGTTACATACTCTTTCTTACTTCCTGAGTAAGTTCCCTTGACTGAGGTATAAGGGTTAACTCAGCTCAATTGTCCCTAGCTGTAAAGGTTACCTCGGTTAGGAAGTATTAGATTAGATAAGGGAATTTCGAGTCTAGGAAAACTCTATAAGGTATTGTTTAAAGGAGCAATTCTAGTTGAGTCGATCTGTCTGTATTTTGTGGATTCAAAATAGTGGATTTGGCTTGGTACTTGGACTAGCATTGTCCGTGGTTTTTTTCCGGGAGCGTTTCCACGTATATCCGAGTTTACATTTTTCTAAGTTCAATCTAGACTCAAATTGTCTTGATTATTCTTTTCAAAGCTTAAATCTTTCAAGTTTGCCAAAATTTCCTCATCACCTTATTTACCCCCGCTCTAGGGTGACTAAGACTCTCCAAGAGCAAACCTTCAATTGGTATCGAGCCTAGCCTTTCGAAAGGGTCTAACAACCTAAAGGTCTAAAGATCGGATGGCTTAGAACAACGGAGAGTTCGATGAAGGAAGATCTTCCAGCAGACCACCTATGTTCAAAGGATCAAATTTCGTGCACTTGGAAGAAGTTAATGGAATGCTTTCTACTGGACTACGATGAAGATGTATGGAACATCATACGTGTGGTCATTGAATAATAAATTGTTTGTTTTTGTTATTTCGAATGAGGGTCGTTATCCCGAGAAAATGTCTACTTTCAAGGGAAACTCTATCTCGCTTTTTAAAAGATTCTAGATAGTTTATGTTGTCTCTCAAGGGTCATTCCGCAATTCTAATTATTATGATAATTATTATAGAGTCGGTGTCGTACACGCTAGCTTGTCATCATTCTCTCCTAGATCACATTTTGGCAACAGGTGTTGTTTACCTTGTGTAGCTAGGTGACGTTGTTCACTTGCTCTTAGTTAATCGAGTGAAGGTGAGTGTGAGAGAAGTTATGCAAGGGAAAGGCATTTGTGCGTTGCCGATCCAAATAGTGCACCTACCCGTTGTTGGTGAAATAGTCAACACTTTTGTTGCTTGGCCCAAGAATTTGGTCATCCTCTCTACATCAAAGGTATTTTATTTAAAATATTAGATTATTGATTGTTAATATCATGTATATATATTTCTAATTCGTGTATTATGGTCCTCCCTGAACTAAGATGTCGTGAATAGAGCCCGAGAGTAGGAGGAAGGTCACTCCCATGTCCTCTATTGGCACCACCAAGCATTCAGCGGTGCCCGATAGTCATCTGGAGCAGTCCCCTCTCAAACCCATTGATGAGTCACCTCGGGATTGGTGCTTTTTGCTACAAAGTTCTATGAAGACTTTGCCAGCGAGATAAAATGTTTGAAATCAAAGCACCAAATCACGTGTTTAGGGTATTAGGTGGGGACGATGATGAGATGACCATACCAATTTTCTTAAACGACATACTATAATTTCTGCATATGTAAGAGATTGACGCAACCGCTATTATGTTCGGCATGATGTGAGTTACTATATATCTAAATTTATTTAACTCGTTAATCTTCATTTCTAACTATATATATAGAATTAATATGTCATATGTGGCTCCACGGGATAGGAATTGAGTCTATTCACTTTCTCTATCCTCGTGCCATTCAAGCAATTAGGCAAACAACTTACTTCCGATCTGAATTTATCTCAAAACTCATGAAAAAGATGCAGAAAAAATTTTACTTAGCGACGTTCGTTGAGGGGTAAGTGTACAAATAACTTAAGTGGAGTTTTGTTGGTGTTAATAATCACATTCTTATATATGTTATTTGTGTCGGTGTAGATCACGCTTGGTGCTTGCTGCCATATATCGGATGAGTAACGTCGCGTCATCGGCTTGATCGTCCCGATCATTCCGTGAGGAAAGATATCAAAACAAGTACTCGACCCGTGACTTTATTACTTACTCATGCTTTGCTTTTTTGTCAAGTATTCTCTTCAATTGTATGTTGTATTTATGCCTTTATGATACAACAATACATGATCTTTAATTTGAATTTTATTTTCATCCGATTGAGAAATAATGCTCCGGGAATGTTGTATTATTTGGGATGCTTGAGAGGCCCATATAGGAAACCAACTCCAACTGTTGTCCCTGTAAAGGTGAGGTTGTCTTGCTTAGCATTAAATTAGTTTTCATTTTAAATTACTTGCTACATAACTATTGATTAATTCTCCATCTGTTGGGAATCTTTGATCTATTGTAGTGCCACAAATAATCGGGGAACGTAGAGTGTGACTTCTACATTCTCGAGTATATGAAAGAGATTGTGACCTAACTGGATTTCGATGATCATAAATCCAATCCCAAAGAGGTTCTTGCATTTGCACTTGTATTTGTTTATGAAAATTTAATTTATAATGTTATAATCTTTTCAACTTAATTAGCACTTTCACTTAACGTAATTATATTACGTTTACAATATTGGTCACGATATTTCCCAGGAAAGAAGCCCCCACTCTCTATACACAAGTCTGTCTTGGACGAGCTAAGACAAGGTTAGGTAGAGTTTGTATATAACCGTATTACACTTACATAGGTATATATTTACACATAATTTTTTCGCATTATTTGATTGGTAAATTTTGTAATTTTTTAATTGTATAGCATACATTATACTATTGTGTGAAACACACGAGGTTGTTGGTTAATTGTATAATAGTATAGGGGTTATGAAAACAAAAAAAAATTATTAAAAGAAATTTCGGACGTTTCACATAGGTTTGAAAGTAATAAGAACCGTAGTAAAAGGTGGTCCCAAAGTTTTGGCCAAAAGGTGGGTTTTGGGCCCACACCTATTATTACGGTTCTAGAGATAGAATCGTAGTAATAGATTAACCTTTTACTACGATTTTGTATCCTGAAAAATAGTAAGAGGTCATCTTTTACTACGGTTACTCAAATTAACCGTAGTAATAGGTTCTTTTTACTACGGTTGAGAACTGTAGTAAAAGACGCTCATCTAGGATTACGCCCTCACACACGACAACCGTAATAAAAGGTCTTTTTCAACCATAGTAAAAGATTGTTACTGTAGTAGTCGTGTATCATAACATAACTAATTATTTCAAATACATTAATAAATAGATATTAAATTTTTATCAATATAAGATGACATAATTAAATATAAAATATTACCTTAAAAATGGTATGTTTTAGCGATAAAATTAAAATCAAACGATCATAATATGTTGATACACTTTTAATATACAATTTGTTAGTGATAATATATATTTTTTAATATAATATGGTCCTTATCTTATCATAAAGTTTTTGGGGTTGTGGAGGCTATTAGGTGGCCGGCCTCAGGAAACTACAGTTCGTGACCAAGAACAACTAAAAAGACCAATGGGTAAGGAGGAATGGATGTGCTGCCCGGTGTAGACATTTAATAAGCATCATCCTTTTCTGTTTTATTTATTTATTTATTTCTATTATTCTGCTGATGAAAACTCAACCTCATAGCATGCTCGGGTCAAGATCAGCTGACGGAGAGTGACAAAAGCCATTTTAGCCCATCAAAAAGATAACCAACACCAAAAAATAGGCCATAGTTTTTCCTTAGGCTGGTTCAGTCTATATTTATTTACTTTTAGATGGTCCATCCAGGTTCGAGCTCCCAAGCCTAGCCTAGAACCGAGCACCGGACCTCCAAGCTAGCAAGACATATCGTTTTTATCCTTTTTAGCATCCAAGTCCGACGCACTTCCCTAGACCATAGAACATGGTTGTTTTGGTCCAGCGTCGCCCATGGACTTCTCTAAGTGATGTGATTTTTACTGGTTTAGTTTTCCAAATTTTACTTTATTCATTTCCGGAAATCTCACGCCAAGTTTATTCTTTAACTAGAGGCTAAAGATTGATTTTAGGGTTTCCTAAAACCTGAAATTTTCTATAAATAAGAGGGTTTCCCCATTCAATCCACCAATTTTAGCTCATTGCTGCTGAAACTCTCTCTCACTCTCTTCTCTCTACTCTTAATCAGTCTCCCTCTTAAAAGTTCATTTCTAAACCTCACAAAATACTTCATTTCCACTTTGCCTTACTCATTGTCATACCATTACTTTGCTGAAATCTTATCATGATCCGAGCTTAGTAAGTGGGTTAACCTGAGGGAGCTTTCCACTATTTAAAGTTCATTTTATTTAAAGTTCATTATTTATTGATTTCCATATTATGGTTTAAAGATGTAATCACATTACTTTCCACCTTGCCCAATGTAATTTTATTTATTACTTTCTTTATCGCTTTCCTGTATTTCTTTCTTTATGACTTTTTTGTTGCATTCATTTTACTACTTTAAATCATGCTTTAATTGCTTTAGTTTTCATATTGGGCATGTTGAATGTTTGATTTCCTTTAATGTAATTTAAATTCACTTTTTAATTAGTAGAGGTCGTTGTTTTGACGAGCGGAATGAATAACATTCCTCCTCACTTCGTACCATCTCCCCGAACACCGAATCACTGGTTTGACCCTAGAGTTCCTTTTATGAACCTTTCCTAAATTTGAGTTTCCTCTTTCAATCTCTTTTGCTGTAAAAAATTTGAATCTCGGTTTTTCTTAAAATAAAAATTAGTAAAATGGTGAGGTCACTCACAGCCCAAGCCATCCCACAACGATCGTCTTGGAAATCCAGTCGGAAGGCTGGCACCGGTCAATAGCTTCAATGGGCCATCTACGCCCTCCAAGCTATTAACTGGGCTCATCCCCTAGCCTAGGTAGTTTCGAGTTGCCTGGTCAATTTCCTTTGCGTCTGTAACTCCTTTTGTATTTCTTTTATATTGAGAAAAGCATCCCGAGAATTTGAAAATCTAAACTTCGAAAATAAAATAATTTCCTAATGTCGCCAACCAACTCCTTAAAAAATCAAAAGCCTTATTAAATCATCTTGATAACCGCAACCCCGCATGAAACCGAGATTGATGGGGAAGCTTGATCCGCCCCTACAAGTGCGTATCGTGGTTCTCGCTGTGGCGACTCTATTGGTGACAATTATTAAGAGGGTGAGACTTAAAATTTGAATTTGTGAGTTTTATCGCGTTTGCATTAGACATTCTTTGAATTTTTTAGGCAACATTGACCATAGATGTTTTTGAAAATTATAGGATTCAACCCATAAGAACTTTTTTCGGGAGGTCAAATCATTATCTTGTTGGGTCCATTCGACTCAACATTGAGGCCTGATTACTTTCCCACTCATAGCAAGCTTTCTTGACTCCTGATTGAGAAGCACTAATTATGAAAGTCCCACTATGCATCCTATATGGGACAAAGTTTTCAAACTATAAGCAACCATGTCTATGTGACCTATAATTACCTCGTGAACGTAGAGCATTTGTGGTCTACATTGGAACTTCATTAACATGCTTGAACGTATGCGATTGCTTTCGTTATTTAATCCCTTTTTGAGCCTTTAGCAACTTAGACAGGTTCAACCTAGTCTAATAATTCTTGCACTAGTGCAAAATACAAAAATATAATAAAACTTTGTGTCGGTCTTTTTATGCATTTTTAGCATAAATCAAATTCTCTTCCTTCTCCTTTTAGGTCGATCCATGTCTGCATTTTCTGAGTCAAAAGTTTTCTTTTAGAAGTCGGTCCATTTCCTTCTTTATGCATTAGTAAAAAAGAAGCGGGCAAAATCCGGGCATGCCATAGGCTGGCATTAGCCACTACTAGAAATTAGACTTCTAACGACAAAAAGTTGGTCGTTAAAAGTATATTTTATGGTTGTTAAAAGCTCTATCGCGTTTGCATTAGACATTCTTTGTATATTTTAGGCAACATTGAGCATAGATGTTTTTGAATCTTATAAGATTCAACCCTTAAAAACCTTTTTCGGGAGGTCAAATCATTACCTTGACGGGTCTACTCGACTTAACACTAAGGTTTGATTACTTTCCCACTCGTAGTAAGCTTTCTTGACTCCTGATCGAGAAGCACTAATTATGAAAGTCCCACTATGCATCCCTTAGGGGACAAAATTTTCAAATTATAACCAACCATGTCAATCCGACCTATAATTACTTCGCGAACGTAGAGCATTTGTGGTCTACGTTGGAATTTCATCAACATGCTTGAATGTATGCGGTTGCTTTCGTTATTTAATCGCTTTTTCTGAGCCTTTAGTAGCTTAGCTAGATTCAACCAAGTCTAATAATTCTTGCATTGGTGCAAAATACAAAAATATAATAAAACTCTATGTCGGTATTTTTATGCATTTTTAGCCAAAATCAAATTATTTTCCTTCTCCTTTTAGTTCGATCCATGTCTACATTTTCCGAGTCAAAAGGTTTTAATAGAAGTCGTTCCATTTCCTTCCTTATGCATTAGTTAAAAAAAAAAAAAAAAGAAGCGGGCAAATTCCAGGCGGGTCCTAGGTCGGCACCGAGCACTACTAAAAATTAGCAGACTTCTAACGACGAAAAGTTGGTCATTAAAAGTATAATTTATAGTCGTTAAAAGCTCTAATAACCAAAAAATGTTTGTCGTCGTTCGTCGTTGTTAGTGCTATCGTTATTAATTTTAACGACGAAATGAAAATTTTCGTCGAATACACATGGTCGTTCTAAGTTAACTAATCAACAACAAAAAAATATTAATAATGACAAAATTATTCATTTTTTATTTGTAAAATTAAAAATTAAAAATTAAAAATTATTATCATTAAAGAGGACATTTGTTTGTCATGACTTTTTCTAAGCAAGGTTAACAACGAAATATTTTCGTTATTGAAAATCACTGCTACATACATTATTGAACAACAAATTGTTTTCCTAGTTAATAATGTCATTCAATATGATGATATAATTAATAAAAATAAATCCAAGAATAGTATGGACAAATTTGAAATATATATAAAAACCATATGTTTTTAAATATTCGTTACAAAGCATATAATTATCATATCAAAAGCATCCTAAAACATAAAAAAATAATTCTAGAAATTTAAAATTATTAGTGTTCGTGTAAACGTTCAGATAATATAAAAAGGGGGCAGGGGATTCCGTTGAAAGTGCTAATACTCGCATAGAGGATTTCGTTGCTTCAAGCATCTACAAAATAAGGGATAAAAGTATAAAAATTCTAAGTTCTATAACATTCTTAACAAAAAGCATATATCAACTACAACAAAACAAAGAAAAAAAAATATATACACCAAGACCAATTACCCTACTTTGAGATTTCGATTTGAAAACCTTCTAATTTCTAAGTCAAATATCAATACAACATAGATTTTAGGGCCAAAAAGATGGAATAACTCATTAGCTAACAGATCCAGACAACATATCCAACTCATGTCTACAAATGAGGAAATAACTTAATTAATTAAAGGAATCGTATCAGCAAATGCAACTATCACAATTTTTTTAATAAAAAGAAATCATAAGGTAAGCATAAGGTTGATATAATGTGTTGCAAATTGCAATAGATCAGTGTGGCCAAGTCAACTGGTAAAGTGAGGACACTCGTACAGTCAGACTAATGAAATGAAACCCACTAGGACAGGCCATATACACCACCTCTGTCTCTCTCTCTCTTTCTTTCTTACCCACCTAATTGCATGACCTTCAATTCAAGAAAAGAATACAATCAGGTCGTTGAAAGAACATTCAGGAAAAGAACACAATCAGGTCATTGAAAGAACACAATATTACGCCAATAATCATGCAGTATAAATGAATGTGTTTAATGTGCAAAGAGCACCCTTCCTAGAATGTTTTTATTTTAATAATGATGTAGTATAAATTAGGTCGTGGAACTTCTTCCATGGTAATGGATTTTTTCATCAAAACGAAAACAAAACCGGTCAAAGAAAATCAATAATACTTCAAATAGTGAAAATAAGAAATGTTTACTTAGAAACGTGAAGAGAACACCAATAATATAATTATAAATAAAAGTACAATTATCTATCTCTCTTTTGCCTCTTTCTACATCTTTGTTCGTTGTCCAGCACTTTTTCACTTTGATTTGCTTTACTCTAGTAAGTACCACTATGTGGCCCATGTAACGATGACATATCATAGGCGCAATGTGGTTGCGACTTAAGAACTACATGTCATCCTTTGTTCACATTATCGATTGCATACAAAGCTTGACTTGCTTGACTAGCCAAGATAAATAGCTAATTAGTTTTCAATTATCGTTTGCAATTAATACTAACAAAGCCATATTCATAAGTTTTAATCTCTCTGACCTTGTTATACACATCGAACCAGTTAGAACGAAATAACACCACTCATTTTCCCATAAGATACTGTAGTTCAAGCACATTGATAAAAATCGTCTAGTAATCTATGTTTTCATCTCCTTGACCCGTATTTCCAATAACAACTACACCGCTATTTTGAGTTGAAAAACTCTTCTCCCACTCTTCTGTATGGAATCTATATCCATTGACAATATAACCATTAAAAGAATTGACATATTGTGACGGATCACGTGCCAATAAAAGAAGATCATCGATTTTCTTAGTCTTCTCTAGCTCGGATAATCGTGTTACCTAACAACATTATTCACAATGTATTAATTATGCTTGTCTTTATTTGTACATATAAGAAAATTTTATTAATATAATAATGTATACTTACTTGACATTTGAGCCATTCCTTTAATTTTTTACACCTATTCTCCTAAGAAAGTGTAACACCAGATGGTAGGATGTTAGAGTATTTTCTAAACAAAGCCAAAAAAAAAAGTTACTTAGGTTAATAAATTAATCTAGATTACCAAGATTTAAAAATAAGGAAAATAATTGAAAATAAGGCTTACTCTACAAAACATTGGACCTCCTAACAATTGTTTAACATATAGACATCGGCTTTTTCTAGCTCGTGCTTGTCAACATTAGTACGAACTCCTTGCAACCCTAGTCCACAACCAGGATGACTAAAGATAGATAAGCCTCCATCATGTTGAACTTCATTTTCATAATTTTCATGAAGATGATTAAACTTAGTCACCATGTTTGGTAGATACCTCGACAAAAGGGTCATGCACTCATTTGCAATATGGCCTTCCGCAATTGATGCCTCTTGTCTAAATCTATTCTGGATGCAAGACTTAAATTCAAACATATCTTGTTCAATTGAGTACATCAATCTAAATATGACTGGACCCCTAATTTTAGCTTCACGAACTAGGTGGATTGGCAAATGCATCATAACATCAAAAAATGTCGGAGGAAAAACCTTTTCTAGCTTACATAGAGTAATGGGGATTTGAGCCTCAAGTTGATCCAATTCATCCATCTTCAGTTCTTTAGCACCTAATATAGAAAATAACATTGATAGCTCAACTAATGCCTCTCTTATGGGTGGTGTAAGAAGACCACACAATGCTAGTGGCAAGAGATGTTTCGGTTTAAGATGGCAGTCATGGCTCTTGAGACTAGACATTTTTGCCTTTTTCATGTTGACACAATAAGATATGTTCGAAAAAATCCATCGGGAACTTTTAGCACTTTCAGGAATCGGCAAAACATGTGTTTTTCAGAAAGAGGGAAAGTGTATGAAGCAGGAGGCATTTTCAACTTATCCCCGTCTTTCAACAAGTGTAAGGAGGGTCTTAACCCCATTTTCACTAAATCAAGACGTGTCTTGACGAGTATCCTTTGTCTTTTCCTTGATGTTCATATTCGTTCCAAGAATATTGTGACATATATTTTTCTCAATATGCATCACGTCCAAATTGTGGTATAATAAAATGTCCTTCCAATATGGGAGCTAAAAGAATATACTTTTCTTATTCCAATTATCCCCCTTCTTCTTATAAGATAGTTTGGGTTTCATATGTGGAGTCTTAGTCAATACAAGGTTCTTAAGATCTTTCACTTGATCAAAAATTTCACCAATTGAACTAGGCTTTGGAGCTACACTACATTCAATAGTTCCATCAAACAAATCTTTCTGTTTTTGGAATTTATCGTTGAGAGGTAAATAGCATCGATGACCCATATAGCAGTGTTGACCACCATGAGACAACCTCGTGGAATAAGTATCTTTCATGCAACATGGACATGCTAATTTCCCCTTCATAGTCCATCAAAACAACATCCTATATGCTAGGAAATCATTAATTGTCCATAATAAAGCTATGTGGAGCCAAAAATGACACTTTGTAGATGCATCATATGTCTCCATTTCTAGTTCCCATAACTTCTTCAACTCCTCAATTGAAGGTTACAAATATATATCAATTACATTCCCCGGACTATCAAGACCAGGAATAAGCATTGAAAGAATCTTATTAGATTGTCTCATACATAACTCGAAGGCACGTTATGTGGAATAAGAATAACGGACCAAATACTGTACGAAGTTTTGGATGCAAAGGGGTGAAAATCATCAATCGCGAGGCCTAATATGACATTATGAGGCTCAAAAGCGAACCCTTGATGCAATTCATCACATGATTTCCATGCAAGAGAATTAGCAGGATGACTCGTTGTGAAATCTTTCTTTCTTTTATCATGATTCCACTCATCAAGGAAGCAGTGTTAGACGATATATAACCTTTGTAACGCCGGCTTCAATGGAAAGTAGCGTAATGCCTTTTGAGGTATTCTTTTACCATTTGATCCATGTTTGTCCTCCCCATTATGTTTATCAGTCTTCCACCTAGATGCACCATACACCTTATAAGCTGTCTAGCATCTCGTCCTCCTTCCAATATAACGAGACAATCATTCACATGTATAAATTTTCTCATAAGAAAGCCCAATATCTTTAATAATCTTTTTTGATGGAAATATCTCTCCATCATTATCTCTATCTTCTAACGCTTGTATACGGGTTAATCCTAAGAAGGATGAAGCTTAGTTGAACACTAGGTGAATAAAGGAAAGCCGGATCCCGACCAGGATCGGTGGTGATTTCTCAGCCCTCGAGTAGCCGGACCGAAGTCACAATTCGAGTACCATCCGGAACTCGGAATCAATCAATGAATCTTAGTCCGAGTCGCGGGCTAAAAAGAGGAAAGTTAAGAAGCTGGCCTTGCAGAAAAGGAGCATTTCTAAGTTTCCAGAGCAGCGACGATTCGAACCTAACCCTACCAACCAAAGGTGTGACAAGAAGTCTTGATCCGGAAGCACTAAGTCTTGATCACTCGCAAAGAGGAGAAACCCCCATTTAAGTCTGTCTTAGCTTGACCCCATCATGTTGGAGCTACACTCACATCCGAAGGAATTTTTTATCCGAGTATTTCAAAGCGATATCATTCGTGAGCAAAGACAATATATGGACTGTAATAATGTGGATAATTTGTGTTGTAATTCATTTTATTAGTTAGAATGCTATACTTGTTATAGGAGCAGTTATTTTAGACCCTGTTAGAAAGGGTTATTATCCCACTCCTACCATGTTGAAGATTGATAGAAGAGCTGCCAAGAAAGAAAGAGTCTTTTGCTTGAGTTCAAGAAGCATCCAGTCGAAAACTCATACTACTTTCCGAGCTAAAAGGATAAGGTTATGAGTTGAAGAGTCCACGAAGCCAATATTGAAAGCGAGGAACTATTAAAGGAGAATATTTTGTATAAGACTCATGAGTCTAAGTGTTGAGTACCTCAGGTACCCACACTTATCGAAGGACAAGATTCTTTTCACAATAGTTCTGAGCCTCGGAAAACTAGCCACTTAAGCTACAAGGTTGCAGGCTTACTACTTGCACAGTCCAATGGGAGTTACGTAGATGGCGTGTTAAGTCTTTTCCTGTCCTTTCAACCAATGGCAACTTGCCAAGAGTGGAACATCATCATTATTGGTCCGAAAGACTGCCAGGCCAAAAGTCCGAGTTAGAACCTCTTGTAAAGTCCTAGCTTCCTGTTTTAGTTAAGATTAATTATGTAATTAGTAGTGATTAATTATGATTAGTCTTAATCTTTTCTTACCACTTAAGAAAGATATTTTGGACAGAAATGGCTGTCTATAAAAGGGCCTTCCGTACTAATGTACACAATAACTTTTGATGAACTAAATAAACCCCTTTGTGATACACTATGTGTGTTTCAAACTCGAAAGCGCAAAGTGAATAGGCTTTCTAACGAAATTCCTAGTTGATGTATCTCATTTGGTAACCGAGTAGTGTTTGCTAGGTCTTATAGAGTGCAAAGTGAATCGACTTTCTAAGTTGCCCCATCCTATCTTAGGAAACACAGAGTGAATCGATTTTCTTGGTCGAGTTTGGAACTATCCTGTTACTTGGTCTAACGTTTTGTCTTAGGAAACGTAGAATGAATCAATTTCCTTGGTCAGTTTGGAACTATCCTATTACTTGGGCTTAGGTAGCTGGTTTAGAGAGGAGAGACTAAAATCCTTCCTTCCAAATCCACTACCCATACATCCTTGTTATTCCCTTCCATTCATCTATTCCAACTCCCTTTCCCTACGGATCTTCCACCACATTCCAAGCTTCGCCCCGTATGCCACCGATGCCTAACTCGGACCCCCGCCTGGATTCTTAGCTCGGGCTTGGTGCCATCAAGTGGTATCGAGCTCTTTGAGCCCCTCCCGTGATCGGTGTACCAATTCCATCCCAAAAACACAAAAACACCAAAAATAGTCCCACAAAAGTTGTGATCCCTCTTCATACAACATATCTTCCATTCAAAGTGTTGAGCGAAGTTAGATCATACCTTGAGGGAGAAACAAAATTTAGAGGCACAAGTAAAGTACCTCACTAAGCAACTGGATAAGCAGATGAAGGAGAAGTTCAAGAACCTAAGAGGTTCTAGAGAACCGAATGTCCGTGGAGAGTCGGATAGAAATTCTTACGGAGAAGCTGCTACCAAAGGATCTAAGTCCTCCGAGGATGAGTACGTCGACACCCCCAAGGAACAGGACATGACACAAGTCTTGACAAGAGCAACTTTGAAATTATGGTCGACATACTTGACTTTGAAGTTAAACTCGACCCCGACATTTTTCTTAGATTGGCTTCGGACCGTTGATAGAGTCATTGAGTATAAGGAGGTCCCGGACTCTAAGAAATTCAAGTTAGTCGCACTTAAGTTGAGGCATCATGCTTCAATTTGGTGGCGGAATATATAGAGCAAAAGAGTCAAACGAGGGAAAGAAAAGATTATAACGTGGAGTGGAATAAAAAAGAGTTAAAGTCTAAGTTTTTACCGGTTCATTATCTTCAAGATAATTTTTAGAAATTACAGAGACTAAGACAAGGAGTTAAGTTAGTTAAGGAGTATATGAGGGACTTTGAGTTCCTTATCCGGAAATGTGACTTGTCCGAGAATGAACCTCGGACCTTAGTCCGTTATTTGTCGGGTTTAGAGGAGTCTATTGCAAGCATTGTCGAGTTACAGACCTTACTCTACCCTGGACTATCTAAGTTCACTAGCTCACAAGGTGGACTTACAAAGACGATCCCGAGGGAAGGTTGAGTCAACCCGATCCCCTTACAAACCCAACAACCAACCCAAACCCCCTACTACTCCCCGAGACCCAACTCAGCCTCAACTCAACAAAACAAACCCCTTGCGCCTCAACTTCGAAATCTCCACAAGCCCCTCGGAGACCCAACCCCAAACCTATTAGGAACCCAAGGTGTTTCGGTGGCGGGGACTAGGGCACTATGCTTCAAAGTGTCCCAACAAGAAAATCATCCGATTGGCTGAGTACCAAGCAACGATAAATGAGTTTTAAGAGATGAAAGCAGAATCCGACTCCGAGTAATGCTTACACGAAAAATGAAGAGGTCATAGAAGAAGGCCCGGATGAAGGTGAACTACTGGTCATAAGTAGAGCCCTCACTCGCTAGGCTCGGACTCGGAATACCGAGCAGAGAGAGGCCATCCGTCATACGAGGTGCACTATTGGAGGCAAGGTATGTTCCTTGATCATTGATGGAGGAAGCTGCACCAATGTAGCTTCGAGGACCTTGGTGGAAAAGCTGCAATTACCAATGACTCCATACCCGACCCGTACACCATATAGTGGCTGAGTGAAGGAAAAGATATCTTGGTATCTTCTAGGTGCCTTATTTCTTTATCAATTGGTAAAACTTACAGGGACGAGATGTGGTGTGATGTCCTCCCCATGGATGCTTGCCATGTCTTACTGGTAAGACCATGGATGTTTGATCGTAGTGTGCTACATAATGGTAGGTTAAATGCCTACACCCTTACTAAGGAGAAGAAGAAGGTCACCCTCATACCTCTCCAACCCTCCCAATCTAAAATCTCCAAAAATAACCTTCGGTTCCGAGCGGTTTTGACCCCTTCTCTTACACACTCGGACCTAAGTGACGAGCCTCATTAAGAAATCCCTATTGACCCAGGCATTGGTATAGTTCCTAACCAGATCCTACCTAAGGATATTACCCCTAGTGTTTTTTCGTGCGATTAAAATTTCCAGGGAGCTAAGGAGCCCGAGAATGGAGAAGTTTCAATTATACATCCCCAAAGTTTGAGGACAAACTTTTTCAAACCAAGGGAGTATGATGGAAATATCTCTCCATCATCATCTTTGTCTTCTAACACTTGTATGCAAATTGATCCTAAGAAGGATGAAGCTCGGTTGAACACTAGGCGAATGAAGGAAAACCAAATCCCGACCGGGGTCGGTGGTAATTTCTCAGCCCATTGAGCAACCGGACTAGAACTCACAATTCCGAGTCCCATCTAGACCTTAGAATCAAGCAACGAATCTCGGTTTGAGTCGTGGGCTAAAAAGAGGAAAGTAAAGAAGCTGGCCTTGCAGAAAGGAGCATTTCCAAGTTTGCGGAGTAACGAGCATCCGAACCTAACCCTACCAACCAAAGGTGTGATAAGAAGTCTTGATCCAAAAGCACTAAGTCTAGATCACTGCAAAGAGGAAAAACCCCCATTCAAGTTTGGCTTAGCTTGACCCTATCAAGTTGGAGCTACACTCACTTGCCAAAGGAATTTGTTATATAAGTATTTTGAAGCAGAGACAATTTATGGACTTTAATAATATGGATAATTTGTGTTGTAATGCATTTAATAGTTATAATGCTATACTTGTTATAGGAGTTATTTCGACCCGGTCGAAAGGGTTATTATTTCACTCCTACCATGTTGAAGATTGACAGAATAGCTGCCAAGAGAGAAAGAGTCTTTTGTTGAGTTTAAGAAGTATCCAGCCAGAAAGGGTTATTATTTCACTCTTACCATGTTGAAGATCGACGGAATAGCTGCCAAGAGAGAAAGAGTCTTTTGTTGAGTTCAAGAAGTATCCAGCCGAAGGAAGGTGAAGATTTAGATTCTAACTCTAAGTCATTTTGAGTACTATATGAAGATTCAGGTATAAATCTCATATCTCCTAAGTTTTGATTTCAAGTCATTCTAAGTGTTATAGAAACTCTTGTGTAAGTTTTCATTCGTTTACGATCGACTTAAAAATACATTACTATATATCTTCTACATTCATGTTTCTGACTCACTTAGACATCACTCCGAACTTTCACTTGCTCAAATAATATCTCTAACATTTTTATTCTAAGTACTAACTGCTTATTTAAACGTAAAGTGAATTATAGTGTTAATTCCTTATTCTAAGTCAGTTTATTTCTTTAAGAATTATTTGAACAGGTCAAGTCTGTTAAACTCGATATTCTATTCTTTTAAACTTGATCATCCTTAGGATTAACTTTGAAGGAATTTGAGTATATTGAATATTAAACTCGGAAAATTCCACTTGTTCTAGGCTAAAGATAATTAAGCACTTAATTATCCTAATTTAATTATTATATGTTCCTGATCTTGGACCAAAGTATTTTATACTTTGAGAACCAAAGTGGTTTAGTTTTGTAGGTTATTCAAACGATGCTAACTCATTTTGAAATACAAAAGTAGCCGGCTTCTAGCTGTCAATCACTAGCGAGACAAGCTTTATCTACTTCGAACATAACCCGGACACCGTGTCGGGGTTGTCTATTTCCAAAACTGGAAAACGCCAACGCTAGGCTCAACGGTGGTTTTGATCTTGCTTTTCGGATAATGCTAGTTGACTGGAACACCTTTTGGAGCCCGGAACCCTTACGCAACGTTCACATCCAACGGATCTTTTACGAGTGACTCGGAAGAGTCGTTACAATGGCTAGTGAAGACATTTGTTCAAAACCAAGAGACGACGGTCACTCTGCTTGGTTGGATATAAATAGAAGTCACCTCATAAGACTAGAAGATTTCTGAACATCATTACAAAACACATTACTTAAGCAAAAGTTTTTATACTCAATCTTTTATTTACAACTTCCAATCTGTATTTAAGATTTTCCGAGTTGTAAAGTCTTGTGATCGGTCACGATCTTTTCTTAATTTATGAGTAAGGTCCCTTGACTGAGCAGATACAGCTTAACTCGGGACGAGTTGTCCCTAATTGTAAAGGTTACCTGAGTCGGGAAGTACTAGATTAGATAAGGGAACTTTTGAGTCTAGGAAAACGAGTATAAGGAATTATCTAAGCGAGCAATTATGGCCGAGTTAGTCTTTTGTATTTTGAGGATTCAAAATACTGGATTTGACTTGGTGCTTGTATTAGCACCGACCGTGGTTTTATGCCCCAGGAGAGTTTCCACGTATTTACGAGTGTTTGCATTTCGAGTCCATTCTAGACTCGGAATTAGTTGTTTATCATTTTCCAAGCAAAAATGTCTAAGTTCTTTTAAATTGCATTATTACCCTATTCACCCCCTCTAAGGTGACTTAGACTCTTTAAGAGCAAACCTACAATTGGTATCAAAGCCTAGCCTTTTAAGAAGGATCTAACAATCCAAAGGTCTAAAGATTAGATGGCTTAGAGCATTAGAGAGTTCAAATGAAGGAAGGTCGTCCACTGGACCACCAAAGTTCAAGGGGTCGAACTTTGTGCATTGGAAGAAACTGATGGAGTGTTTTTGTTGGAAAATGATGAGGATATCTTAAACATCATACAAGAAGGAAACTATATCCCAATGAAGATGGAAGGAACAAGATCTCGTGCCTAAAGAAAAATTCGAGTACACCAATAAAGAAGTAGAGAAGTTCAGCAAGAACTTCAAAGCAATGAACATACTAATGTGTGCTATCAGCTCGGAAGAGTACAACAGAGTGTCAGCACTGTGGCACAATCACGGATGTGTGGGACACTTTTGTCAACACATACGAAGGAACAAGCCAAGTGAAACAGGCGAAGATAAGCCATTATCTTCACAAATATGAGTAGTTCAAGATGGAGCCGAAGAAAACATCACTCAAATGTTTATTCGCTTCACCGAGATTACAAACAATCTCAAATCTCTGGGTAGAAAAATATCTCAAGAAGAAATGTGCAGAAAATTCCGAGAAGTTTACCAAAGAGGAGATTGGGTCCCAAAGTGACAACCATCGATAAAGCTCGAAGCTCTCACAACTAAAGCTAGAAGAACTGATTGGGAAGCTGCTTACTCATGAGATTCATCTCGGAAGAAGAGGATGCCGAGGTCGGCACCAAAAAGAACATTCCACTCGAAGACCTCGGAAAGTAGAAGGGACAGTCTAAGCTCCTCGGACTCGTAAAAGGATCCGATGGCACTCATTGTCCGAGGCTTCAAAAGAATGATGAAGTATAAGAAGTGGGCAACAAGACCAAAGGAAGAGTTTCACAAGAAAGATAAGAAGGACAGAAAAGGTAAATATTCTTCTCCTTCAAATTATTTTTTAACTAAGAACTCTGGTTGTTTTGAGTGTGGCAGCAAAGATCACATAGTCAAAGACTTGTCCTAAGAGAAAGAAGGATAGAAAGAAGAAGGCTATAATGGCCACATGGAGCAATGACGACTCATCCGAAGATGAAGATGATTCCGATTACTCAAAGTGTCCGATGGCACTAACGGACTCGAAGCTGAATCGAGTCGGATGCTGACAACTCGGACACTAAGGACACAAGTGCTCGGGAGGTAATTCAATACTTTCTCAACTTCTCCAAAGCTGATTAGCCAGGTATATTTACACTTTGGAAGAAAAGTCCAATTGTGATTCTTCTCGGTTCAAAGGACAAGTTGAGTCTCTTACTTATGAGAGCAATGGTTTGAAAAATGAATTGGAACACCCGAGACTAACTCCGAAAGAACTCAAGACCAGTACTCAAGCTAATGAGACCGAGTCTAAGTCACTCAAAAAGAAAATGAGCATTTTATAAGAAAGATCAATGAGTCTCAAGAGCTTGTTTTGAAATTCACTCAAGGTAAGAAAAACCTTGACATGCTTTTAGTCTCTTAGTGTGCCTCCTTCAGGAAAGAAGGACTTGGTTATAATGAAGAAGATGAATCCAATTCCTATTCCAATCTTTTCAAAAAGGATTCCAAAACTGTGAAGTTTAGGAAGACCGAGCATGGTCCCATTCATAAGAATGAAAGGAGCACTGAACCCGGACTAGGTTCTAAGAAAAATCTTCTCCACCTATTTACAAAAGAGAAGTTTTTCAAAAGAAAGAGGCACAAACTCAGCTTTCTAAACAGAAGACTTGGAATCATACCAAACCCAAAGTCATTCAACCCAAAAGTTTTCTTCCCCAAAAAAGACCACGAGTAAAGGGAGTTACTGGGTTTGTTAGAGGAAGTGAGAAGGGTTAGACTCTTTCGACTTACACGTAATCGAGAAAAAGACGGAAGGTCATTGGTACTTAGGCAGTGGATGCTCACGCCACATGTCGGAGATTCAAGACTCTTTTCCGAGTTAGAAGATTTTAAAGGAGGCAAAGTCACCTTTGGAGATGACAGTAAGGGCAAGATAGTTGGGATTGGAAAAATTGGTGAAGGGGACAACCTAGTTAGTCCGGTTTATCTTGTTAAGGGATTAAAGTATAAGCTACTCAGCATCTCTAAGTTGTGTGACAAAGGTCAAGAGGTAAGGTTCACTCGGACTAATTGCTACATTTCGATGTAGCTACAAAAGAGACTAAGCTCTCGGGTAAGAGGTGAGGTAACACCTATACTATTCCTCTCTCGATCTAAGTCAGAATTTATCTTGCTTAAAAGCATCGTTACATGATGATTCTTGGACATGGCATCATAGATTAGGTCATGTAAGCATGCACACTATCAAAAAGCTTGCATCTCATGGTTTAGTTAGGGGTTTACCTAATTGTGCATTTAAGAAAGATAAAATCGTGAAGCATGCACTAAAGGGAAACGAGTCAGATCATTCTTCAAACCTCTCAAAACCGTTTCTACATCTAAAGTGCTTGAATTGCTTCACATGGATTTATGTAGTGAAATATGTGTGAAAAGTCTCGGAAGTAAATCGTATGTACTTGTGATTATTGATGATTTCTCATGATTTACCTGGGTTTGTTTTCTTAAAAACAAGAATGAAGCTTTCAAAGAGCTCAGTAAGCTCCGCAGGAAAATTCAAGTAGAGTCTTAGACTCGGATTAGAAGAATTCGAACCGACCATGGAATGGAGTTCAACTATTCGGAATTTGCGGACTTACGTGACAAGAACGGTATCTCTCATAACTTCGAGCACCCGGAACTGCTCAACAAAATGGAGTAGTGGACAGAAAGAATAGAACTCTTGAAGAAATAGGAAAGACAATGATGATTGAAAATGATCTACCTTACTATTTACGAGCTGAGGTAGTCAACACAAGAAATTACATACTCAATAGATTCCTCATCGGACGTATCTTGAAGAAAACTCCCTACGAGCTTTACAAGGGAAAGAAACCCATCTCATACTTCAAACCACTTGGATGTAAGTACTTTGTTCACAATAACGGTAAGGATCACCTTACCAAGTTTGATGCTAGGTGAGATGAACGTATATTTCGGGTTACTTAGCTCACAAGTAAAGGTTATCATGTTTTTAACAAAAGAACTAACAAAGTGGAAGAAAGTATCCATGTTGTGTTTAATGAGATAGATCAGGGAAGAACAAGTGAGTCAACTTTTTCAGATCTGAAACTCGGTCAAGATGAAGATGATCTTGCTGAAGTCGAGCTCGAAAGAGTCGAAGAAAGCAACTCGGAATGAGGCAATATAGAACACTATGACATAGACTGAACAAGCTCAAGAGTTAGGTCAGAATGCTGAGGGACAAGCAAATGAGGAGACTCAGCAAGCTCAAACAACCGAAGATCAGCCAATTCAACCAACGAACTTGGTGAACCGAGAGAACATGCAAAGCATTTAAATATGCATCCAGCCACCCACTCGAGAACATTCTTTTTCACATTAATAGTGGGGTAAGAACTCGTTCTTCTTTGCAAAATCTACATGCATTCACTGCATTCATATCATTAACAGAACCTAGAAATGCACTACAAGCCCTAAATGAACCTGAATGGGTAGAGGCCATGCAAGAAGAGCTCAATCAATTTGAAAGAAACTAAGTCCGGACTCTAACCAAACAACGTTTTGACCACCCAGCCATAGGAACCAAATGAGTTTTCAAAAACAAACTGGATGAGGATGGCCACAGGACAGGTAAAGCATTTAAATATGCATCCAGCCGCCCACTTGAGAACATTCTATCTAACATTAACGAGTGGGGTAAGAACTCGTTCTTCTTTGTAAAATACGTGCGCATTCACTATATTCATATCATTAACGGAACATAGAAATGCACTAGAGGTCCTAAATTAACCTGAATGGGTAGAGGCCATGCAAGAAGAGCTCAATCAATTTGAAAGAAACCAAGTCCGGACTCTAACCAAATGAACCTGAATGGGTAGAGGCCATGCAAAAAGAGCTCAATCAATTTGAAAGAAACCAAGTTTGGTCTCCGACCAAACGACCTTCTAACCACCCAATCATAGGAACCAAATAGGGTTTAAAAAACAAACTGGATGAGGATGGGTTGGTAGTAAGAAATAAGGCAAGACTTGTGGCTCAAAGTTACAATCAAGAAGAAGGAATTAATAGTGGGGAAACCTTTGCACCAGTTGCTAGGATCAAAGCAATCAGAATCCTGTTGGCATTTGCATCTAACATAAATATTAAGTTGTATCAAATAGATGTTAAATGTGTTTTTCTGAATGGTTTCATTCAAGAGGAAGTCTATGTTGAGCAACCCCTGGATTTGAGAACTCAGAATTTCCAAAACATGTTTTCAAATTGCAAAAAGCTCTATATGGTCTTAAACAAGCTCCTAGAGCTTGGTATGAAAGACTCGAGCAGTTTCTTGTTTTAAAACAATTTCAAAAGAGGTCAGATTGACAAAACTCTTTTCATAAAAACCAAGGGGAAAGATTTCCTTATTGCTCAGATATATGTTGATAATATTATTTTTGGAGCTACTAATGAAACTCTATGTCAAGAGTTTTCTAAGTTGTTGAGATAGGAGTTCCAAATGAGCATGATGCGAAAGCTCAATTTTTTCTTAATGTACAAATCGGACAAGACAGAGATGGAATCTATGTCCATAAATCTAAGTATACCAATAAGTGGTTGAAAAAATACAAGAGTTAAGATGTGAAACATGCAGCCACACCTATGAGTAGCGAGTATGAAACCGGACTCAAACGAAAAAGGTAAAGAAGTAGATCAAAAAGTCTATAGAGGTATGATTGGATCTCTGCTCTATCTTACATCTAGTAGCCCGGACATTACGTTTATTGCACTGTCCGTGTGCAAGATTTCAAGTTAATCCAAAAGAATCAAATCTCACTACGGTGAAGAGGATTTTCGGATATCTTGTAGGGACTCAAAATCTTAGTCTATGGTATTCAAGAGACTCAGAACCGACCCTCACTGGATACTCAAATGCCGACTATGCTGGTTATAAATTTAATAGAAAGAGCACATCAGTAGCATGCTAATTTCCGGGTCAATCCCTCATATCTTGGCACTCAAAGAAGCGGAACTCGGTTGCTCTATTAACTCGTTGAAGTTGAGTACATTGTAGCTGGAGCTTGCTGTGCTCGGATTCTCGTGGATCAAGCAAGCACTTGAAGGATCTTGGACTCTCATTCAAATCTATCCCAATCAAGTGTGACAATCAAAGTGCAATCAGCATTACTAAGAATCCAATTCGAGTACTTAAAGATAAAGCATATTGAGGTCGGGTATAATTTTCTAAGAGAACATTATGAGAAAGGTGATATTGAACATGAATTCATTCCTACAAAATTTTAGTTAGTCGATATTTTCACTAAGCCACTTAGTGAGGATCGGTTTTGTTTTATTAGGAATGAGCTTGGCATGATTATGTGTTTTTCTAAGTGAAATTTCCTTGTATAATTATGTGTTGTATGTTTTTTCTTTTATCTAAGTAACAAATGGATCAGTTGATCGAGTGAGATTGAGCTATGAGTTATTAGGTGTCCGAGTTTTCGAGTCACTCAGAAACCATACTGAGTCGGACTCAGTTCTTTTAGCAAAATCGACATCAAACTTCTAGAATCATCTTTAGATAAATGGAGAATTTCAAAAATATTTTAAAAAGTCTTTCTTCTCTCTATCTCTCTGCAACACATTTCAATCGGAGAAAATTAGCCGTTGGAAGAAAGCTGCTGGAATTCTAACCATTGCAAAGCGAAACGTCACACCTGTCTTTGAAGGTCGTTAGAGCTTCGAGTCGGATCGACGGCTTCGGGTAATTTCTTTCCACTATAAATAACATCTCTTTACCTTTATTTCATTACTTTACTCATTGTCTTCTTACTTTGTAAGAATTCTTGCTCACTCAATTCTCTCTCTCTCTTTCTCTCGAACTCTAAGCGTCCGTTCACCTTCTTTGCTCTCTGTCTCTCTCGAGTCCCCTCAATTTCTCAAAAAGTTCTCACCATGCCTAAAAGGGGTTCTACACCTGATTTGTTGGGGTCTGCTAACAAGAATCCCTACACCAAAACTCCTAAAGAGGGTACCTCTAACCCCTCTAAAATCTTCAACACCCAACATCTTACGTTAGATGACAAATTCTTTCTAACCACTTCGTTTTCGTGGTTGCAACACATAAAGAGCACTCGGAGTATACAATTTCTTGAGATTTAGTGAGTTTATCTATCCTAAACTTGTTGGCGAGTTCAACTTGAGTATGTCTTACTCGAGGGAGTCATCACTGCATAAGTTCAAGAGAAGGTTGCTTGTATGAACCTCTCTCTCCTTCACGGAATTGTCAAACTCTCTTCTCTTTTTCTTAACTGCAATCCTATCCCATTTATGGAGATTGCTGATGAGTTCTTTGAGAAGTACGCCAAGGAGGTCCTCGGTCACTCAAAAATTTCTCAATGACTCAAATGAAGACCGAGGGCGGACTATGTTTTCTATTGATGAGAACCTTCTTTTCTCATCACTTTAGCAAAGAGAATCCCAATTCCAAGATTCTCAAAGCTTTATTTAATATTCTAGAGGGCTACAACGTAGACCTCTTCCCTTCTATTCTTGAGCGAGATGGCCTAAGTGGCTACTCAATCCAAAAAGTCTGCTCTTTTTACCTTTGGAGCCCTTCGACTTGAAGACTCAAATCTTAACTCTAAATATTTTATGAAAGACTCAGGTATAAACTTCTATCTCTCTTAAGTTTTGATTGCAAGTCATTCGAGCTACATAGAAACTCGTATCTAAGTTTTCATCATTGTTACGAGTGACTCGGATAACACCTTGTTTTATATTTCTCCACTGAGGTATTCTAACCTACTCGGAATCTACTTGGAACCATCACATGATCAAATAATTCTCTTAACACACTTGTTTTTCTGAGTACCGATTGTGCTTGCTAAGGTAAACCGAATTACGAGTGTTAATTCAGTCTTCTAAATCAGTTTATTTCTTAGATAATTATTTGATAAATCAAGTCCACTCACTCGATATTTATCCTTCTACTTGATCTTTCTAGGATCTGATCCGAGTTTGAACCTATTTGATATTAGACTCAAAATATTCCACTTTTCTAGGCCCAAGATAATTACACTCTTAATTACGCAAATTTAATTAATATCTTTGCCTAACCTTGGACCAAAGTATTTTATACTTTGAGAACCAATGCAGTTTACTTTTGTAGGTTATTCAAACAAAGCCAATCCATTTTTGAATCTCAAAAGCAATTAGCTTCTATGTGTTAAACACCGAGTAGACGGTTTTAGCCAATTCCGGACAGGACTCATACACCATGTCGAGTGCATGCTGTTTCCAAAACAGGAAAACTCCAATGCTAGGCTCAACGGTTGTTTCCATCTTGCTTTTCGGACTACACCAGTTGATTGAAACACCTTTTTGGAGCAAATAACTGTTGTCAAGCATTCACACTCCAACAGATCTTTTCTAAGTGGCTCGGAAAAGCCCTTACAACGACTAATAAAGACTTCGATCCATAAATCGGACTCAACGGCTACTCGCTTAGACATCTATAAATAGAATCCACTTCACAAGACTTGAAGATTAGTGAAACTATTGATCAATACACTGCGTAAGTCTCTTAGTTCATTACTCACTCAATCTTCTACTTACAACTCCAAGTCCGTACTTAATATTTTCGAATTGTAAAGTCTTATAATCGGTTACATACTTCTCTTACTTTCTAAGTAAGGTCCCTTGACTGAGCTGTAAGGGTTAACTCAGCTCAGTTGTCCTTGATTGTAAAGGTTATCTCAGTCAGGAAGTACTAGATCAAATAAAGGAACTTCGAGTCCAGGAAAACACGCTAAGGAATTATTTAAGGGAGCAATTCGGTAGAGTCGAGTCCTTTGTATTTTGAGGATTCAAAATAGTGGATTTGACTTGGTGCTTGGATTAGCACTGACCATGGTTTTCTGCCCCAGGATGGTTTCCACGTATCTCCGAGTGTTTGCATTTTTGAGTCCAATCTAAACTCGGACTCAGTAGTTGATTTCTTTCTTAGCAAAAATTGTCTAAGTTTGTTTTAATTTCCTCATTACCCTATTCACCCCCTCTAGGGTGACTTAGACTCTCCAAGAGCAAGCCTTCAATTGGTATCGAGCCTAGCCTTTCAAGAAGGATCTAACAATCCAAAGGTCTAAGGATCGGATGGCTAAGTGTTTGCATTTCGAGTCCAATCTAGACTCGAGACTCACCAGCAGATTTCTTTCTTAGCAAAAGTTTTCTAAGTTTGTTTTAATTTCCTCATCACCCTATCACCCCCTTCTCGGGTAACTTAGACTCTCTAAGAGCAAACCTTCATGACTGTTGTTTTTAAACAGTTCAAGGTTCCCCTCCCCTTAGGTCCAAATGCGGTTTCGAGGCAGCCATAGTGGTTGGCGGGAAGGAGCTTCGGGCTACGGATATCGGGAAGTCAAGCCTGGTGTTTGGGTCCACGGGTCCGAGTTAAAATCCCCTTCACCCCCTTCTACTCGGACTCATATTCCTCTACCGCTCCCTCCTCCCTCACTAGTCCATCCACTTCTCAACCACCTTCTATAGCCTCTAAGGCTATGTTTACCGTTTTGGTAGATAAACTCTCTTCTATGTCCGAAGAACTTCGAGGCACCCTCCGCTCTCTAAAGCTGTCCTTCAAAGCGTGGTGATCAATCGGAAGATAGGCGAATCTCGGATCCGGGAGCACGAGGATCTGCTGATCGAGCTTAAGGGCATCATCAACAAGTACCACAAGCAACTCCAACTCCTCCAAGAACGTCGATCCAAGGTTACCCAGGACCTAGAAACCTAAGATACCTTTGAGGAGTCCTCGAGCCCAATTAAGTCTCTTTTGGTTGAGGTCGCAGAAGAAAAAGCTGCACTTGAAGCAGCTCAACCTGAAGAGAAGGAGGAAGAGGAGAAGGAGGAAGAGGAGAAAGAGACAGAGGAGACTGCTCAACCTAAGGGACAAGGTGCGGCAGCTCCTAAACCGGAACCGATCTCCTCAAATAATGACCCGAGTGGGTCGGAAGAAGCTGGGGACATTGGTAAGTCCATAGTTGTTAAGTCCGAAGCACCTCCATCCGCAGTCTTGCAGGAGGATGAGCCCGAGGAAGATGTGCCCCTAGCTCGAGACGACCATGACGGAACAAATTCCGGACATCCCTGTGCTGCCGCCGCCACAATGATCCACTTCCTCTTAAGCATATCGGCGCCGACGCACTGCTCGTCCCTCCACCTCCCAACAACAAGCCCCCTTCTAAATTTTTTTCGTTTCTCTCTTTTATTTTTTTGTCCAACATCAATTGTACTTGCTTGATAGTTTCTTCCCTCTTTTTGATGAAATGCAAGGGGAAAAATATAGAAATATTGATGTTGTGTTTAGAGGAGCTCATCCTCTCTTAGTTTGAGCAATGAATGAATGAACTTTTTTCTCTCGAACAGACTTATTTACGAGTTACTTCTCTCCGAGTTAGATATTTCTTATTATCTTTTTCTACTCTTATATAATTCATTTATTTTCTCTAATGTGTTATCCGCATACATGTTATGAGTGATGGTAGTATCAGCAATAATGAAAACTTATGGTTCACACTAACAACTTTCTATCTAAGAGTATCTAAGTGTAGAATGCCTTTCATCAAAAAAGGGAGATTGAAGACTAAGATTCTAACTCTAGGTCATTCCGAGTACTATATGAAGATTCAGGTATAAATCTCATCTCTTCGAAGTTTTGATTTCAAGTCATTCCGAGTACTATAGAAACTCTTGTATAAGTTTTCTTTCATTTCGATCGACTCGGAAAATACATTACTTGTATATCTTCTACACTGATGTTTCTAACTCACTCGGACATCACTCTAAACTTTTTCCTGCTTAAATAATATCTCTAACATTTTTATTCGAGTACTTGATTGCTTATTTCAACGCAAAGTGAATTACGATGTTAATTCCTTATTCTAAGTCGGTTTATTTCTTTGAGAATTATTTGAACAAATTAAGTTGTTAAACTCGATGTTTTATTCTTTTAAAACTTGATCATCCTTAGGATTGACTCGAAGGAATTTGAGTATATTCAATATTAGACTTAGAAAATTCCACTCGTCTAGGCCAAAGATAATTAAGCACTTAATTATCTTAATTTAATTACTATCTGTGTCTAATCTTGGACTAAAGTATTTTATACTTTTAGAACCAAAGTGGCTTACTTTTGTAGGTTATTCAAATGAGGCTAACTCGTTTTGAAATACAAAAGTGATCGGCTTGTAGTTGTCAATCAGCAGCGAGACAAGCTTTATCTACTTCGAACATAGCCCAAACACCGTGTCATGGTTGTCTATTTCCAAAAATGGAAAAATCCAATGCTAGGCTCATTGGTGGTTTCCACCTTGATTTTCGGATAACGCTAGTTGATTGGAACACCTTTTGGAGCCCAGAGCCATTGCACAACGTTCACATCCTAACGGATCTTTCGAGTGACTCGGAAGAGCCGTTACAACGACCATTGAAGACTTTTGTTCAGAACCAAGACACAATGGTCACTCTGCTTGGTTGGATATAAATAAAAGCCACCTCACAAGACAAGAAGATTGTTGAACATCATTGCAAAACACATTAGCTAAGCAAAAGTTTTTATAATCAATCTTTTATTTACAACTCCTAGTCTCGTATTTAACATTTTCCGAGTTGTAAAGTCTTGTAATCAGTCACACTCTTTTCTTACTTTCGAGTAAGGTCCCTTGACTGAGCAATAAAGGTTAACTCAGCTTAGTTGTCCCAGATTATAAAGGTTACCTCGGTCAGGAAGTATAGATCAAATAAAGGAACCTCCGAGTCTAGGAAAGCGTGTAAGGAATTGTCTAAGGGAGCAATTCGGTAAAGTCGATCTTTTGTATTTTGGGGATTCAAAATAGTAGATTTGATTTGGTGCTTAGATTAGCACTTACCGTGGTTTTCACGCCCGTGAGGGTGTCCACGTATTTCTAAGTTTTTGCATTTCGAGTCAAATCTAGACTCGGAATCGGTTGTTTATCGGTTTCCAAGCAAAAAGTGTCTAAGCTCTTATTGCCTCATCACCCTATTCACCTCCCTTTAGGGTGACTTACACTCTCTCCAAGAGCGAGACCTTCGAAGGAGAGCTCGAGACTACTTTATGAGTTAAAAGGATAAGGTTCCGAGTTGATAAGTCTATGAAGCCAATATTGAAAGCAAGAATTATTGAAGGATAATATTTCGTATAAGACTCACGGGTCTAAGTCTAGAGTACCTCCGGCACCCATAGTTATTAGAAGGATAAAATTCTCTTCACAAGAGTTCTGAGCCTCGGAAAACTAGCAACTTAAGGAGACTAGCTATTAGGCTGCATGCTTACTACTAGTGAAGGATTGCTCTTGGAGAGTCTTAGTCACCCTATAGGGGGTGAATATGGTGATGAGGAAATTTTAACAAACTTAGAAGATTTAAGCTTGAATAAAATGAACAAGATAATCCGAGTCTAGATCAAACTCGGAAAAGTGTATACTCGGAGATACGTGGAAACCCTCATAGGGCGGAAAACCACGGACATTGCTAATCCAAGCACCAAGTCAAATCCACTATTTTGAATCCACAAAATACAACGGATCGACTCAACCAGAATTTTACTCTTAGACAATTCCTTATAGAGTTTTCCTAGACGTAGAAGTTCCCTTATCTAATCTAGTACTTCCTAACCGAGGTAACCTTTACAACTAGGGACAAGCTGAGCTAAGTTAACCCTTATAGATCAGTCAAGGGATCTTGCTCAGAAAGTAAGAAGAGTATGTGATTGATTACAAGACTTTACAACTCAGAAAGTATGAATTACAAGTTGGGAGTTATAAATTGAAGATTGAATATGAAAGCAATGACTTTTGCTTAAGTAATGTGTTTCAACAATAGTTCAGCAATTCTTCAAGTCTTGTGAAGTGGCTTCTATTTATAGATGACCAAGCAGATTAGCCATTGTGTTTGGTTTCTGAACTGAAGCCTTTTCTTGACCATTGTAATCTGTTCTTCTAAGTCGCTCGAAAAGATCCGTTAGGATGTGAACATTATGCAACGGCTCTTGGCTCCTAAAGATGCTCCAGTCCACTTGTGATGTCCGAAAAGTAAGGTGGAAACCACCGTTGAGCTTAGCGTTGAAGTTTTTAAGTTTTGGAAACAGACAACTCGACACAACGTCTTGACCTTGTTCACAGGTAGATAAGCCTTGTCTCGCTGGTGATTTACAGCTTGAAGCCGGTTACTTTTGTAATTCAAAAATAAGATAACCTCGATTGGATAACCAACAAAAGTAAACCACTTTGGTTCTCAAAGTATAAAATACTTAGGTCCAAGATTAGGCACAGATAATAATTTAATTAAGACAATTAAGTGTATAATTATCTAAGGCCTAGAAGAGATGAATTTTCCGAGTCTAATACTAATTATACTCAAATTCCATCGTAGTCGATCCTAATAAAGATCAAGTTATAAGAGTGAAAACATCGAGTATAAAGACTTGATCCGGACAAATAATTCTCAAACATACAAACTAACTTAGAAAGATAAATTAACACTCGTAATTCACTTTGCTTTGAAATATGCAATCGAACTCGGATAGAAAGTGTTAGAGAGATTATTTGAACATGCGATAAATGCGAGTGATGTCCGAGTGACTCGAAACCTCAATGTGAGAAGATTAACAAGAATGTGTTTTCGAGTCAGTCGAAACAAATGAAAACTTATATAGGAGTTTCTATAACACTCAGAATGACTTGTAATCAAAACTTAGGAGGGAGGAGGTTTATACCTAAGTCTTTATGTAGTACTCGGATCGATCTAGATTTAGAGTCCGAGTCTTGAACTGGGACGATCCAATGGGAGTTACGTAGATGGTGTGTCAAGTCTTTTCCTGTCTTTTCAACCAATGGCAACTTACCAAGAGTGGAACATCATCGTTATTGGTCCGAAAGACTGCTAGGCCGAAGTCCGAGTTAGAACCACTTGTAAAGTCCCGGCTTCCTATTTTGGCTCATATTAATTATGTAATTAGTGGTGATTAATTATGATTAGTCTTAATCTTTCCTTAGCACTTAGGAAATATATTTTGGATGGAAATGGTTGTATAAAAGGGTCTTCCCTATTAATGTACACAATAACTTTTGATGAATTAAACAAACCCCTTTGTGATACACTATGTGTTTTAAACTTAGAAAGCATAGAGTGAATTGGCTTTCTAACCAAATTCCTAGTTACTGTATCTCGTTTAGAAATTGAGTAGTGTCTGCTATGTCTTAGAGAGTGTAGAGTGAATCGACTTTCTAAGCTGCCCCATCGTATCTTAGGAAGCACAGAGTGAATAGGTTTTCTTGGTCGGTTTGGAACTATCCCGTTAATTGGTCCGACATTTTGTCTTAGGAAACGCGAAGTGAATCGGTTTTCTTGGTCAATTTGGAACTATCCCATTACTTGGTCTTAGGTAGGTGGTTTAGAGAGGAGAGAGTAAAATCCTTCCTTCCAAATCCACTACCAACACATCCTTGCCATTCCCTTCCATTCATCCATTTCAACTCCCTTTCCCTACCCATCTCTCACCATATTTTGAAGGACTTACAACCATCATAATTAGGATCAATTGAATCCTTCAAGAGCTTATAAAATGTCTTAGCCTCGTTATTTCGCTCCTCTTGTCTATTGTCTTGACCAATAGAATCTTCGACGTTGAAGTCATGATAAAAATCCCCCAAAATTCCGTGTATTTCATCATATTCATCTATATCTTCATCATCAATTTCAGTGTTAGGCTCACTGAATGTCTCACTATGATGATACAAAAATGTATACCTTATAATCATTCCATAAGCTAAGAGATACCCTTAAACTAGATGATGATTCCTAAACTCTATGTGTAGGCATTTCATACATGGGCAACGAATGAACTCTGTTCTTAATGTAGTAAAGGCATAATCCAAGAAGCTTTCAACTCCTTTTTCATAATCTTTACTAAGGTGATCCTCTATGTTCATCCAATCCTTCTTAGGTGCCATTATCTCAAAATTGTAATTGATTTGTTAAAAAGACAACCTATCTTTTTGAAAAGGGGAAGAGATCCATGTTAACCATTTTATTTATCATATATAACTTAACAATATTATTTGTAATAAATTTTGAGATAATGGCATTATTGATCCCCTAGGGCAGCTCAATGTGATCAATCTCTAAGTTCCCAAGTCTATATTGGTAATTAACTGAAACTGAACATGTAACATGGATAGGTTTACTTACCCTCTAGTTTTAAAAATTTATGTGTGTATGATATGATTGGTTAAAAAGAGAGGATAAAATAGTCAAAATGATAGGTTTTTTTCTTTTTCATTAATAAATCGCTAGCTATTCTTCTCTCACCCTTGGTATATATATATATATGCTACCATCTTCCGAATCTCTCTTTCTCTTTCTTATTTGATTATGAATATGAGCATTACGACTATAAGCAAGGATCCCTCTCATTTTCTAATATATATATATATATATATATATATATATATATATATATATATATATATATATATATATATATATTTGTGTTTTCCTTACTAAACAATGCGCTATATTTGCGGTTTTATTATGAATATAAGCATGGATCCCTCTCATTTTTTAATATTTATATTTGTGTTTTCCTTACTAAACAAGGTGCTTTATTTGCAGTTTCATTATGAATATAAGCATAGATCCCTGAATATTACATCTCTCTTTCATATATATGTAATGTGACTCAACTTTTTGAGTTTAGTCATTGCATGATCCTTCGTATCATTTCGGACTTTCTTCAACAAGTAATTTTCAAAACCCGAGCAATAGAAATACAGGTATGAATATGGGTACTTATTAATTTAGAATATTAATATAGGTGTAAGCAGTAATCATTTCAAACTTCCATCATGTCTCATCTCCATCCTTGATCTAGCTTGCACTGAAGATATTTCTTTTTGTCCTCATTAGACCTAAACTTTATTCATTAAATATGTATTAAATCACCAAATTATTTGTATCGAGTGAATTATGAATTAGAAAACATGGCCCTAACTATACCTCTTTAACACATTTGATCACCCTACTTGTATCTGATTTACCTATTGAAAACAATATCATTTATCTACCTCCACCATTCATAAAGTATAGCTATTGACTCATGATCTCTTTTCTAATATTGGACATTCGAGATAGTATGTGCTGATTTGTTTCATCATGTAAATGGTATATATGAATTTAACCAATAAGGAGTTTAGGGGTCATGGACATAGATATATTGGTAGTTATCCTCTTCTCGTGGTAAGTTTCTATTTTGTTTCCACGAAACAGTTTGAGCTTCTAGCACATTAGTCGTTGAACTTAAAACATGAACTACTCTTTATGTGCCTCTATCAATTGGAAAAGAAATTCAACAGTTGAAGGTTTGCTCTTGAGAGTCTGAATCACCTTAGAGGGGAAGAGGGGTGAATGGGGTGAGAAGGAAATTTTGCGAAATAATAAGATTTTCTACAAAGTATGAACTTAGAAACCCCCTGCGGCCGAAAACCACGGACAATGTCAATCCAAATATCAAGTCAAATCTACTATTTTGAATCCACAAATAGAAGGACTGACTCTACGCAATCGCTCCTTTAGACAATTCAATACAAGTTTTCCTAGACATAGAAATTCTCTTATATGTTCTAGTACTTCCTAACCGAGATCACCCTTACGAGTTAGGGACAACCGAGTTGAGTTAAACCTCACAGCTCAGTCAAGGGATGTTACACAGAATTGAAATAAGTAAGAGTGTTTACAAGACTTCTTCTTTACAACTCATAAAGTAAGAACTTAAGCACATAGTTGAAAGCTACAGTTTGAGAGAGTATGATTCAATTTTTGCAATCTCGTTGGTCTTAGCAATCTTCAAGTCTTGTAGGATGGCTTCTATTTATAATCGGTATGGCGAGTAAGCGTTGTGACTAATTCCGGACTAGGAAACTTCAGTATTCATTGCAACGGATAATCTGAGTCCCTCGAAAAGGAGTCGTTGCAAGTGTGAACATTGTGTCTTGGTCCTTGGCTCAAAAGGTTGTTCAACCAACTAGTTGTGACTAAGATCCGGGGTGGAAACAACCATTAGAGTCAAAGTTGAAGTTTATTGGATTTGGTAACAAACAACCCCGACACATTGTCTTAGCCTTATCTTGACAATACTTTTATGTCTCCTACTATTTAACGGTTAGAAGCCAGTTTCTTTTTCTTTTCAAAATGAGATTAAAATACTTTAATCAACCTGCAAAAGCAAATCAACATGGTACTCAAAGTATAAAAATACTTTGGTCCAAGATTGGGCAAGGATATTAATTAATTCATAAAAATTAAGCACTTAATAATCCTTCACATGAGAAATTGGAATTTTCTAAGTTTAATATTCAATAGGTTCTAATTCTATTTCGTGTCTATGTTTTAGATGAATGAGAGATTAAACATACAGAGACACATTTCATCAAATTGATCGAGTAAATAAATTGAGGTAATAAATCTGACTTAGAAGTAAGAATTAACGTAGTAATTCTTTTTGGTTAATACGAGAGTCGGACATCGGAATAATATATGCATGTGAAATTATTTACTCATCACAACTATATGAATTGTATCCGAGTAGGTCATAAACCCTGTGATGTGTGTTTTACTTAAGAAATGTTTACTAAGTAGCTCGAGACAGTATTGAAAACTTAAGGATGAGCTTCTTGAAGAATGTGGATGACTTAAATCCAAAACCACGAGAGAGATAGAGAGTTATAACTCAATCTTTAATTTCCCCTTTTGGTGAAAGAGATTTAACACTTATAACAAGAGTTAGAAGTTCGGATAGTTAAGTTTTCATGGCTCAAAACGAATGATTATAAGATGTTCTTAGTGAAAATAAGTCGGAATTTGTTATCGAGCAAATTGATGCAAAGAAAATATTAGTGAGTAAATATATATCAGAGTATTCATTAGAGTGAATGAAATAAATGTGATCAATTATCAAAGCAGAAAAAAATGTGAATAACTTAGGTCCATGATGCTCAAAAATAGCATAATTTCATTACTCAAAGAAATACATACAAAGACATACATGAGAGAAGAAAATAAGCTAAGCAAGCTCCCCTAGACCAACTAACTATCTATCCCTTCTCCCTCTATGCATATCATCAAAAATAAAGTGGGGAGGAAAGAAAGATAAATACAAAAATTTTGAATGAAAAAAAATTAAATCAAGAGGGAGGTGGAGCAGTATGAGTGGAGGAGGAGGAACGAGGACCCCTTCATTTGTGACAATAGCCTTGAGATGAAGCTATTGGATGGGGACTAGGTGGTAAGAGGAGAGGAAGTTCTTGTGCTTGAAGTGCGGACCTTCGTACTAGAGGTTCTGTTTCCTCTATTTCCTCTTCCGAGCCCTCGGCTTCTTCAACATGAGATGGCTCTACGAAGGTATAGCACTGGGATTAACTAACATCTCCAACCTCTTATAAGGCAAACTCGGTGTGTTATGAGGCGATTACCTCGGTTCCCTTCTCTCTTTGGCCTTCAGCTTGGCTCTGCTCCTACTTCTTCTACTTCCTCCTCTCATTCTTGTTCTTTGTCTTTCTTTTCTTCTTCTTCTTCTTCTTCTTCTTCTTCTTCTTCTTCTTCTAACTTAGAGGTAGAAGAGCTGGAGGACTCTTAAGATGATTCCGATTCGAACGAGATTCCGAGTCTTCGGCAGCCTTGGATCTACACTTGGAGATGGTTGATCTGGTCTTATTGCCGTGTGATGACTTCTTTCAGCTCAGAAACTAGAGCTTAACTTTAATATATCTGCTTCTAAGTTGTGCTCTTAAGCTGAGTCAATATAGGCCTCGAAAGCCTGGAAAGCACCAAGAGTTGATTGTAACTCTTTGGCAAGAGCACCAAATTGTGAGGCAACCTTCGAAGTAATCTGTAGAAGGGGTAGGCTGGGAAGAAGATGGACCAGCTATTAGAAGAGGAGTTTCAGAACTCTTTCAAGTCTAAGAAGGAGGAGATGGAAGTTTAGAAGAGTAAATCCAGACGAGCACATGATATTTCTCGGTATCCAAGACCAACTAGCCCACCCCTCCCTACAGAGATGGATGGCTCAAGACACTTAAGAGGATCATTAGGAACATCCACTTTGAAGTGAGCAAAAACTACAAAAAGTAAAGCTCCGAAATGAAGGAGGGGTTTCTTCTTATGGGTGAGAACAACATTTATTTGCTTAATAATGAAAGGGAAGAGGTCAACCTCATACCATTCAAGAATATCATACAAAACTTTGAGTACCTTGCTTGTTAGGGTTCTCTTTGGATGGATAGAATGAGAACACAATTTTCATCAAGATAAAGCAGAGAAGTTTGGCTTCGGACCTCATCCGAGTCACGGAAAACTTATTTCTGGACTTAGGAACAACTATGGCATATTTATTCAAGAAATCATCAGCGACTTCATTGAAAGGAATAGGGTTTAAGTTCGGATAAAGATTCCGAACATAAAAAAGTTTGTGGAGAAGAGAGAGATGAACACAAATAACCTTCCTCTAAACCGAGAGAAGAGACTACGTTGTCCATTACAGTCATGTTGGAATAAAATTCAGTGACAAGCTCGGGATAAATGTACTCGAGAGAAGCATAGGTACTTATAAGTTCCTATATGGAGAAAAGGTTTTACCCACAAAATTTTGGTGGATCAAAAGAATTTTTCTTCGAGGAAATAATGTCCGGCTATAATTTTATTTAGCTCATCAAAAGTAAGAGCCTTGCCTTTAGATGAATCCCTCATTGGATTCTCAAGCTAGGTGGTTCGGGTTCTAGCCTTTTTGGTGGTTGACCCTTCCTTTGCTTGCGCTTCCTGTCTTAGGAATTGTGAGAGAAAGAGAAAGAATTGGATTTGAGAAGGAGGAGTAGAAACATGAATGAGTGAGAATGATTAAAGAGTACGGAACTAGAGAATCCGAATTTGAAGAACGTCTTAGCAAGAGATTCCGAGTTTGAGTATATAGAGTGAGAGAGTAAGAGATAGCAAAGTGAATAAATGAGGATGAACAGACGCTGTTTATAAATCAACAGCTCTCATGGAACAAAGCCCTTACCGACTTAGTGCTCGGAGTAAAAGGTAACTAACTATTTAGCGTTCCAGTGTCTAACAGTTACTTCTTGAAACTACTTCCTTCCGACGGTTAGTTTCCTGATCGTTAACGTCACAAAGAGAGAAAAAGAGTTTTTAAAAATATTTCTAAGATTCTCTATTGATTTAGAGAAGATCACGGAATTTTGATGTCCACTTTTCTCTAAACCGAGTCTAACTCGGTGATGTATCCGAGGTGCTTAGAACACACTCATAAACTTAATAACTTGTAGCTGAGTTTCATCATATTTAAAATAATCAACAAGTTATTCACTCATAACGGACAATAAACATTTAAACTCATAAATTCTTATGCAATCAATTAATTAATCATGCAATCATCATGCCAAGTTCATTCCTAATAAAGCAAAACTTATCTTCACTTAGAGGTTTTGTGAAGATGTTAGCTAATTGAAATTTGGTAGGAATAAATTCAAGTTCAATATCACCATTTTCGAGTGGTCTCTTAAAAAATGATATCCGCCTTGATGTGCTTTGTTTTTGAATGTTGTACTTGGATTCTTTGTCATGTTGACGGCACTTTGATTATCGGGCTTGATTGGAATTGATGTGAATGACAGTCCTATATTCTTCAAGTGTTACTTGATCCATAAAATTTGAGCACATCCGGCTCCAAATGTTAAGTATTCTACCATAGATGTTGATATAGCAACCGAATTTTGCTTCTTTACGTTCCGGGAGATGAGTGATCGACCCATAAATTGACATGCTCCTGAGGTGCTCTTTTTTATCAACCTTGTATCCAACATGAAGGTTTGCTCCTGAACAGTTTAAGTCACCCTAGAGAGGGGTGAATAGGGTGATGAGGAAATTTGAACAAACTTAGAGACTTTTTTCTTAAAAAAGATAAACGAGTGATTCGAGTCTAGATTGGACTCATAAAAGTATGCACTCGAAATACGTGGAAACACTCCTGGGGTAGAAAACCACGAGATAGTGCTAGTCCAATCACAAAGTCAAATACACTATTTTGAATCCTCAAAATACAACGGATCGACTCAACTAGAATTGCTCCCTTAGACAATTCCTTACGAGTGTTTTCCTAGACTCGAAGTTCTCTTATCCGATCTAATACTTCCTAATTGAGAAAACCTTTACAGGTAGGGACAACTGAGCTAAGTTAACCCTTGCAACTCAGTCAAGGGACCTTACTCGAAAGTAAGAGAAGTATGTAATTGATTACAAGACTTTACCACTCATAAAAGTATTTAAGTACGGACTTGGAGTTGTAAGAAGAAGATTAAATGAGTAATGTACTAAGAGAAATAGTTTCAGCAATGGGTTCAGCAATCTTCAAGTCTTATGAAGTGGCTTCTATTTGTACATGACCAAGCAGAGTGACCGTCTTAGTTACGAACGAAGTCTTTACTCGGTTGTTGTAACGGTTCATCTAAGCCACTCGAAAAGATCCGTTGGGATGTGAACGTTGTGCAATAGCTCTTGGCTCCTAAAGGTGCTCTAGTCAACTGGTGATGTTCGAAAAGCAAGGTGGAAACCACCGTTGAGCTTAGCATTAGAGTTTTCCAGTTTTGGAAACAGATAACCCTGGCATGGTGTCCGAGCCCTGTTCGAAGTAGATAAAACTTGTCTGCTGGTTATTGACGACTAGAAGCCGGCTACTTTTACAATTCAAAAATGAGATAACCTCGTTTGCAAAAGTAAAACACTTTGGTTCTCAAAGTATAAAATACTTTGGTCCAAGATTAGGCACGGATAATAAGTTAATTAAGACAATAATTACCTTAGGCCAATCCTAAAAAAGATCAAGTTAAAAAGAGTACAATCATTAGAGTATAAAGACTTGATCTGGACAAATAATTCTCAAACAAAAAACTGACTTAGAAAGAGGAATTAACACTCTAATTCACTTTGCGTTGAAATATATAGTCGAACTCGGAATAAAAGTGTTAAAGAAATTATTTGAACATACGATTGTTTTGAGTGAAGTCCGAGTGAGTCGAAACATCAATGCGGAAGATATACAAGAGTGTATTTTCCGAGTCGATCGAAACGAATGAAAACTTGTACAGGAGTTTCCATAACACTCGAGAATGACTTGTAATCAAAACTTAGGAGGGGTGAGGTTTATACCGAGTCTTCATGTAGTACTCAGAATGTCTTAGAGTTAGAGTCCGAGTCTTCACAACATAGTCAACATCCGAGTATCCAGTGAGAGTCAAACTTGAGTCTTTTGAATACCATCGACCGAGTGTCCGAGTTCCTGCAAGATATCTAAAAATTCTCTTCACCTGAGTGAGATGTGATTCTTTTGGATTACCTTGAAATGTTACACATAAATAGATACTAAACATAATATCTAGCCTACTAGATGTTAGATAAAGTAGAGATTTAATCATGCCTCTACGAGTTTCTAATCTATAGCTTTACCTTTCTCATCCGAGTGCGGTTTGGTACTTGCTACTCATTGGTGTTGCTACATGTTTGACATCTTGTAGCTTGTACTTTTTCAATAATTCTTTGGTGTACTTGGACTAATGTACATAGATGTTATCTTTCTCTTTCTTGATTTGCAATCCAAGAAAGAAATTGAGTTCTCCCATTGAAACTCCTGTCTCATCAACTTAGAAAACTCTTAGCATAAAGTTTCATTAGTGGCTCCAAATATAATATCATCAGCATAAATCGAAAAATGAGAAAATCATTCCCCTTGGTTTTTATGAAAAGAGTTTTGTTGATAAGATCTCTTTGGAAATCATTTTCAACAAGAAACTGCTCATCCTTTTATACCGAGCTCTTGGAGCTTGTTTTAAATCATATAAAGCCTATTTCAATTTGAAAACATTATTAGGCAATTGAGAATTTTCAAATCCAGGGGTTGCTCAACATAAACTTCTTCTTGAATATAACCATTTAGAAATGCACACTTAACATCCATTTGATATAATTTAATGTTCATCGTTGGATGCAAATGTTAAGAGAATTCTAATTGCCTCAATCCTAGGTGCAAATGTTTCCCCACAATCAATTCCCTCTTCTTGGTTATAACCTTGAGTAACTAATCTAGCTTTTTTTCAAACTACCAACTCTCCCTCATCTAGTTTATTTTTGAATACCCATTTGGTTCCTATGACTGGGTGGTCGGAAGGTCATTTAGTCAATGTCTAAACTTGGTTTCTTTCAAATGAAGATAGTTCTTCTTGCATGGCATCTACCCATTAAGGTTTAAGTAGGGGTTCTAGCATATTTTTAGGTCCAATTAATGAAATGAATGCTGAAAATGCACATAGGTTTTACAATGAAGAACGAGTTGTTACCCCACTATTGATGTCCGAGATGATGTTCTTTAGTGGGTGACTAGATGCATATTTGAATGCTTTACCTGTCCTCTAGTTTGCCGAGATCCGATGGTTGAATGTTCAATTCTTCCGCTAGTTCAACTTGTTGATTTTCTTCATTAGCTTGTTCTTCGATGAGACTAAGCTTGTTCTTGAACTGGCTCATTCTGAATTGGCTCAGTTCCTTTGTTTTTATTCATTCCGAGCTCAGCCTCCTCTATGTTATATTCATCTCGATTGAGCTTGAGATCCGAGAAGGTGGATTCACTTATCCTATCATGATCAATTTCATCAAAGATAGTATGCATGCTAATCAATTTCATCAAATAATTAGACAATCCTCTAATAATCCATGAGATGCAACTTCTTGATAGTATGCATGCTAATATAACCTATTCTATAATGCCATGTCCATGAATCATCATTTAGAGAAGCTTTTAAACATGATAAATCTTAATTTGAATCACGAAGAGAAATAGTGTAGGTGTTACCTAACCTCGGACTTGAGAGCTTTGTCTCTTTGGTAGCTGCATTGGAAATGAGGCAATTGGTCTAAGTGAACCTTACCCCTTGACCACTGCCACACAAATGTGAGATACTCAAAAGATTTTATTCGAGCCCTTTGACGAGATATACTTGGACTAACCGAGTTGTCTCCTTCACCAATTCCGCCAATTCCAACTATCTTGCCCTTATTATTATCTCCAAATACGACTTTTCCTCATTTTTCTCTCGCAAGTTCTAAGAAGAGTCTTGAATCTGTAGACATGTGGCGTGAGCATCCAATGTTGAAATACCAAAAACCTTTTTGTTTTTGAGTTGCCCGCAAAAATATAAATAAACTAACCTTTGTCACTTCCTCTTACAAACCCAAGTAAATGTCTTTACTTGTGGTCCTTTTCTCGAGGAAGAACACTTTTGGGAACCCAGATTTGATTGATTTTAGGTTTGGTATAATTCCGAGTCTTCTTTCTTGTGAACCGACTTTGTGTCTCTTTCATTTAAAATCCTCTCTTTCGAGTGAACAGGTTGAGAAGACTTTTTCATAAACCTTGGTTTGGGCTTAGTCCATTTCTTTTTTGAATGAATGGGATAATGCTCAGCTTTCCTGAACTTGATAGTTCTAGAATTAGTTTTGAAATATTTTTGAAGGAATTATCTTCCTCTTCAGACATTGTAACCAAGTCCTTCTTTTCGAAAAGAGACACATTGAGAACCAAGTAATAAATCAAGGTTTTTCTGACCTTGAGTAAGTTTTAAAACCTAGTCTTGAGACTCATTGAACTTTTGTTTCAGTTTCTCATTCTATATTCTAAGGCACTCGGACTCAGTCTCATTATCTTTAGTACTCGGTCTCAAGCACCTTCGAGTTTTGTCTCAATTTTTCTAAATCATTTTTCAAATGTGTTCTCGGCATTGAGAGACTTTAGTTTCTTTTCGGATTAAGAAGAGTCGAATTGGACTTCTCTAAAGTAAAAATATATCTAGCAAGATCATGCTTAGAGAACTTGAGAAAGTAATTTATTACCTCCTGAGGATCTGTTTTCTCTACATCCGATGCATCACTTTCGACTTTAATCCCCTTCTAAGTCGGATAGAGCCATTAGACACTTTGATTCATCATTAGTGTCATTGTCTTCTTCTAACTCATCATCACTCTAGGTGGCTACCATAGCCTTTTTCTTCTTTCTTTACTTCTTTCTATTTGGACAGTCTTTAACTATGTGCTCTTTGTTGCCATGCTCAAAACAACCATAGTTCTTAATTAAAGATAAATCGAAGAGGCTGAGAATTTACCTTTTTCTCCTTCTTGTAGAACTCTTGCTTAGGCTTCTTCCGCCACTTTTTGTATTTCATCATTTTCTTGAATCCTCGTGCTAGAAGTGTCATGGGGTTTTTTCATAATTTGAGGAGCTCGGACATTTACCTTGTTCCTCTAAGGGCTTGAAAGCAATGTTTTTTTGGTGTTGACCTCGGCTTCTTCTTCCTCTAGATGTAACTCATGGGTGAGTAATTTCCCAATGAGCTCATCGAGATTTAGTTGTGACAAGTTCCGAGCTTCCTCTATGGCTGCAACCTTGGGACCCCATCTTCTCTAGGGTAGACTTCTCAAAATCTTTCTAACGACTTCCTCATGAGTTATCTTCTTTCCAAGCGACTTGAGGTTATTGACAATGTTAGTGAAGCAAATGTACATCCGAGTTATGTTCTCATCAGCCTCCATCTTGAACATTTCATACTTGTGGAGATACTCGACTTATCTTGGCTTGCTTCACTTGACTAGTACCTTCATATGTAGTAACCGAGTGTGTCTCATACTTCTTTGGTTGTATCACAAGCGGATGCTCCGATGTCTTCCGCTGAGTCGATTACACACATCAGTGTGTTCATTGCCTTGAAGTTCTTTCTATACTTCTCATTTTCTTTAGCAAGTGAACTAAGTCTTCACCTTGGGTGCTCGTACGAGTTCCTTCTATCATCGTAGGAATGAAGTTACAATTGCATATGATGTTCTAGGCCTCCTCATCATAATCCTGGATGAAGCACTCCATGATCTTCTTCTAGTGAGTGAAGTTAGATCCCTTGAACTTCGTTGGTCCGGTGAAAGATCTTCCTTTATCGAACTCTCTATAGTTAAGAGCCATATGATCTTTAAACCTTGGATTTGTTAGATACTTTGAGAAGGCAAGGCTCGATACCAGTTGAAGGTTTGCTCTTGAGAGTTTGAATCAAGAGATTTTCTACAAGGTATGAACTTAAAAACTAATTCCGAGTCTAGAATGATCTCGGAAAGACAGAACTCGAAGATACGTGGAAATCGTCCCGGAGCGAGAAAACCATGGACGAGTGTTAATCCAAACACCAAGTCAAATCAACTATTTTGAAACCACAAAATACAAGGATCGACACTTATAGAATTGCTCTCTCGGACAATTCAACACAAGTTTTCCTAGACACAAAAATTCCCTTATCTATTCTAGTACTTCCTAAATAAGATAGCCATTATGGTTAGGGATAACTGGGTGGAGTTAACCCTTATAGCTCAATCAAGGGACTTTACAAAAATTATTTACAAGACTTCTTCTTTACAACTCGAAAGTAAGAACTTATGTGCAAAGTTGAAAGCTAAAGTTTAAGAGCGTATGAATCAATTTTTGCAATCTTGTTGGTCTTAGCAATTTTCA
Source organism: Talinum fruticosum (assembly GCA_021018815.1). Taxonomy (NCBI): domain Eukaryota; kingdom Viridiplantae; phylum Streptophyta; class Magnoliopsida; order Caryophyllales; family Talinaceae; genus Talinum; species Talinum fruticosum. The sequence continues at coordinate 14,749,221 of JAITYX010000001.1, read as the reverse complement.
AGTCTTGTAGGATGGCTTTTATTTATACACAGCAGGGCAAAGTAGCGGTTGTGATCTGTAGGAACCACGATCGACGGGGCCGAATCGAGCTTCCCCAAGATTGCCTTGGCGTAAGGGTTTCTTAAAGATGATGGTCGAAAATGATTTTAGGGTTTTGAAAGATGAATTTTTGAAAGTGGGGATTGATCTCTTATTAAGAGTTCTGAATTTTATTAAGTTAAATTAATGGATTAAATCGGATTGAATTGATTGGCACTTTTATTAACTCGCCTTATTTTATAAATTATTTTAAAGAATTCAGGGATATTATTTCCTAATTAAACAATAAAATAACTAGAAATTAGGCGTCTGCCGTGAGGCTTTAGGGACAAGCTGGTGTGAATCACAAACATACACAAGTAGGGAGGATGGCCATTACTAGTTTGAGTAGTTTGAGTAGTTTGAGTAGTATACTAATAGAATATGCTAAACACAAACATACAACATGCTAAACGAAAAAAAAGAAAAAGAAATCAAACGGAATTAAAGGAAAGCAATAAAGAAAGCAAGAAAGAAAGCGATTAAAAAAACCGGAAAACTAAAATATTACATCAAGTAGGGAGGAATAAACAAACAATTACATCTCTTTAATCCACATAAATAAAATATAAATTAAATAACCGTTTGAAGGCTGAATGATTGACCTCGAGGTTGTCCCACCTTGTTGATTAGATCTCTACATTGGATCTCTTGATGTGATAGTGAGAAATCAAAGAAAGGAGGGCTCTTTATGAGTTTTTGAAAGGTGAGTTTATGAGAAGTGGGAATGATCAGCTACATGAATGCCCGAGAGATCAAAATAACTAAATATTCTTTAGCTCTTTTGCAAGAATTCAGTTGCGAATTGTGAAAAAGAAGATGTTTGAATATCTTTTAGCAGAGTAACGTTTAGGAGAGGGTGTGTTAGGCTCAACTTAGTAGCGTAGCGCTAAGGAAATAAGTCATATGGGAATGAGAACCAAGGTCTGTCTATTTATAGGGAGAGACCTAGGTCACAAATGACCTAGGGTTGCTCTCGGCCTGTATTCCAAGTAGGTGAAAATCTACCGGGCCAAAATATCTTGAGATTGAACCGGATAAAGCAAGGATAAAACCGGATAGAATTCGGTTCGTGGGCACCGACCAACTGGGCGTGCCTAGGGTTTCGTTCCCTAGCATGTTTCCAAAGGAGTCTCCAAGCCAAAACGTAGTGTTTCACTTAAAAATCTAGTGATACCGGCGCCGGCGATGTCGCCATTTTAAGGGTAAAAGCTCCTAGTCTCTTGTGGATTGCTTTATAGAGCTTAAACGTGGCACTTTGATGCTTGTGATCATGAAATGCAACGTTTTAAAAGCCGTCTTCGGGTCTTCGACTCTTTGTCTAATTGGACAAAAGTAAAATGCGATATTCGAACTTGGAAGTTCTCGGTAAATGGCACTAGACTCCATTATCTCTTAAGGTTTTGCCCATTTCTTAGATCGTCCGAAAGAGAGGGATATTTTTGGATCGACCCAATGTACAAGGCTATTTATTTAGTGCTAGGGTTCTTTGTGGTCTACGGCTTCGTCACACTAAACACGTTCTAAGATCCAAATTATCAAACAGGACTCGGGATTTCATCATCGAGGCCAAGAGAATAAAATACGTAATAAAAGAGATAAGTGACGACTATTTTTAGATGTCTATAGTTAGCCCCCACTTTGGCCAAATCTAAAAAGATGAATGGTCAAAGTAGACACTAAGGGATACTTACCTCGATTTTTTATATTCGTTATTGTGTAATGCTTGGAATTGGTTGTACTCAAACATGAACTCTAAAATGGATCCTGGACTTAATCGCGATGCATGCGTTCTAATGTCCAAGTAAGAGGGTCTTAAGCTTGACTTGATCGAGCTTGAAGCTTGCTATATTTTGATGCGGAAACTTCGATCAATCTTTGACCTGAAGCTTGGCTAAATAATCTGTTGTACTAGCATACTCATTAGTGTATAATAAAATTGACGCAAGTTCGGTGTTTTACCCGAATAATTCAGTGTAAAACGACCTAAAAAGCTGATTGGTGGGTCCAATAGCTCCCACTTGCATGCATCAGGTGCCCAGGAGTCACATGCCACGTTGATGGAACTTCACAAGCTAGGTGAACAGGCTAGGCTACAAAGTTGTCATTGATGGGACATCAAGGTGCCTCGTAGCCGGCGTTAGCCGACCTTTGGCAGCCCAAGCCCTAGGAGTGCTTCGTCGATTTCCTTAGTCTCCCACTTCTTGTTTGACTCTTGTCTTGTATGGTTGGTTGGCTTGACCAAATCGGTCTATTAAAAAGGTGCTTGATGAATTCATTTCACACACTTGCTTCCCTTCTTGCACTCTTGCCTTACTCTTGTGTGTTCTTACTTTGCTTTTTCTTGAAAACTAGTTGGTTTCCAAAGTCTTCCCTTCCAAAATGTCTAGGAGAAGAGCCCATCCTACAGGGAGATCTAAAGCATAAAAATTGTTCAAGACAACTTCCTTAAACGAGAATGGCGTTCGCAGAACGAGTGGAACCCAAATGACCTCTTGGTGGAGGCCGAGGTTTCTTTGCTCGCGATCACTCATTCGATAAGCTAATTGGCTTAAGTTTTTTTCCTTTGTTCATTTAGAATAGTTCTTAAACTAAAAATATTATTAGATTTTTATCTTGTGGAAAGGCTCAATTCGGAGCAGTGGAGTTATCCCCATGTTCATGCGAGACATGTACGAGGATGAACTTTCCTCTTTAGGATGTCATGCATAATGTTGGATTTGGTCCTCTTTTCCATGCCTTGAACCACCTCTCGTAACAAAAGGGAGAGGGATCCTATTACGCCGGTTTTGGGATACCACTAACATTTTCCACCTTACGTTCAGGGAAATGACCATAACTCCTTTTGATTTTGCTGTTTTACCCGGTTTGCGCTTTTCGGGAGAGCCTCTACCCTATGACCAGGATCCGTACAAAAAATGTGACTATATTCATCATATTTTTGGTCCTATAGCTGATAGGTTTCCTCGTGAAAATTTCTTTTAAGTATATCATCTCCACCACAACAGTCTAAATCGTGCTTGCTTTTCTATTGAGCACGGTTCTTTTCTCCAATCAAGTTACTAAGGTTCATCTTCACTATTTGGTGAACCTAGTGGACCTCAATAAAATAAAGGAGCTCAATCGGAGTGCTGCTGCGTATACTTGCCTCATTAGGGCCCTCTGTGCCGGTGTGCAGCATACCAAACCCGAGTTGGATTCGACTAACTACCTATCATTGTATGGTTTGTGGAAGATTGTTAAGGTATGCTCAAATTCACTTTTTCTCCAAAGTATTTTTCTTCTTCCGTGGATAAAACATTAAGTGAAAGGAGTGTCACCGTTGCACGGGAATTAAGTGAAAGGATGATCTTGTTTAGGTCCCTTTGGGTTTTGTTGGTATCTTGGTGACAGGGTCACACCCTAATCCGGGTCAACACATGGCCTTCGCTTGTGCCGGTCGATGCACCCCGGACCATGTTCTCACTTTGCTTCCTTCCTCCAAATAAGCAAGCTGCTGCTACCATAGGGTATCCTTATACCTCATTCTTAAACGTGCACATGTCCTATGCTCACCATGCGGCGCGGATTATTACTCAACCGGTGAGTTCTCACCTCTTTTCTTATCATAGTTGAATTTCTTGAATGGAAATTAACTTCATCTCTCAGCATATCACACTCGGTAGACATCCATATTCCAAGCCTTGATGTGGATGTTACTCAACCTAGGGGATCTCCTCGTTATGTAAGAATTTCCGAAATCCCAAGGAAGAATGTGTTAGGCATCCTTTCCCTAGGAATTGGCAAGGAGTAAGAGTTTCATGCTCTTCACTTTTAGTTGTATGCTTCAAGGTATTTTTGGCTAACACCATAGGATAAAATCTGTAGTATGATCAAGAACAGTCTTGAACCATGTCCATCCACCTTCAATCTGCTCTATGGGGAATCCAAAATATCCTTACTCGGGCGATCTTTCTCAACTTTCCGGGTAAGTTCCTAATTAGTGGAGTACTAACTTTATTTAGTTTTTAGTGAGTCTGCTAATTGCTCTTTCATTCTTGTAGAGGGGTCGATCTAGAGCACCTCCCTCCGAGAAGTTTCCAAGTGGACCCGGGCACAAACACATCCATCCCACCAACAAACACCTTCTAGTAGTACTCGCTAAACAAGGTTCTTCACGATGTTCTTCATGGCGTGCTCATCATCGAGTGCATTCGGTGCAGGGCCTAGCTTTTAAGAGGAGAGCTTAGATATCTTGCCCCTACAGGCTTTTGATTGTCATGGAAATCCTATTTATTTCCCTAGGGCTTTGCACAACGGGCCATCTCATGGAGCATCCCAATCTCGGGATTACGGAGGTAGCTTCTATCAACGTGATGAAGGTGGTCGTTTCTCCAGGCCTAGTGCATATTAGGGCGTTATCGCTATCCCTCCTTGAGAGACTAGGCTAAAAATTACAACAAGACACACGATAACCTTTTTAATTTTCCCAAACACTTACATTTAAAGTCTCGTAACATCAAACCCAATATGTATATAATTTAAACCACCAAACATGAGTTCATTCTCCCCAAAATACATTGTGACATTTAACAATTTTACCATCAAAGGGAATAAACTCCGCAAGTAAATTAAATCCATAGAAACTTCTTAACCCAAAAAACACAACCGTCAAAAGCCAACCATAAAACACTTCAAGGATAAAACCAAAGTCCGATCATTGATCCGAGTCAACACTTCCTAATTCCTTTGCTTTTGTCACTTCTTGCCTAACATTAATATGCTTTTCTTTCCCTCAAAACATTTAAGCAAACATAAAAAAAGAATGAGCCATAAGCTTAGTACGCTACCCTTGTACTCGTAAAAATATATATTATAAAAGTTAGTGGGCGCATGCAAATAATTAAAATCGGTGTCAAAAGCTATTTATGTGTAAAACTGAAGTAATTTCACTATGCATTAATCATTGGAATAGTTTAGGATCCATTTACGTACATGTGGATGCCATGGAAATTTTGTGAGATCATCATATATGTAACTATGACTCGCATAAACAATTCATTCATTTATCTCGATCAATCGGGGAGGGCCCCTATGAACTGTGAATCGTAATCGTGAATGTAAATTGTGCTTGTGAATAATCGTAAACCGTGAACTGTAATCGTATCTCGTGAGCTGTGAAGTGGGTCCAAATTGTTTATATAATCAAAACTGTAATCTCATTAATAGAGATGAACATTTTGGAAAGGTACAAGCAATAACGTACCTCTTAATGCATTTTCACTCTCTATATAAGCTTCTTGGTTACCATGTTTATGACCTAATTGTGTTTAGAGCAAGACTTTTATAAGTCATATGCGTTCAAGAAGTCATCAAGATTATTACCTACATATTTTGTGTTCTTTAAATTCTTGTTACTTAAGCTAACCATTTTCCTTGTCACCTCTAAAGGTCTTCGTGTCTGTTTACTTCCTTAATTAGTTATTAAAGAATCCATTCGACAACTTTATACTTTCCAGTAAGTTCTATGACTTATATCCAACATTTTTGATACATATGGCCTATATAATACTCTATGAGTTAAGTGATTAATATTTGAGTTATAATATCTCTTAAACAAGTCATAAATGTGTTCTTTTTTTTTATTAGTTGGTGAACGCAACTCATATGGCCCATGGACCCATTAAATAATAATAATCATCGTAAGATCTTATACAACATTAATATATTATTATAGTCATACCCATGACTTAATACTCGAATTATCCCTTGTCACCGTGTCGCAAATTGGTTTCACTGGACAATGGTTATAACAAACAAAACCTCTTCACTAATCAATTCATATCATATATTCATTTCTCTCCCTGTCATAATCAACGACCAAAATAATCAAGCAACTTTCTAATTTCCTTTAATTTATTTGGTTATGGAGTATTACATCCCAAACTTTACAATTCCATTAATTAACCTACAGTACCAACATTCCATAACACAACTTGTGGCAACATTATATCAAACAAGAGGTTTAATTGGTAAGCTTTGAATTTCTACCTAAGGTCCCAATATGTCATTTGGTGCTCCACTTCTTTAACCAACAAACACATTTCTAAATGGCATGAAAGTAATCTTCATTTATTTTCCCTTTTGTTTACGATGAGTAATCAAAAGATATATATTTAACAGGCACCAAGAAGTGGTCAATCTCTACATAAGATTTATACAACAACTAAATAATTTTTTTTTTCAAGCTTTAATTTCATCCAACTAACAATAACGTTTTATAGAAACAATTTAAGTAATTCAATTATTCTTCCTCTCAAATACAAGCGTGACTTGCTCAATTCACAACTACATACTCCTCAAATCAATTTTAATAAACCACATAATTTCCTAGTTAAATTCCACAAAACCACTACCACTTCCAATTAATCTTTCAAATATCCTTTCATCCATTTTTCTTTCAAGGATTAACATCACCTAATTTTGATTAATTCACTTCCCGAACATGCCTTTACAACTCAAACAATCTTCGCACAATCAAGCAAATCTATTCTCTTAAAAAATTTGATAAGCATATTCACAATTTGAATAAACCCAAATTAATTTTCAATACCTTATGAACATATACTCAACCCTAATTTCACATATAACCATACTTCAATTACTCCCCAAAGTTCTTTCAATTTCACCACAACCAATTCAAACTCAATTACAATATGGATTACAACATATACTTGTCTAATTTTTTAATTATAACATAAATTTGTGATATAATTTATTTAGAAATTTGGGATTAGAGAAATAACATAAAAGGGGTTAGAGGTGGAATTAGATGGTGGAAGGTCTGGTGGTGGAGTTTAATGTCCAGGTGGCGGCAGCGGACGTTGGTGGGCGGTGTCAAGCATCGGACGACGGCCGGGGATGCGATTGTCGCCGGCGAAGCAGCAACAACAACAGCAAGGGACGATTTGCCCTTGCTGGCGCGAAATCGAGAGAGGAGGAGGGAGAAAAGGTTGTTTGCGGCAGTAGGGGTGGCAGCCAAGGGCGCCGGCGGCAGCTTGCTGGTGGCGGCCGGGAGCGTCGGCGACGACCGAATGGCAATGGCAAGGGGTAGCGGTGTGCGGGAGTGAAGAAGGAGAGGTGAGAAAGAGCTTAAAGATGAATTGTTTGGCTTGCATTATAAGCCTCCTTCTACTAACTTCCGATACTTCTAACAAACTCTCCCCCTTTCTTTTCTTATTTTTTTAATTTTTTTAATTTTTTTCATATCTTGTTAATTTTTTTAATATCTCTTATCTTTTTACTATTCTCATTACTACATGATTAAATGTATAACCATACATTTGACTAAATTTTATTTTTTATTATAATAATTTTTACATATTATTTTATTTTATTTTTGCTTATCATTTTAAATTATTCAGATTCAGAATAAAGTTATTGGAACATATATACATTTTGTGGTGCAAACGTAAATTTGTACACATTACCCATTATTATTTGCAATTATTAAATTGTTCGCACCTTTATTTCGGTTTCGAATTTTTGCACGCCTCACTGCTCTTAAATAATATTAAGACGATAAAATTCAAATTTAGAGTAATTAAATATGATTAAGATTTGGGGTGTTACACTTGCTGATCTAGAAAACTGGATCTCTTGATGCGACGGTGACAAATCAAAGAAAGGAGGGCTCTTTATGGGTTTTCGAAAGGTGAGTTTATGAGGAGTTAGAAAGATCGGTTGAATGAATGCCCAAAGATCAGAATAATTGAATATTCTTTAACTCTTTGCAAGGATTCAATGGCAAATTGTGAAAAAGAAGATGTTTGAAGATGCTTTTCAGCAGAGTAACGTTTAGGGGAAGATGTTTTAGGCCCGGTTCAGGAGCATAGCGGTAAGGAAATATGCCGTGTTGGAATGTGAGCCAAGGGTATCTATTTATAGGGAAAGACCTAGGTAACAAATGACCTAAGGTTGCTCTCAGCCAGCCGTTTAAGGAGCTGAAAATAAACTAGGCTAGAATATCTTGAGATTGAACCGGATAAAGTAAGCATAAAACCGGATAGAATCCGGTTGGCGGGCGCCAGTCACCCGGGCATGCCTAGGGTTTCGTGCCCTAGTGTGTTTCCAAAGGAGTCTCCAAGCCAAAATGCAGCGTTTCACTTAAAAATCCAAGGTTGTGGGTGCCGGCCATGACATGGTTTTGAGGGGGAAAACTCCTAGTCTCGTGTGTAATAATTTATGGAGCTTAAACGTGGCACTTTGATTCTTGTGATCATGAAATGCAACGTTTAACGCCAACTTCAGGTGCTCTGCTCCTTGTCCGATTGGACAAAAGTAAAATACAAGATTCTAAACTTGGAATTTCCTTGTACACGGCACTCGGACTACATTGTCTCCGAAGGTTTGGTCTAGTTCTTAGATCGTCCAAAAGAAAGCGGAATTTTTGGATCGACCCAAGGCAAAAGGCTATTTATGTAGTGTTAGGGGTTCTTTGTGATTTATCGGCTTCGTCGCACCAATCAAACACAGTCCAAGATCTAAATCCATAAACAGGACTTGGGATTTCATCATCGGGCCAACGAGAATAAAATACGGAATAAAAGAGATAAGAGACGAAACTTTTTAGGTGTCTACAATGACCGATTCTGGACTCCCTCGAAAAAAGTCGTTGAAAATGTAAATGTTGTGTCTTGGTCCTTTGCTCAAAAGGTGGTCCAATCCACTAGTTGTGACTGAGATCTGGGGTAGAAACAACTCTTAGACTCAAAGTTGAAGTTTACTTGGATTTGGTAACAAACAACCCCGACACGGTGCTCGAGCCTTTTGATGAAATAGTACTTTTCCGTCTACTCGGTGTTTACTCGGTTAGAAGCCCGTTGCTTCGCTTTTCAAAATGAGATTAAATTACTTTAATCAACCTGCAAAAGAGAATCAAAGTGGTACTCAAAGTATAAAAATACTTTGGTCCAAGATTAGGCAAGGATATTAATTAATTTGTAATAATCAAGCACTTAATATCCTTAACCCGAGAAAATGGAATTTTCCGAGTTTAATATTCAATAGGTTCTAATTCCATTTTGTGTCTATCTTTGACATGATGAGAGACTTAACATATAGAGACACATTGCATCAAATTGATCAGGTAAATAAATTCAGGTAATAAATCGACTTAGAAGTAAGAATTAACGTGGTAATTCTTTTCCAGCGAATACGAGAGAATCGAGTTCGAATAATATATGCATGTGAAATTATTTACTCATGACAACTATCCGAGTTGTATCCGGGTAGGTTAGAAACCCCGTGATATGTGTTTTACTCAAGAAATGTTTTCTTAGTAGGTCACGAGTATTGAAAACTTAAGGATGAGCTTCATGAAGAGTGAGAATGACTTGAATTCAAAACCACAAAGACATAGAGAGTTGTACTCGACTCTTCAATAGTCATAAGCAATTTTAAACCGCCAATTTAACCCCAAAAAATCCAAAATCATGGACACCCAATCACACAACATATAAAAAGTATCAAAGACTAGAAATCAAAGCGTAAATGAACTGTAAAATTAGGGATAATTTGCAGAACATAAACCGTCATACCTGGATTGAGCAAGCAAGGGATTTTCCAATCGGGAGGCCAGCAATTTGGGGGCTACATCGGTTAACCGAAGGTAGTGCCATGACAGAGTTCACATAGTGGTAGGCAGTCGCGGCTACGTGTTAGCAGTGGCAAGGCTAGACCCAAAATTAAAATTCTATCAAAATTCAATCAAGAAAACCTAGAATTTGATCCCATCCTTAACACGAACAAAAAACCCATAAAAAATTCAACACAAACAAGAAAAAATGCATAAAAAGTACCTGTTCAAATGTCGGATCGAGCGAGGTTCGGCGGCCAACGATTTAGCGTCGGAGAGAGAGAGAGAGACCGTGTGAATGAGGAGGGTGGAGGGTGAGGGCAGTCGGTGGTCGGCGATTAGAGACCGAGCGCAAGAGTCGTGCGAGAGGGTAAGAGCGACGAGAGGGATGGGTTTCGCTGGGAACAAAGTCACCTGCCGGCGATTATGTCCGAGAGAAAGAGACCAATAGAGAGAGAGAGAGACTGTGGCGATTAGAGATTGAGCGCAAGAGTAGTGCGAGAGGGTAAGAGCGACAGAGGGATGGGTTCCCTCGGGAACAAAATCGCATGTCTGGCGATTGAGTGTCCGAGAGAGAGAGACCGTGTGAGTAGTGTGAGTCGACCGCCGGCGATTGAGGGCGAAGGGCGATGCCGGTTGGAGGCTAGGGATTTGAGACTCGGTCCGAGTAGTACGAAGGGTAAGGGCGGAGAGGCCAAAGCGATTTGAGACCGAACGAAGAACATAAAATGGTCTATTAAGGTTTTTCTTTTACTAGATTTGGTTTTTTATTGAATAGAAAATATTCAACACTTTTCCCCTAGTAATTTTAACTAGTAGGAGGGATAATTTAATATCTCCCCTTAATAATTTTACCTTCGGAAGGAAATTCTAATTTAATTTTTTTCCTAAATTTATCTTAGAAAAAGAAATACTAATAATTAAACTTTTAAGTCTTAATAGTATTAACAACCAACATATTAAAATTAATAATGACCTACTTTTTTGTTTGTTTTGTAATGATAGTTATTTTATAAAATTAAATGACAAAAATTAATTTCGCCATTATTAGTAACTTTTAACAACCAATTGTATGATTCGTCGATAAAGTGTCATCATTAGAAGTGTAATTTCTAGTAGTGGGCCCTCCCAGTCCTCCTTTTGAGTCTGGTTCCGTCGGTGGGATCCATATTTCTATTTAGTTATTTTTATGTCGATTTTAGTTTCTACATGTATCTTGCATTAGCAAAAATAAAATAATCTCATTTAAGATGGATCTATTTACTTTTCCATTAGCAAAAAAATCCATCTCATTTCAATTGAGTCCATTCACTTTTGCATTAGCCGAAAAACTCATGTCATTTATTGTGAGTGCATTCACTTTTGCATTAGCCAACAAAAAAATTAAAAAAAATCATCTCATTTAAGGTAACTTCGTTCATTTTTACATTAGTTAAAAATAGTCATCTCATTTTAGGTCCCTCATTTTGTATCAGCTAAAAAAGAGCATTTTCTCTTATTTTAAGTCAATCCTTTTTGCATGCTCAACCAAAAAAAGTGCATTCATTGTCTCTTCTAAGGATCATTTTAGTCTACATCTTATGCGCATCAAAAAAGAGAGCATATCTTTTTGAGGAGGACTATTCCTCGAGTCTATCACTTAAGTTACTTCTCCACAAATTTGTTTCCTTGATCTAGTCTTGCGCACCGGTTCTTTTGCGACATACGACTGGAGAGGCCTTCTACAACGGAGTATCATCGGAATTCAAGTAATAAATGGTTAGAGCGATTGGGTAAAGAGAACTTCAAGACCAATACATTCAACTCTAGCATTGATGCATTGAGCATCGTTTCTTTCAACACCGAAACGCCCCCTAAGAATAGTACCGAAACATATCTAACGTCCAATATTGACCCACGAACCACAACCATCTCCTATCATGTCTATAATCAACGAATCTTTTGTAAAAACTAAAGTTAGAATTGAGGCCCAAGATATAATTGAATCAATGTTTGAAACCCTCGATATCATACTCCAAACATTAAAGAATAATGGCAACTCGAGTTGGAAATGAAGAAAAGGAATAGGATGAAGAAAAGGAAAGTACGAAAGAAGACCCTAAACCTTAATCTAATCTATAGTTAGATCGGATAGAAAAGATGTTGCAAGATTCCTCTATTTTTAAAAGTCAATACTATGACCTTATGGGATTCACTTCAAGAAAGAAGAATTGCCTCCCAAGTTCACTATGCCCGCTAATAAATTCCATGGTTCGGAAAATCCCCATCACCATGTAGGAAACTTTATAGAGTAAATGACTTCGAAAAATGTACCGAACACTTATAAATGTCATTTTTCCGTGGACATTTAATAAAGACGTTATGAAATGGTACAATGTTTTTGAGCCACACAAGGTCACAAACTTGACAAATTTTTGCAATGAGTTTCTTTTCCTAAAATACTCGACCTACATGTTACTCTTTGGGATTTAGAGTCAATGAAACAAGAAGACAAAGAACTTCACCAATTTCCTCACTCGTTGGAGGGCGAAGGCCGCCTACATCATAGACAGCACCTTCCGACAAGGATCAAGTAAGGATAATCATCAAGAATCTTTAACCTTCCCACAACCAATATCTGAAGTTCTCCCCTTCATGAGCTTCACTATCCTTAAAGATGCTAGTATGTTAATTAAAGAAGAGTTGTCCACCAGGACCACAAAAGTCATGACAAACTATAGGAGTAGTTACCAAAACAAAGATAATAAGAGCTCGATAATGGTACTACTAGTGGGGATGTAAATGTTAATATCTTGAATATGTATACTAACTACACTACAATGGACACTTCTTCCTCTCCCTAAGCATTGGATTGCCCCTCTCCAAATGCAAGATCAAACTTCCACCTATCCAAGCGGAATCAAAAACTACAATACAAGCCGAGAAAATGGGATGCGGAAAAATTATACAAACACAATCGTATAAAAAGACATGACACTAGGCAATGTTGGACCTTTAAAATTAAGCTAGAATGTATGTTCCGCAATGGACATCTACCTTTACCTAGAGCCACCCGGAAACGAAACAACAAGACTCCATTTGGTGGAACTCTAGCCATTTTCTCTAAGCCCATCCGAGACTAGTGGGATCGTTCTATCTTCATTCAAGATATAGTGAAACCTAAAATTCAGATCAACTTTCTTCAATCGACCTAGAGGTACTTTGGTTATGGGCAAGTGATGAAGAAGATACTTATGAGACAACAAGAATGAGGTTGTTACACTAGAATTGACAGATGATGGTGACTTTTGGGGCAAACAGCCCATAGAAGGATAGTGACTTTTAGGAACAACCAAAGACATCGGATGTATAGTTCTTAACGAGGTTTGGATGACATAATGCTCCAACAGGTCCAAAACATACTCAAGAGGTACTAAAGGAGAAAGAAGCTACAAAAGAGGAGGATCTTGTTCTCAAACAACTCCGAAAGGTAAAACCCAATGTATCAATTAGGCAATTGATAGTTTTCTCTAAAAAACACAAAAACTCCGAAAGGTCAAACCTAATACATCTCAAAGAAAAATCGAAGTGTCCCCGAAATCTCACCGAAGAAATAGTAGGTATGGTCAATACTAGAGAAGGAACTATCACCTTTGGGTAGTATAGATCTATTTCAAGATGGCATTGCAAACAATAAATGCCCTACATTTGACGATAACTTGCACTAATAAGTTTGTATCTCTAAGCCCATGGAGGACTCGCGAAGAGGTTAGCGATAAGATAGTGAAAACTCCCTAAACAAAAAATACATCTTAGCTAGAGCATATGATAACACAAAGAGAATGGTCCTCGGAACACTAACGCTCCTAATAAACGTCGAACCGTAAACTTTAAGTTTTGGCTATCCTCGCGATTTCTAACCTTCTTCTGCGACATCATGGCATCATGATCATCAAGTAGGGCCTTCTACACTCGCATAAGAAGGTTAAAATGTTAGTAAAAGGACAAGTGTTTGTCATCGATAGAGATGACCCCTGCGTTACGATCACCAATAAAGAATCGAGGCGTTGAGATCAACCATGAAGCCAATGACTAGAGGTGTTCACGGTTCGGTTCGGTTCGGTTCAGATCGGTTTATTTTAACCGGTTAACCGGATTTAACGGTTTGTAAAATTGTGAACCGGAACCCAAACCGGATAAACCTGTTAACCGAATATCGATTAACCGGATTATTCGATTTGGTTCATTGGTTAATCGGAACCAGAAATAAAAGAATTTATGAAATAATTTTTGAAAATTTACTCGGTCCAACCACACCATTGGGCCTCGCAAGCCCAACTCATGTTACAAAATAATGTTAGAAATCAGAATTTGTTCAATGAAAAGTGGAGAAGCAAACTTTAATACATATATTATGTTTCGTAAAAGAAACAAAGAAAATCAAAGTCAAAAGGAATACAAAACCTAATAATTTAGAGGAGCAAAAATGAGAAGCACATATTTAACAAAAAAATCAGTAGGATTTCGTGGTGATTGCCTAGGATTTGACCAAGAAAAATAGCGTAAATCAAATGGGTTTGATTGAGACACGGACCAGCCCCGGCACGAGCCATCCTCCACTTAAAAAAGAAAAAGGCAGTGCAGCAAGCACCCAAATGTTGTTTTTTGTTTAAGTAAAATTTCATATAATAATTTAATATTTTTTAAAAAATTTATGATCACTTCGATTTCGGTTAAATCCTAGGCAAACCTGAACCGAACCGGATAAGCTATAGGTTCACTGGTTCGGTTAATCAAAACAGCTTAACCGAAAAACGGTTTGGTTTGTCCGGTTTACGGTTCGATTTTGCGATTCCGATTTCTTTTCACAGCCTCTACCAATGATGAAGAATTATATGCTTTTGAATCTATGGATGCCTTAGAAAAGGACAAAGCACCTTTGGATTTTGATCCTTTCTCCAATCCCCACATCCATGTGATGCTTAAAAAGAAGAGGTATTTTCCTAGATTATCAATAGGCATGAGTGCGGATAACCCGATTTGTTGTCCTTTGGCTACGGAAAATAGTTACCAATTTGGCCTAGGCTATGATCCAACTGTTAAAGAGATAGCCAAACCTAAGTGGGAGACTCAAGCTAAAAGAATTGCACCATTAAAAGTTCAATCTATCAAGCCTTATCCATGCACTCTAAATGGGAAATTTCTACGAGAAGGTGATGATTTCCCTACTACGGCTTTCCCGAGCCTTGTTATCCGAAAGAGAAAGAAATTTCAGTTCCTATGTTGGAAATCTTCAACAATTGTTAGATGCTTTAAAAGGAGGAACCCTACCTCCTTAAGAAGGAATAGTTCATCCTAAACTTGACCAACTTGGCGGATAACAATAGCTTTGGCATACTATTTTGACAAGAGAAGCGCCAAGAGGAGACAACCTAAATTTTGATCCTATTAAGTTCATTACTGGTATAGATGAAGAAGAATACAAGCATATTACTTGGATTGATACTAAAGAAGGCCAAGAATTCACTCGTAATTCCGGGACAGAAATCGGGAAGTCTAGTATAGAATCTAGGACTAGGACTAGTCTATCTTTTTATACTTCATCTAGTTCGTCTTCTTTCAAATATGTTGGTTTATATTTTTCGTTAGAGTATGATGTACCAGTTTATTAATTCAATAAGATGAATCTTTATGCTTATTCCTTGCCTCCTCCTATTTCTAATTTTTTTACCTCTAATAATGAACAAGAAATCCCTAAAGAATTACTAAAAATTATGAAAGATTATGAGAATTGCTCACCTATTATCGATGATACTATTGCTATTAATCTAGGGACCCCAAGCAACCTCGGGAGGTTAAGATTGGGAACCTATTATCGATCATACTATTATCAATGACTATTGTGTTATCCCCTTTTGTTTCCATTTGACTCCTCTACCACTTGTTCACTTCTTCGTGGATCGGCCTATGTTGCACGTACACTCCATGTTTTGTCTAGTAAAATTAACCTCATTGTTAATCACAACAAGGGAATTCTGGTTCATGTTATGTCTTGGGTCGGTAAAGGAAATTAAAGGGATGGCCTCAACATTTTATTCATATTTAATTGTCTTATGCATTATGTAAAACTTCAAGAAAAAATCATGTTTAATTTATGATAAATGTGTAATGCATTTAAATTGGAAGAAAAAAGGAAACCATATATTATACATACATACTTCTTCATATTTTTAAAAAAGAAAAATTTAACTACTACAAAAAATAACAAGTTACAACAATGGTCCGTGTTAGGAATATACTAAGTAACATCATCTTTTTTGTTTTTCATATAATTTGATAAATGACATGCTTAATTGTGTATAATTATGCTTATTTTTCTTACAAATCTATGCTTTTCATAAAATTATCGTATGCATTTCATAAGTTTAGAGAACCCGTCCAAAAACTGTACATAACAAGTTATCCTAGGTCACGGTATGTGCATAAATGTGCATATAACGCTTAGGATATTATTAGCTTAGTATTTATAGGTTTTTGAATTGTCCGTGTTAGATAGTTTAAGAATAATATGACAATAGGTTGTGTAGCTATTATAATATTATCATAAATTTGACAAGATATCTTGGTGCTCATTTCCAATCACGTTCTTCGAGTACAATTATGATGACAATGGGTTTCATGTGTGTATCTTTACTTATATTACCATACAATTAAGTAAGGATATACACATTAGCCATTTAATTTTCGTATGTAGTACTTGAAGGACTAAGGGGAAATGTTGCCGAAAATTTTTCAAATGTATAATAAGATTTTGCTACATTGTTTAGGGTCATATTATTCTTAAATGGGTTTAGGACCATCTATCCTCGTAGAAAGATCTTCAGCTCATGTCATATTATTTGTTCTTAAGTATGTACTTCTTGAACAATATGTGGTGAATTGCTTCTCGTGTTTATGGGTAAGGTATGGATCGAGCGTAGGTTTATAGTGATTGAAGGAGTGTAGAATATCGTGATGGTGTTAACAAATTTCTAGAGATCGCCATCGAACATGCAACCTAATTCGGAGAACAGTCCATATTATGTGCATGTTTAAGGTGTTTTAACTCTTCAAGACTTCCCCTAAGGTTGTAAAAGGTCGCCTATATCGGCATGGGTTTGACACAACTTATAAGGTGTGCGTATGGCATGGGGAAGATGAGTCTCGTGAATAATGGCGTATGAGAGGATGATGAAGGATAAGATAAAAATGAAGCTAGCAAGTAGTATGGAATTAGAAGATCGACCGAAGATCTAGTTCGTGGAGTAGAGCATGATTAAGTCGATCAACCACATGTGTTGGAGCAATTATTAGCCGATTCGGAGAACCTTCTTTACCCGGGATGTGATAAATATACCCGTTTATTAGTTGTGTTGCGGTTGATGAACTTGAAATGGCTAATGGGTGGAGTGACAAAAGCTTCATGGACTTGCTGAGTATGCTTAAAGATATACTCCCGTAAGGCAATGTCCTTCCCAGTCGTATATATGAGACGAAGAGGATGTTATGTCCTATGGGCATGGGGTATAAAAAGATACATGCTTGCCCCAACGATTGCATATTGTACCAAAAAAACATGCACATAGACAAGAATGTCCTAAGTGTGGTGTATCTCAATAGAAAATAAAAACATCGATGAGCAGTGGTGTCGAGGGAACTCCTGCAAAGGTTTTGTGGTACTTACCGATAATATCGAGGTTTAAGCTCTTGTTTCAAGTGCAATTGATGCCAAGAACTTGACGTGGCATGCCGATGGAAGAGTATGTGATGACAAGCTATGTCACCCCGCCGATTATCCTCAATGGAAGAAGATCGATTCATTGTTCTCGGTATTTGGTAAGGAAGCACGGAATCAACATCTCGTGTCTTTGTACGGACATGAATAAACCCCCACAAGTGACCTCAATAGTAAGCGCAGCGAGTTGGCTCGTTCTTTTGGTTATCTACAACCTACCATCGTCATTGTGTATGAAGCGCAAGTACATTATGTTGTCAATGCTCATTTCTGGGCCCAAACAACTAGGAAATGATATAGATGTGTACTTGGTGCCTTTTGTTAAAGATTTCAAGCTTTTGTGGGATAAAGGTGTTTCGGTTCACGATCCATACCGTCAAGAGAAATTTACATTGCGAGCTATCATCTTCATCACAATCAATGACTTCCTCGCGTACGGAAACTTGTCCGGATACACCGTCAAAGGCCACAAGGCATGCCCCATTTGTGCAGAGGGTACTTGTTCCTATCAACTTAAGCACTAAAAAAGACGGCCTATCTCGGACACCTAAAGTTTCTTCCCTTTTTCCGTCAATATCGTAAGAAAACGAAGGCTTTTAATGGTAAAATCGAGATGGATTCTCGCTCTAACTCCATTGATAGGACATCAAATATATGAGCAAGTGAAGGATCTTGATGTAGAGTTCGACAAGACATACCGACATCAATCCGAAAACGGTGTGTGGAAAAAGAGATCAATATTTTTGATCTTCCATATTGGAAAGAGTTATATATGAGACATACTCTTAATGTAATGCATATAGAGAAAAGCATCTCTAAAAGTCTCATTGGCACTCTTCCGAACATACCGGGAAGACCAATGACGGAGAGAAAGCACAACTCAATATGTGTGAAATGGGAATATAGGAGGAATTAGCACCACAACCAAAGAGGAAGAGAACATATTTTCCTCCGACGTCTTACACATTGAGTAGAAGGGAAAACAACGCTTGTGTGAGACCTTGAAGAAACTCAAAGTGCCATAGGGATATTCTTCAAACATCAGTCGACTCGTTTCGATGTCTAATTATGGACTAATCGGTCTTAAATATCATGATTTCCATGCTTTGATGCAACAAATACTATCGGTTGCTTGTCGGAGCCGTGATGCCGAAACATGTCGGACAATCGATCACAAGACTTTGCTTCTTCTTCAATACAATATGCAGCAAAGTCATTAGTTTGGAGAAATTGGATTATCTTCGAGTGCGGCGTGATCGTTACATTATGCCAACTTGAGAT
Organism: Talinum fruticosum; assembly: GCA_021018815.1. NCBI lineage: Eukaryota > Viridiplantae > Streptophyta > Magnoliopsida > Caryophyllales > Talinaceae > Talinum > Talinum fruticosum. The sequence continues at coordinate 14,730,493 of JAITYX010000001.1, read as the reverse complement.
GTGAAGACCGAGGTACAACTCTATATCTCTCTTGGGTTTTTATTCTAAGTCATTTTGTGCTTTATAGAAGCCATTATCTAAGTTTTCATCATGTTCGACCCACTTAGAAACCAATCTATTAGCATAACATTCTTAAGCGTGTTTCGGACCCACTCAAACATAACTCGGAATTATCGCATGACTAAATAATCTCTCTAACACTTTTATTCCGAGTACTGACTTCATGTTTTATACTTTGAGTATGACTTTGATTTGCATTTCTAGGTTGCTTAAACAACCCTAATCTAGTTTTGAATTACAAATGCAACGAGGTTTCTAGCCGTTAAACACCGAGTAGAAAGAGATTAACCTTTTTTGGCATGGCTCGAATATCGTGTCATGGTTGTTTGTTTCCAAAACTAGAAAACTACATCTTTGATGAAGGTTTGCTCTTGGAGAGGCTAAATCAGCCTAGAAGTGGGGTGAATAGGGTGATGAAAGATTTTAAGAAAAATCATACTCTTTTTGCACAAAACGTAACGTAAATAGATTCTAAGTCTAGATTGAACTCGAAAGTTACACTTAGAAATACGTGGAAACCCTCATGGGACAGAAAAACACAGACAGTGCTAATCCTAGCACCAAGTCAAATCCACTAATTGAATCGTCAATTACAAAGGATCGACTCTAACCGGAATTGCTCCCTTAGACAATTCCTTTACAAGTTTTCCTATACTCGAAGTTCCCTTATCTAATCTATTACTTCTTGACTAAGTTAACCCTTAAAAGCAGGGATAATTGAGTTGAGTTAGCCTTTACAGCTCAGTCAAGGGACTTAGAAAGAAAGTAAAGAGTAGAAATGATTACAAAACTTTCTTTACAACTTAGAAAGTGAAAGATTACAAATTTAGAGTGGTAAGTCGAAGATTGAATAAAAGTAGAATGTATTTAGTTCTAGTAATATGTTCAACAATCTTCAAGTATTGTGGAGTGGCTTCTATTTATAAGTACAAAGGTAGAATGACCGTTGAGACTTGTTACTGGATGGTGAGCTTCATTACCTATTGTAACGGCTAGTCTAAGTCACTCGAAAAGATCCGTTGAGATGTGAACGTTGTGTAATGGTTCTCGGCTCCAAAAGATGGTCCAATCATCTGGTGGTGATTGAAAACTAAGGTGGAAACAATTGTTAGAGTCAAAGTTGAAGTTTTCCAATTTTCGAAATAAACAACCCGGACATGGTGTTTGAACCATGTCCGTAAATGGTTAATCTCTTTCTAATGGTGTTTAATGGTTAGAAACCAGTTGCTTTTGTATTTCGAAAATAGATTAGGCTTGTTTCAACAACCTACAAAAGCAAATCACACTAGTACTCAAAAGTATAAAAATACTTTGGTCCAAGATTAGGCACGAGATAATAATTAAATCAAAGCAATTAAGCACTTAATTATATTCAACCTAAAAGAGTGGAATTTTTTGAGTCTAATATCCATTAGGTTCATATTCCATCTTGAGTTAATCCTTAAAATGATCAAGTTAGAGAGAAAAAAAAATGAGGATACATGAACTTGATCACGCAAGTAATTCTCATAAACAGATATGCTCGTAAATAGATTTCATTCATTGTTAGAAGCATATGTAGAAGAAATAAAGAAAAAAAACTCTCGAGAAAGTAGCAAAGGGATGCTCCCCTAAACCGAACATCTAGATTTTCTATCTATTTCTCTCCCCTATGCATTTCACAACAAAAATAACAAAAGGAGGGAGGAAAGAGCAAGAGAATTTTGAGAGTAATGAGAGCGAGAATGCAAGAAAGAAATAGGTAAAGTGAAGAAAAGAAAGGGCAGCGGTGCTATTTATAGCAAGAGAAGGCTTCCAATCGACTTTCCGACCCAAATACCAAGCAACGGTTCTCGGACCGTTGAGTCGCTCTGCGCGATGAACTCGCTAGTTCTCGAACAGCTTTCTTCCAACAGTTAGTTTCTGCGACTATTCGCGTAACGAGAGAGAGAGCGAGAGAGAGAGAGACACGAGAGAGAGAGAGAGAGAGAGAGAGAGATAGAGATAGAGAGAAGAAGAAGAAAGAGTTTTTGAAAAGTTTGTTGAAATTCTCCATTTATCTAGAGATAACCTCATAATTTTGATGTCCATTTTGCTCATAATCCGAGTCTGACTCAGTAAGATTTCTAAGTGGCTAAGAACACTTAGAAAGCTCATAATTCATAGCTCGGCTTCATTCCGAGTCAAGTGAACCATTTGTTATCTACTCAAGGAATATAACACACAATCATAAAGGAATAATTCATGCAATAATCATGCCAAGCTCATTCCTAATAAAGCAAAACTGATACACACTAAGAGGCTTAGTGAATATATCAGCTAATTGAAATTTCATAGGAATAATTTCAAGTTCAATATCATCTTTCTCGGAATGATCTCTCGGAAAATGATACCGACCTCAATATGCTTTGTCTTTGAGTGCTGAACTGGATTCTTAGTGATGTTGATCGTACTTTGATTGTCACACTTGATTGGGATAGATGTGAATGATAATGTAAGATCCTTCAAGTGTTGCTTGATCCAGAGAATTTGAGCACAATAAACTCCAATTGCAATTTACTTAGCCTTAACGAGATAGGGCAACCGATTTTTGTTTCTTTGAGTGCTAGGAGATGAGGGATTGGCCTAGAAATTGACATGCTCTTGATGTGCTCTTTCTATCAACCTAGTATCCAGCATAGTCAGCATCTAAGTATCCGGTGAGGGTCAAATCTGAGTCATTTGAAAACCATAGACAAAGATTCCGAGTCCCTACAAGATATCTAAAGATTTTCTTCACCGCAGGTGCGATGTGATTCTTTAGGATTAGCTTGAAATCTTTCACACAAGCAGACACTAGACATGATATCTAGCCTACTAGATGTGAGATAAGGCAAGGATCCAATCATACCTCTGTAGAGTTTCTTATCTATAGCTTTACCTTTCTCGTCCGAGTCTAGTTTCAAGTCGCTTCTCATAGGTGTTGTTGCTTGCTTCACATCTTTTAGCTTGTATTTCTTCAATAGCTCCTTGGTGTACTTAGATTTATAGACATAGATGTCATCCTTATCTGGTTTGATTTGCAGAGTAAGAAAGAAATTGAGCTATCCCATCATACCCATATAGAACTCTTGTCTCATCAACTCAGGAAACTCTTGGCATAGAGTTTCATTAATAGCTACAAAAATAATATCATCAATACAAATCTGAATGATAAGAAAATCATTCCCCTTGGTTTTTGTAAAAATAGTTTTTTCAATCTGACCGCTTTTGAAATCATTTTAAACCAAGAAACCGCTTAGTCTTTCATACCAAGCTCCGGGAGCTTGTTTAAGACCATATAAAGCATTTTGCAACTTGAAAAAGGATTTGGAAATTCTGAGTTTTTAAATCTAGGGGATTGCTCAACATAAACCTCTTCTTGGATATAACCATTGAGAAATGCACACTTGACATCCATTTGATAAAGCTTGATGTTCATGCTAGATGCAAATGCTAAGAGAATTCTGATTGCCACAATCCTAGTAAGAGGTGCAAAGGTTTCCCCACAATCAATTCTATCTTCTTGGTTATACACCTAAGCAACCAGTCTAGCCTTATTTTTACTACCAACCCTCCCTCATCCACTTTGTTCTTAAAAACCCATTTGGTTCCTATTACTGCGTGGTCGGAAGGTCGTTTGATCGAGTCCGGACTTGGTTTCTTTCAAATTGATTAAGCTCTTCTTGCATGGCCTCTACCCATTTAGGTTCATTTAGCGCCTCTAGTGCATTTTTAAGTTCTCGTTAATGATATGAATGCAGAAAATACACACATATTATGCAAAGAAGATCAAGTTCTTATCCAACTCGTTGATATCGGAAAGAATGTTCTCGGACGGGTGACTAGATGCATATTTGAAAGCTCTACAGGTTCTCCGATTTACTAGGTTGGCTGGTTGAACAGGTTGTTCTTTAGTTGGTTGATCTTGCTCAGCTTCTACATTTTCTTGTTCTTCAACGATTCTAAGCTAGCTCTTGAACTTGTTCATTCTAAGTTGCCTCATTCCGAGTTGTCTTAGTTCTTCTATTTTGACTCTTTTTAGCTCGGCTTCAGCAATGTCATCTTCATCTCTGTTAAGCTTGAGATCCGAGAATGTGGATTCACTTATCCTGCCAAGGTCAATCTCATCAAAGACAACGTGGATGCTTTCTTCCACTTTGTTAGTCCTTTTGTTAAAAATTTGATAAGCTTTACTATGAGATGAGCAACCAAGAAAAATACCTTCATCCGATCTAGCATCAAACATAGTTAGATGTTCCTTACCATTGTTATGCACAAATAATTTATATCCGAATTGTCTAAATTAGGAAATGTTGGGTTTCCCTTATAGAGCTCATATGGTGTCTTCTTCAGGATGGGTCCGATGAGACATCCGTTGATTGTATAATTTGTCTGTATTGATCGCCTCAGCCTAGAAATAGTAAAGTATATCATTTTCAATCATCATGGTCCTTCCTATTTCTTCAAGAGTTTTGTTCTTTCTCTCCACTATTCCATTATGTTGAGGAGTTCTATGTGCAAAGAAGTTGTGCGAGATGTCACTCTTGTCACGTAAATCTGCAAATTCCGAGTAGTCGAACTCCCTTCCATGGTCGAGTACAAATCCTTCTAATCTAAGTCTTAGACTCCACTTGAATTTTGCCGTAGATCTTAGAGACCTCTTTGAAGGCTGACTCTTGTTCTTCGAAAACACACCCGGATCAATCGTGAATAATCATCAACAATAACAAGTACATACGATTTACCTCCTAGGCTTTTCACAAGAATTTCACCACATAAATCCATATGAACTAACTCAAGCACTTTGGATGTAGACACAGCTTTGAGTGGTCCGAAAGATGATCTGACTTGCTTCCCCTTTGTGCATGCTTTACAAATTTTATCTTTCTTAATGCACAGTTAGGTAGACCCCTAACCAATCCAAGAGATACAAGTTTCTTGATAGTATGCATGCTAATATGACAATGTCTACAATGCCATATCCATGAATTATAATTCAAGGATGCTTTCAAGCATGATAAATTCTGACTAGAATCGAAAGAGGGATAGTATAAGTGTTACCGGACCTCGGACCTAAGAGCTTTGTCTCTTTGGTGACTCGCATCGAAATGTAGCAATTGGTCCAAGTGAACCTTACCTCCCGACCTTTGTCACATAGCTCGAGATGCTGAGAAGATTGTACTTAAGCCCTTTAACAAGGTAGACTTGACTAATTGAGTTGTTTCCTTGGCCAATCTTGCCGATCCCCATTATCTCGCTCGAAGACTCGGACTCGCTCAACGCATTTCGAGTTGTATTAAAAGAATCAGGTATACGAATCTCTTATTCATAGAGTTTTGATTCGAAGGCATTCTCCGCTTTTAGAAACTTTTATGAGTGATATGATATATCTACTCTAAGTGTTACAGACATTTACTTCATGAATTTCTTGCCTATTTCTAAGTGACTCAAAAACGGATATGAGTGTCTTACTCATTTCTAAGTCTCTCATTGCTCGGATTTATCGCAAGCCGATTAGACTAGCTTTCCGCTCAGGACTCGACTTCATGATATATGGCCTATTCTATTGGAGTCGGTGCTTTTATTCTGAATCGTGCTTAGTCTATATCAAGTTATCTCACTCGATATTCTTTATATAACTTGATTCTTTGCTCGGACTAGCTCGATGGAATTTTGAGTTACATGTATATTAGACTCGAAAATTCCATTCTCTTTCGACTCGGATAATTAGTTGTTTATGTATCTTAATTATTTTATTATCTCGTGTCTAATCTTGGACCAAAGTATTTTATGCTTTGAGAACCAAAATTGATTTACTTTTGTAGGTTATTCAAACGAGGATACGTTTTCGAAATACAAAAGTAACCGGCTTCAAAACGTCAAATCACCAAGCAGACATGGCTTTTCATCTTCTCTGTCTCGGTTCCGTAAGATTGTGTCAGTGGCTGTCTATTTCCAAATCCAAAAACTGAAACACTAAGCTTAACGGTGGTTTCCACCTTATCCTTCAAGACACCGCTAATGGTTTTGGGGCTTCCAAGAGAACTAAACCGTTGTCCAACGTTCATATCACAACGGATACTTTCGAGTGACTCGGAATGTCCTTGTCAACGGTCACAAAGGACTCTCAGTCAGCAGATGAAGATAACGGCTACTCTGCCTGGTCATCTATAAATAGAAGCCACCTCACAAGACTTGAAGATTGCCGAACTTATTGTTAATACACGTACTTGAGCAAAGTCATTGTATTTATTCTCAATCTTCTACTTACAACTCCTATTCTGTAATTCATTACTTTCTAAGTTGTAAGGTCTTGTACCTAGTTACAAACACTTTCTTACTTTCTCTGTAAGGTCCCTTGACTAAGTCGTAAAGGTTAACCCAGACTTAGCTGTCCCTAGCTGTAAGGGTTATCTCAGCTAGGAAGTACTGGATCGGATAAGGGAATTTCTGAGTCTAGGAAAACTTGTAAAGAGTTGTCTAAGGGAGCAACTCAGGTTCAGTCAGTTCACGGTATTTTGTGGACTCAAAATAGTGGATTTAACTTCGTGCTTGGATTAGCACGGTCCGTGGTTTTCTCGCCCTAGGAGTGTTTCCACGTAATCTCTAAGTGTTTTCTTTCCGAGTTCATTCTAAACTCAAACAGTCTCAAAGCTTCGCTTAATCGCTTCTTGACCCTTGACAACTTTTCCGAGTCCATACCTTCTCGACTTTGCTTGTTGACTCGTAACCTGTCTCTGTCTTGTCTTTGGCAAAAGAGCTAAAGTTTCGAGGAAGAACTTGCATCACCCTATTCACCCCCTCTAGGGTGACTCGGACTCTCCCGAGCAAACCTTCACCGCCCTTATCGTTGTCTCCACATATGCCTTTTCCTCTCTTTAAATCTTCTAACTCTAAGAAAAGTTTTGAATCTCCGGACATATAGTATGAGCAGCATTTGTCTAAATACCGAGTGACCCTTCCGTTTCGAGTCACCTATAAAACAGAAACAAACTAACCTTTCTCACTTCCTCTTACAAACCTAGTAACTCCCTTTACTCGTTGTCCTTTTCGAGGAAGAGCACTTTTGGGAACCTAGATATGAATGATTTTGGGTCCGGCCTAATTCTAAGTCTTTTTTTAGAAAACCGTGTTCGTGTCTCTTTTCTTTGAAAATCCTTTCTTTCGTAAATAGGTGGAGAAGGCTTTTTCTTATAAATTGGTCTAGGCTCAGTCCTTTTTTCATAAGAGTGAATGGGACTCGTGCTTAGCCTTCTTGAACTTCATAGTTCTAGAATCGGTTTGAAAAGACTAGAATAGGAATTAGATTCCTCTTCGACGTTATAACCAAGACCTTCTTTTCTAAATGAGACACACTAAGAGCCTAATAAAAGATCAAGGTTTTTCTAACCTTGAGTGGGTTTTAAAACCAGCTCTTGACACTTATTGAGCTTCTTTTTGAATTCCTTATTCTCTGTTTCGACTAACTCGGACTCGGTCTCATTGTCTTGAGCACTCGGTCTCGAGTACCATTAGATTTTGCCTCAAGTTATCTAACTCATTTTTCAAAACAATACTCTCAAGCAATAAGAGACTCAAGTTGTTCTTTGAAATCCGAAGAGTCGAATTGGACTTTTCTTCTAAAGTAAAAACATATCTAGCTAAATCACCTTTGGAGAACTTCAGGAAGTATTCAATTACCTCCCGAGGACTTGTTTCCTCACTATATGAGTTGTCACTATCTCGACTTAGATTCAGCTTTCGAGTCATCGCTGCCATAAGACACTTCAAGTCATCGAATCATCTTCTTCGGATGAGTCATCATCACTCCGGTAGCCATCATAACTTTTTTCTTCTTTTTGTTTTTCTTTCTCTTTAGACAAGTCCTTGACTATATGCTCCTTGCTGCCATATTCAAAGCAACCTGAGTTCTTAGTTAAAGATAACTTTGAAGAGGATGAGTATTTACCTTTTTTGCCTTCTTACCTTTCTTATAGAACTCTTCCTTTGGCCTCTTTTGCCATTTTTTATACTTATCGTTTTGAAGCGTCGGGCAATAAGTGCCATGGGATCCTCTTCCGAGTATGAGGAGCTCGGACTTTGTCGTTTGTTTTTGAGGCCTTCAACGCGATGTTTTTTTGGTGCTAACCTCAACATCCTCTTCTTCCAGGTGAATCTTATGTGTGAGTAGTTTCCCAATGAGCTTGTGAGGCTTTAGTTGAGAAAGATTTTGAGCCTCTTTAATTGTTGTCAACTTAGGATCGCATCTTCTCTTTGGCGAGACTTCTCAAAATTTTTCCGACCATTTCCAAGTGTGAGATCTTTCTACCTAGAGACTTGAGATTGTTAGTAATCTCGACCAACCGAGCATACATATGAGAGATGTTCTCTTCTGGCTCCATTCCGAACGAACTCACGCTTATGAAGATATTGACTTATCTTTGCATGCTTCACTTGACTTGTTCCTTCATAGGTGTTAACAAGTGTGTCCTACACCTCTTTGGCTGTGTACCTCGGCTTGAGCGGCTTCCTCTTTCTCTTTCTCCTCTTCCTCCTTCTCCTTTTCTTTCTCCACTTCCTTCTCCTCCTCAGCTGTGCTCGCTTCGATTGTAGCTTCTTTTTCTTCAACTTCAGCCAAAGGAGACTTAACCCAACCAAAATTTAATTCATTTCAATTACGTGAGTCCATTTTTTTGTATTAGCCAAAATGAAATTCATCTTAATTAGGTGAGTCCCTTCTTTCATTAGCTAAAATTAAATTCATCTTTATTAAAGAGTTCATTTTTGCATTATCCAACATTAAATTAATCTCAATTAGGCGAATCTATTTTTGTATTAGCCAAATTAAATTCATCCTAATTTAGGTGATTCCATTAGTCAAATAAAAATCTTTTGAGAATCATTTCCTCTTAGGTTAATTTTTATATTAATCATTGAGGATCATCGTTTTACATCCGAGTCAATCTGCATTTTTATGTGCAGCCAAAAATAAGAGCATATCGTTTTCTTTTCTTAGGGGTCAGCTTGTTTTCTTGTGTTAAGCACTTAAGCCCTATCTCCACTAAAATTCTCCAAAACCAATCATGAGCACCTACTCATTTGGGACACAATATAGGGGTACTACTAAAATTTAGAAACTTGGCACGAAACGGCAAGGGAATAAGAAGTCTACTTTAACACCAACACGTACCACACCAAGTACTTTCAACCACTTTTATAGTAATGTTGATACGTTGCCAATGGACACACTCGTAACCCTCCTCCGTAAATGGCTGACGAACCAAAGCAAACCCTCATCATGACCTTGTTTAAAGGGTCTCCTACCAAAATATAAGCTGAAATTGACGTCCATGATAAAAGAAATTGAGTCAATGGCGTAAATCGTTGATCTTATACTCCAAACCCTCAATAAGAATGCCAACGAAGCAAGAAAAGAAGAAAAACCTCAACTTGAACCGCAACCGGCGCCTCAATCCGATCCATGAATAAATCGAATAGAGAAGTTGTTGCGTGAATGTTCAACGTTGAATGACCACTACTTAGACCGGTGAATCACTTCAATCCCTAAAGGAAAATTGCCTTCAAAATTCACTATGCCGAACATCAAGTTCCACGGGACTGAAAACTCTCATCACCACGAGAGGAACTTTGTAAGAGAATGACTTTAAAGAATGTATCGGAGGACACATACCATGTCATCTTCCTATGGATGTTTAACAAAGACGTCATGAAGTGGTACAATGTTGTTGACCAATACAAGGTCACAAACTCGTAGGATCTTTGTAGGGAGTTCTTACACCAATACTCCTACAATATTGAACTACCAATTACTCTTTGAGACCTAGAGCTAATCAAGCAACGAGACAAGGAGAGATTCACTTATTTTCTCACTCGCGAAAGGGCTTAGTTGCCCACTTGGCGGATCGGCCCTCTAAAAAGGATCACGTTAGACTCATCGTCAAAAACTTGAAACCTACATACCATCAACACTTTAAGTTGTTGCCTTTCATGGACTTCAAAACACTCTAAGATCTTGGCATGCTTATAGAAGAGGAGCAGGCATGCACAAAAGCTACGATCAACTAGAAGATCATTCAGTGAGTCCATCACTCATCGAGGATGGTAATAAAGTGTGCACTTTCCGATTTCACATCCGTCCTAGGTATATTTTCTTTTCAATTTCCAAAAAACAAAACCAAACCAAGTATTCTTTTTGAACTACAGAGGCTCGATTTTCACTATAACGGATACATCTGAAGCCTATCGTGTTCAGCCCCAATCCTAATCTTATTCCCAATTCCCAATTCTAATTTCGAATTCAAAGGCACTTTTCCATACCCCAAAGGAGTAGAAATTAATTTGGAAGCACGCCATTCTGATCCATCAATGAACAATCGAGTCGGGTCTCGCCATTCAAGCAGTAGTACATTGTAGTTTAAGTGGCCCATTTTTTATTATGCTCAACATTGGGGAGTGAGGGCTAAAGCGCAATTTTGTCTTTCTCTTTTGAATTTTTACATCTTATTAATAAAAGAATGCTTTCGTTCTTAGAATAGAGTCTTGCATTCACCTCCTATGCATGAGTCAAAATCCTAAAAATACAAAAATTAGTAACAAAGAACCTTACCGTAAATTATTCAATCAAGCATGATCCATCAAGTCAAGCATCGTAAAGGTCATCGACATCACCACCTTCAAAGAAATCCTCAAAGAATTTCAAAGCTCTCCGACTTTCCAACACGTGAGAAGAGCTATACGTGAGAACCTAAGAAGAATGTAGGGGTTCATGATCGAAAGGATTATACGATCGCAATACCTCCAAGAATACAGAGAAGGTCACCGATCATTTACCTTACAAACAAAGGAGCCGTTAATATACATACTAAAAAGCTCAAAATTATAATGGGGCACATAAGCTCATTGAACTTTAGATTTTCAAGTAAGTCCTTATTCCAACGAAAGTGGATAGACGTTGAGCTTTAGGCCGAACAATGGGCAAGGTTCGAAAGCCTCGTCGAGCTTCGCACCCAACAACGATGAAGGTTCAAACACCCTCGTCAGGCTTCGGACTCAACAACGATTAAGGTTCGAAGCTTGATCAAGCTTAACACCCAACAACGGTTAAGGTTTAGACACCTTTGCCGAGTTTCGGATCCAACCGTGGTTAAGGGTCGACAAACAATCGAGCTTCAAACGCAACAAGTAGTCAAGGTTTAGACACCAAGCAAAGACTTCAAGATCACTCTATAGCCAAGTTGAGGTAGCACATTTGAAACATGATCCGACTATAAATCATTTTTAAGTAACACTTCAATATAAGAAATTCACAGTTTATCGACCATTTTTTACCAATCGTTTTAAACAAGTGGGAAAAACCTATATTTTTCCGACCATTTTTAATATTATAATGTTTTCGAATATTTTGGATGTCATCGAAAACTCTGTTGCTATTTAAAAATATTACCAAACACTTTTGAAAGCAATTTTAAAACGATGTGTATGTTTCCTTTATATCACTAGTTTTATTTTTTCCAACCCTTTTCCAACCAAAAAGATTTTGCCCGGAAATCAAAAGAAGAATTTTCGATCTTTCTGAGTCTGCTCCTTGTGTCTTCGGTCTGCTCTCTGACTCTCTTGCCTCAGTTGAACACCAACAATGTAGGATTTGGCTACTGATTGAAGGGTTTCGGTGGAAATCAAAAGAAGATAATTTCTGCCGCCAATTTTCGCTCTTCTCCTCTCTCACCTTTACGTTTTCTCACCATCGATTTTGGTCCTCCATAGTCGAAGAACTTCACGATTTGCTCTACCAAAGTTTGGTTTTTCAGTCTTTTCACTTGTTGTTTCCCTGCCAATTAAGGTACCTTAATTAGGTTTTATCTTTATTTTTATTTTGATTTTCGATTTATGGTTTCATCCTCGGTCGAACAAACCCTAACATTTAAGTGGTCTTATTTTTTTAAGTTATGGAAAGTTTAGAGAGAGACTTCTGCTTCCAGGCTGAGTATACGGTAGCCTTCAAGTAGTCTGTGCGAGCTGATGGCTCCCAAAATCATTTAACTGAAAAACAAAAAGTAACGAAATCTGGAAACCCTGACTCCATTTTTGTTGTGTATAGCTCTTATATGCATTACTTTTTCTTGTTTTAAGCATCTATAAATTGTAGCTACATTTTCTGATCTTACTTATTGGATGTATTGGAGCCTTGAATTCAATCAACCTAACTAATTGGCTCTTTGTCAGAAATAAAAAGAAGTGAAAATCTATGCTAGAAATTCTAAAATAATGACAGAATTCAAATACTAGTATAATATGAAGGGCTTAATTTTGAATGTAATCAGTCTCAGAAGGAGATATGACAAGGTAACTTTGATGTTCTTCAGAACTTGCTCTTCTGGGATGTATTCTTTGTCAAGAGTTTTGCAATTCTTTTTCTCTTAGAAGGAGACAAGTTCGTCGGAGGAGTAACATGATATTACGGAGTCTGACATCAGGGAGTTGTTGAATGTCTTTGGGAACCTGAGGGTACTTGTTTTGTGGTTATGCCCTGTTTTTATAGCATCACTGGGTGACATTTTCTCTTACAGGAAGATAAATATTGCAAGCTTCCCCCATTATCATAACCCTCTGTAAGTCTTCCACGACCTATGTCGGTCAAATTCAACCTTAATAAAATCAAACAGGCATCAACATTGCAACCTGATTTCACCGACTTGTGGTAAGTTTACTCGCATCGGAGTTTGTAAGAAGGCTTATTGAAAAACCAATAGTGAACCCAAATTGGCCATGCCATTCATGACCATTCATGGCATGTTAGGGCTATTGTGATTCATGACCATTCATGTCATGCAACCAAAGAGGGCATTTCCTCCGTTGGTGATATATTTAATCTTTCTAAGTGCAAGACCGAATTTCACAACAAAGGTACCAAACTAATATATATTTTTTTTTCCAATATATGGAAGATTGAGTGGTTGCATTTTTCCTCTTCTTGAAAAGCTTTCAAATTGATGTCAAATATGGAGAAATTAGCATGATTGGCATTGCACTTTATGAGATAGATAGGTGGCTAAATAAGTTGGAAATTTTTTTGAAGCTATAATTCATTCGACAAATATTGTATCCACAACCCAATTTTGAGAATAATTTTAGGCTGACCAATTTCTGATTGCGGTTCAAAGATTTATTAGCTACCTAAATTGGACTATTACCTTAAACTTCTAATTTCTTCCTGCTTCATAGGTAGCTAATGCATGACCTAATCTTTAAACTTCATTATGCATTGATTCTCTTGAGTCCTACTATAAACCCATAAAAAACAAAGGGAAGTTCAAATGAAACTTAATAAATGTTGAAGCTAATTTGGTTTGAAATGCCACATCAATCTTGTGTTTTTTGCTTAATTTAAGTCATCATATTTTGCTTAATTTAAATCTTTGGTGGCAAATGCTATAAAACGTTGTTGTCATATACATATATATAGAAGTTGTTAGTTTTTTCATGTGTTTGTTCCCACTTTGGGTCTCATTTTTGGTTGCGCTATCATTGTAGATTATATATAAGTACTCTTAGTCAAGTCTTTGTAGTACTTTGTTCGTCTCCCTTGCACTTAAATGGCACCACCAAATCATGTTCGTTTGATGATTTATATGCTCCGTCTAGGTCGAGGAGAGCCTACTTGAGAATTTATTAATAGGGTAGAGAAATTTGATGGCTTTGCTAAAAACTGAAGGGTGTTTACGCTTCAAGGCGTATACCGGTGTCCTTGTGCTATATGCAAAAATAAGAAGTTCTTCTCGCTCGATCATGTAAAAATCCATCTTTATGGAAGGGGTTTCTTGAAAGGATAATAGTATTGCACTTGTCATGGGGAATCTGAACCTCTAGGAAATGATTCTCATAAAGTGCATTGTGGTTCCCTTGGCAATATCCATGCAAATGAAGGCAACAAATTTATGAACAATTATCAGACATTGGTGGAAGATGTATTTGGGCAGAATCTTAGATTTGAAAGCCAGAATATAAACATATATCCAAATCCAAAAGCTCATAAATTTTATGACATGTTAGACACTACAGAAAGATCAATATGGCCTGGTAGTTACATGAGTGAGTTAGAGGTTGCAGTGCGACTAGTGAGCATTAAGTATGATTATAATGTTTCTCACAATTGTTTTGATGAATTTTCTGGATTAATGAAAGAGGTTTATCCAACAGGAAATGTTTTACCTCATAAATGCTCGGAGGTGAAGAAAATTGCGGGGAAAATTAGGCTTACTCGTGGAGAAGATAGATTGTTGTCATAACGGTTGCATGTTGTATTATAAACAAGATTTAGGCCTCTGTGAGTGTAATGAAGACTCAAGTATAACTCTCTATCTCTCTATGGTTTTGATTTCAAGTCATTCTTAGCATTTGAGAAGCTTAGCTTTAAGTTTTCAATTTTGTCCGACTCACTTAGAAACCATCTATTGAGTATAAAGCATTTAATTGTGTTTTTGACCCACTCGGACACAACTCGGAACAATGACATGAGTAAATAATTTCACAAACACTTTATATTTTGTGTAATGACATAATATTCAAACTGAAAATGAATTACAACTTTAATTCAGTTTTCCAAGTTAGTTTATTAAATGAAATTATTTACTTGATCAAGTTTATGCATTCTTATTATACATTCTTATTAACTTGATCATTTAAATGATTGATTCAATATGTAATTTGAACGTAATGAATATTAGATTCCGAAAATTCTATTTATTTAGGCTGAAGATAATTAAGTGCTTAATAACTTTGAATTAATTATTATGTTTGCCTAATCTCGGACCAAATTATTTTTATACTTTGAGTACCATTTTGATTTGTTTTTATAGGTTGATTAAAGTATTTTAATCTTATTTTAAAAAGTAAAAGCAGCCGGTCTCTAACCGTTAAGCACCAACAGATAGAAAAGCAATATTTATAGACAAGACTCGGACACCGTGTCGTGGTTGTTTGTTTTCAAATCCGGTAAACTTCAGCTTTGTGTCTAACAGCTTGTTTTCATCAAAGATTTCAGTCACAACCAGCGGGATAGACAACCTTTCGAGCCAAGGACCACCCCACAACGTTCACATTGCAACGAATCCTTTTACGAGTGAGTCGGACTAACCTTTACAAAGGCTATTGAAGCTCTACAAGTCCAGAATAAGCCTCAACGGCTACTCCGCCCTACTGTGTATAAATAGAAGCCTCTCTACAAGACTTGAAGATTGATGAACACATTATAAAACACTTACTCAGTGCATACTTACTCAATCTTCACCTTACAATTCCAATTCTTAAGTTTTTACTTTCCGAGTTGTAAAAAGAAAGTTTTGTAATCACTTGTACATTTTCAAATCTCTGTCAAGTCCCTTGACCGAGTTGTAACTAAGCTCGGTTGTACCTATCTGCAGAAGGCTACCTCGGTGAGGAAGTACTAGATCGGATATGGGAATTTCGAGTCTAGGAAAAACTTGTAAGTGAATTGTCAAAGGGAGCAATTGTATAAAGAGTCGATCCTTGTATTTTGTGGATTCAAAATAGTGGATTTGACTTGGTGCTTGAATTTGCACTATCTCGTGGTTTTCTGTCTCGAAGGGTTTCCACGTATTTTTATGTTTTACTTGTTTTTGAGTTCATTATAGTCTCGGAATTATTTTTTAAGCGTTTGCGTAACATTCTTTGTTAATTCTAAAAATATTCCATCACCCTATTCACCCCCTTCTAGGGTGACTTAATCTCTCCAAGAGCAAACCTTCAATTGGTATTAGAGTTCTAACCTTTCAAAAGGATCCCATAATCCAAAGGTCTAAAGATCGGATGACTCGTAACGAGTGGAGAGTTCAATGAAGAAAGATCTTTCACTGCACTCATTCAAGTTCAAAGGTTCAAACTTTGCACACTATAAGAAGATAATGAAATGCTTCATCCAGGACTCGTGATGAGGATGTCCGGAATATCATCCAACATGGAAACTACACTCCTATGAAGATGGAAGGAACAAGAGCTGTACCCAAGGAGAAGTCGAGTACACCACTCGAACAAAATGAAAAATATAGGAAGAACTACAAAGCCATGAACACTCGATGTGCGCAATCATCTCGGATGACTACAATAGTGTGTCCGCATATGACATAGTTAAAGAAGTTCCTTCATAGATATGAAATACATGAAGAACCTTGGTCAACACCTATGAAGGAACCAACATGGTGAAACAAGAAAAGATAAGTCAATTCCTTCATAGATGTGAAATGTTCAAGATGGAGCTTGAGCGGAACATCACTCGGATGTACATTCGATTCACTAAGGTTGTCAACAATCTCAAATCGTGGGTAGGAAGATGTCTCGTGAAGAAATTCCGAGAAAAATCCTAAGGAGTCTACCCAAGAGAAGTTGGGGTCCTAAGGTGACAAGCAATTGAAGAAGCACAAGATCTATCTAAGCTAAAACCAAATGAGCTTATTGGGAAACTACTCACTCATGAGCTTCACTTAGAAGAAGAGGAAGCCGAGGTAAGCACCAAAAGGAACATTGCACTTAAGGCCTCGGAAGATAGACGACAAAGTCCGAGCTCCTCGGATTCGGAAGAAGATCCCATGGCTCTCATTGTCCGAGGTTTCAAGAAGATAATGAACTACAAAAAGTGGCAAAAGAGTCCAAAATAGGAGTTCTACGAGAAATACAATAAAGGTAAATACTCATCCTCTTCCAATTTGTCTTTAACTAAAAAATCGGCTATTTTGAGTGTAGCAGCAAGGGGCACATAGTCAAGGACTGTCTAAAGAGAAAGAAGGACAGAAAGAAGAAAAAGGCTATGGTGGCTACCTGGAGTGATGATGAATAAGAGGAAGATGATGACTCGGTGATTGAAAGTGTCTAATGGCACCGATCGACTTAGAAACCGAACCCGAGTCAAACAATGATGATTCGGATGCTCGAGGAAACAAATCCTTAGGAGGTAATTAACTATTTCCTCAAGTTTTCCAAACTTGATCTTGCTAGATATATCTTTACTTTGGAAGAAAAGTCTAATTCCGACTCTTTGAATTCAAAGAACAATTAGAGTCTGTTACTACCGAGAGCATTACCTTGAAAAGAGGAAAGGTCACGAGTTACGGATAATAGCAAAGGCAAGATAATTAGAATTGAAAAAATTGGTCAATGAGACAATTCAGTTAGTTCAGCTTTACCTTGTCAAAGGACTCAAGTACAACCTTCCGAGCATTTCTCGGCTTTATGACAAAGGTCAAGAGATAAGATTCACTCAAAGCAACTCGCTTCATTTCTAATGTAGTCACCAATGAGACAAAGCTCTCAGGTTTGAGGTCATGTAATACTTACACAATTCCTCATTCGGATTCATGGACATAGCATCGTAGACTAGGCCATATCATATGCATATCATTAAGAAGTTTGCATCTCATGGATTAGTTAGTGTTTTACCTAATCGTGCATTTAAGAAAAGATAAAATCTATGAGGCATGCACAAAGGAAAGCAAGTAAGATTATCTTTCAAACCACTCGAAGACTATATCTACATCCAAAGTGCTTGAATTAATTCATATGGATTTGTGTGGTGAAATTCCTGTAAAGAGATTAGGAGGTAAATCATATGTGCTAATTATTATTAATGATTACTCACAATTTAGTTGGGTATGTTTTTGAAGAACAAGAATGAAGCCTTCAAAGACTTCACTAAGATTTGCAGGAAAATTCAAATAGAGTCCGAGACTCAGATTAGGAGAATTCAAATTGACCATGGAAGAGAGTTCAATTACTCAAAATTTGCAGACTTCTCTAACAAGAATGATGTCTCCCACAACTTCTCAGCACCAAGAACTCCTCAACGTAATGGAGTAGTAGAGAGAAAGAACAGAATTCTTGAAAAATATGAAGGATAATGATGATTGAAAATGATCTACCTTACTATTTATAAGTTGAGGCAGATCAAAAACAAATTATACTCTCAACGGATGCCTCATCGGACCCATTTTAAATAAGACACCCTATGAGCTATAAAAAGGAAAGAAGCCCAACATTTCCTTATTCAAACCATTCGGATGTAAATGCTATGTGTATAACAATGCTAAGAAAAATCGACTAAGTTTGATGCACGGTCGGATGAAGGTATATTTCTAGGTTACTTATTGTGAGACCCCGAAATTTTAGGCGTTTGCTTGCTAGTAAATTAAATTATTAAAAGTTAAGTGAAAATTCAAAATTATTAAATTAAGTGAATTAGAATTTTTCCGAGTCGGAATTAGAAACCCGAGAACTAAAACCCGAGCATGGGCCAACTTAAATTGGGCTTATTAAAGTTGGAGTTAGGCCCAACTAAGCTAAAAAAAAAAGGAAAGAAATGAGAAATGAAGGATGAGTGGCATTAGAGGAAGAGCTGGCAGATGATTAAAGCAAGGAGGAAGGGGCCCAATTAGAATTAAGCAAGCAAGCCCAATTGTGTGTAATTAAGAGAAGAGGAGAGAGAGGGGAGGCTGAGACATTAGAAGGGAAAGAAGCGTAAGCGAAGCGAGGAAAGGAAAAGAACGGGAAAGCAGAGCAAGGGAAACAAGAGGGGGATCGGGCAAGGCGAACGGAGCAAGAAAGGGAGAGAGCGCGAGAGCCCGTGGCCCGTGGCCACCCGAACGGCGAGGACGCCGCCGCCGGTGAGCGAAGGGAGAGCGAGAGCTCGGGAGGCCGAGCAGAGCGGAAGAAGAAAGGGGAACGAAAGAACGCGGAAGCAGAGGAAAGCGAGCGGAGGACGAGAGCCGCGCCGAGACAGAGAGGAAGAGGAGCACGGCGTGTCCGCACGGCCGGCGAGCGCAAAGAGGGAGCCGGCGAGACCGAACAGAACCGGGGCCGGGGTTTGAGAACCCGAAAACAACAGAGCAGAGGGAGACAGCGAGAGTTTGAGCAAGGTGGAAAAAGGGGGAACCGAGAGGAAGAAAGGGAAGGAGGAAACAGAAATTGAAACCCAATTCGAAACCCTTCCAAAACCGAATTCTTAGAACCTCTAAGAATTTAAGGTGAGTAGTCTGAATTCATCCTCCGAAATAAAATGAATTAAGTGGCTTGAACTCGAAATTGATGCATGAAATGGGAAACCCTAAGCTAATTGAAGAAGCTAGAGGCCTAAATTCACTAAACTAGCAACTCATGAATCAAAGAGCATGTTGTGTGATGTTTATCTAGTTCTGAATCTGTGATGTTTAAATACGATTGAGCATGATTAGTGAGAATTGAACGGGATTCGCTTGAACAGTAATTTGGGAGAGGAATTAGGAAGTTAACTTCATGATTCGTGTGCGATTTTTCAGGGAATAAGCATGTCTGTCCGAATTTCGTGAATTCATGTGTAGCCCGAAACTCCTGAAAGTTTTACTGCAGCTTTCTGATAATTTATGAGAATTTCCTGTAAAATTTGGTATGCATTGGGTGAGTAGATTGGGAGATATGCAATTTTATATGAAAATGTCCTGTTTTGAGCAAAATCGGAACTAAATGAGTAACCGAGTTAAGAACTGAGATTTAAGAAGCTTTGTGGCTAGATTAAAAGATATTCATCGATTAAGGAAAGTTATAGAACCATAAACTACTTATACGCGATAATACGCGAGCACGAAAACGATAAGTTCATTGATTCCGAATCCTAGTTGGCATGTTTATGTGAATATGTGTTTATCCTGAATTACATTGATGATAAATGACATAAGCATGTGTATGTGAAATGAATTGATTATACTTAAGTTGGAACTTGCTTATGTGAATTGCTTGTTTTGAAGAAGTTACGCATGAAAGTGTTGAGCATGAGTTATATGAATTAAGTGTATCTTATGTATAAGTAATAAGAAGATGAGGAACATAAGGAACTAAAGAAGGGAGACAGGATTGTGTTATTGATCTAGGACCCCATGAATTAAAGAACCCTCTCGAAGCTATGGCCATAGAAGTGTCTCGTCAACCCGAAGCCACGAATTGAATTGCTTCCACTAAGAATTGACGAGATGCGTCCTTCAGGGAAGGGAGGCCGCCTCGAGGCCACGAATTGTTATGCCTCGAGGCCACGAATCGTATGCCTTCGTGAACCGAGCCCACGAATTGTTTTGGCTCCAAGAACTAGGTCTTTAGAGCAGTGCATAAATCTTCTTTCCATTCGAACTAAGAAAACTTAAAAGAAGTATGATATGAAGAAACGAATGATCGTGCATACCAAGAATTGATGATTTATGAAATGCATGATTGAACTTAAGAAGAAAAATGAAGAGATGAACGAATCCCGATTTCATAAAGAAATGAACACCATAAGAACTAAGATGTGATTTACGTGGCGAATGATTTGCATGATGAATGATTATATGATTTACTTACGTAGAAAAACGAATGATGCATGTTTAATTGAATTCATGAATAAGTGATGTCATTATCATTCTCGGCAAGTTGGTAAGTTT
The DNA here is from genome assembly GCA_021018815.1 of Talinum fruticosum. Lineage (NCBI taxonomy): Eukaryota > Viridiplantae > Streptophyta > Magnoliopsida > Caryophyllales > Talinaceae > Talinum > Talinum fruticosum. Next base: position 14,709,983 of record JAITYX010000001.1, on the reverse strand, counting down.
AGAATCTCGCATATCTTAAGCTTATTTGATCCGAATTGCATGTTATGAATGAATTGAGAACTTACGTGTGTTTGTTAATGAACTAATGTGCAAAGTGAAACCGGGGTTGGGTTTGGATTATTCACTCGGGCTAGTGAGCTCATGACATCACCAACATTTCAGTATGCAGTTAAGACTCCCGGAGTTGCTGTTGGCTTTTAGAGGAAGCGAACCATCGGATAGGACTTCTCTGGACTTATTTTGTACTTTATGTTTTCATACTTGTAAAGACTGTTGTATGTGAACTTAAGTTTTGATTATGAATGTAAAATCCCTATGTGAATACTCCGAGCGTGTGGCTCGTTGAGTTTAAGATTATGTTTCGTGCGGGGTTAGGGCTTTAAGCCCATGGGTTTAGCCAGCTTATAGAGGAAACTCGCCGAAATTTCCGAAAAACCTTTGAAAACCTAGAATTACACTTCCGCCAATCCAAGAAAGGGTTATTAACCCCAAGTTGAGATCTTAAGCAGCCTTAGGGGTTCCTTCCGGGAACCCCGGTATGTAATACTCCTAGGGTGGGTCTAGGGGTGTTACAAAAATGGTATCGGAGCAAGAATCCTCCGACTGTAGATTTTCCTAGAATCGAGTGTAAGACTTGAGTGATTGCTTATGTGACTAATTGAAATATGAGTATGTGATTTGATTCATAAACCTACGTGCTTCTCTCGTGATTGAGTGAATCTCCTATGATTTGATTGCCAATACATGTGCATATGTGCGATTCTATGAATCTATGTATGGTGATGTGGTGAAGAATTAACAATGATTCCCTAACTTACCTTTGTTAGATGGCTCGTGGGGAAGCAAGTAGTAGAACCGATGATCGTAGTAACGCAACTAATCCAATGATAGGCATTAACCTTCGAATAAGTTTCGAAATTGCAACCTTCCAAGTTTAGGGGTACTGCTAACCCTAGTGAGTTAGATGAGTGGATGAGGGAGATTGATAAAATATTTAAGACCATGATGTGTCCTGAAAAGTATAAGGTTGGATTAGCTACGCATCTTTTCGTTGGAGAAGCCGACCATTGGTGGGATTCAGTTAAACCAAGCCCGAGAGGAGGAACGAGCAAAACCAATAACTTGGGAGGAACTAAAAGAAAAGATAAATGGTCGATACTATCCTAGGGATGTGCAAAGAGCGAAGGAGTTGGAGTTTATTGACTTGAAACAAGGAAGAATGAGTGTTATGGAGTATGGTGCAAAGTTTACGAGCTTAGTCGATTTGGGAGGTATTTGGTGGATACTGAGCAAAGAAGGGTTGACCGGTTTGAGGATGGTCTAGCATTAGACATACGTGAAATAATAGCTGGCCAAACCATTACTACGTATCAAGATATGTATCGTAGAGCAATCCGCATAGAACGAGTCCTGCAGGAATGTAAGGCCGAGGAGGCTGCTAAAGTTAGGAGATCGGGCAAGTGTGAATGTGAATTATGGGAACCGGAGAAACAACCAAAGGAGTGCAGGGCAAAGCCAAGATGGCTATAATGGTGGTGATATGGCCAGAAAGCCATGTGATTACCGTCACAAGGTTCACGGGGAAAGGAATGTTATGTTAAGACTGGAAGATGTTTCAAATGTGGGGAAAAGGGGCATATTGCTAAGCATTGTCCTCGGAGGAACAATGCGCAAGGCACCGAGGCGGTGGGTACCAAGAGGCCACACCAAGGTGAAGGAACAAGCTCGCAACCGCAGAACCGCAGAACCGTATACAACAAGAGCGGTGAAACCCCACGTGCCGGGGCAAAGTTTTCAGCATCATGGAACCGCCACCATAAGATCTCGGGTAATTTAAAGTTTCAAGTTTTGAGGACGAAATTTTTTGTAAGAAGGGGAGAAATGTGAGACCCCGAAATTTCAGCCGTTTGCTTGCTAGTAAATTAAATTATTAAAAGTTAAGTGAAAATTCAAAATTATTAAATTAAGTGAATTAGAATTTTTCCGAGTCGGAATTAGAAACCCGAGAACTAAAACCCGAGCATGGGCCAACTTAAATTGGGCTTATTAAAGTTGGAGTTGGGCCCAACTAAGCTAAAAAAAAAAAAGGAAAGAAATGAGAAATGAAGGATGAGTGGCATTAGAGGAAGAGCTGGCAGATGATTAAAGCAAGGAGGAAGGGGCCCAATTAGAATTAAGCAAGCAAGCCCAATTGTGTGTAATTAGGAGAAGAGGAGAGAGAGGGGAGGCCGAGACATTAGAAGGGAAAGAAGCGAAGTGAGCAGTGGGAAAGGAAAAGAACGGGAAAGCAGAGCAAGGGAAACAAGAGGGGGATCGGGCAAGGCGTAACGAAGACAAGAAAGGGAGAGAGCGCGAGAGCCCGTGGCCCGTGGCCACCTAAACGGCGAGGACGCCGCCGCCGGTGAGCGAAGGGAGAGCGAGAGCTCGGGAGGCCGAGCAGAGTGGAAGAAGAAAGGGGAACGAAAGAACGTGGAAGCGAGAGGAAAGCGAGCGGAGGACAAGAGCCAGCGCCGGACGAGAGAGGAAGAGGAGCACCGCGCGTCCGCACGGCCGGCGAGCGCAAAGAGGGAGCCGGCGAGACCGAACGAACCGGGGCCAGGGGTTTGAGAACCCGAAAACAACAGAAGCGAGAGGGAGATAGCGAGAGTTTGAGCAAGGTGGGAAAAGGGGAACCGAGAGGAAGAAAGGGAAGGAGGAAACAGAAATTGAAACCCAATTTGAAACCCTTCCAAAACCGAATTCTTAGAACCTCTAAGAATTTAAGGTGAGTAGTCTGAATTCATCATCCGAAATAAAATGAATTAAGTGGCTTGAACTCGAAATTGATGCATGAAATGGGAAACCCTAAGCTAATTGAAGAAGCTAGAGGCCTAAATTCACTAAACTAGCAACTTATGAATCAAAGAGCATGTTGTGTGATGTTTATCTAGTTCCGAATCTGTGATGTTTAAATACGATTGAGCATGATTAATGAGAATTGAACGGGATTAGCTTGAACATAATTAGGGAGAGGAATCGGAAGTTAACTTCATGATTCGTGTGTAGATTTTTCAGTGAATAAGCATGCTGTCCCGAAGACTCGGACATTGCTCTATATCTTTCCGAGTCATGCAAAAGGAATCGGGTATAACGATGTCATTCATATAGAGTTTTGATTCCAAGGCATTCTCCGTGTCTTGGAAACTTACTTGAGTTAAATAAGTATCGTCTCTATGCGATTCGGCCTTCACATATCTCTTTAATCGCTTTTCGCTTAGCGCCTCGAAAACCGGTTCTTTATTCCGAGTCCACTCTCTCTCGGATTAATCGCATTTTGAATATACCAAGTATTCCACTGTTTCTCACTCGGAATCCGACTTGTGGCTAGTGGCTATTTACTCTATTGTTTGCATAGTCAGCATTCATAGTTCGTTTCATGCTTAGTCTATATCAAGTTCTTTCTCACTATAGAACGTGTTTCTTTACTTAAGACTAAGTCATATGGAATTCCGAGTATCATGGATATTAGACTCGTAAAATTCCATTTCTTTTCCGACTCGGATAATCAATTGCGTAATTTATAAAAATTATTTTGTTATCTCGTGTCTAACCTTGGACCAAAGTATTTTATACTTTGAGAACCAAAGGTGTTTTACTTTTGTAGTTTATTCAATCGAGGATATCTTTTCAAACTACAAAAGTAGCCGGCTCGTAACGTCAAATCACCAGCAGATATGGCTTTTCACCTTCCTCGCTTTAGTCTCGTAAGATTGTGTCGAAGTCGCTCGCTTCCATATCCGGAAAACTGGAACGCTAAGCCTAACGGTGGTTTCCACCTCATTTTTCAAGACACAACCGATGGTTTTGGGACTTCCAAGAGAGTTAAACCGTTGTCCAACGTTCATATTCAAACGGATACTTTCCGAGTGACTCGTAAAGCTTCTACCAACGGTCACAGAAGACTCTCGGTCAGCAGATGAAGATAACGGCTACTCGCTTGGTTATCTATAAAAAGAATCCACTTCACAAGACTTGGAGGTTGCCGAACATATTGTCTATACACTTACTTGATCAAAGTTATTGTATTTACTCTCAATCTTCAACTTACAACTCCCACTCGTAATTCATTACTTTCGAGTTGTAAGGTCTTGTACTTCGTTACAAACACTTCTTACATTCTTTGTAAGGTCCCTTGACTAAGCCGTAAAGGTTAACTCAGCTTAGTTGTCCCTAGCTGTAAGGGTTATCTCAGCTAGGAAGTACTAGATCGGATAAGGTAACTTCGAGTCTAGGAAAATCAGTATAGAGTTGTCTAAGGGAGCAACTTGCGTTTTGTCAAGTTCACGGTATTTTGTGGACTCAAAATAGTGGATTTGACTTCGTGTCCTGGATTGACACGGGCCGTGGTTTTCCGCCCCAGGAGGGTTTCCACGTAAAATCTCTCGTGTTCTTTTTCGAGTTCATTCTAGACTCGCATGTCCTTAGTGCTCTTGCTTCTTCCGATTCATTGCTTTCGAGTCCAATCTTTTCGACTCGTTATTAGACTCGCATTCTGTCTTTGCCTCTTTTCGCGCAAAAGTGTGTACTTTCGTAAAGAATTTTCTATCACCCTATTCACCCCCTCTAGGGTGACTCGGACTCTCCTTGAGCAAACCTTCAATTGGTATCGAGCCTAGCCTTTCGTAAAGGATCTAACAGTCCAAAGGTTTAAAGATCGGATGGCTCGTAACACCGGAGAGTTCGACGAAGGTAGATCTTCCAACAGGCCACCAAAATTCAAAGGTTCAAATTTCGGTCACTCGGAAGAAGCTTATGGAATGTTTCCTTATGGATCACGATGAAGAAGTATGGGAAATCATACAACAAGGAAACTACATTCCAACAAAGACAGATGAATCTAGAATCCTTCCAAAGACAAAGGCCGAGTTCACGCCAGCAGGCGAGAAGTTCGTAAAGAACTTCAAAGCCATGAACATCCTCATGTGCGCCATAAGCTCGTAAGAATATAATCGAGTCTCCGCTCGTGACTCGCTAAAGAGGTATGGGACACTCGGTCAACAACTACGAAGGTACAAGTCAGGTGAGACAAGCAAAGATCAGCCAAGTATCTTCACAAATATGAGCTTTTCAAAATGGAGCCGAAGAGAACATTACTCGGATGTTCATACGCTTCACCGAGATCACCAACAATCTCAAATCTCTGGGAAAGAAGATCTCCCATGAAGAAATGTGTCGAAAAATTCTCGAAGCCTACCCAAGAGACGATGGGGTCCTAAGGTGACTCGCCATAGAAGAGGCTCGGAACCTCTCACTCTTGAAGCCGACGAGCTCATCGGAAAGCTTCGACTCATGAGATACACCTGGAAGAAGAAGATGCCGAGGGTACTTCCAAAAGGAACATTGCGCTTAAAGCCTCGGAATCCAAAGAAGCAATTCCGAGCTCCTCCGAATCGGAGGATGATCCCATGGCACTCATTGCAAGAGGCTTCAAGAAAATGATGAAGCATAAAAGATGGGACAAAAGACCAAAAGAAGAATTCTACAAGAAAGACAAAAGAGATAGAAAAGGTAAGTTTTCTTCTTCTTCAAAGTTATCTCTGTTTAAGAATTCCGGATGTTTTGAATGTGGCAAAGCAAAGACCACATAGTCAAGGACTGTCCAAAACGAAGACGGGACAGGAAGAAGAAAAAGGCCATGATGGCAACATGGAGCGATGAGGAATCATCTCGAAGACGACGAGGATTCGGATGACTCAAAGTGTCCGATGGCAGCCACCGACTCGTAAGCCGAAAAGAGTCGAATCGCATACGTACTCGGATAATGAGAAAACCGATCCTCAAGAGGTAATAAACTACTTCCTCAAATTCTCCAAAGTTGATTTAGCTAAATACATCTTTACTTTGGAAGAAAAGTCCAATTCGATTCTTCTCATTTCAAGGAACAACTTGAGTCAATCACTTCGAGAGCACTTCTTTAAAAAATGAATTGGAAAAACCGAGACTCACACTCGGAGAACTCAAGACAAGTGCTCAAACTAATGAGACTCGAGTCCGAGTTACTCGTAAAAGAAAATGAGCAACCGAAACGAAGCTCACCGAGTCTCAAGACCTGGTTTTAAAATTTACTCAAGGACAGAAGAACCTTGATATGCTCTTAGGTTCACAATGTGTCTCTTTTAGAAAAGAAGGTCTTGGTTTCAACAAGGAGGAAGAATCTAATTCTTACTCGGAATTGTTCAAAAAGGATTCCGTAATCGTTAAGTTCAAAAAGGCTGAGCATGGTCCCATTCACAAAAATGAAAGGAGGACTAAACCCGCACCTATTTACAAAAGAAAACCATTTTCCTCTCGTTGCAAAAGGAAAGGTTTTTAAAAGGAAAGAGACACGTACTCGCTTCCCGAGAAGAAGAAGACTCGGAATCGACTAAACCCAAAGTCATTCAAATCTGGGTTCCGAAGCACCTTCTTCCTCGTAAAAGGACCACAAGAAGGAATGTTACTAGGTTCGTTAGAGGAAGTGAGAAGGGCTAGATTCTCTCTCGTTTTGCAGGTCTCTCGTAAAAGATCAAAGGGCACTGGTACCTGGACAGTGGATGTTCTCGACATATGTCAGTGACCAAGGACTCTTTCTCGAGCTGGAGTCATATAAAGGAGGAAAGGTGACCTTTGGTGATGACAGCGAAAGGCAAGATAGTGGGCATTGGAAAGATTGGAAATGAAAACAATCTGGTGAGCCCAGTCTACCTTGTCAAAGGACTAAAGTACAACTTACTTAGCATCTCCCAGCTTTGTGACAAAGGACAAGAGGTAAAATTCACTCAATCCAAGTGCTACATCACGGATGAGATCACCAAAGAGGTAAAACTTTCAGGTAAGAGATCGGGTAATACCTACATCATCCCTCTTTCCGACCCAAGTCGAATTTATCTTGTTTGAAAGCATCTCTTCAAGATGATTCTTGGACTTGGCATCGTAGATTAAGTCATATTAGCATGCATACTATCAAAAAGCTTGCATCTCATCATCTAGTTAGAGGATTACCTAACTGTGCGTTTGAGAAGGATAAAGTATGTGAAGCATGCACCGGAGGGAAACAAGTCGATCTTCATTCAAATCTCTCAAGACAGCTTCCACATCCAACGTGCTTGGAATTACCGCATATGGACCTATGTGGCGAAATTCCCGTAAAGAGTCTCGGAGGTAAATCTTACATACTTGTTATCATTGATGATTTTTCAAGATTTACCTGGGTGTGTTTTCTCAAGCATAAGAATGAAGCCTTCAAGGAATTCAAGTAAGCTTTGTAGAAAGATTCAAGTGGAGTCCCGCACTCGGATTCAAAAGATTCGAACTGCACCATGGAAGGGAGTTCGATTACTCGAATTCTCGTAGTTTTGTGACAAGAATGGAATTTCTCACAACTTCTCAAGCACCCGTAACTCCTCAACAGAATGGAGTAGTTGAGAGAAAGAACAGAACCCTTGAAGAAATAGCAAGGACGATGATGATTGAACACAACTTGCCTTACTATTTCTCGGCGCAGGCAAGAAACACAGCCAACTACACTCTCAATCGATGCCTCATCGGACCCATTCTCAAGAAAACACCTTATGAGCTCTACAAAGGGAGGAAGCCAAACATTTCCTATTTCGGACCTTTCGAATGTAAGTGCTTTGTCCACAACAATGGTAAGGATCATCCGACCAAGTTTGATGCTCTGGTCGACGAAGGAATTTTTCTAGGTTACTCTTCTCATAGCAAAGCTTACCGTATCTTCAACAAGAGAACTAACAAAGTGGAAGAAAGTATCCACGTAGTGTTTGATGAGCTTGAACAGGAAAAACCAAGTGAATCTTCATACTCGTAACCGAAGCTCGTAAAGGATGATGACGAAGATGAGCTTACAAAGACTCGTAAGGAGATCACTCGTAACGAGGAAGTTCGTAATGAAATAGCTCAAGAAGTCGCTCGTAGCGAGCAAGTCAATGGAGCCGATCACTCGTAACAAGCTTCGAAGATCAAGCTATTCAGCCCACAAACCTCGGTGAATCAAAGAACCGGTAAAGCATTCAAATTTACTTCCAGTCATCCCCAAGAAAACATAATTTCGATATCAACAGTGGGGTAAGAACTCGTTCTTCTCTTCATAATCTATGTGCATTCACCGCATTCATTTCACTAACTCGAACCCAAAAATGCACTAGAAGCCCTTAATGAACCCGAATGGGTAGAGGCCATGCAAGAAGAGTTGAATCAATTCGAAAGAAACCAAGTCCGGACTCGACCAACCGACCTTCCGACCACCCAGCTATAGGAACCAAATGGGTTTTCAAAAACAAACTGGATGAGGGTGGAATAGTAGTCGAAACAAAGCTAGACTTGTAGCTCAAGGTTACAATCAAGAAGAAGGAATTGATTGTGGGGAAACCTTTGCACCAAGTAGCTAGAATTGAAGCCATTAGAATATCGTTGGCATTTGCATCCCGCATGCATATTAAATTATATCAAATGGATGTTAAGTGTGCCTTTCTCAATGGTTTTATTGAAGAAGAGGTCTATGTCGAGCAGCCTCCCGGTTTTGAAAACTCGAATTTCCAAATCATGTTTTCAAACTTCAAAAGGCTCTCTATGGTCTTAAGCAAGCCCCTAGAGCTTGGTATGAAAGACTCGAGCAGCTTCCTGGTTCAAAATGGTTTTAAAAGAGGTCGATCGACAAGACTTTATTCATAAAGACCAAAGGGAAAGATTTTCTCATTGTTCAAATATATGTTGATGATATTATTTTCGGTGCTACTAATGAATTTCTGTGCCGAGAATTTTCTGAGTTGATGAGTCACGAGTTCCAAATGAGTATGATGGGAGAATTCAACTTCTTCCTTGGGTTGCAAATCAAACAAGACAAAGATGGAATCTTTGTTCATCAATCAAAATACACCAAGGAACTGCCGAAGAAATATAAACTTCAAGATACAAAGCACGCATCTACTCCTATGAGCAAGCAGTCTCTCGTTCTTGAGATGAGAGAGCTGATTAAGGAGCAGAAGGAGCTGGCTGAGCTCCTCGAGAGAGACGGTCCAAGGCGGCTCAGGACCCGGATGACTCGGACACATCCGAGGCGTCTTCGAGCCAAGGCCCGACCTCCTCGGACAGCGAGGAAGCCGAGGAAGTAGAGGAAGAAGCTACGGATGCAGAGGAGGACGCCGAGGAACCCGCGGCCGAAGCAGCCCTTCCGGGCAAAGGGAAGACGAGGTTGTGGCAACCGCTCCCCAATCTCAAATTGCTGTACTCAGCTCGGACAGCGAGTCCGAGTGGGTCGAAGATCTCGCTCCTCCAGCCGAGTCAGCCAGAGCAGCCCCTCCAGCCCTCGAGGTCCCAAGGGAAGAACCCTCGATCCCCTCTCTCCGGTCGCCCCTCGTAGCCGAGCCCTTGAGAACTATTCCGGTTCTCCCTTCGCCGCGCTCAAGCACATCGTCAAGATCGTATCGGCGCCGGCGCACCTCCGCCTCCACTCGAAATTCCCTCCTTCCTAGTTGGAGCCATGCACCGAGTCACAATTCCTCGGTGTCTCCGAATTTCTGCTTCAAAATTTTCTTTTTCTCCGGACAACTTATGTGTTTTACTTGTATTTTTTCCGTTCTTTTTGTTTGTTGTTTTTGCTGAAAGGCAAGGGGGAGAAAATGTAGTCGAAACTGGTTGTCTTGTCTAGGGGAGTTCTTTCAGCCCTTGTAATTTCTTTTAATGAATTGATGCATTTCCTTATTCATTTCGAGTTCTTTCTTTTCGAGTTAATGAGTTAAAGCATACTTTAATTTGCTTTGATATAGTGTATATTGCTCGATCTATTCAATATGCCTTACTTTCTATCAAACTACTCGTAATCAATCTGCTTTCCTCTAACAAAGTTTCTATTTAAGTATGGAATGCCTTTCATCAAAAAGGGGAGATTGAAGACTCGGACATTGCTCTATATCTTTCTCGAGTCATGCAAAAGGAATCGGGTATAACGATGTCATTCATATAGAGTTTTGATTCCAAGGCATTCTCTCGTGTCTTGGAAACTTACTTGAGTTAAATAAGTATCGTCTCTATGCGATTCGGCCTTCACATATCTCTTTAATCGCTTTCGCTAGCGCCTCAAAACCGGTTCTTTATTCCGAGTCCACTCTCACTCGATTAATCGCATTTTGAATATACCGAGATTCCACTGTTTCTCACTCGGAATCCGACTTGTGGCTATTTACTCTATTGTTTGCATAGTCAGCATTCATAGTTCATTTCATGCTTAGTCTATATCAAGTTCTTTCTCACTATAGAACGTGTTTCTTTACTTAAAACTAAGTCATATGGAATTCCGAGTATCATGGATATTAGACTCGTAAAATTCCATTTCTTTTCCGACTCGGATAATCAATTGCGTAATTTATAAAAATTATTTTGTTATCTCGTGTCTAACCTTGGACCAAATATTTTATACTTTGAGAACCAAAGGTGTTTTACTTTTGTAGTTTATTCAATCGAGGATATCTTTTCAAACTACAAAAGTAGCCTGGCTTCGAACGTCAAATCACCAAGCAGATATGGCTTTTCACCTTCCCCGCTTTAGTCTCGTAAGATTGTGTCGAAGTCGCTCCGCTTCCATATCCGGAAAACCTGAACGCTAAGCCTAACGGTGGTTTCCACCTCATTTTTCAAGACACAACCGATGGTTTTAGGACTTCCAAGAGAGTTAAACCGTTGTCCAACGTTGATATTTCAACGGATACTTTCCGAGTGACTCGTAAAGCTTCTACCAACGGTCACAGAAGACTCTCGGTCAGCAGATGAAGATAACGACTACTCGCTTGGTTATCTATAAAAAGAAGCCACTTCACAAGACTTGGAGGTTGCCGACCATATTGTCTATACACTTACTTGATCAAAGTTATTGTATTTACTCTCAATCTTCAACTTACAACTCCCACTCGTAATTCATTACTTTCGAGTTGTAAGGTCTTGTACTTCGTTACAAACACTTCTTACATTCTTTGTAAGGTCCCTTGACTAAGCCGTAAAGGTTAACTCAGCTTAGTTGTCCCTAGCTGTAAGGGTTATCTCAGCTAGGAAGTACTAGATCGGATAAGGTAACTTCGAGTCTAGGAAAATCAGTATAGAGTTGTCTAAGGGAGCAACTTGGGTTCTCATCAAGTTCACGGTATTTTGTTGACTCAAAATAGTGGATTTGACTTCGTGTCTAGATTGACACGGGCCGTGGTTTTCTGCCCCAGGAGGGTTTCCACGTAAAATCTCTCGTGTTCTTTTCCGAGTTCATTCTAGACTCGCATGACCTTAGTGCTCTTGCTTCTTCCGATTCATTGCTTTCGAGTCCAATCTTTTCGACTCGTTATTAGACTCGGATTCTGTCTTTACCTCTTTTCGCGCAAAAGTGTGTACTTTCGTAAAGAATTTTCTATCACCCTATTCACCTCCCCTCTAGGGTGACTCGGACTCTTCTTGAGCAAACCTTCATGTCCGAATTTCGTGAATTCATGTGTAGCCCGAAACTCCTGAAACTTTTACTGCAGCTTTCTGATAATTTATGAGAATTTCCTGTAAAATTTGGTATGCATTGGGTGAGTAGATTGGGAGATATGCAATTTTATGTGAAAATGTCCTGTTTTGAGCAAAATCGGAACTAAATGAGTAACCGAGTTAAGAACCGAGATTTAAGAAGCTTTGTGGCTAGATTAAAAGATATTCATCGATTAAGGAAAGTTATAGAACCATAAACTACTTATACGCGATAATACGCGAGCACGAAAACGATAAGTTCATTGATTCCGCATCCTAGTTGGCATGTTTATGTGAATATGTGTTTATCCCGAATTACATCGATGATAAATGACATAAGCATGCGTATGTGAAATGAATTGATTATACTTAAGTTGGAACTTGCTTATGTGAATTGCTTGTTTTGAAGAAGTTACGCATGAAAGTGTTGAGCATGAGTTATATGAATTAAGTGTATCTTATGTATAAGTAATAAGAAGATAAGGAACATAAAGAACTAAAGAAGGGAGACAGGATTGTGTTATTGATCTAGGACCCCATGAATTAAAGAACCCTTTGAAGCTATGGCCATAGAAGTGTCTCATCAACCCGAAGCCACGAATTGAATTGCTTCCACTAAGAATTGACAAGTATGCGTCCTTCGGGGAAGGGAGGCTGCCTCGAGGCCACGAATTGTTATGCCTCGAGGCCACGAATTGTATGCCTTCGTGAACCGAGCCCACGAATTGTTTTGGCTCCAAGAACTGGGTCTTTAGAGCGAGTGCATAAATCTTCTTTCCATTCGAACTAAGAAAACTTAAAAGAAGTATGATATGAAGAAACGAATGATCGTGCATACCAAGAATCGATGATTTATAAAATGCATGATTGAACTTAAGAAGAAGAATGAAGAAATGAACGAATCCCGATTTCATAAAGAAATGAACACCATAAGAACTAAGACGTGATTTACGTGGCGAATGATTTGCATGATGAATGATTATATGATTTACTTGCGTAGAAAAACGAATGATGCATGTTTAATTGAATTCATGAATAGGTGATGTTATTATGATTCTCAGCAAGTTGGTAAGTTTAGAATCTCGCATGTCTTAAGCTTATTTGATCCGAATCGCATGTTATGAATGAATTGAGAACTTACGTGTGTTTGTTAATGAACTAATGTGCAAAGTGAAACCGGGGTTGGGTTTGGATTATTCACTGGGCTAGTGAGCTCATGACATCACCAATATTTCAGTACGAAGTTAAGACTCCCCGGAGTTGCTTTTGGCTTTTAAAGGAAGCGAACCATCGGATAGGACTTCTCCGGACTTATTTTGTACTTTATGTTTTCATACTTGTAAAGACTGTTGTATGTGAACTTAAGTTTTGATTATGAATGTAAAATCCCTATGTGAATACTCCGAGCGTGTGGCTCGTTGAGTTGTGTTGTGTTTCTCCAAGCGTGTGGCTCGTTGAGTTTAAGATTATGTTTCGTGCAGGGTTAGGGCTTTAAGCCCATGGGTTTAGCCAGCTTACAGAGGAAACTCGCCGAAATTTCCGAGATAAAACCTTTGAAAACCTAGAATTACGCTTCCGCAAATCCAAGAAAGGGTTATTAACCCCAAGTTGAGATCTTAAGCAGCCTTAGGGGTTCCTACCGGGAACCCCGGCATGTAATACTCCTAGGGTGGGTCTAGGGGTGTTACACTTATCTCGTAGTGAAGCTTATAGAATATTGAACAAGAGAACTAACAAAGTAGAAGAAAGTATCCACGTTGTCTTTCACGAGATTGATCATAGCATGACAAGTGAATCCACTTTCTCGGATCTCTAGCTCAATCGAGATGAAGATGATATAGCTGAAGTTGAGCTCAAAATGAATCAAAATAAAGGAACTAAGGCAACTCGGAATGAGCCAAGTCGAATGAGGTAACTTAGAATGAGCCAGCTTCAAGAGCCAGCTCGGATCTGTTGAAGAACAAGCTAATGCTCGAAGTTTAGTAAGAACAACCAACCGAAGATCGGACCACTCAACCAACAAACTTAGTAAATCGGAGGACAGATAGAGCTTTCAAATATGCATCCAATCACCCACATGAGAACATCCTTTCGATATCAATAGTGGAGTAAGAACTCGTTCTTCTTTACAAAATCTATGTGCATTTTTAGCATTCCTTTCATTAATTAAACCTAAAAATGTACTAGAAGCCTACTTGAACCTGAATGGGTAGAGACCATGCAAGAAGAATTAACTCAATTTGAGAGAAACCAAGTTTGGACTCGACCAAACGACCTTCTAACATCCAAGTAATAGGAACCAAATGGGTTTTCAAGAATAAATTGGAGGAGGAAGGGTTGGTAGTAAGAAATAAGGCTAGATTAGTTGCTCATGGATATAACCAAGAAGAGAGAATCGATTGTGGGGAAACCTTTGCACCTATTACTAGGATTGAGCAATCATGATTCTCTTAGTATTTGCATCTAACATAAACATTAAGCTTTATCAAATGGATGTTAAGTGTGCATTTCGCATTGGTTATATTCAAGAAGAAATTTATGTTGAGCAACCTCCTCGATTTGAAAACTCTCAATTTCCAAATCATGTTTTGAAATTGCAAAAAGTTTGTATTATCCGAAACAAGCTCCCGGAGCTTGGTATGAAGGACTAAGTAGTTTCTTGGTTGAAAATGACTTCAAAAGAGGTCTTATGAACAAAACTCTTTTACAAAACCAAGGGGAATGATTTTCTTATCAATCGGATTTATGTTGATGATATTATATTTTCAGCTACTAATGAAACTCTATGCCAAGAGTTTTCTAAGTTAATGAGACAGGAGTTCCAAATAAGCATGATGGGAGAGTTTAATTTTTTCCTTAGATTGCAAAACAAGCAAGAAAAGAATGACATTTATGTTCATCAATCATAATACATTAAGGAGATATTGAAGAAGTAAAAGCTACAAGATGTGAAGCATGCAGCAACACCTATGAGTAGCAAGTATAAAATTGGACATAGATGACAAAGGTAAAGTCGTAGATAAAAAACTCTAGAGAGGTATGATTGTATCTCTACTTTATCTCACATCTAGTAGGCCATATATTATGTTCGAGTGTCTGCCTTTGTGCAAGATTTCAAGCTAACCCTAAGGAATCACTTCTCACTACGATGAAGAGAATTTTTAGATAACTTGTAGGGGCTCAAACACTTGGTCTCTAGTATTCGAAAGACTCGAGATCTGACCCTCACTAGATACTCGGATGGTGACTAAGCTAGATACAAAGTTTATAGAAAGAGCATATCAAGAGCATGCCAATTTCTTGGTCAATCACTCATCTCCTAGCATTCAAATAAGCAAAACTCAATTGCTCTATCAACTGCCGAGGCTCGAGTACATAGTAGCTAGAGCTTGCTATGCTTAGATTCTCTAGATCAAGCAACACTTGAAGGATCTTGGACTATCATTCACATCTACCCTAATCAAGTTTGACAATCAAAGTGCAATCAAACATCACAAGAATCCAGTTCAACACTAAAAACGAAACACTTTGAGGTCACGTATAATTTTCCGAGAGACTGTTATGAGAAAGGTAATATTGAACTTGAGTTATTCATACAAAATTTCAATTAGCTGATATTTTCACCAAACCTCCGAGTGAAGATCGGTTCCGCTTTATTCAGAATCAACTTGGCATGTTAAATGCATGATTATTTGATTTATGGCATGAGTTATTGTGTTTTTGATTGATTGTTATATGCTTTGATCGAATAACAAATGGATTAGTTGAATCGAATCGATCGAGCTATGAGTTATTAATTTATGAGTATGTTCTCCTTATCGAGTCGATTGAGTTTATTAGAATAATAGACATCAATATTCTAGGATCATCTCTAGGTCAATGGAGAATCTCATAAATGTTTTCAAAAATCTCTTTTCTCTATTTGGCACATGAACAAGTATGGAAAATTAGCCATTAGAAGGAAGCGAGCTTCGCAGCTAGCCGTTACAATCTAGAAGACTCAACAGCTTGCTAACCGTTGCTTGGAGAGCCGAGTCGGAAAGGTGTTCGTTCAATGAAAGCGTTTGTTCTATAAATAGCACTCGCTTCATTTACTTTCGTTTACTTTTCTATTTATTGCTCTCACTCTACTCTCTTTGCTCTCATACTCAAACACTCTCATACTCAACTCTCTCTCCTTATTTGTTGTTCATCCGCTCTATTTTCTCTATTTTTCACTCTCTTAATCTTAACCTCTCTCACTCTCTTTTTCACTATGCCTAAAAGAGGTTTAGCGATGAAGGAGGTTCAGCCGGAAAGAAGGCCGAACCAAAACAACTTGCTCTCGGAATTCCAAAGGCAAGGCAAAAGCCCCTGCCTCATATGATCCAAAACTCATGGTGGCTCAAGCACTTTTTCATTGACGACAAGTTGTTTCTCCAAAACTGTGTTTTCTTGGATCAAATCCACATCAAAATAGGTACTTTCAAATACTTGTGTTTCGTGAGTACCTTTACCTAGAACTCGTCATTGAGTTCTATTCTTATATGACAACAAGAGATAACATGATATCTTCTATTGTCTATGGCAAAGTTATTTGTATCAATCTTTCTCTACATCACAAGCTCTTCGATGTGAAGTGTCTTTTTCTCAATTACAATCCTATTCCCTTGAATGAATTCGCTGATGACTTCTTTGATAAATATGTAAAAGAGATCCCTTAGTCTAGAAATAACTTTTTCGTGACTTAGATAACATCTCGAAGCAAGACTTCTCTACTTCATTCGATGCGAACTTTCTTTTCCTACTATCCATCCAAGGAGAACCCTAACAAGTAAAGTGCTTAAGGTTCTCTACGATATTCTTGAAGGGTTTGAGGTTGACCTCTTCCCTTTTATTCTAGAACAGATTGCTTCTATTTCTTCCGACCCAAAGAAGCTTCCTTATCCTTTTGGAGCTCTTCTTTCAATTGTTTTCACTCAATTCGAGGTGGCTCTCCCTTTTGATCCTAACAAATTTTTGGAGCCTACCATTTGTTTCTGCAAATGTTAGCTCATTGGCCTAAGATACTAAGAAATACAAGCTGGTGTCTAGGCTCACACTTCCGAACTTGCTCCTCCTCCTCCTCCTCCTCCTCTTCCTCCTCGGACTCAAAAAAGATTATGAGATTCCACTTCTCGTTGTTGGACCTTCATCTTCTCAGCCTGCCCTTATATTGAACTCCTTCGTAAGGTTGCAATTCAATTTGTCTGCCCTAGCAAAAGAGCTGCAAGCGGCTATGGCAGCCTTCCATGCTTTCATGCCTATTCCGACTCGGCTCTAGAGTAAGGCTCAAACTTAGATTGATTAGAGTCAAGCCTTAATTGCTGAACTCAAGGAGGTGATCAAGATCTAAGCAAATCAGATACGCCACCTCCAGGAAAGAAGATCCAAGGCTCCTAAGGACTCGGAACCCTCTCGAAGAAGTCTAACCTTCATAGTCCTTAAGTTCTTCTCACCCTCCGAAGAAGAAGAAGAAGAAGAAGCAGAAGGAGAAAAAGAAATTGGAGCAGTCCCAATTGAGGGTCAAGCCAAGAAAGAACCTAAGGTGATCTCCTCATATCACACTCGGTCCGCCTCGTAAGAGGCTAGCAATATAGGCCGGCCTAAGGCCCCCTTATCAGCCTCAACGACCTCCAACTGCAGATAGTCGAGGGCTCGAAGAAGAAGAACCAAAGGATAAACTACCTCTGTCTCGCACGAGGATAATTTAGATTTTTGATGTACCACTGCTATTCCCTCCTCGCCCAACTCGCCTTTACTCGTGGCTACGAGCATAGACGTGGACCTCACTTTTCTACCTCTACTAAAACTCCTCCGCCTCCCTCTTGATTTCAAAGTTTTTCCTTTTTTCTCGTCCAACATCTTTGTACTTTATTGTTTATCCCTCCCTATTTTTTTTTTTAGTTTGATGAAATGCATAGGGGAGAGAAAAGATAGAGATGTTTGGTTAAGGGAGAGTTCTTTTTTTTCCAAGTTTTTTTCTTCTTCGTTCAACATCTCTATGTAATGTTTCTCTAACCTTTAATGAACTTTTCTTATTTCTGAGCATACATGAGCTATCTCTCTTATTTACTCGATATATTTTATTACCGCTCATAATTTTGTGACAAGTATGCTTTGTTAACTTCAAGAACGTTACCCCGCTTTGAGTTGTATATGATCTAAGCCGAAATGTTTTATTTATTTTTTTGCTCCGGTCAATATACAATGAAAACATAACCTTCTAAACCGATTAGCTTCTATCTTAAGTATGGAATGTCTTTCATCAAAAAGGGGATATTGAAGACTTAGGTATAACTCTCTATCTCTCTATGGTTTTGATTTTAAGTCATACTAAGCATTTAAGAAGCTCATCTTTAAATGTTCAATTCTGTCTAACCTACTCGGAAACCATCTATTGAGTATAAAGCATTTAACTGTGTTTCGATCCACATAGACACAACTCGGAACAATGGCATGAGTAAATAATTTCACAAAAACTTTGAAGGTTTGCTCGAGGAGAGTCTCGAGTCACCCTAGAGGGGGTGAATAGGGTGATAGAGAATCTTTGTGAAAACTCACAAATTTGCGCAGAAAAGAGACAAAGACAGATTCCGAGTCTATCAACAGGGTCGAAAATATTGGACTCGAAAGCATTGAATCGAAGAAATAAGAGCGAGTAAAGCCGTCCGAGTCTAGAATGAACTCGGAAAGATAACACTTAAGATTTTACGTGGAAATCCTCCTGGGGCAGAAAACCACGGCCCGTGTCATTCCGCACACGAAGTCAAATCCACTATTTTGAGTCCACAAAATACCGTGAACTGATCGAACCCGAGTTGCTCCCTTAGACAACTCTATACAAGTTTTCCTAGACTCGAAGTTCCCTTATCCGATCTAGTACTTCCTAGCTGAGATAACCCTTACAGTTAGGGACAACTAAGCCGAGTTAACCTTTACAGCTTAGTCAAGGGACCTTACAAAGAATGTAAGAAGAGTTTGTAACTAAGCACAAGACCTTACAACTCGTAAAGTAACGAATTACAGAGTGGGAGTTGTAAGTTGAAGATTGAAAGTGAATACAATAACTTTGATCAAGTATGTGTATAAACAATATGTTCGGCAACCTTCAAGTCTTGTGAAGTGACTTCTATTTATAGATAACCAAGCAGAGTAGCCGTTATCTTCATCTGCTGACCGAGAGTCTTCTGTGATCTGTTGATAGAGGCTTTCGAGTGCTCGAAAGTGTCCGTTGAAATATGAACGTTGGACAACGGTTTAACTCTCTTGGAAGTCCCAAAACCATCGGTAGTGTCTTGAAAAATGAGGTGAAAACCACCGTTAAGCTTGGCATTCCAGTTTTCCGGATATGGAAGCGCATGACTTCGACACAATCTTCCGGGACTCGGAGCGAGGAAGGTGAAGAGCCATGTCTCGTCGGTGATTTGATGTTCGAAGCCGGTTACTTTTGTATTTTGAAAAATGTATCCTCGATTGAATAACCTACAAAAGTAAATCAATTTTGGTTCTCAAAGTATAGAATACTTTGGCCCAAGATTAGACGCAGATAATAAAATAATTATAGTAGTTAAGCAACAGATTATCCGAGTCGAAACGAAATGGAATTTTCCGAGTCCAATATCCATGATACTCGGAATTCCATTTGACTTAGTCTAAGCGAAGAATCAAGTTCGATAAAGGATATTAGAGAGGATTAACTTGATATAGACTAAGCATGAAATAAACTAAAAATACCGACTATAACGAAATAGAACAAATAACCACAAGTCGATTCTGAGAAACAATGGAATATTGGTATATTAAAAAATGCGATTAATGTGAGTGAGGATGGACTCGGAATAAAGAACCAGGTTTTCCGAGTCGCTACTGAAAAGCGATAAATATGATAAGTGAAAGATGTATCACTTAGAGAAAATACTATTTTACCCAACTAAGTTTCTAGGACACAGAGAATGTCTTGGAATCAAAACTCTACATGTATGAAATCGTTATACTCGATTCCTTTTTCATAACTCGGAAAAGTATTAAGCAGATGTCTCGAGTCTTCAAACTTCATATTCGAGTACCGACTTAGTGTTCAAACCGAAAATGAATTACAATGTTAATTCTCTTTTCCAAGTCAGTTGTTTGAATGAAATTATTTACTCGGATCAAGTTTAAGCATTCCGATATTCATTCTTATTAACTTGATCGTTTAAAGGACTCGACTAAATATGGAATTTGAACTTAATGAATATTAGACTCAGAAAATTCCATTTATTTAGGATGAAGATAATTAAGTGCTTAATAACTTTGAATTAATTATTATCTTTGCCTATTCTCGGACCAAAGTATTTTTATACTTGAGTGCAACTTTGATTTATTTTCGGAGGTTGATTAAAGTATTTTAATCTTATTTTGAAAAGCAAAAGCAATCGGTTTTTACCCGTTAAACACCAATAGACGTAAAAGCAACATTTCCGGACAAGGCTCAAACACCGTGTCGTGGTTGTTTGTTTCCAAATCTGGTAAACTTAAAATTTTAATCTAACGGTTGTTTCCACCCCGCATTTTAGTCATAACCAGTGGGATGGACCACTTTTCGAGCCAAGGACCACCGCACAACGTTCACATTGTAACGAATCCTTTTTGAGTGACTCGGACTAGCCGTTACAATGGCTATTGAAGCTCACAAGTCCGGAACAAGCCTCAACGGCTACACCGCCTGCTGTGTATAAATAGAAGCTTCTCTACAAGATTTGAAGATTGTTGAACACATTGCAAAACAATTACCCAAAGTGCATACTTACTCAATCTTCAACTTGAAACTCCAATTCTTATGTTTCTACTTTCTAAGTTGTAAAGAGAAAGTCTTGTAATCACTTCGCATTTTTGATTCTCTTCTAAGTTGCGTCACCGAGCTGTAAGGGCTAACTTAGCTCGGTTGTACCTAGTCGTAAAGGTTACCTCGGTTAGGAAGTACTAGATTAGTTAAGGGATTTTCTGAATTTAGGAAAAACTTGTAAGTGAATTGTCTAAGAGAGCAATTTTTTAAAGAGTCAGTCCTTGTATTTTGTGGATTCAAAATAGTGGATTTGACTTGGTGGTTGAATTATCAATGTCCGTGGTTTTCTGCGCTATGAGGGTTTCCACGAATTTATGTGTTTTATTGGTTTTTGAGTTCATTCTAGACTCATAATGAATTTTTAAGCGTTTGTTGGGCATAATTCTTTATTAATTCTTAAAAATTTTGCATCACCCTATTCATTCCCCTCTAGGGTGACTTAATCTCTCCAAGAGCAAACCTTCATGCAAGTTTTGTCACCATCCTAGATATAAGACAAAGAGGTCAAACAAGGTAAGAGAGAAGGAGGTTCCATATGCGAGTATGCATTACTTTCCAATCATTCCCTAACTTGAGAGATTGTTTACTTCATGTAGTTCTACCGAGTATATGAGATGTCACCATGTAAATACTCGAGAAGATGGTGTTTGGTGTCATCCATCGAACGGAAAAGCATGGAAGCATTTTGATAAAACACACTTTGATTTTACATCCGATCCACCTAATGTCAAACTTGGCTTGTATGTGTAGGAACCACGACCAGCCCGGGGCTCCACCGAGCTTCCCCCTCATGTCGGGTCTCTCTTTTTAAGGATTGATTTTGAAGATGGTTTTGGAAAGTCGATTTTGGAATGTGGGAATGAGCCTTTTATTAAGATTTCCGAGTTTTATTAAGTCAAGTTGAAATGAATTAAATCAGATTTGATTGGCGATTTTATTCATCATTTTATTTGAGCAATTATTTTAGAAATCTCGGGATCTTATTTTCTAATTAAGGACTAAATGATATTAAGGTTATGATTTTGTTGTGGGGCTTTGGGACCAGATTGGTGTGAAAACACCAATTTGGACCGAAGCCGCCACCGCCCCTACGGTGTTGGTCATAGCCTACACAAGGGGAAGGCGGGCGCCGGCCAAGGGCCGTTGATGGTGAAACTGGCCTGGACCTCTGCCATATGGGCGGATCAAGATCCTAACGTCATTTTTTCCCGCAACTGAAAAAACACCGAGATTTGAATTTGCGTAGAATAAAGCATAAACAAGGGAGTCGCCAATCAATTTTTAGGGAAGAAAAACAAATAAAAAAAATTGCTCTTCCAATCTTCGTATGAGAAAACTAAGACTAAAAGAGGCTAAAAGACGACTTCATCGGTCTTGAACTAAGAATTGGATTGGGGAGCGAGGGTACGAAACATAGGGACAAACCCTTTTGTTCCGCCCATCCGAAGACGACCATTACTAGTTAGAGTAGTGTATTAATAAAGATGTAAGAAAACAAGCATACAACATGCGAAACGAAATTAAAACAACCAAAACATAACAAGGAAAACGATAAAGAAAGTGTTTTAAGAAAGAAAAACGGGAATCAAAAGATTACATTGGTCGGGAGGAAATTAAAGCGATTACATCTCTTAAACCACAATACGGAAAACGAATAAAATAGAAATAAATATAACCGTTCGAAGGCTGAAATATGGCCCTCGGGTTGTCCCACCTTGCTGATTTGGATCTCCTCGCTAGATCTCTCGATGAATGGTGACACTCCGAAGAATAGGGCTAGTTTTGTGAGTTACTGTCTAGGGTGTGTAAGTGATCGATTGAATGGGTGAAAGATGAATGTTTAGCTCTTTGCACGGATTCAATGGTGAAAGATGAATGTCAAAGGAAAATTCAGTAGAGTAATGGTTAGATGAGAGCATTCAAGTTGCCTTTTAGCAGCGTGATGCTAAGGTAGGAAACCATGTGGGAATGAGAGCCAAGGCGCTCTATTTATAGGAGGGGACCTAGGTCACAAATGACCTAGGGTTTGCCTTCATTCAGTCTGTCCAAACATCTAAAATAAAACTGTGCCATTCCTTAAGGGATAGAACTGGATCGGAAGATGATAAAACCGATTAAAAGGGAGAAGGTGGGCACCGGCCAACCGGATCTCCTAGGGTTTCGTGCCCTAGTTGTCTCTCTAAGGACTCTCCAAGCTCAAAACGCAACATTCCACCATGCTTCTAGAAGGCGGGCGCCGACCACGACGTCGTTTATAGGGAAAGCTTCTAGCCTCGTGTGGGCTATCTTATGAAGCTCAAAACATAGCATTTTGATGCTCCCGATCATGAAATGCAACGCTTTAATGTCGTTTTGGGTCTTCGACTCCTTGTCCGACTTAGACCAAAGTTGAATGCAGTATTCTGTACTTGGAATTTCTCGGCAGAGATCATAGGACTCTATAATCTTTAAAGGCTCGGCCCGACGCTGGGACGGTCCGAAAGAAAAGAGGATTTATGGACCGCCTCAAGGAAAAAGGCTATTTAAGTGGTGCTAGGGGTTCTTTGTGGTTTATCGGCTTATATTGCACCAATCGATGATAGTCCGTAATCCAAATCCACAAACAGGACGAAGGATTATCATCATCGGACCAAAAAAAAAAACACACAGAAATAACCGAGATAAAGGACGACACTTTTTACGTATCTACGATTAGCCCCCATTTTGAGCGAGAGTATAAAGACAAAGGGTCAAAGTGGACAATAAACGATACTTACCTTGATTTCTATAAGGCATTGTGTGATGCTTGGAATTGGTCATAGTCAAACCTTAACTCCAATGGGAGACCTGAACTTGATCGCGGGATGCATGCGTTCGATGTTCGGTAAAAGGATCCTAAACTTAGCTTGATCGGAGCTTGAAGCTTTGCATATTTCGATGCTGAAAGTTCGATCGTCTTTTGATCCGAAGCTCGGCTAAATAATCTGTTGTGCTAGCATATTTGTTAGTGTATAATTGAATTAACAAACGATCGGTGTCTTTACTTGAATAATTCAATCAAAACAGAGTAATAAAACTGTTCCGAAAAGTTGATTGGTGGGCCGGAAGCTCCCACTTGCATGCTTAAGGGACGAAAATCACATTCTCCAAGAGGACAAAGCTACTCGGACTAGGGAAGTGGGTTAGGCTGCAAAATCTATCGCCGATTGGACTCCTCGGTGCCTCATGGCCGGCGCCGGCCAGCCTTTGTCGGTTGTGGCCCCCGGCGTGCCTGTCCAGATTCCTTTGGTTCCCCATTGGACCCTTGTTTTATATGCTTAGATGTCTTGACCGGTTTGCCTATAAAAGGGAGTGCATGGTGTGTTTCATTTTGCACCCAACTCTTTATCTTCCTCTTATTCTCGCTCTTGTATTTCCTTGCTTTACTTCTTCTTGAAAGCCGGTTGGTTCTCAAGAATTCCTTATTTTCGAAAAATGCCTCGAAGAAAGGCTCATCCTACGGGAAAAACTAGAGCTGAGAGTCTAACTCAAGACTCCTTCCTCAAGCGCGAATGGCATCCGCAAAATGAATGGGATCCAAGTGATCTTCTAGTTGAAGCTGAAAGCCATGTTTCTTCACTTGCCATCTCCTCTTCGGTAAGCTAATTGGCTTAAACCTCTTCATTTTCTTATTTAGAGTAAAGTCCTAACCAAAATCTTGTTGGATTTTGTCTTACGTAAAGGCTCAATTCGAAGCAATGGAGCCATTCCAAAGTTTATGGAGACCTGTGATAGGATGCACTTTCCTCTCGAGAACATCATGTATAATGCTCGGGTTTGGACCTTTCTACATCACTTTACGCCATCTCATTGATAGGAGGGAGAAGGATCTTATTAGAGCCACTAGTGAGCGGTTTTGGGATACCACCAAGGCGTTCCACCTCCCTTCGGTGAAATGACAATAACTCCTTTCCATTTCGTTGTTCTATTAGGTTTAGGCTTTTTAGGGAAACCTTTAGCTTATGACCGGAATTTGTATAAAAATCGTGATCATCACCGTCACCTCTTCGGTCCCGTATCCGACAGATTTCCACATAATAATAACTTCAAATATACCATTCTTTGTGAGGCTTTTGACGATGAAGCTTTCTAGCCTCAACATTCTCTTCAACGACAAGTGAGGGTCATGCTTACTCTTCTCTTGAGCATGGTCCTCTTTTCGGATCAGGCTGCCAAGGTTCATGTTCACTATTTGGCGAACCTAGTGAATCTCAATAGAATAAAGGGGGTCAATTGGGGTACTCCCTCATATACTTGCCTCATTAGAGGCCTCGGTGCCGATTGCAGCATACAAGGCTAGAACCGAATTCTACCAGCTACCTTCCTTTAAACGCCTTATGGAAGATCATTGAGGTATGCTCAAATTTTTCTTTCTTCAATATTTACTTCTCATCTTGTGTGGATAAAAAGCATTACATGATTTGTTAAAATGTAGTCATGGCTATACGAATACTTTCTATCTCTCTCTCCGGGCTCAACATATCGGCTCGCGTTCCCGACGTCTATATCATGGGCTAGAATAAATCTTAAGCGAACTAAAATACATGAGATAGGCTTTTTAAGGTCAGCTCTAAACCGCGCTAACTCAGTATGTTACTTCTACTCTCGAAATTTGCTCCAAAATAGGCCTAAACGAGCTTTTCAACACACTTTCAACATTCTGGTCATGCCCACAGCCTGAACCACTACCTGTAGGGCTACCCGTGGTGTAGTCCAATCCCTTATATCTATGATTTTTGTCCATTTTTTTTATTGTTTTTCGTTCTTGCTTGCTTATTTCTTGATAATTCTTGTATGTAGGCTAACTTTTATCCTTGGGCCCAACTCCAATTTCCGAAAATGTCCTTGTGGCCTGAAAATTGAGTAAGAGAAGGATCTTGTTTGAAGGTTCTTTTAGATTTTGTTGGTATCTTGGGGAAAGGGTTACTCCTCAAATTCGAGTTAACACATGCCCTCCATTTGTTCTAGTCAATCCTCCTTCGACCATGTTCTATTTTCGTTCTTTTCTCTCGACCGAGCAAGCGAAGACCATGGTGGGGTATCCGTTTACCTCACTTTCGAATTTACACACCTCCTACGCCTATCATACATCTCGCATCATGAGCCAACTAGTAAGTGCTAAACTCCTCTCTTATAACCTTGAATTTCTTGTATGGAAATTAATTGTCATCTTTCTTTTGCAGCTCACTCCTGCCGATATTCACATCTCAAGTCACAATGTGGATGTTACTATGCCCGGAGACCTCCTCATTTCGTCACAATTCCCGAAATCTCGAAAGAGGAATGTGTTGGCATCCCTTTCCAAGAAATTGGTGAGGGGTAAAAGTTATGTGCTCATTTCCTTTTAGTTACGTGCTAAAAATATCTTCCTCGTTGATAACCTCAAATAAACTTTGCAGATACGACCGGGAACAATCTAGGACCATATCTATTAGATTGCGAGTCAGCTCTTCGTGGAATCCAAAATTTCTTTATCGGTCAATCTTTCTCTACTTCTCGAGTAAGTTCTCAATTAGTGTAGGACTATTCTTTAAACTTTTAGTGATTTGCTAATCACTTACTTGATCTTGTAGAGTCGATGATCGAGAGCCACTCTTTTTGGTAGGCTACCCGGTGCGCCCGAGACATCATCCCAAACTTATGAACAACAAATGCCTTCTAGTAGTAATGCTAGACAAAGCTCGTCATGGCGTTCTTCACGGCGTACTGATCATAGGAATGTGTTTGAGGTAGGACCTAGTGCTTCCGAGCCTAGTACCTCCGATGTGGGAGAAGGTTTCTCCGAAGAGAGC
This sequence comes from Talinum fruticosum, assembly GCA_021018815.1. NCBI lineage: Eukaryota > Viridiplantae > Streptophyta > Magnoliopsida > Caryophyllales > Talinaceae > Talinum > Talinum fruticosum. Next base: position 14,683,802 of record JAITYX010000001.1, on the reverse strand, counting down.
TTGAATATCTTACCCTTGCAAGCCTTTGATCGACACGGGAACCCTCTTTACTTCCCTCGATCTTCTTATAGTGGACCATCACATAAGGCTTCTCAGTCTCGGGACCAAGGAGATGGTTCATACCAAGGTGATGAAGGTGGCCAATTCTCTATGTCTGTCTTGGAGGACTTCGAGAATTATATCTTCGATGATGACTCGATGGCGATGCGTTGATGATTCCATGCTGCTTCCACTACTCGTCGCTTCGAGAATTATATCTTCGATGATGACTCTAATGGCGATGCGTTGATGATTCCATGCTGCTTCCACTACTGCTGATCAATGAACCTCTTATAGGGTGCTTGTTTATATGTTATTTATTTTTTAATGAAGACTCTTATGCAATGAGATGAAAAGCAAGACTCAATTCTAAAAATGCATTCTTTTATTTAATATGATGCACAAAACTTATGAAAAATAATAAAGACAAAAGTTAAAAAAAAGGGCATTAGCCCCCATTAACTCTAAAAGAAAATAATAATAAGAAAAAGAAGAAATCTCAAGTGCATAGTCCAAGTAATGTGCGCTCCATGGGCTGGGACGAGAAACAAAAACAACCAAGGACTCGCTCGGGCTCGCAAGAAAACATGAAATAGACTCGGCCTCGACGTGGGGGTGGCGCCGACCATGTATGAGTCCCACAAGCACTATAGTGCCTTGTTGTTCTAGTCATAATAGGATTTGAAGAACTCTAGAAAAATTCCTACAAATATGATCGCTTGGTGCAACAAGAAATACACACACAAAAGCCTTCACCTAGCCGCAAAATATCCTCATCTTACGACCATACATAAAACCATGGATTTCATGACCGGATAAACCCGGTGGATGTATGAGATGAGTAACATGGATAGGTCGGGGTTAACCAATTATGGGCTAAATGTCCTCTTTAGCATTTGTCGGTGAAAATTTATTGGCCATTCTTAAGGGCTGCTCGTAGCTTACTGGAATCACCATCGCCATGTTTTTAGGTTCGGGGATAAGGAACCGTGTCCCCTGCCCGAAGAGTTTGATGTCATACTAGGCAATTTAGACGAACAAAACCAAGTGTTCCCAAATCCTTAGAAAATCTCCATGAAAAGTACCAATATCTTCTAAAACCGAAAAAGCATCTAGGGTGGATCCTTATTAGTAATTGGGTTAGCTTAACCAATCCGATGAAGCATTACAGACAACGTGTATGCTTACACCGAGTCTATAATTATCCCGAGATGGCGAGCTATAATTACTTGCTTGATAGGGGATTCCTCGCTAGTAGGGGTCACGAGGATTTAGCATCAACGTCTCTAGTAAGTCCGGTGGAACAGCTTAAAGGATTACTGTTTCCTAACGGCACAAATAGTTGCTTGAAACGGTCATTGGCTTAGACCAAGTTGAAGCCAACGCCGAAAAGAATTTCCTTGGTAGCCCCCTGTTATTGCAGGTAAACACTAAAACAAACGAAAGCAAACAACCGTAAACTAGGAGATGGCGCCGGCCGAAGGTGGCAGTCCGGTGCCTACCAAAGGCCGAGGCGCCTTCGGTTTATTCCGAAAAACCTAACTTTCGTTCCTGCTTTGGTCGACACTCGTATTTTTTGTTTATTTCGATTTTGCTCTCGTTGGCCTAAAAAGTTAGACTTTGACTATGCAGGACACTAATTTTTGATTTTGCATCCGTGATATGCAGATCGGCTAATGGAACATCCGAAACTCATTGAAGCTCCTCCTAGGTTGGACACGTACCTAGTAGTTAACCGTCCTACTTCTCGATGGGAAGAATATCTTAAAAATCACAAGCAATGATCCATTATGGTATGTTAAGCATTGGAAGGTATCCCAATTCAAAACGCATACTGCACAAGTATCCATACATTTGTCTATTGGCCCGGAGGAGAGCTTACTACTTTCCAAGCTATGTGGTGCGGCAAATGGGTAGAAAACAAGTGATACCGTTACTAGATTGCATCTAGACCGCTACTTTTCACTTACTCGAGAGGACACGATAGCTCTAGATGGATTGGGTCATGGCTCGAGTACTGGAGAGGTCTTCCGAAACTATTGACTCCTCGTGACCCTATGCCGACACTCGACGAAGTTGTAAACACTACTAGTTCTCCCTATTATCTAAAGTGGATAATAGAAGTCGACCTCGAGCGATGAAAAGCATTAAGACTTAGAGAGCTAAACCCTAAAGAAGCCATTCCTATTGCTGCCCCTCTACAAATTCGTGAAGAAACCCTCGGATGGCTGCACTCGGTCGAAGAGAAACTGAAGCTAAAGAAAATAAAGAAAGGAGAGCCCGATGAATCCAAGAGCTAAAAGAACACACCTAAGATGAGGAAGTCGAGTCTAATGATCCTAAAGGAAAGAAAGTGAAAATAAATTAGGACTTGAATTCTTAGGATTTGAGATAGAATAAAAGGAGGATTAGTTTTTCCTCTTTAGAACAATATTTATTTGTTTTTAATTTTACAAGTAGTATGCTTGCAATTAAATTCCTTTTATTACCTATGTATTTAGGTAAGTAGTAGGCTTAACCTTATTGAATAAAAGTAAGTGTTATGCTATACTTTTGATATTTGTATCGCTCACGTAGAGGTAGAATAATAATAGTAAAAAAACCAATATACATATTGGACCGTCTAGTTAGACTTTCTAGCAAATAAACAAACCAAAGAAAACCAGAGAAAGAAACGAAAAACCTTGGCCAAACCTAGTTGGGCTGGGCTCGACCTACTATCTATGGGTATGGTAGGCGTAGTACTTCTTCAACTCGATCCAGATTAGTATACTAAAAATTTCTTCACCTTCTAAATCAATTAATTTTACTACTCCGCTGGGTAAAATCTAATTAAGTATGAATGGGCGGCCAGTTGGGTTTAAATTTCCTCGTGGATCCCGAATTGGAGCTCGACCTCTCTAAGGACTAAATCCCCAATTTGCAAGTTGCAAGGCTTAACTTTCTTATTGAATGCCCTGGATATACGGGCTTGGTATATTTGGACATTATGCAGGGCGTTGAGGCATCTTTCTTCCAACAACACTAATTCCTCATAACGCGCTTTAGCCCACTTAGCTTTCGAATCGGCTCTCACCAATTATCCTAAACGAAAGAATGGCATTCTCAACCGGAAGGACTGCTTCCATGCCATAGACTAGAGACTAAGGCGCCGCTCCAAGTGGAGGATCTAATGGAGCTTCTATAACCCCACAAAGCGAAAGGTAATTTATCCGGCCAATCCTTGTAAGTAACTCGCCATTTTCTCCACTATTCTTGGGATGTTCTTATTAGCGGCTTCAACTACTCCATTGGTCTAAGGACGATATGGAGAAGATGTGTGATGCTCGGATTTTATACTTATCTAACAAATCCGCTACTTCCTTCTTGAAATGACTACCATGGTCACTTATAAGGTCGTGGGGCACTCCGAACAACGGATAATTTTCTAGGTGATGAATTTGGCTACCTGTTTCGACGTCGTGGTTGCATAAGAAGTCGCTTCTACCCATTTGGTGAAGTAGTCCATTGCTACTAACACAAATTCGTGACCACCTGTTCCTTTAGGAGTCACCTTGCCAATAATGTCTATTCCCCAAATTGAAAACAGCGAAGGTGAGGATTATGTAGTGAGAAATGATGGGGGTTAGTGTTGTAAGATTGCACACACTTGACATTTATGGCACCTTCTAACAAAGTCGTGATAATCCGCTTTCATAGTTGACCAATAATAACCAAGTCTCTAAACCTTCTATGCCAATATTCTACCATTCATGTGAGGTCTGCATTCTCCTCCAAGAATCTCTTCCATGATGCACTTTGCTTCATGTTGATTGACACAAAGTAAGCTTATCCTAAAATTATTTTTCTTGAACAACCTGTCCTTGATTGAGGAAGAATTGCATAGCCAAAATCCCGATGGCTCGTTGGGCTCTAGGTGTGGAGTTCAAAGGATATTCTTGCTTATCCAAATACTGATAAATATGATGATACCAACTGGTATCACTACTACAAGAACCACTTTTAACGACGGGTCTTTAACGATGGTTAAAAGATCAAACCATCATAAAACTAGACCGGTGGCATTTTTGTAAATAGCAAGCGTTGTATAAGGCATATGGCCATAGTTATAATGTGAGAACAGTCTTCATAGATGTTGCTGAAACTTTTAAGGACAATTCCTTGAACATAACCATCGTTAAATGTATCATATGACGACGATTCTTTTGGCGTAACCGTCATCATATGTCTTTCGGTTCAAGTATAAAATGCAATCTGCAGCTTTCTCTCGTCAATGTAACTCCTCCTCGGATCTAGAGTCCATTTTCATCGCTGGTCGACTTGAATTGGTAAGTCTCTTCTCATTCTTGCCGTCTAGATCTCCTCTATATTAATCTTTCCATTTCTTTATAGTTTCCTCTCGTTTCGTTTTATTGTATATTTGCTCAAACTTCTTGCGTTCAAGCCTCTCCTCACCATCTTCATTGTCGGTTCTTAGGTATAAATCTCCATCCTCTCTTATTTTTTGCTTTAAGTTATTCAGAAAATTTATTATAATTAAATGTTGAATGTATTTGTTGTAATTATGTAAATGTTGAGAATGTGGATAATGTTTGAGATTCTTGAAATGTTGAATCTTTGTTGAAATGTTGAATATTGAGAATGTGGGTAACATTTGTTTAGTTTATTAAGTTGAAAATTCGTGAAATGTTTCAGATTTTGACAAATGGGTTAGGAGTTTTGGATTTATTAAGTTGGAATTTCGTTAAATGTTTGAGATTTTGAGAAATGGGTTTAGAAGTTTAGGATTTGTGGTAATTATAGTGAAATATAATAGATAAGGATAGTTGATCAAAAGAGTGCATCCAAATTTGTTTAGGATTTTAGAGAAATAGAAAGATAACTTGGACATAGGGTCATCTCCTAAAACCTTCTCATAAAGATAAATTTGTATCCAAATTTGTTTATTTAGATGAGGTGATGTTGGGATGAACTTATTTATCCAATTATCGAAAATTGGTATCCAAATAAGGTTAGAGTTTAGAGAAATAAAAACATTTATGGTTTAGGGTTTGAGGAAATAGAAAAATTTGTGGTTATATATTTAAGGACATAAAATGTGAAAATGTAAACAATTAGGAAGGTATTTGGATATAAGGATCTCCCCAAATACTTGTCATAAAGATAAATTTGTTATCAAATTTATTTATTTTGATGAGTTGAAGTTGGGGATATCAAAATCTTCAGTTTCCTCTTTGAGTGCAAGTTTGTTGTATTATACATGATCGTAAATTAGAGGCCATGATTTTTTTGAAGCTTGCGTACTTCATAAGACAATAATGAAATTATGAATGAAATGTTGAGGACACCCCTTTAATTTCCTCTAACAACCCAAGATATAATAGGAACCAGAATTCTCTTGTTGTGATTAACAACGAGATCGGTTTTACAAGACAACACATCAAGTGTACTTTGCAACATACGTATGACCTTTTGTTTCCATTTGACTCCTCGACCTTCTACCCTTATTTTTGGATCGGACCATGTTGCAAAGTACACTTCATGTGTTGTCTTGTAAAACCGACCTCGTTGTTAATCACAACAAGAGAATTCCAATTCTGTTATATCTTTGGTTGTTAAAGGAAATTAAGGGGGTGGCCTCAACATTTCATTCATAATTTCATTATTGTCTTATGAATTACGTAAATTTAAAAAAATCATGTCTAGTTTATGATAAATGTATAATACATATAAATTGGAAGTAAAAAGGAAACTATATATATATTATTATGTACGTAAACAATTTTCTTACTCAACGAATAGCGGGAAAGATATATATGTAAAGGCGAAAATATAAATGTAAAAATGTAAAAAATTGGAGAGGTATTTGGATATAGGGATCTCCCCAAATACTTGTCATAAAGATAAATTTTCTATCAAATTTATTTATTTTGATGAGTTGAAGTTGAAAGTGGACTAATTTATCAAATTACCTAAATTTTCGGTTTCCTCTTCGGGTGCAAGTTTGTTGTATTATACATGATCGTAAACCGGAGGCTATGATTTTTGAAGTTTACGTAATCCATAAGACAATAATGAAATATGAATGAAATGTTGAGGCCATCAATTTAGTTTGCTTTAACTACCCAAGTCATAATAGGAACCGAATTCCTTGTTGTGATTAACAATGAAGTTGGGTTTACAAGACAAAACATGGAGTGTACATGCAACATAGGTCGATCGACAAAGAAGGGTAGAAGGATGGAGGAGTCAAATGGAAATAAATGACCTTTTGTTTTCATTTGACTCCTCGATCCTTCCGCCCTTCTTCGTCGATCAGCCTATGTTGTAGGTACACTCCATGTTTTGTCTTATAAACTCAACTTCGTTGTTAATCACAACACGGAATTCCGGTTTTTGTTATGACTTAGGTTTTTAAAGGAAATTAAAGGGGTGGCCTCAACATTTCATTCATAATTTCATTATTGTCTTATGCATTACGTAAAAACTTCAAAAAAATCATGTTAAGTTTATGATAAATGTATAATATATCAAAATTGGAATAAAAGGAAACTATATATATATATATATATATAATATTTATTAATAATATATATGTAAACTATTACCTCACACAACGAATAGACGAAAATAGTTGTATATATACATATATATTTAGGGTTTAAATGATGAAAACGGTGTTTTATTAATAATATACACGTAAACAAAATGAAAATATATTTGGATATAGGGATCTCCCCAAATACTTGTCATAAAAATAAATTTCTTATCAAATTTATTTATTTTGATGAGTTGAAGTTGGAGGTGGACTAATTTATCCAATTAGCAAATTCTTTTTAACAATGAGGTCGGATTTACTAGGCAAGTATAGAATCTATGTGCAGGTGTGGGTCGATACATGAAAAGAAAAAGGGGTAAAGGATTCATCGGAGGAAAAGGTGATAAACAATAGGCCCTATTATTTATCACCTTTGTCTTCGATGAATACTTTATCCCTTTTTCCTTTCTTTGTGTACCGACCCACACCGCCCAAGAGTTCAAGAGTTTGGATACATGGTGGCACGTAGTCCGAAATTTGGTCCCCTATGGGTTGCACGGATAAGGATACCAATTAGAATTCCTGTGTCTCTCAGTGAACCAAAAGGTTTAGCCTAAGATGGTGTGCTATGAGGGAGGATGTACCATTTCCTTGCCAAATCAAGTCTGGTTGGGCCCGCCGAGGAATCAGTGGGAGCCTCTCTCCGTAAAGGGTTAAATAGCGGGTATAATAAAGTTTTCCTAGTGGGCCAAAACAATATTTAAACTAATTCAAAGGTTGCTAAATGCAGGATGTCTAATGCAAGCATATTCTTAAAAACACACTACTCAAATTTTCAAGTTTCGCCCTCTTAATAAAAAGGTTATCCCCAGTGGAGTCGCCACTATAGGAACCACTGGTCGGCCCAGGGGCCTCGTCGAGCTTCCCCACTCATGTCGGGCTCTCTTTTTTAAGGATTGATTTTGAAGATGGTTTTAGAAAGTCAATTTTGGAATGTAGGGATGAACCTTTTATTAAGAGTTTTGAATTTTATTAAATCATGTTGAAATGAATTAAATCGCATTTAATTGGCGATTTTATTAATCATTTTATTTTAGCAATTATATTAGAAATCTCAGTGGTCTTATTTTCTACTTAAGGACTAAACGATATTAGGGTTATGATTCTGCTGTGAAGCTTTAGGTCCAAATTGGTGCAAAACACCAATTTGGACCGAAACCAGCCTCGAGCTCTACCTTATGGCCGATTCGGATCCTAACATTATTTTTTTCCTACAACCGTAAAAACACCAAGATGCGAATTTGAGTAGAATAAAACATAAAACAAGGGAGTCACCAGTTAGTTTTTAGGGAAGAAAAACTAAAAAAAAAAATTTGCTCTTATCAATATTAGTATGAGAAAACTAAGACCGAAACAGGCCAAAAGATGACTCCATCGGTCTTGAACTAAGAATCGGATTCGGGGCGAGGGTACAAAATATAGGGACAAATCCTTTCGTTCCGCCCGTCTAAACAAGACCATTACTAGTTCGAGTAGTGCATTAATAAAGATGTAAGAAAGAAAGCATACAACATGCGAAACGAAATTAAAGCAACCAAAACATAACAAGGACAACAAGAAACAAAAGCGATAAAAGAAAAAAACAGGAATTAAAATATTACATCGATCGGGAGGAAATTAAAGTGATTACATCTCTTAAACCGCAATACGTAAAACGAACAAAACAAAAATAAATATAACCATTTGAAGGCTGAAATATGGCCCTTATGTTGTCCCATCTTCTTGATCCGAATCCGCTTGTCGATCTCTCGATACAATGGTGACCATCCGAACAAAAGCGCTAGTTTTGTGAAATGTGTCTAGGGTATGGTAGTGATTAGTTGAATGGGTGCCTAGAGATCAGAATAATTGAATATTCTTTAGCTCTTTACACGGATTCAATGGTGAAAGACGAATGTTTATGGAAAACTCAGTAGAGTAATGTTTAGATGCGAGCATTCAAGTTGGCTTCCAGCAGCGTGATGCTAAGGCCGAAGTCGTGTGGGAATAAGAGCCAAGGCTCTGTATTTATAGGAGAGGACCTAGGTCAGAAATAACCTAGGGTTTGCCTCCATTCAATCATCCAAACTAAAACCGGGCCATTCCTTAAGAGATAGAACTGGATAAGAAGATGATAAAACCGGATAAAACCAGGTTAAAGCACAAAACGCAACGTTCGACCATGCTTCTAGAAGGCAGGCATCGGCCACGATGTCGTTTAGAGGGGAAAGCTTCTAGCCTCATGTGGGGCGTCTTGTAAGCTCAAAATGCAGCACTTTTATGCTCCCGATCATAAAATGCAACGCTTTAACGTCGTCTTCGGGTCTTCATCTCCTTGTCTGACTTGGACAAAAGTAGAATGCAATATTCTATACTTGGAATCTCTCGGGACATATGATGGGACTCCACAATCTCTAAATGCTCAACCCGGCTCTTGGACGGTCCAAATAAAAAGAGGATTTGTGGACCAACTCAAGGCAAAAGGCTATTTAAGTAGTGATAGGGGTTCTTTGTGGTTTAATGACTTATATTGCACCGATCAATCATAATCTGGAATCAAAATCCACAAACAGGACTCGGGATTATCATCATCGGGCCAATAAAACAAAACACGTAAATAACGAGATAAAGGACAACACTTTTTAGGTGTCTACAAGTATGCTAATGGCTTCACTCCGTTTTCTTTATCTTCTCAAACTTATTCATGTTGGCCACTCATTTTCACTCTTATAATCTTCCTCCCTAAATGTGCATGAGTACTCCTTATATGTTTTTAACATGCATCATTCCCGGACCCAATAATCCTAAGTCTAAGATAGATGTGTATATACAGCACGTTGATAGATGAGCTGAAAGAACTTTGGGATAGTGTCTTAACTTATGACATCTCTTGAAAAGAAAACTTTTGAATGAAGGTGTCATTCATGTGGAATAATAATGACTTTCCTGCATATGACATGCTCTCGGGATGGAGCACTCATAGCATATTAGCTTGTCCAATTTGTATGCATCAAATGAAGTCATTTCGATTGAAGAATGTGGGAAAAGGTAATAAGGTTTGACTGTCTTCGTCGGCTTTTTCCCTTAGATGATCCATGTTTTTTAAAAACAAATAATCTTTTCTAAAAACAAAGTGGAAGGTGATCAACCTTCTATGAGGTTTAATGGCGTCCAAATAGAACATGTTTTGTCCAACCTTCCTAAGGTGATTGAAATGTCATCTTTTAAGATTTTTGGTTTTGGAGACACTCATAATTGGACCAAAAAGAGAATATTCTAGGAGTTTCCATATTAGATGTGAAATTTGTTATGCCACAATCTAGATGTTATGCACATAGAAAATATTTTCTTTGATAATGTGCTTAACACCATTATGGACATAAAGCGTAAGACTAAAGATGATGCAAAGGTCAGATTGGACGTGGAGGCACTATGTAATCGAAAGGAATAACACCTTCAATGCTTGCCGAATGGTAAAGTTTCGAAGCTAGAAGCCAAGTTTAGTTTGAATGCATAATAGAGAAGAGAGGTATGTGAATAGGATTCAAGGTCTAGGATGTCGACTGGTTACTCATCATTTATGGCTAATTGTGTCGATGTAGATGGAGAATAGTTGTCTAATTTCAGGAGTCATGACTGCCATGCATTTATAGAGAGTTTACTTCCTATCGTATTTGATGCATTTTCGGAACAAGTTTGGAATCCCCTTACAGAGATAAGCCAATTTTTTAAGGCCTTGTGCTCAAAAGTGTTGGATACGGATAAGTTACTATAAATTGATGCAAATGTGCCTCGCTATTTTTCGCAAACTAAAGAGACTCTTCCCGCTGAGTTTTCTTCAATTATATGGAACATTTGCCTGTCCATTTAACATATGAAGAAATATTAGGAGGGCCAATGCAATATCATTGAATGTATGCTTAGAGAGGTAATGTTGATCATCATTTGATACATTGATTTACTAATGACTCATTGTAGTCAAGAATTTGTTGCTTCGGTGGAAAGCTTCTTGTTAAATTAAAGAAGATGGATAAAATAAAGCTCGACGTGCACAACCTATTTGTCAAGCATACTTAGGTCCGGAAACATCTCATTTTGTTGTATACTACTTTGGATCCTCGCATTCCTTCAGTGAGAACTCGATCTAGACGGAATGAGTTTGAAGTGGAAAATGAACCATTCACCCAAACTCTCCTTTTCACTTACAAGGTTGTCTAGGGGTAAGGTAGAAAAAGGTATCTCATCCAAGCAAGAGGGTAAAGTTGTTCACTTACACGTGCTATTGAATTGTAGTAAAGTTCAACCCTACTTGGAGTGAGTATCATGAGAATCACAATGAATCTATTTAAAATGAATGAAATAAATTAATGACATTATTTTTTGCAGCTTGTTTAAGCAAAAAAAAAAAAAAAAAAAAAAACAGTGCAAAATGAATATCTTCGTGATGAAGATATGGACATCATGATTGAATCGGAGTTTTCCTTAAGGCTCGGACATAATGTACGTATAGTATGTGTTAGATATTGGTTAGTCGCGAGTAATTATGACACTCCTTATCTAATAACATTTTGATGAAATAGGTGCACAAATATCAACTAGTGGATGCGGGTTGGCACAAGTATCATTGTCAAATAGCATTGGGTCAACTCAATCTCATCGAATTTGGTCTATCTACTATGTCAATGGGTATAAATTTCACATAAAAAATAGGAGTGATGGAATGAAAAATTTTAATAGTGGAGTATGTGTTGTTGGGACTTGGAAAGGCGACATTGTAGATGATTATTATGGTATTATTAAGGATGTGGTTGAGTTGGAATATATAGGGAACCAACTAAGAAATGTGTGTTGTTGAATTGTGATTGGTTTGATCTAATTATAAATCACGGAATGAGTGTGCGTAGAGAGTTTAGATTTGTTGACCTTCATCATAGTCCAAGGTATGCAAAGTATCACCCCTTCATATTAGTACAAACGACAACACAAGTCTTTTATTTGTCTTATCCAATGAAGACAAGGGATAATGTAGATTGGTAGGTTGCAATAAAAACTAAACTAATAGCTAGGGTGGATAACTCTTACACGTTACCTTCTTGCCGCAGACACCAAAAACGTGTCAGCCTTATCTCTTTCATTTATGTTATTTATTTTGTTGGCCCAACGATGAAATCTCATTCCCGTTTATGAACTCGGATCATGGTCGCAATTTGATTCACGTGAAGGTAGCCAGTAAACCACAAAAACCCCTTAGCACCACAAAAATAAGTTTTTTTCCTTGAGCCAACCCATAAATCTGTTTTCTTTTGCCCGAACCAAGCTAAATTCGGGCTCCCAACTAGGAAACCCATACCGGCGTTGCATTTTATTCAAGATTGGGCATCAAATGCAACATTTTAGTTCCAACATTCAAGCGTGACACTGAACTCAAGCGTCCGTATGATGTTGTAAAGACCGGAACTGCGTTTTGAGGCTTAAATTGCCATGACACCGCGTATAGTCCTCAAGCAACCAGCCAAGGCAAAGAACGTGAGGTGATCATATGACACCATTTGGAGATCGACGCTGTGTTTCTCGCCTTCCCTTATGGGATTCTCTAGTCCAACGGGATTTTATTTGGTTCACCTCGTGATCCTCACCGAGAACCGGGCCCAACTCGGCTGCTTCCGACTAGCTGAGTTGGTTTTTTAGTTTATTTTTGTGACCTCATTTTTCTTCATAAATAGAGGGCTTATCCCCTCTTTTTTGCAGCTAAATTTTTAAACTCTTGCTAATAAATATTCAGGTACTAAACCTCCCTATGGTAAAAATATTCTCCTTACTTTTTCCCAATCTCTTCTCTCTCCTTTTATCCATACTCGTCGCACCTTTCTTCCATTCTTAAGCTACAAAAAATAGCCTACTTTTGTCCTCCTTTTGAGCTCGCTATCCTTCCGTCACGCTGCTGGATTCGGCTCGTGATCCAAGATCGCAGTGGGACAACCTCGAAGGCACCAAATCCGCTTTCAACTCTCCCTATGGTTTTTAATTTATTTATGTTATTTAATGCTTTCTGTATTGTGGATCAAAAGATATAATCACATTTAAATCCTCATCGCCCGCTCCAATTGTTTTAGTGTCTTTTCACTTTCTTTTTAGTCTCTTTACTGTTTTTCTCTTTATCGCTTTCCTATTTGCTAATTTACTACTTTCTTAGCATGTTTTTTCTGGTTTCATTTCAGTACTTCACATGTTGTATTCTTGATTGATAAACACATTTTTTTACTCACAATTTAAACAAGTAAAGGTCGTTCGTTGATGGGCGAAGTGGAGATCATATCTCTTCATTTTATACCTTCTCCCCCGAACACCGGATTCTCGCTTTAGACAGATGGAGTCTCTTTTGAAAACCTCTGTTAAGCTTTGTTATTCCATACTAAGTTTGGAAGAGTATTTCTTTATTTTTGTGAGTTTTTATTTTCTAAAACCGATTGGCGACTCTTTTATTTTTGCATTTATTTCTCCTAATTACTTCTTGGCATTTCTAGTTTAGAATAGGAAAATCCAGCTTATTTTTTGACAACCGCGGCTATAGGACCAAGACTCGATTTCTAATCTTGGCCCTATAGCCATCGTTTGTTATCGGCTAGTGTTACCTCTCACCAACACTAGCCGATATCCGGGCATGGCTATCGGTCCAAACCGGTTTATCTCATCTTTTGGCTCGGGAGCCTCGCTGTAGAAACTATTTTTTTTATATTTTTCTATTTACCTAACCCCGAAATAATATCTCGAGATTTCTTTTAATTTAATTTCTAAAATAAATTATTAATAAAAATGGCCAACCACTATTTCACTCAAACAATTATAAAATCTAATTCTGAAAATAAACAATCTTAATAAGAGGCACACATCCACTTTTAAAAAGGAGCACTAACGCTTTGTGGGGAAACTCGGTCCGAGTACCGGCGCCCACTTCCCTACGGGGGCAGGTGCGCAGCGACCACTAGTTCCTACATTTGCTAATCAAGAGGAGATGATGCCTAATGTTAAATGTTGCACATGATGATGTACCTCTTGGAAACATGAGAGATGGGATGGAGATATTGATGAGATGGATTTAGATGTTCTTGTGACAAATGAGGAAGCAAATATAGAACGTAGGATGAAGGGTGTTGAAGAGAAAGACGAAGAGTAAGACAAAGAGGGAAAAGAACAAGAGGAGGAGGCAATAGATGAAGAGGACATAGATAGCAAAGAAGAAGAGGCGGACGACATTAGTTTCAAGTGATGATGATGATGATGATGATACCGATGATGATTCCTAGGAAAACACTTATTTTAGCACTTTTATTTATATTTTTTGTATGAGCAACAGATGATGAAAGTCTTTTTATTTGCACTTATAATCTCTTTATTGTGTAATGCTAGAAGTTCAACTTTTTGCAGCTTATCTCGTTAATTTTATTTTTGTGGTTTAGTTGCAATTTTTGGCTATATTTTTAACTTATTAGGTTATAAAATTATGTTTGTTTATTAATTATCTCGTTATCTTTTCAGGAGATTACAGGTCCTCGACGTGGAAGATCTACTATAAGAGGGGCTTTGCACCTGCATAGGCACACTTTGACTTCGAAAACATTCCCGTTATAGTCCTTGACCCCCCCAAATTCCACCAAGCTTTGGTTACACCACGTATCTTTATCAAACAAGCATGTTTCCTCATATTCAATATCAATTGAAGAAAGTGATACTCCAATGAATAATTCCACATCCCAAGTTCATATCCTTCCTCAAAAACCACCTTTACTTAACCAACCCCAAGTTTCAATCCTTCCTCAAAAACCACCTTTGTAAACCCACAAACCGAGTCTAGCTCAAGTTAGGTCATTTCTCGAGGATCAAGCACTTCGAGTGGCATTGGTATAGCCGAGAGGATGATGAGTAAGCGTTATACTTTTTAATAATTTAATTATATTATTTTGATCATTTATTAATTAAATGTTCTCAAATGGTTTTTATCCAAATCCTACCGAGGTTACACATAGCATTATAAATATATTTGAAAGCAAATTTAATGTGGTTTGCTGAAATTGAGGTATGACCTACAACAATATCTTTATGATCAATTTGGTGGTAACTATCAATGTTAAAATTGAAAATTTTTATTGAATAATTTTGCTTGTTTTATAGAAATGATATTGATAGCATTGTCCGCATAACAATGCCATTAGAAAGAATCTTAAGAAAAAAGGGTCGTTAGATTGAAAGATATAATATTTGATGCACGTGAAAGGAGCACAAAGCCACAATTGTTGAGTGTAAAGGTTTGGAAAGGGCTTTGCGAATATTGGGACACCCTTGAATTTAAAGTGAGAGCGAAGAGAAATAAAAGAAATCGTGCATTTGATTGCGGTGGTCTTGGTTCATCCCTTCATATAGGTGGCTCTATCCCTGTCATGGAGGCATGGAGGCATTTGGTTATATATTATATATGCCTTTTCTTTTTGTAAACGTTTGATTATATGTTATACATGCTTTTTCTTTTTGATTATTTACAACGTTATCTTATCTTTTGAATTTCAATTGTTTTTTTCACTCCTTTATATTTTTGTCGGCGAAAATCATTGGATGAGAGTCAATCGTAGATGAGTTCTTCCTTTACTCATATACAAAAAGGCTCCAGGCGTTACATTTAGTGATAAATTCATCGACAAATGATCCGAAGAAGCATATGTAACTACTTATGTATAAAACTGTTTTGTTGTTGATTTTGAGGGCAATTCTTTTGTTGGTTAAGATAAGCTTGATTGGTTTGTTGGTTGAGATAATTTTCATTGGTTTGTTGGTTGAAATGAGCCAACCATATTTAAAACTCGTTGGATTTTCCTTGGTGTTACTACGAATTACAAATTATCGGTGTTGTAGTTATGAGCACAATTTGCTAGTGTAGGGTAAGTCGAAACTTAAAACTCGGGTAGGTCACATTCCCTTTTCTTTGAATGCCTTTTGGCTTCAGCATCTTATGGTGTCCGTGGTCTACCTGTTTCTATGCCAAAATATTGGTGCACTTTTCCTTTGCGTGGCTGGGCTCTTTTGAAAGAACATGCAATCGTGAATGCTTATGGATATTCTTTGTAATTTTACCATGTTTGTGCAATTGTGTATTAGAATGTTCATGTTTAGACCAGAGTCAGTCTCTAAAAGGTTATTGGTAAAATTAATTGCATGAATATCTTCAATAACATATACTAACAATAGTTATCTAATTATGTTACTTGTAAGAGAATTTCAAAAAAGAACGAGGACTTGAAATTATCCGAAACATCATGTTTAAATGATATTGGATTAAATCTTCAAGGAATTGAAAGTGGCAAAACTAGAGAACAACCCAAATAAGCAATAAATAAGATGAAACTATGGACAAAATTTATTGGCTTTACAAAGAAAGGCAAGATATATGGATTTGGACTTCAAGCATCTACTTTTAAAAAGTCCTCTTCCTATAGTAAAAAATCTACCGGAAACATCTCAACAAAAAGTGTTTGTGTGGTAGACACTCCAAAGTTTCAAGCTGCTGGTGCTGAAGTTACACCCAAGTTGGAGCTTGTCTAAAAGGCAAATGAGGACAAGGAACGGAAGATAGAGTGATTGAAGAAAAATACAAGAGATTGAAGTAAAAGGTAGACATTCTCTTTGAAAATTTCAACATGGCTCCATTTGAAGGTAGTGAATCCGAGAATGATGATGAGGACTAATAATTTTACATGTTCTTGTTTATCGTATGTACTTTCTTTAGACATGAATATGTTGCACTTATTTATTCAAGAAGATTGTATTATGCTTTTATTTATGGACTTTATTTATGTATGAATTAAAACTATATTGTATTTTGGGTATGTGATTTTATATGTGTTGTTTTGTTTTACACTAAATTATTGTTAAATTAGGTTAAACAGGTGTAACTTCTAATTTTATTTTATTTTACTAAAACAAAAAAAATTTAAACAACAAAATTTAAATTACATACTGTTTTCAAAATGGTGGGAAATTCAAGTCAAATTATTTTCTATAATTTCCAACCAAAAAAAAACGATTGGTAAATTACCAACCATTACAAGAAAACGGTTGGAAAAATTACCAACCACTTCAAGAAATTGATAAATATGCAGATGGTATGGTTGGCAAAACGGTCGAAAATATTTTCAACTATTTCAAATGGTTGTAAAATCAGTTGAAATTCCAACCATAATATTACAGTCGAATTCCAATAATTAATTAAGGTTGGTAAAGCAATCGATAATTACCTACCATTTTATGTAATTTGGTTGGTACAAATTTCCGATCAATGTTTTTCCCACCAATAAAAACGTTTGTGTAGGAATCACGAACCATCCCCACCATAAGGGAACCGGTTGGACCGAATTTTATTAAGATTATTTTGAAAGTCGACTTTTGAAAAGTTGATTTGGAAAGTGAGGTGCGCCTCTTATCAAGATTATTTATTTTGAGAACCCGATTTTAAACAATTATAGTGAAAGGGTGATTAGCGATTTTTATTAATCATTTTTATTTTAGAAATTGATTTTAGAGAAATCCTGCGATGTTATTTCAAGGTTAGGAAAAGATTAAAAAAATTAGATCACATTTTCCTGCAAAACTCTCGAGCCAAACAAATAAACCTCGGCTGGGTTAAGAGCTAAGCACGACCTCTAGCCGGCTCGGCGATAGCGCAGCACCGATCCGGCACCGACTATAGGGTTAAGACCGAGAAATCGGTCTCGGCCATATAGCTTAGGCTGTCAAAATGAAACCCAAATTTAGTTATTTTGAACTCGAAATACACGTGGTTGGGCTGAGAGCCGAGCACGACCTCTAGCCGGCTCTAGCATCAGCCAACACAAACCGAAGTCACGGCCGGCTATAGGGCTAAGACCGAGAAATCGGTCTCGGCCATATAGCTTAGGCTGTCAAAATGAAACCCAAATCTAGTTATTTTTAACTTGAAATACTATAAAGTAGATAGAGAGAAATGAAACGAGAAAAAAAAGAGTCGCCACTCAATTTTAGGAAATAAAAACTAAAAAAATAAAGAAATTACTCTCCCATTTGAGTATAGAGAAAACAAAGCTTGAAAGAAGTTTTATAAAGAGACTTAGGTCTTAAACCAAGAACCCCGTGTTCGGGGTGAAGGTACAAAATGAAGAGATTAGCCCTTCATTCCGCCCGTCAACAGACGACCTTAACTACTTCGAATTGTGAGTTAAAAATGTGTTTAGATAATCAAGCACACAACATGTGGAGTACGTAAATTAAGTCAAACAAGGCATGCTACGAACACTCGTAAATAAAAAACTAAGAAAGCAATAAAGGAAAGTGGTAAAGGAAAGCGAGAAAGGAAAGTGAGAAATTAAAAGTTACAGTGGGCATGGAGGAATTAAAAGCGATTACATTTTGATCCAAACTACAAACAGCGGTAAAAAGGATAAATAAATGAATCGTAAAAGACAATCAAAGTTGATCCGATGCCCTCGGGTTGTCACTCCTGTTGAGCTTGGATCACGATATGATTTCGACAAGTATAACGACATAGTAGTGAGCTAAAAGAAGGCTATTTTGTGAATAATTTATGGCGAGGTAGTGTGTAACGATATGGTGAAAATAGAGGGATTAGGAAATGGAAGAGAGAAATTTCGAGTGTCTCAAGTTGATGTAGTAACTAGCTCAAAATTTATCAACGTATATCCTAGGAATCAACCATTGCCAAAATAAGGGGTTAGGTCTTCTACTTATAGAAGCCAATTAGGGTATAAAATCAACCCGAAAATGCTTTCATCCGTCGAAAATCGATTAAACCGGGCCCGGATTTGCCGGTGTGGATAAAGGGGATGAATCGGATAAAATCTTCTCAACCGGGAATCTCGTTCGGATTCTACTTGGTTTCCATGCCTCAGTTGGGCGATCAAAATAGGCTTACGGGTCTCGATTTGACAATAGAGCACAATGCATCGTTTAGGTGATTGGATCCATGGAATGTCTCGTCGGTCAAAACGGTGTCGTACGAACGTCTCAAGTTCTATGCCTCGGTCTAGATACCTAAAAAGTGTCATATCTTATCTTATTTAATTATGTATTTTATTTTGCTGGTCGGATGATGAAATCTCGAGTCTTGTTTGAAGATTTAGATCATGGACGGTGCGACGAAAGCCAGTAAACCTCAAAGAACCCCAAGCACAAAATAAATAGCCTTTTGCCTTAGATCGATCCAAAAATACACTTTTCCTTCGGACAATCCAAGACCGGGCCAAGCCTCAAGAGACGACGATCCAAGAACATTCAATTATTCTGATCTCTGCTCATTCGTTCAACTTATGCTTCCTCTCCCTACAAACTCACCTTTTTAAGATTCATAAAAAACAAGCCCTTTCCTTGGATCCCTCACCGTCGCATCAAGAGATCCAATGTAGAGATCGAGATCGGTAGGTGGGACATCTTGAGAGCGACCATTCTGCCTTCGAACGGTTATTTAATTTATATTTTTTATTGCTTTACGTATTGTGGATCAAATAGATGTAATCAAACTTTTAATTCTTCACCGCCCGATGTAATCTTTTAGTTTTTCGCTTTTCTTTTCCTTTTCACTTTATTGTTTTCTTTACTTCTTTCTTTATCGATTTCCTTTAATTATGTTTGGTTGCTTTTATTTTTCGTTTAGCATGTTGAGTGCTTGAGTTTAGCATGTTCTATTAGTGTACTACTTAGATTAGTAATTGCCATCTTTGGACGGGTGGAATGGAAGGGCTTTCCCTATGTTTCGTACCGTCGCCCTTGAATTTGATTCTCGATTCTAAGATTGATGGAGTCACTTTTAGCCTTTTTTGGTCTTAGTTTTCCCATACTAAGATCGGAAGAATAATTTTTTATTTATGTTTTTGTTAGTTTTCTCTTTTAAAAACTAATTAGCGACTCCCCTTTTGCTTTATTTACGTTACAAATGCATCTCAGCTTATTTTTGGATTTTAGGGTTAATAAAAGAGATTTGGATATGCCAACCCAGCTAGAGGCCGAGGCTGACTATTTTAATCAAGGTCCGTGGTTGGTGCCGATGACCGCCTAAGTCCATGCTGTCACCTGTACTCGGGTGGTCGGTGGTCGAAGCTTGGGTCCGGATCATTGTTTTCACACCGACCTGGATCTAAAGCGTCACAACGAACCCTAATTTCTAACTTTTTCTATTCTTCAATTAAGAAATAAAATCCCGGGAATTCTGAAAATAATTACTAAAATAAAATAATTAATAAAACTACCAATCAAATCTAATTTGACTATTTAACTTGGTTTGATAAAATTCGAACTCTCTATATGAAATCAATCCCTACATTTCAAAAGTCATTTCCAAAACCCTAAAATCTTTCTTTAAAACTTTCAAAAACCTATGCCAATCATATGTGGGAAGCTCGGCCCGGTAGGATCCGGTCCGATACAGGCCGTGGTCCCTACATTGGCGACTCCCTTGGGGATTGATTTTTTATTAAGAGGGAGAAACTTGAAAATTTGAGTAGTATATTTTTAAAATGTGTTTACATTAGCATCCCGCATTTAGCGACCTTTGAACATAATTTATTACTTGTTTTGGAACCCAAGAAAAATTTATTTTACTCCTTATTTAACCGTTCTAGTAAGAGTATCCCACTCGAATCCTAGGCAGACCTATTGAGGCTTTATTTGCAACGGAAACGATACCTCTTCCCTCATAGAACGCGCTTTTGGGTCAAACTGCTCGGTTCACCGACAGGCATCGAGGATTCTGGACTTTTCTCTTGTTGTGCCCCACACGGAAGACTACATCCTCGGACTATGAGTCACCATGTATCCTACCGTGTCTAAAGCTCTTTTGACCATAGACCCTTTGACTACTAGGTGTTCCCTTTACATAATTTGCATGCTTGAATGACTGTGTTTGTTTTAGATTTAATCATCCGCTTGTAAGCCTTTACGAATAGGTGAGGAGTGCCAATTAGTCCTTGCATGCATGTAAATAAAATTATTAAAAATTTAGCCAAAAGTCAAACACCTTTTTCCTATTAAGGTTAGTCCACTATTTGCATTTCGAGTCATACCAAAATTTTTTCTTTAAGCGGTTTAAGTACTCACCACCAGTCAGTCCAAAAGGGTCCTGCCAAGGCCCTCTATCTTTTGATCGGTTAGTTGGTGTTTTATACTTTCTTTCTTTTATTTTGGCATCCTCGTTTTGCACTTTACATATATAGGTGAATCAGCATTTCATATAGCCAAATTAAAATTAATCTCATATTAGGTGAAGTCTCGTATTTTATTTAGCCAAATTAAATTCATCTCATATTAGATGAGTCTGCATTTCATTTAGCCAAATTAAAATTCATCTCATATAAGGTGAGTCTCGCATTTCATTAAGCAAAATTAAAATTCATCTCATATTAGGTGAGTTCGCATTTCATTTAGCCGAAACAAATCCATTCCAAATATAAGGTAATGCATTATCATAGTTGCATCTGTCATTAAGGATCAGTTACACATTAGCCAAATCATAAAATCATACTTGATTAGGTTATTTATCATCACATACATTTCATTATTTATGTGCATCCAAATAAAACAATTCCTAGTCTCTTCGGGTCTTGCGCTTAAGTCACTTCCTCCCAAAAGTGGTATTCTTTCACATGGTCCTAAACCTCATCCTTTGGGCTATAAAATACGGAAGTCTACCGCAATTGAGTACCATCGAACCCGACCTCCAAAAGACTAAAACACCTCACTAAGGAGTTCGACACATCGTCTCCCTGTTCTACATTACGTTATACTCCATGGTCTACACCGATGCGACATGTTCGAGTGCACACCACACCGGTCTAAACTATTATCCGTCATAAGACAAGTACCTAGAAAGAGTTCCCTTCCAATGGATTTAACCCCACCAGAGCAGTCACCTATCCTCACTTTGCTTAATGAGCACTTAGCCGAGGTGGAAACGAGGATGAATGATCAAGATGAGAAGATAGTATCTATATCGAGGGCTCTTAAGACTATTATAAAAGCTATTGAGCACAGTAAGAGAGATGACGAAGTTGAATGTTCAAGAAAAGGAGAAAGATTAGGTCCTCCACCTCCAAATCCGGTAAACTTCAACTTTGAGTGCCAAAGATGACATGCCATATCCAAGCATTGAATGAAGCCACAGCTTCAAGCAATATTATTTCCATCTCGAGGTGTCATCCCTAGTACATACCTTTCCAAGCCATGCGACATTTGTCCCATTTTCAATGTATATAATTAATATTAGTCAACATATGAGGGAAGTCTTGTTGTTCTATGTAATGTCTCGACCCTAATCTAATACATAAAACAAGGATTAATAAGTTTTAATGAGCGCGTGCACTTCAATTCACATTTTCATTTCTTATTAACATATATATCTTATGTACTTGTGCAAGTAACCATACTACGTGTCGCAAGTACTCGGATGATGATAACGACGCATAGTCGAAAAATAAGTAAATAAATAAATTATATTCCATGATAATTCAAGGAATAATGATGATGATGATGATGATGATGATGATGATGATGATGATGATAATAATAATAATAATAATAATAATAATAATAATAATAATAATAATAATAATATAGATGTTATCGGAATCATTATAATTATAATTGATACGCTCGAAGTTTGTAAATAACTAATCAAGCTGGGAATTTAAAAAAGTCGACATTTCAACTTGGGCATGGTTCAATAGGATAATTGGGTTTGAGGGAGAATAGGAGGCCCAATAGGTAGAAAAATAAAAGAGGGGGAAACTGAGTTTTTTCAAATTAGATGAGAGAGAAAATCCATATTAATGTTTGCCTATTTAAACTTCAAATTGCCTCAAAACCTTCACCCCATCATTCATTTGTCTTTCCAAAAATTTTTACTCCCACACTCCACCTCCATCACTGCCTACCAAGCCGGCCGGCCACCTATCGTCACCGCCATCGGCTGCCGCTGCCGACCGCTAGAACCGCCAGAAATTTCAACCTTTTTCCTGCCCCTGCTGCTGCGACCTTCGACCACCGGAACCACCAGTCACTGCTGCTCGCTTGCCACCGCCAGCAGCCGGCCACCGGAGCTCGGTTCAGCCCATACCTTCCACCATAAAATCCCCATTTTTCTTGTGGGTTTTGGGTAAAAACCTCAAACCTTCAACTAATCACTTTCTTTAATTTCTAAAAAGATTTAGTTAGATGTTGCATGTAAGGAATCATTATGTAAAATTCAGATTTTGTGAGGTTGTGTTAGTGAAAAAAATGAAATGGGTTTGAATTATGTGGTTGAATGTTTATGGAAATGGAAATTTGGACTTGTGAGAGTTATTTAAGTTCATGAAAATGTTGTGTATTAGGATTATTGGTTGGATGATTGTGGATTATAAATTTTGGGAAAGAAATTTGGTTATTGTGATGATTCAAAGCTTGTTGGAAAGATTTGGAAGTAGAGATTAACTAAAATAGGCATGCATGTCAAGTTAAAATGAAACTTTGGAGAAACATGACATTATGTGAGGAATTTAAGAAAAATGGGCATGCATGTTATGTTATTTGGAGTATTGTATCAAAAATGTAAATTCAAGAAAATAAGAGATATTGGTAGTTTAAAGAGAACAAGTGATTTGGATGATTTAAAGAAATTAAAAAAATAAGTGATTTTGGTAGTTTAAGGAAAATAAGTGATTTTGTAGATTAAAGAAAATAAGTGATTTTGGTAGTTTGAAGAAAATAAGAGATGTTGATAGTTTAAAGAGAATAAGTGATTTTTGATGATTTAAAGAATTAAAGGAAATAAGAGACTATAGTGAATTAATGAATTAAAGGAAGTAGTGAATTTGACGATTTGAAGTAATTAAAGGAAATAGGTAACTTAGGAAATTTATAAGAATTGGTTAATGTATTTAAGTGAAGAATTAAGCAATGTTGGTTAATTAAATTAGGTGAGCAAGAGGCTTAAATTAAAAGGGGACCGATTAAGGCATTGGGTGTTTACGGAGAAATGGACATTTGGACCTTATGATCATATTGCATGATAAGGGGGTTGATTAAGACAACAAGTGTTATTTAAACTTCAACCTATTAAGATTAACCCATCGATTTAGCAAACTATGAAGTGATTTTCTTAAATAAATTCATCTAGACATAGAAAGTTACAAAAACAAAATAAAAATAAAAGTAACAATAGTAGTAATAATAATAACAACGATAATAATAGCGATAGTAAATTTTGTTACTAAAAGTATTGAATCTATTAATGAAACACTTTATTTTGTTAAGGCCATCAACGTCGCAAATTTTGTTACTAAAAGTATTGAATCTATTAATGAAACACTTTATTTTGTTAAGGCCATCAACGTCGGTCATCCGAGTCAACAACTCTAAAGGGATGAAAGGAAGGATAACACCGAGACCTAAGGTATGTTTATTGCTTGTACCTTACAAAAATCCACATGTTTTTACATAACAATATCAAATGGTTTGCTTAATGAAATGAACCATTTCAAATATTATTTGTCATCTAATCATGTGCCCCGACCCATATCAGTCATATCATATCGTGATCACATCATGATCACATCATATGTAATTGGCCATTATCAACCAAACTTTCCAATTGGTTTAGGTATACGCATATTTAGGGAAACCGAAGATCGTAAGGAGCCACTCAAATAATAAATGAATAATTTTTTTATTATATTCTTCCTGTTTGATTTATAAATGAATTGAAATGCATGCACTCAAAATTATATCTTGACCTAATTATTTACGAGTACATGGATAAGCATACTGAGCTTCCACTCATTTTTTCGAAATGTTTTGTCTGTTTTGTTTTAGGTAAAGCTAACGTAGAAGGAGGCAGGAAGTAGACTATCTGTTGGTTTGAAGTGTCTTAGGGGCTCACAGTGGTATTGACCTGTCGTGTCTTAGGTCATTCTTGTGGTTGTCAATAAGTCATTACCATATCGGCATGTTAATTAATTTTGTCTACTCGCATTATTTTATGTTGGACGTTTTTACCTTGGGTTTTTGGATTAAAATAAACTCGTACCTTGGGAGTATTGAACGTTTATATACCAAACTATAAAGTTGACTAATCATGCACATACTTTGGGGGTGATTGTCTTTTCTAAACTAAGACCTATTGAGGGGCGACAATTTAGTTGTTTTATGATGTGTCCAAATGAGAATAACCAATTTAGCCGAGTGTAGCATAATAATTCCTCTTTTCTTAGCTTGACATGTCGTAAAACAACCGAATTGATGCCCCTAAATACGTGGTGGTTTAGAAAAGAAAATCACCCACAAAATATGGTACTTGATCGATCAACTTGATAGTTTAGTATATAAACGTCCAATACTCCTAAAGTACAGTTTATTTTAATCCAAAACCCCTTTTACCTTTCGAACCTGAACTTATTAAGTATTATATGTAACCTATTTTGATGTTGCCTTGTTCCTTGTTTGGAGTAGCGGTAACGCCTTTAACCTTACTTTCCGTTGCACTAATTACTAGTTGATAAGTCATTATGGTTAACCTGGTGATTATGGGGTTTGGGGTGTGTATTCTACAATATGTAAAAGTTGATACAACTCTTCTTAAGTTGGCTTTGTCAATTAATAAGCAAAACATTCAGATATATTATCGATTAAATGCGCTCTGCATTGATTGCAAAAAGTTCTTATGCTTCCTCACTTATCTAACCACATATAACTAAGTGTGGTTGGTAAAAGAGGATAATAGCATCTCCATGCTTAATAAGAGTGGACGAAATATACTTACCCTTATAAGAGTAGGAGCACCTTATAAAGATTACCCACTCATATTAAGAGTAGATCAACGAGTAAGGAAGTTAGTGATGCCTTCATCGTCTCCTTGCTTGATCAATTCTAGATCCCAAAGTGTGACTCGGTAGATCAGTATTGTAGGAGTATTGATGGAGGAACTCCTGTCAAAGATCTTGCCACTTTGTGACCTTACGTGGGTCAACAATATTGTACCATTTCACAACGTCTATGTCAAATGTCTACGGGAAGATGATGTGATAAGTGTTCTCCGATACATTCTTCGACTCATTTCCCTACAAAGTTTCTTACGTGATGGTGAGGGTTCTTTGTTTCATGAAACTTGATGTTAGGTATGGTAAACTTAGGTGGTAGCTTGCCTTTAGGGATTGAAGTGAATCCCGGGCATGATAGTAGTGATTAAACATTGATGACTCCCACAATAGCTTTTCTATCCGATCTATTCTAGGATAGGACCGAGGCCTGGGTTGAGGGTCGGGCGGTATCCTTCTCCTTCTTTTTCTTTCCCTTAGGACTTTGATTCCCTCTCTAGTTCTTCGCGAATGAAACTAATGGATTCAGATATAAACTCAATCATCTTACCCTAGGCATCAAGCCTAGCTTCTAGCTTAGCAACAGACTCCTTGAACAAGGTCATGAAGGGAGTTTGCTCTTACTAGGTAGCCATTTTTGGAGGAGGATTTTGTTTGGACCTTGGGCGGCGCATTGGTGTCACCATAAAGAGGAAGTACTGGTGTGGTACATACTAATGTAGGACATATCGGTGTCAACCGTGTGGGCGTTGAAGTAGATCTCTTACTTCCTAGACACTTCGTGCCAAGATTCACCACTTGCATAGGATTTCCTATCCCGTATCCCAAAAGAGTATGCTCAAGATTGGCTCGTGGAAGAAACTAGGGAGATAGGGCTTAAGTGCCGGACCCGAGGAAGAATGATCCTAGGAGAAAAGAAAAATGATATGCTCTTTTATTTGGATGCACATAAAGAATGCAACTTGGACCAAAATGAAATGCAATGATGCAAACGGACTCCCTTAAGTTGGGATGAATCTATGATTTGGCTAGTGTAGAACCGAAATGCATGGATTATTGATCTTAATGGAAGGTGAATTTGTTTTGGCTAAATGAGAAATGAAAATACAAAGCGAGACTCACCTAATCCGAGATAAATTTATGTTTGACTAATGCAAATGAAAGATTCTCCTAATTAGACATGAATTTTAATTTGCCTAATACAAATGAAAGACTCTGCTAATTAGAGATAAATTTAATTTTGGCTAATGCAAGAATGAAATGAATGACACTTTAATTGGGATGAATTTATTTTTGGCTAATGTAAAATGAAATGAATGAACTCACCTTAATTGAGATGAATTTGACTTTGGTTAAATGGAAAAAGAGGAATGCAAATATGGACTCACCTATTTTGAGATAATTCTAACTTTGGCTAAATGCTAAAAGTAAATTCGAATATAGATTCGTCTAATTGAAATGAGTTTTATTTTGGCTAATGCAAAAATAAAATGCAAGATTGGACTCACCTAATTGAGATGAAATTTATTTTAGCTACTTCAAAAATGAAATGCAAAATTTGGACTCACCTATTTGAGATGAAATTTATTTTGGCTAATGTAAAACATAAAATGCAAAAATTAGACTCAGCTATTTGAGATGAAATTTATGTTGGCTAATGCAAAAATGAAATGCCTAATTTGGACTCACCTATTTGAGATGAAATTTATTTTGGCTAATGCAAAAATGAAATGCGGACTCACCTTAATTAAGATGATTTGGACTTTTAGCTAAATGCAAACAGTAAAATGCGGACTCACCTTAATTGAGATGATTTGATCTTTTGTCTAAATGTAAAAATAAAATGCGGACTCACGTTAATTGAGATGATTTAAAATTTTGGCTAAATGCAAAATAGACTCACCTATTTGAGATGATATTTAATTTGGCTAAATGCAAAAACGGAATGCAAATATGGAACGAATGGACCGACCTAAAATGAGAATGTAATTTTGGACCTTTTGGCTAAAATGCACATAATTGGACCGGCTTAAAATTTTATTTTGATGTTGTTTTTGCACCCATGCAAGGATTATTCAGCGCTCCTCACCTATCCCTAAAGGCTCACAAGCAGAAGATTAAATCTAAAAAAATACACACACTCATTCAAACATGCAAATGAAGTTTGGGGGAAAACCTAGAAGTACAAAAGTTCTAAGGCCCAAGAGTTTAAGAGTAAATTTCCATGGATTCCGGATACCAACCAGAATTTTGATGCCTCTTCGTGAACTAAAGGGTTTAGCCCGGAGTGCATACTATGTGGGAGGAGATATGTTTCCTTAGCAAATCAAGCCTAGTTGGGCCCACCGAGGAAACAAGTGGGAGCCTCTCCGGAATAGTATTTAAACTAGTTCAAAGGTTGCTAAATGAAGGAAGCACATCATTAAAACTCACTACTAAAATTTTCAAGTTTCGCCCTTTTAATAAATGATTCATGCCCAGTGGAGTGGCCACAGTAGGAACCACGGCCGATCGGGGCCTACCGAGCTTCCCCACTTGTGTCGGGTCTCTTTATTAAAGATTGATTTTGAAGATTTTTTAGAAAGTCGATTTTGGAATGTGGGGATGAACCTTTTATTAAGGTTTCCGAATTTTATTAAATCTAATTTAAAATGAATTAGGCAAAGTTTAATGACAGTTTTATTAACCCTTTTATTTTAGTAATTATTTTTAGAATTGCCGAGATCTTATTTTCTAATTAAGGAAAAAGCTAAAATAGGGTTTCGCTTCGCCATTAGGCTTTAGGGTCGATTGGTGTGTGGACCGAAGCCCTACCCGCCAGCCACCTAAAACTTGTTTTTATTGTCCCTACAACCGAGAAAACACCAAGATGCAATTTTGAATAAAAGTAAAGCAAAAGAGGAGTCGCTATTCAGCTTTTAGGAAAGAAAAACTAACAAAAAAAAAAGTAAAATTTGCTCTTCCAATCTTAGTATGGGAAAACTAAGACAAGAAGAGGTTAAAAATGACTCCATCAGTCTTTGAACCGAGAATCGGATTCGGGGCGAGGGTACGAAACATAGGGAATATTCCTTTCGTTCCGCCCTTCCGAAGATGGTCATTACTAGTTCGAGTAGTGAATTAAAATAATGTAAAACAAGCAAGCAAGCAACAACATGCAAAAAAGAACTAAAGCAACCAAAACATAACTAAGGAAAACGATAAATGCGGAAAGTAAAGAAAGTAGTAAAAAAGGAAAAGGTCGAGCGAAAGGAAAGCTGAAAATAAAGAGATTACATCGGGCATGGAGGAATTAAACGTAATACATCTCAAATCCACAATACGGAAAGCGATAAATAAAACATATAAATAAAGTAAACCGGTTTGAAAACCGAATCGTGCCCTTAGGTTGTCCCACCTACCGATCCGGATCTCAAATCTGGATCTCTCGATGCCACGATGGTGAATTGAAGAGGCTTTTTGTGAGTTTTTGTGAAAATAGGTAGGCAGATGGGTGACTCGATGTAGTTTAGGGATCGGATGTGGTGAGTTTGGGGAGTAGAATGGGGATAGGCTGAAAAGAGACCAAGAGATCGGAATACCAACGAGAGTATTTAGTAGCTCTTAATATGGTTTTAACAAGCATAACAATGAAGGGATGAGCCATTGGGAGAATAAGAGTTAAGGCTCTCTCTATTTATAGGGAGAGGTTAGGTCAAAGAGATGACCTAGGGTAAGCTCGGTTAGCCGCCCGTAAGCAACAAAAATAAACCGGGTGAAGACTCGGACTCGAATTTATAGTACTATCAAGGACTCGAGTACAAACCTCATCCTTCTTAAGTTTTGATTACAAGTCATTCTGAGTAATATAGAAACTATTGCATATGTTTTCATTCGATTCGACTAACTCAAAAACACATTCTTCTTTATCAACTCACACTCGGTGTTGATGAGTCACTCAAACGCTACTTAGTTTTATCGCATGTTCAAACAATCTCTCTAACACTTTTAATCTAAACTTTGACTTCATATTTTGAGGTAAAGTGAATTACAGTGTTAATTCATCTTTCTAAGTCAGCATGTTTGTTCGAGAATTATTTGTCTAGATCAAGTACTTATACTCCGATATTCTCTTTATAACTTCATTTTTCCTAAAGACTGACTACGATGGATTCTGAGTGTAATGAATATTAGACTCAGAAAATTCCACTCTTCTAGGCCTAAGATAATTTTGCACTTAATTATCTTAATTAAATTATTATCTCGTGCCTAATCTTGGACCAAAGTATTGTATACTTTGAGAATCAAAATTATTTACTTTTGTAGGTTATCTTAACGAGGTTATCCTATTTTTCGAATTACAAAAGTAACCGACTTCAAGATGTCAATCACCAGCGAGACAATGCTTTTCGACTTCGAACAAGGCTCGGACACTATGTCGGGGTTGTCTGTTTCCAAAGCTGGAAATCTTCAACGCTAAGCTCAATGGTGGTTTCCACCTTACTTTTCGGACACCACCAGCTAATTGGAGCACCTTTAGGAGTTAAGAGCCGTTGCACAACGTTCACATCTCAACGGATCTTTTCGAGCGACTCGGAAGAACCGTTACAACGGTCACAAAGTACTTCTATTCGGAAGATGGTCACAATGGCTAATTTGCTTGGTCATCTATAAATAGAAGCCAACTCTCAAGACTTGAAGATTGTTGAGACTTGCTAGAATTATTGTCAATACACATTACTTAAGCCAAAATCTTTGTATTCATACTCAATATTCTATTTACAACTCCCGACTTTTAATTCTTACTTTCTAAGTTGTAAAGTCTTGTAATCAGTCACATACTCTTTCTTACTTTCCGAGTAAGGTCCCTTGACCGAGCTGTAAGGGTTAACTCAACCCAATTGTTCCTAGTCGTAACTGGTTACCTTACTTAGGAAGTACTAGATCGGATAAGGGAACTTCGAGTGCTGGGAAAACTCCGTAAGGAATTGTTTAAGGGAGCAATTCTGGTTGAGTCGATCTACTGTATTTTGTGGATTCAAAATAGTGGATTTGACTCGGTGCTTTGATTAGCACTGGCCGTGATTTTCTCGCCCAGGAGGGTTTCCACGTATATCCGAGTTCACACTTTTCGAGTCCAATCTAGACTCGGATTGTCTTGATTATTCTTTTCAAGCTTTAATCTTCCAAGTTTGTTAAAATTTCCTCATCACCCCATTCACCCCCTCTAGGGTGAGTAAGACTCTCTAAGAGTGAAGGTTTGCTCGGGAGAGTCCGAGTCACCCTAAGGGGGTGAATAGGGTGATGGAGGATTTTCTTGAAGATTGAACTCTTTTTGCCAAAGTAGAGACGAAACATGATTCGAGTCTAAAACAAGGTCGGAAAAGCATGAACTCGGAATCTCGGTAAAAAGCAAGGAGGCCGAGTCAAGCTGCAACTGAGTATGTCCGAGTCTAGAATGAACTCGGAAAGTAAAGACACGGATATTACGTGGAAACCCTCCTGGGCAGTAAAACCACGGACCGTGCTAATCCGAGCACGAAGTCAAATGCACTATTTTGAGTCCACAAAATACCGTAGACCGACCGAAATTCGAGTTGCTCCCTTAGACAATTCTTTACAAGATTTTCCTAGACTCGAAGTTTCCTTATCTCGATCTAGTACTTCCAAGCTGAGATAACCCTTACGGTTACCTTTCTTGAAGATTGAATTCTTTAGTGGAGGGATCTCCTAAATGGCTTTGATCTTGGATAGATCAACTTCAATTCCTCTAAGACTCGACAACATAGCCTAACAGTTTGCCCGAGGTTACCTTGAAGGCACACTTTTGAGGATTAAGGCGCATGTTATATTTTTCGAGTCTCTAAAAGAATTTTCTTAGGTTGGGTAGGTGCCTTGCCCTATCTTTGGACTTTATAATCACATTATCCACATATACTTCGGCTTCTTTATAGATCATGTCATGCAATAGAGTTATAGTCGTCCTCTAGTATGTGGCACCGGCGTTCTTGAGCCCAAATAGCATCACCACGTAATAATACGTCCCCATTGAGTGATCAAGCGGCAGAGAAAAATCATCTTTTCCATGTCCTCTTCAGCCATCTTCACCTGATTGTATCAAACGTAACCATCCATGAACAAAAGCAAAGCATGACCTGTTGTGTTATCTACAAGTATGTC
The DNA here is from genome assembly GCA_021018815.1 of Talinum fruticosum. Classification (NCBI taxonomy): domain Eukaryota; kingdom Viridiplantae; phylum Streptophyta; class Magnoliopsida; order Caryophyllales; family Talinaceae; genus Talinum; species Talinum fruticosum. The sequence goes on along the minus strand of JAITYX010000001.1, from coordinate 14,652,146 downwards.
GATATGGGGTCATGCGGAAATCGTCCTTAGGGCTTTCCTTGTTTAGATCTCTCGAAGTCAACGAACATGCGGACCCCGCCATCCTTCTTCGAACTCGTACTATATTTGCTACGCATTAAGGATAGTGAACTACCTTGATAAACCCAGCCTCTAACTGCTTTTGAACTTCTTCCTTAATCTTCAATGCCCACTCGGGTTTCATCCTTCTTAGTTTTTACTTAACGAGTTTAGTGTCATCGTAAAGTGAAATTTTGTGTTCCGCTATACTTGGATCTATCGCCGTCATGTCTTTGTAGGACCATGCAAAGACATCTATGAATTCTAGTAAGGAGGTTGGTCCAGTCTGGTATGGACTGTACCTCTTCGAGGACGTGTGGTGCCTCATTCTCTAAGATATAGCAATCACTGAAAATCTCCAAACCAAGTACCAAGATGCCCTTCTCCTTCATGTAGTAGTGCTCAAGAAAACCATAATAAGGAAAGTTATCTCCTTCCTTTAAGAACTGTCCATTTAGAGTCTAGGGAAAGAGCTTTATAGAGTGGATCGTGTAAGGTGCAATCCTCTTAGTATGAATCTCCCACTTGGCTTAGGCTATTTCCTTAGCAGCCTAGCCCAAAGTTGTAGTTGGTAGTGTGTTCAAGGGGCGAAAAAATAGGGCGGTATGCCCTTCGGCCTCCGTAAAAACCAGGAAAGCACCCCTTCTTCCTAAGCATCGAATGGACACTAGGGTTACCATAAGGATTGAAGTTAAGAGGTGCTTCATCCCTTTCTATGGTAGTAACAATCTCAAATCCATACGGTTCCTCGTTGTTGGCATCGTGATCAATCTCAACCACAAATTCCTTTGAATTGATAGTAGCACGTAGACTATCCCCGTTGACAGTTACAACTTAACCTTTAATGATCATTTTAACTTTCCGATACGAGTGTGGAGGGCACTACTTGATGATCATGCAACCAAGGGCGTCCTAGGAGTAAATTGAAGGCAGTAGGGATATCTAGGACTTGGAATTTGATGTTCCTTTCTACCGGCCCTATATTAATTGGCAAGGTCACTGTTCCTAAGACTGTTCTCTTAGAATTATCATAAGCTCGAAGATGGACAGTTTGTTTAGAGAGTTGTTTCTCTCTAATTCCTAACCTTCCGGTAATTCTCCGGGGATAACATTCACTACCGATTCGTTGTCTACGAGGGTTAAGGGAACGAACTTGTTAATACAAGTTAAAGTTAAGTAAAGGGCATTGTTGTGTGCAACGCCTTCTTCCAGGAGATGCTTTTGATCAAAAGTAATGGTTTCGTCCCCACTATTAACCAATCCTACCATTTCCTCTAGCGTGGTTTCAAGAGAGACCTCAATCTTGCTATGTGCGTTAATCAAAGCCTCGCCTATGTTTCGGGAAGCGGATATTAGTTGCCAAATCGAGATATCGGCTTTTAACTTCGAAGTCGTTTTAAGTTTAAGATTGGGTCTTCTTCTTTTGTAGCTTCGGGCTCTTTTGGGGTTTCCTGAGTTTGTTGTCGACCTACGGGTGCATTACGTCGCCCGGATTTGGTAAGGAATTGGACTCCTAGACCTTTAGTTTCTCCCCAAAAGTCTTCTCCTTCTAAGGGTAGTGTGCCCCGAAGTCGTCGTCGTTGTTGTCACTATTAGTCTTCATTTCGTAAACATCTTCTTCATCATATACCAACAGCCCATGGGCTCCTGGATCTAAAAGAGGCAAGCCAAAAAGTGGTTTAGACTCATCAATATCTTTGATGAAGATAGACTGGTCCCACCGACCCGGAGTGTGTTCAATGAAAATAGCTAAGGTGTTGCTTAAAGAATTTTTGTTGTTACTTGGTTTTTGGGCAGCCTTAGGTGAAAGGAGTTGGCCATTTTGAAACATGCTTTCTAATTTGTTCTTAATGTCCAACACTATTCGGTGTCGTGTCCTCGTGCACGATGGTATTTGTAAAATTTTTCAACATCCTAGTTTTTAGACTCGTTTCGCAGTTTCGATTCTTCTCTAATGGGTGACAATTCTATCTTTCGCTTTTGTAAGAGATAGTCAAGGGCTTTAGTATAAGTGGTATCAATAGGAGTGTGAAGGTTTGCTCTTGGAGAGTATAAATCACCCCGGAGGGTGGGTGAATAGGGTGATGAGGAAACTTGCTTGAAAATTAAAACAGATATGAATCCGAGGTGAGTGATAGGTAAGGATAAACTCGGAAAAGCATTAACTCAAAATTCAGTACAACGTGAAGAAGCAAATTAAACGGCACTTTAAGACTGTCCGAGTCTAGAATGCACTCGAAAAGTATAACTCGAAAGTACGTGAAAACCCTCCTAGGACGGAAAACCATGGACCGTGCTAATTCAAGTACGAAGTCAAATCCACTATTTTGAGTCCACAAAATACAGTAGACCGACTTGACCCGAGTTGCTCCCTTAAACAACTCCTTACAAGTTTTTCCTAGACTTAGAAATTACCTTATTTGATCTAGTACTTACTAACCGAGATCACCCTTATAGTTAGGGACAACCGAGCTGAGTTAACCCTTACAGCTCGGTCAAGGGACCTTACTTAGAGAGTAAGAAAGAGAGTGTTTATAATTGAGTACAAGACCTTACCACTCATAAAGATATTAAACACGGAATTGGAGTTGGAAGATAGAAGATTGAGAATGAGTACAATGACTTTTGCTCAAGTATGTTTATTAACAATAGATTCGGCAATCTTCAAGTCTTGAAAGTTGGCTTCTATTTATAGGTGACCAAGCAGCTTAGCCGTTGTGTCCATCTAATGACTGGAAGTCCTTTATGACCGTTCTAAAGGATTTTCCGAGTCACTCGGAAAATATCCGTTGAGATATCAACGTTGAGCCACGGTTCTTGACTCCTTTGGAAGTCCCAAAACCATTGGTAGTGTCTTTAAAAATAAGGTGGAAGCCACAATAGAGCTTGGTGTTGTAGATTTCTAATTTTGGAAATAGACAATCCCGACACGAGTGTCCGGGGCTAGGTCGAGGTGGAAAAAGCCTTGTCTGCTTGGTGATTTGACGTCTTGAAGCCAGGTTACTTTTGTAGTTCAAAATTATGATAGCCTTGTTTAAATAAACTACAAAAGTATATCAATTTGGTTCTCAAAGTATAAAATACTTTTGTCCAAGATTAGTCACGGATAATAACGTAATTAATATAATTAAGTGACTAATTATCCGAGTCGGAAAAGAAATGGAATTTTACGAGTCTAATATCTATGAGGCTCAAATTCCATCGGAGTCGGTCTAAGTTAGAATCAAGTTAGATAAAGAATATCGGAGTAAACAAACTTGATCTAGACTAAACAAGGTTCAAACTAAATAAGTCGACTTGGAATAGAGAATTAGCGAGTGTAATTCCTGTAACATGAAGTCGGACTCGAGTTTATGTGCGTGAATAAAAGTGTTTGAACATGCGATATACCTGAGTATTGAGTGACTCGGAACCGAGTGTAAAGAGGCATGTAGACGTAAGCTTTTGAGTCGAGTCGATCGATCAAAAATAATCGGAAACATATATAGTAGATTCTATAACGGTTAGAGAAAATGCTATATCACTCGAAACGTTTCTAAAGCACATGGAATGGCTTGGAATCAAAACTCTATAGGAGAAGAAGTCTTATACCCGATTCCTCGATGGAACTCGGAAAAGTGTAAGTTTAAAGTCCGAGTCTTCAATCTCCCCTTTTTGATGAACGGCATTCCATACTTAGACAGAAACTTTGTTAGTGATAAAAATCCGATTATATAAACTTGCTCGTAAAGTAACTTGAGAGTTCATAGCAATAGTGAAAGTAACAGAGCAAGAAATGAGATAAAATCAAATAGATACTCAACAATAATTAAAGAAATGCATTGCTTCATTAACATCAGAAAAAAATATTTACAAAGGGTGAGAGAGACTCCCGCTAAACAAGACAACAAATTTTTTACTATCTATTCTCCCTCTTGCCTTTTAGCAAAAAAAATGGGAAGAATTAACCAAGTACATAGTTGATGTCTGGACAAAAAAACATGAAACACTATAAAGAAAAGACTAAGAAACTAAGGAGGGGATGGATTAGTCGGATTTGAGGAGGAAGGACGAGAGGTGCGCCGGCGCTAATAAGACCTTGACGATGTGCTTGGGCGTGGCGGAGGAAGTACAGGGATCTCGGCATCGGCTCGGTTCCGAGTGGCCGACCCGGAACTAGGTCGTCCAGAGGCTCGTCCTCTTGGAACTCAGCAAGCTGGAGGGGTGTGCTCGGGCCGACCTGCTGCCGATTGTCCTTTATCGGCAAGTTCTTCGACCCACTCGGACTCGCTGTCCGAGCTGATCACTTCGGTTGCGCTTCAGGAGCACCCGAACCCTCGATTGCTTGCTCCTTGTCCTTCTTGTTCTCCTTGCCCTTTTGGCTCTCCTTGATCGGAAGAAGCTACCTCAGCCGTAGGCTCCTCCGCTTCTTCTTCTCCTTCTTCTTCTTCTCCTCTGTCCGAGGAGGACTTGGCGAGGGCTTGAGGATTCCTCGGAGGTGTCTCGTGTCTCCTTGATCCTGAGCTGCCTTGGATCGTCTCTCCTGAAGGAGCTTGATCGGCTCCTCTCGATCTTTCACTGAGCCTTCATCTCAAGTAGCACGTCCTCTCGCTCTCGAAGTTGAGATTGGGTGATTTTCGGTTGATGGTCATCGACTGGAAGACAGTCTTGAATGATCGGAGAAGATCCTTGAGTTCCAAGGACACAGAAGAAATTTTGTCCATGAAAGCGAGTGGACAGAATGGAAGAAAGAGTTTTAGAAGCACCCGAGGTGGAGCGAGGAAGAGAAAGAGGGGTGTCTTTACGAGTCCGAGGCGAAGAAGGTGGCCTCGGCTTTGAGCTGTGAACCCGGACACTAGGTTGGGTTTCCCGATATCCGTACCCCGAAGTTCCTTTTTGCCAACTACAATGGCAGCCTTAGAAACTACGTTCGGATCCGAGGGAAGAGGAACTTTGAATTGTTTGAAAATGAGAGTGAGAAGAGCACCGAAAGGGGGAGGGGTGTTCTTCTTGTTCGAGTTTGAGCTGGCACAGCTGCCATTTGCTTAATGATGGAAGGAAAGAGGTCTACTTCGTAGCCCTCTAGGATGTTAAAAAGAGCTTTAAGATGCTTGGAGTTGGGGTTCTCCTTGCTGGAGTGCTATGAGAAGAAAGTTCTCATCAGCAAGAAAGGTGAGCTTCGACTTCGGTTAGGTCACGAAAAGTTTTTGCGTGACCCGGGGAACTCTTTTGCATACTTTTCAAAGACATCGTCGATGACCTCATTGAAAGGTATTGGATTGCTATTCAAGAAGAGAGAGGATACTTTGAATAGATGATGGAGGAGGGAAGTATTGATTCGAACAGTTATGTTCGAACTCCGGAGGTTAGAATACCTTTAGAGCTGGAAAGATGAGTGTAAAACTCGGATACGAGTTCGGGATAGATGAACTCGCTAAAACAAAGAAAGTTGTATACCTCGGTTCATCTGTAAGTGAGGCAACCACGAAAATTTTGTGGTTGGGAAGAATTTATCATCCAGACGCAAGATGCTTTGGGTGACAAGGGGTTTAGAATTTGAGGGGCCTTCTTAGCTTTTTGTGCGGGGTTTCTTTGTAGCAGAGCCAAGAAAATCACGGTGAGAACCTCTTTTCGGCATATTGATGGAGAAAACAGAGAGTATATACACTTCGAGAGAGTAGGAGAAAAGAGCTCGAAGAGAGTGAAAGATAAAAAAAATAGAAAAAGAATGAGTTTAAGAGCAATAGAGCTTACTTAAAAAAGACCTCTTTTAGTCACTCAAAACGTGGTCACGAGGATTTGATTTCGAGAGAAAGAGTAATTGAAGAGTAAAGTAAAGAAATGAAGGAGAATGGGCGCTATTTATAAGAAAAATAAACGTCCTTCAATATCCGTTCGACTCAACTCTTTCGGTGGTCACCTCGGACCGGTGTGACTGTTCTCTTCCACAATGGTTAGAATTCCAGCGGTTTGTCTCCCAACGGCTAGTTGGCTGATCACGGCGCGCGAGAGAGAGAGAAAAAGAAAGATTTTCAAATTCCGAAATTCTCCACTTGTCTAGAGATGATTTCGAAGTTTGATGTCCATTTTTCTCAAAGTCCGAGTCCGACTCAGCTAGGTTTCGAGTGACTCGAAACTGGAAATAAATAATAACTATCGGCTCGGTATCACTAAATCAACTGAACTAATGGTTATTGAAGAAATGAAATCACATAAAACATAATCATGCAATAAAAATTTTCACATAAAAAGCAAATAATTATGCATTTAACATGCCAAGCTCATTCCTAATAAAGCAAAACTGATCCTCACTAATTTGTTTAGTAAAGATATCAGCTAATTGAAGATTGGTAGGAATGAATTCAAGTTCAATATCTCCTTTCTCAGAATGGTCTCTTAGGAAATGATACCGACCTCAATGTGTTTCGTCTTTGAGTGCTTGAACTGGATTTTTGGTGATGCTGATTGCACTCGATTATCACACTTAATTGGAACCGATTTTAAAGAAAGTCCAAGATCTTTCAAGTGTTGCTTTATCCATAAAATCTGAGCACAACATGCTCCAGCTGCAATATACTCAGCCTCGGCAGTTGATAGAGCTACCGAGTTTTGCTTCTTTGAGTGCCAAGATATTAAGGATTGACCCGGAAATTGGCAAGCTCCTGAGGTGCTCTTTCTATCAACTTTGTATCGGCGTAATCGGCATCCGAGTATCCAGTGAGAGTCGGTTTCGAGTCTCCGGAGTACTATAGACCTAAATTCTTAGTCCTCGCAAGATGTCCGAATATTCTCTTCACCGCAGTGAGATGTGATTCTTTTGGATTAGCTTGGAATCTTACGCATAGACGGACATTAAACATTATATCCGGTCTACTGGAAGTAAGATATAGCAAAGATCCAATCATACCTCGATAGAGTTTTTGATCTATTGCTTTACCTTTTCCGTCCGAGTCCAGTCTCAAGCTACTGCTCATATGTGTTGCTACATGCTTTGCACCTTGAAGTTTATACTTTTTCAGCAACTCCTTGGTGCACTTTGATTGATGGACATAGATTCCATCTTTGTCTTGCTTGATTTGTAGACCAAGGAAGAAATTGAGTTCTCCCATCATACTCATTTGAAATTCCTGTCTCATTAACTCGGAAAAATCTCCACATAGAATTTCATTAGTAGCTCCAAAAATCATGTCATCAACATATATCCGAGCAATAAGGAAATCTCTCCCCTTGGTTTTTATAAAGAGAGTCTTGTCGATCTGACCTCTTCTAAAATCATTTTGAACCAAGAAATTTCTCGAGTCTTTCATACGAAGCTCCGGGTGCTTGTTTAAGACCATAAAGAGATTTTTGAAGCTTGAAAACATGATTTGGAAAATCTGAGTTTTCAAATCCAGGGGTTGCTCAACATAGACTTCCTCTTAGATGAAACCATTGAGAAAAGCACACTTAACATCCATTTGATATAACTTGATATTCATGCTAGATGCAAATGCCAACGAGAATTCTAATGGCTTCAATTCAGCTACGAGTGCAAATGTTTCCCCACAATCAATCCCTTCTTCCTGATTGTAACCTTGAGCCACAAGTCTAGCCTTGTTTCTAACTACTAATCCACCTTTATCCAGTTTGTTCTTGAAAACCCATTTGGTTCCTATGACTCGGGTGGTCGGAAGGTCGTTTTGTCATAATCCGGACTTGGTTTCTTTCGAATTGATTGAGTTCCTCTTGCATGGCCTCTACCCATTCAGGTTCATTTAGGGCCTCTAGTGCATTTTTAGGTTCAGTTAATGAAATGAATGCAGAGAATGCACATAAATTCCGAAGAGAGAAACGAGTTCTTACCCTACTGTTGATATCGGATAATATGTTTTCTAGTGGATGACTAGAAGCATACTTGAATGCTCTACCCGTACTCCGATTCACTAGATCTGTAGGCTGAATTGCTTGATCTTCGAAGCTTGTTCCGAGTTATCCTGTTCACCAGATTATCCTTCATCATTCCGAGCGGGTTCTTAAGTTGTCTCATTCCGAGTCACTTCATTCCGAGTGACTTCATTCTAAGCTGATTGGGTTTGATTCTTGATAGGCTCAATTTCAACATAATCATCATTTCTGCTGAGCTTTAGGTCTGAAAATGTTGACTCACTTGGTTTTTCCTCTTGACCTTTATCACACAATTGAGAAATGCTAAGCGGGTTGTAATTTAATCCTTTGACAAGGTATACTTGGGCTGACCGGATTGCCTCCTCTTCCAATCTTGTCTATCCCAATTATCATGCCTTTGCTTGTCATCTCCAAATGTGATTTTTCCGCCATTGTACTCTTCTAACTCGGAAAAGAGTCCCGAGTCTTCGACATGTGGCTTGAGCATCCACTCGTCCAGTACCAATGCCTTTTGATCTTTTCCGAGTGGCCTGCAAAACAGAAACAAACTAACCCTTCTCACTTCCTCTAACGAACCCAGTAACACCCTTTACTGTAGTCCTTTTCTCAGGAAGAAGGTTTTTCGGAACGCAGATTTGAATGACTTTGGATTTGGTCCGATTCCGAGTCTTCCGTTTAGAGAACCGAGTCCGTGTCTCTTTCTTTTGAAAAACTTTTCTTTTATAAATCGGTGGAGATGGTTTTCTCCTACAAGTTAGTCCGGGCTCAGTCCTCCTTTCATTTTTATCAATGGGACCGTGCTCGGCCTTCCCGAACTTTATAGTCCTGGAATCCTTTTTGAAAAGCTCCGAGTAGGAATTGGATCCTCCTCTTTGTTAAAATCAAGACCTTCTTTTCGAAGGAGAGACATTGAGATCCCAAGAGCATATCAAGGTTCTTCGACCTTGAGTAAACTTTAAAACAACATCTTGAGACTCGTTGAACTTTTGCTTTAGTTGCTCATTTTCTTTTACGAGTAACTCGGACTCACTCTCGTTGGATTGAGCACTAGTCTTAAGTTCTTGAGTGTAAGTCTCGGTTTTTCCAACTCATTTTTTAAAGAAATACTCTCGGAAGAAATTGACTCAAGTTGTTCTCTAAAATGAGAAGAATCGGAACTGGACTTCTCTTCCAAAGTGAAAATATACTTAGTTAAATCAACTTTGGAGAATTTGAGAAAGTATTCAATTACCTCTTGAGGATTTGCTTCCTCATTGTCCGATTGATCCGTGTTCGACTTTGTTTTCACTTCGAGTCGGAAAGTGCCATTAGACACTTTGAGTCATCCGAGTCCTCGTTATCTTCCGATGAGTCCTCGTCACTCCATGTGACCATCATAGCCTTTTTCTTCTTTCTGTCCCTTTTTCTCTTTAGACAGTCTTTGACTATGTGTTCCTTGCTCGCCACATTCAAAACGACTAAAGTTCTTAGGCAAAGATAACTTTGAAGGGGAAGAGTATTTACTTTTTATCCTTCTTGTCTTTCTTGTAGAACTATTCTTTTGGCTTCTTATCCCATCTCTTGTGCTTCATCATTCTCTTGAAGCCTCTAGCGATAAGTGCCATGGGATCCTCTTCCGAGTTAGAGGAACGCAGATCTACTTCTCTGGTTTACGAGGCTTTCGGCGCAATGTTCTTTTTGGTGCTAACCTCTGCATCCTCCTCTTCTAGGTGGATTTCATGGGGTGAGAAGCTTCCCAATGAGTTCCTCCGGCTTTAGTAGAGACAAGTTCCGAGCCTCTTCAATAGCTGTCACTTTGGGACCCCATCTTTTCTTGGGTAGGCTTCGAGTATCTTTCGCACATTTCCTCGTGGGAGATCTTTTTACCCAAAGATTTGAGATTGTTGGTAATCTCGGTAAATCAAACGAACATCCGAGTAATGTTTTCTTCTCGCTCCATCTTGAACAGCTCATATTTATGAAGATATTGGCTTATCTTCGCTTGTCCGACCAGGCTTATGCCTTCATAAGTGTTGACAAGTATGTCCCACACTTCTTTAGCTGTGTCACAAGCTGACACTCGGTTGTATTCTTCGAGCTGATGGCGCACATTAGAATGTTCATCGCCTTGAATTTCTTTCCGAACTTTTACGCTTCATCAGTCTGTGAACTCGGCCTTTGTCTTGGGTACGAGCCTTGTTTCTTCCGTCTTTATAGGAATGTAGTTGCCTACTTGTATGATGTTCCAAACATCCTCATCATGATCTAGCGAGAAAACATTCCATGAGTTTCTTCCAGTGGACAAAGTTAGATCCTTTGAACTTTGGTGGTTTCTTTGGAAGATCTTCCTTCATCGAACTCTCCATTATTACGAGCCATTTGATCTTTAAACCTTTGGATGGTTAGATCCTTTCTTAAAAGGCTAGGCTCGATACCAATTGAAGGTTTGCTCTTGGAGAGTATAAATCACCCTAGAGGGGGTGAATAGGGTAATGAGGAAACTTGCTTGAAAATTAAAACAGATATGAATGCGAGGTGAGTGAGAGGCAAGGATAAACTCATAAAAGCATTAACTCGGAATTCGAGTGCAAAGTGAAGAAGCAAATCAAACGGCACTTTAAGATTGTCCGAGTCTAGAATGCACTCAGAAAAGTATAACTCGTAAAGTACGTGGAAACCCTCGGAAAACCACGGACAGTGCTAATCCAAGCACGAAGTCAAATCCACTATTTTGAGTCCACAAAACACAGTAGACTTACTTGAGCTGAGTTACTCCCTTAAACAACTCCTTACAAGTTTTTCCTAGACTCGAAATTACCTTATCCGATCTAGTACTTCCTAATCGACATCACCCTTACAGCTAGGGACAAGCGAAATGAGTTAACCCTTACAGCTCGGTCAAGGGACCTTACTTAGAGAGTAAGAAAGAGAGTGTTTGTAATTGAGTACCAAACCTTACAACTCATAAAGATATTAAATACGGAATTAGAGTTGTAAGTAGAAGATTGAGAATGAATACAATGACTTTTGCTCAAGTATGTTTATTAACGATAGATTCGGCAATCTTCAAGTCTTCAAAGTTGGCTTCTATTTATAGGTGACCAAGCAGCTTAGTCATTGTGTCCATCTTCTAACCGGAAGTCCTTTGTGACTCGTTATAAAGGATTTTCTAAGTCATTCGGAAAATATCCGTTGAGATATCAACGTTGAGCAACGATTCTTGACTCCTTTGGAAGTCCCAAAACCACCTGGTAGTGTCTTTAAAAATAAGGTGGAAACCACCGTAGAGCTTGGTGTTGCAGATTTCCAATTTTGGAAACCGCCAATCCCGACACGATGTGTCCGGAGCTAGGTCGGAGGTGGAAAAAGCCTTGTCTGCTGGTTATTTAACGTCTTGAAGCCGGTTACTTTTGCGGTTCAAAATTATGATAGCCTTGTTTGAATAAACTACAAAAGTATATCAATTTGGTTCTCAAAGTATAAAATACTTTGGTCCAAGATTAGTCACGAGATAATAACGTAATTAATATAATTAAGTGACTAATTATCCGAGTCAAAAAAGAAATGGAATTTTACGAGTCTAATATCCATGAGGCTCAAATTCCATCCGAGTCGATCTAAGTTAGAATCAAGTTAGATAAAGAATATCAGAGTAAACAAACTTGATCTAGACTAAACAAGGTTCAAACTAAATAAGCTAACTTGGAATAGAGAATTAACGAGTGTAATTCCTATAACATGAAGTCGGACCTAAGTTTATGTGTGTGAATAAAAGTGTTTGAACATGCGATATACCCGAGTGTTGAGTGACTCGGAACCGAGTGTAAAGAGGCATGTAGACGTAAGCTTTCGAGTCGGTTAGTCGAGTCGAAACAATCGGAAACATATATAGTAGATTCTATAACACTCGGAGAAAATGCTATATCACTCGAAACGTTTCTAAGGCACATGGAATGGCTTGGAATCAAAACTCTATAGGAGAAGAAGTCTTATACCTGATTCCTCGATGGAACTCGGAAAAGTGTAAGTTTAAAGTCCGAGTCTTCATAGTGCAATCGGTATACCTATTTAAGGCATTAACATTTGCACCCTTGCTAGTATTGCTTGTATTGAAGGTTTTCTTATCTTTGGATTGATAATTACCTCTATACCCGGTCACGACTTTTGTGGTTGTGGTAGATAGCTCTTCTTCTATCAGCAAGTTAGCATCTCTAGGGCTTCAAAAGTTCATCATGGGTAAAAACTTGAGATGTTGTTTGTAATTGGGCTGAAGGTTTTCCATTATGATCTTGACTTGATCCTTCTCCGAGGGTCGATCTACCATGTGGGCAACATCTAGTGAGGAAGTTCATGAATCTTTCTTTCTCACATTGTTTGATGAATTCCAAGTCTTTAAGAGTGACTGGAAACTTCGATGTTATAGGAGTATTGATGTAGGAACTCCTTGCACGGATCGATCCAGTTGGTAACCTTCAGTGGGTCAACCGTGTTATATCACTTCATTATATCAATATCGAAAGTGCTTGGGGAAGATGATGTGGTAACTATTTTTGAAATGTTCTTAAGTGTCAATGCTCCTAAGAAGTTGCGAACATTGAAGGTTTGCTCTTAGAGAGGCTAAGTCACCCTAGAGGTGGGTGAATAGGGTGATGGATGATTTTTGAGAAATCACAAACAGTTACGCACGAGAATAGACTTAGATAATAATTTTGAGTCTAGAGTGAACTTAGAAACAAGTCAAACACAGAAATAGGTGGAAACCCTCATGGAGCAAAAACCACGAGATAGTGCGAATCCAAGCACCAAGTTAATCTGCTAATTTCAATCCACAAAATACAAGGACTCGACTCTTTATAGAATTGTTCCCTTATACAATTCAATTACAAGTTTTCCTAGATCGAGAAATTTCCTTATCCGATGTACTGCTTCCTAACTGAGATACCCTTTATAGTTAGGGAGAACCGAGCTAAGGTAGCCCTTACAGCTTAATAAATTGACTTAGAAGAAAGTAGATAGAGTAGAAGTGATTACAAGACTTTCTCTTTACAACTCGGAAAGTAAGAATTATAGAATTAGACTTGTAAGCTGAAGATTGAGTAAGTAAGCACTAAGTAAGTGTTTTACAATGTGTTCAGCCATCTTCAAGTCTTGTAAGGTGGCTTCTATTTATACGCGAAGGGCGGATTCATCGTTAAGACTTGTTACGAGCTGGTGAGCTTCAAAAGCCGTTGTAACGGCTAGTTTGAGTTACTCGAAAAGGATTACGAAGGTTTGCTCTTGGAGAGAGATAGTCACCCTAGAGGGGGTGAATAGGGTGATGAGGAAATTTAAACAATAAAAGGAAGAATTAAGTCAAAAGCCGACTTCGAAGCAATCCGAGTCTAGATTGAACTCGGAAAAGTGATAACTCGAAATTACGTGGAAACCCTCCCGGGGCAAAAACCACGGCTAGTGCTAATCCAAGCACCAACTCAAAATCCACTATTTTGAATCCACAAAATACATTAAACGAGACTTCACTAGAATTGCTCCCTCAAATAATTCCTTACAAGGTTTTCCTAGACTCGAAATTCCCTTACCCGATCTAGTACTTCCTAACCGAGGTAACCTTTATAATTAGGGACAAGCGAGCTGAGTTAACCCTTACAGCTCGGTCAAGCGACCTTACTCGAAAGTAAGAAGAGAAGTTGTGATTGATTACAAGACATTACAACTTAGAAAGATCCTAAGTATAGAGTTAGAGTTGTAAATAGAAGATTGAATATGAATACATAGACTTTTGCTTAAGTAGTGTATTGACAATGGTTCCAGCAATCTTCAAGTCTTGAGAGTTGGCTTTTATTTATAGATGACCAAGCCGATTAGTCGTTGTGACTATCTTCCGATTACAAGTCATTTGTGACCGTTGTAACGGTTTTTCGAGTCACTCGAAAAGATCCGTTGAGTTGTGAACATTGTGCAACGGCTCTTGACTCCTTAGAATGTCCCAATCCACTGGAGGTGTCCGAAAAGTAGGATGGAAACCGCCGTTGAGCTTATCGTAGAAGATTTCCAATTTTGGAAACAGACAACCACGACATAATTTTTGGGGCTTGGTCGAAGTAGAGAAAGCCTTGTCTGCTGGTGATTTGACATCTTGAAGCCGATTACTTTTGTAGTTCAAAAAATAGGATAACCTCGATTAGATAACCTACAAAAGTAAACAAATTCTGGTTCTCAAAGTATGAAATACTTTGGTCCAAGATTAGACACGAGATAATATTTTAATTAAGATAATTAAGTCCATAATTATCTCGAGTCGGAAAGAAATGGAATTTTCGAGTCTAAAATTCATTACGCTCAAATTCACTCTAAGTCTATCTAGATGAAGAATATCGAGTATGAGTGTTTGATCTAGACAGATAAGGTTCTAAATGAGCTGACTTAGAAGAGATGAACTAATGACGTAATTTACCTAAACATGGAATACAAAGTCGGACTCGAGTTAAAATGTGTTAGAGCGAGTGTTTGAACATGCGATAAATCCGAGTGATGTCCGAGTGACTCAAAAGTACAAATGTGAAAAGATAAGCAATGCTATGCTTTCGAGTCGATCGAAACATATGAAAAACTTATACGGTAGTTTTTGTAACCCTCGAAGAGGTTATATATCGCTCGAAAAAGTTTGTATATCACATAGAATGACTTGTAATCAAAACATTCAAGATATGAAGTTTGTACCTGATTCCTTTATAGCACTCGGAATGTCATACTTACAAAGTCCGAGTCTTCAATCTCCCCGTTTTGATGAAAGGCATTCTTGACTCGGATAAAAACTTTGTTAGAATATAGAGATAAAAGCGTATAAAATATTTAGAGTGAATCGGACTTAGATTTTGTCGGAGCAAATAAGTTTTATATTGCTTCGAGCTAAAATCGAAATATCACATAGAAATGAAGTGAATCGAAATTAGAGTACTACTTATATCGGAGCACAAGAAAAATGTAAGCGAGTGATAGATCGAGCAAGATAATATGTAGCCGAGTTGATAAATCGGATCAAGATGAACTCATAAAAAATAACTTGAAACTCGGAGAACACTCCATTAATATTCATCGACGGATATATATACACAAAAGAAGTGAGAGAAAAATCTCCCCTAAACAAGACAACACAAATTTTCTAACTATTCTCCCCTTGCCTTTCGGTAAAAAAATATAAAAAAAAGGGGAAGAATGTATCAAGAAGATACACATTTGGATGTCCGGACAGAAAACAAGAGAAAATACGAGAAAAAAATTCTAAGAAGGTGGGGAGGGAGCCGTCCGAGCCGAGGTGGAAGAACGAGCCATGCGCCTTCTCTAGTAAGGGTGGGATGATGTTGAAGAACGAGGCGGGGCAGCACTGGGTTGTCCGGGATGGGCTCGGCTCGAATGGTCGACCCGAACCGGGTCGTCCGACGGTTCATCCTGTTGGATTTCGGCCGAGGGCGGGGCTTTCTCAGGCCGGACCACTGCCGACCGACTTTTGTCGGCAAGGTCTTCTAACCCACTCGGACTACTATCCGAGCTGATCCATTACGGGTGAGAAGCTGGAGCACCTTGGCCCTCTCGTCGCTTCTGCTCCTTTTGCTTCTTCCTTCTCTGCTTCTTCATTCTCCCCTTCCTCCTTCTCCTTAGATGGAGCTACCTCAGCTGTAGGCTCCTCTTTTCTTCTTCCTCTTCTTCTTTTCCCCTGCAGATGGGGATTTGGCCGGGCTCGAGGACTCCTCGGATGTGTCCGAGTCAATTGGGTCCTGAGCGGCTTTGGAGCGCCATTCTTGGAGGAGCTCGATCATCTCCTTCTACTCTTTAACAAGTGCTTTCATCTCAAGTAGCACGTCTTGCTGCTCTCTCGATATAAGATTGAGCGGTCTTTTGGTTAATCGTCATAGACTGGAGGACGAGTCTTGAATGATCGGAGGGTGTCCCCGAATTCGGTGGACATCGAGAAAAGCTTGTCCATGATGGCAAGTGGACAAGGCGTAAGAGAGGATCTCGAAACACCCGAGGTGATGGCACCACCAGGTGGAGAAAGTAGAGAGAGAGGAGGTTGAGTCCGAGTCCGAGGCGGAGAAGGTGGCCTCGGTTCGAGCTATGGACCCAAACATCCTGTTGGATCTCTTGGTATCCATACCTAAAAGTTCTTTCTTGCCAACGACAATGGCAGCCTCGAAACCGCGTTAGGATCCGAGGGGAGAGGAATTTTGAATTGCTTGAAGATAAAAGTGAGAAGAGTCCCGAAAGGAAGTGGGGTGGATTTCTTTGATTGAGTCCGAGCTGGCACAGCGAGCCATCCGCTCGATTATAGCTGGAAAGAGGGGTCTACTTCATAGCCCTCGAGAATATCATAAAGAGCTTTAAGATGCTTAGAGTTAGGGTTCTGCTTGCTTGAATGCTGAGAGAAAAAAGTTTTCATCGGCAAGAAACATAGAAGATGGGCTTCGAATTTAGTTGAGTCGCAGAGAAAATTTTGCGTGACTCGGGGAACTCTTTGGCATACTTCTCAAAGAATTCATCAGCAACCTAGTTGAAAGGTATGGGGTTGTTGTTGAGGAAAAGAAAAGAGACTTTGAAGAGATGATGGAGAAAAGAGACGTTGACTCGGACAACAACGTTTTGAACTCCGGAGGTGAGTATACCCTCGAGCTAGAGAGGTTAGATTAAAACTCGAAACGAGTTACGGGTAGATGAACTCGCTGAAACAAAGGAAATTGTAAACCCCTTTTGATTTGATGTGATTCAACCAAAAACTTTGTGGTTGGGAAGAACTTGTCATCTAACGTTAGGTTTTGGGTGACAATGATTTTGGAAGGATTGGAAGGGCCTTCTTGGCTTTTTGTTTAGGGTTTCTTGGTTGCGGAACCAAGAAAATCTAGGTAGGAACCTCTTTTCGGCATGTTTTGATGAGAAAAGAGAGAGAATGAACTTTGAGAGAGAGAGAGATAGCTCGGAGTGAGTGAGAGAGTAGAGAGTAAAAGAAAATGAAAGAGTAGAAAGAGAGTTTAGAGCAATCGGTGCTTACTTGAAACTTCTTTCACTTAGCTTGAGAGTTGGTTCATGCCTTGAAAACAATGAGCTTGCTCAAGATGTAGTAAGCGAGAGAGGAGAGTAAGTAGAGAGTAAAGTAGCGAAATGAAGGTAAAAGGATGCTATTTATAGAGAAAGAATCGTCCTTCAATGTTCGTTCTAACCCAACTCTCCAACGGTCACCTCAAACCGGTGTGACTATTCCGCTCTCCAACGGATAGAATTCCAGTGGTTGTCTCCCAACGGCTAGTTCTCTGATTGATGCGCACGATAGATAGAGAGAAAAAGAGAGATTTTAAAAGAAATTTCGAAATTCTCCACCGATCTAGAGATGATTTTAGAAGTTTGATGTCCATTTATCTCAAAATCCGAGTCCGACTCGGTGAAGTTTCCGAGTGACTCGAAACCATAAACAAGTAATAACTCATAGCTCATTATCACAAGATCAACTGAACTAATTATTATTAAAGGATAAAATGAGACATTTAACACATTATCATGCAAAGCAATTCCACTCGTAAAAGCAAATAATCACGTATTAATCATGCCAAGCTCATTCCTAATAAAGCAAAACTGATCCTCACTAAGTGGCTTAGTAAACATATCAGCTAATTGAAGTTTGGTAGGAATGAATTCAAGTTCAATATCACCTTTCTCATAATGGTCTCTTAGAAAATGATACCTAACCTCAATATCCTTTGTTTTTGAGTGCTTGAATTGGATTCTTAGTGATGCCGATTGCACTCGATTGTCGTGCTTGATTAGAATTGATTTGAATGAAAGTCCAAGGTCTTTCAAGTGTTGCTTGATCCATAGAATCTGAGCACAGCATGCTCCTGTTGCAATATATTCAGCATCGGCAGTTGATAAAGCTACTGAGTTCTATTTCTTTGAGTGCCAAGATATAAGGGATTGACCTAGAAACCGGCGAGGCTCTCGAAGTGCTTTTTCGTCAACTTGTACCCAACATAGTCAGCATCCGAGTATCTAGTGAGAGTCGGTTCCGAGTCTCTTGAGTACCATAGACCTAGATTTTGAGTCCCTGCAAGATATCTGAAAATTCTCTTCACCGCAGAGTGAGATGTGATTCTTTTGGATTAGCTTGAAATCTTGCACACAGTACATACACTAACATTATGTCCGGTCTACTGAAAGTAAGATATAGCAGAGTCCGGTTTTATGCTTCGTTGCTCATAGGTGTTGCTGCATGTTTTGCATCTTGAAGTTTGTAGTTCTTCAGCAGCTCCTTGGTATACTTTGATTGATGGACATAGATGCCACCTTTGTCTTGCTTGATTTGTAGACCAAGGAAGAAATTGAGTTCTCCCATTATACTCATTTGAAATTCCTATCTCATTAACTCAGAAAAATCTCGACACGTGAATTTCATTAGCAGCTCCAAAAATTATGTCATCAACATAGATCTTAGCAATAAGAAAGTCTTTCCCCTTGGTTTTTATAAAAAGAGTCTTGTCAATCTAACCTCTTCTAAAATCATTTTCAACCAAGAAATTGCTCGATCTTTCATACCAAACTCGGGAGCTTGTTTAAGACCATAAAGAGCTTTTGCAACTTGAAAATATGATTTGGAAATTCTGAGTTTTCAAATCCAGGGGTTGCTCAACATAGACTTCCTCTTCAATGAAACCATTAAGAAAGGCACATTTAACATCCATTTGATACAGTTTAATATTCATGCTAGATGTAAATGCCAATAAGATTCTAATAACTTCAATTATGGCAACGGGTGCAAAGGTTTCCCCACAATCAATCCCTTCTTCTTGATTGTAACCTTGAGCCACAAGTCTAGCCTTATTTCTGACTATCAACCCACCTTCATCCAGTTTGTTCTTGAAAACCCATTTGGTGCCTATGACTGGGTGGTTAGAAGGTCGTTTCGTCGAGTCCGGACTCGGTTTCTTTCAAATTGATTGAGTTCCTCTTGCATGGCCTCTACCCATTCAGGTTCATTTAGGGCCTCTAATACATTTCTGGGTTCGAGTTAATGAAATGAATGCAGTGAATGCACATAAATTTTGTAGAAAGGAACGAGTTCTTACCCCACTTGTTGATATCAGTACAAGATGTTTTCGAGTGGGTGGCTCGAAGCATATTTGAATGTTTTACCTATTCTCTCGGTTTACCAGATTTGTAGGTTGAATTGGTTGGTCTTCGAAGTCCTGTTCTGATTGAGCTTGTTCATCTTATTGGCCTTCAACATTCCGAGTTGGCTCTTGGGTTGTCTCATTCCGAGTCATGTTGTTCCGAGTCACTTCGTTCCGAGTGACTTTGATTTGATTCTTGATGAGCTCATTTTCACCAAGATCATCATCTCTGCTGAGCTTCAGTGTCCGAGAATGTTAACTCACTCGGTTTTTCTTGTTCAATCTCATCAAAAACAATGTGGATGCTTTCTTCCACTTTGTTAGTTCTTTTTGAAAAATGTTGTAAGCTTTACTATGAGATGAATAACCAAGAAAAATACCTTCATCCGACCGAGCATCAAACTTGGTCGAGTGGTCCTTACCATTGTTATGGATAAATGGTTTGAAGTATGAAATGATGGGTTTCTTCCCTTGGTATAGGTCGTATGGAGTGTTCTTCAGGATGGGTCCGATGAGGCATCTATTCAATGTGTAGTTTGTTGTGTTGATCGCCTCAGCCCGGAAATAGTAAGGTAGATCATGTTCAATCATCATTGTCCTTCCTATTTCCTCAAGAGTTCGGTTCTTTCTCTCCACTACTCCATTTTGTTGAGTAGTTCTTAGTACTGAGAAGTTATTGGAGATACCATTTTTATCACAATACTCGCAAGTTCCGAGTAGTCGAACTCCCTTCCATGGTCAGTTTGAATTCTCTTTATCTAAGTCTCGAGACTCAACTTGAATTTTCCTGCAGAGCTTGCTGAACTTTTTGAATGCTTCATCTTTGTACTTAAGAAAACAAACCCGGGTAAATCGTGAGTAGTCATCAACAATCACAAGAACATATGATTTACCTCTCGAGACTCTTGATAAGGATTTCACCACATAAGTCCATATGCAACATTTCAAGCACCTTGGATGTGGAAACAGTTTTGAGAGATTTGAAAGATGATCTAACCTATTTCCCTTTTGTGCATGCTTCACAAATTTTATCTTTCTTAAATGCACAATTAGGCAATCCTCCGACTAAACCATGAGAAAGAAGCTTCTAAATGGTATGCATGCTAACATGACCTAGTCTACGATGCCATGTCCAAGAATCATCATGTAACGATGCTTTTAAACAAGATAGATTGTGGCTTGGGTCGAAAGAGGAATAGTATAGGTATTACCTAATCTCTTACCCGAGAGCTTAGTCTCCTTGGTAGTTTCATCGGAAATATAGCAGTTGGTCCGAGTGAATCTTACCTCTTGACCTTTGTCACACAATTGAGAGATGCTTGAGTAGATTGAACTTCAATCCTTTAACAAGGTACACTGGGCTGACCAGATTGTCTCCTTTTTCAATCTTGCCTATCCCAATTATCTTGCCCTTGCTGTCATCTCCAAATGTGACTTTGCCTCCCTTTTACTCTTCTAACTCGGAAAAGAGTCTTGGGTTTCCGGACATGTAAAGTAAGCATCCACTATCTAGGTACCAGTGTCCTCTTGTTCTTTTATGAGCCACCCGTAAGTCGAAACAAACTAACCTTTCTCACTTCCTCTAACGAACCCACTAACTCCCTTTACTTGTGGTCCTTTTCGAGGAAGAAGATTCTTGGGAACCCGGATCTAAATAACTTTGGGTTTAGTTAGATTCTGAGTCTTTCTTTTAGAGAACAATGTCTCGTGTCTCTTTCTTTTGAAAATCTTTTCTTTTATAAACTGGTGGAGAAGGTTTTCTCCTATAAATTGGACTGGGCTTAGTCCTCGTTTCATTTTTATGAATGGGACCATCCTCAACCTTCCCGAACTTCACAGTTCTAGAATCATTTTTGAAAAGATCCGAGTAGGAATTGGATTCCTCCTCCTTGTTAAAACCAAGTCCTTCTTTTCCGAAGGAGACACATTGAGACCCTAAGAGCATGTCAAGGTTCTTCCGACCTTGAGTAAATTTCAAAACAAGTTCTTGAGACTCGTTGAGCTTTTTCTTGAGATGCTCATTTTCTCTTCGAGTGACTCGGACTCAGTCTCATTGGATTGAGTACTAGTCTTGAGTTCTCTAAGAGTAAGAGTCGGCTTTTCTAATTCATTTTTCAAAGAAATGCTCTCGAAGTGATAGTCTCAAGTTGTTCTTTAAATTGAGAAGAGTCGAATTGGACTTCTCTTCCAAAGTATAAATGTATTTAGCTAAATCAACTTTGGAAAACTTGAGGAAGTATTCAATTACCTCCTGAGGACTAGTTTCCTCATTTTCGAGTGATCGGAATCGACTCGGTTTCAACTTCGAGCCCGATAGTGCCATCGGACACTTTGAGTCATCTGACTCTTCATCTTCTTCAGATGAATCTTCATCACTCCATGTGGCCATCATAGCCTTCTTCTTCTTTTTTCTGTCCCTTTTTCTTCTTGAACAGTCTTTGACTATATGATCCTTGTTACTACATTCAAAATAGCCGAGTTCTTAGTTAAAGATAATTTTGACGGGGAAGAGTGTTTACCTTTTCTATCCTTCTTGTCTTTCTTGTAAAACTCTTCTCTTAGTCGTTTATCCCATCTCTTGTGCTTCATCATTCTTTTGAAGCCTCTTGCAATAAGTGCCATGGGATCTTCTTCCGAGTCCGATGAACTCGGATTTTCTTCTCTCGCTTTACGAGGCCTTCGATGCAATATTCTTTTTGGTGTTGGCCTTAGTGTCCTCTTCTTCCGGATGGATCTCATGGGTGAATACTTTCCAATGAGTTCGTCCGGCTTTAATAAGGAGAGGTTCTCGTGCTTCCTCGATGGCTGTCACCTTTGGACCCCATCTTCTCTTGGGCGAGCTTCTTAGTATCTTTCGCACATTTCCTCATGGGAAATCTTTCGACCCGGAGGTTTGAGATTGTAAGTAATCTTAGTGAAGCGAATGAACATCTAAGCGATGTTTTCTTCGGCTCCATCTTGAACAGCTCATACTTGTGAGGATATTGGCTTATCTTCGCTTTTCTAACTTGGCTTGTGCCTTCATATGTGTTGACAAGAGTGTCCCACACTTATTTTGCTGTGTCACAAGCTGATACTCTGTTGTATTTCTCCGAGCTGATGGCGCACATCGGAATGTTCATGACCTTGAAGTTCTTTCGAACTTTTCTCGCTTCTTCAATGGTGTACTTGGCCTTTAATTTAGCCACGAGTCTTGTTTCTTCCGTCTTCATTGGAATGTAGTTGCCTTCTTGTATGATGTTCCATACATCTTCATTGTGATCAAGTAGAAAGCATTCCATGAGCTTCTTCCAATGTACAAAATTTCATCCTTTAAACTTTAGTGCTCTGCTGGAAGATCTTCCTTCATCGAACTCTCCATTATTCCGAGGCATTTGATCTTTAAACCTTTGGATGGTTAGATCCTTTCTAAAAGGCTAAGCTCGATACCAATTGAAGTTTTGCTCGTGGATAGAGTTAGTCACCCTAGAGAGGGGGTGAATAAGGTGATGAAGAAATTCAAACAATAAAAGGAAGAATTAAGTCAAAAACCGACTTTGAAGCAATCCGAGTCTAGATTAGACTCGGAAAAGTGATAACTCGAAATTACGTAGAAACCCTCTTGGGGTAGAAAACCAGGCCAGTGCTAATCCAAGCCCAAGTCAAATCCACTATTTTGAATCCACAAAATACGAGTAGACAGACTTAACCGAATTGCTCCCTCGGACAATTCCTTACAAGGTTTTTCTAGACTCATAAATTCCCTTATCCGATCTAGTACTTCCTAACCGAGGTAACCTTTATATCTAGGGACAAGCGAGCTGAGTTAACCCTTACAGCTCGGTCAACCGACCTTACTCGAAAGTAAGAAGAGAAGTTGTGATCGATTATAAGACCTTACAACTCGGAAAGATCATAAGTATAGAGTTGGAGTTGTAAGTAAAAGATTGAATATGAATACAAAGACTTTTTCTTAAGTATGTGTATTGACAATGGTTCCAGCAATCTTCAAGTCTTGAGAGTTGGCTTCTATTTATAGATGACCAAGCAGATTAGCCGTTGTGACTATCTTCCGATTACAAGTCATTTGTGACCGTTGTAACGGTTATTCCGAGTCACTCGAAAAGATCCGTTGAGTTGTGAACATTGTGCAACGGCTCTTGACTCCTTAGAATGTCCCCATCCACTGGAGGTGTATGAACAGTAGGATGGAAACCGCCGTTGAGCTTATCGTAGAAGATTTCCAGTTTTGGAAACAGACAACCCCGACACGGTTTCGGGCCTTATTCGAAGTAGAAAAAGCCTTTTCTATCGGTGATTTGACATCTTGAAGTCGAGTTACTTTTGTAGTTCAAAAAAATAGGATAACCTCAATTAGATAACCTACAAAAGTAAACAAATTCTGGTTCTCAAAGTATGAAATACTTTGGTCTAAGATTAGACATAGATAATATTTTAATTAAGATAATTAAGTGCATAATTATCCGAGTCGGAAAGAAATGGAATTTTCCGAGTCTAAAATTCATTACGCTCAAATTCCATCTAAGTCATGTCTGGATAAAGAATATCGGAGTAAGAGTGTTTGATTAGACAGATAAGGTTCAAAACGAGCTGACTTAGAAGAGATGAACTAATGCAGTAATTCACCCGAATATGGAATACAAAGTCGGACTCGAGTTAAAATGTGTTAGAGCGAGTGTTTGAACATGCGATAAATGTGAGTGATGTCCGAGTGACTTAGAACTACGGATGTGAAAAGATAAGCAATACTATGCTTTACGAGTCGATCGAAACAGATGAAAAACTTATACGGTAGTTTACGTAACCTTCGAAGAGGTTCTATATCACTCAAAAAAGTTTCTATATCACATAGAACGACTTGTAGTAAAACATTCAAGAGATGAAGTTTGTACCTGATTCCTTTATAGCACTTAGAATGTCATACTTACAAAGTATGAGTCTTCGGATTCGTTGTGATATGAACATCGTGTGGTGGTCCTTGGCTCAAAAATGGTCCATCCCTCTCGGTTGTGACTGAATTCTAGGGTGAAAACAACCATTGGACTCAAAGTTGAAGTTTACTCGAATTTGGAAACAAACAACCCCGACACGATGTATCGAGCCATGTCTAGAAATGGTTGATTTCTGTCTGCAGGTGTTTAATGGCTAGAAACCAATTGCTTTTTCCTTTCAAAAATAGATGAAACAACTTTAATCAACCTACAAAAGCAGATGAAAGTGGTACTGAAAGTATAAAAATACTTTGGTCCAAGATTAGGCGAAGATAATAATTAATTCAAAGTAATTAAGCACTTAACTATCTTCAACCTAAAAAAATAAAATTTTCTGAGTAATATTTATTAGGTTCAAATTCCATCATAAGTCAATCCTACAAATGATCAAGTTAGTGAGAATAAAGAATCGAGAATACATAAACTTGATCAAGTAAATAATTTCATTAAGTATGCTAACTTAGAAAATAGAATTAACTATATAATTCATTTTCAGTTAGAACAATAAGTCAATGCTCAAAATAAAAGTGTTTGTGAAATTATTTACTAATGCCATTGTTCTAAGTTATTTCTAAGTGAGTCGAAACTCGGTTAAGAGTGATATGCTTGATAGATGGTTTCTAAGTGGGTTAGAAAATAATGAAAACTTAGATATGAGTTTCTTAAAAGCTTAGAGTGAATTTGAATCAAAATTATAAAGAGATAGAGAGTTATACCCGAGTCTTCAATCTCCCCTTTTCGATGAAAGGGATTCCATACTTAAGATAAAAACTAATTAGTTCGAGAGCTAAGTTTTCATTGTATGTTGATTAGAGCAAGAAAAATAATAAAGAGTATTGAACAGCTCAGCTTAGATCACATATAACTCAAAACATGCTTCTTGAAGTAAATAGATCATACTTGTCAAAGAATAGTGAGAAAATATATCGAGTAAATAAGAAATCTGATCGAAATTGATATACTCGAAATAAGAAAACTTCATTAATCATTCAAAGTAATTACATAGAAACTTAAACAAACAGAGAATCAAACTAAGAAAAACTCCCTAAACCAAACATCTCTCTTTTCTATATTATCTCTCTCCTGCGCATTTCAGCAAAATTAACAAAAAGAGGGAGGAAAGAACAATTAAGAACAAAGATGTTAGACAAAACAAAACAAAGTTTGAATTCAAGAGGGATAAGGAGCAGTTTGGCAAGAAGTAGAAGAGCGACGGTTGCGCCTATGCCTGTAGCCTTGAGTAGAGACGACTTAGTGAGGAGGCAATAACAGAGGTAGATCGGGGAGTGGAATTATACGCCTGTGAGATACATGAAGAGGTTCCTCTACTTCTTCTTCTTCCGAGTCCTCACCAACTGCTGCTTTAGGTTGTGGTTCCGAGGTAGGGGCCTTAGGCGGCCTACATCACCGGCCTCTTACGAGGCGACCGGAGTGTGATATAAGGAGATCACCTTAGGTTCTTTGTTGCCCGTACCCTCGGCATGAACTACTTTAGTCTCCTTTTCTCCTTCTCATTCAGCTTTTCTTTATCCTTCTTCTTCTTCTTCAGAATAGTGTCATTGTCAAAAATGGATAAATTCGTTTGGAGATCAATTATAGGTAAAGGGAAGTTTGTGACAAAAGTTCAAATATGATAGGGGTCATAATCTTGAGATTCTGAATTTTGATGTTGATAAGTCGGGATTTTTTCCAGTTAAAGGTTATATTCAAGATGATGGTTTTGAAAATGCAATTAAGTATTATTATGTAATACCGGGGTTGGAGTTGAAGTCTAGTTTGCGAAGGTTATTAGATTATTATGATTCAATAGAGATGGCTAAACATACAAGTATAGTAGGGCGTATTAGTGTGTATGTTGTTCATAAAGTTGATGAGTCCGAGTTATTGCACGAAATGCCACTACATGTACCTGCCCCAAATGTCCCTAAATCATGCAAACCTAAAGGTGTAGTTGTAACCTTTGTTAGTAGTCCATATTATAGTAGTCATAGAGTGAAGCGTGCCCCAAAGAATTCCTCTATATCAAAGGCAAGAAAGAAGGGTACCCTATATCCCTATGAGCCAACCACGAAAGTGACCCTAGCTCAAATTCTCCCCATGAGTCAACCACAAAACTGGCCCTAGCTCAAATACTCCCTGTGAGTCAACTACGTAAACTGCCCTTAGCTCAAATGCTCCCCTAAGTTAACCATAAAACTTTCCCCTAACTCAAATGCTCCTCGTGAATCCGAGAGTGCACACCTATGGCATCCACATATGGTAACACTAAAGTTGATGTAGAGGTTGAATATAATTGGGAAGACTCTCAACCTGATTCATATATTCCTATGCATGAGTTAGTAGGGAAATGATGAAACTAATTCATTAGATGATAGCTTGTACGAACCTAAAGCGGAAGATGAAGATGAGTTGTAGGAAGAAGGTGATTTCTTATAAGAAGAAGAGAAGCACAATGATCTTGACCTTTCGATTTTGACACCAGTGATGAAGAATGACAAATTTGTCAAAAGAAAATATTAGAGCATAAAAGACAAAAGTCAGTTGTTCATGAAGAAGTTGTCCAAAATAAGAATACATTTATGCCTGATTCAGTTGTAGAATCCTCAAGACAAGGACAATGTCATAATGATTATGAAAATACGAACGGAGAGATAGAGACAAGGGATAAAAGTGAAAGTGATGAGGATGGTTTTCCTACGTTGTTGAGAAGGAAGACGAGAATGTTGAAGGTTAGACTAGTCACTGACTAGAAAAATTTTAAGTGGGAGGTTGATATGACATTGGTACTATCCAAAGATTCAAAAGAAATTACTTGAATATTATGAGGTTAGGCAAGCAAAAGAACATAATTGCTGCCTATTGTAAGGAGAATTGCGAATTCAATTTATATGCTTCTTGGGGCAAGCACAAATTTACATATGTCCTCGGATCTACATTCGACCAACATAAGCGGAATAGGAATATGTTAAAGAATAGGCAACTTAAATCTGAATGGGTTGCAAAGTACTCCATGCAGAGTTACAAGGAAAGACGTCACTGGCCGGTCGAAGAACTGAAGGAAGAAGTAAAGAGAGAGTTTGGGAAACTACTAAATCCATGGTTTGCATATTGTGTTAAGTAACAAGCACAAAAATTGTTACATGGATCCATGAAAGAGAATTACTGCAAAATTGGAAGATACATTGAGGAGTTAAAAAGATCAAATAGTAGCGAGCATATTTGTTCTTGAAACTAAAACATCAATTGAAAGAGAAATCCCTATTTTCAAGAGATTGTTTGTATATTTTGATGTCATGAAAAAAGGGATTAATAAAGGTTGTAGGCCTATAATGTGCATTGATTCATGCTTCTTGAATACTTTTTGGGTGGTTGCTTGCTCACTATAATTGACTTTGATAGAAACAATTAAATGTTTCCAATAGCTTAGGCGAGTAGTTGAAGGGGATAACAATGACATCTAGGTTTGGTTTTTACATAATGTGCAAGTTTCTATGGGAGGGACATAAGGTTTTGGATAGACAGTAATTTCAAATGAACACTAGGTAATTACCAATCAGCATTAACCACATCAAACTTGATTTTGAGTTTGTTTAATGAAATGAGCAGGCAATCTTGCATGCAATGTCAACAGATACTCTAAATAGTAAGCACAAACATTGTGTAAGGAAAATTTATGCCAACTGGAAGAAAAATCACAAGGTAGAAGAACTAAAATGTTGTTTTAGGATGTTGCAAAATCCCACAATGAGGCAGATTTTCAGATGCATTAAAGGACCTACAACTTACATCAAAACAAGCAGTTGAAAATTCTATTAGTCCGAATCCTAGGTTCTTCTATAGGGCATTCATGAGAACGAGACTCAAAAATGTGAAATTGTGGCCAACAATGTGGCAGAGACATTCAATGTATACATCATCCAATCTAGAACCAAACATTGCATACATGTGTTAGAAGACATCAAATGTTCACTCATGGAGAGTATAATGTTGAAAAGACAAATGATATAAGCAAGTGAAGATGAGATTTGTCTAAGGGTGAGGAAGAAGTTTGAGAAAGATAAGGTTGAAGTAAGATTTTGTCAGCCTTACCCTTCAATTAAGAAACATCGACTTGACAGCCTACATGTTGATATAAACATTGCTTCATGCACATGTAGGAAATGGGATTTGACAGAGATCCCATGTTGTGATGCAATCGCATATGCATATTAGCTTAAACAAAATGCACGGGATTATGTGCATTCTTACTTCAAGAAGGAGAAATACCTCCAAGCATATGCTAGTTCAATTTCTCCTTGTGTTGGTGAGAAGCATTAGCCAACTTTAAATCTGCCACTTGACCCTCCAGTTGTGAAGATAGGGCTGAGGAGACCAAAGAAGAAGAAACGATGAGACCCTTATGAAGACCCTAAAAGTCAAGCAAGCTTACAAGACATGGACCTCAAATTGTCTACGGTAAGTGTCATGTTGTTGGCCACAGCAAAAGGAGCTACAAAAACCCCTTGGTTGTGAACCCACTACTTGAAAGAAGACCCGGGGGCAGCCTAAGTAAGCAACCAATCGAACCTACCAATAAAGATGTGCCACCTATAGGATCCGGAACAGGAAGAACAATAGGTAGGGAAAGAGGAAGTGGAAAAGAAAGAGGAAGAGGGGTTGCACGCAGGGGGAAAGGACCAACTAAGGGCGAGATGAGGCAACATGGTATTGAATATACTGCACCTTGTGTTAGATTAGGGTTTTAGTCTTTCTCAATTTTTTAGTATACTACAATTAGTCAATTTTTTATTATACTCAATTTTTTTTTTAGAATGCTACACATTTGGTTGGTGGAGAGTTAATTATGGATGCTAGCCACTCTCTTATGTATAGCCCAGAAGTGACGAGCTCCTAAGCTGTTAGTTTCCCACCATAGTAAAGATTTCTTCCCACCATAACGAAGGCCACTCTACGAACCACGATGAAGCTTTTCGAAGTGTCAATGTCTTTAATTTTGTCAGCCTAAATTTGACTATGCGAGGCATAAATTTTACTATGAAGGCATATTTTGTCAATGTAATTAGTTGCTAATTTAGTTTCTAATTGTTATGTAAACAATGCAAACAACTATTTTAATTACAATTTATCTTTTACATGATTTTCAACTGTATTTATAAGCTATAATTTCATATTAATGTCTAATTCCTCCAATTTGCATATTTTGGACAACGTTTGAATGTGCAATCACCACTACGGAAATCACTTTTAACGTCGGGTCTTTAACAACGGTTAAAAGGAAAAGCTGTCATGCAAAATGGACCGGTGGAATTTTTGTAAATAAGCAGCGTTGTTTACCACCTATGACGACGATTGTTTCAATGAACCGTCATCATATGTTCACATATGTTAGGCTGTGAACATATGACTAAGGTTCATTGAAACAACCGTATTTAAA
The DNA here is from genome assembly GCA_021018815.1 of Talinum fruticosum. Lineage (NCBI taxonomy): Eukaryota > Viridiplantae > Streptophyta > Magnoliopsida > Caryophyllales > Talinaceae > Talinum > Talinum fruticosum. The sequence continues at coordinate 14,622,669 of JAITYX010000001.1, read as the reverse complement.
AATAACCCCGGTCTAACTCTCCCCTCAAAAGGCTCCTCCTCTCTTCTTACGTTGTTTGCATTCTCTCTCCTCAAAGGAACCTCCCCACTTATGCTCTTCTCCCCTTTCTCTCCCCGTCCCTACTTCTGCCTTCATCACCTTTCCGCTCTCTCGCCCCGTTGCCGCCCCCGGATCGACGGAGCCTCCCGGCCGATACGCCTTCCTCGCTCTCTTCCGTCTCTCTAACTCTTTTCCGTCTCTTTAGATCTCTTCGTCTCTCTCCTTTCTACCTCTCTTTCTCTGCAATTTTTCTTATATCTATCCTGGTGAAGGCTAGGTCTTATGGGTTCCGCTTTTGGAAAGGAAACGATGAGTTCAATCATCGGGAATTTAGAGGTGAATCACTACTCTTTTGATTGAATCTAGAGTTTCCATGGATATCCATTTGGTTGCGATTTCATTTAATTTATCGTTTTTCAACACGATTTTGCAGGTCCCAGTGAAGGTGAAGGCTAGGGTTTCGGTTGAATTTGAAGGTGAGGGAAATAAAGAAAGAAAGAGAAATCAATCTATGAAGGTTTTGGTTGAATCGAAGGTCCCGACGAAGGTGAAGGCTAGGGTTTCGATTTTGAAGCCCAGAATCACAATTTTAAAAGCTGTTAAAGCGGCTGGAGGAGCAAGAGAAGCGAATTGAGGAAAGAAAGAAACAATTGGAGCAGCGGTTACGGGACGGTTGAATTGGAGTCAAAATCCCGGACAATGTAAAGATAATTATTTGATTTCCTTCTTACGTGAGTTTTTCGGAGACTCGAACGAAAATGGTATACCAATTAAATTGAACTTGGTTTCTTTGGTTTGACAAAAGAATGAAGAAGAGGAGGATGTTTTTATATTATGGATTATGGATGTTTCTAGATTTGTATTTTTGTATTATGTAAAGAAGAGGAGGAAACAATTGGTTTGAATTTCATTTTTAGATCCGTATTATGTATGTTTCTTTATTTGGTATCCTTCGCTCCTTTAGAGCTGACCTGCATTTCTTTGTTCGTTTTTCTTCGCTCTCTTCCTTAATTTTTAGTTTTTAGATCTCAAAATTCTGAAGCTCCTTTAGATATGAAATTTCATATTTGAAGGAGCTCTGTTTTTTTAATAATTATAGCTATGACGACGGTTCTTACATTAGAACCGTCGTCATAAGTAACTATATGACAATGGTTCTTTTTGAAAAACCATCGTCATATAGTCACCTATGACTACGGTTTTTACATTAGAAGCTGTCGTCGTAGGTCATCTTTTACTACGGTTGTTGAACCGTAGTAAAAGATGTTACATACAACGACGGCCACATACACTACACTTTTTAATCGTACTTAAAGGTCATTTTTAATTGTAGTTAAAAGTGGTTCTGTAGTAGTGAATAACTTGAGAATTTTTATTCAAACAAGCATTCAACTACGATACTCAACTACTAATACAATATTCAACTACCAATTCCTCACTTGATACGATAAGCGGTGAATTCATTAATAAACTATCCTACTTAAAAACCAATCACCAAGTACAACTAACAAGCACAATATCAATTTCTCCACTAGTGAGTTCCTTGATGCCTTTAAGTCTTCCACTCTGCTCTGGATCTTTTCTGTCTTTCTTTTGCAACCTTCTTCCTCAAACTTTCATTCTCTTCTTGAAACATCTTGTTTTCCTCAAGCACATTAATTTCTTGTTCATCATCCCACTTGAAAAACCCATATCCTTGATTTACCTACAATACCTCAAATCAGTAACAAATAACAAAAAAAAACATAATTTCAATCCACTTCCAAATCCTAATTTCTTAATTAATCCACCTTCCATAATGGGCATCCGAAAAACTTCTTCCCTTTATATGGGGGCTTCTTGCGAGATCTCATGCATTGCGGGTAAATCATGGTGGCATTTCACCAACAACATTTGCCTTTTCGCCACTCGAAAATTCCTCTCCTTCTAGAAGTTGATGACCCAACAACACTTGTGCATCCTTTGACTCATGATTTCTTCATTCTTCGAGGGATTTACAAAAGTGAACAGATACGATTCAGGTCGATATTATTTGAGAAGACATATTCGGAAGGGAAGAATTCATGTTTGTGTCATCTTGCGAGAGAAATAGAGAGGATTGAGAAGCGTAAATGTCGATGCTTGGAATTTGAGGAATCAATTCATAAAAGGGGGTTAGAGAGGACAAAGAACAGAAATGTCGAGGCTAGAATTTGAGGCATGAGTTGATAAAGGGGGATTAGGGGGAGAGATAGTGTAAACTAACGTGTCACTAATTAGAGTCAAAATACATACTACCACCGCCACGTCATATCACCTCCGATTCTTTTCACTCATAACTCGGTGGTAGTAAACCTAAAAATATTATGGTAAAAAGTTAGGATGTTGCAAGGTTAATCAATATTTCGAGATATTCGCATTAAAAGACCCCAATTTCAGGATTTTAAAATCCAATATTTCTTTTTTCAAATTTTTGGTTTAAATTTTTTTATTTTTGATGTAAAGGCCTAGTCTCAAACACTCAAATAAGACAAAATCTTGAAAGACGCTTACTCCTCGGCAACGGCGCTAATTTGCTCATTCTAATTTTTATGGCTCACAAATTAAAGTGACCTCGAGTGAGTATCTAGGGTGTAGGGTTGATTCTCCTCGACAATGGCGTCAATTTGTTTAACCTCGAGTGAGCCTAATTAAAATAAATCAAGCAAGGCCAAATCAATTATGTGGGAAAATTAAATAATGAAAAATAAATTAAGAAAGCTAAAAAGGTGGTTTGGTTCTGATTTCGCCAATTAACAATCTAATTAGCTTAATGAGCCCTAACCTACCCAAATTAAGCTAACAAAGTGAGATGGTTGGTTGTATCGAGGAAGCTCACCCATGCCCACTTTTATGAGTCATGAGCTAGTCCGAGTGGCCTAACCGCCTATTTTCATGGGGTTAGTGCAAATAAACCACAAGGTTAGTAACCCTCAAACCTAGCTTGGGTTGAGCTTATTTTCATGCAAAATTTCGTCCATTCAACTCTTATACACTAGTAAATCGACATCACCTTTCAATGTAAGTCAATCGCCCAAAAATATGGATGAAAGCTCTTTCAATCATTTCATCTAACATTTGGTAGGGATGAGTGAAAAATCAAATTTGCAAGCATAAATTGTGTTTGGTTAAACCTAATAAAAGATTAACTAGCCACCAAAGGGCTAAACACAATCAAAGCCAACCAAACTACTCACTAAACATGAGAAATTCCAAGCCAAAGTCTAAACTAGCAACATAAACAACAAACATGGAGAGAGAAAATTAAACTAACTTGCATAAACTAAGAAAATAAATATAAATCAATAGCGAAAATCAAACATTTAAACAAAACATTAACTAAACTAACATTAATCTAACAAAATTAACAAGAACAAAGAAAGAAATAAGGAGAAAGAGAAGAAGAATGCTTAGTCATTATGTTTTAAAGTTTCATAGTTCACAATCCTCAACCCAAATCTACTAATCTAACCTAGTTAATCTCCCTACTCGAGTTTTATTTTAGTTAACTACAAAACGAATCGAACTCCTAAACTATAAGTAAGGGCTCTCTCGCTAAATTTAAGCCAAAAATCGCTTTAAAGAGCATAAAAACAGCCAAAACTAAAACCCAGGCCCTCGTCACTTGACATAGAATAGACCGTGTCAACCTTTTTGAAGAAAAGGTGAGAAAAACCATGAAAAATGGTCAACATGGTATGTCCCATGGCCGTGGCCCAAACTGTGGGACCTACCACGGCCTTTGGGCCAAGCTGTGGGGCCTCTAAATGGTCTTTTCTTCCTTTGACGTACGTTGAGCGGCATTGGGACTCGTCTAAGGTGATTTTTGCACCTCATGATTGCTCCCAAGGGTGTTGGAGAGGTTCATGTTAGGTCCCGAGGATGCTACAATGCCTGAATCTTGAGTGTAATGATTTTGAAACTTTACTTCAAACTTCCAAAACTCTTCAGGGAGGTTCACTTAGGCTTGCGGAGGGACCAACATGGCTATGACAAGATGAGTATGGATCTTTGAAGCTTGATTTGCCGAAATTAGCATACTTGCTCTATTTTCCACAAGTTCTCGGGTTTGGCTTATTTCCTACAAAAGTAAATAAAAAAATAAAAATCCTAAAATTATATTATTTACGATATATAAAAAAAGTGTTAGAGGGCATATAAAAACATCGTTTACTGAACGGAACAGCGTCAACCCCTTGGTTTCGCATATTCTCGTTATCCTAACCACTTTTGTCATTTGCAAAAAGTCGTATATGGCCCAAAGCAAGCTCCTTCTACTTGGTTTCATCGTTTTAGTAGCTTTCTACTCACGCATCATTTCTCCTACAGCCAATCGACCCATCTGTGTTTGTTCTTTGTTCCACCTTGCGGACACTAGTTCTCCTTCTTTATGTTGATGATATTATTCTTACTAGTAGCTTTACACATTTACTCTTTTCCTTCATTGACATTCTCTCTCGTCAATTTTCCTTGAAAGATCTTGGGGACTTGCATTACTTTCTCTATGTGCATGTTTCTCGCCTTCTGTCTAGGATCCTCTTGTCTTAACATAAGTACACTTATAATCTACTAAGAAAGTTCCATTTGCATACTTGCAAGCCGGTGGGCACCACTATTGTAACTCATACCACCCTCTTCCTTTCAAATGGCGAGTTACTTGTAAACCCCTCTTAGTACAAAAACATGGTAGGTACTTTATAATACTTGACTATGACACATCCTAATATTGCATATGCAGTTCATGTAATTTTCCAGTTCATACATGCCCTCCGTACTACTCATATCTTGCTTGTCAAGTGTATTTTCAATTACTTGCAAGGTACTCTCACCGATGGGATTCTTATTCGTCGTGCTAGTACTCCTTCCTTTATCATCGCCTATTCGGATGCTGACTAGGCTAGTGCAAGGATTCTTGTCGGCTGACCACTAATTATGATATATTTTATGGACCCAATCTCATTAGTTGATGCTCGAAGAAACAACCAATTGTCTCCAAATATTCAACTGAAGTTGAATTCCGCATTGTTTCATGCACGATTGCTGAAACTATCCGGCTTAGAGAACTCTATGCCTGCTCCTACCAAGGTATTATATGACAATGTCAACGCACAATATCTCACAGACTAATCCTAGTCATTATGATCGTAGCAAGCACATTGTTGTTGATTACCATTTTGTTCGTGAATGCATTGTTAATGTTGACCTTATTGTCATATGTGTTCCTACTAGTTTTTAATTTGCATATATTTTTATTGAAGGGTTGTCTTCTTCTTAATTTTTATTTCTCAAAGTCAATTTATCCGTTCGTCCCCCTGTACACATTGAGGGGATGTAATAAAGGACTAGGGTTAATGATTTAATGTACTTGTATAATTACTCCTATAGATATAGTGTCGGGTTTCTAGATTGGGTAGTTGGTATAAACCTATTTTCCTAACATTATTTTATTATTATTATTATTATTATTATTATTATTATTATTATTATTATTATTATTATTATTATTATTATTATTATTATTATTATTATTATTATCATTCATCGTTGTTTGCATAGATTATAACCAGTTCAATTTTGATAATTAATTAATTAATTAATTAATTATTATTATTTGTCCTTGTTCATATAGATCCTAACCAATTCAATTTTAAATTTTTTTTTGTAATGTATATGGTAAAGAAATATTTGATTTTGAATATCTGTACATAACTTGTCCAAAATCTTAGACTTTTGAGCAACTTGGGGTTGAATTTTCAAAGCAAATGCATTATATCAGGTTTAATTATTAACGTAAATAAACTCACACTAACCGTGCAAGCACGAGGAGGAAGGAATGACTTTGTGCGCATATATATAATTGTACGTGCAAAGATATAAGCTAAGGGAACGAGGATGGGATAAGATTAGAAGAAACAAATCAACTACGAAGGCGATCAACTAACACTTCGCCATATGAGAATGAAGAAAAAACCAAGCATCTATTGCTTGAAAGCAACATCAAATATAATAATTATCTCAAAATGGTAATCATGAAATTATTATAATTCCACAAATATAGTCATATATGTGGTATGATCTAATCTCAACTATTAAATTATATAAATTATAATTTAATTAAAATATATTTTTATTAATTTATAATATTTTCTTATAATTTTATTAAAATATATTTTTATTAATTTATAATATTTTGATAAAAGAAGAAAAAATTAATCTCTTAGTTGTTTTGGAAATCAATCTTCTCGTAACTTTTAACAATAAAAAAATCCCACACTCCCGCTCCCCCACCCCCCAACCTTCTTACTCATTCTCATCAAGTTATTGGCCCTACCCTCCGTTTACACAGGCAAACGCCATTGCTATACCGTCTCCTCATTTCCCGTGATTTTTCCAATAGTGAAAAACATAGTTTTAGTAACTCTCAATTAATAATAAATCCACAGTTCTTTCCTTCCTTCCCACTTTTCACTACTAGAAAAAAGGCTTCTAACGACGAAAAAATTGGTCGTTAAAAGTATATTTTATCGTCGTTAAAAGTGATTAACGACCAAAAAATTTTGGTCGTCGATACGTCGTTAGTGCTTCCCTCGTTAATACTTTTAACGATGATTTTAAAATTTTCGTCGTTACTTAAAATAACGATGAAACAAGATGTCGTCTTTACTAAAAATAACAATGAAACAAGATGTACGTCGTAATTAGTTGATTTAATAACGATGAACTACATATTATTAACGACAAAATTTTTACGTCGTACATTTAAAATAACCATAAATACAAAAATTAAAATCATGATCATTAACAACCAATTTGGTTCATCGTTATTTCTTTAACGATGAACATTTTCATCGTTAATAATATTATGGATAACCTAAATATATAATTTTACCAATTATCTTTAAAGTAATGTAATAAACTATTGATCACTAAAATACATATATATATATATATATATATATATATATATATATATATATATATATATATATATATATAGTAACAAAAACTCGAATTGATATGCATTAATTCCTTTGAATACGACTGGTCTGCGGAAACACAATATAAAACATAACCTAATATCAAAGCATCATAAAACACATAATCTAAAAAACAATCGAGGAAACGAGAAGTTCTCATAGTAATTGATATCCGAGTACAAGCAATATTAACTAAAAAACTAAAAAATGAAGTCCTCCAAATGATTTTGAAAGTATAAATCTTCATCAACTACTCATAAAAGGTAAGTGTTAGAACTTGAATAAGCGAGTCCACATCTCCAAACAAATCCACATCCGCCAAAAATAGAGAATTATTAGAACTTTTACAAAATTGCAAAAGTATTGAACTTCTGATCAAATTTATGTAACTCAAACAAACAACCATCATTTGATGTTCGGAGCTACAACTACGTCATCGGTGCATTGCATTACAATACATGCGAAGTTGTCGCTGCATCTCCATCGCAAATATCAAAGATGCATGAATGTTTGAAAATGGTCCAACAAATTTTGTCCATAGATGGAAAGGTTATACCAAGGGCATCAATACCATGACAAGGAGACGAGGAAGAGCTAAGGGGAGCATAATAGGTTAGACTTTCTAAAAAGGGATAAATCTCTTCAGTCAATCAAGTTAAGAGCAAGTGCAATGGAAATATATCCATGATTCCTACACATCAACATTCTTTCTTTCTAATCTCAAAAAATATATTGTTCCCTACAATCAAAAAGTATATTGTTCAATTAAGGAACCACAAACCAAAGCTAATAGATCTTAGTGCCAAACTTATGGTTATTCCGTAAAGCATATTCAAGCAAAATCAAGTCTTTAATAGTGTTCTTACACTTGATTGAAGCATATATGACAAAATCATGCTCGACTTTGTCTCAATTATCTTTATAACCTTCCTACTCCGGAATCACAATTATAATCACAAACCCAAAAGGAATTCCCAAAAGCAAATGTTTCAATTCTTTCCCTCTAAATGTGACAACAAATCTTAGGCAGCCGAAGTATATCCCAATTGTCAACTATTAACCAATTACACTAAGTTTCAATCACAATTGACCTTCATGTCTCACCTGAAACAACGTATGATATTTCATGGCATTCTATTAAACTAAATCAAGCTACTCACCCGGCGAAAACAAGGTTCATTTTAAGTCGATGGATTATGGATGTTGAGCTAGCTGGAAAATGGCATCCTTGAAATTCGCTATTTCGATTCCACCGACTCTAAACGATTTTGAAGCTTTTCGTTTTCTGTTTCAACCATTGCCACACGTTCATGAAGAACGTCATTTTTCTTTCTCGCAGCATGGAGTTCAATTTCAAGTTCAGCTCTAGTAGGACAAGGTCCCCTTAAATCTTTTGCCTTTACTCCTCCTCCAAAGCCAACTATTCGATCTTTCGATTTTGATTTGAAAACCTTATTAGCAACCTTGCACATTAAATCGGAAAAATGCATATATAAAACATAACTATCATGTAACATGTTATAAAAATTATTTGGCAAAAACACAATGTACCTCCGGATGGGAAAGAGAATGGTCTTTTTCTATAACATCTCGGATTTCATCCTATAAAGTACAACAATTACATTAATACATCGCACTTGCCAACTAAAGTTAAAAAATGTAAGCTTATAACATTATACGTACATATTTTTGAGTTATCTCTAGAGTTGCAAGCTCATCACCCTTTTTATGAGTTTCGCGGAACATTTGAAGGAAAGATGGCTCATTCCCGTCCTTTGCACCCTTTTGCAATAACAATTAGATAGTCAAAATATAATCAATGTGGTAAGCAATTTAAAAAAGAAAGAGATAGTTTTAATACCAATTCCCAAGCAACTTGTCTATAAGGCTTACTTCCGAGTCCTATGAAGTCTCTGCTTATTATAGTTTGCTCTATTTGAAGAGTTTCTAGCACTTGCTTTCTATTTTTTAAAAATAGCAACACATTAATATCACATATATTAGTTGAAATAATAGTCGATTACAAAACAAGTATTTGTTAATAGACAAAGAAAAGATGTTAATTTCAGACCTTGTGGGATTCTTTTGAATAAATCTCTTTTATAAGCCACTCCCACTCCTCATGACTAAGTCCATTAGGTGTATGATCCAAAGCTGGTCGTAGAGTCCTTTTTGGTTTTGTGATATTATACCTCTTCAAATCAGCTCTCCAATTAATCCACAGCTCATACATATGGTGAAGAACATGTTCACGTTGTGCTTCCATGTTATCGTTGGAAAAAACATCCTAAAATAAAAAAGAAAAATTACATTAAAAAAGAGTAAGATGTAATATATCTTGTTCAAAATTTGAGAATTATACCGTCACAGACCCTCCACATGTGTTCCAATTGTCGATCTTCAATATCTTTCCACTTGTGCACTCTGAGAGGGCACATATTTGTATCACGAACAATAATTCCCAAGTGTCTAGACCGGACAACATGATTTTTTCCAACAGACACGATTATTATAGAATTCTATTTCAAGTTTTTCTCCGAGGCTTTAACTTCGTGATTTCTATACATTTATTTCTACCTCGTGTTTTGCTGATAATTCTCTTTTTAAAAGCACCTCCTCCTAAGAATATGAAATCAATAAAATATCAATGAATACAAAATAATATTAAATGCAAAACCCACGCAAATCCAACTATTAAGTTACCGTTGTTCAATTCTTCCTCTAGCTGTGGTGTCTCTGCCTCATTAGCATTACAATTCATTTCTTCATCAGCTGGAGGTGTCTCATGAACATGTTCCTCTCTTACACGGTTAGGAACACAAGCACGGTTAGGAATATGCAAGTCCTCATCTTCGGAGGATGATGAAACACCATCCTCCGACACCAAGGCAACATTGTCCTCAACATTAGTATTATCCTCAACATTAGTATTATCCTCAACATCATCCCTACAAAGTAGAGGAGGAGGAGAAATATTGCGAGCAGGAGCGAGGTGTAATGTCTTGAGGAAACCTTGTAGTTGGATTGAAGGGAACTCTATCATCTAAAGAAGCTCCAATTGGAGAATGCCTCACAAATGGATTAGTAGTTGTTTTACTTGGTGACTGGAACATTCATAGCAGATCGACTTTTGAGTTGTTAACCATCCCGGGGATGCAGATGAAGAAGACTCGATTTTTAGAAACATATAGTTCATGTAGTTTCTTTCCACGACCTTTAGCTAACATACCAGGTGCCGAAATGACGGTCTATCGGACCACGGCATACGAGACTTCTTCCACGATTTGGTGGAATTGGAATTAATCATCTTCCTACAATATGTTAAAAGCAAATAAAATTAAATCACTTCCCAAAATAAACATGTCAATATAAGATGTACAACAAATGGCCATTTGATGCACATAGCTGCAGATGGTCTGCTGCTGCAGATAGCTGCGGCAGACCATCTCGTCTGGCTGATCGCAAGCAACCAGCAGAGCGCCATCTCGCTGGTTGCAGCAGACTGTCTGTGCTGCAGATAGCAGCTGATAGGCTGCAGCCAGCAGAGCAGCCATCTCGCTGCTATCTCGCAGCTGACCTTCTGCAAGCACAAGGTCAGTTGCTCGTCTGCAGCGAGATAGCAGCTGATGGTCTGCAGCCAGCAGAGCGGCCATCTGCTGCTATCTGCGCAGCAACCTTCTGCCGTAGATTGCAGCTCGCTGGCTGCTGCAGATGATGAGCAACGACCAGCGAGTAGGCGATGTTAGGCTGCAGATGTTCTGTGGGCATGTTACGTCTACTACAAATGTCCTGTGGACCTCATAACAATAAGCAACGTCAGCAAAGCAAACACTAGTAACTAGTAAATTATGATCAACAAGCAAACCCATATGGTAAGATACACTAAGCTTATATGGTGCAATAAAGGAAACATATGTTCGATAAATGTGAATACATCAATATCAATAATTAACTATGAAAGAAAGTGCAACTATATTTCATCTTTGTCTCTTTCTAGATCTTTGTTCATCCTCTAGATTTGCTTCACTGTGAGAGCACTGTAGTTCGAAGATCATCCACTGGTTCCATCTCATTAGAGCAATGAAGGCGTGACTTAAGTGCAACATGCCAACCTTTGTTCACGTTGTCGATTGCATAGAAAGCCTAATGTGCTTGACTAGCCAAGATAAATGGCTCGTTAGTTTTTAATTGCCGTTTGCAATTAATACTAACAAAGCCATATTGGTCAATTTTAATCCCTTTAGCTTTATCATATACATCGAACCATTTGCAGCGAAATAGCACTACTCGTTTCCCCCAAGATATTGTAGCTCAAGTACATTGGTTAAGACCCCATAATAATCTACATTTTCATCTCCTTGACCTGTATTTCCAATGACAACTACACCACTATTTTGAGTTGTCAACCTCTTCTCTCGCTATTCTATATGAAATCTATATCCATTGACTATATAGCCACTAAAGGATGTGACATATTGTGTTGGCCTACGTGCCAATGAAAGTAAATCTTCCATTTTCTTAGTCTTCTCATGCTCATATAGCTGCGTTACCTATTAAAAAAATATATTGAATATATTAATTATGCATATTAATTTACATATACGAGTCTATTTACTTGTAAAGTAATATACTTACTTCACACTTGAACCATTCCCTAAAGTTTTTACACCATTCTTCCTCGGAGAGAGAAACATCGGATAGTTGGCTTGCAGAGTATTTTCTATATGAAACAAATACATTACTTAAGTTAAAAAATTAATTTCATCAACTTAAATTTCATAATATGACATAAAAAACCTTTTAGATATGATATGTACTCTAGAAAAGGTTGAACATCATCACAATTCTTCAAAATATAAATGTGAGCTTCATCTAACTCATACTTCTCAACATCAGTACGAACTCTTTGGGATCCAAGTATCCGACCGGGATGATTAAAGATATGTAAACCTCCATCATGGTCATTTTGATTTTCATGATTTCGATCGAGGCGATTGAACCTTGTCTCCATGTTATGTAAATATCTTGAACAAAGGGTCATACATTCATCAGCCAAATAACCCTCTGCAATTGATGCCTCCGGCCGTGCCTTATTGCAAATGTAACTTTTGAATGTATGCATAACTTGTTCGATTGGATACATCCATCTAAATTGAACTGGCCCTCCAATTCTAGCTTCATAAGCTAAGTGGATAGGTAAGTGCATCATAACATCAAAAAATGCAGGAGGAAAAGCCTTTTCTAGCTTACATAGAGTAATAGGGATTTGAGCCTCAATTTGATTCAGGTCATCTATGTTTAGTTCTTTGGCACCTAATATAGCAATGCTAGTGGTAAGAAATGTTGGAGTATAACATGACAATCATGACTCTTAAGACCGGATATTTTTGTCTCCTTCATGTTTACACAATAGGAAATATTGGAAGAAAACCCATCTGGAACTTTTAACTCTTTCAAAAATTGGCAAAAATGCGCTTTTCAAGAGTAGATAAAGTATATGGTGCAGGGGGCATCTTTAGCTTATCCCCCTCTTTCAACAAGTGCAGATTGGATCTCAATCCCATTTTTTCCAAGTCAAGACGCTTCTTCATCGTATCCTTGGTTTTTCCTTTGATATTCATAATTGTTCCAAGAATATTATCGCATATATTTTTCTCAATATGCATCACGTCCAAATTGTGGCGCAATAAAAGGTCCCTCCAATATGGAAGACTAAAGAAGACACTTTTCTTACTCCAGTTATCCCCTCTTTTCTCATGGGATATTTTAGTCTTCTTATTTGGATCCTTACTTAATACAATATTCTCAAGATCCTTCACTTGATGAAGAATTTCATCAATTGAAGAAGGCTCTGGAGGTCCACCATGTTCAATTGTTCCATCAAACAAATCTTTTTGTTTTCGAAATTGATGATTTGTAGATAAATAGCGTCGATGACCCATATAACATTGCTTACCACCATGAGACAACCTCAGAGAATGGGTCTTCTTCATACAACAAGGGCATGCTAACTTCCCCTTAGTACTCCAACCAGACAACATTCCATATGCTGGAAAGTCATTTATTGTCCAAAGCAACGCAAGCATGAAGTTGAAAGTGACATTTAGCGAAGGCATCATATGTCTCAACTCCAACTTCCCATAACTCCTTCAACTCTTCAATTAAGGGTTGCAAATATATGTCAATTGCATTGCCAGGACTATCGGGACCAGGAATAAGCATTGAAAGAATCATATTAGATTGTCTCATACAGAGCTCGGATGGCAAGTTGTATGGAATCGGAATGACAGGCCAAATACTATATGAAGTTTTTGAATTCGTAAAGGGTTGAAAGCCATCACTAGCAAGGCCAAGTCTAACATTACGAGGATCCGAAGCGAACCCTTCATGCATTTCATCAAGTGACTTCCACGCAACGGAATCGGCTGGGTGCCTCATTATCCCATCTTTCTTTCGTTTATCATGATGCCATCTCATTAAAGAAGCTGTCTTGGAGGACATATATAACCTTTGCAACCTTGGCTTTAATGGAAAGTATCGTAATGTCTTTTGAGGTATTCTTTTACCATTTGACCCACACTTATCATCCCCATTACGCTTATCGGTCTTCCATCTAGATGCACCACATACTTTACATTTGTCTAACTTCTTCTCATCCTTCCAATATAACATACAATCATTCACACATGCATCAATTTTCTCATAAGAAAGTCCAAGATCTTTGATGGTCTTTTTCGCCTCATAATAAGAGTCGAGCAAATTTGAACTATTAGGTAACAACTCATCTTTTAAGAATTGCAATAGCATGGTAAAAGATTCATTACTCCAACGACCAAGAGTCTTAATGTGAAGGAGTTTCACCAATGCGGACATTTTTGAAGACTTACAACCATCATACACAGGATCTTGTGAGTCCTTTAGCAACTTATAAAATGTCTTAACCTCATCATTTGGTTCCTCTTCACCATTCTCATAGCTTAAAGAATTTATATCATTAAATTCATGATATAAATCCCTTAATATTCCATCTATTTCATCATGTTCACCAATATCATCCTCATCACCCATATCTATGTTAGACTCGCTAAACCTCTCCCCATGATGATACCAAAATGTGTACCTTTTGACAATTCCATAAGCCAATAGATGCCCTTGAACTTGCTCACGAGTCCCAAACTCTATGTTCACACATTTCACACATGGACAACGAATGGACTTTGTTCCTAGATTAGTAAAGGCATAATCCAAAAACTTTCAACTCCCTTTTCATATTCAGTACTCCAGAGATCTTCATTGTTCATCCATCCCTTGTTAGGTGTCATTGTCTCAAAATTGATTTGCCAAAAAGAGTACCTTATATTTGGAACAAAAGAAAAATACATGAGCTAACCTAAGTCAAATCTAATAAATACTCAAACATCTAAAATTTACTTGTGCCGGAGGGGCTCACGACTTCTTGCTTCAAGCAAAATAATGAATCCTTCAACCTTGAGATCCGAGGCGGAATTACAAAAGTTTTCATACAATGGACTCATAAATATGAAACTCCGATGGTAGAATAGAAGATTGAGCCTATTTACAGCATAAACAAAAAGGAGTGCTATTCTAGCTCGCTTATTGCTATGAAGCAGCAGATCAAGAAATAGATAAGGTTGATTTCACATACCAAATTTCTTATGTCTCACTTTCTGGCCCAAAAGGAATTCATATCGAACATTTTTCATATGCCAAAGCTTTTGCATATGCACCTAGAGACTCGACCTCTAATTTAGATATTTCATCTCATAACTCAGCAGGAGCAGCGAGCTATTCGCAATGTAAGGCAGCATGCAGCTAACAAGCAATTGCTATCTCGCAGCAGAAGGTCTGCGGCAGCCAACCGCAACTATTCTGCGGCACAAGGTCGCTGCAGCCAGCACTGCAGCTATTCATGCGGCACAAGGTCTGCTGCAGTCGTAGCAGACTATCTCATGGCGAGAGCTATCTGCAGACTGCAGCAGCCTATCTCGTGCAGTAAGGTCTGCTGCAGTCGCAGATAGCAACTGTTGTTGGCTATAAAAGTTGACTAATGTATCACACCCCTAAAGACTAATAAAAGTTGTATTCAAAGATGCAGTGACTACTAGCACCAAATGTTGAAGTCAAGGAAATCCAACAAAGTCGAATGTCATTATCTAAGTGTAGAAAGATTTTGCTTACTATGTGATCGAAACAATCCCGGAATCGAGTGGACAAACATGCGATGAGACACTCGGAAAATTAAGAATCTCATAGTTTTCTAAAGCGGAAGAGCTTAGAACTTATCACTAATTAGTAATTAGGTATATCTTCGGTGCGAGATCCAAAACACTCATCATAACTCAGCTAATTGCATCAAGAACCAACACAAGCTAAGATAGCTATGTCATTCCACCCTAAGCCGATCCGGAGGCGATTTTGAATGAACTTTAGGAAGTGACATATATAGAACAACATCAATGTAATATTAGGTTATGTTTACAAAGTGTAGCTAGGCGACATGCCTCATTTACATCCGAACCATTACCACTCAACACCAACCCCTGTCTACATAATGGATTATGGTGAAGAAAGACCAATGATATGAAGAATGATAGTTGGGAGGGAGGAGGGGAGAAATTAAGAATGTACACTAGCCAAACATTGAAAGCGGCTCGGTTTCGGAGCTAAAAGTCAGCAAGCAAGACAAAGCCACAAATACAGGACCTTCTACTAAGAGGCAGTGGAACAATTTAGCTTCGACTACCCTTTCGACTAACTAACAAGGATTAAAGGCTAGGGTTCCGTACTTAGCACATAGTGTTCCGTACTTGTAAATCAATTAAAAAATTAGGGGATAATTTGGAGAACGAAACCCTCGTACCTCCATAAAATTAGGCAGCGCGGGCTTTCGCAATGGCAAGGTTGTCGGCGGCCGGCGATTGATCGTCTGGAGAGACCGTGTGAATGAGGAGGGCGGAGGCCGAGGCAGTTCGTGGTGGCCAATTTCAGACCGAGTGTGATAGAAGCGAGTGCGAGAGGGCAAGAGCGAGCGAGAGAGGAGGGAGGGCCACGCAGTCCGTGGTTGGCGACCGGCGATCGAGTGTCGGAGAGAGACAGAGACCGTGAGTAGTGCGAGAGGCCGAGAGTAGTGTGATTGAGAGCAAAGCGTCAATGGCGATTCAAGAACTAGAGGCAAACGAAGAAAGAACACAAGTAGCGAGAAAGTGTCGTGCGTTTCTTTGTGCGATCATTTTGACATAGCAGGGAAATTATAAGAAAAAAATTTTATTTTATTTTTATTTTTCCTCCTATTTACATTAACGACCATATTTTATATATTAATAACGATGATTTTTGTAACCCATCGTCGGCCGATAATTTTTCCGATAAAATCGGACGACGAAAATGCACTTTTGTCGTTATTAGTATTATTTAACGACAAATTTTATATATGGTCGTTAATATGTGGTCGTTAGAAACCTTTTTCTAGTAGTGTTTGAATGCTATTATTGTCAAAGTTACCATCCACTCTCCAACCTCTATTTATTCCGACAACATCCGCTCTTGCTAATAAATAGCACGATTTTGATTTCTCTCAATCTGTGTTTGCATCACATGATATTTTTTCACCATAGATCTGTCAATTTTTCCTGCGAGATGCTACGCCTCCATATATCCCTCCAACTTTCCCGATTATAAATCCCCTCCGGCCTTCGTTGTAGATTTGCTGTCAAGTGCCGCTGATAGTGTGTGTGTGTCTGAGAGAGAGACAGAGAGGGGGCTTATAGCGTTTGGCTGAAAACAATGGAGATCAACATAGTTGGGGGCGGGGGTTGCGTTGAGCATGGAGGACTTCGTCAATCTTCTACTTTGTTTGATTTGTTTTTTTTTTTTTTCTCTAGGTTTTAGTTGAATGAATGATTAATATACATTGAGCTAAACAATCCCTATAAAAAATAATTTTATATTTATTTATCAATTTTATATAAATTTATAAAAATAAAATTTTAATTTTAATTAAATTTAAATTAATTAACAGTTGAGTATGGTTTATATTGTATAAATTATCATAGTTATGTGGTTACCATAAAATACATGTAGGGTCTATGGACACATTATTATAGATTTAATAATAGGATATATTTTGGGGAAGAAATTTAATTGTTTTTAATGGGAGAATTATTGAAAGAAAGGGTCATTTCTTAAGTATTAAAATAAGATATTGTATATGATAAATCAGATTCATAGATATGAAAAAATAATATAATTTACAGCTTTTATGGACGTATTACTATAAATATGATAATATGGTATATTTTAAGGAAAAAAACTTTTTTTAAAGAAAAAGAGGGTAATCAAAATAAAGAACATCTTTTAAAATATTAAAATAAATTATTATATATGACAACTAGTCCTAGAAAAATTGACCCGACCTAAACCTCGCTCGATGAGTTTGGATTTTGGATACTACCCAAATTCCAAAAATTCGTAAATTAGCAGGTCAAATTCGACTCGAATGCGTTTGATCAATTGGCTCAAGGCAATAAAAATAGCAATTTTAGTTTTGTGGCTTGTTGATTGAATATTTTATACCCATTATATGATTATTTTTTACTTTTATTACTCTTTTATTAATGGTTATATCTTATATTGCATAATTGGGACAGACGTTACATATCTATTGCAATCATTTATAAGCAAACACTAATACTATTTCCTTTCTCAACTTCTTTATCATAGAATGATATTACATACAAAAATTATGCATAGTAAAATTTTAATAAAATATGTTTGAATTCAAATGACATGATATATTAAAAATATTAAAAGTGCACTATACGGTTGTATTTTTGGTCAAGTGAATATAGCTCGTGACATCTTAAATAATATAGTTTTGTTTTGTAAATATAATATTACTATAATAATGTAACGTTTTGAGGTTATAATTAAAAATAATAATCTTAGTTTATTATAAATATTACTTTTTTTTTGTAAAACTATGGAAATTTTAAATAAAAAAATATATGTTGAGTTTAATTAATAAAAAATAACTTATGAAAAAACCCTCTCAACCCATTGATCAACCCAAAATTTATATAACCTAATATATAATTGCTCGCATTCTACCGAATCTAAAATACACCCACTTCGTATCCTATTCAAATTCAAATAAATTCAATCTGTATTTTAACCGTCCACTTGACAGATCTAGTGGCAATTTAAGGATAGTATAATTTGTAGCTTTGAGGGAGCAGGTATGGTGGTAGCGAGTTGCTTATTGATTGGCCAAAAGGGTTGCTGGTCGCTCAAACACGGAATGATTGGGACACCACAGCATGTATGTGTCAATAATACACAACAGTGCATGTATGTGGCAATTTACAGATAGTATAATTTGTAGCTTTGAGAGATGCATGTGTCAATAATACACAACAGTGCATGTATCGCGTTACTGACATGATAAGGTGCAAGTTACAATTAAACTTTGTTGTCTATATACATGGGTCACCATGTTACACAAGGAATTAAGTTGCAAATGTAATTTAAAAAAATAAAAATATTAAAAGAGGTTAGTTGCATATGGCTATGTTTATATATCTCCCCATTTTGAAATTGAAAAATATTATAAATTTAATTAAAATAATTTTTTTCGTAGTTAAATTAATTTGAAAATTAATATTGCATGATTAGATAAACTTAATTGTTATGAATAAAGTATTTTTCATACAGAGCAAGATTTTATTAACTATGGAGGCATATATTTTCAAGGAGTATAATTTAAACATCTCTTTATTACTGTACCGAGTACATTAATGTGGTTAATTAATTCTATTTTTGACTAATTGTTCGCACTGGACTCTCCTAATTTAGTAGTGCACAATATTTCAAGCGATACTTTTATTTTGTCGGTTTTGTTAATTGTCGTCCTTAAGGTGATTGATAAGGATTATCCATATTTTATTATATAAGAGTCTTATCTAGTTAATTTAATATATATGGTAAAATTTCATCCAATATTACCTTTTTTACATATAATATTTTTAATTGTCGCCTTTAGGACGACGTATAAGGGTTATCCATATCTTATTATATAAGAATCTTATCTACTTAATTTAATATATATTGTAAAATTTCATCCACTATTACCTTTTTATATATATAATATTTTTACTTGCCATCTAAAATCAAAGTCTCCCTCAACCCTCCATAAATAACATTATTGTCTAATTATCTTTTTATTAAAATTACTTAATTAAATCTACAATTAAATTTTAATTTTGACGATATTCTCCTGCCGACTTCATTAAGTTTTAAATGCTCATGCGAACATAGGTCTTTACGCGATCTTCCAGCTCCCGGAGGCTTGGAAGTGCATGATTCTCACTAGGGAACATCCCACGGAGAGCGCAACCCCTTAACCTTAAGTTAGGAGTGCAAGTGCCCATGCGCACATGGGGTTTTACGCGACCTTCCAGCTCCCGGAGGCTTGGAAGTGCATGATTCTCGCTAGAGAACATCCCATGGAGAGTGCGACCTCCTAACTTTCTCGTTAGGAGTGCAAGTGCCCATGCGGACATGAGTCTTTATGCGACCTTTCTACTCCCGGAGGCTTGGATGTGCATGATTGTATGTCCTCTAAGGGGTATTCCTTTTATGGAATTGGGAGTGCGATTTTTAGCTCCGGTGGCTAAGTTATCGCCGAGCCTAACTCGAAGGATGTCCCCTTGTGGAGGTGGAAACGCAACTTGGTAGCTCCCGGAGGCTAAGTCATTACTTGACGTCGGGAGATATTTGGGCTCCGAAATCGTATGCTTCATTGCGGAGATTTTTGCAAAGTTGCACGATTTTTTGAATTTAATTTTTAATTTTTTTCGACGACTCCCAACTCCAAGTCCCGACTCTAACTCACACTACGCTCGAAAACTCGCTCCATAAACTCCCTCGCACGGACCCGGGTTCTCACCCCCACTCCGATCGCCTCTCCCGACCCCCGAACCCGGCCCCTAAGCCCGATCCTCAAACCCGACCCCTCGCTCTCTCTTGCTCATGCAGTAGCCCTCACCCGGACCCAGCGCCCTCACCCCCACCCCGGCTGCCCTTCTCGACCCCTAAACCCGACCACTAAGCCCGACCCCGAACTCGGCCCCTCCCTTTCTCTCGCTCACACAGCAGCCCTCGCCAGGACCTAGTGCCCCCACCCCAACCCCGGCTACCCATCCTTACCCCCTTTTCTCTCGCTTCTCTCGCTCGCTCCCCTCTTCTTACCGCCGCCGTAAATCACCCCCACCCCACCAAACTTGGCCCTAGACCGCGACCCCGGGACTCGCCCGTAGCACCCAGGACCCGCCAGTAGAACCCCGACCTCCGGCCGAGAAAACCCCTCCGAACCTAAAAGAAACCCATAAACCCTAACCTTAACCCTAAACCTCAAATTATAATTTTTATTTAGTTTTTTTGTGTTGGCATATTTTTTGGGGTAAACATTCCCAACTAGTTTTATGCACAAAGAGATAATATTGAGGGGACGGAAGAAACACCGACCTCAATTTTAGGGCGAAGGAATCGTGGACTCCTTTGGGTAAAAATATCAACCCGTTTCGGAGTGAAAATATGACGGCCCCTACTCCTTTAGTTGAAACACATTGGATGTTCTTTGATCGAGAAAATCGAACCCACTTCAAGTGATAATGTGTTGACTCCATGTTGAACAGAATATGTCGCCTCCTCCGTATGGGCCTTCGTAGGGCGCCTTTGATTGTGCCCAAGTCGCAATTTTATGTTAGAGGTCTTTCTTAGCTTCTCGTTTGCCCAAAGTTTGATGACTATAAGCGACGTTTAGCATTGGGCTATAACAACAATTGTGCATCTCAACAGCCAAAACATCTTCTTTAATTTGCAAACCGTCACTCCTTTCATTTTTTGATAAAATTGTGGGCTCTCGATTGACCTTTGCTAGAGTCCATAGATAAGTAATCGGAGATTGAACCTTATAGCATTGAGGTAGTTTCTTGCGTAACAAAAGTGCTCTTCAAGGGCATTGTCCTTGTGCTTTTCTCGGTGATTTAGAGCTTCAAAGTGATGTCTCTTAGGGATCTTCTATGATCTTATGGGATCTTCGCTTAACAAGTCACGTACGCTCAATAGTTTTTCGTCCAAGAGGCCTTCTTTTAATGGGTGTATGCATCCGAAGACCATAGCCGATTTTACTTATCTCATGCTTGGATCTTGCTTGCTCTGATTTTCCATATACTTCTTGCCTTAGCTTGAGTCGTGCATCGTTTTGGCTCTAATATACTTGTTTTATAGATTCTCCTTAAGGTCTGCTCAAGCAATGGAGTCTCAACCTTCTTCTTCGATCTTCCTTTGCGAGGTGGTGAGCCAGCTGAGGGCTTACCTAGAGGTTTCCTGAGGGAGGGAGCGGGATCTAGAGTCTCGCTTCAAGTTCGCCCGAGTGGAAGGCGATACCATCAAGGACAACCATTAGGAGGCTTTTCATGGAGGTTTCCGCTGTGTGGGGCGATGATGAGGAGATGCTTGAGAGGTGGGTTGTTTATGCTTCCGACCTTCACTCTAAAGCTCTCGCTCCGGAGTCAAGCTCTCTAGCCGAGTCCACCCTCGAGGAGGAGGCATCAAAGGAGGGGGAGATCCTTGAAGATGATGGAGTTGAGAGGATGCCGGAGATGGCTCCGAGGATTAGCCTCCCTTTTCATGACTCTTCGTAAGCTATGGGTGATTTTTATGGCCTACATGCCATATAACTTGATATTCTCGCTACTTAAGATTCGTTTTGCTTGAACTTTTATCTTCACATGAACCTTGCTTGATGCCTGGATGCTTACTTGCCTTGTTGTTTTTTTTTTTATTGTTGCCGATTTTTGCTTTCTCACCGTTTGGGGTACATGATCACCCTTCATCATGGTTGGGTCTTCTTTGAGTTTTACAACTTAGTCTGTCTTAGGAGGTCAGTATTAGCCCTTGGTGTTGCCCCCAAAATTGGCACAATTAAAAACATACGACGAAAGAAACTAGCAATGTAGCTGCCTTAGGGGGTCATATTAGCCCCTACCTTTTCTTCTAACTTTGACAAAGGTAAGAAAATACAACGAAAGGAACCGAGGGCTTGGGTGCTCTAGGGGTTCGTATTAGCCCCTATTCATGCCCCCAAGACAATCTTAAAGTAAAGTGTGAGATGTAAAGATGCAAAAAGCTTGCTTGTTGTATTAATATAAAAGTTTGAGGTCCGTACGGAAGGGAGGAATGTGTACCCCGTTGAGCGCTTTCGAAAAGTCGCGTCAATTGTAGGTGATTCCTTTACAAAATCTTCGAACTTGGGCTGGGTGGGTCTTTAAAGAAAGGCCCCTACGCCGGACAATGAGCTCGAATTATTTACATAAGCACCATTATCTCATGAGTTTGATGTCTTCGAGAGGCGTAAGCCGGACCTTGCCATGATCTTCCGTGGTGGTGAAGCACACCATCATAGTCTCGGAGACTTTAGTTAGGGCTCCGCCTTTGGCCTCTTACCCTTGGGATCCTCATGGACTTTCCCTTCCTCTTTATGCTTCTCCATCAAAGGTCGAAGGCTTACGACATAGCATTCATGTGTGGTCTTTTGGTCTCCATAGATCTCGCCTATAGATCCATCATCAAGCTCATACTTCATCGGGAGAAGGTATGGAGCGACGAACGCTTTGATCCGGTTGAGGGTGGGACGTCCAATGATGACATTGTAGGTGGAGGGGATGTCAATCACTAGGAATTTCACTTCGATGTTTCAGCCCTCGACCTTCTCTCCAACCCCGACCGGTAGGCGGATCATGCCTATGGGGTGTATCGTCCGCCCCGAATCCAATGATAGGAATGATGAGGGGAATGAGATTCCGAGGGGTATACTTTAGCCGATTTAGGTATTCCATGGTGATGATGTCAACCGAGCTCCCTCGTGTCGATAAGGATCCTACGGACTATGGCATCCGAAATCTCCAAAGTGATAACCAAGGGATCCTCATATGGGGCGGCCATGCCTTTTAAATCTTGTTTTCCGAAGGTCACTCCGGGCACCTTAATAGGTGGAGGCCGACCAGTGATCATGACCTGTTGAGGGCTCTCGAGGTGAGCCTTTCGGAAGAAAGGGTCATGCCCCCGCAAATCCCCAGCGATGGTGGCTACAATCTTAGCGAAGCATCATCATTATCATAGTGCTCATATCCTTGCCTTGAAGAACCTCCTTGTATTCCTTGAGTATCTTTTTTGAGAAAGCAATCAATTTGCCCATTATCCGCCAACTCCCCAAGCACCTTCTTTAACGCGTGACACACTCGTAGTGTTGTGTCGGGTTTGTTCATGAAATTAGCATTACTTGTTGGAAACTCGTGCTTTGGCAGGAGTGGACATGGGAGGTTGTTTCTTGAGCATGGGATGCCCCTTAATCTCCATCGGAATACTTTGAGGGTCGGCGTTGAAGAGGTGGTCCACCTCATTTCCCAGGACTTCTCTTCATTTCGAGGATTAATTTTATGTCTCCTCCTTTCCTCCTAGCCTCGTCTCCTTCCTTTACACGGATCTCTGTGGCCTCGAATAAAGTCGACCACCTTTCGGAGTGCTTACGCCAAAGTGGACACCTTTTGTTCAGCAAGGGATCATTCTAATCTTCCGCTTCTAAGTTCGTTTAGGAAAGAGGTGTAGGCAACTTCATCTTGAAGATTAAAGATGAGGACAGACCTCCCCGTGGAACCTCCGGACATAGTCCTTGAGGATCTCATTCCTCCCCTGTTTGATCTTGGAGAGGTGGATGCTAGTCTTCTTTTGCTTGCAACTCATGATGAATTGCATAATGAACTTCTCGCACAGTTCTTCAAAGTAAGAGATGCTTCCTTAAGGAAGACCGTCGAACCATTTATGTGCGACCCCCTTTAGTGTGGCGAGGAAGAATTGGCAGTAGGTTGCATCATCTCCATCCCGAACGTACATGTGAGACTTGTAGTAGGCCGGTGATCTTCGGGATTAGTTGTGCCATTGTATAAGTCAATGTTTGGGGACTTTATCTTCTTCATTCGGGGAGCATTCATAATCTATTTCGAAAATGGTGTGTTAAAAGTGGGATGAGTCGGTCGTGAATTAGAGCCGAGAGATGGGAACAGCGCGAGGCCGATGTCGCGGGACTTCCGGAAAGGAAGGGCGCTTCCTCCTTTCGGATTGAGGAGGTGTGTGCCTAACCCTCTCTCGACTTCTCCGGATTCTTCGGATTTGATTGCTCATGACATCTTTCTCTTGATCGCTCACGCTCCCGGGTGACAACCCGCTCTTGGTCGTACCTTAGAACTTTGTAGGCTCACCGAGAGTTGCGGCCATGCGTAGCTCATCGTGCGGGACCGGCGGACCTTACGCTTCCCGGGGCCCTCGCTTAGCGTTCGGGGAAAGGATGTCGCCATAACCCTAAAACCAGCGTAACGCCCGCTATGGGTGGCATAGGGAGCCGAGGTCGTGTGCGAAATGGCAATCTTCTCATTAGCCCCGTGAAGAGCTCTCTTGGCCTCAATAATTCCCCAGAATCGCCTTCTTCGTGACGCTCTATCTGGGGCCGGCAAGCGCAGTGGGTGCCTCGCTTGGTCGTGTCGGGGCTTCATGCAAGGACACCCCTCCCGGGAAGTGGCCAACAGCCGACCTTCCCAAGGGGTTGCACCATACCTAGGAGTTGGGGTGTATTGAAAAAGCATGAGGGGCAAGTGCTCCACCATGGTGGCTCGCACATGTTGTGCAACAAGTAGTCTTAAGGGTCTCAATCAAGTTTTGAAGAGCCCATAGGGTGACATAACCCTTCGGCTGAGTATGGCGATTATCGGTGGACCGCCGGGATGGCTCGCGTCCTCGGCTTGAGGGACGCCGCAGGATTGGCACCCCTAGGCATTGAATGATAAGGATGAGAGACGAGTGGATTAGTTGCATCACGTGTCATCCTGGATCGGGATCAAGTACCACTAGTAACCATAAGCTATCTTTCTCCCCACAAATGGTGCCAAAATGTTTCCGGAGGAAAACTCGTGCGATGATATGGATAATGATTCGGAGGAAGAAAGGATTTACTATTACGGTTGCAAGGTCGTGGCGTGATCGAAGGGATTCTACGTGACTCGCTGCGAAACTTGCAAGAAGGCGAAGCCCTAGGGGTGGATCCTGTGGAACGCCCTTGGACCCTCAAGTTAGTGCTAAACTGATTGAATGAATCGAGAAAATCTTTCTCGATGTGCGTGAAGGAGAATTTCTTGGGATTTGCTTACCGGAGTAAGGCTTTTTGGGATTTAAGAGTCTTTCCTAGAGAGGAAGTGTTGGGAACTGGAGATGCGAGCTTATGAGTATGTGTCATAAGGTTAGAGGTTGGTGAGTATTTATAGAGGATTTTGACGTAAGTAAGATAGTAATTTACCATGATTTAGGAGGAAATAATATCCCTAATGGGCTTTGGGCTTTTACCCGGCCCATTAAGAATAGGTTTGGTCCGATATCTCCATTGTCCGACCGATTAGGCATAGTTGGGTGGTGACGTGGCGGGTGAGGTGGAACTGTCCGGGAAATATCCGGATTAACAATCACTATGGAATTTACTTAAAAATCTACTTTATTATATACAATTTCATAGTTTTTAATTGTCAATAATATATATAGAAAAATACAATTGCACCAACAAAATATACACCAAAAATGCTCCAGTACATTTTGATTGGTTGCTTTTATTTTTTATTCTTAAAACCTCCTTATTTTTATACTCGGTATATTTTATCTAATTTCACCACGTCATATCATATATATAATATTAAAAGTTGGGTCTAAGCGATGCAAGAGCGACACGTAGGATGCTTATTTGACGATATCATTAATTACAAAATTAGATTATTTTTAAATAACTTTACTAATTTAGTAAAAATAACATTAATATTATACTTTTTCAATAATGATATACTAATTTAGTAATGAAATTTTACAATAAAAATTACATTAATTTTATACTTCAATATTATACTATTTTAATAATTAAAGCGAGTATATAATCTAATTTTTTAAAAATTATTTTAATATGTAATTTATGTAACCGACTACATAATCAAAAAATATTCTAGATTTTTAATTATGATAAACTAATTTAGACATGAAATTTGATGATAAAAAAATACGTTGATAAACACCATGAGAGGAGCGCTCTCAGCACCAAGGCGTTTCGACGAACATTCGTGCTTGGTGCCATCAATGGGCAAAAGCGGAAGGCCACCGAAGAAGGGTCTACCAAGGAAAGATATGGCCAAAGAAGTCCGTAGCGCTCTGTTTGCATCCCGATCTCCGATTTCAACGAATACCGAGGTAATTCCCCAACCTCCTCCGATTGTTGCCTGTGAGAATCCATCTTCTCCTACTGTTGTTTCGCAAATCAAATGAGTTGGTCCGACATGGTTGATGAGGAATTGAACACCGAATTGATGAATGGTGAACCGAATCCTGTAATTGATGAAGTGGTGTCCGGAAAAGTGAATGAGATAGAGAGTGTCACTATTGTTTTGAATGTAAATGAAAATACTAGCGATAAGAAGCATTTCGATGAATTGTTTGTCGCCAATCGAACCCCCACGGTGGGAATGGATTTACATTTTGTGCCTCCTACTTATGACGGTGAAAACCCAGCTTGTTCATATCTCGCCTTGAGGATGTGCAGGAGGAGAGTGAACATTGGAGAACTGCATTAGTTGGGTGTGTAATTGGTCCAATGCCGAAACTAACAGATGCTTGAAAGAATTTGTGGATAAGTACTAGAATGTTGCTTGTAAACCCGAGATATATTGCCATAGTGTCTGGGTGGTATGTTTTCGCATTTCTTACTACCGAGGACATGAGTCTAGTTTTAAGAGGAGGGCCTTGGAAGATAGGTGGAAAATCTCTATTGCTTAAACCTTAGACTACGAGTTTAAGTTTGACCAAGCTCTTGCTACAAAGGTGCCGAGTGTGGGTTAAATTTCCAAATTTGGATTTGCATCTCTCGGTCCGTGAATGGTTTAAGTAAATTAGCCAATGCTATTGGTTGTCCACTCTATGCGGATAAGTGCACTACTACGAAGTTGAGAATTTCCTATGCTTGGGTGCTTGTCGAAGTTGACGTATCGAAATCTTTGCCACATTCCATTCCAAGTGCATGATCCAGCTGGGAAGTGCTTTATGCATGAAGTCCATTATGAATGGGTTCCTTTTTACCGCCACAAGTGCAAGTGGCTAGGGCATGAAGAGAGTGAGTGTTCGCAGCAAATGAAACAAGTATGGGTTCCAAAAGCTACTACCGGCATAGAGCATACAGTGGACATTCGTGTCAAACCCCATGACGATGCTGCCCATAAATCTACAACTGGACACAATCTTGACCATAAATCTATAGCCGAGGATGACCATAACTCTATAGCTGGAGCGGGAGATGACCTG
The DNA here is from genome assembly GCA_021018815.1 of Talinum fruticosum. NCBI lineage: Eukaryota > Viridiplantae > Streptophyta > Magnoliopsida > Caryophyllales > Talinaceae > Talinum > Talinum fruticosum. The sequence goes on along the minus strand of JAITYX010000001.1, from coordinate 14,595,178 downwards.
CAGTCGATATCTACTGTGGTACATACAGGAGAACCAGTTAAAAGCGAAAAACCCAAAGTGCTCCACCTAAACGTGTAAAATGCCTTCGGTGCTTTAAGGGAGGCTCGGGTTCAAGGTAATGGAGGAGGGTCGGTAATGAATAAGAATGACAAGGCCAGGAGTATGGGCAGGGCTATAGGCCAATTTCGGATATAAAGATATATTGCTGGAATGTTAGAGGTCTTAATGACCCGAATAAACGATTAGAAATAAGGAGAACGATCTAGAAAGCTAAGCTCGGTTGTGTTCGGGTTGATGGAAACACATGTGAAGGAGATGGTTGCCAAACCTACAAGCAAGCAAGTCTGTTTCCCCATTACAATTTTGCAGCCAACTATAACCACCATTATAATGGTAGAATATGGATATTTTGGTCTCTAAACGTGCGAGTTGACCATAGTAAAGGTTAGTAGCTAATTGATTCATTGTAGAGTGGATGAGCTCAATGTATTTACAGGCTTTATTACCCTAGTATATGCAACCAATTCCAGCGGGTTCTTTGGGCGGATATTGATAGCCTAGCAACTTCTATCACCTTGCCTTGGATACTACTTGGTGACTTTAATGTGGTCCTACCCCAGTGCTGAAAGAATATCGAGACCATTGCAAACCAAAGTGAAATAGATGATTTCTTCAATTGCATAGCTAAGAACTCATTGAGTGACGCTCCCGCAATCGGGCATTTCTTTACATGGTCAAATAAGCAAAGTGGGCTAAAAAGAGTTTGGGTGAAATTAGATAGAGTCCTACTTAATCCAAACTGTTATTCAGTGTTCATGGACCATCAAGGTGGAGTTCAAACCCCCGGTGTCTCGGACCACCGCTTGATTGCTCGTGGAGGTTTTGCACCAAGGAAAGCGTGGAAAAATGCCCTTCGGATACCTCAATGTGTGGGCGGAACATGAGCGATTTGCGGAAGTGGTGCGGGACTCGTTGGCTTTCTCCAGTTAGAGGTTGTATTATGTTCCAAATAGTTACCAAGCTTAAACAGCTTAAACTGCAGCTGAAAGGCCTCCATGGGCAGTACTCCAAAGGTATTAACCGCAAGGTAGAGCAGACTATATGCTCGAGCTATTGAATGTGCAGATTGAATTACATGAAAATCCCACTTCCATCCCCATCCAGGAATTAGAAAGGCGTACACTAGCGGAGTACAAGAGAGCAAGGGGGATTGAAGAGTCAATACTCAAGCAGCGAGCAAAGGATCATTTGTGAAATGGGGTGACGAGAATAGTAGGTATTTCCATGCTCTTGTTAAGCAAAAGAGAAGTATGAATTCAATCCATAGAGTGATTGACCACGGAGGGCAAGAGCGAGGTTACACAAGACGGAATTGCCACCGCTTTCATAAGCTTCTATACGGATCTCTTAGGCACACAAAGAGAGACACGACCACCGGACCTTGCTCGGATTCAAAATGGTCCCACACTTACGTAAGAACATACCAGGGTATTGATTACCCCTATTACAGTATGCCGAAATCAAGGAGGTTGTCTTCAGCATGGATGGCAATAAAGCCCCGGGCCGATGGCTATTCTGCAGGGTTTTCCAAGCATGCTTAGACGACTATGGGGTAGATATCTCAAGGGTCGTCGCTCGGTTTTTCAACAATGGACAGATGCTCAAACGAGATAAACACTACATTGATTAAGTTGGTTCCCAAGATTGCAAATCCCACTCGAGTAATCGACTATAGACCTATCTCTCTATGCAATGTGTTGTACAAGATCATCTCTAAGATCCTAGCTATAGGATTGCAACATGTACTCGCCCGACATAGTTAGTTTGAACCAAAGTGCTTTTGTGAAAGGTAGAGATATTGCAGACAATATTAGGGGTGTGCAAACCGGTTAACCGCGTTTCGGTTAACCGAAAATCGGTTAACCGGAATTTCGGATAGTGAAAACCCGAACCGTAACCGATCCGAATTTTCCGGTTAACCGATATTTCGGTTAACCGAATTTTCGGATCGCAAATTTTCCGATCCGTAACCGAACCGAAAAGTCCGGTTAACCGGAAAAATCGGATCGATTTACGGTTAACCGTTATTTGAAAAAAAATTCAAAGTTTTGCAAAATTAAATCTAAAAATCTGTTTCTAGCAAGCAAGTTACAACGAAATGAAATCTAAAAATCATAGTATATTCATGGACAGATTCAGCCTCCGAGCAGCAGCAAGTTACAGACAAGTTACAACAAATTGTTTCGCAGCAGAGCAGCGAGACACATTGAAGAATATTCATGGACAGCAGGCACATTGAAGCGAGCAGCAGCAGTGGCGGCAGCAAGAGCAGAAGCAGTGGCGGCGGCAAGAAGCAAGAATAGCGGCAGAATAAGCAGCAAGAAGCAGACTGGCAGCAGAACAATGGCGAAGACTCAACGAGCAGCAATTGTCGGTCACATGTCATCCGATACGGCCATAGATTCGTCAATAGCAATTGTGGGTTGATTCAAAATCAAGTCTTCCATACCTAAAAATTAATTTCATTTTGAATTAGATTAATATTATTTTTCAAATTAAAATTGATATAAAACAATAATAAATATGAATAATAAATGTATAATTACAATAGGGATAAGAAAACTTACCATTCTCTAAATCCTCCAATTGAAGAAAATTCTCCTCTATTATGAGAGGGCCATGTGACTTGCGTAGCCAATCTTGAGCACAAATAAGAGCTTCTACCATTCTAGGAGTCAAAGAAGTGCGGAAGGAATCAAGTACTCTACCTCCGGTGCTAAAAGCGGACTCGGAAGCAACCGTAGAAACTGGCATAGCAAGCACATCTCGAGCCATCAAAGTAAGAATAGGATATCGCTTCTTTTGATCCCTCCAAAATTGTAAAATGTCAAATCCATCGTCATTTTGCTCACACTCATCACACAAATATTTATCAAGCTCACTTTTCTTTTCACTCTCTAAGGTCCCCTTCTCTCTTTTGTATTTCATATTTAGAAGTTGATTCACATCCATCACTTTGCTAATGCAATGAACACTAGAAACCGAAGGAGAGATAGAACTTGATGTTTCCATTTTCTTCTTTGGTTGAGGTAGAGAAGATGCATAGAAATCAAACATGGACCTTAAAGTGACCTTGATCTTGAGGAACAACATGTTTGCACTCTCCTCAACATAATTGCTCCTAACAAGCCACTCAACATAGTCTAACTTGTACCTTGGGTCAAGAACTAGGGCAATGAATAACAAAATATTGATATTATCAACATTTGCCCAATACTTCTCATATTTGCCCTTCATTGCATAAGCCATGTTCCTAATGTAGTCATTCTCATCATCACAATATGTAGATATTGCTAACCCAACTCCATATATTTGAGGCATATAAGTATTACCCGTCACATAAAGACATCCGGACAACATCAAAGTTGTTTCATAAAAGATTTTCAGGAAAGGTAAAAATGCCTCAATTCTATTCCAATCATGTGGAGTAGGAGCACCCCATATTTTCTCAACTCTTTCACATATTGACCACCTTTAGATTCCAAGTTACTAAATGCTTGTTTGAACTTGGAAGCACATTCAAGCATCATATATGTGGAATTCCATCTTGTTTCAATATCTAAACAAACAAGGCCTTTACTATCAATATTTTCCTCTTGGACACAAGCTTTAAACTTTTGAAGCCTCGCAGAGAAGACCTTACAAATCTTACAAGCAAGCACGAACTTTAACAATTGAAGGATCAAGTTCCTTTAATCCATCTTTCACAACAAGATTCAATAGATGTGCTACACATCTCATATGCAAGTACTTCCCATCCAAAATAGTACCCCCAATGGTTAATTCTTCTTTTCGGATATTGAATGGCTACATCATTTGAGCTTGCATTATCAACGATAATAGTCAAAATATTCTTCAATTCCCATTCAATCAAGCACTTCTCTACAACCCTCCCAATCAATTCCCCGTAATGGCCAGCAATAGGACAAAAATTAATTATCCTCTTATGTATCTTCCAATCATCATCAATAAAATGTGCAAGTGAGACACATATAACTCAAATTTTGCCCCGAAGTCCAAGTATCGGTGGTGAAACAGACTCTTGAAGACAATTTTTGAAAGAAAGTTTTCAGTTTGTTCCTTTCATCAATAAAGAGTGCATAACAATCTCTAGTTATTGTGTACCTTGAAGGGGGAACAAATTCAGGTCGCATGAATTTGCAAAAATCACGAAAACCTTCACGTTCCACAAATATAAAAGGCAACTCATCCACAATAATCATTTTTGCAAGGGATTTTCTAGTAGCATCATGATCAAATTGCCAACACCGAGGGACACTCACAGCTTGCACGGACCCATCCTCATTGACAATGGTCTCACTATGAAAATCAATCAATTTTTGTTTCGTATCAAAGTTTGCAGGATACCTCTTACACCTAATCAAATGATTTTTCAAAGCACTAGTCCCATTTTTAGAAGAGGCTCGAATCAACCTACTACAAGTATTTGCACTTTACTTGTTCTTCAACTTGAGTTTCATGAAAATGACACCAATATTCAGATTTTTCTTTTTCTTACCACTACCTTCGGGTCGAGGTGGCTTACTTACACTTCGACTTGTCCGATGTTTAGGCTCCTTTTAATCTCCTTAGCTTGCACATCAACTTCTGCCTCTAGATCCTCCACTTCCATGTAAGTATGGTCATCACTGTCACTTTCATCTTCAACTATGTTGACATGAACATCATTTGAATCCATATTACAATTGCTATTGCTAGAGCTCGAAAACATTAATCCCTACACACAAACCCTAGCAGAGAATAAATCAAAATGTCATTATCAAAATATTAATTCCTTACTAGAAAATTTCATCCATAATCATTACAAGGACTCAATACAAGTAAGAAATCAGTAGAGAAACGAGAGAGGAGGCAAAGAAAGAGACTTAGAATAGGATCAAACATCTATTTATAATAGCCTAAGGACACGTAATATCATTAGGAAACAATTGAAAACAAACCTATGTTGAAATTCTACACACTATTAAGCAAATGCATTTAAAACTTATTTCATGTATTCCTAGAATTGACAATATATACGAGTCAAAGGGAGTATTCCATTAGACCACCGGAGGTTAGACTCGCAAATGTTTGTCATAAGGTTATGTTATCACCCTTGTAGTGTGCTTTCAGCTTTTTATAGGTTGATACTCGAGCTCCCAAAGGAAAGAATATAAGGTCCCGTTGTAATGGTTTAATTCGATCTATTTGAATGAAACCATTGTTTGACCGACCTCTTTATGCCCTATGGTAGCTAAATCCACGGAGTTTGGGGACAAGTCTCTAACTTGCATCCGCTTCTCTCCGGTCCTCGTTATCATATTAATCTGTTCTCCGTCATTAATGAATCCTATATCAAGAGAATATTTTAATGACAATCAAAAGAAGCTTGTTGAAGAAGATGATTGGTTCTTTGATCAAATGAAGACAAGATGGGAACATATTTAGTTTCTTCGAGGGGTGAGTTCAAGTGCTTCATGTATATAAGCGTATGAAGAATTTCAAGTCAAATATTTGAAGTTTCTATTCACACTATTAAGTGTGAATTGGAAGGTCGAGCTCTTGTGGACACTATTGCATTTTATGTAAGACCGATCCGAGCTACTCGTTTATGGAGGTGCCTTGGTAGACCGAGACAGAGGTATCTCTAAGGAAATTAGATCTTGCTCCACTCACTAATTGTTTAAGATTGTACATTTCAAGAATTGGTGGGTCTGTTCTTCTCGGCTAGATGTGTACATCGCAATGCAGGGAACCATGTGGCTTTGCTTTTGTGCAGCTTGTGGACTCCTATGATGCCAAATATTCAAGGGTTGCCTAGCTCGGGTCATCGACTTTTAGATTTAGTGCATGAACGAATATAATGATTCACTTTTGGTGAATGAAAACACACCGAAAAGGCCAATTTTAAACTTCAACTAGCAAGATCTAATAATGAGCAGCTTCATGGACAATTTCCCATCTACACCAAAAACACGAATTCCGCAAAAAGAGAGAGAGAGAGAGGGGAACCCGAGTCGGGCGTCGCCGGCCGGTAGGTCGCCAGTAGGTAGCAGATTGCGTAGAACGAGGACAGAGGATGAGGCAAAGGGAGAGAGAGAAGAGGGGAGCGACAACCGGGCGAGAGAACCGCAGCGAAGAGAGTCGAGGAGCGACGTCGGGCCAGTTATCGTCGACGGATGGCCGGTAGGTCGCCGCAGAGGGGGATGCAGAGGGACAGAGAGAGGAGCAAGCAACAGAGTGAGAGGACAAGGACAATGGCGCTGCGCATCGAGGGTTTCCTTTCCTTTCCAATTCCAATTTCATGCGGTTTTTTTTTTTTAAATTCGGATCGGTTAACCGCCGGTTAACCGAAAATTTTCAAAACGCGAACCGTATCCGAACCGTTAACCAAAAAAACCGATTCGGTTAACCGAACCGATTTTTCACAAAAATTAATCGCTTAATCGCTTTTTATCGGCTTTTCGGCTTTTCGGATCGCTTTTCTGGTTTCAATTTTTTTGCACACCCCTAGACAATATGTTCCTAGCCCACCAATTGGTAAAGCATTATGAAAGAAAGGGATCTCCCTAGAGCTATGCTAAAAATTGATATACTGAAAGCCTATGACACGCTTAGTCGGGAGTTTAGTACGGGCATGCTTGAAGGCTTTGGTTTCCTCGGACACTTTATTGCCTTAGTCATGACATGTATAACTACTCCACATTACTCCGTTAATATCAATGGGGAATCGAAGGGTTTCTTTCCAAGCAGGCCGTGGTTTAAGGCAGGGTGACCCTATATCACCATATCTCTTCGTACCCTACATGGAGGTGCTCACTAGGGGTTGAACCTAGCTGTTATGAATGAAGCATTTTCTTATCACCCAAGATGCGCTAGAGTGAAACCGACCCATTTAGCTTTTGCAGATGACGTCCTCCTTTTCTCTAGGGGTGATATGCAATATATTCAATGCTTATGGCAATGTTTTCAAGTGTTTTCACACATGACAGTGGTTGTATGCAAATTTGGAAAAACCGAGCTTTACCTCGGCGGAGTTGATACCACCGCACGGTGGATATTCTGCAAAACACAAGCTTTGTAATGGGGAAATTCCCCTTCGGATACCTGGGCTTGCCTCTCTCAACAAAGAGATTAACCCATAGTATGTGCCAACCTCTTATTGATAAAATCAAGCATAGAATTACATCATGGACTGCTAGATCTCTATCTTACGCAGTCGAAAGACTCTTCTCCTTGCTATCATGACTGGACTTGTTAATTTTTGGTCCCAGCATCTTTCTGCTACCCCAAGCATACTATTGGTGTAATTGAATCATTATGTAGTAAATTTCTTTGGGGAGAAAGCCTTGAGGGCAAGAAATTAGCACTTGTGAGCCGGAAAAGCATATGCCGACCATATCGTAACCGGAGGATTGAATTTCAAGGAAATCTTAGCTTGGAACAAAGCATTGTGTGCCAAATAGATCCGGAAATTGCAGCACTCCATCACTATTTTTACAGAATGGGCAAAAGCCTATAAGTTGAAAGACCAAAGTATTTTTTCTGTGAAAAGCCACCGTAATGATGCATGGGGATGGAGAAAGCCGCTTAAGGTCCGAGACGAACCGGTCCAACGTCCGGGGGCACTACTACTCGCTAGGGAGTGGATGGTGAAACAATGTGTTTTCTATGCTAAAGCAGTTTACTCGGTCTTCCAGTTAGCGCACACAAGGGCAGTGTGGTGGAACACAACTTGGAAGAGTTGGGCATGGGAAAGACATAAAATGATACTATGGTTAGCTTCGCTTAGGGAGATTGCCAACTGCAGTTATGCTTGCCGCCGGAGGGGTTATGATGGAAAATAAATGCGTGCTGTGTGGAAATCAGGGGCAAGACCACTCGCAATCACTTGTTTTTTGTCTCGTATCGTGTCAAATGCCATTTGGGGGCTATTCTTATGTGGTCTAAAATTCCACCAAGAAGGTGGGATCTTGAAGGGAACCGAAATGGTTTGTCTGTGAGATGTAAGGGCAATACGCAAAGGAACAAATGGCTTCGGTCGGTGTTTGCAGGCACAATATATGAACTATGGCCGGAACGGTGCCAAAGGAAGTTCCAAAATAAAAGTAGACATTCGTACATGATTATAAGGCAAATACAACATGTGTGTAGTGTGAAGGCTCGAAAAGCATGTGGTGAAATGGGGGACTTAGTTGAAATGTAACCTCTCTTGTACTTATCGGTTGTTTTAGGAGAATTCAATGAAATTATTTACCTTGTTCAAAAAAAATATTTGCAAAATTAAATTATTTTATTAACTAACTTAGTAATGAAATTTGATGATAAAAATTACAATAATATGATAATACTATACTAATTTAAAACAATTAAAGTAGAGTATAACATGTAATTTTCCAAATTCATTTCAATATTTAAGTTATGTAACTGACTTTAAAAGAGTAACCTTAAAAATAATATAATTTAATAATAAAATTAGAGTGTATAGTGTAATTTTTTCAAATTCGTTTTGGTTTGAAATTTATCTAACCACCTCCATAATCTAAAAATATTAAAATGTTTCAATTGTAATATACTAATTTAGTGATGAAATTTGATAATAATAAATTATATTACATTAATGCTTATACTTCAATATTATACTCAAACATGATTAATATAAATATTATTAGCATGACTAATATAAATTATTACTTTTAAAATATTATTAATATTTTCTTCCTTGAACTCTTTAATTTCTGTATCTTTAATGGGTGTATACGTTACATATTTTTAATTCAATTTATTTTGTAATTTATTAATAATAATACTTATTTACAATGTCATTAATGCACCAGTAATCGATTTACTCCTACTAGCAATGGCCATCCCTATTCCCATTCAATAAAGCAAGTTATAAAAAATTAAAAGAAATATTTTTATATTAACTATTTAAAGAAAAGTATATCCACTTATGTTCTTTTAACATATTATTAGTTTTTATTGATATAAATTAATTAAAAATAATAAAATTAAATATTAAATAATTATAAAAATAAAATTAATTAATACCCTTGCATAGCAAGGAGTACAACCCTAGTAATTATCAATTTAGTGTCCATTTTATAAGTATGTTTAGTTTTTTGATTGTATAATCAATTCTAATTAAAGGCTTTTTTGGTGTTGGAGCAACTAAAACTATATGGAGCATCAATAAATGCTTACCATGATAAGAATTTATTGAAATTACCTGAGTTCTACAAAAATAGTGACAAAAAAAAGAAAAGAAATCTCAATAAATTGGAAAGAAATTATTTGTAGAAATTTGCAAACAAGAACATTAAGAATTCATGTGAAAATCTGGAATATGTATATTGCATTATATTAAATCTCTCCCCCATACAAAAGAAAAATATACCGTCACCATAATTGGTCTGGTAAAAAAATAGATTTGATCTTCACCACCCTAATACTGAACCATAATGCAGTTGGCTCAGGCAAATAGTTCACACAATTTGGTTTCGAGCTATGCATACTTTGAATTGGTTTGGATTAGGCAAATAACATTTGGCTTGGTTTTCAATTTAGAGGTAATCTTTTTATTGAATTGACGTTTGGGTCAATATTAAGATTGCCTCACAAAAAAATAACCTCGAAAAAAAACTCATTGTTCAATTCAAGATAATACGATTTTTAATCTATTTTAGTTGCTGAATCGCATATAAATTCAAATTATTTAATTCGAGTGTGGAATATCCGGTTTACCTAAAAAAACGTATATACATTGGAAGATATGAAAATATTGGGTGAGTTAGGCTAAGTTTTGATAGGAGCAATAATAACAAGATTCCGACAAATGAAAAACAGTAGTACGAAAATAATAGCTCTCCAATTGGCGATTAATGCATTAGTTGGTGATTAGAGACAATGGCAAAGCCAAATAAGTAATGGCCCCTCCCACAATCATTCAATGACCCCATCGTCCACTAGATGCAGATCCACATCCTATACAATCAATCATTCAATCAATTTAATCTCTCTCCGCTCTCCAACTCTTTTGCCAACTTAACATTTCTTCTATGATTGTGAGTGAGGGTGAAACTTTTACTTGTTTGCAATATCATATTATTTCAGGGCTAACTTGTCTTGACTTCTTTTGTACCGCTAACTTTTGCTACTTTTTCTTTCCTTGTTTTGTTCTTGATTGATTTGTACACGCAAAAGCATTCACAATTATTGACCTAATCCTCCTAATTAGCTTGTTTATCCTCATCCAATAAAAGTGAAAACGATACAAGCTCACCTTTTAATATCGTGTATGTATTTTCATAATCACCTTATCCTAAAGATTACCTACTGATCGAACAATATAACCCCGGCTGGTATGATGCTCATTGATGTTCACACAGGTCTGAGTTTTAAGCCCTAGATTCCTCATTTTCTTACCTTTAAGTTGGAAACGTGAGGGTGAGCGAGGTCATGAGAGATGTGCCTAGGCCTTTACCCCCTCCCCTGGATTGTCAGGTCATTGAATTTTGCTGATATATAGAACCTAGTGGGTGCCCAAACTTACCATGAAAAAAAAATTCTAATAATAATTTTTTATTTTAAATGTGGCATTTTGTTCCTCTTGCATTAGTCAAGCTTAAGTGAAAGATGAGAGTTTATTAGACAAATCCACTTAAACCACAAAGCCTTTAGTCATAATTTTTTTCTTTTTCTTTGGTGAGTTTTGTGTAAAAGTTATAAATTTCTTCTTGTTTTCTAATAGATAGTACGTATAAAAATTCAAACAAAAACAATCCTAAAATGTTGAATAATAATTCATTAAAAAGGTTTATATCCTATAATGTTGAATAATAATTCATTAAAAGGTTTATACGTAGAGGTTTGCAAACAATTTATGTGGATGAAATATTATGTTGACGTTCTAATAATCCCAAACAATTGAGTGAACATATTGGATACAATAAAAAGCTAACAGAGCCAATAACCTTACGAAGAGAAAAATATAAAGACAGAGCATGTACAGGAAAAAAAGATGATAGAGGACTGATTTAGCCAATGGTAAAAAGGTGTGGAGAGGACGGTGGCTCAACAAACACACTATGGGCGTGTTCGGTAAAATTAGATGTTTTAATAATGGTTAGATGTTTTAGTAGTTGTTAGTTATTTTATTAGCGATTAGTTGTTACTAACTAATGGTTAGTGGTTAGATGTTCAACTAGTAATTTAAGATAAGTATGTTCAGTAATAGTAGCTGTTTAAATAGTAGATTTATATAAAATGACTTAAAAAGACATAATTGATAAAAGATTTTAGAAAATAAAAAGGAGAATTTTGGAAATTATGTGCAAACACTAGGCAGTGTTTTTGAAAACGTTACTTTGAGTAACTTTTCAAAAACACTACCTAAAACTCGTACTCACTATGTCAAACACTACCTTGCCGAACACTTACATTTTTAGATAAGTAGTGTTTTACATCCTCCAAAACACTCGATCACTAACTCAAACGCTACTCGCCGAACACACCCTATGGATTGATAGGGCATGCTGACAATGAGGGTTGGATGATGACATAAATTTACAGTGATATAACGAAGACTATTTTTTTAGATTTTTAATTTTGCAAATGACATTAGAATAATACAATCTATAAAGACCGAAAAAATTATTACAAATAAAAAAAGACTAAATTAATCATATTATAATTCAGCAAACTGAACACTTAATTATGAATACAATGAATATCCTTGATTTTCAAAAATTTTAAAATTAAGTTTACCCCATTAATTTCTTCATTTGTTATCCAAAAAAAATTATTTTTTTACAATGTCAATTTTTTCTCTTACCAAAATAATGAAGTTCATATTATATTTTTTCAAATCGATTATCCAAATATATATTGCTCCAAAACATGTTCTTGTAAATTGATCTACCAAATACAAATTAATGTTTACCTCCAACCAGTATACAAAAGTGAAATAAAAATTTATAAGAAGTGGAGATGACATATTGTTAATTAGTCGGACTTATGATTACTTGCATAAAGAAACATTATTTTTTATACCCTGAAGGGATTTGATATCACATGTATTAATGAGAAGTAACAATCCAATACTATTACGAGGTGGCAGATGGTGAATTCTTTACAACAATTTCTTATTTTTTTATATTTCTAATTTTTCTAATAGCTTGGTCGATAAATTTTCTTATGCCTAATAATTAACAGTAACTAGATTTGTATATATTTTAGGGAATTTTACAACCAGATGACCTTCTAATTTATAATTATATTTTTCGTTATGAAATTTACATTTTACTAATCTCTTAAAAAGTAAAAGGATAATTATGTCCCTCCCTTCCTTTATCCTTCCCCTCTCTATGCATCTCTCTCTCTCTCTTTGTAAGCCTCCCTCTTCCCTTCTGTCTCTCTCCTCCCCTTCTTTCTGTCTAGCCGCTCTATCTTGCTCCTCCCACGTCTTTGGGTCTCTCTCTCTCCTTCCCCCACTCTCTCTTACATGTCTTTATTTTTTAAAATAAAAACAAAAACTTAATTATTTATATAATAGATAATTTTTTAAAGTTTTTTCAATTAAAAAATTATTTAAATTTTATTTTGTTATTAAAACTCTTTTTCTATTATCATTATGTGTTTTGATTATTATAATGAATGAATTTCTTTTTTAAATAAAAATAATAATAAATTTATTTTTATGATCTAATTTTAAATAAAATTTTAATTTTAATTCATTATTATAAAATTTAAAATTTTTAATTTAATTTTTTTATTTCAATTAAAATTATTTTGAATGGAAAAATATGAAAGTCCTTGAGGGGATAACCTTGGATTTATTTGGTTTTATGCTCCTAGTTAACATAGACAGATCATCCCGGAATAACATCATGGTTAACTATGGATTACTTGTCTATTTTATTTCGAGATGATTATCTATATTATCCTAGGATGAGTATCTACATTTAACTTTATTAAATTAATATTTTGGGTTGAATAATTAAGGTTTAGAATTTAAATAATATTTTTATTTTTTTGTAACACCCCAAAACACCCCCTAGGAGTATTACATCACCGAGTTCCTCGGAGAAACTCTCAAGACTCTTTCAGGTGTCCGTTTGGCTTACTAATTCCAGCTTAAGATAATGGACAAAATTTTTACAAAAGAGTTGACCATTTTCTAAAAATTTTGGCAGAGTTTCGTTTGTAATAAGGACTATCCCCTAGGCTTAAAGCCTTAAAATCCTGCATAAAAATCATAATATAACTCGACGAGCTATACGCTCGGAGTATACAACTCAACGGCCACATGCAGGAGTCCAACCAATCATACGTTAAAACTTAAACCAATCTAAATGATTCATGATACATCGGGTACAAACTATATGAACTAAATTACAAAGTACAATACTTGGAAATATAGGAAATGCACATCCGCATCTCGAATCACTCAACAAACAAGCAAACATCAATAAGCGGAGTCTAGAATGTGCTAAGTACCACACACATCTCCCGAGAGTGTCCCTCCAACACTCGGGAAGGAAAAGGGGGATTTTGTGGGGGTGAGCAAACCACGAGCTCACCCGAGAGTCTCACACTCTTAAAATGGAAATTCTTTACACATATTACTCATAATAATGAAATCAAAGAAAGCATAATAATATAATACAAATCTATATACTTTTCAATGAAATCCCTTGGAATCATTTATCACACATGGATCACAACACTTTAATTATTTAAAAGGCGGTTTCACACTCATTAACAATTCTTTCAAAACTGAATCAACTTTATGGGCTTTCATGGACTCGAACTAGCACTTCTTAGTTTCTCCGGGGACGCGACCCCAAACAAAGGATCCCGGGACCTATCTTCTAGGAAATCTCGGATCGGGCATCCCGATACTGCGAGACCCTGTTAGAACCCTTCCCTCGAAGTTTCTAGCAGGGCATCCTCACAAATGAGGACCCCAGTTTGAACCCTTCGATATGCTAAACGATCCTAGCCAAGTTGATTCAAAACAATTCGCACATAATCATTCATCACATTTAGTTCAAACACCTTTCTCAAATCAGTTTAACACAATGGAAGGCATGACACCATGTGTCACCCTTATAAATTTACTTTATCAAATCCGACTCACTTTCTCAAATAAGTTTCGCTTCTTTAGAGCACATTTCAAGTTCGAAAAGCATTTCTCAAGAATCGTACACAAGTAGCATTTTGCATAACCATTTGAACTCTTTTCAAAACTAATCTTTGAGCATTATTTTAGAATCAAGTCACTTTAAGGGTCAAGCATTTCTATACTAAGACTTAGCATCCCAAGCTACCATGTCCGCTCAAGGATTCTCCCAAGTGCTTAGCATATACTCATATTCATCCATATTCTATTCAAGCATGAGTCTCCTATTCCCATATAAGTAATTCTCGTCGTATTCTGTCTTCAATGCCACAATTCAATCCACATGCATGCATATTCCCTTGATACTCCAATTTTCCCGTTCCTCTTCTATATTCCAAAGTCCATTGCCCTTAACTTAATTCACTTTCAAGTCTAATGAATTTAGGAACTAGAACTTTTCCGAGCCACAATAACCACAAGTAATCACCACTTAACTCTAACGCCCCAACTTCTCACAAATTGCCACCTTTACCTCAAATTCTCATCTTATGTTTTTACCTTATTAATCAACTCTTTCTCGCCCACACTTAGTCATATAACTCTTAATTTCCTTTCTTTACTCGAGTTCCTCTACCTCCGCTTATCTTCCAGTTTAGTTTAACATCAAAGATTTAAATATATTTTGAACTCAATTAACCTAACAATCACCCACTTCTCACTCCCATGCCTCAACCGTGTATCAATCCATATTCATACTCCTCTTTATACTTCGAATCATGTGTATGCTATATTTGCAACTTGTGTCTACCACATTTGAATAGAAAGGAGCAGGAGATATTTTAGTGGTTCAGAGCTACAAATACAAGGGATTTGCAAGCAGATCAAATAGGAGCCTTATCTGTAGAGGAAGATTTCGCATAAGGACAAATATTGGTTAGAGAAGCGCTTGTAGATATCTTACAGTTTTTGATAAGTTGGAGTGGAAGAAATTCTTCCTTGAAAGGTGGGCTCCTCTAACAACTTTCCTGATGTAAATAGAATGATATGTTATGTTTTGAGGTCCAATGGAAAATTTAACCTTCCATAAAAAAAAAGGGTATTCTAATTTAGGAAATAAAGAACTTTTTCTTACCTTATAACTACCACAAACTAAGCATGTTTTCAAAATAACGTTATTACTTGTTGTTAAGTTGCATTTTATACATATTTTTATTAGTTATTTAGTTTATATTATATAGTTTATTTTATTTAATTTATCCTAATTTGTGTATTTATAGGTAATTATCGAATAAGGTGGGGAAGAAAAGAAAAGACGTTAAAAGTGGGCTTTTAACTACGGACAAGCATTCAAGAAAAATATGAAGTCGGTCCATAAATATAATATATCATAAAATATTTATTTTATAATATTATATTTTATGAAATCTTAATTTGAAGAGAAAAGGAAACTTGAAAGAGAAGAAAGAGGAATAAACCTAGCTCCTTCCCCATATATATATATATCACTCACCCTCGTCATCACGGGATGAGTGGCTCACGCAGCCCTTGCTGCCCCCTTCGTTGCTCCTGCAGCCCCCTCTTGGCTTGCCGTCCACACACCTTGCTGCTCCCCTTCGCTGCTCATATCCCACGCTGCTGCCCACCTCCTTCGGTGCACATTCCTTGCTCTCGCCAACACCATCATCATCATAATTCTCTTGCTCTCGCTGCCCCTTTCTTACCACCATCATCATAATATTTCATCACCATCCCATAATCATTTTTACCATCTCAAGCCAACCTTAATCTTCATCATCAATCAACGTAATTCACCAGCCATCAACATCATCCCTAATCATCACCTTCTTGATCATCACAATAGCAAGGATTATTATGGTATTATTATGATTGTAATTTTTATTTTAAAGACTCTAGTTTTATTGTTCGATTAATATTAAAGATGCTATTTTTATTTAGTTTACGTGTTTTTAATTATATTATGTTTGAGTAAGTTTTTTATACTTAAGTATAATCTACTTGAAACAATGTTAAATTATTTATTTTGAAACAAAGTTTCGATCTTTATTGTCTTATTGATTCGATCCATGATTATATGATAATTTGATTTTAATGTTTATGATTTTATGTCTAATTAATTGGAGTGCACGCTAATTAGTTTTATATAAATTCATATGATAGTTTAAAGGGTTTAAGTACGTAATAGCTTGATCTTTTAGACATAAGTATCACCCTATTTAATCATGGATGGCTCATACCCATCTCTTTTAATTAGGAAATTATCATAGATCCTTCTTAAATAAATTTGTTAGTAGATTGGTTATTAGGTGCTAGATGATATTTTTCTAATACATAATGCTCTAATTTAATTAAATTCTAGTGCTAGTACTAGGGTTATCAATATTAGTAGGGTTTATATTAGGGCTAGGCATAAGTAAACTAATAACTAAGAAAAAACGGGAAGATCCTCTAGTAGTTTTCTTGCTTATGGGTAAATCAATTTGTGTGTTAATGATAAATAATAATTTGCATGGTGGATATAGATTATACTAAGTGTTTTTTTTTTATATAAATTTGATATCTTTGATAATTATTTATTTGCTTTTTAGTTATATTCTTTAGTTTGTCAATTTTTATTTATAAATTTATAGTCTTTTATTATCAAATTAATTATTCCCCCTAAAGATCAGTATTTTAGGTTAGTTTTGTTAATCTTATCTTAGTTTAATTTTGAGTCTTTATATATTTTAATTTTCAGATTATTTTTCTGTCAGTTTTTATTATTTTTGAGTCGGTTTGTTAGAAATTAGTTTTAAAATAGTTTCTTCGTTTAGGATTTAGATAGAGTCCTAGTTTTATGTGATTAAATTTTATAATTTTTGGAATTAATTTGATAATTTTTCAGATTTAATTCTTGAATTTAATTACTACAGGTTTTTAGTTAAATAAATTCGTAAATTCTGTTTTAAATTTTATTTTTATATTTTTAGGTTCTGGTTAGTTCTAGAAAATTAGTGTTAATTTTCTACGTAATTTGAGAAATTATTTTCGTAAATAATTTAGTGCAGAATTTTACTTATTTAATTTTCTGTTTTAGAATTTGTTTATTTTCTGCTTTAGTTTTCTATTTTAATTATTCTAAAAAATATCAAAAATATTTCTGGGTTATTATAATTTTTATATTCGGTATAAATTATTTATTTATTAGTGTATAATTTTATGTGATTTATAACTATTAATTTACTAGTTTATATTTTCTGTTTTGTTTTAAAGAGTAGTAAATTTAATTAGATTTAAGCTTGCATATTATTATATCTTTCCTCGTGGATTCGATCCCTACTTCCTAATGCTATATTGTTTATTATAAGCTTAAGTAGTGGTTTAATTTGTAATTGTACGACAAGCTAACACTTGTATTTTTTTTTTTCAATGAGCTTTTGCTTCTAGTAAAATTTGTTGTGTTATATTATAATCATGAATGCCACAAACAAAGTAAGCGCTTTTTCAAAATCACTTATTACTTGTGTCTTTTTTCAATGACTTTTTGTTTTTATTAAAATTCGACGTGTTATATTACTAATTATTATTATTCAAAAACCAACTCAACCGAAAGTTTAAGGCGATGGCTGAGGTTTAAGAATAGTTTTATACTCTCGTACGTCTCCTTGTGTAAATGTCCTTTGGACTTGAAACATGGATATAACAAAGACTTCTTCTTACCTTGTGTAATACTCAATATAAGGGTTGTTCAAATTTGAATATGAGACCTCTTGTTCAAAAAGGTTACGATACCATGTTTAAAAACCAAATCAACTAAAAGCTTAAGTTGATAAGACTTATGAATAGATTTATACTCTAATAATTCTAATGGAAAACTTTTATATGTCAAATGTCGATTGGAGAGACTTATACCTAAATCTTGCCCCTCTGTTATGGAAAGAGAGAGAAGAGAGAAGAGAGAAGAGAGCTAGAGCTAAATCTCTGTCTTTTTTATTATATTTCTTTCTGGTTTTTGAGGAAGGGTGGAAGAAATTTGTAGTCAATTAATCATATTATATAACACCCTATGTTCTGATGATTAAACACAAAAAATTTTAGTAATATCAAATTACATAAATGTCTAGAGAAACTAACTTTATATTGTATACTTATGCATAAATTCAATTTCTATTTGAAAGTAATTGGCTTATATTCTGTACTTGGAAAGCTCATGATAACCTATAGTATGATCAACCGAGTGTAAAAGTTTAATTGGATTTGAAAATTGGATATTATGCCTAAGATAAAAGTATTCCGATGACAAATATGTCATAGTTCTTTACCGACTAGAGCCAACTTATTGTATTGTAGCATACAATTAGATCCTATTTGTCCGGTTTGTCTATCACAAATTGAAGATATGGAAGACCTTTTTGCTAATTGTCTTTTTGTAGGTCAAATTTGGGATATAACTATTCAACACGGATGGATTCGACAACATCACTTCTCCGACCCCTATATTACAATTTAGGGGTGAGCGGTTTCGGATACCCTATCGCAAAATTGGGAACCCGAACTCGACTCTGTTTGACCGATTCCTTAATTTTAGGAACTTGAACCGAAACCTATTTGACCGATTTCGAAATTTAGGAACCTAAACCCGAATCTCGTAGTCCCGTTCGGTTCCAGGGTACCTTGTCCATACCATTATTTTTATAAAAAAAACTTTAAGGCCTTAAAATTATATATTCTTGGATTAATTACATATCAAGCATTAATAAATACCAAATTAATTTTTCACAGGAAGAGTTAGAAGAGAACTTAAAAATCCTAGGCAAAAGTAAACAAGACGCAAAACATCAATTTATGCTTCGCTTTGCATTTAAAGAGTAAATATCATGAACCACAAACTAATTGAACCTGAAATTATATGGGCCTCATATTCACAAACCGAAAATTGAAAATCCAGGAAAAAATTGCATGTCTTAATGGTTCGAGGTTCCGGTTCCGGGGTTTGATTTTTGGAACCGGAACCGGAACTTATTTGACAAGTTCTTAAATTTTAGGAACCTTACCCGTAACCGTTTAACCGGTTTCGTTTCCGGAACCTTACCCATTTGACCGGTTCCGATTCGGTTCCGGTACCCTTCAGTTATGCTCACCCCTATTATCATTAGAGATTCCTTACATAACATTTTTGTTACTCGAGAGGCCAATATATCCGAATTGATATACTTCGGTGGAGCATGTAGAAGTCTCGTAACAACATTTTTCCATAATGATCTACCCAAACCTATGAGTATGCTCATAAGGGCAAAACGTAATTGAGCGAAGTGGCAACAACGTACTTATTCTACTCATCACACATCCTAACCCTTCACCATTTCAATCCATTTTCATATCCAAACCCACCTGTTTAGTAAGGTGGACTTCTCCCCAAGTGGCTTTGTCAAAATAAATTTCGACAACACCTTTTCCTTGGCGGGAGAAGTAGCAGGCTATGTTTTACACGATTTGAAAGGTGGTTTTATTCAAGTAGGTACTAGATTCATGTACAAGACACGTATACTTGTGGTTGAAGTTATACCGGCAATCGGGTCATTCGGTTCGGGTTTGGTTCGGGTTAGTTCGGTTCGAGTTAACTTCGGGTCGATCTTGTTCGGGTCCGGTTCGGTTTCGGATTCGGGTCAACTTCGGTTTGGGTCAAATTCGGGTCGATCTCGTTCGAGTTCAGGTCAACTTCGGTTCGGTTCAACTTCGGGTCAATCTCGTTCGGGTTCGATTCGGGTTAATTTCGAATCTAGTCGTACTCGAGTCACTTTTTGGGTCAAAATCGATTCAAAATTGTACCACTATAGGCACAAAAGTCCATTCCGGGAGACCCAACAAAAAAAATGTGGGGTTGGTCACTTTTATTCGGGTTAAATCGATTCGGATTTCATTCGGTTCGGGTCATTTTTGGTTCGGTTCGGTTTCGGTTCGGGTCATTTTGCATTCGGGTCGACTTTGGTTCGGATCATTTCGGGTCGGTTCGGTTCGGGTCGGTTCATTTCGGTTTTCGGGTCAAAATCGGTTCAACCTGTTTCGGATGTCGGTTCGGTTTGGGTTTCGGGTCGTTCGAGTTGACCCGTTCGGTTCGAGTCGGTTTTGTTAGGTCTAATTGAAGTTATGATTATGCAAAATGGTATTAGAGTAGCAATAGAGGCGATTTCACACACATACAAGTTGAGAAAAACAATAAGTTAGTTATTCAAGCGAGTGCAAGACACTATTTACACCCTATTGAGGATCTAGTCGTTAGGATATAAGAATTATGATTTCATTATTATCAAATTATTCCATTAATCATGTTTTCGAGATAAGGCAATATGGTAGCTGATTATATCGCCAAACTAGGATGTGCTATGAGGCTTAAAGTTATCTTCACATCTTATTTATCGCAAGAGTTTTCATGTATACTTACCGATGATAACATAGGGAGTACCTTTAAAAAAGAACTAATTAAAAATAGGGTTATATTCCGCGATCGTGTTCCCAAGTTATTCATTCTCTTAATATAACTTGAAAAAGAGACACAAATCTTGCACTTACCTGCTACAAATAGATTTGTTGATGTAGTCTAATTTTATTGGGTAAAATACAAAAACAAGAGAAAGTAGCCGGAAATTCAACCATCCTGGGTTTTGGGAAGCAAAAATACGGCATTCAAGGGAACACATCAGAGAGGAAAGAAACAAGCGTGCACTCAGCATGACATGGAAGATAGTAACAATAGGATAGCCGGAAATTCAGAAATTCAACCATCCTGGGCTTTGGGAAGCTAAAATACGGCATTCGAGGTTACACATCAGAGAGGGAAGAAACAAGGGTGCACTAGAGGAATATCAGCATGACCTTTCCTTGATTACTTTCAAGTGATCACCACGTCATATATGTTTTTTCCCGTTTTTGTTATAACTTTTTACTGAGTTTTTCATCTAACGTACATGTCAAGTCTTTATCATACGCTTATAATAAATTATTTCATCCGAAAATAGAAAGAGATTCATTAATAAAAAGTCATACAAATTCATATAGAATAAGAATGATCTAATTACATAAATAGATTAGTTCTACATTTTTAGCATCCTTATGAGCGTTAACATTGTTTTCCAATGTGTTTGTGTCCTCGAACATTGACAAGCTGTTATACAGCTCCATAGATTATATATGTATATGATAAATTATGCCTAAAATTACAGATTATATGATTGAATCATATGAAATTGGTTCATTTATTCTTTCCTTGATGTAAACATGTAGGCTTCGTATGATAAAATTTAACTATAATCTACCATCTTTAAATTTATAAAAACTCGCATCGGAGCGAAAGAAAAGAAACTCACACTAAAGTAAGAAAGTAAAATTTACACTAAAGAGGGAACCCTAATTCTCACAAAATATATAAATATATAAAAAATATATATTGAATTAATAGTCTATCTACTTATAATTAAAATAGGATGTTAAAAGAGAAAAAAATGGAGCTTTATCATAAAAAATTATGGCTTATATATGACAACCTCTTATTAGAAAAGATGGAGGCAACTAAAGTTTTTTTTCCCCAATGGAACAAGATGAGAGAAGGCAGCTGATAGTATGACAAACGAGAAATTTTATATTATGGATAATTAGCTACATATGACTAATATTGAACTTTAACTCATTAAGGAAAAACATATATGCCAATTAGTTTATCAATTGCTAAAATCTCTTCGCGAATCCCGACTATTACCAAAAAAATAAAGAGGGTTCAATTGCTTTGCACTGCCTTTTGCCCACCAAAAAAAAAAAAAAGAAATAAATGGACTAGTTAATTGGAAAATGGTTTTGTTTTGATAGCTCAAGTATTGATTTGTATCCAATTCTTGACACAGTAGTGATAAATCTTTTAGGGATTATTTTTCTCAATGTTTATATGACGATATTTATAAACTACTAATAAGTAATGAATGTTGATAATCGTGTTGTAACCACTAAGTATAATTTCAGTAACCGCTGATAATCGCTAATCATAATTATTAGTAACATTGATAATCTATGATAACGGTTAACTGTTTAACCTTTAATTTCTAATTAATAACTGCTAATTATAAATTCGCTGAAATGAATAGACCCTTAAACACCAATGATATATATTAATGTATTATATATTAATCTTATTTAGATTTGTACTTTTTAAAACCAAGTTACTAAGCTTAAGTTGATCATAGTCCGAAAATAAGTTCATATTATATGATATAAAATACACAACATACTTAGATATATAAATTTGGGCAAAAACTCCTCTTAGGAGCAATGTAAGTAAAATAGAATTAAAAAGGTAAATGAACAAAAATAAGCTATTGATATAGATTCCTTATATGCGAATACTACTCACAACTTTAGCGTTAAATTGATACAAGTTAAAATATAAAACATTTTAATTATTAAAGTTGAACATAATTCTATATAACTAATTTAACAAACGTTTAATATAGTAATCAAAAGCTCACAACAAATCTTACTTAATATGCGCCAAACTTTAAGTTGGTTTAATTTTGGGAACTTAAATCTTGTTGATTAAAATTTGAGTTCCGAACGTTTTAGCTATTTTTCATCCATACCCTACATGGGCCAAAGCTAGATAAAGATGGAAGTTTTTGAAGCGAATGTGACAAAAGGAGTTGTGGGCATTGGTAAGTTGTCATGTCAACATTATAGTTTCCAAGAAATTTCAAACTAGGTGCGCTGCCTCATAAAATATCTACTCAATAAAGATCGATACTCATCCTCAATCAATATAAATGTCAAGCTCTACTACTTGTTTCTTCGTGGAGTGAAGTAACACTAGTGCTAGTGCTTCCCACTTTTCACAAACACTCACATCTCTCTCTCC
The DNA here is from genome assembly GCA_021018815.1 of Talinum fruticosum. Classification (NCBI taxonomy): domain Eukaryota; kingdom Viridiplantae; phylum Streptophyta; class Magnoliopsida; order Caryophyllales; family Talinaceae; genus Talinum; species Talinum fruticosum. Next base: position 14,572,103 of record JAITYX010000001.1, on the reverse strand, counting down.
CCTCTTTTCTCCCATACTCTTCTACCTCGCTAGCTAGCCATGGATCCTTACAAGGTTCGTTTTAACTATGTATTATTTCCATGCTTCAGCCCTTCTCGCTTGTTTGCTTTTATGTCAATAATTATATCCAACTCTCAATGAAAATAAAAGTATATAATAAATGATATCATGTTACATGAAAGGAATATTGTGATACCTTCACAAAGCATATTTATTGTAATATTTATATTTTTATTTAATCATAAAATAATATATATAGTTATTACGTATTCAGTGTGATTCATTTAATTTTAGATTATCTTTTATTTATACTTAAGTAAGATGTCTAAATTTATAAAATTTTATTTTAAAATTTAATAATCATCATTAATTTTTTGATTTTATATACATGTAAAATATTCCACTTAAAATGAGAATACTAAAGCAATTTTTTTGGGTTTTGTATTAAAAACCTAGGCGGATAATATGTGTCACCTAGTTTAGACTATAGAGTCCATGTGGTAAATTGTGGGAGAATACATGAGTTTGTTTGCATCTTCACCGCTATTCCTGCTACCTAATGAGTTGTCCTTTTCCTAATTTGTATAGTCATACTAACAAATAATTACATAGTAGCAGGTTTGTTTAAAATTCTTATTTCGTTTTTGGATGTTTTTGAGCCTCAGTAAACAGGATTTTCTAAATACAGTCAAATTTATTATTTTAAGTTGTAATATATTTAAGATAAAAAGTAAAGGTATCTATAAACTATAAAGACATTTTATGTATTACATCATAAAAGCTTTAATATTAAAATTCTTATTACTGGTTCGATCATACAAGTAGTAATAATTATATCGAAAGTATCAGCATGGTAAAGCATAGAGAGGTTTATCTACAAATAGAATAAAATACATCATTTGAAAGATCTAAGGATTTAAAAAAGTTAATGACTGGAAAAAAATTTAATTGATGTAAACATTTTTGGAAATTGATATGGATGAAATTTGAACAGCATCGACCGTCAAGCTCATTCAATACAACTTTTTGGACAACAAATCATGGTGCACCAGTATGGAACAACACCTCAGCCATGAGTGTTGGGCAACGAGGTATACTCTCGATTGATTTGATAATGCTAGTATTAGTCTTAATCTCTGCATTTACGTAAAAATCCTCTTTCCTTTTAACTGAACAAGCACGGAGCTATATATAAAAGATTGAAATTTTCAGCATTCATTAGCCGAAAAATTTAATCATATCTTTATATAATTTTTAAATTTTCAATATAAATAAAATAAAAAATTTATAAATGAATACGCCCTCCATCACAAACTGTTATACCTCTTCTTACTCTCATATAATCCGATCTTATTTTAAAAAGTCTCTCCCCTATCCCCTCTCTCTATCTCTTAATTTTCTAATAAAGCTGACTCACTTTCTCTCTCTCCTCCCACCCTTTTCTGATTTCCTCTTGTTTTTAATCTCTCTTTGTCTCCATATCTCTCCACATTTAATCTCCCTCTCTCTTCTCACAAACATTAGAGAGAGCAAAAAATTAGGAAATGTTGTTTAAAAATGATTAAAAAATTTAAAAAATAGATGAAGAATAAAAATAATAAATAATAAATAAAAATAAAAATTAATAATTAATAATTAATATATTATTAAGATTATAAAATAATAAATATTTTTAAAATAAAAAATTAATTAAAATGATATGTATTTTTAACAGAAAAAGTTATCATTTTATTAAAGTTTTAAATGGAGTTATATTGAAAGTCATATCTCTACACCAATTGATATGCACCCACATGAGTTGTTTCACGTGCACACGACAAGTCCCTCTTTACACGACTTACTCTTCATCTTTACAATTATTGGTTTTTCTTTTTTGGTGTAAATCTTTACAATTATTGTAGATGTATATGGAGGAACATTTGATTCTATCGTTTTATTTAGGAGTTCTTTATATTTAACCAATCAGAAATGAGATATAATTTCTCGTATATTATACTCTCTCCTACAAAAATTGTTTGTTTTCTATTTTTAAGGTTAAATTTTATAAATTTTAATTAAAAATTTAAACAAAATATATATTGATTTATAATATAAAATAATTATTAATAAATTTTTTTAAAAATATTTTTATTATAATATAATTTTATAATTTTTTATTATATGATTTAAAAAATTAATACTTAAAGTGATATATTAAAGATGTAAAATGTTAAATAACATAGTTATTTTTGGACGGAGGAAGTAAGTAAATGTCTAGAAGTAAGAAGATGATATTATCTGCGGCTGGTGAATTTAATTATTATTGTTTCGGCGCAAATTGGATTTAGACCTTTGCGGTTCTCAGTCGTACAATTCATTCGGTGGCTGTTGCTATCAGTCACGATGGTCAAGCAAGTAATTATGTGAACGCCACAACTTGGATCTTTCATGTCTTCTTCTTCGTCATTTATTCATTTTTCAAAGTCCTTTGTATTTTTGTCATTTGTTGGAGTATTTTTCATGCGAACAACAATTTCGTAAATATATAAGGTTAAAAATTACTTTAATATGAAATCAAAAAGGTAATGAATAGTATTTTCAAAAAAAGTCAGGATGGGATGTGTAAAATTATTTATTAAGATTTTTGAAGCGGTAAATTGTTACGTATGCCTAAATTTTTATTCTTAATTTAAAAATTTAAAAATAAGGAATAATCATGTAATTATTCTCATCTATTTATATTGATAGTCTTTTATCATTTTTATTATTGATGGGTAGCAGTTCATTTATTATGTGAGTTGAGAGTTATTCCTTTTCATAAGAGTTAGAATTTTGAAGTCTCATATTTTTTTGATAATTTGAGGAGGCTTAAGTGAATATTTGGGCTTAGGATTTGTATTGTGTGACTCGTTCCCCCTCCTCCTCCCACCCACTATTGGACTATCCCGCTAGAGAAATCTAATACAAATCCTCTACCCTTAAAAAATTAAACATATTAATTTTTATTTTGATACCTATGAGAGACGTGTTTGAGGATTTTATTAAAATTTTGTTTGCTAGGTCATAAATAAAACAATATGACAGTGATAAATCAATAGTTGAGGATTAAAATCCAATCCAAGCAAACGGAAAATCAAAGAAAGTGACATTTCTTATTTTGGGGTTCAAAATAAAGAAAACTCAAACAATTTAGATGATCCAATTAATATAAATATTAAAATATGTAGAAATACAAAGTTAATTATGCTACATTATTAGAATAAGTGACCTTAAATATGTATGCAAAATCATAATTCTTTTTATTGATAGTTATATTCTTCTAAAAGTGAAATATCATTTGACACTATTTATATTTTGGTTTTTTGATAAATTAGTTTTTTTATTAAAAGTTTCAACTAATATATTTACCAAATAAAAAATGCACTAGAATCTTGAAAATGCTGAACGCATTAGTAACCACAAATTTGGAGAGTATTTGAAGCTCATCTTCCCACCGAAACCCCCCAAACAAAAAAAATAATATAAAGAAATTTTCATTTTATTTTAGTAATTAAAATATGAATTATGTGAATCAACTATGTACGTGAGTTTGTGACTTAACTTTGTGTGGAACGCAAAAAACAGGGCCAGTACTATTGGAGGACTACCACCTGATAGAGAAAATCACCAACTTTCACAGAGAGCGTATCCCAGAGCGTGTAGTACACGCTCGAGGAGCATCAGCCAAAGGGTTCTTCGAGGTGACGCACGATGTGGCCCACCTCACGTGCGCTGACTTCCTCAGGGCCCCCGGCGTTCAGACCCCCGTCATCGTTCGTTTCTCCACCGTCATTCATGAGCGTGGCAGCCCTGAAACCATCCGTGACCCTCGTGGCTTTGCCGTCAAGTTCTACACCCGAGAGGTAATTTTTTTTAATTTTTATTTATTTATTATAATTTGTTTGATATCTTAAGATCTTTTAGTTTATGTTTGAAATCTTACCCGTATTCATCGAAATGCTACTGTGGTGTATACTTGACAAATCAATTACTCATTTTTATCCTTCCTTTCTTAAAAAATCAGTCTGAAGTACATGATTCTCCTAAATTTAAACGTATATCGAGTTCTATCCTATCCTCCAGCCAAAAAAATTATCATTTCCATCTTCATTATTAAAATTTATAATCATTATTTATTTATTTATTTTATTATTATTATTAATGTTAATAATAAAATTATTAATATTAATGATGAAATTGAGATTATATCAATTAATGTTATTTGTTTTGACCTTTTTTGATAGATTGTGTTAACATTATTAATACTGATATTAATAATCTTAATATTAATAATAATAATATTATTAATAATTAATAATTAAATTAAATTATTATTAATATTTAGTATTAAGATTGACATTAATATTAAACTTAATAATCTTAATAATAATTCTATTATAACTATAGATAGTTATAAAATTAACATTAATTAATATTAGTACTAACATAAAAAATATTAATAATATAATATTGACATTAATATTAATATTAATACTAATATCGTTACATTTTATTGGTAGATTACTCGCTTCTAAAATATATATATTTTGTTTTAATTCAAATTGAAAATTAAATTGACCAAAAATGAGTTTTCCAAATCACCCGAAAATGTCCCAAATCTTAGAAAAACATTCAATATTGCACGCGATTAAATTCATCAGCATCACGGTCTCCTTGCTCTGGCTTAAGTTAACTCCAGAGAAGTTAATTAACGTAGTTCTATACATGGTATGATGCAGGGCAACTTTGACATAGTGGGGAACAACTTCCCAGTGTTCTTCATCAGGGATGGTATGAAGTTCCCAGACGTGATCCATGCATTCAAACCGAACCCAAAGTCTCACATCCAGGAGTACTGGAGGGTGCTCGACTTCTGCTCCCACCATCCCGAGAGTCTCAACACCTTCGCTTGGCTTTTCGATGATGTGGGTGTCCCCCAGGACTACCGCCACATGGAAGGCTTCGGGGTCAACACTTTCAGCCTCATCAACAGGGCCGGAAAAGTTCACTATGTCAAGTTCCACTGGAAACCTACTTGTGGTGTCAAGAGCCTCTTAGAGGATGAGGCTGTTCGAGTTGGTGGATTGAACCATAGCCATGCTACCCAGGACCTCTATGAGTCTATTGCTGCAGGTATGCATAGCCCGAAATTTCAGACAACAGTCACATTCATAATTAATATATACACTAAGCTTTGATTTCTTCTTTTATCCATCTGGACAATGCAGGAAACTATCCTGAGTGGAAGTTGTACATCCAGATCATGGACCCAGCTGATGAGGACAAATACGACTTTGACCCACTTGACATGACGAAGATCTGGCCGGAGGACCTAGTGCCCCTGCAGCCTGTGGGCCGTTTGGTGCTCAACAGGAATGTCGACAACTTCTTTGCTGAGAACGAGCAGCTAGCTTTTAGCCCAGGTGTGGTGGTTCCCGGTATCTATTACTCCGATGACAAGCTCCTCCAATGCCGTGTCTTTGCTTATGGTGATGCCCAAAGATACCGTCTTGGGGCTAACTACATGATGCTGCCTGCTAATGCACCCAAATGTGCTCACCATAACAACCAGTATGATGGTGTCATGAACTTCATGCATAGGGATGAAGAGGTAAATAACTAACTAAAAAAAAATTAATGGTTTAGTTTTTTTTTTAATTTAATTTTGAACGTTTTTTATCTTTTACAGATTGATTACTTCCCTTCGAAGTTCGATCCTGCTAGAACGGCTGAGAAATACCCCATTCCTACTAAAGTTTACACTGGCAAGCGTGAGAAGGTATGTTAAATAAGCAGAAGTTAATGCTAAATTATACAGAGATTGTGTCATTAGGTCTTGGATTTAAAAGTTAATACTAAATTATACTGGACATTTTAGCAACACATTTTGATTTTTAATCTGTTACATCAACTTATCATCTACGGATGAAAAAGTGCTAACGGTCACTCTTTTCATCTGCTTAATTAGAAAGGGGAAGATCTCAATGAATAATTACTTAATCAGATTGAAAATATTTAATTAGAAGGTTTTGATATTATATATGAAGGACACAATTTTGAAAAATTATAAGTTGCCAAAGAGATATGATGATTGTATATTTCTTTTTTGTTTGCAGTCGGTGATTCCAAAGGAGAACAACTTCAAGCAACCAGGAGACAGATATCGATCTTGGGACCCTGCTAGGTATGCTGCAAGGATTGAATGCATTCACCTGTGTTATAGTACTTAATACAAAAAAAAAAAAAAAAAAAAACTCAGGTATGCATACAATTTGATATGATTTTTCTCAACGTGGTGTTTGTATATGCAGGCAAGAGAGGTTCATCAAAAGGTGGGTCGATGTTCTTTCTGACCCTCGTGTGACTCTAGAACTCCGAAGCACTTGGGTCTCCTACTTGTCTCAGGTTTGTGATCGATCAAATTTTTCCCCTCACCATTTGCTATGTAATCTTCGATACATGTATCGATATGATCTTTCATTAGCTGATTGTCTAATAGTTGCCAATAATTCTTCTGAAACAGTGTGATAGGTCTCTGGGTATGAAAGTAGCAAACAGGCTTAACATGAGGCCAACCATGTGAACGTCTTGATGCCCCACAACAGCTGGATGTATGTGTTGAAGGAAGGAACGGGACTGGTCTCTTTTAGTATAATTACTATTATATAATAGGGTGGAGGAAGGGGACTCGTCTCAGTGTGTATTATTACTACTATGTAATAATCAGGTGAGGATGTGGGTGTGGGTGTGGGTGTGGGAAGAAAATCTCAAGTTGTTGATTGTCTAGTTGTGCTCCTGAGCTAGCTTGTTTTCTTTATAAATATCCATGTAACCAAAGACTTGGTCTTTTGTATCTTGACGCCCAATAATGTTACACCCAAATAAAGTCGTACATTTTCTCTTTAGGATAGTCTTAGTATGTATTTTAATTTGGAATGTTCATCCTGTTCAAGGGCAGATCTATGATAAGGTAATCAGGGTTATCCGAGTCATCCGACACGATCGCTTTCTGAGAAAAAAATCTAAATGAAGGAAAAATTCTTGATGAAGGAAAAAGAAAACAAAAAATAAATGTGTAGTTGACGTCAGTAAATTTCAAAAAATATTGCTTATAATAGTTGGTAAACCCATTTCAAGGCAAGAGGAGACTTGAATTTTTTTGTATTTTTACTTCTGATTGGCTTGAAATTTAGTCCAACACTCGCCATATACCCTGAGAGTACTTGCTCCTCGTACATATGTCAATAGATAGTTTGACGAAAGGAAACATAGGGAGATTTTGTGGCTAAATTAATGATGTGACATATAAGAATATAAAGTCTCTGATGCATATACAAATTTGCACTGTTGTCTATGTCAATTGACTCCTCCGGAGCCTCTTGCTCATTTATTTGGTACTACCTGTTCACTTTTGGCCTAAGGATCTTAGGTAAGGAAGTTTTATTTGTTTTTCTTATGTAATTGTTTCGTAATTAAATAAATTGATGCTACAATTTATCATTTGGAGATTCTTGTTGCCTAAATTCTAATGTCTAATACATAAACTCTTCAAAGTCTCCATCCTAACATTCCCACTCTAAGGCAAGTTAATTCCATTCTTATAGTTGCTTATCTTATTTGATTCTTTAATTCTCTCCGTCTCAAAAAAAATAATATCACTGTTGATTTTTCACGCATTTTAAGAAAATTTCATGAACTAATCTCTTTAATAAATGAAATACTATAATGACCTTAGTATTTGAATTTAAATTAGTTTTTAAAAATTTTCCCTCCATTCCATAAATGTTTTTAAATTTTAAAGGAAGAATAATTTAGAAATATTATATATTTAATTTTACCAATTTTTTGAAAGTGAACAATAATTTTGAGACATCCCAATTAAAAAATAGTGGACATTTTTTTGAGCGGAGTGAGTAATCAAATTAATATTATAATTTGGTTATTCTAGTCATATTTGTATTTGTTATATATATTTAATCACATAAAATTATACTCAGTTACAATTAATAATTTGGTTAACTACTTGACAAATTTGAAAATTGAATTTGGTAATATGGATATTAAATTTGGAAAATTGCACTCGTTATTTTGGATATGACAAAGTGGGAGTTCATCTTCTATAAATTTAAGAATTTGAGGGTCGAATTGTGAGTTTCGCAATAAAATATAGTGAAAATTTGAGATTTTTCATAGCTTTAGCACAATATTATGAATTATATGGTGTAATAAAAATAAGAAAAGAAAAAAAACAACATTTAGAGATTAAGCCACAAAATAGGCAAGCTTTAGGAATAGTATAGTTTGATCCCCACGGTCTAAATCCTAGATCCGTCACTTATTTTGCTCAATAGTTGCCAAAATATTACACTCGAAAAACCAACCTAAGCTCGATTATCTTACTAAGATGGCCCAAATTTAAGTTCGACTTGTTAGGAAATAGAATGATATAGCAGAAATAGTGGGATGCAAAAATATTCAGAGATTTAAGTTAGAAGTTAAAATAAAATGAAGAACACAAAGAATCCACTATAATATGAATGAGTATAAGAACAGTCTCAAGGGGTGATGAGCACAATGAGATCAGATAAACAAGAGATTACAAATTTCTCTCTACACACTCACTCATAAAGCATAGAAGTGGATAATTGAGAGATGAATCCACTAGCAAAATGGTGTAGATTAAGTGCATGATACGTATGGTGAATGAAAATGGTAGATTATATGGTGGAAAAGGAAGCCATAGTCATAACTTAACAATAAACTCAGTCAGCAATAAATAACCAAAGAAAGCTTAAACATTTCTCACTTGAAGGATTTGAAAAGGCACAAAGCACCACGAGTGCGAAGTAGTTGAGCAAAGCCAAGACACTACGTGTCGTGGGACCGACCGTGGTTAGCCCGTGGTCTTCTCTTCTGGCCAAACAAAATCTTTGGCCATCGCTTGGACCATGGGAGGCAAAGCTCGGATCGTGGAGCTCGAAATGCAATAGGGCATAAGCTCCAATGAATGGGAATTTGGCTATTGCACCTAACATGACCGAAACTTGATTCCTGGATTTACCTCATCGAACGACTCTTATGGACTCATGCATTTCTTAGTGAAAGGTATTAGATAAATTAAACTAGTAGAAAGCCTTAACACTACTATAGAAATGACTTTTAACAACGGGCCTTTAATGAAGGTTATAAAGAAAATTGTTGTAAAACCGATGTGATGACATTTTTGTAAATAAGCGGTCTTTTATTACATATATGATAACGGTTCTTTAATTGAACCGTTGTCATAGGTGGAAATGTGCATTTTTAACTACAATTCTATGAAAGAACCATAATAATAGGTGATATATTATTACGGTTTTTCATTGAACCGTAATCAAAAGTCTTCGTAACCAAAATAAATAAAAAAGCCACGAGCGATCCGCCACCTTTGGTCTATGCTCTCTTCTCTCACTTACATGGTCACTCTCACTTTCATCTCTCTGCTTTCGTTGTCTTCGTTTGTTGTCCTCTCTCTGCTCTCTACTATCTACTCGCCGTCATCCACTACTACAGATACCACTTTTAACAACGGTTAAAAGGACAACCCTTCATGAAAACTAGACCGGTGACATTTTTGTAAATAACAGGAATATATGACGACGGTTCTTAAACAAGAACCGTTGTCATAGGTTATCTGAAATATTTAACTACGGTTCTTCTTATAGAACCGTTGTTAAACGTGACATATGACGACCATTCTATTACGTAACCGTCGTCATGTGTCTTTCAGATTTGCATAAAAATGCCATCTCGCTGTTTCCATGCCCCACTTACAACTTTCGATTTTATCCCTTTCTACAGCTTTGCTTCTCCATGAACCTGGTCATCAGATCTAGAAATTGTTCCTCGTCGCTGGTGGACTTGCATTAGTAAGCCTCTCCTCACTCTCGCTGTCTAGATATCCTCTCTCTTAATCTTTCATTTCTTTATAGTTTCCTCTTGTCTCTTACCGTGTAGATCTCGCTGTCAAGCCTCTCCTCACCCTCGCCGTTGTCGGTTTTTAGGTATGAATCTCTATCATCTCTTATTTTTCGCTTTAAATTATTTAGAAAATATTTTATATATAGTAAAATGTTGAATGTATTTGCATTAATATGTGAAGAGAATGTGAGTAATGTTTGAGATTGTTAAAATATGAATCTTTGTTGAAATGTTGAAGATTGAGAATGTGGGTAACATTTATTTAATTTATTAAGTTGGAAATTCGAGAAACGTTTGAGATTTTGAGAAATGGGTTAGGAGTTCAGGATTTATTAAGTTGGAATTTCGTCAAATGTTTGAGATTTTGAGAAATAGGTTTAAGAGTTTAGGATTTGTGGTAATTATAGTGAAATATGATATGTAAGGATGGTAGATCAAAAGAGTACATCCAAATTTGTTTAAGGTTTTAGAGAAATAGAAAGATAATTTGGATATAGGGTCATCCCCTAAAACCTTCTCATAAAGATAAATTTGTATCCAAATTTGTTTATTTTGATGAGGTGATGTTGGGATGAACTCATTTATCCAATTATCGAAAATTGGTATCCAAATATGGTTAGAGTTTACAGAAATAAAAATATTTATGGTTTAGGGTTTGAGGAAATAGAAAAATTTGTGGTTATAAATTTAAGGATATAAAATGTGAAAATGTAAAAAATTGGGAAGGTATTTGAATATAGGGATCTCCCCAAATACTTGGCATAAAGATAAATTTGTTATCAAATTTATTTATTTTGATAAGTTGAAGTTGGAGGTATCAAAATTTCCGATTTCCTTTTTGGGTGGAATTTTGTTATATAATACATGATCGTAAACTAGATGCCATGATTTGTTTTGAAGTTTACGTAATTCATAAGATAATAATGAAATTATGAATGAAATGTTAAGGCCATCCCCTTAATTTCTTTTACAACCCAAGACATAACATGAATCGGAATTCTCTTGTTGTGATTAACAACGAGGTCGGTTTTATAAGACAACACATGAAGTGTACTTTGCAACATAGGTAGAATGTCGAGGAGTTAAATGGAAACAAAACGTCATAAACAATGACTATTATTGTTTATGACCTTTTGTTTCCATTTGACTCCTCGACGTTCTACCCTTATTTGTAGATTGGCCTATGTTGCAAAGTACACTTCATGTGTTGCTTTGTAAAACCGAAATCGTTGTTAATCACAACAAGAGAATTTTAGTTCCTGTTATATCTTGGGTTGTTAAAGAAAATTAAGGGGGTGGCCTCAACATTTCATTCAAAATTTCATTATTGTCTTATGAATTACATAAACTTCAAAAAAAAAAAAATCATGTCTAGTTTATGATAAATGTATAATACATCAAAATTGGAAGCAAAAAGGAAACCATATATGTATATTATTATATACGTAAACAATTTTCTTGCAAACCGAATAGAGGGAAAGAGATATATATTTAGGGTTTAAGGATGAAAATGGCGAAAATATATATGTGAAAATGTAAAAAAATTGGAGAGGTATCTCGGATATAGGGATCTCCCCAAATACTTGTCATAAAGATTAATTTTGCTATCAAATTTATTTATTTTGATGAGTTGAAGTTGGGGGTGGACTTACCTAAATTTTCGGTTTCCTTTTGGGTGCAAGTTTGTTGTATTATACATGATCGTAAACTAGAGGTTGTGATTTTTTGAAGTTTACGTAATTCATAAGATAATAATGAAATATGATTGAAATGTTGAGGCCATCCATTTAATTTGCTTTAACGACCCAAGACATAACAGGAACCATAATTTCCTTTTTGTGATTAACAATGAAGTTGTGTTTACAAGACAAAACACGAGTGTACATGCAACATAGGCCGATCGACGAAGAAGGGCGGAAGGATCGGGAGTGAAATGGAAACAAAAGGTCATAAAAATTTATTACCTTTTGTTTCCATTTGACTCCTCGATCCTTGTACCCTTCTTCGTCGATCAGCCTATGTTACAGTACACTCCATGTTTTGTCTTGTAAACCCAACTTCGTTGTTAATCACAACAAGGGAATTGCGGTTCCTGTTATGTCTTTGATTTTTAAAGCAAATTAAAGGGGTGACCTCAACATTTCATTCATAATGTCATTATTGTCTTATGCATTATGTAAAAACTTCAAAAAAATCATGTCTAGTTTATGATAAATGTATAAGACATCAAAATTGGAATAAAAAGGAAACCATATATATATATATATTATTAATAATACATACGTAAAAAAAATTGGAAATGTATTTGGATTTAGGGATCTCCCCAATACTTGTCATAAAGATAAATTTGTTATCAAATTTATTTCTTTTGATGAGTTGAAGTTGGGGGTGGACTAATTTATCCAATTACCTAAATTCTCTATAACAATGAGGTCGGATTCACAAGGCAAGCATAAAGTCTATATGCATTGTTGGTCGGTACACGAAGAAAGAAAAAGGGGAAAGGATTTATTGGAGAAAAAGGTGATAAACAATAGGGAATTATTATTAATTTTGTGATTGTTTATCACCTTTTCTCCGATGAATCCTTTCTTCGTGTACCGACCCACAATGCACATAGACTCTATGCTTGCATAGTGAATCCGACCTCATTGTTAAAGATAATAAGCGTCATAGGAACACTGGTTCTAGTTATGTCTTGGGTTGTTAAAGCGAATTAGAGAGATGAGGGGTAGTGGCTTTATTGAGGGAGTTGGAAATAGAATAATTCTTTTGACTTAATTACTTTCTCCATCGATCATAGCGAAAATGAGTTACGTGAGCACTTCCTGCTGGATACGAGAAATTGTGCCCACGTTTTAATAGGGACTGTGCCGAGCAAGCTGTTGTTGCCAATTGCTTCCCGTCCCTCGTTGCGAAGATATTCTACAACCTTCTGAATGATGATGCCATGGAGCTGGATTTTGTAGACTTTGACGAAGCTCATGCACTCAAACAAGCCGTCTTGCGTCCGGATTGGGACCTCCTTGAAACTTGGGTAGAGCACCACTTTGACCATCTTGTACTCATCGTCTGCTCCCCCAGGAGAGCAAAGGTGCCACTTCAAGCATGGGCTCATCGTCCGGTCCCCCTCCCCATAGAGCATTGAATCGGTGCATGGCCCTTTCTCTCGTTCTTCTCCGGTCCGAAGGAACTTACCAAAGGAAATGGGGTTGAACCTCCCTAAGGAAAAGAACAGGAGAATCCATAAGAAGAAGTGAGGTTGTCCACCTCTACCCCTACACGAACTCCAAGCAAGCAATACACAAGAGGAGCATCACTTTGGGGCAATGACTAAGGAGATAGAGATTGCTCGTAAGGACCAAGAACTCGTATTACTTTTTCCTAAAGTGATCTTTTTCTAGTAGATTTAGTTATGTGAGCTCACTCTTGATAGGTTCGTGGGTGAGATCATTGAGTTTTTATGTTGTCCACTTCTTTGTGTATTCCTTTTTCAATACTTATATAAAAAGAAGAGATTAATGGTGAGTTGTCTGTTTTTGTATATTCCTTTTTCGGAGGGAGATGTGGTATTATGTTTTTATGACTATATATTGCTTGTTTGGAATTCATGTAGAGGTAATATGGACTGCAAATATGATGTAGTTATGTTGTCCAAGCTACCTCTACAACAACTCCAAACAAGCAATATATAGTAATAAAAACATAATACCATATCTCTCTTCTTGAAAAAGGAATATACACAAATAGGAAAATCTTATATTTATTAGAAATTCTTGTATTTATTATTGAAAAATTGAGGTCTGTTGGTTTGTTGCTGTGTAAGTTGTGATGTATTTTGTACAGGGGGACAGAAAAAATAAAAAAAATATTAAAAAATATAGACCTATGACGACGATTCTTACACTAGAACCGTCGTCATATGACCTCGCCTAAACATTACCTACGACGATGGTTCTAATGTAAGAACCATCATCATATAGTAACCTATGACGACAGCTTTTACATTAGAACCGTTGTCATAGGGTGTTTTTTACTACGGTTGTTGAACCGTAGTAAAAGATGCTACATACAACGACGACCACATACACGACGCCGCTTAACCGTCGTTAAAGGTCATTTTTAACCGTAGTTAAAACTGTTTCTTATAGTAGTGATCACTGCTCTTCGACATGCCATCATTGCTGTTGTTCTCTCTACTCTTTGCTCATTGCTCTCGTCTCTTGCTACTCACTCTCATCGTCGTTGCTACTCCCTCTCTCTCACTCTCAACGTCGTACCAAATGTTGGTATGTAACTCATCTCTCCCTCTCTTATTTTGTACTCTGCTCGCCTTGCTCACTCTCTCAACATTAGTATGCTAAGTAGGGTTTAGGATTTAGGGTTTTAACAAGTAGCATGCTAAATATGGTTTAGGGTTTTAGGGTTTCTACAGTGGCATGCTTGGGAAAGAGTTAGAAACTGGTATTTTCATATTTAATTGGTGTATTGAATTTTCTTTATGGTCTATCCGAAAATGAAATGTGTACATGTGGTGCTATGCCATAAATGGATATCGTAGATGATGTAAGAAATTAGTAATGTAATAAATTTGCCAAAGTTAGCTATTAAGTTTCGTGTTAATGGTGAAAATCTTAACTTTATTAACTGCTTGACCATTCGTAATTTAACATCACATTTGGCCTTGACCTCCTGTTGGAGATGATAATTTAGCTGATGTATTACTTTGGCTTTTCACTTTGCCATAAGCACCTATGTGGGACACTTAATTCTTCATTTATGTATTACATTTGTATAGATTTTGAAGGTTCATTTAGATATTGGACACAATTAGTTGCGGTTTCATTAACTTTTGCTAATAAAGAGATTGTGGATGAGTAGGAGCACAAATAATTCAGTTATAGATAAGATGCCAAAGTAGTTTTCTACAATGTTTACTTCATCTTTTCTCTATGTATGACACCCCCGATGATATTGCCTTTGACATTACACTCAAAGAACTGAATGCATTTTTTAAGAATTTTTCTTTATAAATTTAAACTTTTGCATATAATGCAATTTCAAGATTCATCAATTTCTATTCAATAATAATGATATCTAAACAGATTCTCAAGAGTTGTATAATTTCTTGCAGTATAAAATGGATTCTTCCCAAAGTACAAAAAGTCGAGGGATGGACAATGATGAACAAGGAGAAGTTGGCCCAATGTAGAGACGATCCAACTCTCCTTACACGTGTCTAATTTGACAGGCATGAAATGTTGCAGGTGATCACGTAGCTCGCTTTATGAGCTATGTTGGTGCGGCAACCCGCACACACGTGAACATCAACTACGAAGTTGGGGTACAACCCCCAATTCGGTTAAGGACAACCTTTGGAATGATATCCAGGTAAATGCACTCGTATCTCAACTTAGAATCGCAACTTATTGTAAATGGTTAATATGTACTAATGCATGTCTTTCTTGTGTTTCAGAAAACATTCATCTTGGACATTAAAGAATCGGATATCCCCTTGGTCGGACACAAGACCCTAATGTCAACGGCAGAAAAATTTTGGAAACTTCAAGTATCGCATTATCGTTATTTAGGTCTACCAAACAAGAGAGATCAAGGCGAAGGTAGACCTTGGGAGGTCTACAACATCATCATCGATGAGGACCGGAAGACGTTTGAAGCATACGTTTCCTCTCCGAAACACAATGTAATTTATCATTTGTTCTTTTTTTGATATAAATCTTATTTACTTGATATTTTCATTGTCTTAATTACTTGCGCAGCACGAGGTGAAGCCAGTCGGAAGAGGATTAAGAGTAATGTGTATTCCCATACGATGTCCCGTGAGGGGATACACGAAGTTGGAGGAAAAGTTGTACAAGCAAAAGCTTGAACAACTTTAAAGTGGATTCGATGAAGGTTCCATCACGGATACTTTACAGCTCACTATCGAGAGGGACGAGCTGTGGGTCGAAGGAAGAAAGAAGAAAGATGACACCTTCACTACGATCGAAGTAAAATCTATTGTGTAGCAACTCATGAGTTTTTTTACTATTTCCTTCATTTATTTTGAGAACTTATCGGTTTCAATATATGAATTTCCAAATGATAATTTATTTCCTTTTTATCGGAGTCTTTGTCACGGACCTTGACTTCGAAGTCGCCGACACCACCGGGAGGAGGGACAAGTTAGCCTTGGCACTAGAAAGAGATGAGAATCCCGGTCGTATTCGAGCTGTCGGTGCGAGGGTAGGGATACTTGAGCGGTTTGGGCTAGGAAGAAGCGCTCCGTCTCTTCCAACCAAGTGGATATGGAGGCAATGATGTCTTAAATGGCTGCCCAAATGCGGTTCCAAACGACTGCGATGGCTGCACAAATGGAAGAAATGAGGGAACAGATAAAAGCAGAGATGAAGGCCCGGATGCATGTTCAAATGAAGCACCGCCTTACGGCGTACTTCAGCAAGATGGGTATGCCGACACTCTAATTGGATGATTTACATCCATTCTCACCATAGACACCGGCGAGTGCGAAGTCGAGCTCACCTGTCAACCAATTCGAAGTTATGGTGGAGGTAATGTAGATTTTGCAACCTAATTATATTTATATGCATGTTTATATTTTGAATAATTGGTGTATACATTTGTTGAATAAATAGTGTATATTGTGTGGTTGTTGTTGAACTCCGGCGTGTGGCCGTTGATTAATTAATTATAGTATGTTTTTGTTATTTCGGATGAGGCCATTATCCCGGGAAAATGTCTACTTTTAAGGGAAAACTCTGCCCATTTCTTTTCCAGGATTATTAGATAGTTTAACTTCTCTCTCAAGGGTTATCACGTGATTCTAATTCTTATGCTAATTCTTATGCAGTCGGTGCAGTGTGAGCTACCTTTTATCACTCTCCCTAGATCATGTTGTCGCATCGGGTATTGTTTACTTGCGGAGGCTAGATGACGTCATTCATGAGGCACCGCTTCAGCTGATCGCCTAAAGGTGAGTGTGAGAGAAGTTGTGCAAGGGAAAGGAACCGTAAGTTGCCGATCCGGCCACCAAACCTCCATATTGTTGGCGACACGATCAACAGTTTTGTTGTTTGGACCAAGAGTTTAGTCATCCTCTCTATGGTAATTCATTTTTGAAAATATTAGATTTAACTATTGTTAACATCATGTACATATATTTCTAATTCGTGTATTATGGTTGAACTAGGATATCGAGGATAGATCCGAGAGTGGGATGAAGGGCACTCCAACTTCCTCAATTGGCACAAGCAAGTATTCACCAGGCACCTGATCTTCGTCTAAAGCAGTCCCTCTCCTACCCATTCATGAGTCCCGTACGGATTGGTGTTCTATTTTGCAAAGTTTTGTGAAGACTTTGTCGAAGAAACATCGTTGGAAACCAAAGCGCGCCACGTCACGTGTTTGGGCTATTTGACAGGGACAATGAGGACATGACCGTATATGTCTTCCCGGACTACATAATGCAATTATTGGAGATACAAGAGATCAGCGCATCTGCTATTATGCTTGGCATTGTGTCGGTTACTATATTCATAAGTTTATTTTTTAACTGTTAATTTTAATTTTTAACTATATACAATTAATATGTAATAGGTGGCTCCACGAGATGGGAAATAAGTCGGTTCGGTTTCTCAACTCTCATTCCATTCAAGCAATAGGGCAGGGAAACCCGATCCGAGTATATTGAGAGAGTCATGAAAAAGAATGCGTAGAAAAATGTTACTTGACGCCGTTCATTGAGGGGTAAGTATACAAATAAACCTAAATGAAATTTTAATGGTGTTAAATATTTATAAATATGTTATTTGTGTCGATGTAGGTCACACTAGATGCTTGTTGCCATATTTCCGAGGAGCAATGTCGCGTATTGGCTCGATCCTTTGGGTCAAATCAGGTGGAAAGATATCAAGATCATACTCGGCTAGTGAGTTCATACCTTAATCATTTTATACTTTTTTGTTAATTATTATTCTTTTCAATTGTATGTTTAATTTGAATTTTATTTTTTCAATTGAAAAAATTGTGCTCGAGTAATGTATTATTGTAAGGGAGGCGCGAGAGGCTCACGTGTGAAATCAAACCCACAAATTGTCCCCGTAAAGGTGTGGTTTTCTTCCTTAGCATTAAATTTAATTTTTCATTTCATATTACTTGCTAGCTACATAAAATTTTATAATTTTAGTGTCACAAACAAAAAGGGAACGTGCATTCTCCGGTACATGAAAGATATTGTGACCCAACTCGATTTCAAGGAATCTAATCCCAAACAGTACTTGCACTTGTATTTGATTATGAAAAATTTAAATTTGTTAATTTTCTTTTCAGCTTAATTAATACTTGCACTTGATGTAATGAATATTTCTTTTACAACATCAATATTTCCTGGAAAGAAACCCATATAGATGATGTGCTCGACGAGTTAAGATAAGGTTGGGCAGAGTTTGTATGTAACCGTATAAAGACAATTACTTAGGTATACATTTATACTTATTCTTCATTATTTGAGTGGTCAAGTTTATGATTTACATAGGTATACGAGTATAAAGACAGTTACATAGGCATATATTTACATAGGTATACAATTACATAGGTATATATACATTTTCTTCATTATTTAATGTACCATATACAACTTTGTGTAATTAATCTAGTTTGTATATATTCTAGTCAAGACTGTTATATTATGTTTTGTATTTATTTTGAAAGAGTTTGTGTAAATGGTTGTATATGTTATTTTGTATTGTACGGGGTAAGAAAACAAAAAATTTCTAAAACAATTCATACCTATTACTACGATTCTTAAGGAATAACCGCAGTAATAGGTTTGAAAATAACCTATTACTATGGTTGTTATTTAAGAACCATAGTAATAAGTATGAATTTTTTTATGGCCAAAAGGTGGGGATTTGGGGCCGGACCTATTACTATGGTTCATTGTGAAGAACCGTAGTAATATCTTAGCCTATTACTACAGCTTATTAATATATAACCGCAGCAATAGGTGGTCTTTTACTATGGTTTTGAACTGTAGTAAAAGATGTCCCTTTACAATTACGGCCATATACACTATGCCGGATAACCGTAGTTAAAGGTCTTTCGAACCGTAGTTAACAGTGGAAACCGTAGTAACATGACCATATACACTATGCCTGCGATGGTCGTTACGAATATGTTCATACCGATATGTCAAAAGTAGAATTACTGAATGGAACAATTACAAAATCAGGAGATAAGAAGTTTAATTTGTCGCAAATTGAGGTGTTTTATTTGCTTGTTCATTTACCTATGCCTAAAATTGGTGAAACCGTTGCATCCGATTCTATCATTTCGACATTGTTGTGCCTAAGGAGAGAAATGTTTGAAGTTGATAAGATTACTTGTCGAGGCATGATGTTACATTATATGAAACTAACTTTGATTGAATTATATAGAAAGAAAGAGTCCGCTAAGGATATTTGGGATTGTTTAAAAGAAAAACATAGAACCGATGGTGTTGGAGCTAAGAAATATGTGGCTAGTAGATGGCACATGTACTATATAATTGATAATAAGCCTATTCTTGAGCAAGTTACTGAATATAAAAATTGAGTGTATGATGTTCGGCTGAGGGTATAAAGATGTATGAGATTTTACAAGCTAATTTTTTACTAGATAAATTCCCACCCTCCTAGAAGTCTTTTCATGATTATATTAAGCATAAAGATAAGGATTATACACTGAAAGAGTTGATTGCTCATATAGATTGAGGTCAAAATAGGAAATTAAAAGAGAAATATGGACATATCTCTTTTAATGCTAATATTATCGAGGATGGTGGTTCTAAGTTTAACAAATTTTGAGGCAACAAAGGTAAGGGTGAACCTAACAAAGGGGGACCTAAGCCAAAGCATTCTCGATTCGAAAAGCATAGGTATGATCAAAAGAAATCCAAAGGGTTGTGCTACAACTATGACAAATCGGGTCATATAGCCAAGTATTGCAAGACACCAAAGAACAGATCGGAGGTCGAACAAGTCCTATGCCAATCTAGTGGAAGAAGAGATGATTTTTGAAGTAAATCTGGTGAACAATGTTGTGGAGTAGATCATTGACACATGAGCAACTAGGCATATTTGCAACAATCAAGCCTTATTCCATGACTATCAAAAGGCATCCGACAGAGAACATGTCTTCATAGGAAATGCAATCGCGGTGACAGTTCAATGGAAAGGGAAGATTCTCTTTATAACTTAACTCGAAAAGAAGTTTGAACCGACCAATGTTTTGCATGTCCCCGAAATTCGTAGGTACCTTATTTTTGGAAACCTAATCAACAAAGCTAGAATAAGCAACTTATTGGTGATGGAAAATTAGTCTTAACTGAAAATGGACAATTCGTTTGGAAGGGTTTCAATAACAATGGTTTATTTATTTTAGATGTTGTTTGTGATGTGCCTATTGGCAAGCAATAATAGTATGATGTATGATTCTGCTTATATTATTGAGTCTCATGATCCGTGGCATACTAGACTTTGTCATGTGAATTTTGGTTCACTTAAAAGGTTGAAATAGTTAAATCTAATTCCAACTTTAAATAATTTTAAATTCTCTAAATGTGAAATTTGTGCTCGTGGCTAAGCATCACAAAAAGCCCTTCAATAAATCTGTAATAGAGGAACAAAATTAGTGGAATTGGTCTATTCCGACCTAGGAGATTTCAAGGACTCCATGAGTAAAGGAGATTTGAAGATACTATATTTCATTTGTCGATAATTTCTCTCACTTTACATATGTATATTTTCTTAGTACTCGAAGATGTTCATTAAATATAAGACATAAGTTAAAAATCAACTTGGAAGAAAAATTAAGATACTTAGGGTGTGTTTGGTTGGGGGAAAAATATTTTGTTGGAAAATTAAGATTATATTTTCTAGTGTTTGGTAATATAAAAACTCGGAAATAATTTTCTGAGTACAATATTTTCCCATAGTTAGGAGAAAATAATTTCCTAAGTTTTAGGGAGGAAGTTAATTTTCTAGGGCTATCCCCTCTCCCTTAGCTATCCCTTCTCCCTCTCACTCGATTTTCGCTCAACGAACCTTAAGCCTCTCCTTCATCTCGCTTTCTCTCGCTCTCGCTTCCTCGCTCATTCAACAATGGCGCTCATCTCGCTTTTTTCAATTTCTGCGATTCTCAAACCCTAGCTTCCTCTTTCCGACAAGCATGGTATCCGATTGGATTCTCTCTCTTGCCACAATTGTCGACCTTCATCGTTGCTAGCCTTCGTTCTCTCTTCTTCAACCTCTCCGACATTGTTTGCGCTATCGATTTACCAGTACATTTCTTTCTATATCATTCTCAATTCATAAATCGATTTGATTTAGAAAGTCTATTGTCTTCTTTTCTGAAAAATAGGACTATGAACTAGCCTTGCATAAGCTAATTGAAGTGCTCTGTTTAATTCCGAAACTCTCCCTAGTGAAAAGTATTGATTTGTAGTTTAGTTATCTCGTAGATTCTGTTGTCCGTTGATTATACCTGTGCTTCTTTTTTTGCCTATAAAGCTCTAATTTTTGCTTCATTATATGGTTTGAATTGTATTGGTGATGGGCACATCCAGGTATCTTCAAATGGCCTTTAAAACACATCTCTCTTCCCTTCTAAATGAGTGAAACGAGAGTTTTGGGGTTCCCTAATTTCTCCCCTCCTCCCCCTCCCCACCCTTTCACCTGTTCTCTGTTCATATCAATTTCAGGCTCCATTGCACCTTGAACTATATATGCTGTAACATTTGTACCAAGGAAACAACATTTGTATCTTTCAAATTAATTTTTCAGAGTTACGGAAATAATTGACATAGTTTGGATTGTTCATATTAAATATTGAATTGGGGTACAAATCAATCACTTTGTCCTAAGTAATGTAATTAACAAGTATTAGCCTCATATTTTCATAGATTTGGTCTAAGTTTCCCTTATCCTATACTTTTAAAAGCTTGCTTTCTATATACTACCTTTTTTTTTCATAGAACAACTTTTTAATGTCTATAACAAAAGATGATGATGATGAGGTCTACTTTTATTAGTTGAAGAGGAAGGAAAAGCAATTGCCCTACTTTCCGGGAGTTAGACCAATTCATATTATTACTGTTTTTGCTATAATTTTTATGGGATTTAAAATGTAGGAGAGGATGAGTATGGCTCTTGATGTGTAGGGACAATATGATGCAAAGACCAAAGTGGGGGTTTTATAGTGGCATTCTTAGAAAGCTTTATGGAATTGCCTTTTTTGTTTTTTAATGCTAAAGACATGCATGATTCTTCAAGATTGTTTTTGATCGATCCAATCTACTTTTCTTCTTCATACCCTTTTCTTTTCTAAATTATAGTTATACTTGTCTACTTTTTCTTATTGTCAAATAAATCCTCTCCTACCTTCCTTGATTGCCTTTATCGAGTACTATAATTAAGGTAGGCTTACATAGTGTAACGCCCCAATACGTAACCACTTAAATAAGTAATTAACAGCGGAAGACTTGTAAATTGGGAGACGTTACCGCCGTTTTCAGAATGAAAACAAGGCAAATTCATTTGAGTAGATTAATTATTCAAATAATTTATGTAACAATCCAACCCAAATTGTCTTCACGGAAAATGAAAATTTCGAAACGCCGAGGATCAGCTGGAGAGGAATCATGAGCCAAGAGACCGAGGAAGGGACTAACATGTATGGGGTCAAGACGAACAACCGAACATCACTTCTCCCGACCAGCTTTATCTTTTCTTCGTATTTAAACTTTGGGTGTGATTGTGAATAGTCCGCCATGCGCTCGACTTCCTAAAAATTTTAAAATATAAAACAATAGACGTGCGAGCTAGAAGCTCAAGTACGTTACCATTATAAAATAAAATTATAATTTAAGTGCTCTTAAATCATGCATATCTTAAATCATTTTTCTTGAATAATCGGTTTGCAAACTTGTCAATTTCTGATTTACTTTTCCGATTTAGCCAAACTTATGACCCGTCATCGTGAAATAATCAATCATGGACTCCGACACCGGGGTTCATCAAACCCCGAGGCGATCGATCGTGAACAATTGAACGATTAACGATTCCGTGAAATCATCATATATGTAATCGTGACTATATAAACAATTCATTCATTTATCGTGATCGATCGTGAAGGGCCCCTCCGAACGGTAATCGTGTTCGTAAACTATAACTCGAACTCTAATCGTGTTCGTAAACTATAACTCCGAATCTGTAATCGTGTTCGTAAATCGTAACTATGAACAAGTAACTATAATCGAAAATCGTAATCGTGAATCTGTAATCGTAATCGTAATCGTAAACTGTAATGATGTCCGTAAATTGTAATCGTGAACTGTGATAAATCTACTGTGAACTCGTGATCGTGAAGTGGGTCCAAATTATTTGTATTATTAAAATAGTAAACTCAATAATAAAGATCAACACTTCGGAAAAGGTAGAAGCAATAACGTACCCCGACATGCCAAACACTTCCATGACTCGATTGTTTCGCAACACAATATGAATTCGAGTTTTATTTTCAAATGAATCTACTTTTGTAGATTACTAGTCCTTTAACAATATTTATATGCATTTACGATCACCAAACTTTTACTTTTCGCGTACCTATATATATAGTTTCCTTTTGAGCTCAATATTCATACGTTTCCCGTAAATAAGCTATTGATGATATAGTTTGAATTTGTATATAACGATTGATGAGTTTAGTGCCCCATTCTTGTAATAAAGCTCAAGTTTGATCTTTTGCTTCTATTACCTCTAGTCCGTGCTTAATGTAGTCTAACCTTAATTGTACCACTCGTTTCATCTAGTATGCCCAGATGTCCTCTTATCTGTCACCCAAATATACTTCCTACTTAAGGTGTCGGTTTGGTTTTCCAATTTTCTAAAAATTTTGGCGAGTTTTGTTTGAAACATGCCCTAATTAGGCTAAAAGCCTCAAAAACCTGCATAAAATCCACAATAAAACTCAACGAGCCACACGCTCGGAGTACACAACTCAACGGTTACAAGCCGGAGTATATTTACAACAACAATAACCAAGTTTCAAACCAAGTATATAAACCAAGTTACAATCTCGTCAATATTCTCATTTTCTTGTGCTCATGAACTTTTCGATTTTTTATGACGACATATATATTTATAGTTAAGGCTCCGGTTAAGCAATTTAATCATAGAAATCCCGAATTTCGGGAGATGGATCCGTACGATGAATTCCTTTGTGAGTACTACCAATAATCGGTTAATGATTTAGTGTGTCGTAGACAAAATAGTGAAACTCATTAATATTCCAACATGTTAACATTTAAATATTTTGAAAAGTGGAGACAGATAACGTACTTGAGGTAGTTGTTTGTTTCCCTTTAAATATCGCTTGTCGTTATTTTCTTCGAACATGTCATTCCCGTCGCTTTTTTGTTTTCAGGAAGTAATTTGATTCAACATTCTACATTCTAAACTTCTTTCTAATCCAAAACTTACTTTAAATAGTATGATGAGCCCTCTTTAGAATTGTTACACACTTAATTATTCACATCTCTTTATAATACAAGCACCTATTGGCTTATCTTCCACTCTATAGAAACTTACCTCAACAAAATCTTCAACTAGTTCAACAAACCCCTAATTTCATAGCCACTTACATTCTCCTTCATATCTCATTCCCAAAGTTAACATAACCCCAATTTTTTAGTAAATTCATACCAATGAGTATTCCTCCATACTCCATCAAATTTTCACATTTCAAATTGATTCACTCTTGCTCGACTAAACCAATATTCAATCACATTAATTTGCTCAAGTTTAGCACATATACACACATAAATTCAATCTTCCATCAATCTCTAATTACACACCCTTGAAAGCAACTCACAACATTATATATATATGCTCATATTTCAATCATCCTCAATATCTTCCTTCCAATTCTTCCACAACCAAATAACTCATTCATACTCATATAGAAGTTGAACAAGGACATTCATAATTATAACTAAACCCAAATTATTTTTTAATTCCATATCAACATATAATAAACCCTAAATCCAATTTAGTTTCTCCCAATATTATTCCAATTTCACCATAAATTAATTCAATCCTCGCATCTACTTGCCTAACTATTCAATTACAACATAATTTTAAGATAGAATTTACTTAGAATTGAGGATTAGAGATATACCTCAAAATGGGTTAGAGGTGGAATTGAGTGGTATTGGTTCACCGGTGGAGATTCGATGTTTGGGCGGCGATAACGGATGTTAGTCGGTGGCGTCGGGCGTCGGTCGGCGACCGGGGACTGCGGCGAGCCAATGGGTGGCACGATCGAGCGGCGAGGAGGGGTAGTTTTACCTGCTGGCGCGAGACAGGGGAGGAGGGAGAAGAAAATTGGTCCGGAAGCGGGAGGAGCAAGGCGGCAGCCAGGTACGCCGGCGGTGGCTTGCCGACGGCGGAAGAAGCTGGTGAGGCTTGGCCGACCGGCGAGTGGTACGAGCACCAAGTGAGAGGGAGTGAAAGAGAAATAGAAGAGAGATAAAAATAAGATTTTTCCTGGTTTACAGCACCCCCTCTTTTCATTATATCCCGATGCTTCTACAATCCACTTCTCTTCCTTTGATTTTTTTTTCATTTATTGATTATTTATATATAAATAAATCGTGTTCGAGACACAATTTTTGTATTATTCGAGTGTACATACAGCTTCTTCACACAAATGTAAATCTATACGAATTACTTATTATTATTACGATTATTAAACTTGTTTGCATCATTTATTTCAGTTTCAAGTTTTTTTTTTTTTTGAGTGGCTCACTTGCTCTTTTGAACAATATTAAAGCGATAAAATGCAAATTTAAAATAATTAATTACGATTAAGTTTCGGGGTGTTACATCCTCCCCCTTATAAAAAGTTTCGTCCTCGAAACTATAATCATTTAGTAACATAACTTTAAAACAGATGGGGGTATTGACTTCTCATTTCGTCCTCTATTTACGATGCTCGCTTTAGAGATAGCATGATGGGTTCAAATGACTTTACCCAAAGGTATCACCTTGTTGCGCAATTGTTTAACCTATAAGAAACATGATTTATTCTCTCGACAATTTTGTAAGGGCTAATGAAGCGGTGTCTCAACTTCCCTCTTACACAATCTTCAAATCCTTTTACCCGGAGAACCTTAAGAAAAGTCTTATCACTTCTTGAGATTCAAGAGGTTTCCTTATACGATTCGCATGTGAATTCTGTCTTTCTTGAACCGTTTTCGTATTATGTTGTATAATTTAGATCTTCCTAACTATTTCTTAAATCATTTCGATATCATGAAGAATATTGTTACACGAGAACCCAACTAATGGAATATAGTCATCCCCTTTCTCTTACGTTACCAATAACATATCCTTAATCACTTGTCTCCCCTTTTCCTACTTAACCATTGGTTTCATAATTATACAAATTGCTAAAATGCAATTTCGTTCCAAATGTCTTTTGTAAGAACCTCCTTAAGATCCGCACTACGGTTTCCGTGTGCTCCACATATTTATTTTCCTTCATAAAGTCTAGAATTGGTTTTGGGTATTTTATTTATTTACTAATTTAATTTGCCCTAGTCCTAAGTTCAAGGTATTCCATCCTTATACAACATTCCGGGGAGATCTTCACTTGTGACCATGGATTCTCAATCTCTCATCTATCATAGTTAGAAGATGTTTTATAGTTCATATCAATAGTTTATTTCCTTGAAGATAAATACCTGGTATCATGTAACTTTGTTATTGTATATTCTAGTTCTTTGACTCGACATGTAATACTATACAAGGGAACTTCACTAGTTTGAGCATCAGTATGATACACTCCCTCCTAAATTCAAACTCATACCTTTCTCAATCTAGTTAATTTAGAGTCACTTTTATTACATAAATTTTTGTTTTCATTCTTTATTACCCAACGGCCAAAGTTACCATTTGACACATTTGACGATTATTGAATCTTTAGGCCCTCATGAAGCACTTAGAGCTTCGATGCTTATTATTAGCTCCAAAAATTAAATTCCAACTATAGTTTACATGTGGTTTTCAACTCATCTATGTGGGAGTCAATTGAAAACCTTTCTTTTATCAATAGAGATTTACAAAACTTTTTTTTTCTTTTTGGGGGTATCAAAATTTGGGCAATTATTCATTTTAGAACAAAATTCTTTTCATTATTTCGATAGATTATAGTTTTATCATTATGCTGGTCAAGCAAGTGATATTGGACTGGATCATCTTGACTCAAACGATAGAATCACTTAACATCAATGTCCTGTGACGTCAACTTTTATATTGGTCATCTATATGCAAGGACAACCATAGACGCATGCGACTTGTTGGGTTTAGGCGCCATCCCCCAACAAAACTTATAATATTGACCAAGACGAATAATGGGACTCACACATAGGACTCTACATTACACATAAAATGACTCGAATCAGGTGGACTAAGTCTCCATACGCTTGGCTCATGATTCTCTCAACCTGAAGCTCGATACCACTTCGTAACGCCCTAATACGTAACCACATAATTAAGTAATTAACAGCGGAAGACTTGTAAATTGGGAGACGTTACCGCCGTTTTCAGAATGAAAACAAGGCAAATTCATTTGAGCAGATTAATTATTCAAACAATTTATGTAATAATCCAACCCAAATTTTCTTCATAGAAAATGAAAATTTTGAAACGTCGAGGATTAGCTGGAAAGGAATCATGAGCCAAGAGACCGAGGAAGGGACTAACATGTATGGGGTCAAAACGAACAGTACCGAACATCACTTCTCCCGGCCGACTTTATCTTTTCTTCGTCTTTAAACTTTGGGTGTGATTGTGAATAGTCCGTCATGCGCTCGACTTCCTAAAAATTTTAAAACATAAAACAATAGACGTGTGAGCTAGAAGCTCAGATACGTTACCGTTATAAAATAAAATTATAATTTAAGTGCTCTTAAATCATGCATATCTTAAATCATTTTTCTTGAATAATCGGTTTGCAAACTTGTCAATTTCTGATTTGCTTTTCCGATTTAGCCAAACTTATGACCCGTACTCGTGAAACAATCAATCATGGACTCCGACTCCGGGTTCATCGAACCCCGAGGCGATCGACTGTGAATAATTGAATGATTAACGATTCGGGAAATCATCATTTATGTAATCGTGATCGTATAAACAATTCATTCATTTATCTTGATCGATTAGGGAGGGCACCTATGAACTGTAATCGTGTTCGTAAACTGTAACTCGTGTTTGTAAACTATAATTGTGAACTGTAATCGTGTTCGTAAACTATAATCGTGAACTAGTAATCGTAATCGTAAATTGTAATCGTGAACTGTAATCGTAATCGTAAACTGTAATCGTGTTCGTAAGCTGTAATCGTGAACTGTGATAAATCTACTGTGAATCGTGATCGTGAAGTGGGTCCAAATAATTTGTATTATTAAAATAATAAACTCAATAATAAAGATGCACACTTCGGAAAAGGTACAAGCAATAACATACCTCGGCGTGCCAAACACTTCAATGACTAATTGTTTACGCAAGCACAATTTCAATTCGAGTTCTCGTTTCCAAACGAACCTACTTTTGTAGATTACTAGTCCTTTAACAATATTTGTATGCATTTACAATCACCAAACTTTTACTTTTCGCGTACCTATCCATATTATTTCCTTTTGAGCTCAATATTCATACATTTCCCGAAATAAGCTATTGATGATATAGTTTGAATTTGTATATAACGATTGATGAGTTTAATTCCCCATTCTTTTAATAAAGCTCAAGTTTGATCTTTTGCTTCTATTACCTCTAGTCTGTGCTTAATGTAGTCTAACCTTAATTGTACCACTCCTTTCATCTAGTATGCCCGGATGTCCTCTTATCTCGTCACCCAAATATACTTCCTACTTAAGGTGTCGGTTTGGTTTTCCAATTTTCTAAAAATTTTGGCAGAGTTTTGTTTGAAACATGGCCTAACCATTAGACTAAAAGCCTTAAAAACCTGCATAAAATCCACAATAAAACTCAACGAGCCACACGCTCGAGTATACAACTCAACGGTCACATGCCGGAGTATATTTACAACAACAATAACCAAGTTTCAAACCAAGTATATAAACCAAGTTACAAACTCGTCAATATTCTCATTTTCTTGTGCACATGAACTTTTTGATTTTTGATGACGACATATATATTTATAGCTAAGGCTCCGGTTAAGCAATTTAATCATAGAAATCCCGAATTTTGAGAGATGGATCCGTACGATTAATTCCTTTATGAGTACTACCAATAATCGAGTTAATGATTTAGTGTGTCGTAGACAAAATACTGAAACTCATTAATATTCCAACATGTTAACATTTAAATATTTTGAAAAGTGGAGACGAGTAACGTACCTGAGGTAGTTGTTTGTTTCCCTTAAATATCGCTTGTCGTTATTTTCTTCGAACATGTCGTTCCTGTCGCTTTTCGTTTTCGGAAGTAATTTGATTCAACATTCTACATTCTAAACTTCTTTCCAATCCAAAACTTACTTTAAATAGTATGATGAGCCCTCTTTAGAATTGTTGCACACTTAATTATTCACATCTCTGTATAATACAAGCACCTATTGGCTTATCTTCCACTCTATAGCAACTTACCTTAACAAAATCTTCAACTAGTTCAACAAACCCCTAATTTCATAGCCACTTCCATTCTCCTTCATATCTCATTCCCAAAGTTAACATAACCATTTTTCAGTAAATGCATACCAATGAGTGTTCCTTCATACTCCATCAAATTTTCACATTTCAAATTGATTCACTCTTTCTTGACTAAACCAATATTCAATCACATTAGTTTGCTCAAGTTTAGCATATATACACATAAATTCAATCTTCCATCAATCTCTAATTACACACCCTCGAAAGCAACTCACAACATTATATATATATGCTCATATTTCAATCATCCTCAATATCTTCCTTCCAATTCTTCCACAACCAAATAACTCATTCATACTCATATAGAAGTTGAACAAGGACATTCATAATTATAACTAAACCCAAATTAATTTTCAATGCCATATCAACATATAATAAACCCTAAATCCAATTTAGTTTCTCCCAATATTATTCCAATTTCACCATAAATTAATTCAATCCTCGCATCTACTTGCCTAACTATTCAATTACAACATAATTTTAAGATAGAATTTACTTAGAATTGAGGATTAGAGATATACCTCAAAATGGGTTAGAGGTGGAATTGAGTGGAATTGGTTCACTGGTGGAGGTTCGATGCTTGGGCGGCGATAATGGATGTTGGTCGGCGGCGTCGAGCTCCGGTCGACGATCGGGGACTGCGACAGGCCAACAGGTGGCACGACCGAGCAGCGAGTAGCGGGCGGTTTTGCCTGCTGGCGCGAGACAGTGGAGGATGGAGAAGAAAATTGGTGCGGAAGCGAGGAGGAGGGTACGCCGGCGGCGGCTTGCCGACGGCGTAAGAAGCCGGTGAGGTCTGGCCGGTGGGCGGTGGTACAGCACCACAGGTGAGAGGGAGTGAAGGAGAAATGGAAGAGAGATAAAGATGAGATTTTTCCTGGTTTACAGCACCCCCTCTTTTCACTATATCCCGATGCTTCTACAATCGACTTTTCTTCCTTTGATTTTTTTATTTTCATTTACCGATTATTTATATATAAATAAATCGTGTTCGAGACACAATTTTTGTATTATTCGAGTTTACATACAGTTGTTCACACAAATGTAAATCTATACGAATTACTTATTATTATTACCATTATTAAACTTGTTAGCATCATTTATTTCAGTTTCAATTTTTTTTTTTTTTGAGTGGCTCACTGCTCTTGAACAATATAAAGGCGATAAAATGCAAATTTAAAATAATTAATTACGATTACGTTTCGGGGTGTTACACATAGCATATTACAATATTTGTGTTTTCAAGGCTTGAGATTGTTAAGAACCTAAAATTAAATATCAACTACCCTACGTGAGAGGCAAGCTATCTCGAAATCTCACCCGAGGTGGTAGTATGTTCAAGTTATGAGATTCATCAACTCGGTATTGATCATTAACTCAGTATTGAACCTCAGTAAGTACTTTTATTTTCTTTCTTTTTTTCCCTTTTTCTTTTTGTATGAGATCTCATTTCAATCTGATCTAGTTTATGTGATCTTTGTCTATATTTGAAGAGGGGGATGCTTGACATTTATGATGAAACTTTGCTATGTTTTGGATGTTTATGTGATCTTTTTTGAAAAATTTCATCTTTTATGTAGTGTGACTTATTCATTTTTATTTGAATTATGTTCTTTAGATGGCGAGATGAATTAAAAAAAGAAGAAGTTGCGGTAACCGGAGATATTATTACTTTTTAGGAGGAACAGTAGCATTTCTTACGAAGTATAAGAAAACAGATAGTGATGAATTTCTTCCAATCCCACGTCAACCACATGTCAATAGACACCTTGAGAGAGAAAATTATATTAATAGTGTATTGTTATGTGGGAACAGACATTGTATTGACCAAATTCACATGAGCCATATGGCCTTTTTTACATTTTGTGAAACTCTTCAAAGGAGGGGACTTCTTGCTAACACTGTACATATGAGTGTTAGGGAACAAGTTGTGATGTTTCTATACCTATTAGGTCATAATGTGAGATTTAGGGAAATAGGAGGAAGATTCTTCCGTTCTACTTGGACCATTCATATCTATTTTCACAAGGTCCTTAAAGCTATACTTAATTTGTATCCGGAGTTTGTTAACCCTCTTAGCTCCGCTACCCCTCCGAAAATTATAAACAACTCTAGGTTTTATCATGGTTTGAGGATTGTATAGGAGCTTTAGATGGCACTCATGTGCGCGCATCTCGTACTCGTAGAAGATCAAGATAGGTATAGGAATAGAAAAGGTGGCTTGTTCCAAAATGTGTTGGTTGCCGTATCTTTCGATGACCTCAAGTTCACATATGTACTAACCGGGTGGGAAGAATCAGCATATGATTCTAAGGTATTAAATGATGCAGTTTCAAGAGGTTTTTATGCCCCGGAAAGTATCACTTGATAACTTGTTTTTTCCCCTTAAAGTAATACCACCTAGATAGTAATGAAATTTTTGATATCTTGTAGGGAAATATTTTTTGATAGATTCTGGTTATGCTCTTTGGAAAGGTTTTTTACCACCTTATAGGAAAGTTTGATATCACCTAAAAGAGTTTGATGAGAACTCACCTCCAACAAATGCCAAGGAGTTGTTTAATGTACATCATTCTTCCTTGAGGATTAATATAGAAAGGGCATTTGGTGTTTTAAAAATGTGTTTTTTTGTGCTAGACGCAGAGCCATTTTGGAATTTTAAAACTCCAGTGGATGTCGTTCTTGTATATTGTGTGTCACACAACATTCTTAGGGGTGTTGATCCAAATGAATATATTATGAGAGAAGTTGATCGAGAATTCTCAAATTATACACGGATCGTGATTCTCACAAAGAGGATGGAAGAAAACCAAGTTTGGAAAATAAAAAGGGATGCTATAGCAAATGCAATGTGGCAAAATTATCAAGAACGAAGATGAAATGTTTCTCATAATAATGTGTTCTTGTAAGTTTGATTTTTTCTTCCTCTCGCCTCCCTCACCTCTCCATTTTCTGTTATTTTTGGATAGTCATTGGGTTAAAATTACTTATTAGAGTTTAATCCATGAATTTCTTATATAACCGTTGATGAACCTATCAATGAGACCTTCTATTTTCTTTTTCAATGAACTGTTACTTTGATAGGTGTTGTACGTTCTTTTCTTTCAGCAAACTAGTATTTTGATAGGTATAGGGTGAGCAAATTGTTATTTTAATAGGTGTAGGTACCATGCAATTTCTCAAAGGGAAGAACAAGGAAGTTATATAGAAAACGAGATTTTCTTTTTCAACCGTTACTTTTAATCTTTGCCTTGTGTTGAATTTTGATAAACTAATTTCTGCATGGAAATTAATTTGTTGAATAAGGAAGTTGATGAGAAACTTATTTATGCATTTTGATAAACCGATTTATCCAGATCGATTACTTTTAACCTCTCCATTTTGATAAACCGATTTATGCAGCATGGACAAAGGTAAGAACAAGGAAGTTGATGAGAAAAGAACTTAATGTCGGTGGCCAAAGACAATGTCAAAAGAGTTACTGAAATTTTTGGCTAATGAGGTTAGAAAGGGCAATTAACCAAACAATACTTTCAGGTCTATCCGCTTTGCTGCTGCAAGCAGAGTTCATATCAAAGAAGTATAATGTCAAATGCTTGTCTAAGCATGTTGAAAATCATCTCGAAGACAGTCAAAGCTACATGGGGAGTGATATCAAAGCTTCAAAACAAAGATTTCGGCTTGGGGTGGGATGAAATCGTTAAAATGATCCAAGCATCACCTACTGTTTACGATGCATACATTAAGGTATATCCCCTTCCCCTTTTTTGTAGAGTTGTTGTCTCTCTTCTCTGTCTCTTTTTTTTTTTTTTTTTTGCTTTTATACTTTCAGTCCCTATATGTCTCTTCTTTATTTGGTGTTTAAACCCCCCTCATTTTTGCTTTTATACTTTTATTCCATCTCTATCTCTCCTCGCTTTTAAGTTTTAAAATCCCCCTTTTTATTGTACTAATCTTAGTCCCAGTCCCTCTCTCTTTTCGAATGTAGTAAAATGTAAGAGTCGTGATTTTAATTGAACTTATTATAATCATGTGCATTGACGCTAGTTCCGAGTGACACAAGCTTGGTGAATGTGCCTTTTATATATTCCTATTTGTTGTAACTTGTAACTAAGTTTATGTAGTTGTATAAGTGTGTCCTGGGCCAATTAGGTTATTTTTAAGTTACAAATGCATATTGGTTGGATTCCGGCATGTGGCCGTCGAGATCTCCGAGCGTGTGGCTTGTTGAGTATATCTATTGTCATTTCTTATGTAGGTATAAGGTTTTAACCTAAGGGATATGATATATTACTAACGGAACTCTGTCAAAATTTTAACAAAATTTTAAACCAAGATAGAAAATTCCCTCTATTACCTTTAACTTGGTTTCTTTTGTGGTTTTTGAATGTAGTAAAATTAGAAACTTTGTTGAGTTTTGGTTGGTTACTTAAGTAATTGCTGTAGAGAACAAGTTGTGATGTTTATTTTATGTTTTTTTCTGATTAAGCAAATCCTGCTCATGACAAGTATTTGAATTAAAAAAATTGAGATGTATGATGAAATGGATATTGTTATTGGGAAGGATGTAGCTAGAAGAAGTTGTGCCAAATCATTTGATGATGTTGAAGTGGAGTCTTGTGATAATGCAATAAATCTTGAAGAGAAGAGTAATGGTGAAAGAGAAACCATGAAAGAAAATGACAAACAATCAGTTTCTTCTATTGGTGTACTATCATAGTCAACAAAAAGTTGAAAGAGAGCTTGTGAGGTTGACTCGAAAATACAAGTAATTTCTTCGCAACTTTATCAAGTTGCTACGGCTTTTGAAAAATTCTCCAAATCCAAGCTCGATGTTGAGCTACTTTTTGAAGAAGTTATGAAGACTCGAAGGTTTCGAAGATGAGTTTTTGGCTTCTTCATTCAATTATCCGATTGCCAACGAAAGTTAAGGCGGAGGCTTTCTAGTGAAAAATGAGAAGCTTCGCAAAATTTGGCCTAAAAACTTCATGAAGATGAAGAAAACGACCTGATAGTACTTGTTGGGCATTTGTTGTGGCAAACAAACTTTGATGGAATATGACTTCTCGTTTCCATGTTTTCCCTTCTAGCAAACTTTGGCTTGTTGCTTGGAATAGGACTTCTCTTCTTCGTGCTTTTCTTTCTAGAAATATTATTCAAACTCTGTATTGTATTTTTCTTTTCAGAATTTTTAGTTTGTTATGTTCATTTCTTAAGGTTTCACTATTATTGGGTTTGGATATGACTTATGAGAAAGTTGCTAAATTCTGTTAACCAATTAGCGTTGGCCTTTTGAATGCTTGTTCGGTTAAATTGAGGCCATATTTGCCACTTGCTTTTCCTTTTTGTCTGTTGCATTGTCTTCTTTTTCTTCCTTTACTTCTATTTCACTATGCTTTTGGATAACTTACATCGGGTAATTTGTTAACTTTACAACATTTTTTATTTTGTTTTAGGATTTAGGGTTTAGGGTTTAGGGTTAGGGTATGTGGTTTAGGGTTAGCGTATGGGTTTTAGGGTTTAGGTGTTTAGGGTTCAGGGTTTAGGGTTAGGGTATCGAATTTAGGGTTTAGAATTTTAGGATTTAGGGCTAGGGTATGGGATATAGCGTTTAGGGTTAGAGTTTTGGGGGATTTAGGGTTTAGGGTTAGGGTATAAGGTTATGCTATTAATTTTCTTCCTACCAAACAATAAAAAATGAATTTTTAGAAAATTATTTTCCTTCTACCAAACAAAAGAAAATGTGGGTGGAAAATGATTTTCCTAGGAAAATATTTTCCCCCAACCAAACACATCCTTAGATCGGATAGGGGTGGTGAATATGATTCGGACCATTTGCTGAATTTTGTACAAAACATGGAATTATTTATGAAAGAACTGCCCCTTATGCTCCTCAGTCAAATGGGATAACCGAAAGAAAAATAGGATTTTAAAGAATATGATGAATTCTATACTAATCAATTATGGACAACCTGATAATATGGGGTGAGAGGCTATATTGTCCGCTTATTATGTGCTTAATGGAGTTCCCCATAAAAAGCTAGATAAGATCCCCTATGAACTATGGAAAAATCATGCTCCTGATGTAATATTTTAAAGTGTGGGGATGGTTTGCTAAGGTAGGTCTACCTGATTATAAAAGAACCAAAATAAGTCTTAATACTCGGTGATGTTGTTTTTATTGGATGTGCTCATAATAATGTTGCATATAGATTCATATCAAGATATGAAAATGGTACATTAAATTCTATTCTTGAATCTGGAGATGTTGAATTGTTTAAACATATATTCTAATGAAAAAGAATTCTTTTCATGCTTATATGGTACCTAGATTGGATGAATCTGCATCATCGGTAGCATCTACCTCATCTCCTTTAGAAATTGAAAATCCCGATATTGAACCTAGGAGGAGTAAGAGGCCTAGAACTTAATCTAGCTTTTGACCTCACTTTATCACTTATCTTGTAACCGAACAGATTGACATTTCTAATGGAATTGTACATGCTTTCATTCTAGAAGAGGACCCTAGAACTTTTGATGAGGCCATGAAATTCTCGGATGCAATTTTTTGAAGGAAGCTATTAATAGTGAGTTAGATTCCATCATGTCTAATGGAACTTGGACTTTTAACTAATTTTCCTAGAGGTTGCAAACTTATGAAATCCAAATGGGTCTTTAAGAAAAAAAAACTAAAAGATAATAGCACTATAGACAAATTCAAAGCTAGACTAACTATGGAAAACACAAAAAAGAAAAATTTGGATTACTTTGACACATATGCACCAGTGAAGTGACTATATTTCCACGATTAGAACTTTGTTTGTCATTACATCTATTCATGGATTATTTATGCATTAGATGGATGTTAAAACTGCTTTTTGTGAATAGAGACTTATATGAAGAAATTTATATGCTTCAACTTGAAGGGTGTGTGACACCTGGACAAGAGGACAAAGTATTCAAGTTAATAAAGTCTCTAAACAAGCTCCTAATTAATGGCATGGTATGTTTAATACAACTCTTGTGCCAAATGGATTCTATGTAAGTGAAGGAGATTCTTGTGTATTTTCTAGTGTTACAAATGAGGGATGCATAATTATTTGCTTGTATGTGGATAATATGTTAATTTTTGGAACAATCATGCATCTTATTAATGAAACTACAGCTTTGTTATGTGCTTATTTTGATATGAAAAACATGGGTAAGGTTGATGGAATATTAGACATTAAAGTGCATAAATATGGAAATTGAGTTGACTAAATCAATGTCACTATGTTGAAAAAATCTTGAACAAATTTAATAACTTTGATGTTGAATCTTTGAGAACATTCTATGACTTTAAGTTTGCATTTAATAAAACATTATAATGTGCTCATAATAATCCCACAAGTACTCTTCCGATATTATGCTTACCATACTCTTCGATATTATGCTTACCAAGAGAACCAGCCCGCTCCGGAGGTTACTCGAAGAACCCTTCATAGTTTTAATCCCACAAGTACCTACCAAAAGGATGGGCATTCGAGAAACAAGCCGAGGTTACTGAAGAAGTTCCTACCCAAGAGAACCAGCCCGCTCCGGAGAAGGAAGAGAACCGGCCTACCCCGAGAAGGAATTCCAACTCTGTTTCTAGAGGTGTCGAACTCCACGACTACATATTACTCAGCCGAGTGCACACTTGCTCCTAGCCCCTTCCAAGCTTTGAAACAAGTGAATAAGGAGAATGAGGTCCTGCTGCAGCCGGACTTTACAGGAACATAACTATGTCTCCGGCATGCTTGGAACATAAGAGGTCTCATCAAACCTAAAAAAACAAATGGAGGTGAAAAGCTTCATTGTAGCTAATAAAGTTGTCCTATTAGGACTGGTGGAAACCAAAATAAGAAGCACAAATGCCTTGAGTGCATACAATAACATATTCACTAGTTGGGGGACCATTCATCAATAATGATTACCATCCACTTGGAAGAATGCAGGTTACTTGGAAGCTCGAAACATACAAGGTGCACATCATCTCTACATCGAGTCGGTATGTGCATTGTGAAATAACTTTGGAAGAGACTAAACAAAGGTTCCTGGTGACCTTTGTTTATGGATTCAATCAAGAGGAAGATAGAAGGGACTTATGGGACAACCTAATAAATATAGGTGCTGAAATTACTACAGCATGGTGTGTGTGTTAGGGGATTTTAATGCCCTACTTAATATAGAAGACATAATTGGGGGTAACCCCGTGACTTACAGATGATATTGTTGACTTCGGACATTGTACAAATTGTTGCTTATTATAAGACATCCAAGCTGCAGGCTGCAAATACACATGGTCAAATAGACAGGATAGTGGAGATAGAATCTATTCAAAGATAGACAACGGTCTAGTGAATCAAGAGTGGGTATTGCTTTGTGGGAGGATGCACGGGCTTCATTTCTACCAAAGGGGATATTAGATCACTCTCCTATTGTGATCACATTCCACCAAGATATGAGAACAAATAGCAATCCATTCAGATATTGTAAGATGTGGGAATCGCACCCAAAATACAAAATAAGTAGTGAAAGACACTTGGGCAAAACCAATTCAAGGAAGCCAAATGTACCAGGTAGTGATCAAGCCGAGGATGCTTAAATCCCCTCTAAAGCAACTTAATAAGCCCAAGTTCAGGGATGTTCACAACAAACTTGATCAAACTAGACTAAAGCTTCATGAGACACAAATAGCCATGTAGAGCCACCCTTTTGATACTTGAACTGCAGGTAGTTGAAAAACTCTTACGAAAGTAGTATAATGACTTGCTAGATGCATCGGTAACATTATTAAAGCGACGAATGTAAATACACCTAGATAAACTTGGGGGACCAATGCAAAAAGTTTTTCTTTGCTACCCTACAACTAAGGAGACAGTTTAAAGACAGCCATGGCAACATCATTGAGGGTAAGAACTAGGTAGCACAACACATGGTGGAATTCTTTCAAACAATGCTCGGCCAGCAATCGGTACAAAGGAACAAGGCGAGACAATATGATATTCAAGCAAAGGTAATAGACTGAATATGGAGCAACAAATGGCATTATGCAAACAAATTACAGATGCGGAAATAAAAAGGGCCATGTTCGCTATTGCTAACCGGAAGTCGCCGGGTCCGGATGGTTACTCTAGTGCATTCTTTAAGCATAATTGGGAGATTGTGGAAGAATCAATATGTAAAGCTGTGAAGGAATGCTTCAATACTCGTAAGTTGCTACCCCAACTTAATTGCACTAACTTGGTATTTGTCCCCAAAGTTGATAGACCTATGAAAGATGGGATTTTAGACCCATTGCATGTTGTAACACCCTCTACAAATGTATATCAAAGATTATGTGCGAAAGACTTAAGGAAGTACTACCTACTTTAGTCAGCCATAACCAGAGTGCTTTTATAAAGGGGAGGGATTGGTGCATAATCTAATACTATGCCAATAATTATTGAGAGGGTACAAGCGCAAAACCATAAGTCCAAGATGCATCCTTAAGATAGATTTGAGGAAGGCATATGACTCGATTTATTGGGAATTCATAGAGGAAATATTGCAAGGGTTCATATTTCCTCAAGTCTTAACTAAATGGATTGGTACTTGTGTGACCAGCACAACCTTCTCTGTCTGCTTGAATAAAGGTACTCATAGTTTTTCCAAGGGGTAGAGGACTTCGACAAGGAGACCCCATATCCCTTTGATTTTTATTCTAATTATGGAGTATTTCTCTAGAAGAATGCGGGAAGAAGTGGACACTTGGAGGGATCAAACTGCACCGAGGGTGTAAAACTATGAAGATATGCCATTTACTTGTTTGCGAGATGATTTAATGGTCTTTTGCAAACCAGATGATCAATCATTGAAATGCATAAAAGGAGTGTTTAGGGAATTCTTTGGAACAACGAGGCTACATATAAATGAGTCAAAATCCCACATATATATTGGAGGGCTAAATGGAGCAAACACAAAGAAGGTAATCGGGGATTACGGCTTCCAACTGGGATCTCTACCTCTCGGGTACCTTGGAGTACCCATCATTCCTTCAAGACTTAGTGCAACCGACTGCCGGATGTTGGCTGACAAGCCGACAAGAAGAATTAGAATGTCGCAAGCGGAAATTTATCATATGCGGTTAGAAGTACCCTCATCAACTCAATCTTAATGGGATGTTGCACATTTTGGGCTG
Source organism: Talinum fruticosum (assembly GCA_021018815.1). NCBI lineage: Eukaryota > Viridiplantae > Streptophyta > Magnoliopsida > Caryophyllales > Talinaceae > Talinum > Talinum fruticosum. The sequence continues at coordinate 14,532,138 of JAITYX010000001.1, read as the reverse complement.
CTATATTCATCCTACCCCAAGTAGTTTTGAAAAAGATTGAACAAACTTGTAGAGACTTCTTATGGAACTCAAAAGATGCATACAAAAAGCCTATGGTAGCTTGGGAAAGTGTATGCCAACCCAAAAGTCGTGGAGGCTTAAGCTTCAAGAATATAAGAACTTGGAACAAGGCGCTCATTGCCAAACTACTGTGGACTATAGCAAATACGAAGGATATTATGTGGGTCAAATGGCTAAATACTCATTATCTTAAGAGGCGGGATCTTTGGAATTACAACCAAAGAAGTGATATCTGCTTGGTACTTGGAGGAAAATGTGCTACCTAAGCAACAATGGAGCAGGCTAATGTAGCACCACGGCTTAATCCCTAAGCATAGTTTTAATCTATGGGTGCTACTTCAAAAGAAACTAGACAACTACTAGCACGGTTCATACCAATTAATAATAGCGAGATGTGGCTTATGTAACAGTGAAGAAGAGTCATTAGAACACCTGTTCTATGACTCGCCAGATATGCAGAGCAACCGAGGGGAAAAATGTTTGATTGGATCAAAACCAACACTAGCCACGATTGCTAGAAGCATGGCACAAATGGCTTCGCCACGCTAAGAAAAGCTGGTACATATAACGATCTGCTCAAATGCTCAAGTGCAGCTATCTTATACGAGAATATGGCAAGATAGAAATGACATAATCTTCGAAGAAAAACAACCGGACATGGAGCTCTCTTTGAGCAGTATAAAGAAGTTAGTTACTAATAGATTCACCTATCTAGCCTCGCATAAGATAAAATATAGGGGATGGGCGCAGTTTTGTAGAGAGGAAATATAGTTGAACTTAAGATCCTAGGAGAACCCTTCCTAGAAGGTGGCTCCTAATATCTTAAGCTTCTAAAGATGTAAATACTCATTGCCTTGACAATTTGCTTGATGAATGAAAGTATATTTACCTGTGTTAAAAAAATATAAAGATAAACAAAAATAACCAATACAATCATAACACTTGGCGAAAGGATGTGCTATTACTCAAAAATACATACATACATACATACATATATACATACATACATATATATATATATATATATATATATATATATATATATATATAGGGAGGAATCATATGAGCACCCCTTTTTAGATGAGCACCTTTTGTTAGGTGAGCACAACTAATCTCAACCATTCAAATTTAATCGATGGTTTCAATTAAAAACACTTTTAATTAATTTTAAAAAAAAAATAATAATTTTTTTTTCGTGAGAGGCTCAGCTGGGCGGTTTCATTCTACCCGAGTTCCTCTCTGCTCCCGGAGCTCCATCCGAAGCCTCTCCCTCTCTTTATCTCCTTGCTATACTCGTAGCCATGGCTTCCCCGACCAGCCCGGCCACTCTCTCTCTCTCTGTCTTCCCTTACTCTCTGCAACCATGGCCGACAACCGGCCTCTACTACTGCAACCAGCCCGAACAGTGCACTCGCTACCCTTGTCCAGCCGCTAGCAGCAACCGCGACTACCACTGCCCGGCCCACCGGGAGGACGGCGACTTCCCAACTCGGCCACCTGCCACTTCCCGTGCCCAGCCTCCTGCTACCAAGGGATCCAATTTCACTACCGAAACCCTAATTGGTAAGATATGAACATTTATCAATTTGACTTAAATTAGATATTGAATTATTTATTCATATATTGAATTCTTGTTTGTTTCATGTTTGATGTTTTGTGGAACCATAAAAATATTTATTGTCGGGTGTTTAATTATGAAGAAACAAAAACAAAGTATTTTGTAGAATCAAACTAGACTTTTTGGTTTTGATTTTTGATATACATTAATTGATATTAAATTTTTATACTAGATTGTACTAAGGAAACTACTCATGGAGAGGATACACAACATCAAACACTCGACAAATGTAAAAGTCCTACACATATTGTAAAGGAGTGGATACCCGTATGTGACGATGACATAAAACCGAAAGAAGGTTTGGAGTTTGCCAACTTGGAAGAATGTGAGAAGTTCTATAAATCTTATGCTCATCATGTTGGTTTTAGCGTGCGTAAATCAACATCCAAGAAGACCAAAGATGGTAACGACAAGTATAAGTACTATGTTTGTTCCAAACAAGGGTATAGGGAAACCTCAACCAATGTGAACAAGAATTGAAAAGTGAAGTTGACTAGGGAAGGTTGTAATGTTATGGTTGGTTTTAGATGAACAAATAATGGAAGTTATGTGCTTTTCAAATTTTGTGAAGGCCATACACATTTATTTGCTACTCCTAGGAAACGGCATATGTTAAATTCTAATAGGGGTATGAACAATGTGCATAGAACTTTATTCAAATCACTCACTCGTGCTAATATTGGTCCTTCTAAAGCTCATCGCATTATAAAGGAGCAAGTTGGTAGTTTTGAAAACGTTGGATGTAGTAAGCAAGACTTGAAAAATTTTCAAAGGGATTTGAAAGCCTTTACCAAGGACTCAAATGCTAAAATGTTTATTGACAATTTTAAGAGGAAGCGAAGGTTCATCCATCATTTTATTTTGCGTACGAGCTAGATGTTGATGGTACACTTAAACATGTGTTTTGGGCGGATGGTATTGCAAGATTGAATTATTCGCTATATGGTGATGTAGTCTCCTTTGATACAACATATGATACTAATAGATACAAAATGGTATTTGCCCCATTCACTCGGGTTAGATAACCATAGATTGTGTATTACATTTGGGGCTGCATTTTTAGGGATGAAAAGGCAAAATCTTTTATGTGGTTATTTGATAAGTTTTTAGATGCAATGGGTGGTCATATGCCTGTTTGTCTTATAACCGATCAAGATCCTGCAATGAAAGTGGCAATAAAAGCAAAATTTCTCTCGACTACTCATAGGTTTTGCATTTGGCATATCATGAGAAAACTATCCGAAAAAGTGGGGTCATCTTTGAATAGTGATAATGACTTTCTTGCTCGATTCAAATCATGTATCTACAACTCGGAAACCCCAATAGAATATGAACAAGAGTGGCAAACTATTATCCAAGACTTTGGATTGCAAAATAATACATGGTTGTCGAGTTTGTATGGAATCTGGAATATGTGGATACCTGCCTATTTTAAGGATTTATTTCTTGGAGAATTTTTGAGAACCACATCTAGATCCGAAAGTAAGAATCAATTATTTAGCAATTTCACAAATCTGCATTTGAGTTTGGTTGAGTTCTGGATGCGATTTGAGAGTGCGAGTGGAGTTGCAAAGGCATGGTCAATTGCAGGCCGATAATGATACTTCTTCTTCGGCTCCTATGTTGAAGACCTCCAAAGGTTTAGAGAGACATGCAGGTGAAATATCATTATATATAATTTTGTGTTTTTTTAATTTCACGATCATATATTATGCGAAAACCTATATTTATACTAGTTTTATAATTTTGCAGGTGAGATTTATACGTATGCTAATTTTTATAAGTTTCAAGATGAGTTGTGGAACGCATGTATGGAATGTGAAGTAGAAGATAGGCAAGCAATAGATGAGGGGCTAGTTATTACTATAGTAGATAATAGCCGGAATAGGGCTACGGAAAGGCGGGTTATATATAACCCCTCCAATCATGTTGCACATTGTTCATACAAAATGTTCAAATGTGAAGGTATTCCTTGTTGCCATATACTGTGTATTTTGAAGGGAAAAGTATTACGTGAGTTGCCAAGCTATTTTATATTGAATCGACGGACTAAAATGGCAGCAAGCAAGCCAATTTTTGATGTGAATGGTGTGCTTTTAGAGGGGTGCTCCCAAATGGATCATGAGGAAAAGTTAATTTCTAAAAATTGGTTGGACTTTTTGGATTGTATGCAAGTAGCCGGAAGAGATCTAGAAAAGCACACTCCTATTAGCAAAAGACTTTCAAATGTTTTGAAAGAAGTGAAGGAGTTGAATGGTAATACAAGTGAAAGTAAAATGAGTGAGCTTGAGTCATTTATTGGGTCAAGTGCCCCGAGCAAATTGACATTCTTCCACCTTGACCATGTAACACCAAAGGAAGTGGTAAACGAATTAAAGGTGGGAAGGAGAAAGCATTAGAGCAACAAGCAAAGAGGTTGAGGCTTTGCAAAGCTTGTGGAGAACAAGCCTACGATGATAGTCGTAATTGTCCTTCAAAAATGTCTTCATAATATAAGGTGATAATTATTACATATTTTTTAGTTGCAATCTATATTTTATTTTTATCATGCTCTAATTATATAATCTTTTTGCTTTAGGTTGAATCGAAGATGCATAAATGTTTATGTTGGAGAACACGTGCAACTAGCAATTTCGGAGACTTTGTTGATAAAGAGAAAGCATTAGTTAATGTTGGAGACTTTGTTAGCGATTTTGTTAGAGACTTTGTAGGATTGTACTCTTCATATGACTATGGGTGTGTACTTTGTTGATATATTGTGTTTCAATAGGAAGCCGGAGAGTGATTGAGTTATCTTCGTTTTTAGAGGAATGAGTTTTGGAGGAATATTTGTGATTGTGCCATGGTTATATTCGTGTGTGTTCTAATATTTGTGCATGAATTTTGGAGGATTGAGTTTTGGAGGAATATTTGTGGTTGTATATGCCACAACGCATTGAAACAAGTGCTTTTCAATGAATATATTTGGTTGTATATTTGATTGTATGTGCCTATAAGATTTATCATTTTACGGTTATTTTTCTCAATGCATTATGCTTACTAGAGCTTGATTATCCGCCGAGCAATGTAAGACTCCTTCTCTTTAGCTTCGTTTGATATATTTTACCTGCGAACTTGTTGCCATTGCACTTTATCCAAGATTTTGAAATTTGTAATAAGCTCTTAGTCAAAACGCCAATTTACCGTGCTTGAAGTTGGAAAAGTTTGTCTGTTCAATATGAAATATGGCAACATTCTATGGAGCACTTTCTGCATTTATATATCGAGACCTCTAATGTTAGTCGATATTATTGTCATATAATGTAAATCTTTTGTTTTCATATTCTTGATTTTTCATATTCTTTTTGGGATGAGTTGTCCTGTTTTCATGGAATTTGATTGCAAGGACTCCAATGAATATAAGATTATTCTGGTTAGTTCATTTTGTTTCACAGTTTGAGGATTGCACATTTGATTGGTCTGTATTGGCCTCAAGCAAGGCAGCCATACTCTCTTGAAACTATCAATTACATCAAGTCTCTTGATGCCGAAGAGGATATTAGACTTTCAAAATTCCATGGATGGGGCTTTTGGCTAAATTTACAAGGATATAATTGTAGCCTATGTGGGATTAGAACCCATATCTTTGTGTAATAATACAAATGCTCTACCGGTTGAGCTAATAAGCTTCACAAGTTTCACCGGTTACACAAACATTGCAATCAATTAATTTGAAGGTTCTCTTTCAACAAGGAATGAATTCGGTTAACTAATTCACTCAACACAATTCAGGCCATTTTTAGTCACCGTAGTGCACTAATTCAGGTCATTTTCAGTCACTACGAGTGCACTAACCGAGGCCATTTTCGATTCATTGCGAGTGCACTAATTCACTGCACTACTTCAAGCCATTTTTGATACAACCAAAAGACAACTACACTGCACTAATTCAGGCCATTTTCAGTCACTCCGAGTGCACTAATTCGCTGCACTAATTTATCGCACTAAATCAGCAAACAGACAACACTAATTTACTCGCACTAATTCGCTGCACTAATTTACTCGCACTAATCCACAAATTCAGCAATTCGAAAACAAGTCATACATCTAAACCACATAACAATTGTGAGTTTGCACTCGAAGAGTTGCACACAACGGCAGAGAATGAACCAACTAGAACCAATTTTACCAATTGAACCAACTCGGGAGAGTTTCACGGAACAACCGGAACACAACAGTTGAACCAACATAGGAGAGTTTCATACATCTAACAAATGAGAGCCAAAGGTTAATTTTACCAGTTGCATTTACACAAGAAGTACAACACAACACCAAAGAGTGTGAACCAAGTTGTATCGGACCAACGAATACAGAGTTGTATCCACTTTTTCCTTTTACCAGCTTGCATTTACACAACATCTAAACAAATGCAACAAGTGCAGACTATGCTCCGATTCTTTGTTACAGGGCACACAAAAACATTTCCGTCGAACAAACTTAGAAGATCAATGGTAACAAGCATCAAATTCAACTTAGAAGAACAATGGACAAAATTCGAGAGAAACAATCCCCTTTTATATGATAACGGCTTCAAGAACCCAACCACGAATCAAAATCATCCAACATTAATCCAAATCAAAATCCATTGAAAAATCCAATATCGAATTCCATTTCTCCTTCCCAATTCGGAATCAATTGAAAATCAAGAGAGATAAAAAAAATGGATACCTGCAATTTATCGTTACCAATTTGATTTTTATAGCGACGAGAGTGAGAGAGAGAGCAGGCTTGGCGGGCGAGCAGCTTAGCGGATCGATTTTCGTCTCTATTGGTGGCGTCGGGGCGGCGCTGGGCATATCCATTTTCGTCTCCACTGGTGGTACCGAGAGGCCGTCGACTGGGCGGATCAACGAGGGAGAACAATGAGAGAGAGAGGGAAGGGAAAGGATGCCGGATCGACGAGAAAGAGAGGGAAGGGGAGCTCGCCGGATCAACGAGAGGGAGAGCGTGGCGCCGGGAGCTCACCGGATCAACGAGAGGGAAAGGATGGGTATAGAGAGAGAGAGGAGAAATGGGGATGGGGAGAGCGAGACCGACGAGAGAGGAAGGTGAGGATGAAATGAGACTTCAAACCGAAACCCCCTCCCAAAAAAATTATTTTTCTTTTTTTTTAAAATTAATTAAAAGTGTTTTTAATTTAAACCATCGATTAAATTTGAATGGCTGAGATTAGTTGTGCTCACCTAATAAAAGGTGCTCATCTAAAGAGGAGTGCTCATATGATCCCTCCCTATATATATATATATATATATATATATATATATATATATATATATATATATATATATATATATATATATAATTGTTGGAGAGTCCCTTAGTGCGCAATTATGTTGCTTGTGCAGATTTTCAATGTATCCTAAGTTAGAGTCACATCTGAATCTGATGCAATGGTTGCTTTAACTGTCTAGTAGTGAGTCTATTACTGCCTAGTGGTTGTGATTTAGTCCATGACTGTATTCTAATGTTATTTTGAATTTAGTCACTTAACTATCCAAAGAAAAAAAAGAAAGGGTACGCAATCTTGAGAAATTTTTTATGCAATTACCTTTTTTGTCCATATTTGGCCCAGAAGAGAGGGGGCGGGGGGTTAACGTTCTCCACCAAAAAAAGGAAAACAAAAAAGTAGTGTAGGAGGTATAGAGATTCTTAAGAAAATTCCAGGAATGTCAAAAGCTCATTCTGAAGAATCAATTCCTATGAAAAAGGAGGATCACCACACAGCACACCAACTGTACATGGTTAGGAAAAGCTGTGCATTTCACAGTCCAAAAAGGCAAAAGCAGACCACTTTCATTTGTTACCAGTTTTCCTTTTTTCCCCCATTTTCCTTAAAACAAAAGGGAAAAAGGAGGGGGGAGGGGGCTGTTTCAGCTGAAATAATGGTCTTCAGTCAACAATTGATATTCGATTACATCTTAAGAATCAATTTTTCGCAAACTGTTCTGTCTGAATTTGTCAGCAGCATAGGAAGTCTCGAATCTGTGATCATCTGCAATAGACTATTTCACATCCTTCCAAACCATAATTGAGACATAAAAGGCTCCCGTCTGCTAGTTTCTGGTATACTGTCTCCTGTCAAGATAATTGATGCTACCATTTTCGCTTCTATGGAATTGAACAGCTTGAGCACACAAAAGGCTGGTTCAACAGCACTTCATGCTAGAAAATCTCGTTTACCATCAGCCTTTTGCCCGATGACATGCTTTTCTTCAGATATGATGAGGATTATCACTTCTGCTGCCTGATCCATGACCTCCCTATTGAAAACAATTTTAAGAGTCTAGGACATCAAGTCTTTTCATGCTTCATCGAGATCATGAATTCTGAGTATTTTTGGTGCAGAGAAGCCCTTTTCCACAATCTCCTCATGCATTCTATTTGTGTCTCTAGGATGTTTGCCTAGAACTTGCAAACCATTCTCACTAGTGAAGAATGGAGGAGAAGCACACCCATTTGGCAGAGCTAGTGATACGTTTCCAGACCCAGCAACCCAAACAGGGATACAATTCCAGTAAGATGCAGGCACAAACTGCAAAGAAATATTAGGTGCAGAGTACTCAGGGACCGACAATGGTGCAGCGTTGTTTAAACTTGGCCTCAAAGGAGAAATCTGGGGAGGAATAGCACAATGACATAGAGATTGTTCCAAGGGAACATCATTATTGAACCCTTTTGCCCCAAAACTTGTACTCAAAGGAGATCCACAAGGCAAACTTGCTTTCTCATGGCATCCATTCCTTTGTCCTTGGCTTAGCAAGTTTCGTGTAGAATCGCAGTGAGGTGATTCAGGGCCAAATTTCAGGACCATCTCATTTGGACTAGAAGCTGTACAAGAGCTGGAGGATTCTTCTAGAAGCTGATGGTTTGCTGAGTCAGGTGTCTCGGCCAATGATGTTGGTCCCCCATCAGAAGATGCAATTATTTGGCGGTATTGAGATGCCAGATGCTTGTTTCTTCGACGTCCTGCACCAACAGGCACGTTTCTGACGGTTCCACCAGCAGTCCAATACCTCTGGCAGCTTTTGCAGAAGTGTCTAGGTTGATTGACATTGTAGTTGTTGAAGTAACAGAATTTTGTATCTGAACTGTTGCATCGGGGGCATGGAAGGATTTTGTCAGGTCTTTTAAAGGGAGGTTTTGATTCTCCTCACCATGAAACTCAGGGTGACCCTTGAGTTTAGAAGTTATATCTTGTGAGATTGACTGGTGCCCAGAAGTATGGAGTTCCTCGCCTTTGGAGTGTTTGAAGGAAGCAACCTCATCCGTTATTCCCAAGTTCTCAATTTTACATTCCTCAGTTTCGGCTTTTGTCATCAAGCTAGATCCATTGTCCTACAATTGACCAAACACCATTTTTTATCTAAGCTAATTGAGATGATGTCCTTGCACATTCAGATGCAAAAACAAATTTAGTTTGATCAAATCATGTATAGATCCACTGTTGAGGAAATATCGGTCTCCAACATACAGGATCTTAAGGGATCATCATAGATGCTGCAAAGTTCTAATTTCTAAACAACATCAATGTCAAACATACATGTTTCAATTGTCAGGTGCCACAAACTAAATTGAACCTCATCAGTTCTTGACGATTATTGATCTGATAAGCATCCAAGATCCAAGGGAAATCATTTAAGAAATATCAAGCAAGCAAATTTGGAAAAAATAGAAGAGCACAAACACAATCCTTCAGTCTACACCTACCCAAGTGATTCTGAAAACATCATTGTTATCAACATATAAGAGCCCTTAAACGACAACATCCAATGCTGCAGAGGAAAGTAAAACACAGTAGTTTAACATGTGCACTGTTTGCGAGCTTTTCACATTTGCTAATTGTAATAGGATCATCACATGTTTTGAAATAGAAAGGAAAAGAGGAAGTGATGGAAAAATTATGCACGAACAGCATGTCTAAGATCTTAATGAATTCTATTGCATCTAATTCAGATGACACACAAGTTCAACTGACGTTGCACCTTACTCAAACATCACAAGAGTTCATTTGAATTCAACAACCACCATCCTAGGGTCTAGGCAACTCTAAATGTAAGCAACCCCATTCCTACAGCAAGAGAGGCCCAAGAAGAACATGTACAGTAGAACTGAGCTAAGCCATGCCTAATAATAAACTTAATTATGTATGCTTTTGGTCCAACTCTTTTCCTTTTCCCTCGGACAATGACAGTCCGCTCTGATGTTGTCATTAGGCCTCAGAATGTCTTCTCTCCTAAAAAGCCTGAAGCATCTAAACTTTGTTGCACACATCCAATCTGGGTTTAATCATTTGTCTTCCTTATCCTCTCCTTCGATGTACGATTCACACAAAGATGCACTTGCGAAAAACCAGCTATCACAAAGAATCTATGCCTCGGAAACTCCATGAAGGTGTCCAACATGAATACAAGTCCAATTATTGAACCAAGCCATTGCCAGGGAATTTTTGCAAGTTTTTTAGCTCAATCTTAAGTATCCAAGGATCGTGTCTCTTACAAAGGCCACTTAGGGGCAGATGAAAAGTCCAGGTGCAACAAAGAGAGCAAAATGGACAGAGAAAAGTCAAGCATCAGCATCACTACATCTTTATTGCTGCTAAGCACCAAGAACACAAAGTGGTAACTAATAATATCGTTCCATATTGCAAAAACAGTCAAAACCCATTTTTGAACTCCATTCCTGCCCCAACCTCAACTCAAGGAGCAATCATTTGAGCTTAATAAAAAATAAAAAATCAGTTCAGAAAACCCCTCAAGAACAGAATGGCAAACACATTTCCCACTTCTGAATTTCTTTCGCTAAGGTTATTCTCTAAAGCCTAAACATAGGCAAAAAGACATTATATCGCAGTCGCAACAGGCTAAGCTAGATTAAATACGCAATTACAAGCCCTTTGTTAAGCAATCTAACGCAAGATAACAGATTCACCAAGAGCATAAAAATTGGAAGAAAGGACAGAAAGCAACCAAATGAATGAACGGAAAATACCAAAGATTCGGCATCGTCAGAGGTCTGAGAATCAGGCACAGAAATTGTTCTTCCAAAGAGCTTGATTGCTGGATCTTTGGCCACTGCCATATCTTCTCTGCTCATCTTTACTTACCCCAAAAAACTCAGTCTCAGTTAAATCGTATCTATCTACCCGCAAAAAATTTGTCCTTTAATATAGCAAGAAAGGAGAAAAAGACCCTTTATGCAAAGTCTCAAAAAAATCCCACAAATCCCTTCACAATGCTTACCAAAGTAAAGAAACTGAGAGAAAGAGAGAGAGAAAGAACCTGAAAAAAGCCCACAAAGGGCCCTTTTTTAATTGGAAAAAATGCTCTTTTTCTTCCCCTTTTTCCTTCTTTTTATGTTCCTTTTATAACCAGTACATTCAGAAAAGCACGAAGAACGTGAAGGATGAGGATGATTGAGAAACTCAAATCGATGTTTTCATGCTAATCTTTAAATGCATAAAGAAATACTTTTTCACACCGCTTATGGACACTTTTTTGTTTTTCATTTATTATTGCTTAAAATATTATAAAAATAACAGTATCACGTATTCAAGTTAGTCGCAGAGCTAATAAGATTTCAAACTTTCCTTCGCTATCGAGGGAAAATGACAATTAGTATAGGAACCAGTTAACAAAATTCAAAATAATGTTAGTCAGATTTGTGGTAAAATTTTATGGTTAAAGATGTGAATGGCTGCATTACTTTTATGCAACTCTTGAAATACAACTTAATTACTAATATTATGGATTAAAGGATCATTAATTCGATAGTTAAATTCCACGCATAATGATATGTACATGCTAATAATTTTCAAATTTGTTGACAAAGATATAACAATTATAATTGATGTTACAAGTTTGTATCCATATTTAACAAAATTGTATCTTTCATAGTGAGGATTATACAATTTATTGAGATCATGATTTTTTAAAAATTTTATGATGATAAAAGTATGGGCATGTTTGGCAATCGGTTGTTATATGTTGGTTTTTGACTGATTGAATTAGTTATCGGTTGTTGGTCGATTGGATTAGTTATTTACATTTAAGTATTTTTTAAAAAATATTTGGTAAAAATAGCTTTTTTCAGCAAGATGTGAGACAAAAGTCTAATTTAAAAAAATTAATAACAAAAAGTTATTAAAATTAACCTTTTGAAAATAACTTTTAGAGAGTAAAAAACTATTACAAAAAGTCAATTTAACAAATACCTAAAATAACCAAAAAAATCAAAACTTCCCTAAAATGTCATTTTTATTAAAAAAATTAAAAAATTCATTAACCAAACATAACCAATATAATAGACCTCTATGAGCGGTTGGCTAAATAGCTAAAGTTGATGGGGATGTCTTATTGTTGTAACTGTGACCAGGGAAGAGCTACTTAGCCAATTAATTGGAAAAAAGTATATTGAAAAATAGTAACAAATTATTATCATTATGATACTAATATTACTTAATTAATTAATTCTATCTAAACAATAATTAATTGATGTACAATATATGGTAACATTTTTTTCTAATAAAATGTCATATAAGCACTTATTAAGAGAATAACATTTGGCGAATTTTCATATAGTTTTATTTTGTTTAGATATATAAGCGTGTATATGGGGGTGAACACGCACGTATAGATGGAAAATTAGTTGAATCATCTCCTAAAATATTTATTATTATAAAACTTTAAAAATGTATATCACTATAATTACACTCGTTAATTTTATGTATAATTTAGTTTAGCTATAGTAATCAAGAACTTCGATCGACTTTAGCTTATCGTAGTCTAAATGTCTTTTTCTACAACAAATGATAATTGTAAGACTATATAGCAATCAAGATATTTTGTTAAGAATATAAAAACTGGAATGTCTTATTGACAAATTATGAGGTCTTAAATGTGTATATAACTTTATGAGTTATTTAATGGATTGTTGATTGATTTTGGGTTGGAACCTTACTTGACTTACATGTATCTCAATTGAACAAGCCTCAATTTATCTACAAATTAAACATTGTATCCAAACAAGGTTTGTTCAATCTTAATTTGCCACCACTCAACATATCAGATCATGCATGTCACGTGTTGGACCTTGTTAATAGCTTATACTATACATGTTGGTGGATGTATTAAAGAATATAAAAAGTGGGAGTGTCGACAGCAACAAAAAAAAATAGTCTGAAGCATATATATATATATATATATATATATATATATATATATATATATATATATATATATATAATTGTATTTGTGTGAGTTAATGAAACCTAAACTGAACTTACATACAATATTCATTTAAGACTCAATTATATAAAAATTTAACACCTTCAAACTTTAGTCAATAAATTGTTACCTTATAAATTTTATAGATGTTCTCTAATTAATGAATATAAATGCTATAAATTTAAACTTTATCTTTTATGAACAAATTTTAAGTGTTAGCTGCCCTTAATATCTTTTCCTTCTCATTACCAATAAAGTAAAAGCAAATAAAATACATCTAATCTTTTTTCAAAATAGAACAAAGGGGCCAAAAAAAAGTAATTGAGTCTAAAGCGTCAACTACAAATGACGCGCAAGAATGGTTACTTTAAAACTTTTTCTTTTTCTTTCACTTTTTCTCCTGTTTGCATGCTTTAATTGCCCACTTAAGGCTTTCTCTGTTTTTTTTTCTATTTTGTTTCTTTTTTAATAAAAAAGGGGATGGTAAAAAGAGATGGTGAGGAGGTGTACAGGTCAGCAAAAATAAGGGAAATGTGATGCCCCCAAAATCCAAAAGTTGGAGGAGAGAGAAGTGAGCCTTGTTTCTTTGTCGTGCACTGGTGGCTGTGGATAAAGGGGACGTCACTCTCCCCTCAAAAAAATTATAAAAGATTTGGAAAAGAAAGGATGTGGGACCACTCAAAATGAAAAGGGCAAAAAGTGTTTGCGGCCATATTTTTAGGGTCACTTTTTGCGCCGACTTAGCTGCCACCTTCAACCTTCAATCACCCAAATCCAAACAATTTAAAAAGATAAAACTCAAATGGTTTGAAGGAAGTCTTTTTAGCTAAGCAATGAACTTGACAAATCACAAGTCTCGGAGTTCATTTGAAAATCGATTTTTTTAAGTGATTTGACTTTTATAATTAATATTAATACTGCATATTTGAATTTTATAAATTAGATAAAAGCGATTTTTTTAATGAGCTAACAGTATTTAGTTCACTCTGATAATAGAATATTCAAAAATTGAAAATCAATTAAATGTCCTTTTAAATAGAATTATATTTGGTCATAATAGGGATCACAAATGTGGTCAATATCACGAAGAATTTTTAAAAAGAATCCAAGAATTCTCGGCTTTGAATAAATTTGTGTTCAAGTTTGACCAATTTTTTTAATTTTGATTGACTTTAAATATGTTAATATTTGGGCTAATAAATTCATTTAGTAAAAAATAAATTATAAAAAATTCAAGTCGTATTTGCATTTGGCAAAGTTGAAATAGGTTTAACATATTTTGGGTCTTAGTTGGTAAAAGTATTAAGAAAACCATTCAATTTGAGTTTAGCTTTGTTGGAAAATTGGTGTTAGATGTTGAAAGGAGTACGAAATAGTTCCAAAGAGTTGGAATGAATTTAGAAGAGTTAGATGATGTTAGAAAAAGTTTTGTAATTGTACAAATTGGTAATTTTAGGTATATTATTGTAATTTTTATTTTTATTATCATCAATAACCTTCACACACCAAAAAATATTCTTTACATCAACAAATTTTCTTTTTTGTATTATTGTTGGGGATGCATAATTATAATTACAACCTTTTTTGGATGAAATAATTAAATATATAAAGGTACATCAACCTAATATACAAGAGACCTTTTTGTATAATATTTATGTTAATTAAAAACATTATTCACTTGAAAATACTATAACAATTTTTTTGGGTCAAATTTGACGTCCTTCACTTGTAAATATGATGCTCGTAGAAAGATAAAATAGTTAAATATGTAGAGATGATTATAATGTATGTGTGTGTATATATGTTAAAGCGGTAAGTGTCTCCTCTCTATCCCACTTTCCTCCCTTCCCTTATGTTCGATTCAAGAGGGAGGGGGCAATTTCATCTTGCTTGAGGAGTGTATATGAGGGGAAATGGCTTTGAGTTTAGACGTCTTTTCTTCCCTAGTCCATGTCAATATTTTATGCTTCGCTGAGATAGGAATCTCAGAAGATGGACATGTTTATAAAAAAAAATTAAAAAAAGTGTGTGCATGTATGCCCGAAATGTGCAATAATGTTGTGGAACCTTCAGAGGGATTATGTG
The DNA here is from genome assembly GCA_021018815.1 of Talinum fruticosum. Lineage (NCBI taxonomy): Eukaryota > Viridiplantae > Streptophyta > Magnoliopsida > Caryophyllales > Talinaceae > Talinum > Talinum fruticosum. The sequence goes on along the minus strand of JAITYX010000001.1, from coordinate 14,517,114 downwards.
TATAAGTTAACTTAACTATGTTAAAAAGATAAACTTCAAAAAAATCTTCAGCTAAGTTGTTTAGCTAAGCAAAGAACTTGGCAAATCATAAATTTGATATTCAGTGTTCATTTTAAAAATTAATTCTTTAAGTGATTTGACATATATAATTAAAATTGAGGAATCATGTTTTAATCTTATAAATGAAATATATTTATTGTGGAGAGCAACTTTTAATTTCTTTATGAGCCGATAATGACTCTTATAATAAGAGAGTCGAATATTGAAAACAACTAAATTCATTCCAAATAAAATTATATTTGGTTGATAGATTCATGTTCGAGTTACCTAATTTTTTAGTTTTGGTTGACTTTAAATATAGTAACATTTAGTCTGATAAATTTATTTTATAACAAATATTTTTGGTAAAACAATTTCAAATCATATTGGTTTTTGGTAAGATCAATTGAAGTTTTCGGTTGAAATTAATTTAGCCTTTTATGGATCTTAGGTTGGCATTAGTGGAGCCACTTAATTTGAGTTTAGCTGTGCTGGACTATTCCATGTTCTTTTGAGCCGGAAAACTAGAGTTAAATATCTATAATATCTATACTATATATAATAGCAATCTTTACAAAATATGAGAAGGTGACTCGAGAGTTAATTTAGGAGTTTCGTTCAATAAAAAGATAATAATTTATTCTTAAAGAAATAGGTTAACACTCATTTACGAACTCTCTTCTCCTCCTTACCACAATAATAATAATAATAATAATAATAATAATAATAATAATAATAATAATAATAATAATAATAATAATAATAATAATAATAATAATAATTAATTATTATTATTATTATAATTGTAATAATTAATTATTATTATTATTATAATTATAATAATAATATATACTATATATTATATACTATACAATATATATAATAGTAATATTTTCAAAATTATGAAATGGAGATTCGAGAGTGAATTTAGCAGTTTTGTCTAATAATAATTTATCCTTAAGAAAAAAATAGGTTTTCACTCATCTTAAAACTCTCTAATTTTCACTTGCCACAATAATAATCTATACTATATATAATAGCAATCTTTTCAAAAATATGAAAGGGTGGCATGATCAAACAAAAATTTGTTACAGATTTTTTTAATAGATTTCTAACACAAAGACATAATACGAGTCCGATTAATCTTAACTTAAAGCCACTTATTTCGAAACCGACAATTGCCATCTTATAGCTCTAGCAACGCTAGAAAAACTTAAAACTGCGGTTTTTCAAATGATTCCTGCTAAAACTCTAGGACCTTATGGTTTTGAGGCAGGTTTTTTCCAACAACATTGGAATATTATTGGTAACGAGGTTATTCAATGTGTTATAGATTTTTTCAAATATGGTAAATTACGTAGGGAGGTTAATCACACTTTTATTGCTCTTATTCAAAAAGTGGCAAACCCGACAACTACGGCACATTTTAGACCAATGAGCTTATGCAATAGTTTGTACAAGATTATCTGTAAAAATTATTGTTAATAGACTACGAGCGGTTGTACAAAGAAGTATCGGTGCATATCGAGTGCCTTTGTACTAGATAGAGATATACATGATAATATCCTTTTGGCACATGAAATCATTAATAAGTTTGGCAATATGAAAGGAAAACAAGCATATATTGGTCTCAAACTTGATATGGAAAAAGTTTACTGACAGACTTGATCGGGATTTTATTTTTGCTTGTCTAAAGGAGATTGGTTTTCATGATACCTGGATTAGTTGGATAAGAGAATGTATTTCTTCCGTCATGTATTCTTTGATTATTAATGATAAATCATGTGGCTTCTTTAGACCATCTAGAGGCATTAGACAGGGAAATCCTTTATCTCCGTACCTCTTTATTATTTGTATGGACGTCCTTGCGTACCGATTACATATGGAGGCGATGCAGCCAAAATCGGTATTGGGATTAAGATATCACCTAAAGCACAAAAAATTCCTTGTTTACTTTTCGCATATGATAGTTTACTATTTTGCAAAATCAGTCATGGAGCATGCTTTAAACTTAACAATATTCTGAATGAGTTTTGTAATCTTTTTGGTCAACTTGTTGAACTTCATAAATCAGTCCTTGTTTTTTCAAAAATGCAACATATGCTCGATAGAACTGCGGTTGCATCCATATTTAATATTCCGCATAAAGATTCGTTGGGAAAACGTCTTCGGTGTTCGGTATTTAAAGGAAGGACTAATAGTATTATCTTCATTGATATCCTGGCTAAAGCTGATAATAAACTACATAATTGAAAAACTAATTCGTTCTCCAAAGCATGATGAGTGGTTCTTATTCAATCCAACTTGGAATCGCTACCTGCACATAGTATATAATGTTTTAAATTACCATAAAGCACATCCTTGTCATTGGATAAAATTAATAGGGATTTCTTTTGGAGTAAATCAAAAGATCTAAAAGGTCTTCTTCTTGTTTCTTGGGATAAAATTTGTATGCCTAAAAGAATAGGGGCACGGGTCTCAAGAAAACAGAGGCTGTTAATCAAGCCTTTTTCGTAAACTAATATGGAAATTTTTGTACGAGACAAATAATTTTTGGGCCCAGATCATGCAATCTAAATATCCTTTATCTCGAAGATTTTTCTTACGAAAATCTAACCCTTCGAATTCTTAGGCCTAGAGATGTCTCCTGAAAGAAAGAGACCTTTTTAGAATAAGATTAAAATGGAAAATTAGAAATGGGAAGACTACAAAATTTTTGTATGATATTTGGTGTGGGCAAGCATCATTACTCCAATATTATGATAATACAAGGAATGATATTCCATCACTTGAAGCATCTGTCAATATATGTATTACGTGTGATAAAGAATAGAACATTTATTTTATCTCCTCATTTCTTCCAATGGGCATTTATAGGATGATACAGAGTGTACCAAATCCTCATCATGATATGGAAGACACTCGTTTGCTTGGGGATCATCAAGTACAAGGAAGTTCACTACAAAATCAACAACTTGGAATGCACATAAAATTGAAGATCGAAACCATGTTTGGGAGGGTGGGTGGATATGGACTCGGATATTATGTCTAAAACGAAACTATTCTTGTGGCAACCGCAACATAATTCCATTGCTACACGAGATACACTTTTGAGAAGGAAAATTAATGTGGAAAATCATTGTCCGCTATGCCAACAAAGTGAGAATCGGTTGACCATCTCTTCGCTCGCTGTCCTTATGTTAAAGATACCGGGAGAAAGCTTATCTCCACAAGTGGCTTGATATTAATATTGGTCATCTTCAAAATTCGTCACTCTCTGAAATTATCCAAAAGTTTAGGTATCCTAATAAACCAACTCAAATACTTCGTTTGGTTTATTTGATATAGAGCATATGGAAAGTAGAAATGATATTATATTTAATAATGGAAGGTATAATTCAAGTATTGACCATTATTAAAGCTAAAAGGCTTTGGGCTGAATGGAGGGTAAGGGGAAGATTTGATGTCATGTATTCTCCTTCACCTCAAACATCTCCTCTTCTACCACCACAAATCATCATATAAGATGGGAGAAGCCGCCAGGGGATTCATCAAAATTAACTTTGATGGATCAAAATCTTCTACGACTACAGCGGGAGATTTTGTCATCGAAGGTGGTACGGAAGATTTATCCAAGCGTGAGTTTTAAATCCGGGGCCAACCTCGGTTTTGGTTGCCGAAGCCACTACTATGAAAACCGGAGTACGAGCAGCTATCCAATCGGGATTTCGTTCTATAGTCATTGAGGGGGATAATCAAATTGTTATTAAGGCTTTACGCGGAAATGCCAACCGCCATGGGAGATCCAAACACTTATTCATGATATCCATCTCGTATCTTGGGAATTGTCGCCATGTCCTTATTAATCATTAGTATCAAGAGGGCAATAAGGCTTTGATTGGGTAGCAAAGTTAGGACTTTCTATCTCCCATTCTTTGTATTGGGATTTTCTTCCTTCTTCCTTTCTCTCCATTTTAATGGAGGACAACTTGGGTAGAACCCTTGCGAGAAGGGCTACCTGTTATTTGATGTACTTACCCTTTTTCCAAAAAAATAAAAATAAAAAATAAAAGTGTGGCATGAGAGTGAATTTAGGAGTTTCGTCCAATAAAAAGATAATAATTTATCCTTAAAAAATAGGTTACCACTCATTTATGGACTCTCTTTATTCACTCCTTGCCACAATAATAATAATAATAATAATAATAATAATAATAATAATAATAATAATAATAATAATAATAATAATAATAATCTATACACTATATAATGTCAATCTTTTCAAATTTCAAAATGCTACAACCAGATTAATTTTCGAATTTAAAATGATCTCAACCATTAAAATTGTGCGAGATAACCTCCAGCTAGTTGATCTAAATTAATTTATCGATAAAAAAATTAAATCAAATATCCACTATTGATAAACTTGAGCCGCTTACGTCTCTCTCCTTTCGCTAAACTCCAGCCTTCTCACGTCTCTATCCCTTTCGCTTCTATCTATACCTCTACCTTCTCGCTCTATTTCTTCTCTCTCTTCCACCAAATCCCCGTATCTATAACGCTTCTTCTACTTCTAGGCTCTCTCTCTCTCTCTTCCACCACTTCTCACCGGAATCAACCACCTTCGCACCGCCATCGTCGTCCCGCTCCGGGCCGAGGCCGCGGTCGTCTCCCGGAATCAACGCTCGAAGCCGAGGCCGCGGTCGTCTCCCGGAATCAACCCGCCTCGCACCGCCATCGTCCTCCTCCTCTAAAGCCGGAATCAACCAGCCCTACACCCACCGTCGTCGTCCACAGCAGCCGAGGCCGTCGTCGTCTCCTTCCTCTTCCGAAGCCGAGGTCGTGGTCGTCTCCCGGAATCAACGCTCCGAGCCGAGGCCGCGGTCGTCTCCGGAATCAACCAACTTCGCACTGCCATCATCCTCCTCCTCTAAAGCCGGAATCAACCAGCCCTACCCCCACCGTCGTCATCCACAATCGCCGAGGCCGTCGTCGTCTCTTTCCTCTTCGAGTTCCGACGTCCTCTCGTCTCTTTCTCTCACTTTCTCATGTTCGCAATTGTTGTGTGGCTTTTGCTCTGTCACTCTTTTGGTTGTGAGTAAATTGATGTAATTTGAAAATCGGTGCGTATTCTAAGTTTCGTCTACTCCTTTTCGGATCTATAAATAAATTTCCCATTATTCTCTCGTTCTTCCGCCCGCAGTTCGCAAGCGGGACATGGTTCTTTAGGTAATTTTACTCTCCGAAAGATTTTCCTGTTAATTGTTTGTGGTTCCTTCGCATTTTTAGTTTCAAGCTTCATATTTCGCATATGTAGAAATGGACGGCGGGCTTTAGGTCCGAATCGTTATGGATTGAAATGTGTTTTTATTTGACATTTTGTTTTGCATACGCTTAAAGTTGAAGGAAATTTGTGTATTGGTTGTTTAAGCTTCCACTTAAGGTTTAGTGTGATGATGAGAATGGTCCAAAGGTTTAGTGTGTCTCTCTTCGCTTGACTTGGCCGCAATCGGTTCGGATTGAAATTGGCTGGAATGTTTAAGCATAATTTTCTGTTAGTTTTGAGCTATTTTATCTCTCTTCGCCTACTGCAATTCGACTCCCAATTGAGTTCTCCTTTTTCGATTTTTCTTTTAATTTTATAGATAAACTCCAGCCTCCCTCCCTCTCGTCTCTCCTTCTTCTCCAATTTTATAAATGAACTTAGCTCTAGAAATATGTCTGTAACTAGCAATGATAGAAAGATGGAATCTCAAAGATACTAAGTAGAATTCTGTGGACTTTCAGCTACTAATCACTCAATCCCATTGAAGCCATTGATTCTGAAAGTTCCGCCCTTTTCTTGCATGATTTCAGTTCAACATAGTTTTGCAGTCATTGAGGAAAAAGGGATCACAATCATACTTTGGGTGTATAGAAAACATAATTCGAAACCTCTACAAGCTCATCAAGAATCTCCGAGGCCAGCAATTCAGCCTTCTCAGGGAAGAATTTGCGAAAGATTAAATGAATAACATGAATCCACTACTTACACAATAAGTAGCAAAAATTAGGTCAATATTCAAGTAAATAGTGAGTCTTAAAAAACAAAAACATATTCCCTGGCTATTCCTAGCCAAGATGTTCAAGCAAGTCGCTCTTCATTAATCTTGCCAACAGCATACACTAAGTACCTGGCCGATCTTTTGACTCGCAACTACTCACCAAAATTGCAAACATTTATCTAAACCTAAATATTCTTAAATATACCAATTTTAATATAGTATGGCAAATGGATTATTGGATTTTTTCCCTATTTTTGATTTGAATATATATGGGTTTCTTAACATTTATTATTGTGTTTTCCGGGATTTTTTTCCTGTTTTTGATTTGAATATATATGGGTTTCTTGACAATTTATTATTGTGTTTTCTGGGATTTTTTTCCTATTTTCAATTTGAATATATCTAGGTTTCTTGACTTTTATTATTGTGTTTTCTGGGATTTTTTTTCCTGTTTTCAATTTGAATATGTATGGGTTTCTTCACATTTATTATTGTGTTTTTTGTGATTTTTTTCCTGTTTTCAATTTGAATATGTATGGGTTTCTTCACATTTATTATTGTGTTTTCTGTGATTTTTTTCCTGTTTTCAATTTGAATATATGTGGGTTTCTTGACTTTTATTATTGTGTTTTCCGGGATTTTTTTCCTGTTGCATGTGCACTTAAAAGATTAAAAAGTCACAGGTATAACTTCACTTGATATTTACAATTGAATTGAATTGATATTTGATATTTTCTGATTTCACTCTCATATTTCTTTATTAACAATAATAATAAAAAGGATAGATGCTTCTATTAATGCATCATAACAACTAGCATCCAATTGGAGGCCGTAACCACTAATCTCTCGCCACTAAGTGAGCTGCTCTTGCAGTAGGCCCCTAAGATTGATAAATAGACCCCAAGTCCAATGGTAGCACCCTGAGCATTCCTCATCTAATAGACCATGGGCCTTGTCCAACATTCCAAGGTTAACACAAGCATTAACAATGCCAAACCCAAGAGACCTTTCAGCCATTACGGACTTAGATTCCCACAATTGAGCTTCAGCAATCAATGCTGCTAAGTCCTTAACATTCCCATGTTTTAGAAATCCTTTCACCACTTCACGAAAGTTTCTTCGGTGAAATGCAAACCCTACCCATCTCTTCCTTTCAAACCTTGCAAGATTGTTTTAGAGACCGATTCTAGATTGCCCGACTTGACATAACCTCCAATCAGCCGACTAAAGAATCCTGTTTTTATCTTTGAACCCAAGCCCATCCATCAAATTCTCCAACTCAACAATCCTCCCTTCAACGAGCCTTCAATGTATACAAGTAGCCAAGTAACCCGAAACTCACCTCATCCGGCCTAACATCCAAGAGAGTGATCAATTCAATAATCCTCTCAGCGACATTACAGGCACTCAAACCAGAGCTTCATAAAATCCAACTTCTCATCCAAAGCAATCTTACAATTTTCATGAAAAATACCCCAATACGCAACAAAGCTGCCATTTTTCCCGCTGATTCCCACAAGCTCAGTGGCCCCAAACGTCAAATGGCAAAAAAAAAACCTATTCTTGAACATGCATTTGACCAAAACAAAAGCAGGGGCGGCTGTATTAGCCACAACCATGGAGGCCAAAACCCTTTTCAAAGATTCATATTCCAACAAATTTGGGTTTTCTCAATCAAATAAACAACGAAGCATATGCGCTCTTGAGATTATGAACATCAGGAAGGGAGGACAAGTGGGCAATTAGGGAATTGGTGAGGGACTTACCAGGGAAGGAGGAATGATTAGTGACAGACTTGAAGGACTTCCAAGCTTCATCAGTGTTGCAAGAGGAGAGAGAGTGATGAAGACCGGCTTCAAGAGAGGATTTCTCTTCCGGGAGGTGAAGGAGATTGGGAAGGTTTGAGAGAGAAAAGGAAGTTGAGGGTCGAGTATAGGGAGGGAATATTCACACAATGTTCCTTATATACTTTGAATTAATTGATTATGGATTTATGGTTCACTTAGTTTTCTTCATATAATATTTCTATCAAAATTAAATACCGTCCTCTCTTTCGAGCTCTTCTTCCACTTAATTCTCTTCTTTACCTAAATTAAATGATTGATTTTGTTATTGTTTATTTTTGTGAATGAATTAATAGGTTTGCATTGAAAAATTATAATTGACATTTTTAAATTTTGATCACAAGCATATGGGAAGCGGTGGTTATGGCGGTAGAGCAGATGGGCTTTGTTATTATTGATTTTCTAAACCACTTCAAGTGTTCGACCAAGCACAAGCAATGACAGATTGACAGGAAAGAGGAAGAAAGATTAACGAAAAATAATAAATTAATAAATTGATGTGGTTTAATAAAGTAAAAATCAATAAGAAACGTTACGTAAAAGATTGCTATTGAGGGATAACATTAGAAATTAACTTATTGCATTAATGTTATATTGGCTTCTTATTACTAAGACTGGCTCAACTCCTTAATTTATGTTTATAGTTATTGATTTGTTTAAATACTCCATTAATTATGTAATTTTTTTGTAACAATTTTTTTTAATACCATGTAATAATCATTATTGTTCTATGTGTTCAGTTATATGATGATAAATCATATTCATCATTAGGTAGGGAAGTTAAGGTATGAAATAAAAGAGCATTACAATGTTGATATATATATATATATGTATATAATTCTCTTAAAACAGAACTCGAATCAAAATTTAAAAGTTGATTTGACACAATACAATCCAAAAGCTTATCTACAGGGTATTCTACTCCTCCAAAGCTACATTCTTCGTTGAATATTGTCGGATTATTCTAAAAATGAATTTGGTGTTGTATGACTTGGATCACCTGACTGCTTTTTAGTTACTTTGGATTTTTAATTATCGTTTCTTTTGTAAATAATTACACAATCAAAATTTTAAAAGTTCCTTTATTTAAGCTTTGATAGTTTATACTTGAGTTGAGTGTACCTTACAAAAATAGTAGCAGAAGTATATATATATATATATATATATATATATATATATATATATATATATATATATATATATATATATATATATATATATATTCCGATAATGAATTTGGTGTTATATATATATTTCCACATTATATTTTTCTGCAGCCGTATGGCGAGCTCTCATTGTACGCTATTATAGATGATTACCTAGATAAATCATGGGTATTTCTTATTGAGCCCGCACGCAATCAAGAATTAGAAGAACTCATTAGTTTATCACTTACAAAATACCAATTCTACATATAGAAGGTACACAATATACACACATAATATTCATATTCTAACATTGTTTGCAATAAAATATAACTTTATCACGGTTCCCTATAGGTACAAGCAGAGTAAGAAGAGAAAGAGAAGTCTTCGTGATCCCGCACCATCGGTGAATTTATCATTGTATCATTTACTTTGATATTTCTCTTAATATTTACACCCTACTATTTTAAACATTTTAAGATAGTATTTTTACAAACACATGTATTTATGACGTTGATATTTTCATTACCGTAAGTATTTTTTATAAATATTTTAAGGTCTATTACATTACTCCGTGCATAGCACGGGTCCGTACTAGTAATAATAATAATAATCTATACTATATACTTATACTATATATAATAGTAATCTTTTCAAAATTATAAAATGGAGGTCTAAGAGTGAATTTATAAATTTTGTCTAATAATAATTTATCCTTAAGAAAAAAATAGGTTTTCACCCATCTTATACTCTCTAAGCTCACTTGCCACAATAATAATAATAATAATAATAATAATAATAATAATAATAATAATAATAATAATAATATTTTGTTGAAGAGTATAGATAATATAGACAGAGTAAATGACAAACGCCCTTATTGTCCTCTGCTTTTCTTTTATTATTCTCAATTTCTTTTTTTTTTCTATCAAAGTATTTCTAATATCAACATGTATATGAGCTGCTATTGATGTTTTTTACTTATTTTTCTTTTAAACATTATGTTTTTTGTTTGAAATAATTTCTGTCGGAAATTTACTTAAGGTGATATGATGATGACGGTGATAAGATAAATGCTGTAAGATCCATTTTAGAGAAAGATGAACTATAATAATTATATACCAAATTTGATTGATTTTTTGTATTGCTTATAATATCAACCATGATACAAGCTATATTTATAGTGGGTTAAGGTCGGTCAATAATAATTTAAGTTTTTTCTGATAATTAATTATATTTTAATATTGTGTTTTATGAAATGGTGGGTTAAGGGTTAATTTAGGAGTTTTTATCTAATATAAAAATAATAATTTGTCCTTAAAAAGAATAGATTTTCAATCATCTATGGATTCTCCAAGTGTCACTAGACACAATAAATTAAATAATAATAATAATAATAATAATAATAATAATCTATCTATCTATATATTATATAATACTAATTTTTTCAAATTGGTCAACTAATGCAACGAGAATGATTGTAGGAGTTTAGTGTAATCTCAACTATAAAAATTATTTGTCTATTAAATATGAGTCATTGATGTAAATAATTAAATAAAAAAAATTATTAAAAGGAAAAAAATTAGGTTTTCTTTCATAAAGTGGACTCTATCTAGGTAATATTGGATCCCCTTTATGAAAATAAATAAATAATGTTAAGAAATGATCTAATCTTAATAAGAAAATTAAATATTAAATAATCAGTCTAATTAATTCAGAAAACTATAAAACAACAAATAAAAATAAAATTGAGCAGAAAATTAATAAATAAAAGTTACAGAAATTATATAATAAATTAAATTTAAAACTTGAATAGAATATAACTAACCTAAAATTCAGAAATACTTTTTTATAATTTTTCAGAAAAATTAAACAGAATTAAAAACAGTAAAATAAAAATAAAGTCTAAAATAAAAATTTAAACAAATAACAACATCCACTAAAATAAATACTTAAATAGGTAATTAAATTACTAGATTATTAAAACTATTTTCTGACCAAAATATACCCTTAAAATCTAAAATTAAAATTTAAAAAATTAAATTTAAAAAATTATTAAATTGAAAAATTACTTTAACCTAAATTAAAAAATAAATCTAAAAAATTATCAAATCACTTATAGAAATTAATAAAATTAATAATAATAGATTGAGACTCTAACTAAACTATATAGTAAAATAAAAAATAAAATTAACCTAAAAAAACTAATTTGAATAAAATTTCTACCAAATTGACTAAAAATAACAAAAATAAATAGAAAAATAATATGAGAATTAAATATATTAAGACTTAAAATAAAATTAATATAAAATTAGTGAAATATTTATACTATTATTAATTAATTTAGTTCACTCTCATGTTAATTGTTAGTGAAAACTTATTTATGATTACATGTAAATTTATAAAGATATATTTATTCCATAGATATTGATGTGAAAAATTTTAAAAAGTTTGTTGATATTAAAACGTATACTAAATGATTTTAAAAACGGATGTAATTAAAGTGTAATTGTTATAGGAAGAAATTTTAAAAATATAACTAAAAGATACTATGTTTTGATGGTGTTAAGGTTAACTCATCAATATTTTTCACCTAAAAAGTATAATCTATATTATTTCAAGTTTTAGTTTGATTTTATTTTAAAATTTGAGAATCACAAGGTACATTTTTTGTTTTTCTTTGTGACTATACATTGTGCCTCGACTGACATCTAACAAGATCATTGCCAAAGTGGATAATCATCGGAGAACTACGTTGTGTTATTGTAGATTTATTTTTTGGTTAAACTATATTTTGAGTGTGAGGACTCAAAATTGTACACATTTAATTATATATGTTTAGGTGGATGAATAAGATATTTCATTAGGTTGAAAATTTGATTCTTTCTTTCCACTAAATTATATATTTCAAAATGTACCATTAGCTTATGTCATTATTTGGTTTATTGATTTGTTAGGAAGATGTGGTTAAGTTGGTTAAATAAGTGGGTATTAGTTTCAAACTAATTTTAACTAATGGATTCAAGTTTTGAATAACCTTTTGTAATTTTGGTATTACAATCTCCTGGGCATCATTGTTTAGTGAAAATGATGGTAATATGAAAATTTTAATTCCTTTTTTCGTATTTTTTCATATTTTTCTCTCTATTATGAAGATATGACACTTTATAATTGTGATGATAACATTTTAATTATATTTGGTTTAAGAGTATTTGGATATGTAATTTGGATTTTGGTGAGCTCCTCTTTTTCAAAAGTTTCATTTGGTAGTGCTCATTGCATCAGCAAGGGCTCGAGTTAATTAGAGGAAATTTGTTATGATTAAGGTATGAGTTTAACTACTTATTTTCTATTTTTTTAATATGTAAATTTCGGTGCTTGTTTGCATCATGATTTTATCTGTCTCTCCACTTATTTTCTAATTTTATGTCTATTTTGTCCTTTATTACTTGCCTTAATTTTAAATAATCTTGACATATAAGTTAGATTAAACCCAAGTTTAGGCTCAATAATTACTTAACATTGATATCTTACACTTGCAAAAAATAATGTGCATATATTGTATGTTTACTTATCACTCAATGTTTACTATATGTCATGCCCTCCATTCCTTTTATTTTCATCCTTGGTCCCCTTTTTTTTTTCTTAATGTTTTATTTAATTCTTTTATAAAGATACATTGTCACTAAGTAGTGAATGTATATAACCAACTTTGGAAAAATATGTAACATAAACAAAATATCCAATATTATAGACTAGGGGCTCTTTTGTTTGGGTTGGTTAGGGTAGTGGGAGGGAAGACAATAGAAAAAATATTAATCATGTAAGATCAAACAAATGATGAAGATTAATTCGTATTCCAAAATGTTGATAGAACATGAAATTACCCATATTTAGGTAAGTTTTTTTCAATGCTAGGATATTTGCTTATTTTTAATATGAGTAATATTTGACTTGAATGTTCATGCTCAAAGCTAGTATTTAAGAATACAATAATACTCAATAGGTCGAGGTGTTGGGGTAACTAATATTGGCTTCTCACCCCTTTTGCCGGTGTATTACGGAATTGGTTTAAAATATATTAACTTTTTTAATATGTTTAAGTAAATGTATTTAGATTAGAGTTTTGGGTGATTAACACGTTGTTTCATTATTATTATAATACTTGATATATACTCAACACTTATTTTGTCTTTTAGAGAGGTGTAATGGTGGTGGTGGAGGACTTGGCTCAATATTTTTCATGGACAAATATAAATGTATTAAATAGGTCTTTGACACTATTGAATTAAGTAATAAGAATTGAATATTTCCCCTCATGTTCACCATTTTTTTTTAAAACGGAAAGGAAGAATTCAATTGGACATTGACGATTTATTTGTAATATAATCACGTATTTATTTATTTAGGTTTTTGGATTACGAGCTTTTTTTGTGTATAATATGTGATATAATAATTTTATTTAACATTTTTACTTTTTCATTGTTCGATGGTTTTTTCACTTGGTGTCACAATATAATTGTTACAAGCATTTTTAAAATTAAAATTAACACAAACATGTTATAAAAATTTGACTATTGTTAATCTAGGATCGTGCTAGATCTTAAGAAATTGTAAATTAGAAAAGTAAACATAGAACAATTACATACATACTTGACGTTAATTATTGAAATACCTATAATAATTAAAATATATCATTTAAATATGTTAGAGGATAAAACGTAGTGAATTAAATGGTGAACATTGTATCAATTCAAGTTTGTAATTTGTGTCATATTTGAAGGGATGAAAATAGGCCAATTTTCGTAACACGGAGGACTTCGAATAAATTCATCTACCTCAAAATTTTTGTATAACATACAGATCATTATTTTTTTGGTTACAAATAATATTTACTTAATATATTCCTAAAATTGTTTATTTTATAACAATGAACATAAACTTGGACTACTTATATCCTTTAACGTGATATAATTTTCAACTACTTACTCATTGTCTTTTATTGTCAATTATACTTGGATGACTTCTATCATTATATTATTTTCGATTATTAATCTTATTTCTAAATATATTTGTTAAATATTTACTTTCTTAATTCATAACTTTTTAAGGTATACTACATTACTCCGTGCATACCACCTGGTCCAGACTAATTGGAAGTAATAGGAAAAAGTTTGGAGGAGTTGAAAACAGTTATATAATTGTGCAATTTGATAATGTTTAGGTATATTGTAGTATTTTTATTTTTATTATTATCAATAACCTTTATACATCAACAAAGATTACTTAAGTCAACAAATCTTCTTTTTGTATTTTTTGCTTGTGATGCTATCAAAAATAAAAAATTGCTCGAAGTAATCTATATTAGGTGGAAACTATGTAAAGGAGACATCATTTTGATAATGTATTTAAAAGTTTTTGTAGAATCGATTTATAGGATCTTTTCCGATTTATTTTTTAAAAATTTCCAATGAATTGTAAGAAAAAGACAAAAATATCCACATCTTCTTCGTTTTCTCTCTTCTCTGTTTGTGATTCTCATCATCTTCTTATTCTTCCTTTTTCCTTATTCCTCCTCCTTACTTGCCAGTTTTCCAAAATACTTAAAATAATTCTCTACTAAAAATCCACTCTCTCCCAATCAGGGAAAAAAATGAACCTCAAAATTTCATGAATTCAATCTCTCTCTCCTCCTTCGTTAGGTAGGATAAATTGGAAATTTTTAGAGAGAAGAATTGGTGATAGCGACACCATCAATTCTTGGACTCCAATCTCCCTTTGTTTGCTCTCCTTGAAAGCTCTGTTGCTTCTTTAGAGAGAAGAAGATGATGAAAAATCAGAAATAGAGGAGACAAAAACGAAGAAGATGAGGGTATTTTTGTCTTTTCTTTATAATTCATCGTGAATTTTTAAAAAATAATCAAAAAGATCTTGTAAATAGTTTTCACATATTATAGGTCACCTCCAAGTAATTTTTGCTATTAAAATTGATATTTGTTTGGATGAAAATAATTAGATGTATAAAAATGTACCTAGCCTTAGACTACCAAGGGGAAGCAAGAAACACACACAAATAAGACCAATATAAACATTGATGTGACGTTTGGTTGGATGCAATGTAAAGACTATGTAATGCAATCAACAATGTAATGGAATCAACAATGCAATGCAATAAAAATTATATTACTATGTTTGATTACTTATGGAATAATAATCTACAGATAATGCAATATTGTATTACCATGTCTAATTCAGCAATATAATGGTAATAAATCAATCCAATATTTTTGGATACGAACAATGTCTACAATTAGGTTGCGTTTCGTTGGATATAATATAATTAAGTTGTAATACAATCAATAATGCAATTTAATGGATGCGGAATGTAAACAATGTTGAATGCATTACCATGTTTGGTTAATCATTCACTAATTGCATAACGTAATGTAATCACCATTCCATTGTTACATTTGGTTTACTTTATTTACAATATATAATGAAACCTAATATAATTTCACAATTTTTTTCTTTCTTCCGTCTTTTAATTTTTTTCTTAATAAAGAAAAATAATTTATCATTATCAATCTCTCATTTCTTTTTATTCTTCTTTTTTTTTTTTGTAAAGAAAAATAATCATTTTACATAATATATGATGGATCATCAACTATACACTCTTTGCAAACATGCAATATGTATATTTTTTTGGTTATTGTAACAAACCAATAAAAATAAAAAAATATATCCTCATTCAAATAGGTCTAACTTCAAAATTACTTGAACTTTTAACTACACAATTATCTAATATTTTGTCATTATAACAAATTGTAAAATAAAAAATTTTATAAAGAAAACAATAATTTCTAAATTCTTTATAAAAACCTAAATATCAACACTAGCAAGTAGCAACCATGTCCACCTTTAGCAACATGAAGATGAGATGATCCACTTTAACACAAACATAGAAAAACAAAAAGAAAAAAAAAACAAACACAAAAATCATTAGTAGAGGGCAACAAGATCACCAAAAAGTAACTTTATTTGAAATTAAATAGCTAATTGGTTTACCGAATCTAAATGTCTCCTTTGAGAAAAGCTTGCACCCATCTTTTTTTCAACATGAGGATACTGAAAAATACATCTATAATCTCCAGCTCAAATGCAATTTTTCTTGTTACTCAATGCCTCTTCATTGTCATCAATTTGGAGCGCTTCTCATTAACTCGATACCAAAGCCAGCTCGACTCATTTCACTACTTCCAACCCTTATCTCCTAAGAATAGAAGAAAGTTCCGACAAACCTCTAACCAAGTTATTAAAAGCTCTAGCCCGTTTTCCTAACTTCCTAGGCTTCCCGAACTTGCTTCAACACGAAAAGGCTCTTGAGTTGATGATGATTCAAGTTCATCTTTCTTACTTGACTCATTTTCTTCCTCTTCATTAACTTCCTTCTTCATTTCTTCAAGGCCTTGAGCATCTTTTTCGAAGCATGATCCTTACGAAAGATTATACACAAATCCTTATAGCATAGGTAACTAGTTGTAGGTTAATACTACATTAGAAACAAAAAGCATAGACTACTTTCATAATATGACCAATGTTAATCTTTATGCTAAGTAGCCAATAGAACCAAATAGCAAAGAGACAAAACTAAATAGCACTAAGGCTTAATGTCGTCACAAGATGCACAAAGTAAAAGCATAAATATAACTCAAGGCACAAAATGAAAATGCACAACATGCTCCTAAGGGAATATATTAATGAAACCAAAAAGCTTACCTCTATATAAGCTTTCCGGACTTCTCACTCGACCACCACCGATTTTGTTTCGTGATTCCGACTACCATATCATATACGATAGTATATACACCTTTGAAGTGTCGAGACTATGAATGAACATGTGGTTGAGCTTCCGATTTAACTCCGATAATTTGGCCTTAGGTTTCCCTATCACTCGAATTTAAAAACCCCAATTTGAAGCCATTTTCAACTTTGAATGATGCTCCACCACTAACAGCTTGCACACTCTCTTTTAATTTTTCCCGGCCTACAATTTTTTACTGAAGCCATTGACAATTGCACACACCTTCAAACAAACAGATTGATAAATCTCCTAGCAAGAAACCAAAATAAGAAATAGAGACATAAATTGAAACTAAAACAAAAATAGAAACAAAAATAGAGAAATAGAAGTAGATGCGCAAACATAAACCAAAACAAAAACAACGAAGTAGAAACTGCAATAGAAACAGAAACGAAACCAAAGTAGCGAACCGGAAACATAAACGAAGCAAAAAACAAAACCGGAACCAAAAGCCGAACCAACGAACCAAAAACGAAACAGAGAAGCGAAGTAGAAGCACAAACATAAACTAAAATAGAAGCAATAAAGCGTAACGTAAATCGAAGCAACAAATCGAAACATAAATAGAAGCGAGAAAAAACCAGAACCAGAAATGAACAAATGAACCGAAATAGAAACGAAGCGAGAAAAACAAAACTAGAATAAGAAGCCGAACTAGTGAATTAGAAATAGAAACAGAAAGGCCAAAGCAGAAAGTGAATGAGAAACAAAAATCGAGGCAACGAACCGAGAAAAATAGAGGCGTAAGCAAACGTAGAAAAACAAAACCAGAAATCGAACCACCAAAATAGAAACAAAAACAAAAGCGAAGCACGAAGCATAGAAACAGAAGTTGAACTAGAAGTTGAACAAAGAAACGGAAAGCAAAGTAGAAACGAAACTCGAAACCACTAAATAGAAAAATAAAGTTGGCCAACAACAAAGCCATGAAGTACCATCATTCCAAAGTACGACATTCAAGTAGAGTTACTTTGGTGAAGTCTGTCCTAGCCTCTCTCCCTATCAATGACATGCAAACTTGCGTTATTCGTCAAAAGGTTATCCGGACTATGGAAATTACCATAAGGAAATTTATTTGGAATAAGATGGACTAAACCCATTATCCGCTTAGAGTAAACCGGAAAACCTTGAATAACCCTAAACATAAAGGAGGTGTTGCCATTAACCAGCTTTCAACCTGGAACAAAGCTTTATGCACCAAAATTCTTTGGAAGGTTATCAAGAAGGAAAAGAAACCTTCGGTCCGGATCTTCCAATCCTTTTACTTACAGGATAACCCTATTTTTCGTTGTCTCCTAAACCACATTTTTCACTAACCTATAATACTATTCTCAATTACATCCATGATTCATCGACTTTTATTAGAAAGAGAATAATAATGAGCACAATACTTCCTTATGGTTTGACAATTGGCTTCAGTATGACCCACTATACCTCCGTAAGGATGTCAAAATCCCTCCTCGGTTCGAACATTGGCGGGTTGAGAAAATTATCAAAAATGGCTCATGGAATCTTAACCTCTTGAGTAGATGGATGCCTAGAAACTTAGTGGAGTTGATAGACAAAGTCAAGCTTAATAGGCATAACACTAGTGAGGATGATTACATTTGGAGCGTTAACGTTAATGGGGAGTTTTAAGCTAATTATTCCTTTTATTGGGCTATCCACATTACTAACAATTAGAATAATAATATCAAACGGAAAACACTATGGGGTACTAAGGTTCAAGAGAAAATTAAGATCTTCTTTTAGAGCACGACTCATAAAGGGCTCCCTCCGAGGACCTAACTTAAGCAATGGATCCCTAGTATCAACCAATGTGTGCTATTTGTCAACTTGAGACCGAAAATCATTTACATCTTCTCGGATATTGCCCTGTGGTAGCTAATACTTGGTGTAGATTCCTCCTTGACAATGATTACTTTCACAATGCCAAAATCTTCTCATTTAACTGGGAAGCCCGGATTAATATTAACCTTAAAAGAGTTCAATGGAGTCGTACATTTATGATTATATACTCGACATATTTGGGTTTACAAAAACAATATTATCTTTTCCAACCAAATCCAATGAATGCATAGCTTCGGAATCGTATTTCTTTTGAAATTGCTCGAGCTAATGCTATCCGGAGTTTGCGAGGTCCAGATTGCTTGAAGAACATGGTTGCAATTGTATGGAAGCCTTCGAACATGCCCACTTCAAGATCAACTTTGGTTTATTCAAGGATGAGCATAAGTGTAGATATGTGGATGGGGAAGTTATCGAACAAAGCACGCCATAACTAGTTCCTCGGGTTGTACTGTGGTTGCTTATACACAGGACAAGATTATGGCAACCATGGAAGTTATGAAGGAAATTCTCGGGAAGGCTTGGGACTACAACATCCCAAAGATGGAAATTGATCTTGAGGAGGATACTATTCAACGCCTTACGAGTAGCCTCAAAAATAACTCTCTTGAACCTATGGACTATGTAATTGGGCAAGTCATTAAGCTTATACAACAGAAATGGGAGAGTACCATCAATCATGTCTTCGGAGCGATTAACTTGGCTTTTGTCGCTCTTGCTCGTAGCTAACAAGGATCAGCTTAGCTCCTATCATCATTCACACTATACCCCCACCTCAGGTCAAGTGGATCATTCAAGTTGATGATAGAGCACTCCAAATCTGCAAAGAGATGCTCGAAATATGGGATCATTTGATCGAAAATTCTGAGCCAAGTTAACTTGTTCCGTCCCTGTTCGATCATTAGGGTTCCGGTTGTTCTTGATTGTTTCTTTTGTCATTGCACCTGTTTGGTGTCAAGGCTTTACATTTCCTTGGCTTTATCTTGCTTTGTTGATGTTTACTCACTGAACATGGTTTCTTGTTGCCTGGTTTGATGTTATAATATATTCCCATTTTCTTCCAAAAAAAGTTTCCACTAAAAAACAAATCAAGTAAGATAAATAAATACTCCACTAAACAACAAATAAAGCAATATAAACAAGTAGATTATTTATGTCTTCCGCTTGCTTGCCATCTATCAAACATATCTTTGGCCAATTGGTCACATGATAAGTGCATAAAATGCATATGTTTTGATGGTGTTTTGATGTTTGTCTTTGGAAAATTGAGTTCTATGGAGCATATTTTTGCTCCATTTTCAGCTTTACACTTGTGTTTTGGTGTTTTGAGATAAGTTGAGTAGAGTTGATCACCAATACCAAGTATTCCCTAGATAAGTTGGCATTTTGAGAGTTGGGAAGACCAACACCTGTCTAACATTGCAATCGGAACAATCGTTCCCTTCTTTTCCCGGACTTTAGAGTTCTAAGAGCCATGTCCGCCGACACGACTCGTATTGGACGTTCTCTTGCCTAACTATCTTGCTACCGAACGAGTTGGTCGTTTCCATTAGAATGGCCTATTTTGCAGAGTTCTAGATTCATAGGTTCAACACATTTTAAGCACATCTTAACAAAGACATGTTGGTTCAACTCCTAGTGGAAAAAGAATTTGTTAAAATTATACAAATATACACCAAGATGTGATTATAATATTGTTCGACTTGAAATTTAAACAAAACGACCTATATTCATACCCGACCTAACACCCGAAATAGGCTAAATTAGAAGCGAACTCAAAATCCAAATTGACTCGATCCAACTGGAAATTTCATCGAGTTATTCTTTTTGCAAGATAGCTTATTGAGCTAAACACTAATGAACCCAAAAGTAACCCGAACAGAGATACTATTGACCCAAAACATGACTCGCATCTAGCTTAACCTAATCCATACTACTCGTCCTCCAACTAGACAATCTGTGTGCCAAGTATTTCCGTTTGTTAGACCGAGCCCTCGAACCTTCGGGTGGCCAATGCCATCGACGAAGATTTTGTGCATTTTAGTTCATATATACATCATAATTCATCTAAGTCAACAATCAAGGACATGTAAGAACCACATACATGGAGCTTTTGAAAATTCCCTATGTACTCGATAAAATTGTTAGGGATCCAAGCTAAATGGTAGATAAACTTTTCCTACAATGGCTTACATTTACATGATTCCTTCCCAGCTTCACCCCTAAAGACCCCCCAAAAAGGGACCACCTTTACTTATAAAATTGTCTACTTCTTTCCACAAAAACTCTATTCCTCTCTAAAATTCAATTAAAAGTAGTCAATGTTACCTTAGAAATCTCTCACTTCCGAGGATGGTACACTTGGGGGAGGATCTTCAAATTTTTCTGAACTCCTTTTCGCCTTCTAACCATTTCATTAACTTCCTCCATTGATCCATGGGTGGTAGCTCATTCAAGTATCTATGCCTACATGAGACAAAAATGTACGAATACAAATGAACTCAAAATGTCAATTAGGTATAAACGTGCATAAGTAGAATATGGCCTGTTACCTATTCAAATATTCTAGTACATACACTAAAGGAACTAGCTCTAAAGTTTCAATTGTGCTTGAGCGATACTGATGGTTATACTCTAGAAGCCAAAATCCTTGCCAATATTTTTGGGCGGGAGGGGGATCCTCTTCCTTTTTCTAGCCGAGATACCCTATCTATGAACACAACCGATGGAGACAACCACAATGATCGGGGAATGGAAAGGAAGGGAATGAACCTTCTTCCAATGGCTCGCATAGGACTACGTCCTATATCCGCAAATCATAAGGCGAGTCAAATGGCACTAGATCACCCCCTCACTAGAAAGCTAAAGAAAAACTTGCTTAAGAAACAATATTGCAGCAATTTTAATCTTAAGTTTTAACTGTGTGTTATTGAATCATGCTACTTTAAGGCACGCTCGAAACAGAGTGTAAGGAAGAGAGAGAATGAAGGCAATATCCAGCCTATACCCCAATTCCAGTTATCAATGGAAGTGCAACTTTACAAACTTTAGACAATGTACATAGGAAAAACCCATCCGATCGCCTACTATAACTATTACCATTTGTGAACAGGGCGGTTGGACAAGTTCATTCATATACAACCTTACTGCCGACAAGCAAAGAGAACCAACTACAAATTAATAATAATAAAAATTTGTCTGTATCAACTCGGGTTAGGTCAATCAAGAATTTTACTTGCATTAAACTAGCAATAAGAGTTCAATGAGTAATCATTTGGAAACCAACATTGGACAAGGAGTTCTACCAAAGGAAACAATTAATAGAATAAAGCAAGAAATCTATCAAAACAAACTTTATAATAGATTCGTCAATGAAGATACTGAAATTTCTTAATCTTTTCGGATTCAACGTTGAGAGTTCATTGATAATTTCTCTCTTTTATGTGGCGTTTAGTTGGATATAATGCAATAGGGGTGTAATGTAATAAACTATATAATGTAATTAGGTATGCAATGTAATGGGACAACAATTACATTACCATGTTTGGTTACATAAAAAGTATAATGTAATCACAAAGGTAATGGATTATTTCAATGGCAAAACATAGTAATTAAAGTATTGTAATATAAATAAATGTTATCTACATAAAAATTTAAGCTACATATTTAGATTTAAACTTTTTAAAAATCTTTTCTATCAAATAATCAAGTTTTATTTCTTTTATGGCAAATATCAACTATGTTATTATAATGAAAATAAATATCGTAATAGAGATAAATGTTATCCACATGAAAACATTTTAAATTTGAAATCATATTTGAGATTTTTTAAAATCTTTTCTATCATATTTTCTAGTTTTAGATTTTTTAAAATCTCTTCTATCATATAATTAAGTTTTGAGTTTTTTAATTGATAAAAAATACCAACTAAAATTATTTTATTGATGATAAATATTTATTGAATTAAAGATAAATGTTTACAAGTAAAAACATTTTGATCTAAAAATTTTAATTTAATCTTATTTTATCTTTTTAATTAAATAGTTAAATTTTGAATCCAAATATTAAAGTTAAATTTTTCTCTTAATAACTAACCGATGATTTCATATATTAAGATAACAGAAGAAAGAAAATCAAGCTCCTCAAATGGATGAATGTTTTGCTTGCCAAGGAGGAGAGAGAAAAAGGTAAGGAATGAGAGAGAGAGAGAGAGAGAGAGAGAGAGAGAGAGAATTATTGCAAATGTATTAAAATTTGATCACAAAGATGGATGTAATGATGATTGTTTAGTAAAAGTCTAAGTAATTGTAATTGCATAGATAGAGGTTAATGTGATTATAATGCAATTTTGATTGCATTACAAAGTTGTAACCAAACATAGTAATGTAATCACCATTACTACTTTGATTACATTACCACTTTGATTACATCCAACCAAATATGCCCTTAGGTTCAGGAGCCACCTAACTCAGTCTACAGGATAGGCACATAAGCAAATAAGGGAATAGATCAAAATCAGTATAAGCAACTACTAATGTTTTTAAGCAGCAATGAGACAAACATAATGTAATAGAGAACTATAGCCACCAGGTTACATCATATGTCAGCTTAATTCCAATTTATGAGGTTTTCTATTAAATATGTTTTGCAAACTTTAGTCCTTTCGATTTGTTTGGAAATACATATTTGATGAAAATAACCTTTTTCACCACCAAATGATTGAAATCAAATATTTGTTAAGGTCGGTTGCAAGAGGGAATTGATCATTTGCTAATCACAATGCGAGTATAAAATGAGTCACATAATTAGAGTAAAGAATGTGAACACAGATGAGCTAGCAAGGCCACAAGTACACTATGTAAAATAGAAAAATCTTGTTTAATGCTTGTATTTGTTGCTTCATGTAGAAGATAGTCAACCTGAACCAACCAACAGATTAAGGTGAGCCCATCTTGCGGTTACATATTCTTTTGGTCTTAGAACTTTTGCCAATCTCAAAATGTGCTATGTTTTCTTCGAGTCGAGTGCCCTGTTTTATTTAGCTTCTTTGCTTAATGGTCGGTATGGACTTAACCATGTTTCTTCCATTAACTTCCAGTGGGGTTAATATATATATATATATATATATATATATATATATATATATGTCCCTTTTAAGGACTCTCCATTGCTTCATCTCTCGCATTAGCCTACTCTATTCACTAATAAATTGTTAAGCACCAATCCGAGTGTGAAGGTTTGCTCTCGGAGAAGACAAGTCACCTTAGAGGGGGTGAATAGGGTGATGAGGAAATTCGCTCGAGTTAAACACTTGATACGATTCCGAGGAGTGTGTGAGTCAAGAATGAATTCAAAAACATTGACTCGTAAATAAGTGGAAGATGAAGATACAGATTGGACGTAACTTTAAACTGCATGCGAGTCTAGATTAGACTCGTAAAAGTATCAACTCGAAATTACGCGAAACCCTCCCGGGGCAGAAAACCACTGACTCGTGCTAATCCAAGCACGAAGTTAAATCCACTATTTTGAATCCACAAAATACAGTAGAATGACTCAATTAGAGTTGCTCCCTTAGACAACTTCTTACAAGTTTTTCCTAGACTCGAAATTCCCTTATCCGATCTAGTACTTCCTAACCGAGATAAAACTTTACATCTAGGGAAAACCGAGCTGAGATAACCCTTACAGCTCAGTCAAGGGACCTTACTCGTAAAGTAAGAATAAGTGTTTATGATCGAATACAAGACCTTACAACTCGGAAAATATTAATTACATAGTTGGAGTTGTAAGTAGAAGATTGAATATGAATACAAATACTTTTGCTCAAGTATATGTATTGACAGTTGGTTCAACAATCTTCAAGTCTTGAGAGTTTGCTTCTTTTATAGATGACCAAGCGGACTAGCCGTTGTGACCATCTTCCGACTAGAAGTCCTTTGTGACCGTTGTAAAAGATTTTATGAGTCACTCGGAAAATATCCGTTGATGTATGTTCGTTGAGCAACGGCTCTTAACTCTTTTGGAAGTCCCAAAACCATTGGCGGTGTCTTAAAAAGTAAGGTGGAAACCACCGTTAAGTTTAGCGTTGTAGATTTCCAGCTTTGGAAACAGACAACCCCGACACGAGTGTTTGGGGCTAGGTCGTAGATGAAAAAAGCCTTGTCTCGCTGGTGATTTGACGTTTTGAAGCTTCGGCTACTTTTATAATTCAAAAATAGGATAGCCTCGTTTGAATAACCTACAAAAGTAAATCAATTTGGTTCTCAAAGTATAAAATACTTTGTTCCAAGATTAGACACAGATAATAAATTAATTAAGATAATTAAGTGCATAATTATCTCGAGTCGAAAAACGAATGGAATATTCCGAGTCTAATATCCATGAGACTCAAAATCCATCCGAGTCGAGTCTAAGAGAGAATAAAGTCAAATAAAGAATATCGGACTTGATTTAAACAAAGCAAAGTTCAAACAAAATATGCCGACTTAGAAGAATGAATTATGAAGTCGATCTGCGGTTATGCAAAATAGAATAAGTGTTTGAACATGCGATCTATCCGAGTGTTGTCCGAGTGACTCGTAACAGTGTGTGAACACGAGTATGCTTTATGAGTCGGTTAGAATCAAGTGAGAACATATGCAATGGTTTCGTAACACTAAGAAAGGATGATCTATCACTCGTAAAAGTTTCTAATGCACACAGAATGACTTGAAATCAAAACCTTATGAGAGCTGAAGTCTTATACCTAATTCTTTGATGGAACTCGGAATGATGTATATGTAAAGTCCGAGTCTTCATAGTGCTTCCCGACATGATGGATAACCTTAGCATATAGCTTTCTGCAAGTATTTTCACGAGCCGATTAGCATATTGATTAGCCTAAACTAATTATTGAGGTCGCTTGAAATTGCAATTCTTTGTAGGTTTTCTCCATAAAATTTCCTCTTCACAAGTATATAAAATGGAGTGCATATCCTCCAAAATGGTCTCAACTATCCCCTAATGTTGCAAGTTTTCACAATGTTACACATTAACTTTTAGGGGAGGGGCCGAGGGGAAGAAGAAACCAAATTGATATAGAAGGAAACCAAATTGATATAGAAAGAAACCAAATTGATATAGAAAGAGGGGATGAGAGCAAGTTTTAAAAAGCTCAAGGCACACAAAAGCGCAAAGGGTCTTGGGCCCGGGAACAGAGCTTCAAGGCGAAGGCGAAGACTTCTTGGAATGAGGCGCATTTACTAGAAAATGCTTGAAAATCATTACCAAACAATATTTTTGGTCGAATATGCTAGATGATGACATCAAATAAGTGATTAGATATTATTGTAACTACAAAAATACCACAAAGAGTCTTACATTGTGATAACACAATAAATTACTACGATTTTCACCAAAACGCAAGCGAAAAAGAAAAATATAACACAAATTGAAAAAGGGAAACTTACCCACTTACTCATAGTCTAACAAAGACAGAGACAAGAGAAAGGGGATGACAGAAAGACAAGGAGAGTGAGAGGGAGGGGGAGAGAGAGAGAGAGAGAGAGAGAAATAGCAAAAACACGAGAGAAAAAGCCCATTGAGTGGTACGAGAGGGGGAGGGATTTTGGAGGGGCTTGGCGATCCTTGCAAGGCTAAGAGGGTGGGCTTCACACTTTTGGGCGCCTAGGAAATATAGAAGAAATCTTATAGGAGTCTTCTGGAAACGATTTCAAATTCCCGCTAATTAGGACAATACCAAGAGTTTAATGGGCGGATTATGTATAGAAATCTAAAAGACATCTCTCCTTTTAGGGAAGCTTTTCCGAGAATGGGGTTCACAAAGTGGTTCTTGATTGAGGAAAAAAAGCTTTGCATGACATTTATTAGTGTAAAGTACAATGTTTAAGATTATGGATAGGAGCTAATCCCAAGGGTAGTTTGCAAGCTTATCCAGACGGTTAAATTATTAAAATTTTCTAGGAACACCTTTGAGATCAGATATGTTCTCATACTATCCTCTAAAAGATTTTCCTCCCTTCTATAATGGCTTTGGTAGAAAAATAGAGGCTTTACTTTCCAAGTGTAACATAAAACTTATAAATGCAATCACGATGCTCCGATTGTCATATGCGATACCACCGCAAATTCTATCATACTCACTCAAGCACCTAGAGGCTCACTCAAACTTATTTTAATTTCAACCCAATGTTTTGTAAGTCCAACATTTTAAATTTTATCATTTTTAAGCGCAATTTTATGCGATGAATTTTTATAATAAAATGATGAATTATTTCAAATTTGATGAATTTTTATAATGTATACATTTTTGTGTTTCAGTGATTTTTTTTTTATCAAAGTTTAATCACTTGATTATACTTTTTCAATGCACTTAACTCAATATTCCTTATACATACTAATGAATTTAATATAAATATGATGAATATTTGAATTAAACATATATGTCTTTAATTTTCTCTTTTTATTTACATTTAACTCAAAATTATGATCAATGTATAATGATAAATTTAATATAAATATAATAAATATTTTAATTAAATGTATATAACTCAAATTTTTAAAAAATTCTTATAAATATAAATATTTTATTCATTCATGTAAAAAGTATACAAATAAATAATCAAGTACATTGAAAAATTTACAAATAAATTTGTACAAACTAGTGAAATGTTACAACAATACTAATGAGTTCTATAACAACTTTAATGAATTTTTAAAAAATGCCTACACTTGTCAATGTCCATCATCTTCATCATATTCATCACTTTTTCTCAAGGATCTATGCGGACTATTTTTGCTTGGTTCTCTCGCATAAATTTATCAATAATTAGTAAATATTCATTGAGAATAATTAACATGTTTATCAATAAAATCCATATATTTTTATATAAAAAAGACACATTTAATGTAAAACTATCCAAATACATCCAAATGAACAAATATTTATAGGTAAATTAGTAAAATTTATAAAAAAATAAAAGAAATTGACATATTTTCTTTGACATAAGATAAATTCATCAAAGATAAGTAAATATTCATCATAAATAATTAACATATTCATCATAAAATTTTACATATTCATAAAAAACATGTATTTAATAAATTTTTTAAATGAAATATCCAATAATTGATAATTTATACTATTTAAAATAATACAGATTTATTGATACAAAAGACAAATGTATCAACTAATTAATACAGAGTAAATGAGATACAAAAAGCATAAATTCATCAATATAGTAGACAAATTCATCAAAGAAAGCATCATATTTATTAATACCAATACAAAAGATAAATTAATTAAAGAAAAATCATATTCATCAATATAGAGTAGATTAGAGTTTGAAAAAACTCGGATTCATCAATATAGAAAACAAATTTATCTTTAAAGAAGATTGATTAACATAACTCAAATTTGACCTAAAAAATCATACATAAAAAAGCATAGATTCATCAATATACTAGACAAATTCATCCAAGAAAGTATCATATTTATCAATATCAATATAAAAGACAAATTCATCGAAGAAACATCATATTCATTGATACATAGTAGATTAGACTTCAAAAAATTTAGATTCATTAATATAGAAGACAAATTCATCTTAAAAAAAAATTTCATATATATAGCCCATATTCGACCTAAAAATCGGACGTAAAAAGTATAGATTATTCATCAATATGGCAGAAAAATTCATCAAAGAAAACATCATATTTATCAATATCAACATAAAAGACGAATTCATACAAATAAAACATCATATTCATCAATACATAGTAGATTAGACTTTAAAAAATCAGATTCATCAATAAAGAAGACAAATTCATCATAAAAAACATTCATCAATACAGACCCAAATTCGACCGAAAAACACAAGTGCATATCTTTGTTTTGTAAAACCTTTAATAATCTCAAAATAAAATTTATTATTGATCAATGATCAAAATCAAAATTAAAGAATAAATTAGAAAAAATCAATGATCGAAAACAAAACTAACTATTGAGTTGATGATTTTTTAACAAATAATTATAGAATTTCTAGACCGAGGAAGAGACATAAACTATATAAGATACAATTATTTTACCTTTTTAGAAGTTGATAAATTTTTACACTTGATGAATTTCAGCAAATCAAGCACGGTGAAGTTGAATATATCAGCAAGTGAATATAGAAAAATCCAGCTCGAGTTATTATTTTTGAAAAACAAAAAGGCAAAGAGAGAGAGAGAGAGAGGGAGAGAGAGCACCACAGAGAGAGAAAAAGAGTACCGAGAGAAGAGAGAAAAAGAGAGTGAGTGAGAGAGAGAGAGAAAACTCGGAAAGAGAAAGAGAGAGAATACTTAAGGCTATCTCCAATGGGTTGCTCCCCATGTGGAGAAGAGAGAAAATAAAAAAGAGGGGGATGTGTAAGGTGGAAGAGAGCTTCTCCATGGAGCAGCTGGGAAAGAGGGAAAACAGGAGAGGGAAGAAAAAAGGAAGATAGGGAAAAAGAACGCGTGAGACACAGCTCATTAGGAGCTATGTCCGGCTCGTGTTAGACACGCACTCGGAGGGTAGCGAGAGATTACTATAACGACTATATTTTGATGAAATTTAACCAATTTGTAACGATTATTTTGTTTGTTAATTATGTAACAACGGTGATATTTTTTCACCCAAAAACACTACAAATAAGGTATATGGTGAAATGTTAGATTTGTAATTTTTCACTTCACCAATCTCATTATACTCTTAAAATTCCAAATTATGGATACAAATTCTCAAAATAGCCAACCAAATTCTCCAAATTCTCATCATCCTAATTTTTAAAATTATTATCCTCAAAATGACTCCTATTTTCATAATAATTCAAACTTTCAATAATATCATAGTCACACACCTGAATATTACCATAACCGAATATCCCAAAATTATAATGCCCCCAATTCTGAAAATTATTATTCTGTCCATCCTATGTATTCATCTTCGCCAGGATCATTCATTAGGCTGATGGGTAATATTGGTATTTATGATAGCCCACAAAATGGGGCTCCTGGATAAGTCGTTCAACTCATGTAGATGAAAATGATCAAGTTAAAGCAAACAACGAAGCAGTGAATGTTGTTTCACAACAACAAAAGCAAAAAGGGGTATTATGGGATGAATTAGAACATAAGCTCTTGATCGGTGCATAGTTAAATGTGAGTAAGGATCCCATCACTGGAACTGGTCAAAGAGCGACGACATTTAGGGACAAAATTTGGGAGTACTTTTGTGAAGCTCAACAATAGTACCCAGGTTATAAGTGGCTAGCCAAAAGATCAAATGAAAAGTGCAAAGCTCGATGGACCAGATTATGTTCAGCTGTCACACATTTGTCGTGGTACTATGATGCTGCATCGCGACGGCCACCGAGTGGGCAGAGTGAGTCCGATTATTTGAAAGCTGCACATATCCAATATAAAGAGATGCATGGCCAAAATTTTGGCTACAAGCATGCTTGGCGACATTTGCGCTATGAATCGAAATGGCTTAATCATGTTAATAAGTCCAACAGAGGAAATGGAGATAAGTGATCAAAGTGAACGAAGAATACAAGAACAAGAGATTATGGTTCTTCCTCAAATCATGATGGGGGAGAAGAAGTGAGGCACCCACCGAAGAGTTACCCCAACTAATTTTCAACAGCACCTATTGGAAGGGATGCCTCCAAAAGTCTTAGAAAGGGGAAAGCCAAAGCAACTTCATTTGAAACCGAAGTCTACAATGGTCAAGTTCTAGAGGAGTTGGCAAGGGTCGAGAGACAGAAATAAAAAGAACAGAGACCCTTAATAGACTTGCAAATTGGAACGCAAAAGAATTGGAATGTAAGGTAGTGGAAATATAAATTATGCAAAGGGAAGTCGCAATTAAAGAAAAGAATGCTCGAAAGAGCCGCCAAAGACACAGAGTTGAGGGAGAGAGAATATGAAAGGCGATCATGTCAATTAATCCATCAAATATGAATGATGAAGAGAAAGAATGGTATTATACTCAGCGGAGAGAAATCATTAAGAAGTGGAAGAACTGTAAGTAATAAACTATTTAGTTTAATATTGTTATTAATGTAATAGTTAATTACCTTACTTTTTAATTGCTTGTACTTGTTTTTATCTCGTATTAAATTTGTTATCAATGCAATATGAGGTATGAGCATGTTGTCAATCCTTTCAATATCGGTTGTTTTGGAAGCATGCTTGTATTGTCAATTCATTCAAGTAGTATGCAAAGTACAATAATGCAAAGTATTGTCAAATTTGTCATACTTTCCTTATTTATACAATAGGAAAAGTACAATAATGCAAAATATTGTCAAATTTCCATTCTTTCCTTGTTCATGCAGTAGGAAAAGTACAATAATACAAAGTATTGTCAAATTTGTCATTCTTTCCTTGTGTATGTAGTAGGCAAAGTACAATAATGCAAAGTATTGTCAAATCAATAATGCAAAGTATTGTCAAATTTGTGATGCTTTCCTTGTGCATGCGAAGTAGCGAAGTACAATAATGCAAATACTAACAAGAATCGAGACTACTATATAAAAACTTACTCAATTTGAAAGAATTACACATATGTACACCTAAACAACATTTCAAACAAAAACACCTCAACAACAATGTCAAGCCCATCTCATGAAAATGACGATTTTGATCTTGATGTTGCTATCAATAAAGCAATTGAGGAAGAAGTTGCCTCAAGCCCTACATTTCAAAGGGCTGAAGTGCTAGTGCACATGTATCGAAGGTAATGCAAGTTCCACACCTAGTAGACGACGAAGAAGGCATATAAACCTTGATCACGCAGAAGGTCATAATCGCCTATATGCAGATTAATTCTCCGAAAATCCCGTGTATACCGACAAACAATTTCGATGAAGGTTCGTAATGTGTAGACACTTATTCCTTCGCATAGTGAACACATTGAAAGACTGCTATGAGTTTTCACTCGGAGGAGAGATGTTGCTTATAAGATCGGAGCATTGTCGCTTCCAAAGTGAACTCGCTTTGTATGCATTGGCTTATGGGGTTGCTGCAAATGCGTTGAATGAGTATTGTCGTATGAGGGAGTCAACCATCAGCTCATGCGTAGAGCATTTTGTTGATGGAGTGTTTGAATGTTTTGGCCCCTCTTACTTGTGACAACCAACCCAAGAAAAACTACATCGACTACTATACGTTGTACAATAACGAGGCTTCCTTGGAATGCTTGGCAGTTGTTGATTGTATGCACTAGTAACGGGACAGATGGCCCAATAGTTTAGAAAGGTATGTATCAAGGAGGACACCACGAGACGACAACTATGGTGCTTGAAGCTATTGCTTCATTTGATACATGGATATGGAATGCATTCTTTGGCACAACAGGGTTAAACAATGACATAATCATCCTTCATAAATCACCATTATTTGATGATTTACTAGAAGGATGAGCCCCTAAAGTACATTTTAATGTTGATGGGAAGCATTTCGATATGGGATATTATCTCATAGATAGGATATATCTACAGTGGCCTACGCTTGTTAAATCCATCTCCCATCCACAACTCGCCGAAACATAAGTTGTTTGTGGCTCATCAAGAATCGACTAGGAAGGATGTCGAATGAGCATTTGGAGTATTGCAAGCATGGTTTGTTATAGTTCGTTGCCCGACTCGTTTTGGGAAGTTGTAACACTCGGAAAAATAATGAGAGCATGTATCATACTTCACAATATGATCGTTGAAGATGATTGTGACATGTATAGTTATACCTTCAGCCAACTACAATGTGATCAACTTACAAACATGACCATCATACCACCTAACCTTGGATGAATTGTTATTTTTGAGGATTGGTTACGAAGAAATATCAAGGTTCATAACAAAAAGCTGGTAAAGTACTTCAAGACGCACTAATTGAACATATTTAGAACCGTTATGGAGCCAACTATAATGGCAATTGATTCGCCATTATAGACACCTAAAAAGTGTCATCTCTTATCTCTTTAATTCCACATTTTATTCTCGTTGGCCCGATGATGAAATCCCGAGTCCTATTTGAGGATTTGGATCTCAAACTATGTTTGATTGGTGCGATATAAGCCCCTAAATCACAAAGAACCCCTAGTACCAAATAAATAGCCTTTTTCCTTGGTCGATCCAAAAATCCTTCTTTCTTTCGGACGATCCGAGAATCGGGCCAAGCCTTAAGAGACAACGGAATCCAGTGTTGTTTGCCAGGAAATTCCAAGTTCGAATACTACATTTTACTTTTGTCCAATCGGACAAGGACTCGAAGAATCGAAGACGGCGCTAAAGCGTTGCATTTCATGATCACTAGCATCAAAGTGCTGAGTTTAAGCTCCACAAAATAGTCCACACGAGACTAAGAGCTTGTCCCCTTAAAAGGACGTCGTGGCCGACGCCTACAACTCTGGAATTTTAAGTGAAATGCTGCGTTTTGGCTTGGAGAATCCTTTGGAAACACGGTGGGGCACGAAACCCTAGGAGCGCTCGGGCGGCCGGCGCCGTGAACTAGGTTTTATTCGGCTCTATCCCTACTTTATTCGATTCAATCATGTGCAATTCGGCCCGGTCTGCTTTGCAGCTGCTTGGACGGTTGGCCGAGTGTAAACCCTAGATCATTTGTAACCTAGGTCTCTCCCTATAAATACAGAGCATTGGTTTCTCATTCCCATACGACTTTTTCCTATGTGTATTGTTGCAAAAAGCTAACCAAAGCATTCATACCTAAACGTTACTCTGCCGAAATCAATTCCTCTTTCCTACTTATCTCCAT
The DNA here is from genome assembly GCA_021018815.1 of Talinum fruticosum. Taxonomy (NCBI): domain Eukaryota; kingdom Viridiplantae; phylum Streptophyta; class Magnoliopsida; order Caryophyllales; family Talinaceae; genus Talinum; species Talinum fruticosum. The sequence goes on along the minus strand of JAITYX010000001.1, from coordinate 14,483,534 downwards.
TGAATCCGTGCAAAGAACTAAAGAATATTTAGTTATTCTGATATGTGGGCACTTATTCAACCGATCTTTCCTATCGAAGACTCGGACACTCGCTCAACGCATTTCGAGTTGCATTAAATGAATCGGTATAACCATCTTGTACTTATAGAGTTTTGATTCCAAGGCATTCTCTCGTGTCTTAGAAACTTTTCTAAGTGAAATGGTATCTTCTCTAAGTGATACAGACTTTTACTTCATATATTTTCTTGCTTATCCTTGAGTGACATAGAAAGCTGATTTTCCGTTCCGAGTCCCTCATCACTCGGATGTATCGCAGATTGAATAGACTAGTATTTCGTCTTTTCTCACTCGGAATCCGACTTCGGTTATAAGCTCTATTATGTTATAGTCAGTACTTTTAGTATGATTATTACTTAGTCTATATCAAGTTTTTTTCACTCTAATATTCTTTACTGGAACTTGATCCTTCACTTAGACTAAGTCGGATGGAATTCCGAGTATCATTGATATTGGACTCGGAAAATTTCATTCCTCTTCCGACTCGGATAATTAGCTGTTTAATTATCATAATTATTTTATTATCTCGTGTCTAACCTTGGACCAAAGTATGTTATATTTGAGAACCAAAAATTGTTTTACTTTTGTAGGTTATTCAAACGAGGATACACCTTTTTCAAACCACAAAAGTAACCGGCTTCAAAACGTCAAATCACCAGCAGACATGGCTTTTCACGTTCTCTCGCTCCAGTCCCAGAAGATTGTGTCGTGGCTGCTCTGTTTCCAAATCTGAAAACTGGAACGCTAAGCTTAACGATGGTTTCCACCTTACCTTTCAAGACACCGCCAGTGGTTTTGGGACTTCCAAGAGAGTTAAACCGTTATCCAACGTTCACATTACAACGGATACTTTCCGAGTGACTCGTAAAGCTTCGTCAATGGTCACAGAAGACTCTCGATCAGCAGATGAAGATAACAGACTACTCGCTCGGTTATCTATAAATAGAAGCCACCTCACAAGACTTGAAGATTGCCGAACATATTGTTAATACTCATACTTGCTCAAAGTCTCTGTATACATTCTCAATCTTCTACTTACAACTCCCAATCTATAATTCATTACTTTATGAGTTATAAGGTCTTGTACTCGATTACAAACACTTTCTTACTTTCTCTGTAAGGTCCCTTGACTAAGCCGTAAGGGTTAACTCAGCTTAGTTGTCCCTAGCTGTAAGGGTTATCTCAGCTAGGAAGTATCGAAGACTCGGACACTGCTCAATATCTTTCCGAGTCATGCAAAAGGAATCAGTATACCGATGTTATTCATGTAGAGTTTTGATTCCAAGGCATTCTCTCGTGTCTTAGAAACTTACTTGGGTAAAATAGTATTTTCTCTAAGTGATTCGGCCCTCACTTATCTCTTTTATCGCTTTCGCTTAGCGACTTAGAAAACTCGGATCTTTATTCCGAGTCCACTCTCACTCGGATTAATCGCATTTCGAATATACCAAGTATTCCGCCGTTTCTCACTCGTAATCCGACTTATGGTTATCTATTCTATTGTTTGCATAGTCGATATTCGTAGTTCTTCTCATGCTTAGTCTATATCAAGTTTTTCCCACTCGATATTCGTTATAGAACTTGATCCTTTGCTTAAGACTAAGTCATATGAAATTCCGAGTATCATGGATATTAGACTCGTAAAATTCCATTTCTTTTCGACTCGGATAATCAATTGCGTATTTTCCATAACTATTCTATTATCTCGTGTCTAACCTTGGACCAAAGTATTTTATACTTTGAGAACCAAAGTTGTTTTACTTTTGTAGGTTATCCAATCGAGGATATCTTTTCAAACTACAAAAGTAGCCGGCTCGTAACGTCAAATCACCAGCAGATATGGCTTTTCAACTTCCCCGCTTTAGTCCCGTAAGATTGTGTCGAAGCCGTCCGCTTCCATATCCGGAAAACTGGAACGCTAAGCCTAACGGTGGTTTCCACCTCATTTTTCAAGACACAACCGATGGTTTTGGGACTTCCAAGAGAGTTAAACTGTTGTCCAATGTCCATATTTCAACGGATACTTTCCGAGTAACTCGGAAAGTCTTTCACAACGGTCACGAGAGGACTCTCGGTCGATAGATGAAGATAACGACTACTCGCTTGGTTATCTATAAATAGAAGCCACTTCACAAGACTTGAAGGTTGCCGAATATATTGTCTATACACTTACTTGATCAAAGTTATTGTATTTACTCTCAATCTTCAACTTACAACTCCCACTCGTAATTCATTACTTTCGAGTTGTAAGGTCTAGTACTTAGTTACAAACTCTTCTTACATTCTTTGTAAGGTCCCTTGACTAAGCTGTAAAGGTTAACTCAGCTTAGTTGTACCTAGCTGTAAGGGTTATCTCGGTTAGGAAGTACCGGATCGAAAAGGGAACTTCGAGTCTAGGAAAACTTGTATTGAGTTGTCTAAGGGAGCAACTCGGGTTCCGTCAAGTTCACGGTATTTTGTGGACTCAAAATAGTGGATTTGACTTCGTGTCCGGATTGACACGGGCCATGGTTTTCCGCCCCAGGAGGGTTTCCACGTAAATCTCTGTGTTCATTTTCTCGAGTTCATTCTAGACTCGCATGCCTTTATCGCTCTTGCTTCTTCCGGTTCATTACTTTCGAGTCCAATCTTTTCCGATCCTCGTTGTTAGACTTGGAATCTGTCTTTGTCTCTTTTTCGTGTAAGAGTGTGTATTTTCACGAAGAATTTTCAATCACCCTATTCACCCCCTCTAGGGTGAATCGGACTCTCCCGAGTAAACCTTCAAGTACTAGATCGGATAAGGGAATTTCGAGTCTAGGAAAACTTGTATAAAGTTGTCTAGGGAGCAACTCGGGTTCGGCCGGCTCACGGTATTTTGTGGACTCAAAATAGTGGATTTGACTTCGTGCTTGGATTAGCACGGTTCGTGGTTTTCTCGCCCAGGAGGGTTTCCACGTAACTTCTAAGTGTTGTCTTTTTGAGTTCATTCTAGACTCAAACTGTTATACTTCTTCCGCTTGATCCGGATCGCTCGAGGCTTGAGTCCGCACCGGTGTTTTCACACCGGTCCGTCCCTCGAGGCCTCACTCGTAGAAACCCTAGTTTCTAATTTTATTTGCTTTTCAATTAGGAGATAATATCCCACGAACTCGAAAATAATTTATAAAATTAAAATGATTAATAAAACACCAATCAATTCAATCCGATTTAACTTGTTAACTTGACTTAATAACATTCTGGGCTCTCAATAAAAGGTTTATCCCTACTTGCTCAAATCCATCTTCAAAAATCCTAAATCATTCTTTCCAATTTCTAAAAACACATATGCCAAAGAAAGAGGCATCGTGGGGAAGCTCGATTCGGCCCCGGTTCGGGGCCCGCAAGCCGTGGTTCCTACAATGTCGATTCCACTGGGGATAAATCATTTATTATGGTTCCTACAATGTCGATTCCACTGGGGATAAATCATTTATTATGGTTCCTACAATGTCGATTCCACTCGGGGATAAATCATTTATTAAGAGGGTGAAACATGAAAATTTGAGTAGTATATTTTTATGACGTGTTTGCATTAGGTATCCCGCATTTAGCAACTTTTTAACATAGTTTAAATAATATTTTGGACCCCTAAGAAAAGTTTATTCTACCCCCTTTTTACCCTTTCTCGGAATGAGGCTCCCACTCGAATCTTAGGTGGGCCCAACTAGGCTTGATTGCACAAGGAAACGATACCTCTTCCCTCGTAGCACGCGCTCTTGCGCTAAGCCGTTTGGTTCACCGAGAGGCAACGAGAATTCTGGCCTTTACTCCTACCGTGCCCCACATGGAGGACCAAATTGTCGGACTATGACTCACTATGTATCTAATATAAACCTCTTTTGACCATAGAAATTTTTGACTATTAGGTGGTCCTTTGACTCCATTTGCATGCTTGAATGAGTGTGTGTGTTTTAGATTTAATCTTCTATTCGTAAGCCTTTAAAAATAGGGGAGGAGTGCTGATTAGCCTTACATGGGTGAAAATAAAACACTTTAATAAATATCCTAGAGTCAGTCCATTATCTCGCATTTAGCCAAAAGTCAAAATTTCCTTTTCCCACTAAGGTTAGTCCATCATTTGCACTTCTGAGTCATGCTAAAAATTTTCTTTGAGCGGTCTAAGTAGTCACCGCCTGTTAGTCCAAAAGGGATCTCACCAGAGATCCTCTTTATCTTTAGTTAGTTAATTATTTTTCTTGACACCTTTTCTTCTTCTTTCCTCTTTCACATTCCCATTTCTCGCATTAGCATTAGCCAAATCAAATTCATCTCATATTAGGTTAGTCCATTTTGCATTTGCATTAGCCAAATCAAATTCATCTCATATTAGGTGAGTCCATTTTGCATTAGCATTAGCTAAATCAGACTCATTTCATATTAGTTGAGTCCACTTTGCATTAGCATTAGCCAAATCAAATTCATCTTATATTAGGTGAGTCCATTTTACATTAGCATTAGCCAAATCAAATTCATATCATATTAGGTGAGTCCATTTTGCATTTGCATTAGCCAAATTAAATCACTCATATTAGGTAAGTCCATTTGCATATTAGGTGACTCCATTTGCATATTAGGTGAGTCCATTTGTATTATCCAAATAAAATCCATCTCAAATTAAGGGAGTTCATTTTTGCATTTAGCCCAAAGCAAATTCATTTCAAATATAAGGAAATGCATTATCATTTAGCTAGAATAGAAAGTATCTTTTCTTTAAGGATCAATCATCCATTAGCTAGATCATCATCTCAACTAAGTCATACATCATTTCTTTTTCATTATCGCATTCTTTATGTGCATCCAAATAAAAGCATCTTTAGTCTCTTTGGGTCTCACGAGATAAGTCCCTTCCTCCCAAAAGTGGTCTCCTCTCACATGGTTCTAAACCTCATCCTTTGAGTTGTAGAATAGGGTGAAGGTTTACTCGGGAGAGTCTCGAGTCACCCTAGAGGGGGTGAATAGGGTGATAGAAACTTCTTAGTGAAAACACACACTTTTGCGCGGAAAAGAGACAAAGACAGATTCCGAGTCTATCAACAGGGTCGAAAAGATTGGACTCGAAACCGATGAATCGGAAGAAACAACAAGATAGAAAGCGCTCCGAGTCTAGAATGAACTCAGAAAAATAACACTTAGATTTTACGTGGAAACCCTCCCGGGGCAGAAAACCACGGCCCGTGTCAATCCGGACATGAAGTCAAATTCACTATTTTGAGTCCACAAAATACCGTGAACCGACCGATCCCGAGTTGCTCCCTAGACAACTTTATACAAGTTTTCCTAGACTCGAAGTTCCCTTATCCGATCTAGTACTTCCTAGCCGAGATAACCCTTACAAGCTAGGGACAACTAAGCTGAGTTAACCCTTACAGCTTAGTCAAGGGACCTTACAAAGAATGTAAGAAAGAGTTTGTAATCGAGTACAAGACCTTACAACTTAGAAAGTAATGAAATACAGAGTGGGAGTTATAAGTTGAAGATTGAAAGTAAATACAAGAACTTTGAGACAAGTATGTGTATAAGCAATATGTTCGGCAATCTTCAAGTCTTGTGAAGTGGCTTCTATTTATAGATAACCGCACAGAGTAGCCGTTATCTTCATCTCGCGGACCAAGAGTCTTCTCGTGACCGTTGATAGAGGCTTTCCGAGTCACTCGTAAAGTATCCGTTGAAATACGAACGTTGGACAACGGTTTAACTCTCTTGGAAGTCCCAAAACCATCGGTAGTGTCTTGAAAAATGAGGTGGAAACCACCGTTAATCTTGGCGTTCCAGCTTTTCCAGATATGGAAACAGCACATCGTCCGACACAATCTTCTCGGGACTAGAGCAGGGAAGGTGAAAAGCCATGTCTCGCTGGTGATTTGACGTTATGAAGCTTCGGCTACTTTTGTAGTTTGGAAGAAAGGTGTTTCCTCGAATGAATAACCTACAAAAGTAAATCAATTTTGGTTCTCAAAGTACAAAATACTTTGGTCCAAAGTTAGACACGGATAATAAAATAGTTATGATAATTAAGCAATCGATTATCTCGAGTCGTAAATGAAATGGAATTTTCTGAGTCCAATATCCATGATACTCATAATTCCATCCGACTTAGTCTAAGCGATAGAACAAGTTCCTTAAAGAATATCGTGGTGAGATAACTTGATATAGGCTAAGTGAAATAGACTAAAGATATTTACTCTAACAAGAAAAGCTTGTAATCGAAGTGAGATTCTGAGTGAGAGAAAGACGAAGCATTAGTCCGCAATAAAACCGAGTGAAGATGGACTTTTCCGAGTCTCAAACAGATAAGCAATAAATGTACTAAGTAAACGACGTATCACTCGGAAAGATACTTATTTTACTCAACGGAGTTTCGCGATAACGAGAATGCCTTGGAATCAAAACTCTAAAAGCATGGGATTGTTATACCCGACTTGTTTAGTGCAACTCGTAAATGCGTTAATAAATGTCCGAGTCTTCAATCTCCCCTTTTGATGAAAGGCATTCCATACTTAAACAGAAACTTTGTTAGAGAAGAAAAACAATTCCGAGTGGTTTGCGCATGAGTAAGACAGAGCAATATATCATATATCGAGCAAAACAAAATAAAGTATGCTACAACATTAACTCGTAAAATAAAGCAAGGCAAAACCGAACTTAGAAGATAATAATGAAATGCATTACTCCATTAAAAAGTTCAAAAGGGTGGAAAGAACTCCCCTAGACAAGACAACCAATTTCGACTCTATGTCTCCCCTTGCCTTTCAAAGAAAAAAATACATCAAGAAAAGAAAGGGAGGAAAAGAACAAATAATACAACCGAGATGTCCGGACAAAAAAATTTAGAAAAGAAAGAAAAAAAAACTCTGAGACACCGAGGAATTGTAACTCGGTGCATGGCTCCTACGAGGGAGGGGGATTTCGAGTGGAGGCGGAGGTGCGCCGGCGCCGATAAGATCTTGACGATGTGCTTGAGCGCGGCGAGGGAGAACCGGAATTGCTCACAGGGGCTCGGCTCCGAGTGGCTGGCCCGGAGAGAGTGGATCGAGTGGTTCTTCCCTTGGGACCTCGGTGGCTGGAGGGGCCGCTTGTCCGACCCGCCGGAGGAGCGAGGTCTTCGACCCACTCGGATCGGCTGTCCGAGCCGAGTACAGCCTATTTGCGCTGGGGAGCAGGCCGACCCTCGGCATTTGCCACGGCCTCTTCTTCCCTTTGCCCGGAAGGACTCGCCTCGCCCGCAGGTTCCTCAAGCATCTTCTCGCCGCATCCGCAGCTTCTTCCTCTTCTTCCTCATCCCCGCTGTCCGAGGAGGTCGGACTCGGGCTCGAAGACGCTTCGACGCGTCCGAGTCATCTTGGTCCCGAGCCGCCTTGGACCGTCTCTCTCTAAGGAGCTCGACCAGCTCCTTCGCTTCTGGACCAGCTCCCTCATCTCTAGAATGAGAGACTCGGTGCTCTCGAATCTGGGACTCGACCCGTCTTTTGGTTGATGGTCGGACCTTGGAGAACAGATTTGAAAGCCCCGAGCATGTCTTTGAGTTCGGAAGACACGGAGCCGATCTTGTCCATGAAAGCAGGGGACAAGAGGGCAGAGAGAGATTTGGAGGCACCTGAGGTGGAGGCACCACCAGGTGTAGAGGGAAGAGGGAGAGGGGTTGATTTCGAGTCCGAGGAGGAGAAGGGGGCCTCAACTCGAGTTATGAACCCGCACACCGTGGTCGGTTTCTTGGTATCCGTACCCTCGGAGGTCCTTCTTGCCGACCACAATGGCCGCCTCGGACACCGCATTTGGGTCGAGGGAAGAGGAACTTGAAATTGTTTGAAGACGAGGGTTAGAAGAGCACCGAAAGGAAGGGAGGTGTTCTTCTTGGATTGGAGTTGAGCTGGCACACTGCCATCCGCTCAATGATAGAAGGGAAGAGGTCTACTTCGTATCCCTCGAGGATGTCGAAGAGAGCTTTGAGGTGCTTGGAGTTGGGGTTCTCCTTATCTGGAATGCTATGAGAAGAAGGTTCTCATCAGCAGAAAGCACGAAGGCGAGCTTCGACTTCAACCGAGTCAAAGAAAAGTTTTTCCTGGACCCAGGGAATTCTTTTGCGTATTTTTCAAAGAAGTCGTCGGCGACTTCAAGTGAAAGGGATAGGGTTGCTGTTCAAGAAAAGAGAAGAAACTTTGAACAAGGCGGTGGAGGAGAGAGGTGTTGATGCGAACAGTAATTTTCCGAACCCTAGAGGTTAGAACATTTTCGGAGTGAGTGAGGTGAACATAGAACTCGAAACAAGTTCGGGATAGATGAACTCGCCGAAACATAGGAAGTAGTATACCCCGTGGTTTGGATGTTGGACAACCAAGAAAATTTGGTTGTTGGGAAGAATTTGTCATCCAGAGCAAGGTGCTTGGGTGACAACAAGTTTGGAAGGGGTTGAGCTTTCGGCTTGTTGGTGCGAGGCTTTTGGAAGAGGGAGAAACCCGGAAATCGGGATGGTTTCCGCGTTTAGGCATTTTGAGAGAAGGAGAGAAAAGATGAAACTTTTCGAGAGAGAGAGAAGGAGGTGTAGAAGAGAAGAAAATGAAAATGCAGAAGAAAGAAATGAGAGCGAATCGAAACTTACGAGAGAGAGAGAGCTTCTTCGATGCTTGCGGATGATCAAGAGACACTGTTTACGTAGTAAGCTTCCGCGAGAAGTTTCTTTTGAGAGAGATGGAGTTTAGAATACCGAGATGAAGATGGATAGTCGTTATTTATAGAAAATAAGCGCGCCCGTCAACTATCCGTTAAGTAACTCCGTTCGATTCGGCTTGTCCATAAGTCACCAAAGACCGGTGTGACGGTTCTTCTTCAGCGGTTGAGATACCAGCGGTTTGAAATCTACGGTTAGGATCCGATCGCAGTGCTCGAGAAAGAGAGAGAAAAAGATTTTGAAAATATAGTCCGAAACTCTCCACTTGTTCTAGAGATAGTTTCGGAAAATTTGATGTCCAAATTTTTCTACGTCCGAGTTTGACTCGTAAAGGTTTCGAGTGACTCGAAACACGAAATAACTATTAGCCTAGTATCACTCGAATCAACTCGAACTAATTGTTATTAACACGTAAAGCACATAGCACGGAATTATGCCACAAAGATAGTACATAATTAAGCATTTAACATACCGAGCTCATTCCGAATAAAACAAAACCGATCTTCACCAAGAGGCTTAGTAAAGATATCAGCTAATTGAAGATTAGTAGGAATGAACTCAAGCTCAATATCACCCTTTTCGAGTGATCGCGTAAGAAGTGATACCGACCTCAATATGCTTTGTTTTTGAATGCTTGGACATGATTCTTAGTGATGCCGATTACGCTTTGGTTGTCACACTTGATTGGAACTGAGTTGAGGAATAGTCCAAGATCCTTCAAGTGTTGTTTTATCCAAAGAATATGAGCGCAACAAGCTCCAGCGGCAATATATTCGACTTCCGCAATCGATAGAGCTACCGAGTTCCGCTTCTTTGAGTGCGAAGATATTAGGGATTGACCCGAAATTGGCAAGCTCCGGATGTGCTCTTTCGATCAACTTTGTATCCTGCATAGTCCGCGTCTCGAGTACCCGAGTCGAGTCGGTTCCGAGTCTCCGGAGTACCACGGACCTAAATTCCGAGTGCCTGCAAGATATCCGAATATTCTCTTCACCGCAATGAGATGTGATTCTTTTGGATTAGCTTGAAATCTTGTGCATAAGCAAACACTCGAACATTATATCCGGCTCTGCTTGAAGTAAGATATAGCAGAGATCCAATCATACCTCGATAAAGTTTCGATCTATCGCTTTACCTTTCTCATCCGAGTCAAGTTTTATGCTGCTCGCTCATGGGTGTAGATGCGTGCTTTGCATCTTGAAGTTTATATTTCTTCAGCAGTTCCTTGGTATACTTGGATTGATGGACATAGATCCCATCTTTGTCTTGTTTGATTTGCAACCCAAGGAAGAAGTTGAGTTCTCCCATCATCCTCATTTGGAATTCTTGACTCATCAACTCAGAAAATTCTCGGCACGTAAATTCATTAGTAGCACCAAAAATAATATCATCAACATAAATTTGAACAATAAGAAAATCCTTCTCTTTGGTCTTTATGAATAGAGTCTTGTCGATCTGACCTCTTTTGAAATCATTTTGAACCAAGAAGCTACTCAGTCTTTCATACCAAGCTCGAGGTGCTTGCTTAAGACCATAGAGAACCTTTTGAAGTTTGAAAACATGATTTGGAAATTCCGAGTTTTCAAAACCAGGAGGCTGCTCGACATAAACTTCTTCTTCAATAAAACCATTAAGAAAAGCACACTTTACATCCATTTGATATAATTTAATATGCATGCTCGGATGCAAATGCCAACAGATATTCTAATGGCTTCGATTCGGCTACGAGTGCAAAGGTTTCCCCACAATCAATTCCTTCTTCTTGATTATATCCCCGAGCCACAAGTCTAGCCTTGTTTCGACTACCACTCCACCCTCATCCAGTTTGTTCTTGAAAACCCATTTGGTTCCTATAACTGGGTGGTCGGAAGGTCGGTTGGTCGAGTCCGGACTTGGTTTCTCTCGAATTGATTAAGTTCCTCTTGCATGGCCTCTACCCATTCAGGTTCGTTAAGGGCCTCTAGTGCGTTTTGGGTTCGAGTTAATGAAATGAATGCGGTGAATGCACATAGATTGTGAAGAGAGGAACGAATTCTTACCCCATTGTTGATATCGAAACAATGTTTTCTTGAGGATGACTGGAAGTAAATTTGAATGCTTTACCAGTTCTTTGATTCACCAGGTTTGTGGGTTGAACGGCTTGATCTTCAAAAGCTTGTTCCGAGTGATCTTCTTCATTGACTTGTTCGTTCGAGCCAACTCTTGAACTGTCTCATTCCGAGTTTCCTCGTTCGAGTGACTTGATTCCGAGTAGGTTGAGTCCGAGTCTTTGTAGTCTCGACTTCATCATCATCTCTACCGAGTTTCAGCTGAGTATGATGATTCACTTGGCTTCTCCTGTTCACACTCATCAAACACTACGTGGATGCTTTCTTCCACTTTGTTAGTTCGATTATTGAAAATGCGATAAGCTTTGCTATGAGAGGAGTAACCCGGAAAAATACCTTCGTCGACCGAGCATCAAACTTGGTCGGATGATCCTTACCATTGTTGTGAACGAAGCACTTACATCCGAATGGTCCGAAATAGGAGATATTTGGCTTCTTTCCTTTGTAGAGCTCATAGGGTGTCTTCTTCAGAATGGGTCCGATGAGGCATCTGTTTAGAGTGTAGTTGGGCTGTGTTCACTTGCCTCCGCCCGAGAAATAGTAAGGCAAGTTGTGTTCAATCATCATTGTCCTTGCTATTTCTTCAAGGGTTCTGTTCTTTCTCTCTACTACTCCATTCTCGTTGAGGAGTTCGGGTGCTGAGAAGTTGTGAGAGATTCCATTTTTGTCACAAAACTCCGAGAATTTTGAGTAATCGAACTCCCTTCCATGGTGAGTTCGAATCCTCTGGATCCGAGTCCGAGACTCAACTTGAATCTTTCTGCAGAGCTTGCTGAACTCCTTGAAGGCTTCATTTTTGTACTTAAGAAAGCACACCTAGGTAAATCGTGAAAAATCATCAATAATGACAAGTATGTAAGATTTACCTCCGAGACTCTTCACAGGGATTTCACCACATAAGTCCATATGCAGTAATTCAAGCACTTTGGATGTGGAAACTGTCTTTAGAGATTTGAATGAAGATCCGACTTGTTTCCTCTCGGTGCATGCTTCACATACTTTGTCTTTCTCAAAAACACAGTTAGGTAAACCCCTAACTAAACCATTTGATGCCAATTTCTTGATAGTATGCATGCTAATATGGCCTAATCTACGATGCCAAGACCAAGAATCATCATGGAGAGATGCTTTTAAACAAGATAAGTTCGACTTGGGTCGAAAGAGGAATGATGTATGTATTACCCGATCTCTTACCCGAAAGCTTGATCTCTTTGGTAGAGACATCGAAATAGTGCAATTGGTCCGAGTGAATCTTACCTCTTGACCTTTGTCACATAGTTGAGAGATGCTTGAGCAGATTATATTTCAATCCTTTGACAAGATAGACTGGATCGACCAGATTGCTTCCTTTTCCAATCTTGCCGATCCCCACGATCTTGCCCTTGCTATCATCTCCAAAAGTGACTTTCCCTCCTTTATGTCTATTCAACTCGTAAAAGAGTCCCGCATCTCCTAACATATGGCGTGAGCATCCACCGTCAAGATACCAGTGTCCTTTTGATATCTTCCGAGTGACCCGCAAAACAAAGAGAATCTAACCCTTCTCACTTCCTCTAACGAACCCAAGTAACATTTTTTACTGTGGTCCTTTTCGAGGAAGAAGGTGTTTTGGAACCCAGATTTGAATGACTTTGGGTTTTGTCCGATTCTGAGTCTTCCTCTCGGAGACCCGAGTCTATGTCTCTTTCTTTTTGAAAACCTTTCCTTTTGAAACAGGAGAAAATGGTTTCTTTTTGTAAACAGCTTCGGGCTTGGTCCTTCTTTCATTTCGTGAATGGGACCGTGCTCAGCTTTCCCGAACTTTACAGCTTCGGAATCCTTTTGAACAATTCCGAGTAAGAATTAGATTCTTCCTCTTTGTTGAAGCCAAGACCTTCTTTTCGAAAAGAAACACACTGTGATCCTAAGAGCATGTCAAGGTTCTTCCGACCTTGAGTAAACTTTAAGACCGAGATCTTGAGACTCGGTGAGCTTCGTTTTAGTCGCTCATTTTCTTTCTCGAGTAATTCAGACTCGGCCTCATTAGTTTGAGCACTTGTCTTGAGTTCTCTGAGTGTGAGTCTCAGTTTTTCTAATTCGTTTTTCAAAGAAGTGCTCTCGAAGTGATTGACTCAAGTTGCTCTTTGAATTGAGAAGAATCGAATTGGACTTTTCTTCCAAAGTGAAAATGTGTTTAGCTAAATCAACTTTGGAGAATTTGAGGAAGTAGTTTATTACCTCTTGAGGATCGGTTTCCTCATTGTCCGAGTCCGTGTCCGACTCTCTTTCAGCTTCGAGTCGAGATTGCCATCGGACACTTTGAGTCATCTCGAGTCCTCGTCATCTTCCGATGAGTCCTCATCGCTCCATGTTGCCATCATGACCTTTTTCTTCTTTATGTCCCTTTTTCGTTTTGGACAGTCCTTCACTATGTGGTCTTTGCTCGCCACATTCAAAACATCCAGAATTCTTAGATAAAGATAACTTTGAAGGAGAAGAAAACTTACCTTTTCTATCTCTCTTATCTTTCTTGTAGAATTCTTCTTTTGGCCTTTTATCCCATCTTCCGGGCTTCATCATTCTCTTGAAGCCTCTTGCTATAAGTGCCATGGGATCGTCTTCCGAGTCGGAGGAGCTCGGATTTGCTTCTTTGGATTCCGAGGCTTTAAGCGCAATGTTCCTTTTTGTAGTACCCTCAGCATCTTCTTCTTCCGGATGTATCTCATGCGTTAGAAGCTTTTCGATGAGCTCGTCCGGCTTTAAGAGTGAAAGGTTCCGAGCCTCTTCTATAGCGAGTCACCTTCGGACCCCATCTTCTCTTAGGTAGGCTTCGAGAATTTTCCGACACATTTCTTCATAGGAGATTTTCTTTCCCGGAGATTTGAGATTGTTGGTGATCTCGGTGAAGCGAATGAACATCCGAGTAATGTTCTCCTCTGGCTCCATTTTGAAAAGCTCATATTTGTGAAGATATTGACTTATCTTTGCTTGTCCGACCTGGCTTGTGCCTTCATAAGTGTTGACTAGGGTGTCCCACACTTCTTTTGCTGAATCACGAGCGGACACTCGGTTGTATTCTTCTCGAGCTTATGGCGCACATAAGGATATTTATGGCTTTGAAATTCTTTCGAATTTCTCTACTTCGCAGTGTGAACTCAGCCTTTGTCTTGGGGAGGATTCCGAATTCATCTGTCTTCGTTGGAATGTAGTTTCCTTATTGTATGATTTCCCATACTTCTTCATCATGATCCATGAGGAAACATTCCATAAGCTTCTTCCGAGTGCCCAAAGTTTGAACCTTTGAATTTTGGTGGCCTCGTTGGAAGATCTTCCTTCGTCGAACTCTCCGGTGTTACGAGCCATTTGATCTTTAAACCTTTGGATTGTTAGATCCTTTCTGAAAGGCTAGGCTCGATACCAATTGAAGGTTTGCTCGGGGAGAGTCCGAGTCACCCTAGAGGGGGTGAATAGGGTGATAGAAAATTCTTAGTGAAAACACACACTTTTGCACGGAAAAGAGACAAAGACAGATTCCGAGTCTATCAACAGGGTCGAAAAGATTGGACTGAGAAATCAATGAATCGGAAGAAACAAGAGCAAGAAAGCGATCCGAGTCTAGAATGAACTCAGAAAAATAACACTTAGATTTTACGTGGAAACCCTCCTGGGGCAAAAACCACGACCCATGTCAATCCGGACACGAAGTCAAATTCACTATTTTGAGTCCACAAAATACCGTGAACTGACCGATCCCGAGTTGCTCCCTTAGACAACTCTTTACAAGTTTTCCTAGACTCGAAGTTCCCTTATCTCGATCTAGTACTTCCTAACCGAGATAACCCTTACAGCTAGGGACAACTAAGCTGAGTTAACCCTTACGACTTAGTCAAGGGACCTTACAAAGAATGTAAGAAAGAGTTTGTAATCGAGTACAAGACCTTACAACTTAGAAAGTAATGAAATACAGAGTGGGAGTTGTAAGTTGAAGATTGAAAGTAAATACAAGAACTTTGAGCAAGTATGTGTATAAGCAATATGTTCGGCAATCTTCAAGTCTTGTGAAGTGGCTTTTATTTATAGATAACCGGACTGAGTAGCCGTTATCTTCATCTCGCGGACCAAGAGTCTTCTCGTGACCGTTGATAGAGGCTTTACGAGTCACTCGAAATTATCCGTTGAAATACGAACGTTGGACAACGGTTTAACTCTCTTGGAAGTCCCAAAACCATCGGTAGTGTCTTGAAAAATGAGGTGGAAACCACCGTTAATCTTGGCGTTCCAGCTTTTCCGGATATGGAAACAGAGAGCGTCCGACACAATCTTCCGGGACTAGAGCAGGGAAGGTGAAAAGCCATGTCTACTGGTGATTTGACGTTCGAAGCTCGGCTACTTTTGTAGTTTGGAAGAAAGGTGTTTCCTCGAATGAATAACCTACAAAAGTAAATCAATTTTGGTTCTCAAAGTACAAAATACTTTGGTTCAAAGTTAGACACAGATAATAAAATAGTTATGATAATTAAGCAATCGATTATCCGAGTCGAAATGAAATGGAATTTTACGAGTCCAATATCCATGATACTCATAATTCCATCCGACTTAGTCTAAGCGATAGAACAAGTTCCTTAAAGAATATCAGGGTGAGATAACTTGATATAGGCTAAGTGAAATAGACTAAAGATATTTACTCTAACAAGAAAAGCTTGTAATCGAAGTGAGATTCCGAGTGAGAGAAAGACGAAGCATTAGTCTGCGATAAAACCGAGTGAAGATGGACTTTTCCGAGTCTCAAACGGATAAGCAATAAATGTACTAAGTAAATGACATATCACTCGGAAAGATACTTATTTTACTCAACGGAGTTTCGCGATAACGAGAATGCCTTGGAATCAAAACTCTAAAAGCATGGGATTGTTATACCCGACTTGTTTAGTGCAACTCGAAATGCGTTAATAAATGTCCGAGTCTTCATAGGGAAGTCTACTGGCAATCGAGTATCATCGGAATCCGAGCTGTAAAAGATTAGAACATCTCACCAAGGAGTCCGACACATCTTCTTTCCTTTCTACTCGTGGTCTACACCAATGCGACAAGCTTCGGTGCATCCCACACCATCTCGCCTATTCCTTGGCATAAGACAAGTACCCGAAAGAGTTCCCTTCTAATGCATCTAAACCCGGAGCACTCTTTTAACCTTAGTTTACTTAATGAGAACATAGCCGGGGTGGAAACTAGGTTGAATGATCAAGAGGAGAAGATCTCATCTATATCGAGGGATATTAAGACTATCATAAGGGCTATTAAAGACAAGTAAGAGAGATGAGGAAGCTGAATGCTTGAGAAGAGGAGAGGGATTAGTTCTTCCACCTATCTCGTCTCCTCCGGACAGTCTCAAACACGAATCCCCTAAACGTGAATCCAAATCTCAGCCTGATTCGCGTGTAGATCGGATAGAACAAATGTTGAGGGAGTTATCCATGTTCCGTAATCATTACTTCGATCATAAGGGATTCACATAAATCCCTAAGGGTAAACTACTTCCAAAGTTTACCATGCATGGTATCAAGTTTAAAGGTTCTAAGAATCCCCATCATCATGTACGCAACTTCTTAGGAGCAATGACTCTTAAGAACATTACCAAAAATACTTACCACATCATCTTCCCATGAACTTTCGATATCGATGTAATGAAGTGGTATAATGCGGTTGACCCACACAAGGTCGCTAATTGGACTGATCCGTGCAAGGAGTTCGTCCATCAATACTCCTATAACACTCGGTCTACCTGTTACTCTCGGAGATTTGGAATTAATCAAGTATGGTGAGAAGGAGAGCTTCACATATTTTCTTACCGGATGGAGAGCAAAGGCTGCCTACATGGTTGACTAACCCTCCGAGAAGGACCAAGTTAGGATTATCGTGGAAAAACCTTACGCCTAATTACAATCAACACCTTAAATTCCTACCCATGATGAATTTTTCAACCCTTGGAGATGCTGGTTTCGCTGATAGAAGAAGAGCTATCTACCGCAACTACAAAAGTCGTGACCGGGTATAGAGGTAATTATCATTCCAAAGGTAAAAAACCTCCGATATAGGCAATATTAGCGAGGGTGCGGATACCAATGCCCTCAACAGTATATCGACTACACTCCTATTGATACTACCTATACTAAAACCCTTGACCATCTTACTGGAAAAGGGAAAGATAGAGTTGCTTGCTGTTAGAGCAAAATCGAAACCGCAAAACAATACAAAAATTGGGACGCACGAAAATTTTGCAAATACCATCATGCACGAGGACATGATACCGAACAGATGTTGGACATTTAAGAACAAAATAGAAAGCATGTTTCAAAATGGCCAACTCTCTTTGCCTTAGGCTGCCCAGAAATCAAATAACAATAAAAATCCTTTTAGCGGCACCTTAGCCATTTTAACCGAACCCACTCCGAGTCGGTAGGACCAGTCTGTTTTTATCCAAGATGTTAACGAGTCTAAACCACTTCTTAGCTTACCTCCATTAGATCCGAAGTTCAGGGGTCGTGGGTAAGTGATGAAGAAGATGTCTACGAAACAAGAAGCAATGATGACCACAATAGTGATGACTTCGGGGCACACCACCCTTAGAAGAAGAAGACTTTTGGGGAGAAAATAAAAGTCCTGCAGTCCAATTCCTTACTAGATCCGGACAAGCACAATGCACACCTAGGTCCACAATAGACTCAAGAAGCCCCAAAAGAGCGTGAAGCTATGAAAGAAGAAGACCCAATCCTTAAGCAACTACAAAAATTAAAAGCCGATATCTCAATCTGATAACTAATATCTACTTCCCGAAACATAGACAAGATTTGATTGATGCACTCAGTAACATCAAAGTATCTCCTGAAACTGTGCCGGAGGAAGTGGTAGGATTGGTTAACAGTGGGGATGGAATTATTACCTTTGATCAAAAGGATTTCCCGGAAGAAGGAGTTGCACACAACAATGCCCTTAACCATAACTTGCATTAACAAGTTTATTCATCTAACCTTGGTAGGCAATGGATCAGTAGTAAATATGTGTCCTTGGAGAACTGCTAGAAGGTTAGGAATTAGGGAGCAACAACTCTCTAAACAGATCGTCCATTTTCGAGCTTAGGACAATTCTAAAATAATAGTCTTGGGAACAGTGACCTTGCCAATTAATATAGGGTCGAGTAGAAAGGAACATCGAATTCCAAGTCCTAGATATCCCAGCTACCTTCAATTTGCTCCTAGGACACCCTTGGTTATATGATCATCGGGCGATGCCCTCTATACTACCTCATAAAGTTAAGATGGTCATCAAAGGTCAAGTTATAACTGTTAATGGAGATAATCTTTGTGCTACTATATAATTTGTGGTTGCGATCGAGCACGATGCCAATGACGAGGAACCGTACGGATTCGATCATCGTCGCTGCCTTAGAAAAGGATGAAGCTCCTCTTAACTTAAATCCTTATGGTAACCCTAGTGACCATTCAATGCTTGGTATTTCCCAAGTCTTGTTGTAGGCCGATGGTCATACCACCCTACTTTTCCACCCCTTGAACTACTAATAATTACAATTCGAGGCTAGGATATCAACCTACTACTAAGGAAGTAGCTCAAGCCGAGTCGAAGTTCAAACCAAGAGGACAACACTATACACGATCCGCTCTATGAAGCCCTTTCCCTATACTCGAATGGGCGAGTTCTTAAAAGAAGGAGATGACTTCCCTTATTATGGTTTTTTGAACCTTACTATATCAAGGAAAACGGTATCCTCGTACTGGTTTGGAGATTTTCGGTGATTGTTATATTCTGGGAATGAGGCACCATAACTCCTTGAAGAAGGACAGTCTACACCGGATCGGACCAATCTTGCTAGGAATAATCTTTTCGCTCTTCCGTTCGGACAAGAGAGTAACTTAGAAAGTAATTCAGTCTTGGTACTCGTCACGAGCTATGTTGCACACACAGTTTGATCCATCTAGGTTCATCACCAACGTTGATAATAAAGGGTCCAAGCATGTCACTTGGATTGATGCCAAGGAGGGCCAGGAATTCGCTGTCAATTTAGGAGTGTATCCTTTTTCTTAGTCTAGTATTAGGGCTTTTATTTCTCCTTTTGTTATTTCTAGTTCTTTACCTAATTCTCGTCACTTCCAGCTTCCGTATCTTCGCTTTCGAGTCTAATGTACTCATTGCTTCATTCAATAAAGTGAATCTTTCCACTTACTCTTTGCCTCCTCTTGCTTTCAATTGTTTTGCCTCTAATGATGAACAAGAACTCCCTAAAGAACTAATAAAAGTTATAGAAGATCATGAAAATTGCTTACCAATAATAGAGGAAACAATAACAATTAATCTAGGGTTAGTTGATCAACCCGAAGAAGTTAAGATTGGGAGAACATTAGATCTAGAAGAGCAAAAGCAATTTACTTTGCTCCTTACAGAGTTCATAGATGTCTCCGCATGGTCCTACAAAGACATGTCGGGTATAGATCCGAGTATAGCAGAACAAAAATTCCACTCCATGAAGATGTTAAGCCGGTTAAGCGTAAGTTGAGGAGGATGAAACCCGAGTGGACTTTGAAGATTAAGGAAGAGGTCCAAAAGCGGTTAAAGGCTGGGTTCATCAAACTAGTTCACTATCCTCGGTGGGTAGCAAATATAGTACCACTTCGAAGAAAGACGATAGGATTTGTCCGTGTGTCGACTTTAGAGATTTGAATAAGGCCAGTCCTAAAGACAATTTCCCATTACCTTATATCGACATCCTTGTAGATAACACAGTGGGTCATGCTTTGCTTTCGTTCATGGATGGCTACGCTGGGTATAATCAGGTGAAGATGGCTAAAGAGGATATGGAAAAGACAACCTTCATCCCTCAATAGGGGACATGTCTGCTATGTGGTGATGCCATTTGGGCTTAAGAACGTCGGTGCAACGTACTGCAGGATTGCTACAACCTTATTGCATGACATGATCCACAAAGAAGCTGAAGTTTACGTGGATGATATGATCATAAAGTCTAAAGACAGGGCATGGCACCTACCCGACTCTAAGAAAATTCTTCCAGAGACTCAGGAAATACAACATGCACCTTAACCCTCAAAAGTGTACCTTTGGAGTAACTTTAGGCAAACTACTAGGTTATGTTGTCGGTCTTAGAGGAATTGAAGTTGATCCATCCAATATCAAAGCCATTTAGAAGATCTCTTCGCCATGCACATGAAAAAAGATAAGGGGTTTCCTAAGGCGTTTATAATACATCGCTCATTTCATATCAAAACCGACTATGGTCTCAGTGAACCTATTTTCAAGAAATTGAAGAAAGGATGTAAGCCCATTTGGGATGCCGAGTGCCAACAAGCATTCAAGAAGGTTAATGAATGCTTAGCTAATCCTCCAAGTGCTAATTCCACCCTAACAGGGACCCCTTTGCTTTTGTATCTCATCACAACGAAAGCGGCTATGGGAGCCATGTTAGCTCAATAGGACGGGAAAGAAAAGCGCGAGATTTACTACCTAAGTAAGAAGTTCCTAGATTATGAGACTAGATACACGCCATCGGAGAAAATATCATTGGCACTAGTCCGGGCTACTAAGAAGCTCGGGCACTACATGTTAGCCTACACAGTACATGTGGTGGCACCTGTGGATCCTATTAAGTACATACTTGAGCAATCAACTATCAGTAGCAAGATAGCAAGGTGGACTGTCATGTCTGTTAGAATTTGAACTTAAGTTTGTCCCTCAAAAGCGATCAAAGGAAGGATAGTGTCGAATTCTTAACCGATCTACCAATACCTGAATCACAACATGGACACCGTAACTTTTCGGATGAAGATATCTTACAAGTAGAGGTGGAAGTTTGGACAATGTACTTTGATGGCGTTTCCAATTAGAAGAGCTTTGGAGTAAGGATTCTTCTAGTCTCACCGGAAGGAGCACATACTCCCATTTAAGTCAAACTAGAGTTTGAGGTCACTAACAATGCTCGCAGAGTATGAAGCTTGCATCACAGGACTTGAAGCCGCAAAAAGATTAGGGTCAAGAATATCAAGGTTTTCGGTGACTCCAGTTTGATCATCAATCAAATTTTGCAAAGGTGGAAGGTACTTAGTGAAGCCTTGGCACCCTACCAAATATATCTCATAGAATTATCCAAACGTTTTGAGAATATCTCTTTCACCTACCTTCCTAGAGATGATAACCAATTCGCGGATACATTAGCTAAGTTAGAATCTATGATCAATATCCCTACTGGCATTCATTCAATGCCCATCCACATTGAGACGCGGAGTCACCCTACACACGTCTACATATTAGAAGTGTTTAATAATGACCACACCAGTCGGTATCACGACATTTATCGATATCCGGATAAGCAAAAGTACCCCTTAAACTCCACATTTAGAGACCAACAAGCCATCGGGATGTTGGCTGCCCAATTCTTCATCAATCAAATGCAACCGTAGAAGAAAACCAACTCTAGAATTAGCTTACTTTGTGTCAACCACCATGAAGTAAAGCACATCATGGATGAAATTCATGGAGGAGAGCGTGGGCCTCATATGAACGGTAAGATGTTGGTTCGAAGGTTCACGGACCTGGATATTACTAGTCGACCATGCCGACAGATCGTCATGAGTTTATTAGAAGGTGTCATAAATGTCATGTATATGCAAATTTACAACACCAACCACCATCATTCCTTATAACATTAGTTTCACCCTGGCCATTCTCGGTTTGGTGAATAGACATTATTGGTAAGGTGACCTGTAAAGGAATAGTTGGTCATGAATTCGTGCTACTTGTAATCGACTACTTCACAAAATAGGTAGAGGTAGCCTCTTATGCAACTTTGATGTCAAAACAGGTAGCCAAGTTTATTACTCGGAATATCATCTATTGTTATGGGGTGCCCCATGAGCTAATTAGTGACCATGGTAGTCATTTTAAGAAGGAGGTAGTAGATTTGTTGCACAAGTACAAGATCCAACACCACAAATCTTACCCCTATCGTCTCGCTAATAAAAATAATTGTAAAATAGTGGAGAAGATGGCAATTACTTATAAGGATTGGCCCGATAAGTCGTCTTTCGCTTTGTGGGGTTATCGAACATCTATTAAAGCCTCTACGGGAGCAATGCCTTACTCCTTAGTTTATGGCATGGCAGCAGTCCTTCCAATAGAAATTGTCATTCCCTCGCCAAGGATAATTGCTAAAAGCCGATTCTAGAAGTAGAATGGGCTAGACCACGCTATGAAGAGTTGATACTATTGGATGAAAGACACCTCAACGCCTTGCACAATGTCCAAATATCCAGGGCGTTTAATAAGAAATTTAAGCCTCGAAATCTACAAATTGGAGATTTAGTCCTTAAAGAAATAAGAACGCTAATTCGAGACCCACGAGGGAAATTTAAACTTGAAGACTCGAGTATGATCGACTAACCCCTTGAATGTGTTTTGATTTCATGCATTCATCTAAATTTAGGATAAAGCAAGAAGCATCCTAAAAGAAATTTATTTAACTAAGTCATATGCTTTACAATTCATTATTTCAATATGACTTATTCTTG
This sequence comes from Talinum fruticosum, assembly GCA_021018815.1. Lineage (NCBI taxonomy): Eukaryota > Viridiplantae > Streptophyta > Magnoliopsida > Caryophyllales > Talinaceae > Talinum > Talinum fruticosum. The sequence goes on along the minus strand of JAITYX010000001.1, from coordinate 14,461,113 downwards.
ATCGAACTCAAACTTAAGCATATTAAGTTTATCCGACTAAGTCCGACCCACTAAGTCGGACTCGGACTCGCACTGCAAAGTAGAATCCGAGTTAGTTATGACAGATCGAGTAAGTCCGACCCACTCGGACTCGGATATGACCAACTCGGAACCAAATTCCGACCCACTCGGATCCGACCCACTCGGAACTCGGATTCCGACCCACTAAGTCGGACTCGGACATTTAGTTTGCCTACGCTATTATTTGTTTAATCATGCGTAATTGTAAAATGTCTATATAACTCATGTGCCCATTAAGATTGAATGATTTATTTATGAGTTTTAGCATATCTAGAATCTGAGTATATTAAATATTAGACTTGAAATATTCTAGATTAATAGATTAAGGTAATTAGTCATTAAATACTTTATTTAGACTAATCCTTATCTAATTATGGACCAAAGTATATTTATACTTTGAGAACCATTGTGCTTAATATTTTTGCAGGTTTTTCTAATGTCAATTATCTGAAGAAAAAGCAAAAACAAAAGGCTTCGACCGTTAAAGCACTCGCCGGACAAAAAGCTGAAATTTCTAGAAAAGCTCAAAACTTACCGACGAACTTTGTCATTCATCGTTTTGGGTAATATTTTATTTGTGAGTCTAACGGTCTTTTCGTTATGCTCTTTCAGTTTAAAAAAGCTGGAAAAAGAGTTGTTGGAAGCTAGGACCAATGCACAACGGCTATTTCTAGGTGGTCCAGAAATCTGAGTGACTCGGACTATCCGTTACAACGGCTAGTTGACTCGAGCAGACTTCAACAGAAAGACGTTGGAGGCTCAATGGCTATCTCTTCAAGGCGGACTATTTATATAAGCCTTAGCACAAGATTTCAACCGACGAATGGAAGAAAAAGAGAGACCATATTGAACATCTTCTCTAGCATACAACTCCCAAACTCGTAATTCTAATATTCTCGAGTCGGTTGTATTGCAATTCTTACTACTCTTCTACTCTTTCTCTCTCGATCGAGTTGTAAAGGTTACCTCAACTCAGCTTGTCCCAAATTGTAAAGGTTACCTCAGTTTGGAAGTACCAGGTTAGATAAGGGAACTTCTAACCCCGGGAAAAATTGGAGGATCCCAAGTTGATAAGGTAACTTCAACTTGGAAGTACCAGTCGATCGGATAAGGTAAATTCCGAGCCTGGAAAAATTGTAATAGATTTGTTTGGGAACAAATCCGGGTAGTCATATTCATTGTAATTGAGGATTCAATTAGTGGATTTGACTTGGTGTCCGGATTGACACTCGTCCGTGGTTTTCCGCCCCAGGAGGGTTTCCACGTATATTTGAGTTTACACTTTTCTAAGTCCAATCTAGACTCGGAATCTATTTCGTCTCTATTCTCAGTGCAAAAGAGTTTGATTTTCTAAAAATCTTCCATCACCCTATTCACCCCCTCTAGGGTGACTTAACTTTTCCCGAGCAAGCCTTCAAAACCCAATTGGCAAAGACTGTTTATACTTAGTCGGATCTTACTCGGCGGGCGGTGAAATTAACTAATTTAGATAGAGACGAAATGTTCCAATACACGAATTCGGATCGGTTGAAGAAGTATTCCGTCTAGAATGACCTTAGATAGTGGGTTGAGCTCGGCCTGGCCACCACCCGGACAACGGTGGGCTGGTCGGACCGAGATATTCCTTCTCTTTAACTCGTAGTTTAACCGTGTAATTAGATGGTTTCTTTATTGCAAGACGGTCCAATTAGGCGGTCATATTTATTTCATTTTTACCTCCGGGTGAGCGATAAAATGTAAATGTATAGCATAAAACTTACTTTTATTTAATAATAGGTAAGCCTACTACTTACCCGAGTACATAGCTAATACAAGGAAATCATTGCAAGCACACTACTTATAAAACAATCATAAATTTGTTCTAAAGAGGCAAAACTAAACCTCCTTCTCTTTTATTCTATCCTAGATTCTATCTAAAAGATCTAACCCTAGTCTATCTTCACTTTCTTTCCTTTAGGGTCACTAGACTCAGCCTTCATCATCTTAGGTGCATTCCTTCAATTCCTCAATTCTATGGGCCCTTCTCTCTTCGCTCCTCCGCTTCGGTTTCTTTTCGGCGGACGCGTTCAGCCACCCGAGGTTTTATTTCCTGAATTTGGAGAGGGGCAGCAGTAAGGATAGCTTCTTTAGGATCCATCTCCCTAGCTTTCGAGTGCCTTACGTCTGTTGGGGTCCACTTCTATTATCCATTCTAGATAATAGGGAGACACGAAGTATTGGGTGTGCCTAGAGGTGCTAGCAACTTTGACAGATTCGTCCAAGTATTAAGGCAACAATCTTGTTCGGTTAGAGTTACCAAACCCTTTAAACAATTCAAAGGTAGTAGGTCGAGTGCAGTCCAACAAGGGAATCATTTGCTCTCTTCCCATCTCGCTACAACTCGTTAGCTTGTCGTTCGTGTACAAATTAAACCACTACTTAGGCTTATAATAAACAATATAGCATAGGCAATTAGGGATTGAATCCACGAAAAAGATATAATAAATATGTAAGCTTAAATCTAATTCAATTTACTACTCTTAAAAACAAAATAGAAAATATAAATTAAAATCAATAACTAAAAATTGTAGAAAATTATCTAACAACTAAATAAATAATTTATACATAATGAAAAAATACTATAATGATGCAGAAATAATTTTATATATTTTTTAGAATAATTACAATAGAAAACTAAAGCAGAAAATAAATAAATTCTAAAACAGTAAAATTAAATACGTAAAATTCTGCACTAAATTAATTATGAAAATAAATACTAAAATTACCTAGAATATTAACACTAATTTTCTAGACCTATCCAGACCCTAAAAATATAAAAATAAAATTTAAAACTGAATTTATGAAATTAATTAACTAAAAACCTACAATAATTAAATTCAAGAATTAAATCTAAAAAATTATCAAATTAATTCCAAAAATTCTAAAATTTAATCACATCAAAGTAGGACTCTATCTAAACCCTAAAAGAAGATAAAACACGAAAAATAACAAAAGAAACTATTTTTAAACAAATTTCTAACAAATTGACTCAAAATAATAAAAACTCGATGTAAAAATAATCTGAAAATTAAAATATATAAAGACTCAAAATTAAATCTATTAGTATATAAAAGTAAAGTTAGGTTGACCTCTCTCCCCTTAAATGTAGGGATAAAACTAATTTTCAACCTTTGATTTTATATGCTGAAAAATTAGAACCATCCATTCTTAAATTTTATCATTTAAATAAATAAAAAAATAAAAACCGTTAGTCTTAGGCCACGTCTCCCTTCCCCCTCCTCCTCACACAGTTAACCCCTCTCTCTCCATTACACGCTTAACCCCCTCTCTCTCTCTCCACTTACACAGTCCCCCAACCGTCTCTCTCCTCTCAATCCCTCTATCTTACGTCACCCTCCCTCTCTCTCTCCACAAGTAAACCTCCTCTCTTCAAATAATTAATCTATCTCTATCAAATTTTTATTATTTTACAGAGGCTTTATCCCCACTTCAGTAATTCATCTTCTCCCTATAAGTTCTCTATTTTGCTCTTGACTCATTTATAATATAATTTGACTTCTCACTATTATTTTATCTATTGATAGCACTTACCAGCTTATCGAGAAGAGAAGAAAGCAAATTTAGAAAATTCAAGGTACAATTCATTCACATTTTTATGCACATCGTAATATACATTTATCATACCTAAATTCAATTTTTTTTTATCACATAGTACCCTAATCCTAACCCCACAACAACAAAAACAATCAATCATCTCCATCCAGGAAATATCATACCCCAAATCCAAATCCAAAGAAAACACGTAATACAAAAAAATCACGGATAACAACCACCGAAATGGGTAATGAAAATATAAGAATACCTTCGATAGGGAAACTCGTGGAGAAGATTGTTCACCGGCGATGGCATCAAGGGACAACTACGAAGAAGCGATCGCCGTAAAAAAAAAAAAATCGAACGCTTAACAATGGCCTTACCAAAGTCCGCAAAAATCAAACGCTCACATTTCCAATCAAAAAGTCATAAATTCAAACCCTTTTGGAAAAATAACACAACATGAAATTCCTATCGCCGTCTCTCTCTCAGCCGCCTTGCCGGAGCACCATCTCTCTAGTGTCGCCTTCTCTCTCTTTCCGACGCCTTCTCGAACCGCCGGCCGAGAGGCTTGCCTGTCGCAATCTCTCTCTCTCCGCCGCCTTCTCGAACCTCAAGGCAGGCGTTGCCGTCTCAATCTTTCCGACGCCTTCCCGAACCGCCGGGCGGGAGGCCTCCTGTCGCCATCTCTCTCTCGCCGCTTTCCCGAGCCTCCGTGCAGGTGTCCCTGTCTCAATCTTTCCGCCGCCTTCTCGAACCGCCGGCCGGTAGGCCTCGCCTATCGCTGCCTCTCTCTGTCGCCGTCCCTCTCTCTCTCTCTCTCTCTCTCTCGTGCGCTGCTACATGGGTTAGTGAGTTAGTGGGTTATCTTTAACCCACTAACCGGGATTAAAATCCCACTCCTCACCCCTCACTTTTTTTTTGGGTAATAGTAAAATTTGAATTTTATATAATAGATTAGATATATAAAATTTGAAAATTATAATTAGACATTAATCACTAACAAAAATTAAAACTCCACCTCTGACCCCTCACTTATTATTTTTTTTAAGTAATAGTAAATTTTAAACATATATAATAGATTAGATGTATGATTTAAAAATTATAATTAAATATTAAAATAAATATATTTATTTAAACAATGATGATGTTGTCCGTTATAATTTATAACTTGGTATAACATATAAAATTTATTTATTATTAATAGATAGATTATTATATTTACAAATTTATTTGTTATTAATAGATAGATTATTATATTTAATAGCTAACATATTGATTTATATGTAAATTGTAGTTATTTAAATATATGTTTTAATTTTACAAAATGTATATGTGATTATTAAGTTCAAACGAATCATGTGTTATCATTTAATTTAATGATTAAATATGTCCCTTTATGTATTTCAATGACATTGTTTAATTGAAAATTGTATCCATTTGTTATCCTTATAGTTTATTTGAGCCTTTAATTAGTTTTATTATTTTATTTTTTTATTTTTCTAATAACATTTATGTTTTTCTTTGGGAAACACCACATTTTATTTTTTTTAATTGTTATATCTTTCGGTATAGTTTTATTGGATTTATATTTTTCTATATTTTTTAATAATATATTATCATTTTTAGAAATCAACATGCTCATTCATACTATACCATCGTAGGCATGGAGGCTGAAATTCAATCTAATTGTGTGCCAATTAGTGGCATTTCCATACATAGGACACATATACGTATCTTTGTTCGATTGATTAGAACAACGAGTGTTCAAGTCTACAACAATCGTAGAGTGTGGCGGATTGTTTTCATGGACTCACAAGTATTTTAAATTTGTCGGCTTATGTACCCTTTCTAATTTTTCAATTATGATATTTTACAATAATGAGAACAATAACTATTGAAGTCTATGATACACATTTTTTAAAATCTTTTTATAAATCGATTAATATGATGTGGTACGTTATATATTTGTAATGCGATGAGATTTTATGCGTCGTGAAGGACGGTGAGATAGATAGATTGTAACACCCCTAGACCCACCCTAGGAGTATTACATGCCGGGGTTCCCCGAGAGGAACCCCTAAGGCCGCTTAGGGTCTCAACTTGGGGTTAATAACCCTTTATTGGATTGGCGGAAGCGTAATTCTAGGTTTTCAAAGGGTTTTCTGGAAATTTCGGTAGAGTTTCCTCTCGTAAACCGGCTAAACCCATAGGCTTAAAGCCTTAACTCCGCACGAAACACAATCTAAAACTCAACGAGCCACACGCTCGGAGAAACACAACACAACTCAATGAGCCACACGCTCGGAGTATTCACATAGGGCTTTTACATATTATACAAAGATAAAACTTAAGTTCAAGTACAACTGGTCTTTACAAACATCTTTACGGACAAAAGACAGAAAAACAAACAATGAAGTCCAGGCATCTCCTATTCGTCTGTTATTTCCAAAAGCCAAAGGCAACTCCTGCCGGTCTTAACTTCGTACACTGAAATGTTGGTGATGTCATGAGCTCACTAGCCCAGTGAATAATCCAAACCCAACCCCGGGTTACACTTTGCACATTAATTCATTAACAAACACATGTAAGTTCACAATTCATTCGTAACATGCAATTTAGAACATACACGCTTAAGACATGCGAGATTCTAACTTACCGACTTACCGAGAAGTACAATGACATCATTTATTCATGAATTTAATCAAACATGCTTCATTCGTCTTTCTACGCAAGTAAATCATATAAACATTCATCATGCAAATCATTCATCACGTAAATCACATCTTAGTTCTTATGGTATTCATTTCTTACGAAATCAAGATTCGTTCTTCTTCTTGAGTTCAATCATGCATTTCATAAATCATTGGTTCTTACTTTCTTATTCGATATGCACGATCATTCGTTTCTTCATATCGTACTTTTTTAAGTCTTCTTAGTTTCGAATGGAAAGAAGATTTATGCACTCGCTCTAAAGACCCAGTTCTTGGAGCCAAAACAATTCGTGGGCTCGGCTCATGGAGGCATACAACTCGTGGCCTCGAGGCATAACAATTCGTGGCCTCGAGGCAGCCTCCCATCCCCGAAGGACGCATACTCGTCAATTCTTAGTGGAAGCAATTCAATTCGTGGCTTCGGGTTGACAGACACTTCTATGGCCATAGCTTCAGAGGGTTCTTTAATTCGTGGGGTCTTAGATCAATAACACAATCCTTTCTCCCTTCTTTAGTTCTTTATGTTTCTTATCTTCTTATTACTTATACATAAGAATTACTTAATTCACATAATTCATGCTCAACACGTTCATGCGTAACTTCTTCGAAGCAAGCAATTCACATAAGCAAGTTCCAACTCAAGTACGATCAATTCATTTCACATACGCATGCTTATGTCATTTATAATCGATGAATTCAGGATAAACACATAATCACATAAACATGCCAACTAGGATTCCTAATCAACGAACTTATCGTTTTCATGATCATGTATTATCGCGTATAAGTGGTTAATGGTTCTACAACTTTACTTAATCGATAAATATCTTTTAATCTAGCCACATAACTTCTTAAATCTCAATTCTTAATTCGAGTTACTCACTTATATGCGATTTAGCCCAAAACAGAACATTTTCACTTAATATTGCATATCTCCCAATCTACTCATCCAATGCACACGAAATTTTACAGGAATTTCTCATAAATCATCAGGAAGCTGCAGTAAAAGTTTCAGGAGTTTCGGGCTACACATGAATTTACAGAAATTCGGACAGACATGCTTATTTACTCGAAAAATTCGCATACGAATCATGAAGTTAACTTCCGATTTCTCTCCCTAATTCTGTTCAAGCTAATCCCGTTCAATTCTCACTAATCATGCTCAATCGTATTTAAACATCACAATTTCAGAACTAGATAAACATCACAAATTCACAACATGCTCTTGATTCGTGAGTGGCTAATTTAGTGAATTTAGGCCTCTAGCTTCTTCAATTAGCTTAGGGTTTCCAATTTCATGCATCAATTTCGAGTTCAAGCCACCTAATTCATTTTATTTCGGAGGATGAATTCAGACTACTCACCTTAAATTCTTAGAGGTTCTAAGAATTCGGTTCTACAGGGTTTCGATTGGGTTTCGATTTGGGTTTTGCTTTCTCTTCGCCTATCTCTCGCTTCCGGTTCTTCGTCCCTCTCGCTTCCCTCTCGCTCTCGCCTCTGCTTTTGTCTCCGCTCTCGCTTCTTCTTTCCTTCGCTCCCCTTTTCCTTTCTCCTTCGTCCAGCCGCTCGTCCTCGGGCTCGCCGTGCCCGCCGGCAGCCGGCTTCCGGCGTTTTCTCGCTCCGCGCCCGCTCGCTCTTCCTCTCCTCTCGTGCGTTCTGCTCCCTCTCGCTTTCCCTGTTTCCGCTTTTGCTTTGCTCGGCCTCCCGAGCCCCTCTCTCCTTGCCCACCGGCGACGGCGCCCTTGCCGTTCAGGCGGCCACCGGCCTCCTCGCTCTCTCGCTTCGCTGTGCTCGCCCTCGCCCGATCTCCCTTCTCTTGCTTTCCCTTGCTCGCTTTCCGTTCCTTTTTTTTTCTTTTCCTCGCTTCTGCTTCTTCGTTCCTCTCAGCCCCTTCTCTCTCCTCTTCTCCTAATTACACACAATGGGCTTGTTGCCTAATTCCAATTGGACCCCCTCTCTCTCTTTGCTTAATCTTGACAGCCTCCTCCTCACCGCCAAGCAATCCCCATTCTCATTCCCTTTTTCTTTTTTTTTTTTTAATTGGGCCCAACTAGCTTCTCAAGGCCCAATAAGCTAGCCCATGCTCGGTTTCGGTTCTCGGGTTTCTAATTCCGACTCGGAAAAATTCTAATTCACTTAATTTAATAATTTGATTCACTAGCAAGCAAACACCGAAATTTCTGGGTCTTACATAGATGGAAGGCTATTTTGAAACCCGGTAAAGTTCATCGTCTTTTTGAATTTCCTGTGGGTATTGCCACTAATAGGGATAAAGTCATAGTGGACAACAAATTTAAATTGTTCTTCACTAATCGTACGTCAACATCTTGATGTATTCAATGAGTGTGATGCAATTCCATACCAACACCTTCCTCCATTTGTTCCTTTTAATCAAGTGTCAGCACTTTTACATCCACATGCTCAAATTATTTGTAAATATAATTTATTAATTTCTAATCATTTTTCAAAGTGCACATAATTTTCTCCTCTTTTTAGATATCCGACTGTTCTATTTGTGTAGATATCATTGGGTTCGTTGTTGCTATCTCACAGGCCAAGTTCATACGTAATGGCACGCTCAAGCAAGAAGTCCTCATTTGTGATATGCGTATGTAATTCCATTTTCCTAAAGATGACCAATTTATTGATTATTAAGTAGTCTATGGATTATTTTATAATTACTTTTTAAAAAGTTAACAATTCTTATGTGTTATGTAGGTTCAACTGATTAAAACTTACCTTATGGGGAAGTTTTGTTGAAATTGAGGGAAATGAACTTTTTCAAAATCTTAATCGGAGGAAGTACTTCTTGCATCTAAAGTATTAGTAACAGAGTATAGAGGCATGTATAATAGTGTATTTTTTTTATTACATTTGGGAGTTTCATCTCTACCTTTCAATTAATCTACGTATAAATATACAACCTAACATACTCCACAGAATTGCGCTATCCACATCACCTAGAACCATATTATTGATTAATCCAACAATTACGGATATCGAAAACTTTGAGGAATGGTATGCTCAATTTTTTTAATGAAATACATTGAAATTAATAATGTTGATATTATTGTTAATAATGTTACCATGCTCTTCTTTTTTGTTCTATTTGGTAGGTACATTGATGAAGAGGTTGCTCAAGCATGTACCACGAAAACTTCAATTTATTCGTCGAAGAAGGTTGCGTATTCATCATTTAGAGAAGTTGTTCATTGCGAAGCGAATCATGATAAATGATTACTCGCCTATGGAAAATGTCTAATACTAATCTATGATACTCATTTAATATTCTTTATTATTTCTTTGATTTTTTTTCATATATTTTGCATAAGCAATTATCGACTTCATTCCATACATAATATATTATTTGCGGGTAAGATACTATCGTATCTTTGCATACCTTCATAATTTTTACCCAATAGTTTGTGCCTCTTGTGAACATTGTCACCTATGTTCTAACGGTTATGTCAACGATGATATTATTTCCTTGAATTTACCGAGGTGTACATGTCAAAATCCATCACATGGTACTTCGCCAAGGTAAATATTTTGTGACATCCTTGCGTTATGTTCAGCTTTTTTGCATTATGGTACATTACATATTGATATTTACTTATTTTTTCCTTTTTAGATTTTTCTTTATTGTTGAAATAAGAGACACAACGGGCATACGAAGTTTTATAGTTCTTCAACATGTTGCTGCAATTTTTCTTCGTACGATCGATGACTTCTTAAGTTCATGGGCTGCAAGGGTAAACTTTTAATTAGTAGATTCTTATACTTTGTCGATAAATATATATATATTAATTATATATATTGTTAATAAATTGATATTGTAATACAGGAATATGGTAATCTCTCATTATATGCAATATTCGATCTCCATATAGATCAACCATGGATTTTTGTCATGGAGCCTCCTCGCCAAGGTCAAGTCGAACGACCCATTGACTTCATTACATCGGTTGATTGGGAGGAAGAACTTTGTTTCTTGAGGCATCCGAAAGATACTTATTTCTCTAGGTAAGAAAATATGCATATACATTTCATATTGTATGTTAATGCCTCCTAATCTAAATTATGATTATTGTTTTTTGATGTTAATATAGACGGAAGGCGAATCGTCATACAGACTGGACACGCGTGCCATTTTTCATAATCAATTTTCATTTTACAATTGTTTACTCCCATGTGTCCGAACTTTGAATGTTTCTTTTAATTGTTTTCTATTTAAATTTATATATGAATAGTGTTGGACATTATGTTCTTTTTCCTTTGCAAGTTTTTCTACCCCCACCCTTTGCAATGACATTTGTATCATTGAGTTTGGAGTTATTAATAGATTTATTACCAGCTAAGACTTTATTTAAAATTATATAATTGTATGTATTATATATTAATAGATTTAAATTGTGTTGAATAGATGAGTAATTTATCTAATGATACTTCTAAATTACGAAACATTTTTAGAAAATTAATATAGCGGCAGTGCGCGGGTATTAGCTAGTTTAAATAAAATTACTAAAACTAACCTAAAATACTGATCTTTAGAGGGGGATAATGAAATTGATAATAAAAGTCTATAAATTTATAAATAAAAATTGACAAACTAAAGAAAATAACTAAAAAGCAAACAAATAATTATCAAAGATATCAAATTTATAAAAACACTTAGTGTAATCTATATCCACCATGCAAATTATTATTTATCATTAACACACAAATTGATCTACCCTTGAGCTAAACTGTAGAAGACAACTATTAGCGGATCTTCCCCATTTTTCTTAGTTATTAGTTTACTTAGGCCTACCCCTAATATAAACCCTACTAATATTGATAACCCTACCACTAGCACTAGAATTTAATCAAATTAGAGCATTAAGTATTAGAAAAACATCATCTAGCACCTAATAACCAATCTACTAGCAAATTGATTTAAGAAGGATCTATGATAATTTCCTAATTAAAAGAGATGGGTCTGAGCCATTCATGATTAACTAGGGTAATACTTATGTCTAAAAGATCAAGCGATTACGTCCTTAAACCCTTTAAACTATCATATGAATTTATATAAAACTAATTAGTGTGCAATCTAATTACTTAGACATAAAAACATAAACATTAAACACAAATTATCATAGAATCATGGGTCTAATCAATAAGACAATAAATATCAAAACTTTGTTTCAAAATAAATAATTTAACATGGTTTCAAGTAGATTATACTAAATATAAAAAAAACTACTCAAACATAATTTAATTTGGGACACATAAACTAAATAAAAATATCATCTTTAATATTAAACTAACAATAAAAATAGAGTGTTTAAAATAAAATTACAATAATAATAATAATACCATAATAATCCTGCCATGGTGATGATAAGAAGCCGATGATGGAGAGTTGATGATGATGATGAAAGAAGAAGAAAGTAAGATGGTGATGAGATATTATGATGATGGTGGGTAAGAAAAGGGTTGGCAGTAGAGATTAAAGACAAGCAAGAGGTGGCGTCGTTGGGATTTTGATGAGTAGAAAAGAGTTGATGAGCAGATCGGGGATAGGCGTGTGTGAGCTGTGATGCGGGCAACCAAGGAAGGGAAGGGCTGTGGGCGGCCAGCAAGAGGGGCCAGCAGCAAGGGCTGCGTGTGAACAAGGAATGGGCAGCCAAGAGGTGATGGGCGGCCAGCCCTCACGAGAGCTTGTAGCTATTAAATAGCTAGTGAGGTTCTAGGTTTTGTTCCTCTTTCTTCTCATCCAAGTTTTCTTTTCTCTTTCAAGTTTTCTTTTCTCTTCCAATTAGGATTTCATAAAATAAAATATTATAAAATAAATATTTTATGACATATTATTTTTATGGACCGACTTTATATCTTTTCTTGGATGCTTGTCGGTAGCTAAAAACCCACTTTTAACGTCTTTTCTCTTCTTCGCCACTTTATTCGATAATTACCTATAAATAGACACAATAGGATAATTTAGATAAAATAAACTATATAATATAAACTAAATAACTACTAAAAATATGTATAAAATACGACTTAACGAAGCAACACACGGTTAGGGAAGTAGTAGGTATCGCTTTCTAGGACTAACAAACGTATAAAAGGGCGTTGCAAGGTACAACTCTTGAATCGAGACACCTTCCGAGTGCTCAATGTAAAATGCTATATCATTACTGCGATTCTTGAGGTACTCCTCCCACCAAGAAGTCGGGTGATCAGCTACCACATCTTCTTGTTTTCGCTGGCGTAAGTGAACCGCTAAGTATGCATCGGCTTTCCCAGGAGGCCGAATTAGCTTTAGGTGCTCCATTAACCGGATCCGCACATCACATATGCAAAATCAAACTAAGTGTCATGCACATTTAAAGTCCAATCTTTTAGGCCCAACAGGAGAAAAATAATAAAATAAAAAACGACTCAAAAACGAAAAGGAGTGAAATTTAGAGACTTTTAGTGTGAACCGGAGGTGTTTTAGCCTCGGCGGTGCCGGACTAACCGTGGTCGGTGCCACCGACCGGTCCACACCGTTTGATCTCTCTATCATTATGTGCTTACCTACAACAACAGGGGCTCCTAGAAAAGTCTTCCTCGAGTTGGATTCAACCCGGTCCAAGCCTATGATTGTCTCAACAGTCTATCGGGGAGTTAGCGAACAATAATTCTCTAATTGTTCAACTAAACTCAATAGTGCTGCTGGTGCCATGTCCCCGTGACCTCCTACCAACAAGAATTCACCTATCGGACAGGTGATAATGGCCCGCCGCCTCGGGATAATAATTTGCCTCGGAAGAGGCATGCATGTTTCGATAGTGTTTCATTAGGTTGGATCGATTTACTGTTTCCCAATAAGAATCCACCCTAGATTCTTATTGCTAACTTTAAGCAGGTGTTTGTAAGTCTCACGAAGGTTTTCCGATGATTTGGGCAAAGCTGGTTTTGTACGCCTAAAACTCCCTAGTATGACATCAAATTCTTCGAGCGGGGACACAGCTTCTTTATCCCCAAACTCGAAGACATGATGGTGAGGGTCCCAAAAGGCCATAACAGCCCTTAAGAAATTCCAATAGACCTTCACTTGGAGAATGCTGAATAGGATATTCAGCCTGTAATTTGATAACCCGAATCTGTTCGTGTTGTTCATCTCATGCATCCACCAGGTTAGCTCACTCATGAAATTTATATCTTTTGGAAAGAGATAGAAAACACCGAATGCTCTCAATTTGACTACGTAAGGTTTTTGTGTTAGACACTTTTTTCAAGCACCGACGTGGATCCTATTTATAGGAGCTTTCCGGAGCTTTTAGAGTCCTATCGCATCTCAATCACCGAACGGTCAGCCAGCGCCCGGATTTCCCGGTGGCCTGCGCCGGCCACCATCATGGCCAAGCCCCGTTCATGGTTTTCTTCAGCCCGAGCGCTCCTTTGACCATATTATTTTCTGTCCCGACCTATTGCACAGGCCGTATTAATATTTTGGACCATGCACTTGAGATTTTCCTTTTTTCTTTTTATTATTTTCTTTTGGCGAGAATGGGGGCTAGTGAATTTTTTTTTCAATTCGTCTTTGTAAATTTTCCTAAATTTTTGTGCATCATATTAAATAAAAGAACGCATTTCTTAGAATTGAGCTGTCTTGCATTTCATCCCATCGCTTAAGAGCCATCATTACAAAGCAAATTTTTAAATAATAAAACACCCTACAAGGGACTCCCTAATCATCAACGAGTAGAAGCGGCAAGGAATCTTCTAATCATCGCCATTAGAATCATCATCAAAGATATAATTCTCGAAGTCTTCCAAGACGGATGTGGAGAACTCGACCACCTTCATCACCTTGATAGGAGCTACCTCCGTGATCCCAAGATTGTGAAGCTTCATAGGTTGGCCCGCTGTACGAAGATCAAGGGAAGTCAAGAGGATTTCCATGATGATCGAAAGCTTGCAAGGGTAAGGTATCGAAGCTCTCCTCTAAAAAGCTAGGCCCCGCACCGGAAGCACTAGGCCAAAAAGTACCGGGCCTCGCCTCGGAAGCACTCCTACGATGCACTCACCGTGAAAATGTCGTGAAGAACCTTATCTAGCATTACTACTAGAAGGTGCCAGTTGGTCATATTGATGTGTTTGTGCCCCAGGTCCGAAGATTACCGGATGGAGACGCCTCTACAAGAATGAAAGGGCAATTAACGTTCACTAAAAGCTCGATAAAATTAGCACTCCACTGATTTAGAACGTACCAGGAAGGATGGGAAGGATCGCCCGAGTAAGGAAGTTTCGGATTCCCTGAAGAGAAATTGAAGATTGATGGACATAGTCCGAGATTGTTCTCGGTTATACTATGAAAATCGATACTATGGTGTTAGCCTAATGTACTTTTAGTATATGACTAAAAGTGAAGAGCATGAAACTCTTACCTCTCGCCAATTCCTAGGGAAAGGATGCCCAACACATTCTTCCTCGGGGATTTCGGGAATTCTTACATAATGAGAAGATTCCCAGGTTGAGTAACATCCACATCAAGGCTTGGAATATGGATGTCCGCCGATGTGAGCTGCTGAAAGATGAGGTTAATTTCCATGTAAGAAATTTAACTGTGATAAGAAAAGTTGAGAACGCACCAGCTGGGTCATAATCCGTGTTGCATTGTAGACATAGGATGTGTTCAAGTTTAAGAATAAGGTAAATGGATATCCCACGGTAGCAGTCCGCTTGCTTATTTGAAGGAAGGGAGCAAAAGTAGAACATGGTCAAGGGTGGATCGACCGGAACAAATGGAGGCCACGTGTTAATCCAGATTTGAGGTATAACCCTCTCTCCAAGATACGAACAAAACCCATAGGGACCTTCAAACAAGATCCTCCTTTCACTTAACTCCCATGCAACAATGACATTTGGAGGGAAATTGAGATGGGCCCAAGGATGAAAATTAGCCTACATTCAAGGTTTGTCAAGAAACAAGCAAGTAAGAACGAAAGATAGAAAGAAAATGGACAAAAACAAGTGCATAATCAAGGCTGGAGTCCACTGCAGGCAGTCCCACGAGCCGTGAGCAGAGGCGTAAAGCTAAATATAGTGATAAAAATTCTCTAAAGCATATTTTGAGGCAAATTTTGAGAACAAAGAGGCATACCGAGGTCACACAGTTGAGGGCTGATCTCAAGGAGTCTATCCCATAAATGTTACGCCCATTGAAGATAGACCTTAGCCCACGATACTGGAGGCCGAAACACGGACGACTTGTTGAACTCGGTGAAAGATGTGGGAAATATTCGTATAACCAAGACTCGCATTTTGCAAATTGAATAGTTTTTTATCCACAAAAGATGAAAAATACCTTAGGCAAAAGGAGGATTTTAGCATACCTCAATAATCATTCACAAACCATTTAAAGGTAAATAGTTGATTGAATCCATCTTCGGTCTTGTGTGCCGCACACCGGCACGAAAGCCCCTAATGAGGCAGTGTATGCGGGAGCACCCCGGTTGAGCTCCTTTATTTTATTAAGGCCTGCTGAGTTCACCAAATAATGAACATGAACCTTAGCAGCTTGGTCGGAAGAAAGAATTGTACTCAAGACAACAAGCAAGCATGATTCGGACCTATTGTTCGAGAGAATGTTAAGGCCAAAACCCAACATCCTTAAAAAGGATGGCATACTTAAAGAAATTGTCCTGGGGACACCTATTGGCTACAGGGCTAGAAAGGTAACGGAGATAGTCACGGTTTTTTACAAGTTCCGGTCATAGGCTAGGGGTTCTCCCGAGAACCCTAAATCGGATAAAACAACAAAATCAAAAAGTGTTATGTTCATTTCTCCGAAGGGAAGATGAAAAGTGTTTGTGGTATCCCGAAACGCTCACTTATGGCCTCGATGGGATCCCTCTTCCTTTTGTTAGTAAGGTGGTTCAAAGCAAGGTAGAGAGGACCAAACCCAAGCACTATGCATGACATCCTCAAGAGGAAAGTTCATCCTCCAAGCATATCTCCATGAATTTAGGGATGGCTCCACTGCTCCAAATTGAACCTTTTCGCAAGACAAAAATCCAACAAGATTTTTAAGTTGAAGAGATACTCTCAATGATCAAAGGAAGAAATTTAAGCTAATTAGCTTACCGAAGGAGTGATAGCAAGTGAAGAAACATGACGCTCAACCTCTACCAAGAGGTCACTCGGGGTTCCACTTGTTCTATGGATGCCATTCCCGTTCAATAAAGTTATCTTGAACAAGTTTTTCATCTCTAGACCTCCCTGTAGGGTGGGCCTTTCTCCTAGGCATTTTAGAAGAATAGATTTTGAGAACTAATTAGTTTTCAAGGAGAAGCAAGGTAAGAGAGCACAAGAAGAATGCAAGAGCAAGAGGAAGAGTACGTGTGCAAAATGACCACACCAAGCACACCTTTTATAGGCAAACTCGGTCAGGTCAGCCAACCATACAAGACAGAGTGAAAGAGTAATGGGAGACCAAGGGAATCGGCAGAAGCAAGTCGGGGCCAGGCGTGCCAAAGGCTGGCCGACGCCGATCACGAGGTGCCGTGATGTCCCATCGGCGAAAATTTTGCAGCCCTATCTTGTCCACCTAGCTTATGGAGTCTCATCAACCATGGCATGTGACTCTTTGGCCTCTTGTGCATGCAAGTGTGAATTTTCGAACCCACTAGTCAGCTTTTCCGGATCAGATTTTTCGGTCTATTTTCGATCGAATTATTTAGGTAAAACAATAAACTCTCGTCAATTTGATTATACACTAACAAGTATGTTAGTACGGGATATCATTTAGCAAAACTTTAGATCAAAGAACGATCAAAATTTCAGCATCAAAATATACCAAGTTTCGGGCTCTAATCAAGTCAAGCTTAAGACCTTCTCACCGGACTTCACAACACATGCATCGCGATTAAGTCCAGGCCCCGTTTTGGAGTCAAGTTCGATTACAATCAATTCCAAACATTACACAATAACTAATATCGAAAATTAAGGTAAGTACCCTTTAGTGTCTACTTTGACCCTTCGTCTTTTAGACTCGGTCAAATTGAGGGCTAACTGTAGACACCTAAAAGTGTCATCTCTTATCTCTTTAATTCTCGCATTTTATTCTCGTTGGCCCGATGATGAAATATCAAGTCCTCGTTTGAGGATTTGGATCTTGGACTGTGTTTGATTTGTGCGACATAAGCCAATAAACCACAAAGAACCCCAACATCAAATAAATATCCTTTTGCCGTGAGTCAATCCAAAAATCCCTCTTTCTTTTAGATTATCCAAGAACCGGGTCAAGCCTTTAGAGACAACAGAGTCCAAGTCTGTGTGACAGAAATTCCAAGTTCGAATACTACATTTTACTATTGTCCAATCAAACAAGGAGTTCAAGACCTTAAGACGACGTTAAAGCGTTGCATTTCATGATCACTAGCACCAAAGTACCGCTTTTAAGCTCCACAAAACAGTCCACACAAGACTAGGAGCTTTTCCCCTCAAAACGACGTTATGGTCGAGTGCCTAAAACCCTGGAATTTTAAGTGAAACACTCGTGTTTTGGCTTGAGAGCGCTTTGGAAACATAGTGGGGCACGAAACCCTAGGAGCACCCGGGTGGCCGGCGCTATAAACCGGATTCTATCTGGTTCTACCCTCGCTTTATCCTATTCAATCTTATGAAATTCGGCCCGATTTGTTTGCAGTCTGTTTAGATGGCTAGCCGAGTGTAAAACCTAGGTCATTTGTGACCTAGGTCTCTCCCTATAAATAGAGAGCCTTGGCTCTCATTCCCATACGACTTTTTCCTATGCATAATGTTGTCGAAAGCTAACCAGAGCATTCATACCTAAACGTTACTCTACCGAAATCAATTCCTCTTTCCTACTTACCGTCATTGAATCCGTGCAAAGAGCTAAAGAATATTTAGTTATTCCGATCTCTCGGGCACTTACATATTCACTTTTAACACAATTCACAAAAATCAGTCTTTTTCTTTGATTTGTCATTGTCGCATCAACGGATCCGAGTGTAGAGATCCAGATTAGCAAGGTGGGACAACCCGAGGGCAATCGTTCAGCCTTCAAACAATTATTTAATTTATGTTTTATTTATTACATTTTGTATTGTGGATTAAAGAGATGTAATCGCTTCTTTCAATTCCTCCCCGCCCGATGTAATTTTTTAGTTTTTCACTTTTTCTTTCTTTATCGCTTTCCTTAAACTCGATTTGGTTGCTTTTTTAATTTCGTTTAGCTTGTTGTATGTTAGTGATTAGCACATTATTTTAGTATACTACTCGGACTAGTAATAGTCGTCTTCGGATGGGTGGAATGGAAGGGTTTTCCCTAAATTTTGTACCCTCGCCCTCGGATTTGATTCTCGGTTCAAAAACCGATGAAGTTAATTTTAACCTCTTTTAATCTTAGTTTTTCCATACTAAAATTTAAAGAGCAAGTTATTATTTTTGTTAGTTTTCTTCCTAAAAGCCGATCGGCGACTCCGTTATTGTGCTTTATTCTTATTGAAAATGCATCTCGGTTATCTTCTAGTCGTAGGATGAAAAAAAAAAAAGAGATTTAGATCTATCTCGCCAGGCCAGGGGCCGAGGCTAACTGTTTTAGCCCGGGTCCCTAGCCGGTGTCGGTGACCACCGAGTACGATCGCTCGCTTGCACCGGGTGGTCAACAAGCGAGGCTTAGGTCCGGACAGGTGTTTTCACACCGTCCGTCCCTGAAGCCTCACGGTAGGAACCCTAATTTCTAATTTTATTTGCTTTTCAATTAGGAGATAGTATCTCGGGAATTTGAAAACTAATTTATAAAATTAAAATGATTAATAAAATGCCAATCAATTCAATCCGATTTAACTTGTTAACTTGACTTAATAAAATTCGGGCTCAATAAAAGGTTTATCCTCACTTTCTAAAATTCATTTTCAAAAACTCTAAATCATTCTTCGCACTTTCTAAAAACACATACATAAAAAAAAGAGGCATCCTGGGAAGCTCGGTTCGGCCCTCAATTCGGCCCCGGTTCGGGGCTCGTAGGCCGTGGTTCCTATAGCCATAAAATGCGGTCATAAATAAATTTATGTTTTTAGTATTGTTTTATTTCGTACGTTTAAATGCATTATTTTAATTAACTTTGGTTTGTATTGTTTTATGTCATACTTTTTATGGTTGTATTTGTATTATGTTGTAATTTTTTTATATATATTATCAAGTTATTATTGTGTGAGCTTCTTAATAAATAATAAATAATAAATAATTAAATTTAATATTATTGCACATCTACAACACACACCCAAAATAAATAAAAAAATTATTATTAACACAAACCCAAAATAGAAAAAATATTATTATTAAGACACCCAAAATAATATAATACATATAATTATTTTATTATTTCCATCATACTATTTCATTATTAACACAATCTAAAATTAATTTAATACAACAATTATATTCATAAAATATTTTATGTGGGACCCATTTATAATATAAATTATTATAGAGCAACTCACATGAGCTGCCACCATTGACAATAGACATTAAAAGGGAGCAACTCCCTTGTCTATGTGGCATTTGGAGCAACTCAAAGGGAGTTACTCCCATTGGAGATAGCCTGATACGTGAAAGAGAAAAATAAGAGATACTTATGTGATATTTGTATTTAAATATGATTCTTTTTTTTAAAGCACCTAGTTAGGTATTTTAACCACTATAATATACTTATTGGTGATACTACATTAATCATGAGATTCTTTTTTTAAAAAAAGTCTTCTAAGAAACTCCAAAATCCAAATAGGGAAGACAAAAAGTCGGTTATTTGTGAAACTTACCATCAAATTGCCAAACCTTCAGCTTTTCTACTTAAGGAATGTGACGTTACATTTTTAGGCAATATACATAAGACAACTGCTCTTTTTTAGCTTAGGAATCGAATAAATTAAGGCAAATATTTACCCTTTTTTTTATTACTAAGAGTACTCAAAGGTGCAGGAGCTAAATATAGCCCAACAATTGTAAAAACATACAAGATAAAATAGTCAAAACAAGAACAATCAACAATAACATTGACGAAATCCTACCATCAAACGGTCAAGGTTAACTCCACCAATGTCCTCCAAAACCTACCACATTTTGGCCCTCCTCACTTTCTCTCTCTGTGCAATTTTCTTTACAAAGCTTCTTTAGCTATTATACTTTCTCTTTCCACATTAATTACCTTTCCCAAAGCTTTCTAATTTCTACACACTCTCTCCTCTTGGCAGATTCTTCACTTTTTCTCTCCTTAGCATTCCTCTCACACAACTTCACAAATCTCCATCCTGATTGGTAAACATGAAACACTCCACAATCAAGTTGGGGAAATCTCTTCTAACTCCAAATAAGGATAATGAAGAACAAGAGGAATGTTTCTCCACTCTAGAATTGCAAATATGCATTTTCTTTCTTCCATCACCCATGACCCAAATATGCCTTCCTTCACCTTCATTGATTGAATTAAGCCACAAATTCGAAGGTAATTCCTAGATCTCCAAATCAAGACAACCACTTCTTTACGTCGCCTCCACCTTTTAATTGACTTCAAACTAACTACCTCCAATCTCATGACTGCCAAGAGTTTGATGCTCTAGATCAAGGTCAGCCCACCGACTTAAAATTTGTAAATCTTCCATTGGATTACAACCGTATACTCGAATCAGATTTTTGAGAATTCACGCACAATTTCACCCAAAATTTCTTTATAATTCTTTACTTGGGGATTGAACTTAGCATACTGTCAACCAAAAACAACCTCCATCATCTTATGCCTTTGATGTGCCAGTCACTTCACATTTGGATGATGTGGTTTTTCTTACTTTCTTCATGCTTCTAGTAATTCTCGCTTCGGGCTCTTTCGTTTTCAATTACTGTAAGCCTAAAAGATTTCTATTTGTAGTGCTTCCCAAGCAACTTGTTGAATACTGATGGATCTATCTCTACTTGACTGAGGACTTTTCTTCCTACTAGTGACTTTCCTCTTGCTTGCCCCTAAATTAATTTTGGCCCTTTTCTTACCCTCTTTTCTTTTTGCAAACTTTTTGTGCTCCTTGTTTTTCTCTATAAGTTCATGTAGAGAAATGTTTAATTTGTTGGGTAAATAAAAACCTCGAGGGCGAGACAATTCTTCACTAAATACTTGGATTTGATTTCCATTTTCCTCCTGAGATTGTGTAACTATTTCCAACGGTTGGGGAGTAATGACAATATTTGCAGAATCATAGGTCTCAAAACCTAGGGGCTCGAGATCATTACTCTCTGGTTGTTGGTGGCTCATGCTCTTTTCGGTTTCCAATGAAGGAAAATGCTGTGTTTTTTTAAAAATTCCTCCGATGAACCATTATGGCTGAAGCAGGCCGTCTTGGTCCTAATAGTCAAATTAATACTTCCAGTTGGCTTGTCTTCACTCCCCTCTAAATTCTTATGGTGCAATTCCAGATTTGGTGACTGTTTAACTTCTTCCTCACCTTTGTCCTCAATCAGCTTGTCATTCAAACTCTAATTACTGCATGCTACATCTTCATGGGTGCCTACTTCGTTAATATCCTTAAACCCCAATCACTCCCTCATTCGAGTCGAGTGGCTTCCATTGGTGATAAACTTGGAGATGTATGGATTTTTGTATGACTTGTATGGATGAACCTACTTCTTTAACCATAATTCAAAAGCTTGAACCTTCAATCCGTAAAAGGATTTGACCTTCTATAGTACTAAGCCTATTTGTATCAATCAACACTTTCATAGATTCCAAATATTCAGTTCTTTCAATACAAACACCTAGGCATACTAATCTACCCTAGATTTCTACAATACTTTTAAAAGTTTTCCAACTCCATCCATGGGGAGGAACCCCAAAGATTTATATCCATACGTACCTTTCTGGTTTCACAAACTTCATACTTACTCCACCTCTGTACTTCAACAAACTAGAGATCTAGCTCATCATGGTAGCTCAATACCTGCTCTATATGGTCAATAGTGGGGAACATCAATATTTAACTTAAATTTTCTACCAAGAAAATCCTAGTACATTGCTCAAAATCACTAATCAAAGCTGATGCTAAAGTTTGCAAGACTCTTGGTTCATCGATCGCATAGACAATGATCTTATTCAACCAATCCAAGAACTCATATAATTCAGTTCCCCTTGTAGAAAATTAGCCTCTTCATCTTGTTCTTGACTGAATCTCACATTTATAGCCTCTTTTGTTATCTTGTTTTTACTCTTTCTCCATCCACTCTATCCTTGGTGTTTTGTTCTAACTAGAATGCTTCTGTCTTTTTCCCCTAAGTTTTCCTTTCTCATATCTTGCCATGCTAACTCTAATTCTGCAACCTCCGATGATAGAATTGTTGAATCTAAAAATACTCTTGACTGCTTTATCCCGTCTCCAAAATCTCACAAAACCAAATCTCCTGTGGTTACCTCTGTTTTGTCTAAAAGGAATATAAGTATCACTCACTCTCCCAACCTTCCGAAAAGTTTCTTTCTAACCGTATTGATCTAAGTTTTGTGGAATATTTTCTACAAACACAGTGAACTCTCTTCTTCTTTCTTCTTTTTCACCATTTCTAGGCTTTCTCTCTCCCCCTCTCGCCCTATCCATAGAGAGTTCCTCCTTGGTTTACAGGCAAATATTTACCCTTCACTTTTCCACCCTTCCTTTTCTCGTGTCCATATATTGCATTGGATCTTCGGTTGTCATATGCGCAACACATAACACTGCACTTCTCATCTAATTCGACATACTACATCAGTCCACGACCTCTTCAAATAGGTTTAATTATGTCATTTATAAGTCCCTTAGTTGTCCTTTGACATATTGCATCAAATTGAACCCTGTTAAAGACCAAAGGATAGAACATAAATCATTTGTAACATATGGACAAATTAAACTTTCTTTAAGGAATGTTCATTGACTATTAGACATTTCTTTTCCCTCACAAATTAAATTATTCCTAGCATCCTTCTCGGTTTTACATCCTCAACCTCGGGCTCTAAAATGTAACTTCTCCTGCTCCGACTATTGACTATTTTAAAGGAAAACTTTACATTAGCATCTCCTTCTTTCACCGACTTTGCCTGAATTTAGCACCAACTTATTTAACATTTTACCAAACCCTACACTTTGTTTCTAAGAATCACCCTCTTCGTTCCGATTACTAAGTCACTAAAGCATTTTTATATCTTTTGGAGAGAAATCAAAAGTTGTATTAAAAGATAACCAAGGGGATGTTGCCCACTCGCCCATGTATAAAAAGAGCAATTATAAGAACATCATGCCGCCAAGCTCTCATGCATATACTAGTCGAGTTCGTAACACCCTTAAATACTTGACTCCAACTATACAAAGTTCTCAAAACATAGAGTTAAAAAAATTTTGAGAGGAAATTTCTTTGCCCTAAAAAATTCATTCTTTCATTTGTCCACCAATTAGCCAAAGGGATCATCTTCCAAATGCCCGAAACCCAATTCTTCTTCATCCTTCTTCAATAAGCATATTCACCTTTACGTATCTCAAACAACACCAAATAGTCTCTTCCTTCTAAAAAATTATCATCCTCCATCTCAACAAAATGCCTCCTTGATACTTATCTTGAACAAAGACTAGGGAGCTGCCTAATCCGGGTGGGGTGGAAGCGAGAGAAAAGCAGCAACCTAGTTGATGATTGGTCGAGTGGAGGTAACAACATTTATTATACCAAAAGTGAGGCAATCAAACATATAATCGGTTCCCAACCCAACACGTTAGCTGTGAACTAAAAAGGCAATACAAACACCTAACATTCATCCATCTAAACAAGGTCCGGAAAGATCCAAATGTAGACAACTTTGCCCCTATTAAACTGTAGTTTTCAACAATCCAATGAAGAATTTCTAGAAAGAAAAACTTTTGAAAGAGTTCAAACATCTTTACAAAGAGTTGCAGCCGGGTTAAAAGGAGAGGAGCAAAACTGAAAATTCATGGGGAATATTATCAAGACCTTGAATTTCCTCGAGTAATTTATCCATTTCATTATGCATCACAATAACTATTAAATATTCCGTTTCATTATGGAAGCCATGTGCTTTTTCTAAGGAACATTGGATTAAAATAAATTGTACTTTGGGAGTCTTGGATGATTATATATCATACTGTAAACTTGGGCCTCCTTGCATTGTACTTTGGGGGTATTTGTTGTATAGAAATCACGAGTTGGTGGGGTGGCTTACTAGGTGGCAGAGCTAATAAGAGAGGCAAAGCTTATGATTCGGGAGGAATGAGAGAAGGGGAGTAAGGGGTTAACATGCTTCACTTAAACAATAAGAACAAACAATAAATACACATTATATATCAAGCCCAAATCACAAGGATCACTCGCCACGTCGGCGCATTGCCGAGCCAACCCGCCCAACTCGGTATTAGTTTATAATTAATAAGGGTGATGATATGTGTCTTGCATAAAAACATTCTTAAAATGTCTTGTCTTGAACTATATTAATCTATTTTATGATTTAAAACCACAATTTTTTTAATAGTTATGATTAATTATGAAGGTAAAGCTTTAACAATCGTTGGCTACGCCAACAAGTATCCGACACACTAATCAATTAACCCTACCTAAAAAGTGTATCATATACATAATTTTACAAATATATAAAATAATGGATAAAATGATGATTTTGCATAATTTATAAGTTGTAATACAATTATGCTATTTAATCATACCATCTTTTTTAATTTATTATATGATATAACAATTTTTAAATCGAAAGAAGACATTTAAGGTGCGTCTTATATAAAACACATATCATTCCTAAATTAATAAGTACCTCCAAAATATATTACATGGACGTCCATATTTATAGTATAATATATAATCATTTAAGACCCCAAAATACGAGTTTATTTCAACCTTTGGGTAAAGTACTTGTTAGATAAGGTGATCCCATTTTCCCACTTATCTTTGCCATATGTACGCAGATATCTGTCATATTAAGCTAGCGGTATGGGTGAATACTTAAAAGTTCCACCTATGATTTAAAAGGTCTAAAAATCATTCATATTTGTTACGTAGATGAAAGTTGGTTGGTGTCCTCGTGAAATTATTCAAAGATTAGAGCTGGTTATTTAGTACAATTTTAGAGTCTGTTCGAATTAACATATATAAAAGCGTTTATAACCGATAATAACTCATAATAGTTTAACAAGTGGGCTAACAATAACCGATATAACAGACTAATCATAACCTCATATACTTATTATTATTATTATTATTATTATTATTATTATTATTATTATTATTATTGTTATTATTATTATTATTATTATTATAAAGAATATTACTATATTTAAAAATCTTAGTAATATCATTACTATAATTATTATTGTCATTATCATCATCATCGTAAATTATTATTATAATGATCGTCACTGCCATCGCTATCATATTGTTGCGACAATTGTATATTGATATGAAAACATTTTTAGATAACATTTTTCTACAACGTACACATCACTTCACTTCAAAATATTAAAATTAGTAATGTAAGACCCCGAAATTTCAGGTGTTTGCACTGGTAATGAATTAAGCTACTAAAAGTTAAGTGAAAGATTCAAAATTATTAATTTAAGTGAATTAGAATTTTTCCGAGTCGAAATTATAAGCCGAGAACTGAAACCCGAGTGTGGGCTAGCTAAATTGGGCCTTGTGAAGCTAGTTGGGCCCAATTAAAAGAAAAAGAAAGGAAAATGAAAAAGGGATTATTGGCATTTGAGGAGGAGCTGTCAAAGATTAAGTAAAGAAAGACATTGGGGTCCAATTGGAATTAGGCAGACAAGCCCATTATGTGTAATTAGGAAAAGAGGAGAGAGAGGGGGACCGAGACTGAAGAAAAGAACAAGAGGAAGAGGAATAAAGGAAACGAAAGAAGCAAAGACAGAGGAGAGCGAGAGAGGCGTAACGCACAAAGAGAGAAGGAGAGTGAGCGGGAGTGAGAGGAACGCTGGAAACCGGCAACCGGCGGGCACGGCGAGCCCGAGGACAGGCGCCGGACGAAGGAGAAAGGAAATGGGGAGCGAAAGAAAGAAAGAGCAGAACCGGAAACAAGGGAACGAAAGAAGCGAAGCGAGCAAAGCGAGAGATTGCGAGGAAGAACGAGAGGGGTCGAGAGCCCGAAGTGAGAGGCGAAGAGCGAGAGAGCCGAGAGGAATCGGGAAGAAGAAACAGGGGCCGGAAGAACGAGGGAGCGAGAAGAACGAGCGGGCGAGAAAGAGAACCACGACGAAGCGGAGGCAGAGAGTAGCAAGGAATTGAGACCGAGAGGCGGAAGAAGAAAGGGAAAGAGGAAACATAAATTAAAACCCAATTCGAAACCTTCCAAAACTGAATTAGGTGGCTTGAACTCGAAATTGATTGATGAAATTGGAAACCCTAGGTTTAATTGAAGAAGTTAAAGGCTTAAATTCACTAAATTAGCAACTCACGAATCAAAGAGCATGTTGTAATTAGTGTGAGATCTAGTTATGAATTTGTGATGTTTAAGTATTATTGAGCATGATTACTGAGAATTGGATGAGATTAGCTTGAACAGAATTAGTGAGAAAAATCGGAAAGTTAAGTTCATAACTTATGTGCAGATTTTCGATAATTATGCATGATGTTCGAATTTCTGTGAATTCATGTGTAGCCCAAATTTCCTGAAAATTTTACTACAACTTCATGGCAATTCATGGAAATTTCCTGTAAAATTTGGTATGCATTGGATGAGTAGATTGGGAGATATGCAATTTTAAGTGAAAATGTGCTGTTTTGGGTTAAATCGGAACTAAGTGAGTAACTGAATTAAGAACTGAAATTTAAGAAGCTATATGGCTAGATTAAGAGATACTTAATGATTAAGAAAAGTTATAGGACCATAAATCACTTATACGCGATAATACGCGATCATGAAAACGATAAGTTCGTTGATTAGAAATCCTAGTTGGCATGTTTATGTGATTATGTTTTTATCCCGAATTACATCGATTATAAATGACGTAAGCATGCGTATGTGAAATGAATTAATTATACTTGAGTTGGAATATGTGAATTGCTTGTTTTGAAGAAGTTACGCATGAACGTGTTGAGCATGAATTATATGAATTAAGTATATCTTATGTATAAGTAATAAGAAGATAAGAAACATAAAGAACTAAAGAAGGGAGAAAGGATTGTGTTATTGATCTAAGACCCCATGAATTAAAGAACCCTCTGAAGTTATGGCCATAGAAGTGTCTCGTCAACCCGAAGCCACGAATTATTTTGCTTCTACGAATTATTGACGGTATGCGTCCTTCGGAAAGGGAGGCAAGCCTCGGGGCCACGAATTATTTTGCCTCGAGGCCACGAATTATTTTGCCTCCAAGAACTGAGGCCACGAATTATTTTGGCTCCGAGAACTGGGTCTTTAGAGTAGAGCATAAATCTTCTTTCCATTCGAAACTAAGATTACTTAAAAGAATTATGATATGAAGAAACGAATGATCGTGCATGATGAACAAGAAAGAACGAATCGATGATTTATGAAATGCATGATTGAACTCAAGAAGAAGAATGAGAAGAAGAATGAATCCTGACTTCATAAGAAATTAATACGATAAGAAGCAAGATATGAATGACACGATGAATGACTTACTTGATGAATGATTTACGTGATAAATGATTTACATGATGAATGATTCTATGACTTACTTGCGTAGAAAGATGAATGAAGTATGTTTGATTGAATTCATGAGTAAGTGATGTCATTATGTTTCTCGGCAAGTTGGTAAGTTTAGAATCTCGCATGTCTTAAACGTGTATGATCCGAATCGCATGTTATGAATGAGTTACGAACTTACGTGTGGTTGTTAATGAATTAATGTGCAAAGGGAAACCCGGGGTTGGGTTTGGGTTATTCACTGGGCTCGTGGAGCTCATGACCTCACCAAAATTTCAGGTATAGAAGTAGACTCGCAGGAGTTGCCTTCGGCTTTCGTAAATAGCATACGGATAGAAGATGTTGGGCTTATTACATGTTTTGTGTCTTGTTGTAAAGATGTTTGTAAAGACCGGTTGTACTTGAACTTAAGTTTTACCTATGAATGTAAAAGCCCTATGTGAATACTCCGAGCGTGTAGTTCGTCGAGTTGTGTTGTGTTTACTCCGAGCGTGTGGCTCGTTGAGTCTATAAATGTGTTTCGTGCGGGGTTAAGGGTTAAGGCTTTAAGCACTGTGGGACTAGACATATTACGGAGGAAATTCTGCCGAAATTTCCAGAAAAACCTTTGAAACCTAGAACCGCACTTCCGTCAATCTAAGAAAGGGTTATTAACCCTAAGTTGAGATCTTAAGCAACCTTAGGAGTTCCTCTCGGGAACCCCGGCATGTAATACTCCTAGGGTGGGTCTAGGGGTGTTATAAGTAATGTATCAATTTATAGTCAAATGACTAATCAATACTGCATATATTATTGCACAACGTCCCCTCCTAGGTCACTAATCATATTAGCTATTTCATTTGGGGAAGAGAGAACAGATTTGGGGTGGGTGAGAACTTTATTATTCTCATTACTCCATGATATAATAATAATAATAATAATAATAATAATAATAATAATAATAATTATTATTATTATTATTATTATTATTATTATTATTATATTATAAAAAATTATTATATTTAAAAATTTTATTATGGTATGATAACATGATAACTAATAACTATTATAACAATCACAGCTCATAACAATTTCTAACAGCTAAAACGACTCATAATATCTATTATACGTAATTATATTCCAACTTATAATAGTTCATAATAGTCATAATCGCTATAAAAGTTGAAACGAATAGACCCTTAATTTTAACCATAGAAAAAATTATATGGAGTATCATTACAAAATAATTTTTGTATTTAGTTGAAATACACATTTTGCATACTAAAGAAAGTGAGAAAATATATGAACTGGAGGTTGTAAATAGAGATATGTAAAACCCTGGGTATGCCAAGTGTAAAATATACCCAAGAGTTTTAGTGATCACAGTGCAGTCTATCTATAAACAAAACGAAACTCTACGAGAGCTCCCCAACTGTCGCTCTCTAAATGCATGCTTATGTGGCACTTTATTGGGGAAAAAATTAAGATTTTGTTACCATATGTTATACATGAATTAATTAATATTAGTATCATTTTCCATAATAATGATAATAACAATTTCCCTTATCATATTTCACTAATATAATAAATATTGCATATTTCGATAAGAAAATAAAAAAATAATTACATATTAGAAAATGTTCATAATTTAACTCCTAAATGAGAATAAAATTTTTCCTATATATGTACACATATATGACTTTCCAATCTTTATATAACTAAAATAATATGCCTTTTGATTCTCATTTTAAAATATCAAAATTTGGCAACGAATTGTATATACTAAATATACTATTAAATAATTAAATATCTTATATTAAAAATGTTGCCAAAAATATACTACTAAATAATTTTTTTATAGAACTACTAAATATTTTTTCAAAGCAGCTACAACACCTGTATATACAAGATAATGCTACATGATAATTAACATCAAAATGTTTGAAATAGATTTTAATTTTCAAAGCACAATAGTTTAAACAAATATTAATAACTTTTTTATGACATTTATACTCCATAGGTAACATGTGTATTTTTGCTTTTGTGAGAAGTTAGGACTTTATTTCCAACACCCAACATAGGGAAAACCCAATACAGCCTATGAGCATCTATACAAGGAGAGCCACCTTCTAGGAAGAACTCTCTCCCATGCATAGACCTCAATTTTGTCTACCAATTTCCTCATGTCAATCTGCCTCTTACTTCGAGTATTTAGGAACCTTACTCTATAATTAGCATTTTCTAAAACTTTCTTGGCTTAGTCTTCTGCTGCCATCCTCCTATTACTGAATATCATCTCATTTCTGTACCCAGCCAGCTATATCTGGTAGAATAGGGTTGCAGTCATGCAAGTCATGAAACTCCTTACAGATTGGCTCATATTCCCTGTCAGCAACTGTCTTTACCACTGCATAAAATTCCCTGGTATCTGGGGCTCTTCGTGATTCTTCCAGACTTGATCTCTTATGGCTGTGGCATGTTTACATGAGAAAAATGAATGGTCTTTGTCCTCCTCAACTTGCTCACAAAGAATACACCAGCTAGGCATCTTAGTATACTTAGCTAGTTTACTTCTCAGAGGGAGTCTGTCATTGTATAGGAGTAACATAAATATTATATGTTTAGCAATAATGCTCCTCCACCACAGAGTCTTGTCCCAGTCAATTTTGCTTCCTTCCCCACACAGATACTTGTAACCCTCTCTTGGCGTGTACTATCCTGCCTGGGTGACCATGCACCCCTTCATTTCATCCTTTGGCCTGCAAATTTCCTTGAAATACCCACATACATCAGATTTGAGTTTAAAATCCCACCGTCACTCTTTATGTGATGGCTATGAATCCAATAACCCACAAATTCCTCTTCTTCTTTGCCAATGCCCACATGTGATTAGCAATAAGGTCCTTGTTCCACTTTTCAAACTATCCAGTCCTCCATATTTCTTATCAGTACAAATACCTTCCCAAGCAACCAGAGGTGTTCTCTTACTTCTCATTTGAGCACCACATAATCTCCCACGAACCCTCTCAATCTTTCTCACGACACCTTGTGGAATAATAAAGATTTCCCCAAAAGTGATCTTCCCATTAGCACTAAGTTGATCAAAGTAATTATTGCAGCATAGGATAAATGTCTAGGATAAATGCCTGCTCAGCCATGTTTTGATCCTTGTTGTTATCTGATCCACCATCATTTGTGTTGGACGAAGTTAATAAAACGGCCACTTAAGGCCTGTTAATTTCGGCTAAAATCAGTCTCCCACTTATCGAGGATAGGTTCCTGGATAAGTGGGATGGCTAATGAAGTTGGGATAGACTCAACTTCTTAACATTGAAGACAGGAGCGATTGCTCCTATTTAATCTGTAATGGAATATACAGAAAAGTAGACGTGTAAGAAACACAAAATGCAGCATTAGTTGCATCTCACAAGTTTTCTCTAGCAATCCTCAACTTTCTCTCACAGTCGGACCCATCATCCCAGGGGTGTTCGGGTTTGAGACGTGGCTGTTTCCGGCGACTCTAGTAGCCACCGGTTATACTATTCCGGGTGACACTTGGTAGAACCAGATTTCGGAGTACAACCAGAATCGGAGCGTTCGTAACACGGGAATTCGTTTGTGGGCTATCAAACGGTAATCGATCTATTTGCTTTCGCATTGCTAAGGTTAGTCCTTACATATTTTCCTTCGAGTGGTCTCGAGCTTTGGATTGCTAGTTCCTAGCCCCGATTAGTTATTAGCCCGATTAGTTTAGGCCACATAATTTGTTAAGTACAAATTTGAATCCTGTTTAACTAAAACCGCGTTAAACCCCCGACACGGACTCTCGGGCAAAATCCCCTACCGTGGACAGCCTCTCGGCGGACCATATCCCTCCACCACTCCGGCCTCGGTGGCGCAAATAAAATAAAATAATTTTTAAAAAAGTAGAAGAAGAGTAGTAATCGGATTAACCCATCGGACCGCTGGAGAGAGGGGTGGCGCGTACCTACATGTGCCGCCGCAAAGATTAGTTCTTTCTCTCTTTTTAGCTTCTCCAATGCCGATCTACGTCCACCGAGTCCTTTTTGCAAAAACAGCCCGGTGTGGGTCACGCGCCACCACGCCGTCACTTCCACCGCTCAAGACCGGTGTTAATCGGTTGCTTGACGACCGATCTATACCGTGGCGGTGGTATTTTCGTCGAAAAGGAAAGAACGAGGCTTGTGGGTCTTATTTTTGGCTCGGCGGAGAAGGGCAGAATTACATCATTTGGGTACTTTTTGGGTCACCGGAAAACGAAAAGTAAGGCCGTGGCTTTGCTTGGTGTCGGCGGAGATAGTGGAAAACAAGCCGACGCCTTACTCTCGTAGCCATGGCTACTCGGGGAGGTGAA
This sequence comes from Talinum fruticosum, assembly GCA_021018815.1. Classification (NCBI taxonomy): domain Eukaryota; kingdom Viridiplantae; phylum Streptophyta; class Magnoliopsida; order Caryophyllales; family Talinaceae; genus Talinum; species Talinum fruticosum. The sequence continues at coordinate 14,428,688 of JAITYX010000001.1, read as the reverse complement.
GAAGAGAAGACAGAGAGACCGAGAGGGAGAGAGGACAGAGAGAAGAGCTCTGGAAAAATAAAATTGTGTGTGAATAAATGACAGGGGAGGCGTGAAAGCGAGTCAATTTTTTTGTTTTCAAGCCCCGGTTTATTTGTTTTTCGTTCCCGAGGCTTCTTCTTTTTTTCCTGCCATGTTTTTTTTCTTTCCGAGGCACGCATCTTCGGTACATGGTCCACTTTATTAAATCAATTAGCATGCTGATAATCTAATACGTTTAGTACGTAAATTTTATTTTTTTATTTTGTGTAAATTTAAATTAATATTAATATGATTTTATAATTTTATGTAAGTTATTTTAATCAGATAATTTTATTAATTAATATGAATCTGTTTCATATTATGTAAATTATATAATTGTGTTTTATGTAATTTTATTTGGCATGTTATTTGTTTAATATGTGTAATTTCATATTACATGTTTTAAAGTGGACAATTAGCATGAACATTATATAAATATGTTTAATATAGTGTTGTGTAAATTAGTTTTATAAAAAGCAATATCTTTGCTTTACATGCTATATATATATATATATATATATATATATATATATATATAAATATATGAATTTGTTTCATGAAGTCATATTAATTATAAAATTAGTTTTTATATAATATGAGTTAAGTGATATTATCTACAAATTAGTTTTTAGAATTAATGTGAATATGTTTCATGTGAATTAATAATATCACGTACAAATTTTTTTGAAAATTAGTTTTACATCTTAACCACCTTTGTGCTATGTAAAGTTCAATGTTAATTTGTTTAACGTTAAAATTCATATGAATTTGTTTTCTATGAAATTAAAGTGTCAATTAATTTTTTCTAAAATTTCTATTTCATTCCATATGTGATGATTATGAGCTTAGCAAAATTTTTGATCATATGACTTGAATAATGAAGTTTGTGAAAATTTAATTGTTTTAAGACGTGCCTAAATGTCCAATTTTACTTGTAGATATGGTAACGAAACCTATGACTGATATGGCCTCTACTGAAAAGTTGGTGGGGTCCAACTATGACATTTGGCATCGGAGGATTAAGTTCCTTATGAATGAATGTGAACTGCTAGAGGTCTTGACTGCCAAAATGTATCCCCTGCTACTAAGGATAGAGATGACAAGGATGTTGATACTAGTTACGCACGGTATCGGAAGGATTTGAAAGCATATCGGGAGTGGTTCAAAAGGACCGCTCGATGCGGTATGCCCTATTGAACCTTATGCATGATGACTTAATTGGTGAGTTCGAGAACTATCCCATAGCTAAAGACATGTGGGATCAACTTAAGATCAAGTTCGGGCAAACTTACGCTACTAAGCTCCGTCAATTGCATCTTACGTGGATGCGATACACTTTTGGCCGGAGCATAGTATAATCGAACACATACGAACATTGAGTGCAATGGTTCATGATCTTAAGGATGGAGGGATCGAGATCTCCGAGCGTGATCAAGTCACGAATGTGATTCATGCTATCCCATCCGAGGATCCTTGGAAAACCTTTAAGACTACGATGGTGCATAGTGATCACCTCCGGATCGTGGACGATATTGTTCGTCATCTCGAACTTGAAGAGGATCGCATGAAGTCACATGCTCCTGTTCCTATTCCTGCTGCATTAGTTGCTAAAGGAAACAAACCTAAGGGCAACAAGTTTAAGAGGAAGAAGAAAAGTTCTCATCCCTCTAAGAAACCCGGGCCTACAGGTGGAAATGCCAAGAAACGACATAAGGCTAAGGGCAATAAAGAGAAAGTTATGGCACGTGTGAAGTGTTATAATTGTGGAAAGAAGGGTCACTATGCTTAGGGATTGTCCCGAGCCTCAAAAGGTGACCCCCTCCATTAAAGTCTCCGAATTATTTGTTTGTTCCCATGCATTAGTTGCTAACTCTCTTCCTAATTGGATTGTAGACTCGGGAGCAAGCAAGCACATAGTTCAAGACCGAGCTGGGTTTGTAGAGTTTCACCCTTATCCAGGTGGGCATACAAACCGTGACATTAGGGAATGGCACAATTGAAGACGTTCTCGATGTGGGAATGTATCAGCTCAAGCTACGTGGAGGAAATAAGTTACTTCTACTAGATGCTCTCTACGCGCACGGGGTGCAATGTTCCCTTGTTTCCTTTGTCTTCTTAGTTAAAGTAGGTTTTCAGTTTGTTTCAAAAGAAGATGGTTTAGAGATTTATTATGGTGGCAATTTGTTTGTCCATGCAAGTTTTCAAAACAATTTCCCTGTTTTGGATTTAGATGTTTGCTATGATAATTCTGCATTAGTTTCATTTGTTGATTCCAATTCTAAATCTGTTAAATGGCATGCAAAACTTGGTCATATTGGCCAAGATAGAATGACTAGACTAGCAAAAGAAGGTCTTCTAGACTGGCTCACTAAGGTTAGGTTGCCTAGATGTGAGTCATGTTTAGCTGGTAAGGCGACCAAGAAGCCTTTCGGTAAGGCTTCTAGGGCGTCACATCCCTTAGAACTTATTCACTCCGACATATGTGGACCTATGAATGTCAAAGCACGTCATGGTGCTAGTTATTTTCTCACTTTGATAGACAACTATTCACGATATGGGTATGTGTACCTTTTATCACACCGTTATGAAGCTTTAGATGTGTTCAAATGCTTCGTAGTGGAAGTAGAAAACAGATTGGAGCGTAGAGTGAAGTCTCTTCGCACCGATCGTGGTCGTGAATACCTTTCGATATGTTCAAAGGGTTTTGTGAGGAAAAGGGCATACGCGAGCAACTTACGATTCCAGACACTCCTCAACAAAATGGTGTTGCGGAGCGATGGAATCGAACATTACTTGACATGGTCGGGACAATGATGGCCCAAGCTAATTTGCCAATTAGTTTTTGGGGGATGCGTTGCTTACGGCAACTTACATTCTGAACCGAGTGCTTAGTAAGAGTGTTTCAATCACTCCATATGAGTTATGGAATGGTAGAAAGCCCATCTTGGACCATTTACGCCCATGGGGTTCGGCTGGCTATGTACACAACCCATCTCATCAACATCGGAAAATTGGTCCTAAAGCTACAAAAATGGTGTTCATCGGGTATCCAGAAAATTCAAAAGGATATGTCATGTATGAAGAACATCTAACTGGCGGCATGAAGGAAATAGAATCCCGGAATGTCGATTTTCTTGAGGATGAGTTCCCAAGTATTGGTGAAATTAAGAAGGACTTAGAGTTGTATAAGTTACAACAATTATCTCTCAATGAGGGGGAGGATTTGTACACTCATCATGTCACCGAGGATAATAGTTTTCTACCATACAATAGAGATAGTGGGAGAGATCCTACCATCCCTAATGATGGAAATGTGTCTACACAAGAGATCCAACAAGAGAATGAGGAACGTCCTCATCTCCGGTTCCTAATCATGAGGTTAGTCCTCCTTCTCAGGAACCCTCATCCACGTCCCAAGGAATTAGTGGGAGAGATTCTCCCATTACTCGAGTCCCACACCTCAAAGAAAAAGGGGAGGGATCCCGAGCCTAGTCGGACAAAAGAACGTAATCCTAAAATTATTCGAAGGAGCGAACGAGGCTATAAACTCTTATGAAGAAAAGTTCCCCGACGATGTTTTCAAATCAAAGAGGATATCTTCTTTTGCGTGCCTTTGGAAATAGAAGAGCCAACCTCTTATGAAGAGGCTATAAACTCACCAAACCATATAGAATGGATGGAAGCCATTAGAGATGAGTTGGACTCAATGGCAAAGAATGAAGTTTGGGAACTGGTTGATCTTCCTCCCGGACGTAAGGCCATTGGAAACAAGTGGGTTTTCAAGGTTAAACGTCGAGCAGATGGATCAATTGATAAGTTCAAGGCCCGATTAATGGTGAAGGTTTGCTCGGGGAGAGTCCGAGTCACCCTAGAGGGGGTGAATAGGGTGAGGAAGAAATCTTGTGGAAATTCAAACTCTTTTGCCAAGTAAAATACATAATGCGGTTACGAGTCAAAAGCAGTCGGAAAAGTAGAGATTGCCTCGAACTTTACCTTAATTAATAGACAAGTATATCCCTCTCTTGTCTATCTACCTATCTTGATTGCATTCCAATAAGACTTCAATCTTACTCAAAAGTCCTGAATACTCCAAAGTTTAAAATCCAATTCTAGTAGGGTGGCCCAAATTGGTAGTTGTGTTATATAATTCTTATCATGGTAAGGTCCTTACTCCAAGCCTTCTTCACTGAAGGCATTTTCTCAAAGAAGAACACTCTCTTTTGCAAAACTAAATCTCTATTTTCCACTTATCAAATTTAACCAGGAACAAGTCATCCTTCCTTCAAAGCTAAATACCTTCACCATATTAAAACTTCCGAAATAAGATTCAAAAATCCATTTGTGACAAGATATGGCGGGGTAGTTATGATATACAACAAACTGAAGCCAATTCCAATAGTTAAGCTCCTCTTGAATATCCTCTTTATCAATAGGAACATACTTATGTCCATCCAACTCATTAATTGGATATAAAGTTAATCCTAGCCACCTCCATTCTCCAAAACATTATCATAAGTTAAGGTAGTTTCCCTTAGCTTAGCATTCACCACAAGAGACTCGCATTTGTTCTTAGAATAGAGTCTTGCATTCATTTCTTTTACATGACTCAAAATCCTAAAAGTAAACGTTTAATAAACAAAGCACCATACAAGAATTATTCAACCAAGCATCATCCATGAAGTTAGTTGCGGGAAGGCCACCGACGTTGCCACCTTCAAAGGGAACCTCCCATGTCGTCGACTAAGTAAAAACTCGTTAAGTCTCCGATATTTGAGAAGAGTTAGACATAGGCACCCAAGAATAATATGGGACTTATGATAGAAAAGATCATACAACCGCACTAAACTCCGGGAATACCCAAGAGGAGACACAAATCGCCTACCATGCAAATAAAGGAGCTATTAGCACAAAAACTAAAATCTCAAAATTAAAATGGGGCACATAACCTTATTGAACTTCATATTTTCAATTAAGTCAAATTTGTCCCTATTTCGACGAAAGTGGATAGATGTCGAGCTTCGGACCCAAGAGTGGTCAAGGTTCGGATACCCTCATTGAGCTTTAGGCCTAAGAGTGTTCAAGGTTCAAACACCCCAGTCGGATCTTAGGCCCAAGAGTGGTCAAGGTTCGGATACCCCGGTCGAGTATCGAGCCTAAGAGCATTCAAAGTTTAAACAACCTCATATAGCTTCAGGCCCTAGATCGGTCAAAAGGCGGTTATGGTTCAAACACACCGGTCGAGTCTCGGGTCCAAGAGCAGTCAAGGTTTAGACATCTCGTTCAGGTTCAAACTTAAAAGCGGTCAACGTTTAGACACCACATCAAGACTTCAGGACCACCACATGGCCAAGTCAAGGCAGCACCTTAAAACATAATTTGGCTACGATTGTTTTCAGGTAACACTTGAATCTATTTTCATTTGATTATTAGCTAACAAAACTGCTAGTGTAGAAAGTTTTATAGCCAAGCTTCAGACCAAGTACATGATCAAGTTTAGGCTCCTCATCCGACCTTCGAGACATTGATTAAGTCAAGCTCCGAGATACCTTGCCGAACTTCGGATCCAAGAGTAGTGAAGTTCAGGCACCCCCATTGGACTTTCGACTTTACTACCCGAGCAAGTCAAGTTCAAGCACATTGCAAGCTTCGGACTAAGTACATTGGTCAAGTTTAAGTATACCAATCCGAGCTTCAGGACATTAATTAGCCTTGTCCGAGGATCGGTAGTTGGACTTTATACGTTACTAGTCAACTTCGAGCCTATTGTCGTGGTTCGGGTCTTTTCTTACGGCCAATCCTCAACACTCACTCAATGCATATATCCAAGCATCCAATACTTCGATTTCATCAATATATCCAAGAAAAAATAGGCTTCAGTACATTTGGTTATCAACTAACAAAATTGATTGTGTAGATTTTCATAGCCAAGCTTCACATTAAGAAACGGTCAAATTTAGGCCCCTCATTTGAGTTTTAAGAATTTTTGATCAAGTCAAACTCAGGAACCATATAGCCGGATTTCGGACTTCACTACCCGAGTCAAGTCTAGGGCTACTCACGTCTCGAGACGACCAATTCCGGACAACTCAAGTTCAAGCGCAATCGACATCCAAAGTGTTGTCAATAAAAATAGATAAGTACCCTTGAGTGTTTACTTTGACCTTCAACTTTCGGACTCGAGTCAAAGTGGGGGTTTACTATAGACACCTAAAAGTGTCGTCTCTTTTTCTAATTTATTTTTATTTGTTTTTATCAGCTTGGTGATGAAAACCCAGATCACATTTGCAAGCTCGAGTCGAGATCGAACTAAATTAGAGTGATGAAAGCTAGTTTACCAACAAAAAGCCAACTAGCATCACAAAATAGCCCAAACCAATTTGTCCTAGAGTTGGGCCAGCCGGCAAATCAATGCCTCGGCTGACCCAAACCAAGTTCGGACTACCAAGCCCGGAGCTGCATCGGCGCTGAATCTCTAAGCTGCTCAAAATGCAACGTTTTCCTTCTTTCAACGGCCTATCCTGGCATGATTTTCCAGACCACGAAATGCATTCATTCCGTCTAACATCGAACCCCGAGATTCTCCGAACGGCATTGTTTTGGTTGGTTCATTTTTAAAATTTTTCTTTTATCCATTCCGGTATTTTTAGACCAAGTTATGTCCTATAACCTGTGGCTAAAAGCTAATTTTAGGGTTTCCTAAACCCTAAAATTTTCTACAAATAGGGATCCCTCCCCCTTATTTGACTTCGGTTTCAGCCCTTACTTTTGCTCCTAGGCTACTCGAAACTCTTTTTCCATCACTTTTCTATACTCTCCCTCACTCTTACTCTCACTCTCAATTCCCTTTCTAAACCTACACAAAACAAAGGCCTTCTTTTGCCTCTCTCGTTCACCACCGCCCTACCCTCGCTCTGTCCAAATCTGATTGAAATTCAAACCTAGCAGGTGGGCCAACGTAAGGGCATGCTTCCACCATTCCGGAGTTTTATTTTTGTGTTTTATTTAATTTTTGTCCTTTTATCGCTTTTCATGTTATCGATTAACGATGTAATCGCTTTACTTTCCACCCCGTCCGATATAATTTTATTTATCGCTTTTCTTTCTTTTATCGCTTTCTTCATTACTTTCATTTAATTGTTTTAATTATTGATTTTCAATCATGTTTTGTTTGCCTTTAATTTTAGCCTTTTGCATGTTGTTTGCTTGTCTCTCTTAACGCGATTTGAACTCTCTTTCTCAATTAGTAGAGGCCATCTTTTGACGGGTAAAATGAAGAGCGTCCCTCTTTGTTTCATCGCATCCGAACACCGGATCATTTTTTTATTGATGAAGTTCTTTTTCAAACCTTTTTTGATTTTGAGTCTTTGTATCGAAATTAAAAAAATATTTCTTTTTATTTTTGTTAGTTTTTATTTTCAAAACTAATAGGCATCTCCCATATTTTAATCTTTTTATCTAAAATTGCTTTTCGATTTTCTTAAACATAAACTGGCAAAGAGTAGTGAAAAGACCGACGGTTTAAGTCATCTTACCAAGATTGCCTTGGTAGTCTCAGGCTAGATGGTTGGCGTCGGACAACAGTTTCAATAGGTCGGCCCCGGCCCCCAAGCTATTGGTTGGGCTTAACTCCTCATCCAGGTTGTGTAGGCTGCCTGGCTCGGTTGAGCTTTGTGGTAGTATTCCTTTTTACCGTTCATGTTTGGAAATGTATTCCGAGATTTACAAAAATTTCAAAAATAAAATGATTTTCTAAAATCGACAATCAACCCTTTTTAAAAATCTTTTTCAAAAGTCTTATCGTTCAATTGATAAGCACAACTCGCGTTAAGCAGAAATTAATGAGAAGGCTTGATCCGACACTGCGGGATAGATCGTGGCTACTACATTCATATAAAAGAAAATTTGAACCTTTACTTGGTAATTCAAAATGCATTTTTTTCAAGATGAATAGCGATACAAAGACTTCTTTAGACCATGCTATTTTCTTTCCAATTATATATATATATATATATATATATATATATATATATATATATATATATATATATATATATATATATATGAAAACTTTTTTTCTTCTTTGAAATCAAGAACGACATGTGTGAGATATTAAAAGATGATAGTAATTGTTGTAGGGGAAGGGAAGAGTAAGAGGCATTAGTAAGTTTTTCAAATATTGGATTAATTTAATGATTTTTTGGGGGGAAAGGCATCAGTAAATTTTTTAAATAGTAGATTAATTGAATATTTTTTTATTTTTGGGTGGACATTAGTACGTTTAACAACTATTGATTAATTTAATTGTTGTTTTTAGTTGGACATTAGTAAGTTTGTCAAATACTGGATTAATTTAATTGATTTTTTTGGGGCCGTTAAACTCTTATTTAATAGTCGCTTTGTTTTCTGATAAAAAATTACTCTGTTTTGTTTAGCTAATTATTCATAGTTCTTAATTTCCTTATCTTACGTTTTTTATATTTGTGCTTAATTGTTAACCATTGTAATTTTATGTTTAGTTTTACAATTTTAATTCTATTTGTATATGGTATATTAGGGGTGAGCAGCGAGCTCAGTTAGGTTAATTAAGATTAGGATTGGCCCATTAATAAAGTGGGGGTCGAGTCAAGTTCGGCCAACTGAAAAAACAGCCTGTTAGGTCAAGCTTTTCAATTGGGGCAACTTGTGGGCCTGGTTTAAATTTAAGTAAATATGCATATAAAACTTTTATGTAATAATCAATATTACATATATATTGTTTTTAATGAAGTTCAAAATAGTGTAGCAAGTAACTTTAAGGGAAATTTCATTTGGTAACTCTATGTTTGTCCAGATTCCATTTGATAAACAAGAAAAATTTGAATTCCACATAATATATGCTCTATTTAAAAGAATATCCGCACAATATCTCTCAATCACTATGCTGTTAAAAATCAATTGAAATGACCAAATAATTCTTATATTTCTTTGTTTAACCCTTTTTCTATTCCTAATTTTTGTCTCTTTAACTGTCTTTTCTGCGCCTCATAAGAGTACTATTTGAAATTTAAAAATTTTACTTAAATCTTAAATATAACACAACATTAATTAACAGTCAAATTTAATGGTGAACGTCACATATCAAATTTTGTCAAACATGAGGGTACTATTTTAGATTTTTTAATTATATGCAAGATATATTATGTGTCATAATAATAGTAATACTTAGTTCGTAGATCATACTCTCTAGAGGACAATGTTGTTTGCTTAATACTTCTATCCAAGTAGTCCCTCCCTTCTTAAAATAATTTATAAATAAATAAAAAATGCTTTGTGATAGTATAAGAAGTATGGTCTTGTTTCATTTATTTTTACCTTACAACTTTATAACTTTTTCTTACAACTCCTTATAATTGCTCATAGTTTATAATTAACTTTACAACTGCTTACACTACTATAGGAACGACTTTAATCGACGGTCATAACAAAAATCATTGTAAAAATTGATGCGGTGGAATTTTTTATAAAATAAGCGGTCTTTTAATGCATAAGACAGTTCTTTTATTAAACTGTCGCCAAACGGTGCATATATGATGACGGTTCTTTCATTAAACCCTTGTCAAAGGTGGAAAGTCCATTTTTAACTATAATTCACTCGAAAGAACCGTCATCAAAGATGTATATGTGAAAAGTCCACTTTAACTATGATTTACTAAAAGAATCGTCATTAAAGGTGCATATATAATGACGATTCTTTCGTTCAACTGTAAGCAAAAGTCTTTAGAAACAACAACAACAACAAAAAAAGGGGAAATTTACGGTTGCATGACACTTCAATTTATAATAACAACTTTAGTTTTGCAATTTACCTACAAGTCATCTTTACATGGAGCCCACATGAAATTGGTTTGGATATGGAAAGATAAAAAGACCAAAAACCCTTAATAATATTGGGTTGATTTTTGGTGCGGATGGAGGTTTGGAGGTGTGCTTGTGGAAGGAGTTCAAATAGGGATAGGTAGAGAGCAGGAAGAGAGAGAAAGAAAGAGGGATTAGAGCAGAAGAGTGAGGAGAAGAAGAAGGAGAGGGAGAAGGAGAGGGAGAAAAAGGGCTACAAGAAGAGAGAGTAAGAAAGGGAGAAGAAGAGCGAGAAATACACCGGGAAGAAGACCCGAGAAGAAGTACATGGAGAAGAACAGCGAGAACAAGTAGGCGAGAAGAAAAGCGAGAAGAAGAAGAAGACCCATGTGTAAATTGTCAAACTGCACTTGTAAATTTTAATTAAAACTGTATCCATTTGTAAATTTCCCATGGAAGAAGCTGAATGTTTTGAAAAGCTTTACATTATTTTGAGATGATCGATGCTTGAGCATTGAAGAGAGAGAGAGAGGTGTGCTATGATTGTGGAGGTTGCCAACGATCCGGTTATTCCGATGCGGTGAAGTTGAAGGCGATTGGGACGTGAAATTAGTTGGGTAAGTAAGTTTAATTGTGTATTATATTCAATTTGTGTAGGTGGGTTTTGGTTTATGATTGGTTATTATTAGGTACAACATAATTGTAGGTTGGGTATGGGAATTTTGAACAATCGGGGTAGAATTTGTTATTATTTTAAAATATGATTTTTGTATACATTTATGTGTATAAGAGTTGGTCTGTAAATGGATTTAGGGTTTTTAGTTTGATTGGGTGCATTGAGTTTTGTAATATGGTTGATGAATATTGTTTTGTTGGTTAAATATGAGTCAATTAGTTGGGAGGAACATTTATTCATGTTTTATATATCGTGATGTACTTGAAGTGTTGTCATTTGAAATTGAAAAAATGAAATGTGTGGTTTAATTATGATTGCAATGCTTGGTATGTAGATTTAACGAGTATAATAGGGCGTTCATACGTTGGTTGTGCTTGTGTCATGCATGTTTTTATATGTATTGGACAAGTGGAAATTTAGTTTCTGTCATACTGGTTGTACTAGCATGTCATCCTTGGATTACATTTAATGTTGAACCTGTTGAGTTTGTTGAAGTTGATGTATAATTGTAAAGGCGGGTGTGAATGTGTTGGTTGGCTATGTGAATGTAATATGTAGTTTATTGTGTACATATTGTAAGGGTAATTTGGCTTATGTTATATTGAATGTATGTGTATATCATGCCGGGTTAATTGTATATATATACATGGACTGTATGAATATGTTCATAAAAATAGTAATTGGTAATATATTAATATGGTATGTATGTAAAGTATAATTGACAATATATGTGGTTGTCCCACATGTGGGTTGTTGTTAATATGTAGAGTGGTTCATAAGTGTGAAAGACGAGAGATGGAGTCAGCTGGTGGAGCGAGTAGTTGGTGAGAGAGAGGTCGTTATGTATGTGTGTTGGGGAGGGCGAGTTGGAGGAGGCCCATAATGTAGGTGTGGTGTATGTAGGTGGCAATGTAAATTGTGTTTGGTTGAAGGAGAATATAGGGGTGGGTGATGTACATATGTTGGTTGAGGACGTGATGGGGATTCCTTTAGGGGATCGTAAGTTGTGGTACGGTTATAAGTTTGATAGGAGGATGATAATGCCTTTTGCAAGGGAAAGTGACGTGAAGAAATTGTTGAAGCCAAACATTGATTATGCATATATGTATGTATGCGGGGATGAGGTTCCAAGTGTGATACCTTTATCATGGAGGGTGGAAAAGATTGATTGTAAAAGGCGGGGATGTGGTAACCCGAGCAATGCGGTGTTGGAAGTTGATGGTGATAGACGTAGAAGCTGGAGTAAGTAATCGAAGGTAATGTTCGTGGAACATGTAACCTCGGTATTTATGTTATATGTTGTTATGGTGTGTGTGTGTGTGTGTGTGTCTTAAATTTAGCTTTGGGGTTATGATAATTGTGCTCAATATTTGTGTGGCTATGTGAGTGCTAGGTTGCAACCTCAAGAAGAAATAAGTGGCCAAAGATTGGGTGCTGAGGCTATTATTATTGGAGAAGATGTCGACATACCACAAGATAATTCGAGGCGATCGGAGTTCGGAATCGATTCCATGTCTAAGTGTCATTCTCCCGAGGATGGGGTTGTGTGGCCTCGATCCGGGCTGCGATGCAGAGTGTACGGTAGGAGAATGTCCATATGGAAAAATGAAATTAAAGGGGCGGGGCAAGTATTTTCTTCGGCTGAATCATTTAGGTTGAGCATGTGGAAATATGCGGTAGCCAACCGGTTTGAGTATAGGTTCAAAAGAAATTGTAGAGAGCGCTTTGAGGTGGAGTGCAAGGCGGTGAACTGCAATTTTTACATATGTTTAACTGGACCGAACAAAGTGGATGGGATGATTGTCGAAGTTTTTAAAGCGGTACACTTGCATAGTGTGGGGGATGGATGTCGGATGGGAGAAGGGATGGGGAAAAGGATTAGAGCAAACCTGCTTGCTCATTTGGTAGATGGGAAGATCAAATTGTCCACCGATTATTCACCGGTTGAGTTGTTGAAGGATATGAAGCTAGAATTTGGAATGAATGTGTCGTACATGCGGTGTTGGAGGGCACCGGAGTACGTTCGAAAAATGGTAATGGGTGAACCACATGATCGGTACAAGTTATTGCCCTGGCTATGCGCTGCGATTGTTAGATCAAATCCCAACTCCAAAGCATTTTGCGAGGTCGATGGTTATCGGTTCGGCGAATGTTTGTTGCATAAGGGTCATCGCTGAATGGTTTCATACTAGGGTGTAGGAAGATATTGTTTATTGATGGCACTCATCTAAGTGGACCATACGAGGGGACCTTGTTAGCGGCGATTGCATTGGATGCGAGATAACTCGATTGTTCGACGTTGCATATGCGGTTGTGTCGAGGAAAACGACGATGATTGGTTGTGGTTTTTGACGAATTGTTCAAGCTGTTTAGGAGGGTTAAAGCTCGTGATAATGACAAATCGACACCGGTCGCTGCTGTCTGCTTGTGCGTAAAGTGTTTGGCATAGAAAACCATGCATACTGTCTACGGCATGTTCGGGAGAACTTTGTAAAGCGGCAACCAAACTTGGGTACCGCAAGGAAGCTTCAAAGATACTTATTCGGGAAATGTTCAATCGGGTCGCATATACTCCAATTGATGCTGAGTACAGCTTAGCGATGGAGGAAATGAGGATGTTTAAGCATGAGTTGGCCGTGTGGGTAGAGCGAGAATGACCCGAACGGTGGGTGCGGTCGAAATTCAAGAAGGATAGGTGGGGAAATTGAATAACAACCCCATTGAGAGTTGGAACAATTGGATGCGGACGTTGAGACCAATGTCAATACCCTTCCTTATGACTGCCCACTTGTAAAAAGTTGGTAAGAGGAACGAGAAACGTAGGTGTCGGTTGGGGAGTGGAAGAATGGGGTCGGAAAAAGGGTAGAGAAGAAGCTACAAGAGACATATGATAACATTGGTTGTGTCATTGATATACAAGCTGTATAATAGTGTTGTCGGAGAGTACGGCGTAGTACTAAGTAACGGTAAAGGCCTTGTTGTGAATTTAGCCAATGGGACTTATAGTTGCGGCTGGTGGCAGGTGCGGGGATTGCCTTGCACGCATGCAATGGCTATCATTAACAAGTACAAGTTGTCGGTGTATGAGTATGTGCACCCTGTTACAAGGCGACGGCACGATCAACAATTTACATGAATGTTGTGCATCCTATGGAGACGCATGATTTACTGTGGTGGATGACACAACAGGGATTGTGGTAGGTGGGGACGAGCTTGATGACAACTTCAACCGCCGCATATTACCCCCTACAAATCAACGGTCATCGGGAGACCATGGAAAAGGAGGATAGAGTCGCGGTGTCAAGGTGTACGAGCTCGGAGGTGTTCAAAGTGTGGAGAAACGGGGCATTATAAGAACACTTGCAAAAACCCCGAGGCGACTTTGATGCTCATTATCCAGGTGATGTCGTGCTGTGGAGGACTTGCTTTCGGTCAATGTCCGATATGATGTCGAGGTTGCGAGCGAGTATGTGACACCATGTTTTGCATATAATAGTAGCAATTCAAGGATTAATTGGTATATGTAATGTTTGGTCCTTGTAACTATTTAGGCCATGTAAATTTTGGGGCCATCACATTTTTGTAAGCATTTATTGATTAACACGGGAAATGTAATACGTAGCATTACCACTTCGTGCCGTTGTATCCTTAGTGTTGTGGCTAGTGTTAGGTGGGACAAATGTGTGGGTATTTTATGTAACCCCTTATTTGTAGTATGAAGGAATGCGCAAATACTATCGTAAATATTATCATGTGTATTGTTCCGGCTTGTACTTGAGACATTCTTGCCACCCCTAAGACTCGATTGTAGTTCTCAATAAATGCTAAGTTAGGAGACTTATGTGTCTTTTCGTACTTCATTTTGTAATTAATGAAATTGCCGAAAACTCGGATAGTACCAAGGTTGCCCTGAAAGTTACGAGTGTCCGGGTGATCGGTTTGAGGAACAATTTGGTTGTTGTGCTTGAAGTGGGTTTGAGCATCATTAGTAGTTTAGTTTAGCATAGTGCTTACTTTTATCATTTACTTGTTTGTTTATTTAGTAATTAAAATATTCCTTAGTAGTTTAGTTGCTTCGAGTGAATCCCTTATTGAAACAAATTTTAGTGGTAATTTTCCTCCATCCCCGAGGATGACAATGTAAATCCCTTTATCTATAAGCAAACATGTATCATATTTGTAATTAATTTCGGTGTTATGGCCATTGAAGCACATATTCGTCCACACGCACCTTTGTTGTCGGTAGTATATAATTTTGTTATCCTAGGATGACCGAAGTGTTTACCACTGTATAACATTTTAGTATGGTTTACAATTTACACATGCTTTGGACGGAATCCTGCTCACACTTGTCGTCACGGTTGCAGGTGTGGGTGGGCAAGCGAAGGCGTGCAGCCCGGAAGGTTGGCAAGTTACACCTGCGAGGCCCCCAAGATGGCATGGTCTTGTGCGTGTCGCATGGCACGACCGTGCCAAACAGCTTTGCTGTTTTACCCAATTCCGTTGTCTTTGTGCAAGTGCTGGATGGGGAGCTTTTACCTGCGAGCCGCAAGGTGGCACGGTCGTCGGCGTGCCACACGGCACGACCGTGCCATAAAGGTGTACTTGGTTCCTCCAATTTGGTTGCAGGCCGCAATGTGGCACGGTCTTGAACGTGGCACATGGCACGACCGTGCCACTGAAGGTCTGCTTGTTTTGTCCAATTTGGTTGCGAGCCGCAAGATGGCACGAGGCGATAACGTGGCACATGGCACGACCGTGCCATAACCTTTTGCCGTTTTGTCCATTTTGGTTGTCGTTGTGCCAGAATGGATGGGGAGGTTTCACTGCAGGCCGCAAGGTGGCACGGTTTTCGGCGTGCCACACGGCACGGCCGTGCCGAAAAGGTCTAATGTTTTCTCCAATTTGGTTGCAGGCCGCAAGGTGGCACGGTCGGAACCGTGCCATTGGGCACGACCGTGCCACGGTATCCGGGTCATTTAATTGCGGTTTTCCTCTCTCCTTCTCTTCTCCTTCCATTTCACTGCTTGAATCCCCGTATCCATTGAAAAACCCTCTTCTCTCTCTCTCACTCACCTCCTTCACTAACCCACCCATAAATCCTACCTAAAACCTCATTATTCTTTGACGAAATCCTCCTTTTCTTCCAATTCTCTCCTAAAAAGGCCCAATTTCCTCACATTTGGCCTCAACTTTCTCTCTCCTCTCACCCTAATTTCAGCATTGCTGATTTAGGGGTTGAAGACTGAAAAGGTTTGGTGCTTTAGTTGTTTGTGTGGGTTGTTGCATATAATCTGAAGGATTGCCACGATTTTGAGGCCAAGTGACGAAGAAGAATTTCAAAGGTTCAACGCTTCCTCTATGGCTCCAAAACCTAAGAGAGTTAGGCCAACCCAAGAGGCTCCAAATGCTGAAGCGAGAATCAGGTAAAGCTCAGGCACAACCTATTGTTCTTTCTTCCTCTTCTAGATCTATTAAATGTGTCGATAGAGAACAAAAGGCTAGATTTGATGTGCTTGCTACTAGGTTAGTTTCGAGCACCGTTACCTTCATCAAGAGACCGTCATGGGTCTTGGCCTTTGGGATTATATACATAGATTGTTAGGTAACTTGGGTTGGCTTGAATTTATGGAGCTTAAATGTGCTGTGTATGATCAGTTGATTGTTGAGTTCCTAAGCTCTTTGGGGGTTGATTGGGAAGGGGAATGTAATGGGGGCAGAGTGCATATATTTTTCCGCCTATTCAACCGAGATTATAACTTAAATGCTGGGTCAATTAAATCATATCCTACGGCTAACCCTGGGGGTTTCATGCATAGAGGATACCTTTTCCCCAGGAAATGTGGTTTAAAATCACTTGTAGTAGGCGGAGAACTCATTTTGATAGAGATTTATCCGGCCTTCGAGTTCCTTTTGAGTCCCGACAAGCCAAAGTCACCGATGTCTGCAACATAACCTTTCGCTATCTCCAACGTCTTATGGCAAACATGATTTTGGGAGGCATGATAGCCAAGGTGTTGCTAGAAACCCAGAGTTATTCCTACTTTGGGCAGCGGTGAAAAATATTAAAGTTGACACGAGGGCTTTCATTGTAAGTCACTTGGAGGACGTGGCGAAGCATCCAAAGAAGGTCATTGCGGTTGGGGAGTCATTACAGCTATTGCATTAGGGTTGAATTTGAGTACTAAAATCGAGAAACTACAGCCCCATTTTTTGGAGAGAGGTTGGACATGCAAGCACTTATTAGGATGAAGTTTGTCCTGATTCGAGGAAGCAAGTATTTTATTAATCATCATGGACTTCCTATTTTTCAACTCCCAAACCCCAACCTCACTACTTTAGCCAATCCCAACAATTGGAAGTTTGAGGATGATGAGGACAATATTGTCGAGGACGATGTCGCCATGGAGGGTGAGGAGGGAGATCATAGTCGGGGTGAGGCACATGAGCAACACCCGCAATTTCAAGCTGCTGGCTCATCTCGAAGCCCCTCCTTTCCAGTACCACGATTCAATGGCTCAACCCTTGGCAAATATGAGACTGGAGATTGCTTCACTCCGGTCCGATCATATTGCATATGGGGACACTTTGAGAGGAGTGCAAGACTGTTGCCAATCTATTCGAGTAACATCGGGGAAATTCGGGGCGATTCGATCAATATGAACAGCGTCAGCTGTTGGCTATAGAAAAGCGCCGGCAACAAGCTCGAGGTTATGAGGAGGAATGATGACATGTTGAGGGCCATGTACTATCATCATGTGCATCAAGGTGGGCCTGCGTACGCTCTACCGGATTGGAACCCACCCGGCCACGACCCTAACGGGGACCGGTGACTTTGTAATTGCTGCCTTCCCCCACCCTATCTTTTTCATAATATTTTTCTTGCGGGGGCTTATTTTTTTAAATGATGGTAAGGGCGCTTGTATGCTCGGGGGGTGGTCATTTGAGGTACATTTTGTATTGTGGTTCTCAATGATGTACAAGTGATGAATTTGTTGTTCATATATGATATATCAATGTTGGGTTCGTGGGTGTAATAATGTACATGATCTTTGTTTTTATGACATCGTTTTATTGTTCGGGTTATGTTTGTGTTTGGCGACATTGGAATTTGAGTGCCGAACTCAAAATTTTCCATATTTAAATATAAAATTTTGCGTTCATTGAAATATATTTTGTCATGAGTTGAGAATTTATCATTCTTCCTTTGTAGTAAGTTTTATCTTATTATAAACAAAACATGATCAACTTCTTGTTACAATTAATGATCAACCTGATTCCGCACGTGTTGGTCCCTACGTTAGTTATTGTCGGCCATACGGTATCATATTTGGAAACCTCTTTATCTACAAACATGTATCATATTTGTAATTACTGTCGGCCCTACGGTAGTGCAACCACATTTTGGTCCCTGTCATGGGTTATATTGTGGTCACGCACCTTTGTTTAATTTAGTGCATACTTTCGTAATCCTAGGATTACCATAGTATTTACCCCGTATAACGTGTCACCATTCAGCCAACCACTATCAATGATGTCACTCCAAGCATCTCGACCTCCCCCTTGTGAACACGGATGTTGATGACAGAAGTGTTGTTAGGGCGCGAGGGAGGATAATGAATACTTGGGGTAAAGAAGTAGGGAAAAGTAGCATATAAAAGTTGAGGGCAAAAAGATAACACTAATGTTCATTTAATATATGTGCATTTATTGTTCCAACTAAAGTCAATGTGTATATTAATGAAGACGGTTGTCTTCCCCACTATTTAAACCACACAATAGAAGATTGGTCCCAAACCACATACTACTCTTCCTTGTTTTGCAGAAGTTCAGATTCCGTATAAACCTTCAACCATGGTTATATACTCGCCACTGTGGTCTAGAAGCTTGTGAATTTGAGACCCGAGATCATTACCGCAGACGTTACATGGGGTGTCCAAAGAAATTGAATATGGTAATGACCTAACATTTTCTACCTTAATAAATGTTTTAGAGGTGGACCCTGATTTTTAAGACTCATACATCCGTGACTTCCCAACTGTACATCTTCTTTTTGTGTAGGATGAGCTTCAATGTGGTTTCCGAAACTACATTGACCACGAGTATCCCCAACAAGCGAAGGATGTGATTGACGACTTGATTGTTGAATTAAGAGAAATTAGGGACACCATGATCGAAGAACGCAACTTTCTCCACTGGACTCGTGAATTAGACATGAAAGCAGATGCGGAGTTAAGGGAATACGTCCGGAAGATAACTCTGCGCCTTCGCATTGCATACACTCGTGATAATCATTATTCTCGGCATCGTTTTTATCCAAGGTGTTCCATGGAAGTGATTAGTTAAACTAGTTGTCAATTGAAGTAATAATTCGTAGTACTTGTTAGTATAGTATATCCGTTGAAGTTGACGTATGTTGTTCATTGCCAATAATGGTATGTAATCTCAAATGCGAACGTTTCCCTGTCGGTGTTATCCAATATTATATTCTTATGCATCCTAGGATAACGTCGACTACATGCTTGGATAACAAACGCTCGTAAATTTGTTGTTCATCTTTTGTAAGTATTGCTTACTATAATTATACAAATCACTTCCCTTCATCACTTATTAGCAAATATGATGCTTAGTTGAACGTTACATGGTAGTGGAAAAACCAGACACACCAAATTATAAAAAGGTATCAATGTTTTCATATTATAATATTATAAAAATATCCCAATAGACACACCAAATTATACAAAGGTATCAATGTTTTCATATTATAATATTATAAAATTATCCTAATAATTTTTAATAACATATGGAAAGTAGGTGGCATACATTAATTAGTGAGGTGGTGAAATTGCATTTACAAATGACATGTTTAGTTCACAGCCGCTTGTACTTTGGGGACTTTGGCGGGAGGCGACTAAAGTTTGGCGGGAGGCGAAGGAAGTTTGGCGCCATTATGAAGGTATAGTGGCCCTCCACTACACCAAATTAAACATACCACTAACCTCACAATAAATTCAAAGGAAAGTACAAGTGCACCATGAATGTGATTGTGGCTTTACCTCAATAAATTGTCATTGTACAATAGCCGTCCACTACAAGTTTACCACAAATTTACTCACTTCGAATCATTCAATGGGCATTGAATCTGAAATCGGGTGCAACTATTCCGCGAGTAGGGTCTTCGGAAATGACGATGACGTTGATGTCCCGGTTCTATGTGATTGTGGGCTCCCCGTCGACATAGTTCGCGATTCTTCGAGACGATTCGGACGCCGTACAAGATGTCATAAGGTTATGAACTTTCCAATCACTTTCAAACTTTGACCAAACTATATGATGCCATAATAAATTAGCAAAACATTAATATAACTTCATTAATATCCACCCACACTAAATGAACCGCATATATTAATAATTGAATATATCTCCGATCATCCAACCAGTTGTGTTGATTTTTTGTAGAGGACACTGTAACCATTCCGCTTACGTGGATGAACCATTGACGAGAACTGAAAAGGTGTCGGTTTGACACTTGAACGAGCAAAATCGGAAATTGATTGCTGATTTAATCGCTGCCAAAGTTGTTGTCACCCGAGTACAAAGAAAATGAGTTCAGGTTGAGGAACCAACGTAAGTATGATATTTATTGGGAATTGGTAAGGTTGGTTCTTGTGTGCATGTTCGTTATCGTGTACATGCTGAAGAGGGCAACTGTTGTGGACTGATATGTAGTCCGTGCGGGTACAATGAGCTTCATTTTGTGTGGGAAATACAGTTAAGAAGATCATCTTCAATTGAATTGGCATGATTGTTTTGGGTATGTGTATAATGGGATTCATTGTCATTGTATATTGGTACGATGAAGGTAGGCAAGGTGATATTCACGCCAATTACCATGAATTAGTTTTTGCAGATGGTCCTTTTTGTATAGGCTGATCATCATTAGTGTTCTTTTGGAAGTATGTTTGTATATGTGTTACTATTGTATTGGACTTCGTTGTATATGATGATATCACTTTTGTAACTATGAATTGCATTTCCAAGGTACTTAATGGGATGGTACTCATTTATATACGGCTTAGTCACTACTCGTTATTTTTGGATTATGTTTGTATACGCAAAGGGGAGGTTTGGGATTATTTTGTACATGATGATGTGACTTTCGGAGTACCAATAGATTGCATTTCCGTAGTACATAATGGGATAGTAATCGTCATTGTGGACTCCTCGCATCCAAAGAAGGTCCCATTCTCCATTTAATTAATGGGATAGTCATCGTCATTGTGCACTCCTAGCCTCCAATAAAGGTCCCGCTCTCCATTGGCCCATTGGAGATGTTCAGCATGCTTAAATGTATGTGTATTGCAGTAAAAGGTTATCATTGAAATGAATGACTTGGACAAGGAGAGCTGACCATGTAAGGGTACAATATTGCACTTAATTGTTTGCCCCTAAAAATACTTGAATAAATTTCATCCAAGTAAATATAAACATGCATAAGGTTCTCCCCTTAAAATGATAACTATCTACATCAATTGAGCAAATACCATTTACAAAATAACCAAGTACAAATCGTATAGCTTCGTTTACATTGGTGAGGCTGAATCCTTGTTTTCGGAACTGCTTGATGACAAGGGCATCACGCTGACATGCAATACTCCAAATGTGCATGATGAGTAGCACCTGTAGCAAAGTACTGCATTATACACCTGCAACCTATTGACACCGACATGCAATACTCCAAAGTACATCATTCCCACCATGAACACAATAACCAACTAATGCATTATACATAAACAACCTATTCACAATTACTAAGCGTGAAACATTGATGACAACTACACCCTGTTGTGTAACGTATTCATAATAAGACATTGACTAACAAAGCAAATGGTGCATACGTGTCATCATAATGACGCGAGATGAAGATAGGAATGGACCGGGAAGTGGGTAATATAGCCATTCAAGAGGCTGAGCAGCATCTTATCGCGGATGAGTCTAATATCAATTTCGTCAAAGAAAAGTCCGCCTGACCTCAACGACAACACGTCCATAAACAACATCATGTAAACGCCGCAATCGTACCCACTACAATAACATTTGCCAATAAAGGAAGCAGGTGTTAAAAGTTTATACACTCACTATGAGATGCAACAGTAACCTGGAGAAATAGTTCGTTGGCCTAAGATATAAACGGTTAAGTTAGGAAAAGAACACCGACTTCGTTTGTTGAGGGCGATCGGCGTGCTCAACTTCCCATGAGAAAGCATCATCTATATATGTGCATGCTTGCAAAGTTGATGCAATTTCGAGTTTCGACACAACACACTTAGTTAGGGAAATATAAACTAATAGACAACGGCTTTCAATATACGACAACCTATCCTAAACAAGGACGCTTACCGCTGCCCCAATCAGGTCGGACCGGGCTTCTCCTTCTTGCTTTTGAACGATGGCCCTTTCAAATGTAGGGAGTGGTAGACGAAGAATCACCTGGCATGGAAGTCAGCAACTAACGGAACCCAATGTCCGGCCTCCGCCTCTAGTAGGGGCAAAAACACCTGCAACCATACATTTATGTATAACGAGTAACTTATACGACACGAACCATTATGAAAAACATGTGTTATCCATAGGTCGTTAAGTTGAAGGCTTACGAAGCGGACGGATTCATTGAAACGTTTCCGCGAGGTAACCCAAATGGATGCGTTGACGGCCTTGGGCTTGAAAGTTGCTTGCTCGCACAACAATTGTACGAGTAATGAAGGAAATAGTATACGGTAAGTAACGCACGTTTGGTTATGCTAGTCCGAACAAACCCGCATTTGGTACGGCAAGTACACGATCCGCCAAGCACAAGTCCCCATACATTTCCTGGCACTTTTTGAGGAGTGACCCGTATTCATTAACCGCAACTCCCCAATACGAGTACTTTTGCCACGTATCATATGCGCCGCGCTTCGAGACAACATGAATGAGGGTACTCAACGTATTCCCAAAAGCGTTCGGGTTTGAAGCACCAGGGAGTTTAACATTCCTGCAACATGAGAATGTACAATGAGTAACGAAGTTCATGCAAAAGACAATGGTTCTGAATTACATCGGTTGATTTGCATACCAATCACTCGGTTTTTGAACGACTTGCATGATTGACGCATAATCGCTAGCAAGTTGTTCTCCTCTTTTGCCAACGGCTTTGTCAAGTACTCCCTAACATGCTAGTGGACAAACAAAAGCACTTGACAAAGATGAATACGAATAGCAGATTACATAAGGTTATTTTACCTCATTAGAGGGTTTTGTCATGGATTGTGCAATATGGGCAGCTTGTATGTTGTTGTGCAAGAAAGACAAACGAACGTATCAGCAGACGAAGATAAAAAAGTAGTCATTGTCTTACACTTTACTGACATCGTAAAAAGCCATAAACTTGAGTATGTTTATTCTTTGCATTCACGTTATGTGTATTCTTAGTTTGGGGATGTTACTTGAATGGTTGAATGAATTGTATGTCTATACGGTGTACATTGTCAATGTAATGCGAACACTAACACCGGCATTTTACACATAGGCCACTGTGTGGCAGTACATAATGCCCAAGACCACCTTAACCCGAAAATATGAACTTATGTATATGGAAAGATAGTAATGAAAGCAATTGCGTGCAATGGTACCAAAACTAAGACATCAATTTGCAGTGAATGGAGGAACACAAAAAATTACATTGACGAGTGTTTGTAACGTCACTTACCTCCGTCGGGATTGTCATCACGGCCTTACCCCTTGAACGGGTCGTGGGGACTGTAGGTGGTATATTACCCTTTGCTGCACGTGCATGACCCCGCTTGGAGGGGTCGGTATATGGTGAAGATTGCACTTTGGAAGGGACTCTTGTTCTAGGGAAACTTTTCAATCGAGACCCCACTTGTTGATCCGACCTTGTGTGTTGAAGATTGTCCTCCAACGCCAGCCTTATCGGTAGTTGGGTCGTCCTCATTCCGAATTTGTGCAGCAGCACACAGTCCCAAGCACCGTTGTTACTTCCCGGTCCATCACGAAGTGGACACGTCAAGGTCAACACTCATGCTGCCCGCAGCATCATGTCCCTCACGTAGCTCTACATCATCGGGATTCGTAGACATGCCATGACTTGGATGAGCATCGGTTGCCTTGAACCTCATCTCAAACTCGAGCAACCTCTGTCTTAATGAATCACACTCTGCCCGTGTTATGCGATGAGCTTCCTTCTCTCGCTGCGTACAGGTCACGCGCACGTCGCAACCGCTCTTCCAAGGTAAGCACACCCTGAAAGGAAGAACAGATGAATGCATAAAGAAGACATACAACAACGATCCTCCAAGGAGTATGAGGATAAGGGATCCCATAGCATCAAAGGCTTATGGGAGGCAAGGGAAGGTTTAGATCTTGTTTGGGGTACGGAACATAAAAGCATAACTAAGACAACTTGAAAATTTGTAGCTGACCATACCCATTTTCTTTTCTTGTGTGATTTTATGTTGCTTCCTAAGTTGTTTGAATTTGTGTATGTGTCGATAAATGTTGTCGTTAGCATAAAACAAATTAATTTATTTTGTTTGATCGAAATGTCTCTCTAAATTGACTTCCAAAACATCATCATAGAACCCATAAAAACGGTGGAAGCCATGCAAACAATTTCCATGATTGACTCATTTAAAGCATTCAATTTCACATGAGTTCCTCATATGCCTATATAACCACGGTAATATACAATGAACAGTCTATGCTTTGTGAACTTCTCAAGTGTGATCATTGTTAAAACATTCAGGAAATTTTGAAGAATATTAGTTTTCCTCTTGAAGGTGTGTATTACTTAAAACAAGTTTTTGTGGCTAACAATATCTCCATGGTTGATTTTATTATTTTAAGAGCATGGGACTGCATTCGCTGTGATTATGCACAAGTATCCTAAACAAGGACACTTACCTTGTCTCAAAATTTCACGAGACAAGGGCCCATGAAGCAACAAGTGAACTAGTTCAAAAGGAATTCCAAAAGCTTGGGCCCATGAAGCACAATGGTATTCAATTGCAGTGAAATAAGGTATGTTT
Source organism: Talinum fruticosum (assembly GCA_021018815.1). Classification (NCBI taxonomy): domain Eukaryota; kingdom Viridiplantae; phylum Streptophyta; class Magnoliopsida; order Caryophyllales; family Talinaceae; genus Talinum; species Talinum fruticosum. The sequence goes on along the minus strand of JAITYX010000001.1, from coordinate 14,404,031 downwards.
GCCATGGAAGTTTAATTGTTTGCATTACTCCTTTTAACATATGGTATTCGATCGACAGTCTGGTTTTGTAAACTTTACTACGACCAGGAGATACTGTTATGGTTTTGTTGAGTATGAAGATGGCAACGGACAACAATAGGCAATGGAGGTATGTCAAACTCCGTTCGTTGCTCTTCGATTTTCTATATAACCATGGCATATGTTATAATTTGCCTTGTTTTTCGTTTTATGGCCACGGCATGAATCCAATACTTGTTTTGAATAGAAAGGGCTCAAAATTCGTTGGATAATTCTGATCCCCCATCTTTTGATGGCATCGCGAGATGTATTTACTGTTCATGTTTATTATATTAGTTGTTACTATTGGCATTAGGCGAGCACGTAACCCCGTCCCCTCTTATGTCGTGAGTCACGCATTACGTGTAATCGCCAATGACACACAACTATTCTTCGCATGGGCACCATTGAATTTTATGGGAAGGAAGCTTTTATTGAAGACAAAAAGACAACTACTCCAGGCACCATTATGCAAGGATGAGGGGTACGGGATTCTTTCAAAATGCAACAACTATGAAGACATACCTCCGAGTCCTCCAAATAAAGCTGAAAATCATCCGTCCGCATGTATTCGGAGACAACTACCTGCCCAGCCTCATCGTCCCGTGGATGCGGGACAGGTACAAGCTGCAGTTCACAGATCACAACATGCGAGGAACTACATACGTGTTCAATGAAGGCTACCCATCCCGCCAATAACAAACAAATACTCAATTGTCTCACCTCCTCCTCTGTTACGGACCGAACCATGGCCTCGGTGTCGTAGTGGGGCGGGTGCTGAACTCTACCCCAACTACGCAGCCTTGGGAACCGAGTGTCCATCTTGATTGCTATGCTTTGTGTGGTATGCTCATAAAACCACAACTGCACAGTAAAATCAATTAGTTTCACATGGTACAATACTTGTCATACATTGAATACACAGCGGGACGAAAACAACACTACTTCTTTAGCAACATAAGCTTGAGCTACCTGCAGCAGGACACAAAAGCCACCAAGATTTATCCGGGAGAGGTCGGATGTACGAGCTTCCTCTGCGTATCTTCAATGTTCTCGACCACATCCCTCCAAATAGCTTCAGCCCAAGCATACCGGCCCAAAGCGTCGGGATCATCTACGTAACGCAACATATGCCAATTTGCTCCATTAGGAGAACGCGGGAAGAAAACCCCACTCAAGACTATCCAGCAATACAGCCTAAGCCACGGCCCCGTTTCTTGCTCTGTTGTGTGCTCATTTGCCAAGTTGACCATACAATTGACGTACTTGCGCAAATAGCGCTTCTTCCCCAGCCCACGTTGCACCATTGAGTCCACCCACTCCCTCTCCCAGTCTCCCATGCGACTCATAAGTAGTGTGCCAACTTCGCCGACACCGGTGGCCCGTTCAAATCCATCTTCACCCCTGTCCTTGGCAGCCCGGTTAACATAATTACATCAAACACGGTAAAAGGCATCCTCCTCCCTCCTATTCTGAACGCCTTCCACCGAGGAACCCACCGCTTTATCAAGGCAAGGGTCAAGTGTCTATCGGTCTCCCCAGGCCATAATCAAGCACGAGTGCAAACGCCGTCCCCGCACGAGTTCCGTATGGAAATCATCCAAACTTACGTTGAATGTATCCAACGTTCCTAACATACATCCGGATCGGAGGATAACATCAACATCGTCCAAACATATACCCATATGTACCCCCGTCCGGATGTACTTGTTGTCCTCTTCCCATACCGCATGTCCATGTCCATAGGGTCTCCCAAATCATGCTCGTCTGATGTCCCCTCCGAGGTTGACATCGTAAATGCTGACACATCTTCGCTTTTAGATGTGTTTGTTTGCCCCCGATCCATGTTAAAACCCTCCGACAATTCCATCACTTCCTCATCCATGTCATAAGTCCTCTGCTTTTTCTCCCTGGCAAATGTCTCCCCATCATCGGTGACATTGCGTACATTCTGCTGGCTTCGGGTACAACGTCGTGTGACATGGATTGAATTGATTGTCACGACCTTTCCCCTCTTGTTTCCACTTTTACCGGTCATTTCTTCAACCTACAGATTGAACACAACACAACAAACATATCAATATTTCATTCAACATACTCGATCTGAAAATTACAATAGTGACTGAAAGCCCTCAAAAAGCATCACCTAACCACCAAAACTTCGATAATGTTCACATTTAATGCAAAATTTGCAACTACTCAATCTTCCGATGTCAACTACCATTATTCATGATAACAATCCAAACCAATCACATTAATGCATTTTCACATTCAATGTTTTACAATTACAACATTGACTTCAACTTCACAATAACTACAACTCATCTCGGTATGTAATACCAAATCGAAACTACCCAATCCTAGGATGTCCACAACCATTATTGCTGATAACAATCAAATTTATTCCTAATAATGCATTTTCACAATGTTGCACAGCTATATTTAACAAGCCACCACCACTCATTTCAATATGTAATACCTAATCAGCAACTACTCAATCCTACGATGTCAACAACCATTACTGATCATAACAATCAAAACCAATCTAATACTGCATTTTCACAATGTTCTACCGCTACAATAGTTCGTTTTACATGCCACAATAGCCAACAAACTTCACTACTTTCCATATGTAAAGTGCAATCGCAACTACTCAATCCATGGATGTCAACAACCATTACTCATGACAACAATCCAAACAAATCCTAATAATCGAAACCATTCCTTTCATCTCACACACAATCGAATAACACGTACAATACTAATATCTGTGCATTTCCTTTTATGCCTTTTCTACCCTTGTGTAATGTTCACACATTGCAAATTTTTTTGCTAGGGTTAGTCCTCAAACTTAATTACGGATCCTACAAATGACTACATTTTCCAAAGGTAAGCTACCAATAAGGTATGTCGGGGTGCCCCTGAAGCTTGGCAATATGAGCTTCACTTATTATCACACACTTGCAACCAAAAATACCGCTACGGTGAAACTATTAGGAGTAAACGAGGTTCGGTTATGTTGGGAAGATCCAATTGAATAACTCTATTCTAGTGACCATGCGGACCTCTTAGAATCATACCACCTACTCGGGTAATCCAATTATTAAGAACACTCGCATAAACTTCCTTTAGCATCGGCAGGAAGGAAGAAAAAGTTATTCCACTAGCTTGGCAGGGCATCTACTCTTCCAAACCATATACTTGGATTGGGGATAGCCAACACCGATGAATGGAACAACAAAGCTAAACAACAATGCTCGGAACAAATTTCCACTCTCATCGACAAAACAATAATGGGGGATGAGCAGCTATTGCTTTTGAATTGAAATCTATGTAATTGGTACCTTTTTCTTCATTCTATAATTATAATTATGAAACACCCGAATCGGATTGCTGATTAATTACCCAAAACCGCCAACCACAAGGGCCATACGGAGCATGCTCTGTTTTCTTTACTGTAATTTTGTTCTCTTTCTAATTTCTTCACAGTATTGTTTTCTAGTGATTTAAATTAGTTCTACTTGGGCTTCTATACTTGACTGTATGGTTTTAAATTAGACAATGTGATTGCAAAATACCGAGTTTCATATTATACATACATCAATTTGCAAAATATTATACATATATATGAGACAAGCAAAATTTATACCATTTTCGGCCCTCAATTTATACAATAACATAGCATATTAGCACACAAAATACCAAACTTTATTCTCATAAATGTTTGCGCTTTCTTTTCTCATGTCTTTGTCTGAGTTAACCTACATTTACATCCGGATTGAAATAGAACCCACTTCCAACACGGAAAGAAATCCCAAATTCACAACATATTTCATTCCAATTCTAAGAAATGAGACCCATTCTCAAACAAATTACAACCCCCACCCAACACAAATCGTTTCAACGAAAACCTCGTAAATGCACTCGAAATTACCGGTACAAATCGGCTTCGATCTCCTCCGATGTTGTTCCTCCTTCTTCTTCTTCTCCCTCTTCTTCTCGGTCTACTTGTTTTCGCTCTTCTTCCCCGTCTACTTGTTCGCCGTCTTCTTCTCGCCCTTCTTCTCCTTCTTCGTCTCGCCCTTCCTCTCCTTCGCGTCTCGCCCTTCCTCTCCTTCTGCGTCTCGCCCTTCCTCTCCTTCTTCGTCTCGCCCTTCCTCTCCTTCTTCTTCTCGCCCTTCCTCTCCTTCTTCTTCTCGCTCTACGCGGTGACCTAATCGCCATTCTCACGCCCTCCTCACTTTCGTTCTACTTCTTCTTCTTCTTCTTCTTCTTCTTCTCACTCTTCTAGTTCTGTCTCTTCCGGTTATCCCTCTCTCTCTCTTGCGCTCAGCCTTAATTATTTTTGAATTCCTTCAATTCCTTACACGGAAGCTTCAGCCGAGCCTCAAACACCGAACCACTATTAGTTAGGGCATCTCTGTCTTTTTACCTTGCCAAACCCAATCAGCTTCGGTGGGGCCCACATAAAACATGACCCATCCGAAAATCTTCAAACCGCACCTGTAAATTTAAATTAAAATAGGAGCCAACTGTAAATTTAAATTAAAATAGGAGCCAACCGTAAATTTCCCAAAAAAATCCCCACTCAAATCCTCTAAAACCCCACTCTCTCTCTCTAAACAAACTCCTCTAGGTTAACCTATATCGTAGACCCAATTCCTCCTCCTCCCTTTCTCTCTCCTCCCTACTCCCTTCTTCCTCTCGGTTCCTGACGATGACCATCACCCTTCCCACTCGCTCATTTTCGCTCATTTCACCATCGCCCTTACTCCGCTCTTATGGCCACCACTACGCTTCTTCAAGCTCTCTCGCCACCGCGAACTTTCCTCTTTTTCGTCCTTCAAATCTGTATGTTAACATTCCTCTTATGGCCACCAGATCTCTCTCTCTCTCTCTCTCTCTCTCTCTCTCTCTCTCTCTCTCTCTCTCGAATTTGTCTTTGAGAAATCTGGAGGGCGAGCGGGTAGCCCAAGTGGTAAAGGAGAGAGAGAGGGAGGTCGAGGATGAAAACGTAGTAAAAGGGGTAGTGTATGAGATCCTTTATGGTGGAACCCCGGAATCCTTGGGTGGAGGAGAGCCACTAAGAGAAGGACCCGATATCCAGGCCGGAGAAAGACCCGATAAAACCAAATCTGGGTCATGACTCGACCTTCAAAGGGATATAGTGGTTTTCCATAGTGAAATCACCGACATAGTGACCAACCCAGACTTCGTACTTCCTCCAAATAGCACTCACAACATGAAAACAACTGTTTAGATTCGTTTCTAAATCCAACTTTTCGTCCCTAATTGCCTTTAGCTACGAAAATAGAAACTAATAATTTTCATTTTTAAACACCTCACCTGCAATATTACAGTACGAAACTCAATTTTTGTTTGAAATAGAAACGAAATTTTTCGTACCTAATTTAAAAATTTCATAGTTATCTAAAATGAAATTAGATAAGAAAACTCAATAGAAACAAAAGTTTTCATAGCTAATTTAGATTTTCATCTCTCTATCTAAAACGAAATTTACATTTCTAATTTAGATTTTCATTTCTATCTAAAACGAAATTTACATTTCTAATGTAAAGTTTTCGTTACCATTTGAAATGAAATATTTTTTGTTTCTAATTTAAAATTTTTCGTTGCAGTTTGATTATTTTCATCTCTAATTTACATTTAAAAATTAATAGTTAATAATTATTTTAACCATAGAAATACACCAAAATTAATAATTAATAAACACATTTTATATTAATAATTTCAAAGTATTCATACAAGTATAGATATACCAAAACATACATATTCATCATATGTATTTAAATTTGACTATTAAATTATATCTTATACATACAAGTCTAACCTAATTGTTAGAAGGTGGGGTGGAAACTGAGGAGCCTTTCATCAAAGATTCTAATCTTATAATCCTTGCACTTAATTCATCCTTAGTGGCTTTCAGCTCCTCCCTTGCAACATGAAGCTCATTCTCCGACTTCTTCAAACGGGTCTCCATTTGGGAAAGCATGGAAGGAACATATGATGTGGTTTTTGAAGAGCGACGAGCTACAATGGCTCTCTTATAATATGCTTCTGATTCGCTTCCAAGGCCATAGACAGTGCCTTTTTGTTAACGCCCCGACAACTTCAAGAAAGAGGGCATCATTTTCTACTTCGGCTCATGCCTGTGTAGCGTTCTCCTTTAAAGACTTATATTTATCCTATAATTAAGAAATTTATTAGACATAAGAAATACATAAATATGATTATTAGTAGCAAAAGATTCAGCCAAAAGGTAGAAAATCTCAAGGGATGAGGAAGCAAGTTTACTGGCAACATAGAAAATGAATGGGAACAAGAAATAAAAGCAACAAACAACACTGATGGTTTTATTTATTTGCTGGTTTTTATAAAAAGTGAAAGTCTAAACTCAAAAGCTAATTCAAAAAATAATAAGAATGGGTCTTACTTGTTACTAGCCAATGCAAAATAAGAATCCTAGAGATCATCACAAGTCTACACATGTATAACCTGTAATTATAGCCTAGGCTTATAGCATATATACATACACTTATCTCATAAAATTATAAAATAATTTGTTAATTTCTTAAGAATTTATTAAAAATTTCGGCAAAATTCCATCTAAAAATTGGCTACTCCCCTAGGTTTATTGCCTTACACCTGCATATAAACTACAATAGGACACTAGAACTTTACGAGTCACCCAATCGAAGTATCAACAACCAACTCAACGACCACACACCAGAATCCAACTAATATTCAAGCAAATGGCAACAAAAAGGGAAAAACTATGAAATTAAAATGATAATTGACTTACCCAAATAACCTTAGATCAATCGTCACAAAAAACCTGTCTCTAAGGTGAGCAAAAAGCAGCCTAATAAGCTTCACATAAATTGTTCTTCTCGTTAATCATCTTTAGATCATATTTCTTGCTAAAATTAAAGCCAATTTTCACCCAATCTTGTGTGGTTAATTCCAATAAATGGGTCTCTTGTGTCCTTGCCTAGTTTTTTGTCCTCTCCTAACACCTATCCACCTCTGCTGAGGCTTTTGTTGGATCAATTCTCAAACTTTGAAGAGGCAAATTGTTCATTTGTCAATACAGTCGAAAAGTTGGAACATGAGGTATCTCATTCACGTAGTTAAGAACGAGTTCCTTTTTTGTTTATAATTGGTTTAAGATATATGCTCATACAAAAGGATACATAACTTAGTTAAATTAGTAAGTTTACAGTCTATTTTATTAAATTTGAGGGGGAAATAAAGTATAAAAGGAGCAGTATTTATTGTTTAGTAAACATCAACTATTAGGATCCAACTACATAGTTTAAACAGACAGAAGAGCTACCGTTGAGGCAGTGGACGAATTTGAGGCTCCAATAGCCGAAGAAGCACCAAAGAGAAAGGAAGGAGCAGAAGAACCGTCACGGCACTAGCAGTGCTGCCATATCAAAAGCCAACATCAGTAATGATAGCATACACATTCAGTAATGATGTGTCAAACATGCCAAGGTATTAGATAGGTTGGTAGTCCACCGTCAAGCATGATAGAAACACCTGAGTCCCTAGAGAATCTAATCACCCGCTGCATGTGAACCCTCTACACAATAACAAAATAAAGATCCCTCTAACCAGTCCTCTTTTCACAGGGGAGTAGCCATTATGCACTAAACCATAACGTTGGTCCAACATGTACATTGGCTAGCCCCTCCCTGCACTCTTTCTTTCCTCAACCGATAAAAAAGAAGAAGAAAACAGAAAGCCACCTCCCAGATGTGCCCCTGCTTTGGCAGGAACCAAAGACGGGGGCGGGGGGGCGGTGGAATTAAAAATATACGCAACCTTGCCTATAACAAGCTCAAAAGGCCCTTACAGATGCACACATCACCATGAAAGAAGGGAATTAAAAATACTTTTAGTTCAAGTCAAGAAGAGAACAGTTGTATGATTAGCAGGAAAAATGTGAACTGAAAATGGTGATACCAAATTTTCCAGAGGAGTTTTGTTTGGGTCCAAAGCTTTTAATGGCAAAAGTGCAGCCAAGCACAAAGATGTAGCTTCTGTGAGCTCTAAAAATCAGGAAGTTCCATAAACACTGCATACTTTGTTAACTCTACATTTTCCTTGCCAAACACATGTGGACATAACATGACTCCACACAAGTGGCTCTCAATTTTGCAATTAGACACAAAGAGCTTTGAAATCACAAGTATAATAGGAGATACTTACAATTTTGGGCTCCAGGTTATGTATTGAGCTTTGAAATCAGACACAAAGGCTTACACAACCTAGGATATACAGCCCGATTGTCAAATACGGTGGGACTACGGTGGGTATATAGTCCTGCAACAACACACAAAACACAAAAATGTGCCAGAAATCAAACTGAAGATGCCATCATTGAACGATATCGCATCTGGAAGAATTATACTTCTTCCAGATCAAATGGCGAAAATTAAAACAAATCGAAACCCTAGGTTGGATGAAAATGAAATTCCGAACGAAATTTAGAATCATATTCACTGGATTCAACAACTGTGCTCGCTTCAAACCTTGAATTTCAGAAATTGCAGAGAAATCGCACAAATCTCGCAATTTCGGGGAGAAATTCCTGAAATTAAGAGAGGAAAGAAGACCATTAGAGAAAACGAGAGGGATGGAGCTACGAGAGAGAGAGAGAGAGGAACCAACGTTTGCTCGCCGGATAACGATGGTTTCGCGGGGAAGAAAAGATGAGTCCGCCAGAGAGCGATGGTTTCGCGGGGAAGAGAAATGAGTCGCAGGGAAGTGGCGGGGAGGAAGGCTTCTATTTGAAACGAATCATATATATATATATATATATAATCTTATTTTAATTATATATATTTTCTTTATAAATAAAATATTTTTATTATTTTATTAAATTTTATTATCTAATTCTTTCCAAATTATTTTTCAAATCATTATCCTGTTTTGCTTTCACCCCCACTCACCACCACAATCATAGCCACTAGCAGCGTATTCACGAGACCAATTTCACAGCATTATCTTAACACAAGATGATCCTATTTTTATTCATTTGAAATAGAATCTTGTTTTGATTTTCAAACTTTTTTGAAAAATGACGGATGGCCTAATTTCATTCATTTAAAATAATTAGGCGGCAAATATTTTCTACTCCCTCCAAAGCCAACGTGACTTGTTAATCATAATAATGGAGAATGGTAGAAATTACGGGGTGACAATATAGTTTTGAAATAAAAAAGGTGGATTTTTAATTACGGAGCTAATGAATTTTGATAAAGAATGATAGAAATTTTAGTTAGGTAGATTTTTATTAAAAAGAGAAATAAATAATTTGGAAAGAATTAGATAATGGGATTTAGTAAAATGATAAAAAGATTTTATTTAGAAAGGAAATATATTAGTAATTATATTAAGATAAGATTTCATTTTAAACGGATAAAAATAACTCTTAATCCTCGTCCTTAAGGCAACGGTTAGCAAAACCTATATATATATATATATATATATATATATATATATATATATATATATATATATATATATATATATATATATACTTAAAACCGATTGCTTTGTTTTGGGTTAGACATTTGGCACATCACCATTGGCTTTTTTTGTTTTATTATTTTTCTTTTTTTATATTATAAAAGCCTTTTTGTAACACCACTTTATCACCTATAAATTTTAATTAAAAGTGAAATATTCATTACTCTTGAGTGACTATGATTATCATTACACTTTATTACCTATAAATTTTGATTATAATCATAATCAATATTATATTTTATTAGACGTATTTTTGAAGGATTATTTTGTTACTTCAACACTTATAAAATTAATTTTTTTAAAAATACTTAATAAAAATAATATTTATTGTATATAATTAATCTAATTGTTATAAAAAAATAATATAATATATCTATTAATTTCAGTATTAAAACTTATATAAATTAAAGAGATTATAATAATTATGATAATTATAATATAGTTATAGTTTAACTAATTTTAATTTTTTAGACATTCTTTTTGGTGCATCATCATTGGCTCTTTTTTTATCATTTTTTTTATATTATCAAAACCTTTTTGTAACACCCACTTTATTATCTTTAAATTTTAATGATAAGTGAAATGAAATCCATTCACTACTCATGAATGACTATGATCATCATTACACTTTATTACCTATATAATCATAATTAATATTATATTTTATTATACCTATTTTTTTGAAGGATTATTCCATTATTTTATTACACGTATTTTAATTCCTTACTTTTTTCATCAAAAATATATAAAATATATTTAAATATAAAATATATCAACTACTTAAATAATACCGCATCCCCGTGTGAAGTACGGGATTCACACTAGTATATATTAAAAGTTGGGTAGAGTTCGGGTATGAACGACACCTAGGATTGCCATGTAGGATATCATGTAGTTAATAATTAATGATTGTATGCAAAATAAATATGGTTTGCCTTGCAAAAAGAAATATTAATATGATAAAATTATATTAAAAAAGACTATCCAACTACCAAGAGTTCTACAATGTTATTATAATAATTATTTGGAGGTTTGCTCCTGGAGAGTCTAAGTTACCCTAGAGGAGGATGAATAGGGTGATGAGGAAATTTGAACAAACTTAGAAACTTTTTGCTTGGAGAAGATAAACAGCGGTTCCGAGTCTAGATTGGACTCGTAAATGTATACACTCGTAAATACGTGGAAACCCTCCTGGGGTAGAAAACCACGGACAATACTAATCCAAGCACCAACTCAAATCCACTATTTTGAATCCTCAAAATACAAAGGATCGACTCTACCGAATTGCTCCCTTAGTCAATTCCTTACAATGTTTTCCTAGACTTAGAAGTTCCCTTATATGATTTAGTACTTCCTAACCGAGGTAATCTTTACAGATCAGGGATAACCGAGCTCGGTTAACCCTTATAGCTCGGTCAAGGGACCTTACTCGGAAAGTAAGACAAGTATGTAATTGATTACAAGACTTTACAACTCATAAAATAATAATTAAAAGTTGGGAGTTGTAAATTGAAGATTGAATATGAAAACAATGACTTTTGCTTAAATAATGTGTTTCATCAATAATTCCAGTAATCTTCAAGTCTTGTGAAGTGGCTTCTATTTATAGATGACCAAGCGGAATGATCGTTGTGTCTTGGTTCCGAACAAAAGTCCTTACTAATCATTGTAATGACTTTTATGAGTCACTTAGAAAAGATCCGTTGGGATGTGAACGTTGTGCAAAGGTTCTTGGCTCCAAAAGGTATTCCAGTCAACCGATGATATCCGAAAAGTAAGATGGAAATCACCATTGAGCATACCGTTGGAGTTTTCCAATTTTGGAAACAGACAACCTTGACACGGTGTCCGAAGCCCTGTTCGGAAGTAGATAAGGCTTGTCTGCTGGTGATTGACAAATAGAAGCCGGCTACTTTTGTATTTCAAAAATGAGATAACCTCGTTTGAAACCTACAAAAGTAAACCACTTTGGTTCTCAAAGTATACAATACTTTGGTCCAAAATTAGGCACGAGATAATAATTTAATTAAGACAATTAAGTGCATAATTATCTTAGGTCTAGAAGAGTGAAATTTTCCGAGTCTAGTATTCAATATACTCAAATTCCATCGTAGTCAATCCTAAGAATGATCAAGTTAAAAAGAGTAGAATCATCGAGTATAAAGACTTGATTTGGACAAATAATTCTCAAACAAACAAACTGACTTAGAAAAAGGAATTAACATTGTAATTCACTTTACGTTGAAATATTCAATCGAACTCGGAATAAAAGAGTTAGAGAAATTATTTGAACATGCAATAAATCTGAGTGTCTGTCCGAGTGAGTCGAAACATCAATGGAGAAGATATACAAGAATGTGTTTTCTAAGTCGATCAAAAATGAATGAAAACTTATACAGGAGTTTCTATTATACTCGTAATGACTTGAAATCAAAACTTAGGAGGGATGGGGTTTATACCGAGTCTTCATGTAGTACTCGGAATATCTTAGAGTTGGAATCCGAGTCTTCAATCTCCCCTTTTTGATGAGAGGCAATCTATACTTAGATAGAAACTTGTTAGTGTGAAACATGAGTTTTCATTCTTACTAAGCGAGAATATATCGGAGCAAGAAGTATTGATTGTGAAATATTTCATACTTAGAGAATGCATTGCAGATACTATCATTACTTATAACAGCTTATACGGATAACACATTATCATAGAGATATGAATAGATTATGTCGAGTAGAGAAAAATTATATGAGAGATCGAACTTAGAAAGAATCAACTCGAAATAAGTCTCGTTCGAAAAAGAAAATTCATTCATATATCAAAAAGAAAAGAGGGTGAGCTTCCCTAAATACAACAACATTAATATTCTATATTTCTCGCCCTTGCATTTCATCAAAAACGGGAAGAAAACAAGGACATACACTTGATGCTCGGACAAAAAAATAAAGAAAATAAAGAAAAGAACCTAAGAAGGGGGCTGGTGGTGCTGAGGTGGAGGAGCGACCGAGTGCACCGGTGCTGGTAAGCTTGGGACGACGTTGATGATCGTAGCAGCGGCGGCAACGACGAGGATGTCGTGCGGAATGTTCTCAAGTGAGTGGCTCGAAGCATATTTGAATGCTCTACCTATTCTCCGGTTCACTAGGTTTGTTGGTTGAACTGGCTGATCTTCGCATGTCCGAGCTTACCGAGTTTGCTCATTCCCTTGTTCTTCGACGATTCCGAGCTGGCTCTTGAGCTGGTTCGATCCGAGTCATGATGTTATGAGCTGCATCATTCCGAGTTGCTTTCTTCGACTCTGTCCGAGCTCGGCTCCGCAAGAACATCTTCATCTTGACTGAATTTCATATCCGAGAAGGTTGACTCACTTGTCTTTCCTTGATCTATCTCATCAAACGCAACGTGTATACTTTCTTCCACTTTGTTAGTTCTTTTGTTAAAGACACGATAAGCTTTACTTGTGAGATGAGTAACCGAGAAAAATACCTTCATCCGACCTAACATCAAACTTGGTCAGGTGATCCTTACCGTTATTGTGAACACATCCAAAGGGTTTGAAGTATGAGATGTTGGGCTTCTTTACCTTGTAAAGCTCGTAGGGAGTTTTCTTCAAGTTGGGTCCGATGAGGCATCTCTTTAGTGTATAGTTTGTTGTGTTGGTCGCCTCGACCTAAAAATAATAAGGTAGATCATGTTCAATCATCATCGTCCTTCCTATTTTTCAAGGGTTCGGTTCTTTCTCTCCATTACCCTATTCTCGTTGAGGAGTTTTGGGTGCTAAGAAGTTGTGAGAGATACCGTTCTTATCGCGGAACTCTGCAAATTTTGAGTAGTCGAACTCCCTTCTATGGTCGGTTCGAATTTTCTTGCAGAGCTTGCTTGAATTCTTTGAAAGCTTCATTTTTGTTCTTGAGAAAACAAACCCAGGTAAATCGTGAATAATCATCAACAATTACAAGTACATATGATTTACCTCCGAGGCTCTTCACGGAGATTTCACCACAATAATCCATATGAAGCAATTCAAGCACTTTGGATATGGAAACAGTTTTGAGAGGTTTGAAGGATGATCCGACTTGTTTCCCTTTTATGCATGCTTCACGATTTTATCTTTCTTAAATGTACAATTAGGTAAACTCCTAACTAAACCGTAAGATGCAAGTTTTTGGATAGTTTTCATGCTAACATGACCCGATCTGCGATGCCATGTCCAAGAATCACCATGCAATGATGCTTTTAAACAAGATAAGTTCGACTTGGGTCGAAAGAGGAATAGTATAGGTATTACCTCACCTCTTACCCGAGAGCTTAGTCTCTTTGGTAATTGTATCGAAATATAGCAGTTGGTCCGAGTGAATCTTACCTCTTAACCTTTGTCACACAATTGAGAGATGCTCGAACAGATTGTACTTCGAGTCCCTTGACAAGATGACTGGATCGACCAGGTTGTCTCCTTTTCCAATCTTGCCGATTCCAACTATCTTGCCCTTAATGTCATCTCCAAAAGTGACTTTGCCACCTTTAAAATCTTTTGACTCATAAAAGAGTCTTGAGTCTCCTAACATGTGACGTGAGCATCCACTGTCTAAGTACCAATGAACTTTCGTCCGTTTCGAGTTACCTGCAAGTCGAAACACACTAACCCTTCTCACTTCCTCTAATGAACCAAGTAACGCCCTTTACTATGGTCCTTTTCGAGGAAGAAGACTCTTGGGAACCCAGATTTGAATGACTTTGGGTTTGGTATGATTCTGAGCCTTCTTTCTAAAAAGCTGAGTCCGTGTCTCTTTCTTTTGAAAATCTTTTCTTTATAAACAGGTGGAGAAGGTTTTCTCTTGTAAACTTATCTGGGCTCAGTCCTCTATTCATTCTTATGAATAGGACCATGCTCAATCTTCCCGAACTTCACGGTTCGGAATCCTTTTGAAAAGATTTGAGTAGGAATTAGATTCCTCCTCTTTGTTAAAACCAAGTTCTTCTTTCTCGAATGAGACACACCGAGAGCCTTCGAGTTTTTCCGACCTTGAGTAAATTTCAAAACAAGCTCTTGAGACTCATTGAGATTTCTTTTGAGATGCTCATTTTCTCTTTTGAGTGACTCGGACTCGGTTTCATTATCTTGAGTAATAGTCTTGAGTTCTCTCGAGTTAGTCTCGCTTTTCCAATTCATTTTTCAAACAACTAGTTTTTGCCCGCGCTAAAGCACGAGATATATTAATATGTAGAAATATTAAAGAAAATTTTTTATCATTTAATAGACGAAATTTCAATGATAGTTGTTATATCAAAAAATAAATTCTAAATGATAAAAATATTTTGTAATAATACTTTTTAAAAAATAATTTCAGAAATAAAAAGTTACGTAAATCCTAATAATGAATAAAGTAATAAAATATCGTCTCAAAATTATTGCTATTTATTCTATAACTCATAATAGAATGAATAATATTTATTTTATAAAAAATAATGCCCAATAATGTAAAAATAATATTGAGGGAAAATAAATCTCATGATATGAGCCAAAAATCTAATTGGTTAACTATATACATTATAACGTATTAAAATGCTTATATACATAAATCAAAAATCTAATCGTCACATAGTATGAAGGTTTGCTCGGGGAGAGTGTGAGTCACCCTAGAGGGGGTGAATAGGGTGAGGAAGTAATCTTGTGGAGACTCAAACTCTTTTTGCCTAGTAAAATACGGAATGTAGATCCGAGTCAAAACAGAGTCGAAAAGTAGAGACTCGTAAAGATTGAATAGATAGGAATGGCAAGAAAAGCGAGATGCTTTAAGACAGATCCGAGTCTAGAATGAACTCGGAAAGTAAACACTTAGAGAATACGTAGAAACCCTCCCGGGGCAGAAAACCACGGACCGTGTCAATCCGGACACGAAGTCAAATCCACTATTTTGAGTCCACAAAATACCGTGAATCGATCGAACCCGAGTTGCTCCCTTAGACAACTCTATACAAGTTTTCCTAGACTCGAAATTCCCTTATCTCGATCTAGTACTTCCTAGCTGAGATAACCCTTACAGCTAGGGACAACTAAGCTGAGTTTACCCTTACAGCTTAGTCAAGGGACCTTACAAAGAAAGTAAGAAAGAGTTTGTAATCGAGTACAAGACCTTACAACTCGGAAGGTAATGAATTACAGAATAGGAGTTGTAAGTAGAAGATTGAGAATGAATACAAAGACTTTGCACAAGTACGTATATTAACAATAGGTTCGGCAATCTTCAAGTCTTGTGAAGTGGCTTCTATTTATAGATGACCAGGCAGAGTAGCCGTTATCTTCATCGGCTGACCGAGAGTCCTCTCGTGACCGTTGATAGAAGCTTTCGAGTCACTCGTAAATTATCCGTTGTAATGTGAATGTTGGACAACGGTTTAACTCTCTTGGAAGTCCCAAAACTACTAGCGATGTCTTGAGAGATAAGGTGAAAACCACCGTTAAGCTTGGTGTCTCGATTTTCCAAATTTGGAAACAGACGGCTCGACACACTATCTTACGGGACTCGGAGCGAGAGAAGGTGAAAAGCCATGTCTCGCTGGTGATTTGACGTTTTGAAGCCTGGTTACTTTTGTGATTTGAAAAGTGTATCCTCGTTTGAATAACCTACAAAAGTAAAACAGTTTTGGTTCTCAAAGTATGAAATACTTTGGTCCAAGATTAGACACGAGATAATAAAATAATTATGATAATTAATCAACTAATTATCCGAGTCGAAGAGAAGTCGAATTTTCCGAGTCTAATAACTATGTAACTCAAAATTCCATCCGACTTAGTCTAAGCGATAAATCAAGATAAGTAAAGAATATCGAGTGAGATAACTTGATATAGACTAAGTACGAAACGGACTAGAGGTACGACTCTAACGAAATAGAGCTTATAATCGAAGCCAAATTCGAGTGAGTAAAGGTGAAACACTAGTCCACTCAATCTACGATAAATCGAGTGATGCTAGACTCGGAACAAAGAATCGGTTTTCGAGTCACTTAAGGAAACGCAATAAACATATGAAGTGCAAGCTGTAGTACTTAGAGAAGATACCATTTCATTCGAAAAGTTTCTAAGACACGAGAGAATGCCTTGGAATCAAAACTCTATAAATACGAGATGGTTATACCCGATTCATGTAATGTAACTCGAAATGCGTTGAGCAGATGTCCGAGTCTTCATAGTACATATATTATAATCTATTAAAATCAAGGTTGTTCGAATTGATATTCTAGTTAAAATCGAATTAGAGGGAGGAGATTAGAATCGGAATCATAGAATTGGATCGATAATCATAAGATTCTAATATTTGTTTGTAATAATAAAATTATTTTTTTATAAAAATAAAAATATTTGTAACATTCATAAAGATTTATAAAAAACCTAGTGCAACTATACTTTGTCGAAACTTTTGATACAAAACATAAATATCTTTAACTACTTTATGAATTTTATTTAGAATCGTGAAATTAAATTCTAATGAATCAAGAGTCGTAGAATCGGAAAATCATTTTGTAATTCTACCATACATTTTTTGAATTAAATTAGGATCATAAGATTCTAATAAATCATAGAATCATAGGATTGTTACATCCGAATCGGGAGTTTAATAACCATTATTAAAATGATTATACATATGAGTATAAATTATCAATAATACGCTAGCATATATCATTACAATACTAACGCACGTAACTCCACTCCTACCTTCACAATAAGACGAATAGATATTTACCTTGAAAATAGAAACACATAAAGGAGTAAATTTCTATTAAAGTTTTCATACATATGAATACTATACCTTGGTAGCCTAATTCAAATGAATGTAGTCTTCCAACATTGTAAACAGGAAAAAAAAATTTAAGGAGTACATATAATTCAACCATCATAAAATTCAATTATTTAAAATCTACAATAAAGTTTGAAGACTCATATTTTTAGTGGTAATTAAAATTGATAATAAATATTAAAATAATATAATCATACATTGATAAAAGCTTGTGGCTTGAAACAGATTATACCCTCGGCCAAACAAAAAAAAAGACACAATGTCAATTATGAACTAAAGATTAGACAATAATGTCCTATTAACGAATTTCTTTTTACATCCATTAATTTTATTTGGAGAGAAATGTAAGTAAGATTACATTTTTAGAATATAAAAGTATATCAAAAGTTTTATAATATAAAAGTACATCAAAAGTTGGAAATACTCAAAAAAACCAAAAAATGGAAATTTAAAAAATTTAATTCAAAATATTCACTTATAAAAATTGAAATATTTAAATATATTGATGAGGCAATATACAACGTTATGATCATATTTATCAGAAATTTTATATCCACTTAAATACTTGTCTTGTGGGGTTATTGTATTGGCATGATAATGATATAAAATATGAAAAAAAAATCATAATTCAAATAGTATTAAAAGATATAATAGCTTCTAACTTAAACAATATGAAATTTGAGCTAAAATAAATAATTTTTACGCATAAAGAGATTCCATCCCAACAATGACCTAATTAATATGTAGAGAGTAAGAGATGAATATGATTATACTAATATATTTAAAGGGAGAACTAATTTAAAGTAAAAGAATTAATTTGGAAGGAAAATGAAATTTAAGAGCTAATTTGAGGGAAAAATTATCTATGTTATACATTTGTTAAGAAAGAAATTTAAAAAATTTTTTTATCAAGGACTAATTTTTAAGTTAGTTTTACTTTTATTTGAATGATAATTTTAAACTTGATAACTACATAATTATTGCTAGCCATATAATATTTTCAATGGTTAGTTTTTTATAAACAAATATTTACAATAATATTTAGTAAAAGTGTACTAAATAAATGCTTAGTAATATATATATATATATATATATATATATATATATATATATATATATATATATATATATATATATATATATACACTATACCTAGCAATCGGGTCATTCGGTTCGGGTTCGGTTCGGGTTAGTTCGGTTTGGGTTAATTTCGGGTTGATCTTGTTCGGGTCCGGTTCGGTTTCGGGTTCGGGTCAACTTCGGGTCGATCTCGTTCGGGTTCGTTCGGTTTCGGTTCGGGTCAACTTCGGTTCTGTTCAACTTCGGATCAATCTCGTTCGGGTTCGATTCGGGTTAATTTCGGATCTAGTCGTAATTGGGTTACTTTTTGGGTCAAAATCGATTCAAAATTGTACCACTATAGGCACAAAAGTCCATCTCGAGAGACCCAACAAAAAAAAAATTTGAGTTGGGTCACTTTTATTGAGGTTAAATCGATTCGGATCCGATTCGGTTCGAGTCATTTTGGGTTCGGTTCGGTTTCGGTTCGGGTCATTTTGCATTCGGGTCGGTTTCGGTTCGGGTCATTTTGGGTCGGTTCATTTCGGTTTTCGGGTCAAAATCGGTTCAAGCTGTTTCGGATGTCGGTTCGGTTTGGGTTTCGGTCGTTCGGGTTGACCCGTTCGGTTCGGTCGGTTTTGCCGAGTCTAATATACACACACGTGACTCTTTCTATATACATATATAGAGAGAGAGATTATCTTTTCATAAATTATATTCCAAGTATTTTTGATAAAATAAAAATAATTTAATTTGAATTTTAAAAGAATAGAAAAAGGATTTAATGTGGTGCAAGTAACAATTCAAAAAAAAAACATTTCAATTATAGTATTCGATTTTAATATTTTTTGCACTATAAATTTTATCCATTGCTAACTACCTGTTTTTTGCTATATGAGAATAAGATAATATTAATTATTTTAATGATAATTTTTAAAGATAATTTTATATGACTTATATTTGAACCCCAATTTTGTTTTCATGTCTTTTATGGAGTTAAAAAAACGTAGAGTATTTAAAAGTTATTTTGATATGAGTTAGTTTTAAAGTATTATAAATTAGATTAATTAATTAATTTCTTAGTTAGTGAAAAAGATTAAGGTAAATTAAACGGAATTGATTATGTTGTACAGAGAAGCATAGCTAAAGAAATTCTATAAATTAATTAAAAATAATAAATTTAAAAATTGGTCTTAAATAATATCGAGTTCGGCCTACTTAATAATTATTTTCTAACTCTCTCCTAACTGTAGCATATTTCAAAACCTTTTTAGTCGAAATTGGTACTTTTTATTGAGATCATTCTTTTTAGCTTTAATATTGTACTTTAAAAAATTATTTAGCCTTATATTTTATGTGCAAAGGCTACAATTACACTTTAGACTATTTTATTTTATTTTGGTTATGTTAGCCTTTTGTCTTTTTATTTCTTATGAAACTTAGTCATGTTTAAAAAATTAAAAATTGGCAAAGAAAGATGAAAATACATTTTTTTATGCGATATTTGAGTGCTCCTTACAAAAATTAGTAACTTACCTCAATATGATTCACTACTAATGTTAATGAAATCAATTTAAAATCCTTAGAAATATAAAAGAGTATATATCATAATTAAAAATTTATCAAAGTAGTAATTAATTAATTATATAATTAATTATACATCATATTTCCATAAATGATGTTTGTGTTTAATATCTTTGACCAAAGGAAGCAATTTAATTTGAATTTTAAAAAGGATAGAAAAAGGGAGGGAAGTAATTTCAAAGAGGTTGTTTAGGTGAGATTCAATGTGGTGGTAGGAGTAATTCTAAAAAATATGTCAATCTTAGAAATATAAAAGATTTTTTTGTTAATGTATATATCATAATTAAAATTTTATTAAAGTAGTTAACTAATTAATTATATAAAAAACTCTTATAGAACAGTTTTATAAGACTATCATATATTAGTTGAGCTACTTGCATACACAATCCTACAATTTATATATTTATAATACAATGGAGATAAAAGAATCAAATCTCCAAACTTACCCATTAATTAAGTAAATTTACGCAAAATCTATTTTGTGTCGATGACCTTACCCATTAGGAAAAATAAATCATAATTTAACAATTTAATTTTTTTCATGATAAATTTTCATGATAAATTGAGTTTTTAAGTTGTATTATTTCCTTTTTATTTTATTGTCATCTTGACATATATATTTATTTCATCAATAAATGATAGGTTTATTTCATATTAGTGATAGATTATATATAATAATAATAATAATAATTAATTTTATTATTTTATTTATTTGACTCTTTTCCATGGATGTTGTAGAGGTATTTCGTAAATAAATGCTTGGATGTTCCTATTTAGATTTTAATGGGCCGCTTCTAATTTTGTACTTTTTCAGCCATTAAATGGCTTGGTTGCTTGTTTTTTTAATCTACGTATAATATTTTTTATTTAGATTTTGGATAAAGTGGCGACAATATTAATAATACTAATAACAAATTATAATACAAAAAGGAATCAACTATGAGAAATTTTATACCCACTTAAATACTGTCTTATGGAGTTATTGTCGTGTCATGATAATGATATAAAATATGACAAAAAGAAAAGATCATAATTCAAGTAGTGTTAAAAGATATAATAACTTCTAATTAAAATAATATGGAATTTGAGTTAAAATAAATAATTTTTACACACAAAGAGACTTCATCCCAATAATGGCCTAATTTATACGACATATAATAGCAATATTTTCAAAAAAATGACATGGCGGTATGAGAGTAAATTTAGGAGTTTCGTCCAATAAAAAAAATAATTTATCATTGAAAAAAAAAGGTTTCTACTCATATATGGACTCTTTTTTACTCCATGCCACAATAAATATAATGATAATAATAATAATAATAATAATAATAATAATAATAATAATAATAATAATAATAATAATAATAATACTATATATAAATAAATTAAACAAAATTAAAAATGATAAAATAAAAACATAATCTTAAACAAAAAGTTAAACAAATAATAAAATGCACTAAATAAATACAAAAATAAATAATTAAATTACCAAAATATTAAAACTATTTTATGGACCTAATAGCCTAAAAACCTAAAATAAAAATGAAAAAACTAAATTTATAAATTTATTAAATTAAAAACATGTTTTAACCTAAATTAGTAATAAGTCTGAAAAATTATCAAATCAGTTATATATTATAAAATTATCTAATCTTAATATAAAAATTAAATAATAATTAATCATCCTAATTAATTCATAAAAATATAAAACAAAAAATAAAAACAAAACTAAATAGAAAATTAATAAATAATAAATATACAAAATTATATAATAAATTAAATCAAAAACCTGAAAAATATAAAAGTAACCTAAAACCCAAAAGTATGTTTTTCATAGTTTTCCAGAAAAATTAAACAGAATTAAAAATAATAAAATAAAAATATAATCTTAAACATAAAGTAAAGCAAATAATAAACTGCACTAAATAAATGAGAAAATAAATAATTAAATTACTAGAATATTAAAATTATTTTTTGGACTGGAATATATCCTAAACACCTAAAATCAAAATGAAAAAACTAAATTTATAAATTTATTAAATTAAAGACCTGCTTTAACCTAAATTAGAAAAAAATCTAAAAAATTATCAAATTAGTTATAAAAACTAAGAAAATTAATATTAATAGAGTAAAAAGACTCTAATTAAACCCTATAATATAAAAATAAAATTAACCGAAGAAGACTAATTTTATTCTAATTTCTAACAAACTGACTAAAAAATAACAAAAACGAACTGAAAATTAATCTGAAAATTAAAATATACTAAGACATAAAATAAAATTAATAAATATAGTTCTGTATTTATTTATTTAGGGTTTGGATTGTATACTACCTCTCATTTATTTTCATGTATATTGATATGCAATATTATTTTGGGCACGAAATATAATAATTTTGTCTAAAATTATCAATTTTTCATTATTGATGGTGTTTTTTAACTTGGTGCCATAAAATTGTATTAGTTCAAAATATATTTATTATAAGAATTTTTAAAATTAAAATCAACAGGAACATGTTATAAAAATAATATTTAAATATTTAACTTTACGAGGAAGTAATTTGGTTATTACATTCATCCTATGTATAGAATGATTTAATAAACCTTAAGAAATCATAAATTAATATAATAAAAATAGAACAATTACATATATTAACAATTAAAAATGCCTACCAGATAGAAAGTTATGATTCAAATATATTGTGGAATAAAAACGTAATGAATAAAAAGTTAGGAATTATACTTGCTTTAGTTCGTAATTTGTGGATTTTAAGTTTGTAATTTGTGTTATGTTAAAGGATTGTAAACTTAATATGTCAACTTCTATTAAACTCATAGGACTTCGAATAAATTCATTAGTCTCAAAATTTTTGCACAACATACAAATCATTTTTTT
Source organism: Talinum fruticosum (assembly GCA_021018815.1). Lineage (NCBI taxonomy): Eukaryota > Viridiplantae > Streptophyta > Magnoliopsida > Caryophyllales > Talinaceae > Talinum > Talinum fruticosum. The sequence continues at coordinate 14,381,085 of JAITYX010000001.1, read as the reverse complement.
TTGTTACAAATACGGTTTATTTTATTTTCTTCCTAGCATGTCTATCCGTGATTTATTATTGACAAACATATTTAAATCATATCTTTTACTATTGTAAGTTTTCTAAATCATTAAAAGATGATTATTTGTCATCAAACCTCCCCGCCATCTTGAAATAGAACTTCATATTACTCTTATTATGTTAATTAATTGAGAGAAATAATTGTGTCTCAAGAGAAGCAATTGGTTGTTAATCGAGTAAAACATGTATTTATAAAATCTCAATTGTATCAATATTTTGCCACATTGATTCACTACTAAAATCGCGATCAATTTTCAATATAAGTACAAAACACGAGATGATTTTATTACCCTACGCCGCGAATTGACCTATCATGCCCTTTACTAGATACAAATTACCTATTATTGTTAAATATATTTGGATCACTTCTATCATTATAATATTTGTCACTATTAATCTCAATATAAGTAGTTATTATATGTTTAATTGTCTTCGTCTACAGATTACATAAGAATGGATAAATCATTATACTCACCTTATAATTTTAAAAAATGAGATCCCATTATGGGTATATGTATACTTTTTAAGAGTTCATGTAATATTTAATTCAATGATGTTTTAGTAGGTTGGTTGCATATAAATATTTATCTAGGTGTTAAGTAAGTTAAATTAGTATTGACTTTGTAAAAAGTTAAGAGTTATAAGTTATAAGTTTGATATTCTTTTATTGATTTGATGTACTTTGTGTTTTAATATTAATTTGTGACATAATGATATTTATTGTCATCTAACTCAATATTACCAATTATATATTATTCATTTTCCTACTAATATTTACCTTTTGATACCCACACATATTGTCACACTATTTTTATAATTGTATGAGTTAGGATTATTTAAATTGTTTGATTCTTAGAGGGTCTCGCTTTTTTAATATTCCAAATCACGAGTGTAATCTTAAAACCTTGATGATATTTTTTAACATTTTTTTTTATTTATTATTTTAGATTATTTATTTATTCTTTTGAAATTTAGAATGATTGGAAGATGAATGTGTGGTGGACTCTAATTATTTTTATGTGTTGGGTTCCGATAACTCCGATGAGTCACGAAAGCATTTTCGTTATGAGGGGATAACATGTAAAAGAATGTTGTTGAAAGTGAAAACATTCAATAAAATCAAATGATCGAGAAAAAGAAACTCACAAGTATAACATCGCTCCGTAATTCAATAATTTCTTAAGTTATATATTGTACAACATTACTCCGTGCATAACATAGGTCCAAACTAGTTAATATATAGAGAGTAAGAGATGAGTATGATTATAATAATATATTTAAAGGGAGAACTAATTTGACGTAAAGAATTAATTTGGAAGGAAAATTTGAACAAACTTAGAAACTTTTTACTTGGAGGAAGATAAATAGCGGTTCCGAGTCTAGATTGGACTCATAAATTTATACACTCAAAAACACGTGGAAACCCTTCCGAGGTAGAAAACCACGAACAGTGTTAATCCAAGCACCAACTCAAATCCACTATTTTGAATCCTCAAAATACAAAGGACTCGACTCTACCGAATTGCTCCCTTAGACAATTACTTACAATGTTTTCCTAGACTTAGAAGTTTCCTTATCCGATCTACTATTTTGAAGGTTTGCTCTTGGATAGTCTTGGTCACCCTAGAGGGGTGAATAGGGTGATGAGGAAATTTTAACAACAATGAAGGGGTTAAAGTTTAAACCGATTAATCAAGACAATCCGAGTCTAGATTGGACTCGAGAAAAGTATCAACTTAGAAATTACGTGGAAACCCTCCTCGGGCGGAAAACCACGGCCGGTGCTAATCCAAGCACCAAGTCAAATCCACTATTTTGAATCCACAAAATACGATAGACTCGACTCAACCGGAATTCCTCCCTTAGACAATTCCTTACAAAGTTTTCCTAGACTCGAAGTTCCCTTATTTGATCTAATACTTCCTAACCGAGGTAACCTTTACAGCTAGGGACAAGCTGAGTTGTGTTAACCTTTACAACTCAGTCAAGGGACCTTACTTAGAGAGTAAGAAAGAGTTTGTGACTCGATTACAAGACTTTACAACTCGAAAAAGTGTTAAGCACGAGACTTGGAGTTGTAAGATGAAGATTGAATGAGTATTATACAAAGAGATATAATTTCAGCAATGGGTTCAGCAATCATCAAGTCTTGTGAAGTGGCTTCTATTTATAGGTGACCAAGCAGATTAGCCGTTGTGACTATCTTCCGATTAGAAGTCCTCTATGACCGTTGTAACGGTTCTTCCGAGTTGCTCAGAAAAGATCCGTTGAGATGTGAACATTGTGTAATAGCTCTTGACTCCTTAGGATGTCCCAATCCACCGGTGGTGTCCGAAAAGTAGGGTGGAAGCCACCGTTGAGCTTAACGTTGAAGATTTCCAGCTTTAGAAACCGACAACCCCGACAAAGTGTCCGGACCTTAGTCGAAGTAGAAAAAGGCTTTGTCTGCTGGTGATTGACGACTTGAAACCGGTTAGTTTTGTAATTCAAAAAGTAGGATAACCTCATTTAGATAACATACAAAAGTAAACCAATTTTGGTTCTCAAAGTATAAAATACTTTGGTCCAAGATTAGGCACGAGATAATAATTTAATTAAGATCATTAAATGTATAATTATCTTAGTCATAGAAGAGTGGAATTTTCTGAGTTTAATATTCATTATACTCAAATTCCATCCGAGTCGATCTAGAGAAAGATCAAGTTATAGAAGAGAATATAAGAGTATGAGTATTTGATCTAGACAAATATATTTCACTCAAAACATGCTGACTTTGAAAGTTAAATTAACGCTGTAATTCACTTTATCTTAGAATATGAAGTCGAACTTAGTTTGAAAGAGTTAGAGTGAATGTTTTGATCATGCGATAAATTTGAGTGATGTCCGAGTGACTCAAAACCATCGAGTGAATTGATGAACAAGAGTATGCCTTTTGAGTCAGTCGGAATCGAATGAAAACATATGCGGTAGTTTCTATAACACTTAGAAAAGTTTCTATAATACTCGGAAAAGTTTCTATAACACTCAAAATGACTTGTAATTAAAACTTAGAAGGGATGAAGTTTGTACCTGATTCCTTGATAACAAGTGCATAATTATCTTAGGTCTAGAAGAGTGAAATTTTACGAGTCTAATATTCAATACACTCAAATTCCATCGAGTCAATCCTAAGAATGTTCAAGTTAGAAATAGTAGAATCATCGGGGTATAAAGACTTGATCCGGACAAATAATTCTCAAACAAAAAACTAACTTAGAAAAGGAATTAACACCGTAATTCACTTTACGTTGAAATATGCGAGTCATAACTCGGAATAAAAGAGTTAGAGAAATTATTTGAACATGCAATATATAGATCCGAGTGCTTGTCCGAGTGAGTCGAGCAACATCAATGCAGAAGATATACAAGAATGTGTTTTCCGAGTCGATCGAAACGAATGAAAACTTATACAGGAGTTTCTTTTATACTCAAAATGACTTGAAATCAAAATTTAGGAGGAATGAGGTTTATACTCGAGTCTTTATGTAGTACTCAAAATGTCTTAGAGTTGGAATCCGAGTCTTCATTATCTAATACTATAATTGAAATGTTTTTTTGAATTGTTACTTGCACCACATTGAATCCCGCCTAAATGACCCCTCTCAAATTGCTTCCCTCCTTTTTCTACCCTTTTGAAATTCAAATTAAATTATTTTTAGTTTATCAAAAATATCTAAAATTTTACTAAACTATAAATATTTGTTTATAAAAAAATAATCATTGAAAATATTATATGGCTAGTAATAATTATGCAGTTACCAAGTTTAAAATTATCATTCAAATAAAAGTAAATCTAACTTAAAAATTAGTCTTTGATAAAAAAAAATTTAAAAATTTATTCCTTTATAAATATATAACATAGATCATTTTTCCCTCTAATTAACTCTTAAATTCCATTTTCCTTCTAAATTAATTTTTTACTTTAAATTAGTTCTCCCTTTAAATATACTAGCTTTGAATTGCATGTAATATGTGCATGATTAAATTAAGTTCAAACATAATAGTTTTTATTATATTTGAATATTATGGTAATTATCATATTATCAAAATGAAAATGAACATTTTTGGAGGGAAGGGGCTAAATGTGCACTCAACAAATAAAAGAAAATGATAATAACTCAACATAAATTGAAACAACGTACAAAAAAAAAATAATACTCACATTTAAAATTCACAAAAGTAATGAACAATTGAGATTGAAACATGTAGAAATATAGAGATATTAAGCCAAGTACATCACTACTTTTTAAAAAAAAATTATTATAAACTATTAAAGAAATTATTTTAAACAATTTTAGGAGTTAATTTTTTATTATCTAATAACGATGGATGGAACGTGAATATGACATATATGATTCATGACAATATCTTCAAACATATGTATTCCATATTTTATGCTTGTGATTAATTTGTCAATACAAAAGAAGTGAAATCATCTGTAACAATCTAATGGAGTAGTTAGGATAAAAGATTGGTTTCTCTAGTTAGACACTAAAATAGAAAAAGTTAGGAAAATTATACTATTAAAGAATTTCTATTTTCATGTATTCACAAAATTGAATATTATGACATATTACATATAAAAGTATGTAATTACACTACTTAAAGTTATTGTATTTTTTAATCAATCAACTAATTCATAAAGGAATGTAATTATAATTAAAGGACACAAATAAAATAAAGTATTTTCTGGAGTAGGTTGTTTAACATATTTGATATAAATAAAATATCAAGGTTTGAAGCAAAATATTAAAAATGTATCTCAGCATCTATGTTAGATTTGATCTATTTAATGATAAAGTTTATAGAGCTTATTATTTAGAGGAGGAAATATAAAAATTAAGATACCGACTTTATTATAACTTATATGGGATGCCAATAAATTACTCGAATTTGAAAAAAATTTGTTAAAAGATATATATTTTGAAAGATCTTCTCTCTAATTCAAAGTTTTGACCTACATATATGATCATAAAATTTTATATTAAAAAATAAAGAAAAACAATGATAATTATGAATAGGAGACAAAGGTTAGCCACCAACGTTTTAATGCCGTTAATTTGTTACCACTACCAACCATTATAGGTGTATGACATTTTTCTAATCTAGAATTATATAGGCATACAATTTTATATTAAAATTGTATGATCATAAAAGATATATATTTTGAAAGATCTTCTCTCTAATCTAGAATTTGAAAAAATAATTTGTTAAAATATATATATTTTGAAAGATCTTCGCTCTAATCAAAGTTTTGACCTACATATATGATCATAAAATTTTATATGAAAACATAAAGAAAAAACAATGATAATTATGAATAGGAGACAACAGTTAGCCACCAACGTTTTAATGCAGTTAATTTGTTACCACTACCAACCATTATAGGTGTATGGCATTTTTTCTAATCTAGAATTATATAGGCATACAATTCAATTATGGTGTCTGCACCAAAAAATAATAATTCAATTATGGTCAATAATGGTTAGTAAAAAAATTACAGCCAAGAATTAAAGAATACATATATCAAATTTAGGTTGTGAGAAGATAATAATATCCTTAAGCTTTTTGTCAAAATAAAATTGATGGGCTACACCAAAGAATTATCCACACTCTAAATTAAAGAATTGAAAAGTTTCAAAAGAACTCTCCTAATTTCATACTAAATTTTATTGCATGATGAATCACCACCAAAATTTATTAAATTTCAATCAAGAAGAATTCAGTTTCATATATTTTAAACCACAAAATAAATCTCTCAAAAACTTAACAAAACTAATGATAACCAAATTAAACCGGATAAAGAGTGACATATGATTAGGGATGGTAGTGGATCCTGGACTCGACCCGGACCCGCCGGACCCGACCCATTGAATCGGGTTTGGGTCTAATAAATTTGGACCCAATGGGTCCGGGTCTGATCCGAGTTCGGTCCGGGTCTCAAAAATTTAGACCCGGACCCGACCTGAGACCCGTTTAAGACTTGAACACTAATTTTATTTTTTTAAAAAATTTGTGTTAATCTTTGATGGTCTTTTTGTTGTTAAGATTTGATGGACTTTGGACTCTGTGGTGTTAAATTTTGATGGACTTTGTGTTTAATATATTAGTGTATTTGGTTTGTATGAACTAAGTATTTGGTTTGTATAATAGGTTGGTTGATAGATAGGTTAGTATGATGTTAAAGAGATTATATGCAACAAAATTGCTTGAAAATTTACAATAATATTAAATATGGCACAAAATACTGATTTTTAAACTCATTTATGATAAAAATATACCGGACCCATTTAAGACCCATGGATCCGCCGAGTTCGGGTCCGGGTCCGGGTCCAGATTTTACAAATTCGTCGGGTCCGAGTCGAGTCCGAGTCCAGATCCGAAAAGGTTAAATGGAGTCCAGGTCCAGTCGGAACCGACCTGGACCCGACCCATTGCTATCCCTACATATGAATGACATTATTTACCTTTATCGGAATATCTTTTATCATTTGTTCTTAATTGTTACTGTACAAGCTACAAAAAAATTAGATCAAATAATCAAATTCGAACTTAGAAATTAATGAAATTATTAGAAGAAAATAACAAATGCTAAATAAACAATGAAACAATGAGGTATTACCTAATTCTAGTAGATATAGAGAATATTGATTCCCTTTTGAATGTCTCACTAAGGTGGCTCTGGAATGTATTGATTTTACATAAATAAGAATCTTTGATGGGGCCTTTGATTAACTCTAAAATTTCTCTCTAAAAATTCAAGAAATCACAAAATCCATGAATCATTGAATATTTTTGTTAGATCAAAGTTCTCTGCTGTTATTTGAAAAAAAAAAAGAAGGATAAGTGACATGCGATGGATTAAACTTAATAACCGCAAATTATTAACTCGCAAACAATTAAACTCTCTTTATCATATGTGTATTGATGACCTTAATTAGATATGATAATAATTTTTACCATTCAATCTAATATAAAATAGGGATGAAATTGGTAATCTAAAAATTTTACTGTCATAAAAGAGTCTTACCTTTTATACATAACATAGAGATATATCTTATATCTTCTTAATTTTCAAGCCATTTATATCTCAAACACTACTAATGCATTCTAATTATTTTATAATGTATTAATTCTATTTGGTTATTTTTTTATTCGTATGCATTATGTGTAAATAAAAACTAATTTTAAAAGAATTAATTTAAATTACTATATTTTTATTTATATTTACTATATATTTATCGCATAATTATGCAAGATTATTTTTTTATCTTTTATAATTAAAATCTTTGCACACATGCATGTAAATCTATTATAATTTTCATAAAATAAAACTTATGAATCATACGTAAAATAAAAAATCTTAGTTAAAATAATTTTAAAAAAAAATTGTAATAAATGTTTAAATAACATTAACTACTTAAAATAATAACGAAAATTTTCTTAATATAAAATTTATAAGTTACATATAAAATAAAAATCTTAATCATTAAAAATAATAATATAAGTGTAATTGTGAAGCCCAACCCTAACCTAATTCACTCTGTCTCTCGTTACGTCGTTGGCCACCTTGCTCCTCACAATCCCGCCCTCCCTCGGTCGCCCCTCTCTCTCGATCCGCTCCGAGCTCCTTCTCGCTATCCGACTCCATCCCCAAAGCCGTGCCCACCACCCTCGGCCGCCTATCGTGCCCACCACCTCTTCTTCCCCACCTACCTCCGAAATCCTCTCAATCCGTCATGCCCTTCTCTCTCGCCTGACTCACCGCCGGCGAAATCGCTGAAGTCCTACCTCACGCGACTATGTGCCGCCAAGCCCCGAGTGCGGATCTTCCTCCACGCAGCGGATGAGGAGAGCGTTTTGAGGGCCGTGGAAGAGGTGGACATGAAGATTGAGAGGAATGAGGAGGTGGGTTTTTGGGTGATGTGTTGGTTAGGGTGAAAGATAATATTTACAAGGCGGATATGCCGTGCAAGGCGGATATGCACGTGCACGGCGGATTCAGGGTTTTGGAGGGGTATTGACTGCCGTTCTTGCTCTTGCTCTTCGGCTCCATCTCGCTCTCGTGCTCTCGTTCCGCCATCGCAAGTCATGCCTTCGTCCTTTTCGCGGTGGCCCGATCTAGTGGACTGGTCCTCTGCCTCCCTCCATTGTGCCTTTTCCTCTCTCCGGAGCTTGAGTGCACCGAATTGTGCCTCTGCCTTTGCTGGAACCTTCATGCTCCCTTCTCTGTCTTCTCTCCTTCTAGGTTTTTATCTCTCTCTTGTGAGATTTTACTTTTGTAAATTGTGAGATTGATGGATTTTACTTATATAAATTGTGAGATTGATTGAGTTACAAAAATGAACAATTTAAATTGGGGTATGGGGAGAGAGAGAGGACGTTACGAATAGGGTGTGTGGAGGACCGAGAGCGGGCGAGAAGCCGAGATTTTCCGGTCAGGAGAGCGGATCAACGAGTGGAAGTGTGGGGCTTTCTAACCGGAGTTCATCGGTGGTCCATCTTGAACAAAAATGGAATGGCGGAGAAGACCCAAATGCAAATTTGATAATTAGAACAAAAATGGGAAGAAGACCCAAATACAACGTTGATAATTAGAGAGATCAAAGAGAGTCATCGGAAGATTGAAGCTTAGTTACTCGATGCTATTAGAGTTTAGAGGGAGATATCGAGAGGCAGGGACAAATGAAATAATGTGAAGGTGAAGAAGATGGTTTAGAGACTGGAACCGATATGTGAAAACTAATTTGTGGAAATTGACGTGAAGAGGGAAAGGGGGAGGGAGGGTAATTGGAGAGAGAGAGAGAGAGAGAGAGGCAGATGGAAGGGAAGCTACGAGATAGAGGGGGAAGGGGGAGGTAAGCTGGAGAGAGAGGGGGATGGGAGGGTAATTGGAGAGAGAGAGGGATTAATTATATTAAATAATAATATAATAACATTTTTATCCTTAAAATTTAAGGTAAAGAAGGGGTAAATATGACAATTGAAATTTATACAAGCACATTACTCTTCTCTTTATATATAACATAGAATAGTATAATCATATTCATATCTTACTCTCTATATATTAATTAGGTTATTGTTGGGATGGAATTTCTTTGTGTGTAAAAATTATTTATTTTAACCCAAATTCTATATTGTTTTAATTAGAAGTTATTATATCTTTTAATAATACTTGAATTATAATCTTTTCTTTTTTTTCATATTTCACATTATTATCATGTCATGATAACAACCCCACAAGACAATATTTAAGTGGTATAAAATCTCTCATAAACATGATCATGATTTTGTATATTGTCTCATCAATATATTTAAATATTTTAATTTTTATAAGCTTTTATCAATGCGTGATTATATTATTATATTATTTATTAGCGATTTTAATTACCAATAAGAATATAAGTCTTCAAACTTTATTGTAAATTTTAAATAATTGGATTTTATGATGGTTTAATTATATGTACTCCTTAAAGTTATATTTTTTAATTTTTTTATTAACAATGTTGGAAGACTACATTCATTTGAATTAGACTACCAAGGCATAATATTTATATATATGAAAAATTTAATAGAAATGTACTCCTTGTGTGTTGTTATAAATTATATGCTTATAAATTGTATAATTTTAAATGGATTATTTTCAAGGTAAATATCTATCCATCTTATTGGGAGGGTAAAAGTGGAGTTTTGTGTGTTCGTATTGTAATGATATATGCTAGCCTATTATTGATAATTTATACTAATATGTATAAGCATTTTAATGATGGTTATTAAACTCCCGATCCAGATATAATAATTCTATGATTCTACAATTCATTGAAATCTTATGATCCTAATTTAATTCAAAAATGTATGGTAGAATTGTAAAATTATTCTACAATTCTACTATCCTCGATTCATTAAAATTTAATTCTATGATTCTAAATAAAATCATAAAATAGTTACGAGATAATTATATTTTGTACCAAAATCTTCGACGAGTATAATTGCACTGGATTTTTATAAATATTTATGAATGTTACAAATATTTTTATTTTTATAAAAAATAATTTCATTATTACAAAAAAATATTAGAATCTTACGATCATTGATACATTTCTATGATTCTGATTTTAACCATCCACCACCCCTGAATCGATTTTAACTAAGATATCAATTTTAACAACCTTTATTTGAATAGGTTATAATATATATACTTTGTAACGATTAGATTTTTGGTTTATATATACAAGTATTTTAACACGTTATAATATATATGTAGTTAGCCGATTAGACTTTTGGCTCATATCATGAGACTTTTTTCCCTAAGTATTATTTTTACATTATTGGTCATTATTTTTATAAAATAAATATTATGCATTCTATTATGAGTTATAAAATAAATAGCAATAATTTTGACACGTTATTTTATTACTTCATTCATAATTAGGATTTCCGTAATTTTTTATTTCTGAAATTATTTTTTATAAGTATTATTACAAAATATATTTTTATGTCATTTAGAATATATTTTTGATATACCAACTATCATTGAAATTTTGCCTATTAAATGGTAAAATTTTCTCTTTAATATTTCTATGTATTAATATATCCCGTGCTTTAGCGTGGGCAAAAACTAGTTATTATTAAAAAGGAAGTATGCAAATTTTTAAAAAATTAACGATTTTAATTTAATGAGATCAATAAATTTAACATATTTTTATACATGAAATGTAATTCATATTTATATTTAGCAAGAATGAAAAGGTCATTTTTCAAATTCAAAGCTCCTTGCTGCCTAACCTGACAATCCTTCCTGTTGTGAAGAAAAATTTACTAAGTTATAGCTCTCCTATAATTGCTAGTAAATAAGGTTCATATAGTAAATTTAATTTGAAATAATAGAAAATTTAAAAAAATATATTATTATATTTTTTAAAAACTTTCTATGATAATATTAATAAAATTAAAAAAATTATATCTAATCCTTACAGAGCAAGGGATATAGACCTAGTACTAATAATATTGAAATGAAAATTAGCTATTTATCTCTAATAAAAACAAAATACAAATTTTGTTTCTAATTTTTATTGCAATCAGCCATGAAAATAATTTTTTCAATATTTCGTTGCAAACTGTTGTTTAGCAATGAAATTTTCTTTTCATTTCTAAATTTCGTAGCTATTTCAACGCTTTTTGTAGTGACTGTGTAAGTTCCTACAAGGAAATTAAACTCTAAATCTCCTCCTTTTCGTTCAAATTTGTTGTTGTAGGGTTACAATCCCTAAATTTATTTATTTATTTGTTGATTTACGACTATGCTATGTTGACAAGCACTGGTTTTAATTGATATATGAAATTTAAATTTTCAGGTCAGAAGAAAATGGGCAAAGTTATAGTGTCGAATAAATGGAAAGAAGGAGCTATCAACACCAACGAGAACGGTGGTTGCAAAACCAATGAGAATAAGCTCCTCTCCATGAAACATAAGTCTTTTTGTTTAACTTGTTTTTTAAACTTTTGAAAAGAATTTGAATATACTCAAGCAGATTTTGTTGGGCTAAATGGATTCAATTCAATTATACAATGATTCAATTCCCTAATCTGTAATGGTTCTTTCATTGTATTGCTTGTGTGTTGATATAATTAAGGCACAGATGTCCACGTCTGTCTCTCTCGAGTAAATGATTTTTTAAAAAAATTTGATTGTAGCCTATTACTACGGTTCTGACATAAAAACTGTAGTAATAGGTTACCTATGACTACGATTGTTCCAATAAATCGTAGTTATAGGTCCTCTTTTACTACGATTTTGAATCGTAGTAAAAGATACCCGTCTACAATGATGGTCACATATACAATGTCGGATAATCGTAGTAAAGGTCTTTCGTAACCGTAGTTAAAAAGTGGTTCTCGTAATAGTATTACAATCTATAACTTTTTACATCTCCTTATACCTTTATAACATAAGCCTATAATTTATAATCATACAACTCCTTACAACTAAATAAAAAAGGACCTATATTACATTATACTCGAAGGAATACAATGTGATTTTTAATAATAATAATAGGATTAGTGTAGTACGAATCCAATGTAGATCTGTTATGATTTGATGCTAAATTGTTCGACAAACAAAGAAATCTCATCCAAGGCCAATTTGGTACCCTCTCTGTGCAATATCTTGATGCTCAACAAACATTTTAGAGCACTTTTAAAAGATATTTATCTTGAATCTCAACTTAAACATCACTCGTCAATCAACGATAATTGTCTTAGGCCTTGTTATCTTCATCAACTGTTTTCCTAGTCACGAATTACATAAGCTCATAACGGAGGTCTCCCTTGTCTATTATATGGAAATTGATCTAATTCATTCGCAACTCTAGTATGCCGATGATTGGGGACTCACAAGTCATAGACATCACAATTTGCATCGATTATGAATATTTCATTACAGAAAAAATGTAACAAATTAGATTTAGTTTATCTGACGGATCTGAATAATGACATAATTTTTACAAGTTAACAAATATGCTTAGTTTTGAAAATGCTAGGTTGTTAAATCTTATAGTAAGCATATTTAAAAATGTAAAGATGTTAATGCTTATATTGATTATCATTATATAACAATTATAAGAATTAAAAGAATTTCAATCGTACATATGTATTATATTTAATTTTAACCATTGACCTTTTATTTTAGATAAAAATTTTAAAAATCTATAAAATTCTTTATAAAAATGAAAAATATTATTTTTATAACTTTTTGGTTGTTTCAAATTTATCAAAAATTTTTCTTATGATTTAGTTAAAAGTTAGTTTTCATCAACAACTGTTCTTATGATTCAGTTAAAAATTATTTTGAAAACTGAGAAAACAATGTTGTGAGGTGCAACGTCGATTGAAGTATTTGTCTGGGCTAAATTGATCATGGGTTCAAATGTTTATGCCAACAACACATTCATGATTTATTTATTTTGTAGTTGCAGGAAAATATCCCTTTCTTTCAAGTTATTACCCTTTTTACTTGTGACTTGTCGTTTTTTATGATTTTTTTTTCCAAAAACTTTTACTTGTGACTTGTCTGGGCTAAATTGCATTTATTTTCCACATACATAAACTGCATAAGTTCACAGAAGTTAAAGAGAAGGAACTAAAAATGTTCCCGTTTTCAACTTATTGAATTAACTAATCCTATTGCTATATATTTTCCCGGATTATAGAGAAAACATAAAGACAGATAAGTTGTTCAAAGCAAGATATTATCTATTGCCCTTAAAAAAAAAATTTATTTATTGCACGTGTAAAGGAATTAGCGACCTCCCATATTTGGATCGTGCGTGAATAGTATTAGCTCCTGTTTGGTAGTCGTTAGTTTCCGCCATTATTCTTCGTAGCATCATCAACTCTAATTCCATCAACTCCATTGCATCCTGCTGGCATTACAAATGCAACTTAATTCACCACTCAAACTCTGAAATATTACTATGTTGTAAGCGGTGCAAAAAAGATAGAAAAAAAGGTATGATATACCTCGTGCAAAATATATATATATATATATATATATATATATATATATATATATATATATATATATATATATATATATATATATATATACCATATCCATTGAGAAATAAGGATTCAGATGAGAATTAGGAACTTTTGATCTCTACCTTCCATTTATAATCTAATGGGTGAGATTAAACTCCAACTTCTATCCACTAATTCACTCATTCATCCCCCACTCTCCCTTTTTTCTCTCTTTGTCTTGATGATAGTCAATGTCGCCAGACTTCCACTGCCGGACCGCTACCTTTGCCGGAGCGCCAATGTCGTCGGAAATATCCGGCAAATTGGTGGTTGACACGGAGGAGAGAGAAAAGGCTCCCCTCAATGGCAGTGGCGGATCAAGGATTCAAATCAAGTGGTGTCGGGACTCGAAAAAATATTTATGAATTTAACATTATTATTCAAATTAAATTTTTTAAAAATTTGAAATAATAAAAATGAAACCTTCATAGCAAAACAGCACTTCGTCGCACTCATGTAAGCCAAGTAGACACTGCCAATATCCCCAGAGCCCAACCATTTCAGCAGTCTGAAATGACTGAAACCTAGGACTCCATCTTGTGCCCGAACTGCCTGGATAGCTTGCCATCTCACATCATTTCCCTTGTGAGGCTTGTTTATGCTGCTAGTAAAGCTGCTGAAACTTCTTTCATCACTTATAGGGTTGTACCTGAGCCGAGCTGGCTTGCAAGTCGGCTCGTATAAAAGCTTGCCAAGCCGAGCTTGTGACGAGCCCTAGCCAAGCCTCGGACGAGTTATCCGAGTCGAGCTCGAGCTTGCAATGTTAGAGCTCGTAAGCTCGCCGAGCCTACACGAGCCAATTACAGACGAGCTGAACAAAAGAACGAGTAAACGAGCCGAACGAGGCTACCAAAGAAGCCTAAACAAGCTCGGCTCGTCAAGCTTGCACAAGCTAATTACAAATGAGCCTAAACAAATTGAAACAAATGAGCTAAAATTTGTGGAGATTAGCATTATGTGAAGAACTTTTTTTTATCACTGATCTAGCAAATAATTTAAAATTTTTAATTTAGCATAATTATTTTGATTTATATTTCTTAAGTAAAGCATTTGGTTATACCTAATTTATTAAAACTTTTGTTTACTAATTACTAACATTTATATACATGAAAACCGAGAATCAAGATAGATGAAATGTTGATAATGAATATATGATTCACATTAATCTAGTTTACTTTTCATACAAATAAAAAAATATAAAAAATAAAATTGATGTAAATTTAAGAATTATGAATTTTAATAGTTAATAAATTTAGATTTTTTTATAAAATTTTCCACCGCTTATGCTTGATAATAGAAGCAATTGAGCATAAACATGAAATACTTTATTTTCGAATGACTTAACTTGATTTGAAAATTAATGACAATTTATTTATGGATGATTTTAACAGAAATCATGCTAGAATAAATTATTAGCCACTGTTATAGTAGTTAAAGGACATCATAAACGTGTATGTTTTCTAATATTTGTTGAACGATATGGTCTTATAAAAATAACTATATGTAAAATATAGCGAAAGTGTTTTCAAGTAATCCATAAGGTTTTTAGGTGAATTTTTAGTTACTTTTACTTTTGATTTGGACACTTAGCACAAAATGAAACTATTGTTGTCACCATCCCTAGTTTCAATTATGCCTTTTGTCTTTCATTGTTTGGTACTTTTAAGTTTGGACCCAAATGGTCTATATTGCTCATATAACATATAACGTAAAATTTTACCAATAAGGTCTAAATCTAGTGATCAAGATTGAGGTCTTAGGTACATTAGGTCCTATGTTCGATTTTTCTTCCTCCATTGTATTGTATTCTCTTTTTGACTTATCCGGATTAAAAAATTATAGCATGAAGATCTTAGAGAATTCCTAATAAGAATAGACTTGGTTTTCTTAGATGTAAAAACAAGTTGTAATAAGCTAGAATAAGTTGGAATAAATTTTATAATTTTATAATTGTATAATTTGATAGTTTTAATCTTAAAGTATAGTTGTAATGTTTCTGTTTTGTTAATATTGATAAATGACTACCTATGTATGTAAACAAAATGTTATATACGTAGGAATTTTTTTTATTTCATATTTTTTTTGAATCAAACTTTAAATATTTTATTATCCTAATATAAATTATGTGAATAAAAAATTATTAGCGATCATTAGAAACAATTGATCATCGATATGACTAACATTAATGAACAAATGATACATGTTTTGAATATTAAATTGGTCCATTTTGGAGCATATGTTTTGTGACCACTAGTGGTTATAAGCCGTAAAATTGGTTATAACCTTGTAACTTTTTCTCCTCCTCATTAAATTAATTCATTATATATTTATACCTTTTAAAATTTTAATGAAATAAAATCATTTTATTTAGTCATAATACACATATTAGGTTAATATATATATATATATATATATATATATAATTTTATTATTTTTTGATATGATTGCCTAAAAATCAGCATGTAAATCTTTTAAAATCAGCATATATATAATTTGATTATCTTTTATATGTATATTATCTAAAAATCAATATGTATATCTTCTAAAAAATAGCAAGTACTTTCCTTCCCCTTCTTCTCTTTCACATTGCCTCACTCTCTTTCCTTACCGCCATACGTGGTCACCGGCGTCCTGCCGCCTGCCGTCTCCGGCGCTCGCCGCCGCCACCGCCCACCACTGCCGTCTACCGCTAATCTCCTCTTGCCTCTTTTGTTTATTCTTGGTGAGTTATTACTCTTGTATAATTAGGGTTTTTTTCTAAATTTTAAAACAATTGTTGTAAAAGAATTTCAATATCTTCTTGCTTCACTTTAGCAACTCTAAACTTTTTCTATGATTAAATTTTCAGATTTTGATTAGTGAAGATAGAAGTATCACTTTTGATTAATTCTTTTTCTTTAGAGGTAAAACCCCTAAAAGCTCATACTTTTTATTATTTTTCTTGTGCTTTGTTGACTTAATGACCTTTTAGAGGGTGAAAATTATTATTAAGACTTATTTATGAAAGATTTTTGTGGGTTTTATAATTAAAAGACATTGATTTATGCATGAGTTATAAATTTTAGAAGAACTAGAAAATTAATTTAAAATTCTCTAATTTCAAAAATTTCGCCACAATTTATATAATCGTCTAAAAATTTCAAAAAAATATGATAGATTGATTTATACTTTCTCCACATTTTAGTTTTTGAATTGATTAATTTAAAGTATAAATTAAAATTAAAGTGTATTAATGATTTAGTTGTAACTTTTATTTGTATCCCCTTCTCGGTATCAAAAGAAGACGATCAACCTAAAGAGTTCATATTGCCAATGTCTAATGAAGGATCGACGTGCCCACTTTGATGACATTTTGCTATATTGGAAATGTGGAATAAAGAGCCTAATTTTTTTAGTGAATGATAGATGTTATTGTTACAAGGATTTTAAATTAAAATTTAGGTTTTTTAGTAATTTGTGTTTCATTATCAAAGCGTCGAAGGTTTTATTTATGTTTTATAATATTTTTTAAGTGGTATATTGTGATTGTTGAGAAAAAAAGAGTCTCAGTTAAACTTAAGTTTATATTTTTATAATAAGTATATAAAGGGTGACTTTGAACCTAAAAACAGGAGTTTAATAGAAGCTTTTGACAAGCCAATGACGAGCCGAGCTCAGGGTCGAGCTTTTGATGAGTTGAGCTTGGGCTCGAGCTTGATTGTGCCGAGCCGAGCTTGAGCTTGATTGTGCCAAGCTGGAGCTACAAATGATACTCACGAGCCGAACTCCAAACTTGGCAGGTTCGGGCTCGGCTCGGCTCGAATACACCCCTAATCACTTATGTCGGTGTGTGTGCTTCCCCTACGCAAACTCTCTTTCCACTTTCAACAAAGTCAAGGCGATCACTGGTCATAGCGCTTCCGCTGGTCTTTGCAAGACTACTGGTTCCATCACTAACTTTGGCAGAAACTGAACTGTCTTTGATACTTCCATACTCTGATGTTTTCTTCTCTAGATCAGTAGAAAAATCCTCATAAAACCTAGTCATTGTCCATAGGCTCTATGGCTGTTGAAGATTGGTCAAGAACTGACGAAGAAGCTCTGGAATGAAGCTTATGTGGCACGAAGCTGGATGATGCATCTTGGATTGGTTTAGACTGAATGAGCTTAGAAGCTCCCCAGGCACCCTCCATAATGGCAATCTATAAAATCTAAGGGCTCCTCTTCTTAGAGTTTCTTTTTTAAAAAAGTCTGGAATGAAAATTTAAAAAATGCTAGCTCTAAGAGTCAAACACGGGAAATCTCAAATTATCTAATTCCCTTAACCACTACCCCATCTAACATTTTTCTATGTTTTGTGATTATAAATTGTATATCTAATTTGTTTTTAAATATAAGTTTTATTTTTCTAAAAATGAGTGGTATCAAGCGACACCACTCCATCTATACTAGATCTGCCCCTGCTCGATGGGGTTCACCATGCGCTTTGTTAGGATTTTTCCACTATTCGGCGGCTTTGTTGCCGGAAATGTCAATGGCAGCCACCATGGGCTTCGCCGGAGGACAACAATTTTCGAACGACACTTGCCCTCTGCCAACAAAATCCATGGTGCCTACCATTACCGGAAAAATGGAGATTTTTCGCGATATCCCACAAACCCACTAGAGTTCGACGACATATTGGTTATCCCGCAACGGTGGAAGTCCGGCGAAGGTAGCGGTCCGACGATGTTGACTATCATTAAGAGAAAAGGGAGAGCGAGAGCTAAATGAATGTATTAGTGGATATAAGTTAGGGTTTAATCTCAACCATTAAATTATAAATGGAGGGTAGAGATTAAAAGTTACTAGTTTTTATCTAAAACTCTAATTCTCAATGGATATATATATATATATATATATATATATATATATATATATATATATATATAAAAGCATGTACACATTGACCCGTGATAAAGGAGGGCTTATATTTTTTAGGAGACTTTCATCATAACATTTTCTCTTTTAACTGTATATTTTTAGGAGACTTTCATCATAAAATTTTCTCTTTTAACTGTATTTTGATGAGATGCAGTTCTTATTTTGAAAAAAATTGAACTTTTTTAAAGAAGTTTTTGACACAGTGGCATTTTGATATCACCAGGCAAATTTTTTAAGGAATCCAAAATTTTGAAAAATTTAAGGCAGAAACTTTAGGAATTGAGGTTCTTAAATATGAAAGGCAAAAGGAAAAGAGAAACTACCGATTCGTGAGGTCAGGACAAAACTGACATGCATTATGCACTGGAGATTTGCATTTTTATGTTGATGAACTGCCATGGGATGCCAGCCACAAATAATTAAGACTAGTGTTTATTAATTGTATTTTTTAAACCTTACAGCTAGAGATTATATGGAGGTTCCTCCCAGAAGTTGACTATTAATATTGTTGTTCTTTGATGGCAGGTGTTGGGAAATTCCTATATGATTAGACGATTAATATTTAGCTGAAGTGTACAAAATTGAGATCTGAAGATTATTAATTCATTATTCGTTAAGAACTGGGAAAATAGCTTCAGTATTTGAATAAATTCATGTTGTCGCTCATATTATTTTTGGTGTATTAAGGATTAATTTATTTTGGATCATGAGTGTTTAAAGTAAATGTCTAATAAGTACGATTTTAGAAATTTAAATTTGTTTTCTCCTCATCAGTATGAGACCACTATCCACCTGAACCAATACTTCATTCTTAACTATTTCGTTGATAATTTATTTATTGTGATAAGTAATGCCCGTATATATTTAGGTCATATTGTCTTACAATAATAAATTTATCATAAGATATAACATCTACGTAAATGGAGTTGGAAAAATAGGATATGGGCTAATGTAATATTACATATTAATACCGTGATTTCATAAGATGATTCACCTTATCAATACGATTGACTAATAAACTTGTATCACAATATATATGCACTAGTAATATTTCTAGAACGAAACAAAGTAAATTTAAGTACTATGAATTGAATTATATATCCTAAACTAGCAAAAAGGAAATTAAACCTTGCAAATATAGAGTTCTACCTTGTATTAACTGAATTCATTAAACCTATAGTACTTGAGGCTTCTCAACCCCTAAGATTTTATCTGTACAAGGTTCTGAACTCTGAAGTCACTATAAACATCATTTTTCAAAGCTTTATAACAATAAAATGAACGTTTATTTATTTATAATTTTTGGGTTTTTCTTTTTTTTTTTTGTTTGGGAGGGGGAGGAGAGGGTGGGGAGGATGCAGAACCTGCGCATGTAATTCGTCAGCTGAAATCTCTTCCCTCGTCGGAGTTTTGTTATCTGGAATCAAAGATGAATATGATTGACCATTAAAACAAGTAAAAAAGTTACAAAACTTCATGATACTTGAGCATATACATACACACATATGAAACACATCATAGTGTTAACGCTCCCATTCCAGAAATTGCTCATGACGACACAACCAACTGTGACTTGAAGGCCGGTAGAGCTTGAGCAAGGTCATGAAAATTAGATGTAACCAGTCTTACCTATACAAAGACAGAGACTGATTCCGAGAATTCTTAGAAGTGCTTATTAATCATATAATTTGACTTACCCGGAGATATGTCGGCTCTAATTGAGCTGCAAACAACAAAGGCAGCTAAGCCAAGAAACACCAGCAGGAGGAAAGCCTTATTCTTCATCCTTAATTAATTATCAACTCTCCATGAATGTTTAGACCTAAATGTGTGCATATCTTTATATATACGGGAGATAAATAATTAAAAAGGAATTAATTGTAGTTCAGATCGAAGTCCAGATGTATACAAGCCACTTGGACTGTGCTAAGGTAGTCATATAGTATCATTATCATGCACCTGGTATTAATCAACCATAGTTTTGGTTATTAACTTAATAATTATACTCATCGTTCCTCATTTAATTATTCTAAAGCAGTCGTCGTCCAATAGTATCATTAAATTTCTTGATAAAGACAATTGAGCGCCACATATGCCCCAAAGATTCTGCCATTTAAGTCCCCGTATATATATAAAAATTTACAAAGTCAACTCTTGATTTATTTTTTATGTTTTAGTAAAAATTATGGGATTATAATTTAGCAATGAGCTTTTACGTGATTAAATAATTTTTAAAAAAATACATGATTAAATATGTACCGTAAAGACTGTTATTGTTATAGCTTAACTAAAGTGATCCGATAAGGATATAATAATTTAGACTTTAATATATCTAGTAGGGTGTGAGCTTTACAAGTATAGAAATTGGTGGCCTATATTACTGTTCATGATGGACGAAATAGTAGTGTTTCAAAGCCCTAAAAGAATAATAATTAATAACTGGTTATTCTCATCCATGATAGTTTGAGAAATCATCTTGGTTTTTAAAAAAATTAGGTTTTAATTATTGGTTTATAGCAGCATGAAAATTGTGGTATGACTTAATTGAAATGTACCGGTCAGCGTTACACTTGGTGCAATAATCATGTTGATGGTATGAGGATCTACTCTAAGATAGATAGGGCCTTTGGCAATCAAGCTTGGATTGGTACTTATGGATCCTTGCCTGTGTGGTTCATAGGGCAAGACTCTCCTATTCTTGTGCCTCTGACTACTCAACAAATAAAAAGAGTAGAAGATTCATCTCCTTCAATATGTGGAGCAATTCATACAGTTTTAAGAATATGGTTAGGTCAGTTTGAAGGCAAAAGATTTATGGGTGTAAAATGTTCCGAATTAGCACAAAGCTTAAAATGTTACAGTAGAAGTTAGGATATTTGAATAGATGCCAATTTGTGGCTATTGGGGAAAAGGCTATGCTAGCCAGACATAGATTGCATCGAGTGCAACATGATATACAGAATGACACTGCGAATCATGTGCAAGAAAAACAGGCAATAAGAGAGTTGAACATGTTAAAACGCAGAAATCTATCTTTTGAGATAGGATATAGTAAGACTAAATGGACTCAAGTAGGTGATCAGCGTACTTGCATGTTTTATCATCCATCAAACAGAGACACTACAAGAATAATATTGTAGCAATCCAAGATGCATAGGGAGTTTTACAAATTGACCATGAGTCGATCAAATAAGTTTTCATGGTTTTTACAAAGAATTGATGGGCACTAAATCACAGACAACATGTTTGGTTTAATCCTCTAGTTATTGCCATGGACCAATACTTCATGTTAAATGACAAGTAGTATCGATCAAATTTTTTACTTGTTTTGGAGGTTAGACATGTGATGTTTGCTATTGATCACAATTAAAGTCAATGCCCAGATGGGTATGGAAGTGATCTTTTTGAAAGTGCTTGGAGGATCATTGGAGATGATGTGATTCAGGTAGTCATGAACTTTTTAGCTAATCGAAAGATATTAAAATAGCTAAATGCACCAGTGTTGACCTTAATTCTTAAGAGAAGTAACCCTCTTACTACTGCAGAACTTTTCCTGTTGCAACATATTGTATAAATGCATCACTAAGATGCTATGTGAGCGACTGAAGATAGGTTTTCATTGTACTCATCAATGAGAATTAGGGAGCCCCTGTTGCTGGGGAAATATTATAGAAAACATTCTTCTTAGTCAAGATTAATATTGTATAAATGCATCACCAAGATACTATGTGAGCGACTGAAGATGGTTTGTACTCATCAATGAGAATTAGGGAGCCCCTGTTGCTGGGGAAATATTATAGAAAACATTCTTCTTAGTCAAGATTGGATTCAATTTTATAAAAGGAAGAAAACATCACCTCGATTTTTGATAAAGATGGTGTAAACACAAATTTGGAGTCTAAAATAAATAAAGATAGGAAATTAGGAAACAAATATAATTTGTATTGATTTTCTTTTAATGGGTACAATCTCCGTATTGAATACAATTTATGTGATCTTCTGATTCAATCTCCCTATGACTTGAACGAATCGAGGGCGTTGTAGCTTGATCTCGAACGTTGATGAAGAGCCGGATGATGAACGCTGGTGGTTCTTGATCCGGATCTGCTGAAAGTCTTGACTCGATTTCGAACGATTACTGGACCTTAATCCTTGACGCTTGGTAGCTGGATGCTCGTTTGCAATTTGAGCTCTGGATTTTGCAAATGCCCATAATTTAGTAATTATTTTTTAAAAGAAATATTTACTATTTACTACATTATCAGCGACACGTGGCAGCTTCTAATTGGCCGAATTTATTTTCTTTTGATTTTAATTTTAAAGGCTTTTTCGAATCCAATTTTACATGTGGCGGCAAATAGTTGGCTAACGAATTTTTACCTCCTACAAATGCCCCATTCGAGAGTCAATTGCGTGCATGAGCTTTCTTAAGTGCTTGGAGCGGTTGTATCTCAAACATTTAGAACATCATTGATATAAACCAATTATAATCACCATTTTGTTTTGGAACTTTTTAGTTTGGCGCGAGACATTACCGAAAGTACCTATGTCGCATGTTTGGACTTGTTTAGGTATAATTCATGGGAACCCCTTGTTTTGATTTAATGGATGAGTTGCCAAATTTTTCTTAAAAGAAAATATAATGACTCGACCATAATTATATAGAAATTTATTTGGGGTACAAAGAAAATTTAACAACAATAGGAGTAAGAGAGAAACGATTTATTGGGTTCATACTACTGTAACCTCTCCCTTTACAATTAATTGCCTTCACATCTTGCAATTTGTGGGTACCGTGCTAAAAGCGAGACCCCTCTTCACTTTGCCTCTTTTTTACTACTCGGACCCCTTTGTACAGGAACTTCAAAACGGGTCTCTCTCTCTCTAAACCTCCAATGTCTTTTCTCTAGCTGGGATTGATTCATTATCTTGCCTCTCCGGCTTCTTCGACTCTTCTTTTGTAGCAACTCGGTTCTTTTTCCCGCCTTTCCGGTTTCTTCACCTCGGACTTCTCAGCAGCTCTAAATGCAACGTTCTTTGATAGGTTGAAAAGTAGAAATCCGTTAGGTCACTCTTCTTTGTTACTTAATCCCTCTCTTCACAGAGCTCGCGTAAGCGTTGCTCTTCCATCCATTTCGCTCGCTTCGCGAGCTTCTTTTGTAAGCACTCGTGACAAATTTGTCTTTATCTCGTGAAGAGGTGGTCATCTTTGCTTCTTTCTTTTGCAAGCTTCCTCTCATAAACAATCTCATGCTCTCGCTCTCTCTATTTGGCCTTCTTCATCAATGCTTGAATGTATTTTGGCTGACTTTGTCTGGCGATCCTAGGCTTTAGGTTAAACAATTTTAGCCTTCATATTATCATAAACCCCATCATAATCAAAGACCGATGGGTCCTCTTCCAACCGCTTTCTTATCGTCGCTGCTCAACATCTTTGAGCGACTTAGTCTTGGCGGCCCGATGGGAAATTTCTCTCTCCACATCGTCTTCGTCGTCATCGGTGCAGCTGATGGGTTTAGGGATCGGCGGTCTCGCTTGGTGCTGCTTTTGGTTTTGTGGAAAGATGATCTACACAGCCCCTCCTCCACGTGTCAACAGGAAGAGGACTAAAGCCCCTGCACTTACTTCTTGCCCATCCGGAAAAATTAAACCTTATTCACCACGAACCAAGAAGGACAAGGACCCCTTCATCACACTCAAGATCCCGGAAGAGATGATTAAAGAGACCTACCTTGTCGCCCTCATATCATGTTGGTTATGCTTCTTTGTGTTGCCAACCAACGAGCCACATCTTATCCGTCTAGAAGTGTTCAAAGTTGCTAGCAAACTTGCTCGCGGAGAACATATGAACTTGGCAATCCCTACTTTAGCTAGCATCAATCGAGGTTTAAACACTATCTCTTCGGCTAAAAGCTTGCATAAGCCGGAAGTCATTTTCCCTATCCATTATGTTTATGGATGGCTTGGAATTTATTTCGACGTTCATTTCGTGCATCCTCATCAACGCTATGGCCTACCCAAAATGATCGGATTTTTAGGGAGAAGATGAGCCTAACCCCTAACCTATCGGCAGCTTGAGAGCCGTTAAGATGCAAGAATGTTGTCGCTACGTACACTAATGCTCTCTTTAAGATGGAGACAAGCAAGTTCCATAGATTTTTGACAGACGTCAAGGATATGTCT
Organism: Talinum fruticosum; assembly: GCA_021018815.1. Lineage (NCBI taxonomy): Eukaryota > Viridiplantae > Streptophyta > Magnoliopsida > Caryophyllales > Talinaceae > Talinum > Talinum fruticosum. The sequence continues at coordinate 14,356,322 of JAITYX010000001.1, read as the reverse complement.
CAAAGTTAGCGAGGCTTATATGATTTGTCTTGGTTACGGGTTTTGACCCTTCGGAAACGAAAGAAGATTGTGATTGAGCCATACTTTCCTTGTAAGTTTGGGCAACTATTTGGCTATGACCAAGATGTATTGGGTGAGGTGAAGAAGGATGTTCATAAAGGTACTTTGGAAGAAGTAGGACGCTATTGGTTTAACTCTGACAGAGCATGTGACCGGATCCACCGTGTATGTCCCTCTTCCTCCGGACAAGCAATCTATACTAGCTACCAAAGCATATGTAAGGTGGTAGAGATCTTTTCGAGGTGATCTTTTTCCTCTTGATTCCAAGCGGCTGACTGTGATTTTTCGCACCCACGAAAAACTAGTAAAGCAAAAGTTGTTGATGATGTTTCCGCACTAGTTGTTACTCGGTGGAAAAGTGAGTGTACACAAGCCGAATATACCACAAGTTCATGAGACTACTCTTTCTCCTGTTGACCCTAACGAAGAAGGGGGTGATAGTTCTTCGGTAGGACTAGACTCGTGTCCTCGTAAAAGCAAGACATGTTCCCTCGGAAAAGAGAAGATCGATGCTTTAAAAGGATTAGGGATCAATCTCTCCACTGGTAATGACAAGGGTTTTTCAGGATCGGGGATAAAGTAGATAGTGTGGAGACTTTACCAAAGTCGAGGGGCAAGGCCAACAGATGCAGCTAATGTACCGAAATTAAAGGGCGAGATCGAAGAAAAGGCATATCTTTTTGTCTCTTTTTTTTTTTTTAACTCATGTGATTTTGCTTATGATGTAGGGAAAAATGTGGGAGTTAAGAAGAAAACAAATGTCACGGTTAGCCATAAGGATAGTGAAGACACCGTGACTATGCCTATTGCAGTAAGCATCCGGAGGAGATTCTGTTGACCAAATGTCTTCACCGGTGAAGCGGGTAGACGTCGTGCCCTGTTCAAGCGAGAAAGTAGAGCGTCCTCATTCTCCTACCCCATCGGTCTCAACTCTGTCTTCCAGGAAGAATTTCTTCCCGTGTGTTTGATGATTTAGCCACAACTACATAGCAACGCTTCGCATTATCCGAAGAAAGTTGTCCTAAAATCTACGGATGACATAACTCATATGAGGAGAGAAGTCTGGAGAGATATACAACACTTTGTCATCCTTTCGGACCGATTACTCAAAGTTGAAGAACAATGTCGGCGCGTACTTGAATGAACTTGAGCAATACATGAAGTTGAAAACTTGATTGTAGGATTATACTCCCGCAGCAGAGGCATTAAGCAAGCGGGCAATTTTGTTAACCCAACTTGAGGAGCCCAAAGCATCTGCAGGAAAGATTGGTGATGAACTTGATAAGGAAGCCGCTTCAATTGCCCGAGTTCATAAACGAAGGAAATTACTTAAGGATGACATCGAACGAGTCAAGGTCGAAGAGCAGGAGTTACAAACTCGTTCAAGGAAAAGGAAGCTTTATTGAAGAAGGTCAACGATGATGCATCATCTCTTCAAAATGAGGTTGCTGCATTGGATGCTATCCCTCAAGCTACTCGAAGTAGAGATAACTCAGGTTGAAGTAGCCAAAAGACGTGTCCAAGAACTTTTGGCACTTTGGATGGATAGACTTTATTTAGTGCTTTTATCTTAGACTCTCCTTTTTTTTTATTGCAATTTATTATCATGCTTTTTTTTTGAACTTTGAAATTATTCACTCACTGTTATCTGGTTTGAGTATATTGCAATAAAACCATGACTTTACTTTAAGTTTATGTAGTGAAGGTGTGATAATGTGTGCAATACCAACAAACTTTATTTGTCTTTCTTCTTTTGCAGCTTGTGCTTAAGTTTATTCTCAAGCTGCCTATGTACCTACAGGATTACAATACCCTAAAGGATCAAGCCAAACTTAGTTCAAACAAATAGGAAGGAATTATCTCATATAATTTTTCATCGTTCACAGCTTTATACTCTTGCGAGCCAGGAATAAATTTTTTTATTTTTGTTTTGTTTTGTTTTGGCCGTTCACAGCTTTATACTCTTGCGGGCCAAGAGTAGTATATTTAATTTCAACTTGAAATGATGAGCAGCTTTAGGCTCTTGCTTAGGAGTTTACAAGAGACAATGATCAAGAATAATAAATCTTCAAGAATTTTCCATTTATAGGACCAACTCGTACTCCTTCAAGGTGTCGACTATCTTGTAGGCATCATTTGTGTAGACTTCCTACACCACATAAGGACCATCCCACTTTGAAGTGAACTTGCTTCCAGCCTAGTGGCCTTCGTACTGCAAGCACCCGATCTCCTACTTGAAATGAGCGTGGTCGCACTTTTTGTTAAACGCCCGAGATAGGCGAGCTTGATAACTTTCTAACTTCTATTAGGCCCGGAGTCTTTTTTCATCCAAGGCCTCTAGCTCAGCTAAACGAAGCTTGTGATTTTCATCTTCCGTTAAGCCCTCTTGTATGGCAATGCGAAAGGATGGAATCGAAGTTCTAATGGCAATATAGCTTCAGCCCCATATACCAAAGCAAAGGGAGTTAACTATGTTGGCGTCTTATACGTGGTTCCGTATGCCCATAGAGCTTCACCTAAGTTCTCATGCCAATCTGTTTGGATTTCGCGACTACCTTTTTGAGCAAGTTGCACAGACGTTTTATTAAAAGCTTATGCCAGGCCATTTGTAGGAGCATTATATATGGAAGACTTGTGCTGAGCAAACTTGAACTTTTCGCATAGATCTGGTCATTAGGACTGTTGACAAACGACTTACCATTGTCGATAATGATATATTGAGGTACACCGTATTGATAAATGATATGTGTCCTTATAAAATCAACAACGTTCTCCTTTTTACTTCCCTCGGTGCAATTGCTTCGCCCATTTTAAGAAATAATCGATAGCGGCCAAGATGTAAGCGTGACCAGCAGATGATTTTGGTGTGATTGTGTAGCACCCCTAGACCCACCCTAGGAGATTACATGCCGGGGTTCCCGAGAGGAACCCCTAAGGCTGCTCAAGGTCTCAACTTAGGGTTAATAACCCTTTCTTGGATTGGTGGAAACGTGATTCTAGGTTTTCAAAGGTTCTTCTGAAAATTTCGGTAGAGTTTCCTTTGTAACATGGCTAATCCCATAGGCTTAGAGCCCTAACCCCGCACGAAACACAATCATAAACTCAACGAGCCACACGCTCCGACTATCACAACGACAACTCAACGAGCCACACGCTCGAGTATTCACTTAGGGCTTTTACATTCATAATCAAACTTAAGTTCACATACACCGATCTTTACAAGCATGAAAAACATAAAGTACATAATAAGTCCGGAGAAGTCCTATCCGTTGGTTCGCTTCCTCTAAAAGCCAAAAGCAACTCCATGGAGTCTTAACTTCGTACCTGAAACGTTGGTGAGGTCATGAGCTCCACTAGCCCAGTGAATAATCCAAACCCAACCCCGGTTTCACTTTGCGCATTAATTCATTAACAAACACACGTAAGTTCACAATTCATTCATAACATGCGATTCGGATCATACATGCTTAAGACATGCGAGATTCTAAACTTACCAACTTGTCGAGAAACATAATGATATCAATTACTCATAAATTCAATCAAACATACTTCATTCATCTTTCTACGCAAGTAAGTCATAGAATCATTCATCATGTAAATCATTCATCACGTAATTCATATCTTGCTTCTTATCGTATTAATTTCTTATGAAATCGGGATTCGCTCTTCTTCTCATTCTTTTTCTTGAGTTCAATCATGCATTTCATAAATCATCGATTCCTTCTTTCTTGTTCGTCATGCATGATCATTCGTTTTTTCATATCATAATTCTTTTAAGTCTTCTTAGTTTCGAATGGAAAGAAGATTTATGTTCTCGCTCTAAAGACCCAGTTCTTGGAGCCAAAACAATTCTTGGGCTTAGTTCTTGGAGGCATACAATTCGTGGCCTCGAGGCAAAACAATTCGTGGCCTCGAGGCAGCCTCAAACTCGAAGGACGCATACCTGTCAGGAATTCGTGGAAGCAATTCAATTCGTGGCTTCAGCTTGACGAGACACTTCTATGGCCATAACTTCAGAGGGTTCTTTAATTCGTGGGGTCTTAGATCAATAACACAATCATTTTTGCCTTCTTAGTTTTTTATGTTTTTTATGTTTCTTATTATTCTCTTTATTACTTATACACAAGATACGCTTTAGTCACGCAAATCATGCTCAACACTCGTGATATACAATATCTTCACAACTAACAATTCACATAAGCAAGTTCTAATTCAAGTACAATCAATCCAACTCATATAGGCATGCTTATGTCGGTATACTCAATATACTTCAAGACAAACACATCATCACATAAACATGTCAATTATGATTTCTAATAAATGAACTCATCATTTTGATGATTGCATAATATCGTGCATAGGTGGTTTATGGTTCTATAGCTTTCCTTAATAGATATATATCTTTTAATCTAGCCATATAGCTTCTTAAATTTTAGTTCTTAATTCAGTTACTCACTTAATTCCGATTTTGCTCAAGACAGGACATTTTCACTTAAAATTGCATATCTCCCAATCTACTCATCCAATGCATACCAAAATTTACAAGAAATTGCCATAAATTTCCATAAAACTTCAGTAAAATTTTCAGGAAATTTGGGCTACACATGAATTCACAAAAATTCGGTCAACATACATAATTACTGAAAATCGTACATAAGTCATGAACTTAACTTTCGATTTTTCTCCCTAATTCTGTTCAAGCTAATCTCATCCAATTCTCAATAATCATGCCCAATAATACTTAAACATCATAAATTCAGAACTAGATATCACATAATCACAACATGCTCTTTGATTCGTGAGTTGCTAATTTAGTGAATTTAAGCCTTTAACTTCTTCAATTAAACCTAGGGTTTCCAATTTCGTAGTTCGAATTTATGTTCAATCCACCTAATTCATTTTATTTTGGAGGATGAATTCAAATTACTCACCTTGAATTCTTAGAGGTTCTAAGAATATCAGCTTTGGAAGGTTTTGAATTGGGTTTCAATTTCTGTTTCCTCTTTCCCCTTCTTCCTCTCGGTTCCCCCTTCCTTCTTCTTCACGACACTCACTTCTTCTACCTTCGCTCAAACTCTCATTGTCTCCCTCTGCTCTGTTGTTTCCGGGTTCTCAAACCCCGGCCTTGGTTCTGTCCGGTCTTGCCGGATCCCTTCTCACGCTCACCGGCCGAGCGAGCACGCCCGCCTTCTCTTCCTCTCTATTCCCGCTCCGGCTCTCGTCCTCCTCTCACTTTCCTCTCGCTTCGCGTTCTTTTGTTCCCCTTTCTTCTTTTGCTCTGCTCGCCCTCCCGAGCCCTCGGTCTCCATTCGTCCACCGGCGGCGGCGTCCTCGCCGTTCGAGGGCCAGCGGCCTCTCCCGCTCTCTCCCTCTCTCACTCTCCCCTGCTCCTCTCGCTTTCCCTGTTTTTGCTTTCCCATTCTTTTCTTTCCTTGCTTCTTCTTCCGCTTCTTCGTTCCTCCTCTTTTGTTCTCAATCCTAATTTCTCTCTCCTCTTCTCCTAATCACACCTAATTAAGCTGTTATTTCATTTCAATTGGACCCTTAATTCTTTTCCTCTCATCATTTGCCAACTCCTCCTAAAATGCCAGCCAATTCATCCATCCAACCCATTTCTTTTTCTTTTTTTTAATCTTATTTGGGCCCAAATCAACTGTACAAGGCCCATTTAGGTTCACGCAAGCTCGGGTTTAAATTCTTGGGTTTTAATTCCCACTCGAAGAATTAATATTTCAACTCAATTTAATAATTTTGAATTTTTAACTTAACTTTTAATAATTTAATTCACTAGCAAGCAAACACCTGAAATTTTCGGATCTTACAAATTGGTCCAACAACATCCAGTCCCCAGTGCTTCAAAAGGCCAAGATGCCACTCGTGGGATGCAATGGTTCCGGAGGTTGATATATAAAATTTGCGTGAAATTGACAAGCCTCACACTTCTTGACGAAATCTATGCAGTCTTGAACCATAGTAGGCCGAAAGTAGCTCATCTTTTGATACGATCATGGAGTTTATGTCCTGATTGATGTGGTCCACATGTACCCGAGTGAGCTTCTTTCTTTGCTTGCTTTGCTTCTTCCATGCCTAGGCATCGCAACCAAAGACCATGAAAAGAGCGTTGATATAGTGTCCCATTATAACGGAGGAAACGCGGAGCTCTCCGTTGAATTTCTGTCTTATGCTTGGGCTCCCTAGGGAGCTTCCCATGTTCTAAGTAATGGATAAGTGGTTGTCGCCAATCTTCTTTATCTACTTCGCACACACTTACTGCGTTGGTATCTTCTACAAAATTTTCATCGAAGGTGTCACGACCCATCGACCGCATATTTGGACGTCTATGGTTTCTTCTTCCCCAGTGCCACAGTGGCTGCAAGATTTGCAATCGCGTCAGCTGTCTTGTTGGCACTTCGAGGAACATGCTCCAACTTGACCGTCTCTAATTTGTCTAGTAATAGTAAGGCCTGCTTGTGATACGGAATAAGGTCTTCTTTCTTAACTTCATATTCTCGTAACAATTGGTTAATGACCAGCTGTAAATCACCATAAATATTAAGATCTTTGATTCCCATCTCGATTGCCATTTGAAGACCTAAGATTAGCGCTTAATACTCGGCCATATTGTTTGAACACAATTGGGTAAGCATGAATGAATATGGGAGAATATGTTTCTCGGGAAACAAAGGCTACTCATGCACCAACACCGTCGTGTCTTGCTGCCCGGTTGAAGTACATTTCCCACGGCGGTAGGACGTCGATGAAAAACACATCTTCTCCAGGCAAATCATCATTTAGTTCCGAATTATCTCGGTATTGGATGATCGGCTAAGAAGTCTGCCAATGCTTGTCCTTTGACGGCCTTCTGTGGGATGTAGACGATGTCGTATCGCTTTAAGATGACAGCCCACTTTGCAAATATCTTCCGCTTAGGATTGGCCTTGACAAGATGTACTTGATAGGATCTTCTTTAGAACCGACTTGAACCGTGTGAGATTGCATATAATGCCTTAGTTTCGAATGGGAAATATGAGAGCTAGGCGGATCTTCTCAATTGGGGAGTAATTTAACTCAGCCCCAACCAAAGTACGACCGAGGTAGTACTTCCTTCTCGTTTTCATTTTTCCGAGCACATAATCCCCAAGTGACTTATCTTGAGCTGCAATGTAAAGTATTAGTGACTTTCCGGAATTGGTGCTCCTATTACTCGGAGGATTTGACAAGTACTTCTTGATGCTTTCAAAAGCCTTATGGCATGACTTGTCCCATTCGAAGAGTGCATCTTTTTTCATGAGGTGGCTAAAGGGATGACAATGGCTAGCCAGATTTGAAATGAACCTTCAAATGTATGCCAACCGACCTTCAAGACCACGAAGCTCTTTGAGATTTTTTTGGTTCGAGAATTTCTTGGATTGCTTTGATCTTTTCCTAATCGACCTCAATGCCTCTCGTGACAAATAATAAAACCCAAGAATTTTCCGGAGGTGACACCAAAGGCACATTTGAGTGGGTTCATCTTCAATTGGCATTTTCGCAGCCGCTCAAAGATTTGACGAAGGTCTTGCAAGTGTTCGGACCTTTGCTTGGACTTGACCACTAAGTTATCAACGTAAAATTCTACTTTTTTATAAAGCATGTCATCGAAGATATTCTCCATTTCCATCCGATATGTGGCCCCGTATTTTTCGAATCGAATGGCATCACTTTATAACAAAATATGCCTTTTGGGGTATGGAAGACTGTTGCTTGTTGATCTTCTAGCGCCATTTGAATTTGATTGTATCCTACAATGCAATCTATGAATGACAAGGCTTTATGTCCGGTGGTGGAGTCAATCATGAGCTCGATGGATCGGTACCGGAAAATCATCTTTTGGACAAGCATAATTGAGATCCCTGAAGTCTACACAAATGTGAAGTCGACCATTTTTCTTCCTCACGAGAACGATATTTGCGATCCATGTTGGGTACTTTCCCTCACGAATGAATCCCGCCTCTATGAGTTTGTTGACCTCCCTTTCGATTTCGTGTACTAACTTTGGGTGGAAGCGCCGCTGAGGTTGTTTCTTAGGGAAACTCCTTTTCTTATCGTCAGGCGATGGACTGCAACTTTGGGGTCTAGCCCTGGCATTTCGTGTAACTCCATGCGAATACATCCTTGTAGTCCGAGAGAAGGTTGAAGTACTCGTTCTCTTCCTTTAGTGTAAGTAAGGAACTTACATGGATAGGGCGCGATTCCTCATCGGTTCCAAGATTCAATTCTTTCAAATTGTCGATCGTAGCTTGCCCCCATCTTCAAGAGTTTGAGGAGTTTCTGCAATCTCTATCTCCGAATATGAATCTTCTCATTCCCGAACCGTGATATGGTTAAATGAAGCTACTTCTTCTTGCTCTACATCCTTCTTAGGACTAGAGTCACTCCGTTGACCGAGTAAGGACCACAGTGTGTCTTTTCACTCTCTACGAGCCATCTGTCTTTAGGTCTAGTGTTGAGATGCGATTCATACGAGAGGGGATAGAACTTTGTACCTCATTCGTATTGCCGAGACAATGGAACACCGAGTCTTTCTGCTGAAAGGGTGATGGTTTAGACACATCTTCCCCTTTATTGATTCTACCGAAAACTAAAGGTCTCAATTTCCTGCTTCCTTTTATTCTATAGAATACCGAGGGTTTGGGATTTTAGCCTCCCTATTCTCGTGAACACGAAATGGAGTCTTTCCGAGGTAGACGATTGCAACCTATCGAACACCGAGGACTTGGCGGTAGGTCTGGACATCTTCATTATCGTCGTCCTCCACCTCTTTTGCCGTGATGTACTTGAATGATAGATTGTTTGTCTTTCCATCGCCCATATATCCTAATTGGTTGGGGCGAGTGTATAGCCTAGGCCGACTTTTGAGACTTCCATCGAGCCACCATGTTTTTGAATCTTCTTCCGGGTCCCATTAATGCCATAGCTTTCAGCTTCAACCACTTTCCCTAGTGTAGCAGGGTTAGCAAAGTTGTAACATGCTTTCTCCATGAGCTTATACGTGTTTGGATCAAATCCCTGTTTGGTTCGCGTATGTGGTAAATTATCATCCCCTAGGTAGGCCTTCGTAAGAAGAGACAAACCCAGGCGAGAGGGTGTAGTTACCTTCTGCCGATACACCTGTTGTACCGACATTACAACACATTGCTTCAAGATATTCATGTCGGGCTTGTCGGTCTTCTTACCATCTTGGATGTTAGAGTTTCTACTTGTACATCCACTAAAACGGGAATCACCCACTTTACGACGAGACTTTGGAACATACCTCGAAGCTGGAGGTGTTAAGTTTGTCGTTACAGACTTGTTGAACTTGCTTAGTAGGTTGGCATGTGCTTTCCTTCTTGCTACTCTTTGAGTCATTATGTTGCTACTTTGCGCTATCATCTTTTAGTACTACTTGAGTATCCTTGACAACATTTGGGGCGGCTTTCCTGTAGAAGAAATTGCTAATGGCATTGTTTCCTTAGGTGACGTACCTTCTTTGAAGAACCTAGCATCAACAAAATGTGACTCTGCTTTAGTAAAGGGCTTGACGTCCCCATCGATATTTTTTCACTACCACGATAGTACTTGAGGCGGTGATGAAGAGTGGAAGCAACTATTCCATGTTCATGAAGCTACGGTCGTCCAAGCAACAACTTATAAGATGTTTTTGAGTCAATCACGTGAAAGATTGACGTCGTCGACAAATCGCCCATTGATAGTTCAAGACGAATCATGCCAATTGCTCTTTGACCTTCAAGGTTGAATCCTTGAATTACCATCCGACTTTTGGAAAGCTCTTCCACGAGTGATACCTAGGTAAGTCATCGTGGATTTGGGCATGATGTTGACAGTGATCCTCCATCTACCAATATGCGCTTAACTTTCTATTCTCCGATGTAACCCGTCACAAAAAGAGGATGATTGTGAGGCTTAGATCCTAACAACGGATCATCGTTAGTGAAAGTTATAGCGAGTGTTGCAAGTGGCATATTGATTAGGCCCTTTTGCTAGTTCTCCGATATCCTTGATCTTATCTCGTGTAAAGATTTGGGTAAGGCTCTTTTGTTGGCGCATTTCTTTTGCCAAATTAAAAATTTGCCTCCAACCCATGTGTTTCGATAAGGCTTCTAGTACCATCGAGTCTTATCATCACTTTTTGAAAGATTCTCTTGCACTTCGTCTTCCTTATCTTCTTCATCCTCGAGCTCTAAACATGACATCATGTTCACCGTGGCTTTCTCGAAGAAATTTGATGGGAAGAACTCCCTTAAGGTGATGGGAACAAGCGGCTCTTGCTCAAGTAAGTCAACAAGTTGGATTTGCTATTTTTTGCTTGTCTTTGACTTTTTCTTGTTCTTGGGACGCTTGGGGTTCTTCCTTTTTCTTTGTCTTTTCTCGCGATGAACTGGTGGTCGATGAACATGACTTTCTTTCCTTGGTCTTCGACGAATGACAAGGGTCCATCATTCTTAATTTTCATCCGGAATGTCTAGAGTAGAATTGATTTACATGTGTGGTGCATGTACCATTAATGGTAAGATCACTGGTTCCAAACTTCCAAATTGAAGTGTAAATACTCCTATTTTGGGAGACAAAGCCCAATTAAGGATTTCCTTCTAATAAGACTGTAATGGTTGTAAAAGTGGAGAATTCTCTAGTTGGATGGAGGTGCAATTGGCCTCAGCCGTGTCATCAATGTCCAATATGATCTTCCCATCCTTTGCCAATTGCATATACGCTCCTTGAGCGTGATACATTTCTCAAGAGGGTGACTGATAACCCTATGATATCGACATTATTTTGGATTAGAAGTCTTTCCAGCTTCTTCGGCCATTTTGGTTCAAGAAGCTCAATTACCTTGTTCTTTAGCAAATCATCCAACATTCCGGATAAGTTTGAGTCCGGGAATGGGTACTTCTTCTCCTGAAGCTCCTTTAATGTAGGACGTTTCTTTGTAACATCCTTGGAGTATATGCGATCTTCTTTTGCTCTAGCTTGCGCTTCCAGAAATTCGCACCGGCTCTTAAGTCTTTAGTCGATGTTTTCGAGGACTTAGTACTCTTCTTGTACTCACCTTGATCCTTCTTTGATTCATATGAGAAGGAAGACTTATTGCGATGACCTGTTATTGTCATTTCAATGTCATGATCCTTGGTAGCCAATTCCTAGAAAGTTCTTGGCTTGCTTACCTGCAGAATGTAAAGCAAGTCCCATTCCATGCCATGAGTGCACATCTCCACAAGCAGATGCTTCGGATAATCTATCCTTGCATTCGAGGTCGAGGGCTATCCAGTGATTGATGTAATCAAGAACTGGTTCCTCTTTCGCTGTCTTGCATTAGTCGACTCCGTCATACCGACAACGCATTGGGTGCTATAGAACCCGTTACGGAATTCTTATTCCATCTCGCTCTCGCTTGTTGATGGATTCTGCTCTAAGTCCGTGTACCGATCAAAAGCAATTCCTTTCGAGTTCGAACGAACCGCTTTACCAACCTATCTCCTTTCGTGCTAGCATTGCTGCAGGTTTCGATGAAGTGTGCATTATGTTGCTTAGGATTGCCTTTACCATAGAACCGTTGGAATTTCGGTGGTTGATAGCCATGCGGCATTCTTAGGGCATCGATCCTCTTAGTATAGGGCTTTGTGTACAGGTGAGACTTACGAGACCCTTCTCCTAGCTAATTCTTAACCGCCTTTACAATTAAGTTATGGATTTGTTCAACGGACATTGAAGTCAATAGAGTCTCCTTCGGTTCATTGTCGATTCTTCATCACGGTTGGACTCCTTATCAAACCCCTCGTTGTCGAGCCTTTGTTAGAAGCTTCGGATGACTTCTTCTCCAACTTCTTTGTCGAGCTAGCGATTTGCTCGCTTTGAAGCTTGATTTGTGAATCCTTTTCTACGCTTTCTCTAGCTAGTCTTGCTAGTGTTTCCTTCATCTCATTCGGTTGTTTTTTAATATTGATAGCTCCTGTAACCATTACGGCATGATGACGAGTGTTAGAGGATTTAGCTTCAAAATGAGAGAACATCGAGTCTTTGGGAGATGGAGGTGTGGAATCCCCACCGGCATAACCATCGCCTTCTTCACCGTAAAGCATGCGAGACAGCGTTGGTGTAAGCTTGAAGTTCGTCCATCCCATGAGGAATCGTCCGCTTCAAGTTGAAAACAGGAACAACTCTCTCCTTTCGGATCGATATGCGACACAATTTGATTGACTTCTTTGAGCAGGGTTGGAGTCAAGGTTTCGAATCGGACGTAGCTGAAATGGTGCAGCCTACACTTGGTTCCTTCACAGCAGAGTAGCAGCAGCAGCTCTTGCCATACTTCTAGTCATCATTCTACTAGATGTATCGCCAGCGTTGGTGGATCCAATAGTTTTGTTCTTTGAAGATTAAGCGATGGCGTTCTTGGGAGCCATGTATTCTTCAAAGGTAAAGAGTGTTGATTTGTTTGGAGAAAGAGATGAGAGGCAGAGATGTCCCACTCGAGCATGCCACAATTTGTAAACAGAAATTTGGAGTCTAAAATAAATAAAGATAGGACATTAGGAAACAAATATAATTTGTATTGATTTTCTTTGAATGGGTACAATCTCCGTATTGAATACAATTTATATAATCCTTTGATTCAATCTCCCTATGACTTGAACGATTCGAAGGCGTCGTAGCTTGATCTCGAACGTTGATGAAGAGCCGGATGATGAACGCTGGTGGTTTTTGATCCGGATGTGCTGAGAGTCTTGAATCTGAATCGTTGACTCCGAGTTCCGAACGGTTACTGGACCTTGATCCTTGACTCTTGGTAGCTGGATGTTGTTTGCGATCCGAGCTCTAGATTTTGCAGATGCTTAATGTGTGTGAAAAATGAGGAGATGACCTCTATTTATAGCCTTTTTGGAGTTAGGGTTTGACTTGGGTTTTGGGCCCACGCCCTATAATTTAGTAATTATTTCTTAAAAGAAATATTGACTATTTACTGCATCATCAGTGACACGTGACAGCTTCTAATTGGCCAGAATTTAATTTCTTTTGATTTTAATTTTAAAGGCCTTTTCGAATCCAATTTTACATGTGGCGGCAAATAGTTGGCTAACGAATTTTTACCTCCTACATATTGATTTACGAAAAAGCCAACAATTATGTTTCTTAATTGGAATGGTCTGGCTCAGTTATCGACAACTTATAAATTCCTTCCTAAGTTCTCCAATTTTATTACGAGGTGTATAAGTACTACATATTTTTATATACAATTGAGTGGAGATGTTTAGGGTGTTTTGATGGAGATAGAGGTATTAGGCACGGAGTCCCCAACCCTCTTACCACTATTGTTTGTGCATGGAGTACTTGACCAGAAGTTTGCTAAAACAAGAAAAGCAACCTAGGTTCAGACGCCACCCTAAATGCGCGAAAATGATATTGGTTAGCCTCTGCTTTGTAGATGAGTTGATGGTCTTCTGTAAGCGAGATGAGACTTCTGTTAATTTGCTCATGGCAGGTTTGAACTTTTAGAAATCACTAAACTTAGGGCCAACCAATTGCAGTCTCAAATTTTATATCAATGGGGTTACATCAAATGTGAAGGATAAAATTATTGAAAGAACTGGATTTAATATTGGGCTGTTTCCTATGAGATATGAATGCCTTTTGTCACTTACCAAATGGAGAAATGTAGAGTACCAAAAAATGGTGGACAAGAGTAAGGCCAGACTGCATACTCTCATTACAAGAAAGTTTTCCTATGCACCTAAAGTCTAAATTATAAAACCTTTGTTGCTCTCTATGCTAAGTACAAGCCATAACAAGATAGATTGAGCAGTTGTGCATGAGCTAATTATGTTTGGGGGAAGGGGCTAAAAGGTTCTTAGTGACATGGGTGAATGTGTGCAAACTTCTAATGCCCCAATTCATTAAATTTTTAATTTTCATAATACTTTACTTTAAGTGTGAAACTTGGTAGAGGAAATCTTTTTCTTTCTGTTGGGACCGCTGTTTTTCAAAAGAAACAAGTCTAAAAAGACTTCTTTGTTTAGAAATTTCCTTGAATAATAAAACGTGTTTGTTACTTAAAAACATACTCTATAATTTTTTTAAAACCTTTAAATTTACAGAGGAACATGAAACACATACTTCATATATTATAACATCATGTAGTCTCTAACAAGAAATGAAATACAATCTTTAACAATTAAAAGTACAACTTTAATTTGGTCCTCTTGATCAGTCGGTGACATTCAAGAGCTGATTCTAGACTTACATAATAAAACACTTGAACAGATAACAATCAGTTAGCTACGTCACATCGTTGGGTCAACATCTATTAATTCTTTATCTTTGCCTTTCTTACGTAAAATAAAAGATATAAAACATTTTGAAATAATGAGACGATGACTCAATAAATCAATTTATCCTTATAAGATAAATAGTTTCACTCATTTTAACATCGGTGAATGCAGGAAATTTCCAATTCATTTTAGTGAGAGAGTGAGAGAGACTTTCTTTAAACATTCATAAAACTGAGAGAGACAATAAGAAGATGGTTTTCATTGTACTCATCAATGAGAATTAGGGAGCCCCTGTTACTGGGGAAATATTATAGAAAACATTCTTCTTAGTCAAGATTGGATTCAATTTTATAAAAGGAAGAAAACATCACCTTGATTTTTGATAAAGATTGATTTACAAAAAGCCAACAATTATGTTTCCCAATTGGAATGGTCTGGCGTCGGTGAAGGTTTGACCTAAAACGTTGACTCGGGCTTGGACCGGCCGAAAGAAATGGGTTTGTGGACCGGTCCAAAATAAATAAAGTTTTTTTTTTGGTGTTGAAAGTTTTTTGTAGTTTATCGGCTTCCGTCATGCCAATCGGACTCCAACTATGATCCGAATTCGCAAACAGAATTGGGATTTCATCATCGGGCTGACAAAATAAACTATGGATATAAAAGAGATAAGAATGACACGTTTTAAGTATATACACCCCCGGATCGTGTCCACTGTCCTTTTCCTCGCAATACAATTTCTCGAACCCAAAACTCACATTAGGCTTCATATACCCAACATAGTTAATATCTTCCGGTTCACCCTAATGATATTGTATATATGTCATCGTAATTTTGTGAGATTTTTTTATCTTGTTTTGCCCCTATGGTAGGGAGTGATGTTTTGACATGTTTGTCAAGAGATAGGTAAAAAGTATATACAACATCGGTGCATGGATTATGACTTTGATCGGTGTTGTTGTAGCAACTATATTTGACCAATTCAATTGGTAGTATACTTATGTGTGACTTTTATACCTTTGTTACGCGTTACACATAGATAGCAACCATTATCCAAACATATATCGTAAGTTGCAAATTGACACTTACAAAGGATAGTATGACACTTACAAAGGATACCATACTATTAGCTTGACATATTCATACGTACTTATCATATAAATGTGAAGACTCTTTCAAGGTCTTGTGTGTCTCAAAGACACGTTATGTTTCAAAGTCGTATCTGTTTAGCTCTGGTTGTTTTGAGCCAAAGAAAAATTAGAGTTATATGTTCCTAATTATATGTCTGAAGTGTATTGAACTAACTTTGATCATGCACGTGTGTTTGATACTTCACAATATTATGTCAAGTAGTTCCGACTCTAAAATGTGCACAATATGTTTCAGAGATGATTCTATTCTCACTTTGCATGCTAAAATATTCTTTGAATATCTTGAGTTTATATATCTATCTAGCTTAATTGCCTTATATGCTATTTCCTATAAAACTATTTTGCCTATATTGAGGTTAATTTTAGGTTGAGTTTTTGTAATTCTAAAAGGCTTATTCAATTGCCTTCTTTTATACCCTTAATTTTGGAAATGCAATTTGAGTAATTTTGTAAGGCATTTCGATTCTTAGTCCTTGGTATGTAGGGAAGGTTCTTCCTCAAGATTAATTCTGCCAAGACTGAAGAAGAGGCAATTGCTATTAGATAAAGACACGAAGCTCTTTAGCAAGGGTCGAGCCTTCAAAGACTCAGTCACAGGAACTTGAAATGAAGATCAACCCCAAATCTGCTCTATGAGGACTTGCCATACAATTTATTACAACAATCATGAAAAATACAAGTTTATTAATAAAGAAGTTGGAGCAAGAGTCAAAAACATAAAACAAGCATGAGTTTTCACTGAGATATTTGACTAAGTTATTCTTGCTATTCTCTTGAAATCCCTTGTGTGATAATCAATATTTTGTCAGGGTACTTGTAACAAGTGAAGTTACAGAATTCACTTGAGTAGCTAAGTATTGAATGAGTGATATCTACTGAGTCCTCTGCTTAAAGTATTTAGTTGAATATTATCTCTAAGAAAGATAGTCTTGGATCAAGAAAGCCTGTCCTTGGAATTACTCGAGGAGGTTGTAGAAGTTCTAGGAATTTTCAATATTTCTTAAAGTGGATGAGAAGTAAAGTTTAAATCCTAGAGGCAGACATTTTAGGTGAAGATGTAAGCCAAAGTTTGCACCTGACAGAATTTGTAAAAGCACATCGTGTTTTGTCTCATTTATCTTTTGACATTGTAATTATTTGAACCGAAAGTTGCTTTGATTTGTATTTGAAGTTTTAATCTGACATTCATCCTATTCACCCCCTCTAGGGGATATTTTGTATAAGGATTAGCACAATTTGGAAGGTGATTGCAAACATTTACTAAGAATAGATTGGGCTTTTCGCTCTCTTTTAGCAAATACCACTTTCTTGTCCCCCGTTTTGCTCCAATCATTTAAAAACGCTAAAAAAATTTATGAACCTTAAACTAATTGAAAAAGATAATTTAAATGGACCAACTCTGAGAGTAGTAACTGAAGAAGATGATCATTAGATGTTTTATTTAGGACTATTTAAAGATCATTTATGCATGATGGCAACAACAGGAATTACCCATACAATTCCCTTTTCCTGGGCTACAAACTTTTTGAGAACCATCTTTGCTGCAGCTTGGATGGGGAGTGCATGTTGGCCCTCTTTGTGGTTCCAAATCATCAACATGGAATAATCCCGTGGCCTCTCCCGTGCTTGTGCAAGTACCTGATCCGTCATTTTCTCGTTAGGTAAGTTAATCATCAGGATTTCAATACTTGATCATCAATTTTTAAATGCACACAATATTTATCAATGGAATTTTTAGAATTGGCTTGTGTTTTAAAAGTTAAAAAACTAAGTCATACGCTCGCATTAAAAAATTACAATTACTACTCACCTCAAAATAGAAGAATCACAACTACAAAGCACAGAGGTCCAAAGGTTGTCTTTACGGCCATTTTCTGATTGAAAAGTAGTATATGAAGGATGTAAAACACACGTTTTGACAGTAGAGATGACAAGGCTGATGAATATGTTGTCTTATTATATAAGGTCTCTTGTATCACTTTTTTGGGTAGATTGTCATGAAAAAATCAAAACATTTTTCCCCTATCACACATGATTATGCACTAATTATGGATTTTATAATCTTAATAACTCATATCCTTTCAATAGAAGAAGATTCATAAATGAGTGAAGAATGCAGTCTACAAATTTAGAGCATCACAAAAATTTCAAAAAACGTATCACTACCAAATCTATACTGAGTAACGAAATAGACAGTTTTGTTACACTGGAATGAGTCTCCCAATTCGCAGCCTCTTTCATGTTTATACATGTTGGCTATTTTATGTAACGACCAAAACTAATAGAATTGATTCAGAAAATCAATATTACAGTTATGAGGAAATTGATTTAGGAAATCAATTACAATTTATTTAGCCTATTAAGTATAAGTTAATATTACTCTTTTAATAGATAGAAAATCACTTATTAGTAGAGGGCAAGAATTAGAAACAAAATATTCTCGAAATAATACATTGTTCTCTCTATTATCTCTCACGTTTAGACCAACCATCAACCGTAGTCTTTGGATTTAGGTCGTGGCTATTTACGGCGATTCTAGTAGCCGCCGGGTACACTATACCGCGTAATGCCGAATTCGGGTTTTCGGGAGTACAACCAGACCAGGCGTGTCCATGACTCGAGAATTCGCTCGTGGACTACCGAACGTCAATCGATTCAATCTCTTCCGTATTACTAAGGTCAATCCTTAATTTCTCGTAGTTGTATCGAGCATAGGATTGCTTGTTTCTAGCCCCGATTAGTTTAGGCAAAATTTAATCCCGTGATTTTGTTCCTATCTATAGCATGTTTTTCGTTAATGTGCCTTGTGTTTTTATCCTTGACAATTGAGCGTCTCGTACAACCGCCTTTGTGCCGGTATCCCCCTTCCCCACCACCGTAGCGTCGTGCGTCGCCTTGACAAATCGCCCTAGTAGCGGCGGCGACCACCTCCTCGTGGCCTCGGTGGCCAAACACAAACACAAACACAAATACAGATCCGACCTCGGTGGCCGAACACAGAGAGGGAAGTAAAGAAAGACAGAGAGGGAAGCCGAACTAACCCATAAGAGAACCGTCGAAAGGGGTGGCGCGTGTGGGTCACGCGCCGCCATCAAAGACGTTTTTGTTTGTCTTTTTCCTCTTAAGCCTCTTTCCCAAAGCCGATCTACGCCATCGCAATGAGTTTTCATGAAAAACTAGCTTGATGGTGGCGCATGTGGGTCACGTGCTTCCACCTTATTGTGCTTCACGAACATGACGGTGGTCAATCGGTTGCTTGGCAGCCTATCTACACCTTGGCGGTGGTGGCTTCGTTGGAATGACATAGATGACACTTGTGGGTCTTATTAAGACAAGTAAAAGGGAGGTGGAATAACGCATCATTTGGGTGTGTTTTGGGGTTGTGGAAGGCAGATTTAGAGGTTGTCGGGTGTGGCTCCCGGCGAAGGCTCCCTAACAATGGCCATGGCTGCCCGGGAGAGGGCGAGGGCCGAAAAGGGGAAGGGGTGGCGAAAAGGGGAGCGAGAGGGTTTAGAGAGAGAGGGAGCAAGTGTTTTGGAGAGAGAGACGGTTAAAAGGACAAACCGTTATGAAATATGGACCGGTGACATTTTTGTAAATGTGGATGATTATTAATGTACATATGATGACGATTCAATAAAAGAATCGATATCTAAAGTGTCTCGCTGAACCTTTGACTACGGTTCTTTTATTGAACTCGTTATCATAGGTTGTTCAGAAAAAAAACCCTCGCCCGTGCCACTTTATTGTTCTCACACTCTCACTTCACTTGTCTCTTTCTTCGGTTGCTCTTCTCTCCACGGTTTCGGTGGTCTCCAGCGTCTTCACACTCACTCTCTCTCTGCGGTTTCAGGCTTTTATCTCCTTCTCTACCTTTCATCTCCCTCTCTCTACTCCCTCTTGGCCATAGACGAAGAACATTCGACCAAGGCCCAAACTTGCCTCCCTGCCTCTCATCTCCCTCTCTCTATTGACTCTGTGTTCATCGTTTAGTGACAACAACCCTTTGGTAGGCTATAGGCAATGATTAAAGTAACAACTCGTTTGATATAATTTCCAATTTCATATCTAAATTGCATATTTGAAATGCAAACCATGAAGTCTGAAATTAGTGTGTTGTATGTCGTAACTTTGGAAACGATTTGAATGGTTAGTTTGAAATTAGCAGGCTATAGGCAAAAATTAGGGATTGTGTTTTGTTGCTCGGAATTATGAATTTCCCGTATCCCGGGTTCCATTTGTAGCTGATTTGATAAATATACTTCCAGCCTGTGAAGTTTCTTAGTTAGTTTAGTTTGAAATGGTACCTTTGCTAGCATTACTTATGTTGTGCAAGATTGAGCCATTTCGAGAGAAATAAATCGGTGTAATTTAGGAGTCTTATATTTCGCGAGTGTTTTAGAGAAAATTTGTAGATTAATCTTATAATTGAGGAATGTGATTGGATAGAATATGAAAAAAAGAGAAGGGAAGGGAAAAACAGTAGGAGACAGGAAAAAATAAAGGGCACATCTATTGTTTCATATAATTCTTGCAAGAGATATATCATATAATAACGAATATAACAATTGTTATTCATTTTTTGATATCGAGTTATAAAATTGTTGTACATGTTTATTTTTCAAGATTTTGTATAATTGCTTGCAGTATAAAATGGATTCTTCCAAAAGTACAAAAAAAAATCAAGGGGGAACTATGATGAACAAGGAGAAGTTGGTCCGGAGTAGAGACGATCAAACCATCCTTGCACATTTTGATTTTGATAGGCACGGAAAAGCTATAGGTGATCATAAAACTCGCTTTATGAGTTATGTTAGTGCGACAACCCGCGCATACATGAGCATCAATTACAGAAAATAGAATGAAGTCCCCGATTCCATTAAGGACAACCTTTGGAACGATATTCAGGTAAATATACTACATCTTAACTTAGTATTGCAACTTATTATAAAGAATTAATATATATGTACTAATGCATGTCATTCTTGTGTTTCGGAAAATGTTCATCTTGAATGTTAATGAATGTAAGATCCCCTTGGTTAAACACAAGACCCTCATATCAGCGGTAGAAAAGTTTAGAGACTTCAAATCTCACATTGCCAAGATATGAGTCTACAAAAAAAAAGAGGATAAAGGCGGAAGGTACACTCCGGGAGGCCTACAATTGTATCACCGAGGAGGACTGGAGATCATTTTAAGCATATGTCACCTCTCCGGAATACATGGTAATTTATCATCATCATTTGTTATCTTTTTTCGTTTTAAGTCTTATGCACTGATATTTTTGTTGTCTTAATTACTTGCGTAGGTCCTAGGTGAAGCCAACCGGAAGAGGATTAAGAGTAATGCGTATCCTCATGTGAGGTCCCGTGGGGGATACGCAAAGTTGGAGGAGAGGTTGTACAAGGAAAAGCTTGAACAACTTCAATCCACCTCCGGTGAAGGTTCCATCGTAGATACCTCGTAGCTCGTTATCGAGAGGGACGAGTTGTGGGTCGAAGGAAGAAAGAAGAAAGATGGAACTTTTACTACGACCGATGTAAAATCTATTGCGCAGCCACTTGTGAGTTTTTTTACTATTTTCTTTATTTATTTTGAGAACTTATCAGTTTTGATATTTATGAATTGTCAAATGATAATTTTTTTTTCTTACAGGGGTCTTTATCACGGACATCGACTTTAGAAGTCGCCGACACCACCGGGAGGAGGCCCTACAAAGAAATGAGCATCCCGGTCGTGTTCGAGCTGTCGTTGGGAGGGTGGGGATAGTTGAGCACTTCGGGGTTAGGAAGAAGTGCCTCCTCTCTTTCAGCCAAGCACATATGGAGGCCCAAATGGTCGAAATGAAGGCCCAAATGCAATCCGAAATGCGAGTCCCAAATGTCCCAAATGATGGCTGAACAGATGGAACATATGAGGGCATAGATGAGGACATAGATGAGGGCAAAGATGTACGCCGAGATGAGGGAATGCATCACAACATACTTCACCAACATGGGTATGCTTGTACCTAGCAACTTGCCCGATTTACGTCCATTCTCACCCCACACACTCGGCGAGCGCGAGCTCACGTGTCGACCAATTCGAAGTTCTGCGAAATAATTCAAATTTTGCCATTATTTGTATGTTTTTGTTGTTTCGGATGAGTGCCGTTATTTACATGCATGTTTATATTTTGACTAATTAGTGTATAATCTTGTTAAATGAATTGTATATATTGTGTGGTTGTTATGGAACTTTGGCGTGTGGTCGTTGAGTAATTACATATATAGTATGTTTTTGTTGTTTCGGATGAGTGCCGTTATTAACATGCGTGTTTATATTTTGACTAATTAGTATATAATCTTGTTGAATGAATGGTATATATTGTGTGGTTGTTGTGAAACTTCGTCGTGTGGCCGTTGAGGAATTACACATATAGCATGTTTTTGTTATTTCGAATGAGGGTCGTTATCCAGGAAAAATGTTTACTTTTAAGGGGAAATTCTATCCGTTTATTTTCACGAGTTTTAGGTTGTTTAACTTTTATGTCAAAGGTTATTCCATGATAATAATTGTTATACTTATTCTTATGCGATTGGCGAAGTACAAGCTAACTTTTCATCACCTTCCCTTAGATCATGATGTGGCATTGGGTATTGCTTTCCCACGGAGGTCGGATACTATTGTTCATGGGACACTCCTTGCAGGTGATGAGGTAAGGGTGACTGTGAAAGAAATCATGCACGGGAAGGGCGAGTGTGAGTTGTCGATCCGGCACCTGGACCTCCACACTCGTTGATGCGCAGTCAACAGTTTTCTTCGTTGGCTTACGGTAATTCATTTTTTAAAATATTAGATTTAACTATTGTTAATATCATGTATATATATTTCTCATTTTTGTATTGATTATTCACTAGGATATCCGGGACGAGATCTAAGAGTGGGATGAAGGGCACTTCATCTCCCTCGGTTGGCACAAGCAAACATTCGAGTGGCGTCAATTCGTCGTCTGAAGAAGTCTCCTCTCGTATCCATTGAGGAGTCCCCACGGATTGGTGTACTAATCTATAAAGTTATGTTCGGACTATATCGAGCATAGGAACCGTTGATATGTAGCACGCTAGGTCATGTGTTTGAGAAACGTGAAGGGGAGAATAGGGATATGACCTTCTTTGTCTTCTCGAACGACATACTATAGTTTTTGCAGATGAAGGAGATCGGCGCATCCAATATTATGCTTGGTATTATGTGAGTTACTATATTCCTAATTAGTTCTTTTTTTACTAGTAATTTCAATTTGTAACTACATATAATTAATATATAAGATGGCTTCACAAGATTGAAAAAGACTTCGTTCAATTTCTCAACCCTAATTCCATTCAAGGAGTTAGGCAAAAACTTGAAGAACGTGTCAACTATATCTTCGAAGTCATGAAACACAATGCGCAAGATAAAACATGGTACTTGGCGCTGCTCAATGAGAGGTAAGTGCACAAATAAACTAACTAACTCGAAGTTTTTATGGTGTTATACATACTTATATAAATGTGTTATTTGTGGTTGTGTAGCCACCATTGGATGTTTGTTGCCATATATCCAAGCACTAATATCGCGTCATTGGATTGATCCTCCGGGTCATACCGTGCGGAAAGATATCAAGGACATAGTCAAGTCGTGAGTTCATACTTTAATAATTTTATGTTGTTTTGTTAATTAGTATTCGTTCAATTGTATGTGTAATTTAAATTTTATTTTTCCAATTGAAAAATAGTGCTCTATCACGTTATTATTATGGCAGAGGCTTGAAAGACCGACGAGCTAAATCAAAGCTACTAATTGTCATCAGCAAGGTGAGGTTCTCTTGGTTAGAGTCTACGTTAATTGTTTTTCATTTTATATTACTTACTAGCTACATAAAGTACTAATTAATTCTCTATGTGTTGGGAATCTATTTTATTATCGTAGCGCCATATACAACCAGGGAACGTGGAGTGCGACTTCTACATTCTCCGGTATATGAAAGAGATTGTGACCAAACTCGATTTAAATTCTAGTCTCAAAGAGGTATACTTGCACTTACACTTGTAATTGATTATATTCTTCTTTCATATTAATTAACACTTGCATGTGACCTACTTAATATGTCTCTTACAACATTGGTTACAATATTAAAGAACACACCCACTCCCTATACAAGTTAAAACAACGTTAGGAAGAGTTTGTATATAACCGTATAAAGACATAGGTATATATTTACAGTTATTCTTCATTATTTGATTGGTCAAGTTTGTGATTTTAATAGTCATACAGTTATAGGTATATGTGTACATTTTTTTTTTGGAATGGGTAAGTACAACAACTAATAGGTAGCCCTTCTCGCAAGGGTTCTACCTAAGTTGTCCTCCATTAAAATGGAGAGAAAAGAAGAAGAGGGGATAGAAAACCAAACTAAAGTAGAAAAAATACATTAACCAAACTTAGCTACCCAGTCAACAGCCCGATTCCCTTCTCTAAATGTGTGATGAATAAAAACTTGATTGCACATTCGAAGGAAACGATGAGTGTCTTGAACCAACGTTTGGATTTCCAAAGGAACCTGGATTTCTCCTTTAATTACTTTGATGACCGTTAGGTTATCTCCTTCCAAAATGATAGAACGAAATCCCGCTTGAACAGCCGCTTTGACACCATTTCTCATGGCAGTAGCCTCCGGTAAAAGAACCGAGGATGACCCTAAATTTGTTGCTCTTGCTTGGAGAAACCTCGCCATCCCAATTTCTGATGACGAAGCCTCCCGCCGCCGCCGAAGAAGACCTCGAACCGTCAAAGTTGACTTTGATAAATCCTCCGGGTGGTTTGTGCCAACAAATCAGATGGTTAAAAGTGTTGGCACGTAGTGAGGGAGAAGGTGAGGATGAGTCGAAATATTAATCCAGCTTGCTCCTAGATTGCCATTTAGCCCAAGATGTTTTGGCTCGAAGGATTGTGGCAATGGAATTGAAAGTTCCATTGTTGAAGACTTTGTCATGTCTACTTTTCCAAATACTCCATAACAAATGAATGAAACGGGTCATCTCGAGATGGTTTTTTCAGCCTTCCGAGTATGCAGATAATATGATTCAGAGAGGGATTCTGCAATCGGCTTATATTCACCTCTAGCCACTTATGTCGAAAAGTCTGTATCCTGGTGTCCATGACACAAGTGCATTGTGAGAAAAGATGATCAATTGACTCATAATGGTCTTGACAGAGTGGACAAAGAGTGTCAATGTTCAACCTTCTTTTAGCTATGTTATTGCTTGTTGATAACGCATTGTGACCAATTTGCCACATAAATAACTTTAATTTAGGCATCAAATCCATTCTCCAAATCCATTCAAAATCCCACGATGGTGAAGCAGTGGGAATATTATGGGCATTCCAAGTGGCGAGACTTAGTAGTAAACTTTCCGCTGTTAGACAAACCCCAACAAACGGAATCCTCAATGTCATGAAAAGGGAGAGGGATAGTCTTGATAACTCTGATAAACATTAGTCGGAAGAAAAGAATTTAGACGTATTAGATCTCACTCTTTATCCGGAGTTATAAAATCACTTACTCGTGGCATCCAAAGAGGGGATATTTGGAATATTATTGTCATAATAATCCACTAACTTAAAATTTTCACGCCATAAATCATACCAGAATTTCGTATTTTTGCCATTGCCTATTTTCCATCTTAAGCCCTTTGTAAAAAGATCACGTTCTTTAAGCAAACATTTCCAAGCCCAAGAATCCGAAGCTTTTATTTTCCTTGAGAAAAATCCTCTAATAGAGGGTACTTAGTTCTCATAATTGACCCCCATAAATTATTGTCTTCGTATAAGTATTTCCAAATAAGTTTACAAAGAAAGGCTTGGTTAATCGCCTCAATTTTCCTAAGGTCCAAACCCCCAATTTCTTGGGAGTACGAATTTTATCCCAAGCTACCATTTGTATCCCAGTGGCATCATGAGATTTTTTCCAAAAAAATCTCGATTAATTTTATCCAAAGAGTTAGACATGCTTTTTGGTAGTTTAAAACTCTGCATCATGTGAGCCGGTAGGGATTCTAGATTAGACCGTATAAGTACCACCCTACCTACTTTAGAGAGCAAATTAGCTTTCCAGTTTTGTAATTTGTTGTCCGCTCTTGTTAAAAGATCCGTAAAAATAGAGTTGTTGGCTCTACCTTTGAAAACAGGACAACCTAAGTATTTTTCCCAAAGAATCGAATGCGGAATATTAAACACAGAGGCAACCATATTCCTATCAGCAGTCGTAGAGTTTTTGGAAAAAACAATCGCCGACTTATGAAAATTAATAAGTTGGCCGGACCGATCGCGAAATCATTCAGAATATTATGGAGCCTAAGGTATGTTTTATAATTGGCCTTACAAAACAAGAGGCTATCATCCACAAACAACAAGCAGGGGATTTTTGGGCTTGCGGACAAATTTTAATCCCAATCCTCGATTTAGGGTTCGAGGCGAGAAAGTGAAGCCTATATGCCAAAACATCCATACACAATATGAACAAGTATGGCGGCAGGGGATCACCTTGCCTCATTCCTCTAGATGGACGGAAAAACCACAAGACTCATCATTGATGAGAATTGAATATGTAACCGATGTAATACATTCACGTATCCAGTTAATCGAAACTTAATGGAAACCCAAGTCCTTGAGACAAGCAAAGATAAAATCTCATTCAATTCTATCATAAGCTTTCTCCATATCCAATTTCAGTCCAATATAAGCTTGTTTCCCGTTAATATTCCCAAATTTGTTAATGACTTCATGTGCCAAAAGAATATTATCATGGATGTCCCTATTAGGCACGAAGGCACTCTGGTAGGGCTGACAATCCTTTGTAGAATAGGCCTTAACCTATTGACTAGAATTTTTGAAATAATCTTGTAAAGACAATTGCATAAACCGATTGGTCTAAAGTGCAAAGTAAGCGAAGGGCTTGTAACTTTCGGTATTAATGCAATAAAGCTACTATTAACCTCTTTTAATAACTTTCCGTTATTAAAAAATCCATAATGCACGCAGTAATGTCATTACCAATAACATCCCAATGCTGTTGGAAGAACCCAGCGCCAAAGCCGTCGAGCCTTGGAGCTTTAGCTGGGTTCATTTGAAAAACAGCAGTCTTGACCTCAGCAGGAGAAATCGGAAGGATGAGTTGGTTATTATCATCATTGGTAAGCCGGACCGGCAGATTCGTGCACATCCGTGTTCTATTAGTACCCTGTTGAGATTTAAATCTTTGAGTAAAGTCCGTTACAAATTTCCGTTGAATATCCTCTTTATCATGGATCCATCCTCCGGACTCATCTTTAATTCTAATTATATTCATTTTTTCTTCCGGAAAGAACAACTACGATGAAAGAAATTGGAGTTTTTGTCACCCTTAGTCAACCATTCTTTACGATAAAACTTTCCCCAATATTTCGATTAAACAACTAAAGTCGTTCCCTTTGTTTAATTAAGCGGGCTTGCCAATGTAATAATCTATGATTACAAGGGTCGACAGATTTTATCTTCCATAATCCGTAAAAGATTCGAATTCCTTTTTACCTTGTGAGAGTAGTTACTACAGACTTTGGAGGCCCATAGCTTAAGCTTAGATTTAACATTCTTGAGTTTACTAACAACTTTATACATAAGCGTCCCTCGCGGTTGCCCATTCCGTTGTTGTTTGACAATTTTATTGACTTCCGAGTAAGTCGACTAATGATTCGAAATCTAAATTTTTGATAAGAATGTTGACAGCCAATAGGGTTAGAATCCAATATAATGTAGCTATGATCCGAACACAAGAATGGCCCATGAGAGACGGAGCAATTGGGGCACATATTCCGCCAATCCGAGCGCGCAATAGCTCTATCTAATCTTTCATAGATAAGATGTCCTTTCAAATATTTTTTCCAGGTGAATATTCATTGAAGACTCGGACCTTACTCCGCACAATTCCGAGTTGAACCAAAGGAATCAGGTATAAGATCTTCTTATGTATAGAGTTTTGATTCCAAGGCATTCTCTATACCTTAGAAACTTTTCTAAGTGACATAGCATTTTCTCTAAGTGATATAGCATCTATTTCTTGTATTCTTTGCTTGTCTCGTGAGACTCGAAACTAAATATACGTTCACGCTTGTCTCACTCGGTTATGAGTCTCTCATCACTTAGAATTATCGCATGTTCAAATTACTAGTATTTCGCATAATCACACTTAGGTCCGACTTCTCATTACGGGTCTTACTCGTTATAGTCAGCACCTCTAGTCCGAATCATGCTTAGTCTATATCAAGTTGTTTCACTCGATATTCTTTATGTAACTTGATTCTCACTTAGACTAACTCGGATGGAATTTGAGTTTGATGGATATTAGACTCGGAAAATTCCATTCCTTTTCCGACTTAGATAATTAGTCTATTAATTACTCTAATTATATTATTATTTGTGTCTAATCGCGAACCAAAGTATTTTATACTTTGAGAACCAAAATTGATTTACTTTTGTAGGTTATTCAAACGAGGATACACCTTTTGAAAATACAAAAGTAACCGACTTAAAACGGCAAATCACCAGCAGACAAAGCTTTTTCCACCTCCGACCTAGCCCCGGAAAATTGCGTCGTGGCTGTCTGTTTCCAAAACTGGAAAACTACAACACCAAGCTAAATGGTGGTTTCCACCTTATCTTTTGAGATACCACCAGCAGCTTTGGGACTTCCAAAGCGAGTCAAGAACTCGTTGCCCAACGTTCATATCTCAACGGATATTTTCCGAGTGATTCGAAAGATCTTAACAACGGTCACAATGGACTTCCAGTCGGAAGATGGAGATAACGGCTATGATGCCTGGTCACCTATATAAAGAAGCCAACTCTCAAGACTTGAAGATTGGCCGAACTTTGCACTAACAAGTTTCTATTTAAGTGTGGAATGCCTTTTATCAAAAAGGGGAGATTGAAGACTCGGTTTCTAACTCTAAGTCATTCCGAGTAATACATGAAGACTTAGGTATAAATCCTATCTCTCATAAGTTTTGATTTCAAGTTATTCCGAGTACTATAGAAACTCGTGTGTAAGTTTTCATTCTATTCTAGCTGTCTCGGAAAGCACCTTACTCGTATATCTTCTACACTGATGTTTCGACTCACTCGGACATCACTCGGAACTATCGCATGCTCAAATAATTTCCCTAACACTCTTATTCTGAGTATCGACTACATATTTCAACGCAAAGAGAATTAAAGTGTTAATTCCTTATTCTAAGTCGGTTTATTTCTTTGAGAATTATTTGACCGGATCAAGTTGTTAAACTCCGATATTCTATTCTTTTAACTTGATCATCCTTAGGATTGACTTAGATGGAATTTGATTATATTGAATATTAGACTCAAAAATTCCATTCTTCTAGGCCAAAGATAATTAAGCATTTAATTGTTCTAATTTAATTATTCTCTGTGTCTAATCTTTGACCAAAGTATTTTCTACTTTGAGAACCAATGTGGTTTTCTTTTTGTAGGTTATTCAAATGAGGCTAACTCATTTTTTAAATACAAAAGCAACCGGGTTCTAACTGTCAAACACCGGTAGATAGGTTTTACCTACTTCTAGACATCACTCAAACACCGTGTCGGGGTTGTCTGTTTCTAAAACTGGAAAACTCTAACTCTAGGCTTAATGATTGTTTCCACCACAACTTTTAGTCACCACCAAGTGATTGAACCATATCTTGGAGCCAAGAGCCGTTGCACAATGTTCACTTAACAATGGATCTTTTCGAGTGACTCATAAGAGTCGTTACAACGGCCAGTGAAGACTTCCGTCCGGAACCAAGACTCAACGGTCACTCTACTTGGGTTGATATAAATAAAAGCCTCCTCTCAAGACTAGAAGATTGCTTGAATCGATTGCTTGAACATATTGCTTGAACCGAATTTCTTGTTCTCATTCAATCTTCTATTTACAACTCCAAGTCTCGTATTTCATATTTTCCGAGTCGTAAAAAGTCTTGTAATCGGTCACATTCTTTTCTTACTTTCCGAGTAAGGTGCCTTGACCGAGATGTAAGGGTTAAGTTCGCTAAGTTGTCCCTAATTATAAAGGTTACCTCGGTCGGGAAGTACTAGATCGGATAAGGTAACTTCGAGTCTAGGAAAACATTGTAAGGAATTGTTAAGGGGGCAATTCGGTAGAGTCGATCCTTGTATTTTGAGGATTCAAAATAGTGGATTTGACTTTATGCTTAGATTAGTATTGTCCATGTTTTTCTGCCGCAGGAGGGTTTCCACATAAATCTGTGTTATTACTTTTATGAGTTCAATATAGACTCGGAATCTGCTGTTTTAGCCGATTTGTTACAAAAATCGTTTAAATTTCTCCATCACCCTATTCACCCCCTCTAGGGTGACTTAAACTCTCCACGAGCAAACCTTCGAGTCCACATTCTGTTCGTGATTAAGGTATTTTAACTCCTCAAGATTGCCCCCTAAAGTTGTAAAATGTCACCTATATTGGCATGGGTTTGACACAACTTATAAGGTGTGGGTATGGCATGGGGAGGAGGAAGAGTCTCGTGAATAATGTGTACGAGAGGAAGATGAAGAGTATGATGAAAATGAAGCCAGCAATACTACGGAATTAGAAGATGAACCTAAAGATCTAGTTCGTGGAGTAGAACGTGAGTTAGTCGATCAACCACATGTATTGGAGCGATTTTTAACCAATTCGAAGAAGCCTCTTTACCCGGGTGTAATGAATATACTCATTTATCGGTTGTGTTGAGGTTGATTAACTTGAAAATGGCTAATGGCTGGAGTAGCGAAGTTTCACGGACTTGCTCGGTGTGCTCAATGATATACTATCGAAGGCAATGTCCTTCCCAACTGTACATATGAGGTGAAGAGGATGTTGTGTCCTACGGGCATAGGGTATAAGAAGATACATGTCTGCTCGAACAATTGCATATTGTACCGAAAAAAACATGCACATAGACACGAATGTCCTAAGTGTGGTGTACCTCGATACAAAATGAAATACATTAATGGAGAGAGTGTTGAGGGACCTCCCGCAAAGGTGTTGTGGAACTTGTCGAGAATACCAAGGTTTAAGCGCTAGTTTTCAAGTGCAACTAATGCCAAGAACTTGACGTGGCATGCCAACGAAAGAGTCCGTGATAACAAGCTACGTCACCCTGCCGATTCTCCTCAATCGAAGAAGATCAATTCATTGTTCCCGAATTTAGTAGGGAAGCACGAAATCTACATCCGGATCTTTGTATGGACGGAATAAACCCCCACTCGTGACCTCAATAGCAAGCATAACAGTTGGCCCGTTCTTTTGGTTATTTACAACCTACCGTTGTCGTTGTGTATGAAGCTCAAGTACATTATGTTGTCAATGCTCATTTCTAGGCCTAAACAACTGGAAAATAATATAGATGCGTACTTGGCGTCTCTTGTTAAAGATTTCAAGCTTTTGTGGGATGAAGGTGTTTCGGTTTATGATGCATACCTTCAAGAGCAATTTACATAGCGAGCTATGATCTTCACCACAATCAATGACTTCCCGCGTACGAAAACTTGTCCGGATACACCGTCAAAGGCCACAAGGCATGCCCCATTTGTGCAGAGGGTACTTGCTCCTATCAACTTAAGCACGTAAAAAGGACAACGATATCTCGGACACCAAAAGTTTGTTCCCTTTTCCTATCAATATCGTAAGAAAAAGAAGGCTTTCAATGGTAAAACCGAGATGGATTCTGCTCCAACTCCAT
The DNA here is from genome assembly GCA_021018815.1 of Talinum fruticosum. Lineage (NCBI taxonomy): Eukaryota > Viridiplantae > Streptophyta > Magnoliopsida > Caryophyllales > Talinaceae > Talinum > Talinum fruticosum. The sequence continues at coordinate 14,325,017 of JAITYX010000001.1, read as the reverse complement.
TAACACGATATCAAATATATGAGCAAGTGAAGGATCTTGATGTGGCATTCGACAAGCCATGCCGACGTCAATCCAAAAACGGTGTGTGGAAAAAGAGATCAATATTTTTTGATCTTCCATATTGGAAAGAGTTGTATGTGAGACATAGTCTTGATGTCATGCATATAGAGAAAAACATATGTGAAAGTCTCATTGGCACTCTTGTGAACATATCGAGGAAGACCAAGGACAGAAAGAAAGCATGATTTGATATGTGTGAAATGGGAATATGGAGGAATTAGCACCACAACCAAAGCGGAAGAGAATATATTTGCCTCCGAGTGTTTTACACATTGAGTAGAAGCGAAATACAACGTTTGTGTAAGACCCCGAAGAAAATCAAAGTGCCATAGGGATATTCTTCAAATATCGGTACACTCGTTTCGATTTCGATTATAGACTAATCGAGTCTTAAATCTCATAATTATCATGCTTTGATGCAACAAATACTACCGGTTGCTATCCGAGGCGTATTGCCCAAACATGTCGATGCAGACAATCACAAGACTTTGCTTCTTCTTCAATGCCATATGTAACAAAGTCATTAATTTGGAGAAATTGGATGATCTTTAGTGCGGCATGATCATTACATTATGCCAACTTGAGATGTACTTCCCACCTTCTTTTTTGATATCATGGTGCACCTAGTTGTCCATTTAGTGAAAGAAGTATGATTACGTCGCTCAATTTTTTACCGATGGATGTACCCTTTTGAACGTTTTATGAAAATTCTCAAAAGGTATGTTAGAAATCGGTGCCGATCGAAAGCGTGCATTGTTGATTTATACACAGCTGAGGAGTATGTCGAGTTCTGCTGTGAATACTACCCCAAATAGAAGAAGTTGGTATTCCAAAATCATCAATTTATGGGGAAGATCGGTGGGCGGATGAAACTGGGGCCAACGGTTACAACAATTAGTTGTGATATGAGGGATCAAGCACATCTTTGTATTCCATAAAACAGCGATAAAGTGCAACAGTTCATTGATGAGCACAAATCCCTCATAAGGTGACAGATCGAGGAAAAAATGAGACATGGGTACTGACCCATCATAATCGCATATTTGTCAACTGGTTTAGAAATAGAGTAATCACTAGCCAATTCAAAGAATCACGAGAACATATCTCGCAAACATTAGTAAGCTTGGATAGAGGGTCGCAGTTGGAAGTCATATCTTACCGTGGGTATGACATCAATGGATACTCTTTCTACACAAAGAGCCAAGATAATAGGACCACCTCGCAAAATAGTGGGGTCACATTGGAGGCTCATGCACTTCATGTTTCAAGCTCTAAGGACAAAAATCCCGTTGTAGCTAAAATGTTATATTACGGAGTCATTGAGGAGATATGGGAGCTAGACTATGTTGACTTCCATGAGCCCGTTTTCGATGCAAATAGGTCGACAATAACAACAGTGTCCGGAGTTGATGGGATGGGATTCACGACGGTCGATCCCAAGAGAGAAAGGCCTAAAGGGGATCAATTCGTTATGGCATCCCAAGCAAGACATGTGTTCTACATTGAGGACCCATCCAATGATAAGTGGTCTTTATTGCTCTTCAAGGGAAGAGGCACGTTACTGGTGGGGATGGTGAAGATGTGTGTGAGCTTGTTGAGAAGACCCCACCCTTCTCTTTGGGAATACATGTCTAAAATGAGGATCCCAATTTTGAAGAATTGTATTTAAGAGTTGACCATCAAAAGGGCATATATATTGAAGATAATTCTAAAGGAGGGGGAAAAAGGCATAAACCATATAATTATATCAACTTGGTAAGAACATTAGTTTTATTCCAAATGATATCCAATATTGTCGCTTGTTTTAGAAACTGCAGTTTGCTTTTCATTATTTTTGACTTGTAGTATTCATGTAAACAGATGATTGTTTGATAAGGATCAAAATAACTACTAAGTTGTCCAATTGGAAGGGTAGAAGATCATCATTCGATAAGGGCCATCATTCGGGTAATGTTTCTTGTGAATAATGGTTGCTTAACACTTTTCTCGGTTTTGGTTGTTAATCTCGGCTCCCACTTAATGTTTTCAACGGTTCTTATGTTGTAGAACCTCTAACCCTACACGAACTCCAAGAAGTAAAATAAAGACTAAGCTCTCCAATGGAAGGGTAGAAGATCCTCATTCGATGAGGATCAAAGGGACTAAGCCTTTCTAGGTAAAGTTTTTTGTGCATATTTCTCGTGGATAATTGTTGCTCAACGCTTTTCTCAATTTTGGTTGCTAATCTCTGCTCCCACTTAATGTTTTCCATAGTTATTAAGTTGCATGTTGTCCAGTCTACCCCTACACGAACTCTAAGCGAGCAAGTACAAAGAGGAGCATCAATTTAGGATAATGACAAAGGAAGTACATATTGCTGGTGAGATTACCTCTTTGTGTGTTCGTTCTTCAATACTTATGTCAAAAAGCCAATCTCTTTCTCTTGAAAGTTTGTGGTTTAAATGATTTCAATATTTATGTCAAATGGTTCATCTCTGCTATTTGCCTAAAGTGATGCTTTTTAGTAGATTGAATTATGTGCTTGTCTTTATGACTATATTGCTTGCTTGGAGTCCATGCGGAGGTAGCGTGTACTTCAAATATGATGTTCCAAGCAAGCAATATAGTCATAGAGACAAGCACATCACTAAATCTACTACAAAAGTATCACTTTAGGAAAATAATAGAGATTTTCCTTGGGGCAAAAACATTGAAATCGGTTTATACCACAAAGTTTCAAGAGGAGAGATGAACTTTTTCACATTAAATACTGAAAGAAGAGTACTCTTTGTATTATATTTCACATCATTGTAAATATTTTTTGTTGGAACTTATTGTTAAATATGGAATTATGTTGCGAACTTGTTCAAGATGGAACTTTTGTTATGGTTGTAGTAAGTTGGAAATTTTTGTATATGTTGGAAAATTGAGGTCTGTTGGTTGTTGCTATGTAAGTTATGATGTCTTTTGGAGTGTATTTTATACGGGGGAACGGAAAAACAAAAAGGCTATAAAAAATTACAGACCTATGATGACGGTTCTTACATTAGAACCATCATCATATGTCCCTGCCTAAATATTTTGGCAAGTAAGACCTATGATGATGGTTCTAATGTAAGAATCGTCGTCATGGTAACTATAAGACGACAGTTCTTTTTGGAAAACCATCGTCATATAGTCACCTATAACGACAGTTTTACATCAAAACGGTCGGCATAGGTTATCTTTTACGGCAGTTGTTGAACCGTAGTAAAACATGCTATATACAACGACGGCCACATACATGACGCCAGGTTAACCATAGATAAATGTCATTTCTAACCGTAGTTAAAAGTGGTTCCTGTAGTAGTGTCAAGATCCATCTCTCTAGCTCTCATTACCTTATGTCGTTGCGGATCCACTTATATTATCCACTCCGGATAATAGGCTGATACTGAGCAGATTCGGTTTGCTGCGAGTGCCAACAGCTTCCGCAGATTCATCCGATATTCGAGCCACGATTTTGTTCGGTTAGAGTTGCCAAACCCCTTAAATAATTCAAAGGTACCGGGCCGGATACGATCCAATAGAGGAATTACTTGCTCTCTTTCCATCTACAGACAACACACGGTCACGGAAGCAATAGGTGCTTGCTTTTCATGCCTAGCGAGCATACAAATGGATGTTGCGGGGTATGTGTCCTAAATTAGGACACTTTTTAGTGCACGATATACCATTGAAATTTGTTACTATGGTTCCTAAGGTACTCCTCCCATAATGAAGCAGGGTGCTCGGTTACCACCTCCTCCCACTTTCGTCGACGAAGTGTACTTGCTAAGTACGCATCAATATTTACAAGAGTTTGGATTAGCTTTAGGTGCTCCATGAACCGGATCTACACATCAACGATATAAAAAATAAGTGTCATGCAAGGTCAAAATTCAACTTTTTTTTAGGCCCAACAGGAGAAAAATAAAAGAAGAAGAAAAAGAAAAGAGAACGAAAAAGCGAAAGGAGCGAAAGGAGCGAAAAATCAAGACTTTCGGCATGAAACAAAGGCAATTTAGCCTCGGCGCCGCCGAGATAGCATGCTATGGCAGGCGCCGCCAACCAGTCTACGTCGTTTGGTCTCGTCAACCGTTATTTGCTTACCTGCAACAACGGGGGCTCCCAACGAAGTTTTCCTCGAGTTTGCCTTGACCCGATCTAAACCTATGATCGTCTCGAGCAACTATTAGTGGTGTTAGGGAACGAGTAATTCTCTAACCGCTCAACTAAGCTCAACGGTGCCACGATGCCATATCCCCGCGGCCTCCTACCAACAGGAATCCATCTATTAGGAAGGTGATAATCAATCGACGTCTCGGAATAATGATTGCCTCCGAATATACATACATGTGCCGATAGTGCTTCATCGGGTTCATCGGATTCACTTGATTTCCAATAAGAATAATCCTATTGCTTAATTTCGGGAGATGCTTGTAGGTCTTGCATAGGTTTTCGAAGACTTGGGCGGAATTGGTTTCATACGCCTTTGGATGCCTAGTATAGCATCTAATTCTTCGAGCGGGGGCACGATTGCTTATCCCCAAACCTAAAGACGTGGTAGTGAGGATCCCAAAAGGCCACAACAACCCTTAAGAAAGTCCAATAGACTTTCACTCGGCGAATACTAAATAATGTATTCAACCCATAATTTGACAACCTTAATCTTTCGGTATTGCTCATCTCATTCATCCATCAAGATAGGTCGATCATGGAGTTCATCTTTTTAAAGAATGGAACGCACTTGGGTATTTCTATTTGATTTGCGGAAGATTTTGCGTAAGGCATTTTTTCTAAGCACCGGCGTAGATCCTATTTATAGGAGTTTTCCGAAGCTTTAGGGTCCTATTGCACCTCAAATACCGCAACTCGCCGGAACCACTGGTCACCGCGAGTGGCTGGCGCCGGCCACCACCCCGGTCCGACCGGTTTCAGTATTTTAAGAGCCCAAGCACTCCTTGGGCCATATTTTTCACCCCGACCCATTGCGTGCGCGCCATATTACTATTTTTTTTAAAGTGGTCCCGTTTTTATTTTCTATTATTCTCTTTTGTGGGTAATGAGGGCTAGTACAATTTTTCTATTTGTCTTTGTAATTTTTAAGTTTTTGCATCATGTTAAATAAAAGAATGCATTTTTAGAAATCGAGTCATCTTGCATTTCATCCCATTGCATAAGAGTCATGTCATTACAAAGTAAATATTAAACAAATAATAGCACCTTACAAGGGATTCTCTAATCATCAACATCAAAAGCGGCAAGGGATTCTCTAATCGTCGCCATTAGAAGCGTCATCGAAGATGTTGAAGACTCGGACTCGAATCTAGATCATTCTAAGTACTACATAAAGACTCGGTACAAACATCATCCCTCCTAAGTTTTCATTACAAGTCATTCGAGTGTTATCGAAACTCCTGTATAAGTTTTCATTCGCTTCGACTTACTTAGAAAACACATTCTTACTTATCTTCTCACATTGATGTTTCGAGTCACTCGGACATCACTCAGATTTATCGCATGCTTAAATAATTTCTCTAACACTTTTTATCCGAGATCCGATTGCGTACTTCAAAGCAAACTGAATTACGGTGTTAATTCATCCTTCTAAATCGGTGTGTGTGTTTGAGAATTATTTGTCCGGATCAAGTCCTTATACTCGATGTTTTCACACCTATAACTTGATCTTTCTTAAGATCGACTACGATGGAATTTGAGTATAATGAATATTAGACTCGGAAAAATTCCACTCTTCTAGGGCTAAGATAATTATGTACTTAATTGTCTTAATTAAATTATTATCTATGCCTAATCTTGGACCAAAGTATTTTATACTTTGAGAACCAAAGTGGTTTACTTTTGTAGGTTATCCAAACGAGGTTATCTCATTTGAATTACAAAAGTAACCGAGCTTCAGCTGTCAATCACCAGCGAGACAAAGCTTATCTACTTCGAACAAGGCTCGGACGCTATGTTAGGGTTGTTTGTTTCCAAAGCTGGAAAACTTCAACACTAAGCTCAACGGTGGTTTCCACCTTACTTTTGGACATCACCAATTGATCGAAGCACCTTTAGGAGCCAAGAGCCGTTCCACAACGTTCACATCCCAACGGATCTTTTACGAGCAACTCGGAAGAGCCGTTACAACGAGGCGGGAAAGACTTGTGTTCGAAACCGGACACAACGGCTAATCGCTTGATCATCTATAAATAGAAACCACTTTACAAGACTTGAAGATTGCTTGGAATTATTGCTAAAACATATTACTTAAGCAAAAGTCATTGTTTTCATATTTAATCTTCTACTTTAAAACTCACGACTTGTAATTCACACTTCGAGTTGTAAAGTCTTGTAATCGATTACATACTCTTCTTACTTTACGAGTAAGGTCCCTTGACTGAGCTGTAAGGGTTAACTCAGCTCGGTTGTCCCCAGCTGTAAAGGTTACCTCGGTTAGGAAGTACTAGATCGGATAAGGGAACTTCGAGTCTAGGAAAACTCTATAAGGAATTGTCTAAGGGAGCAATTCTGGTTGAGTCGATCCGTTGTATTTTGAGGATTCAAAATAGTGGATTTGACTTGGTGCTTGGACTAGCACTGTTCATGGTTTTACGCCCCGGGAGGGTTTCCACGTATCTCCGAGTTTACACTTTTCTAAGTCCAATCTAGACTCAGATTATCTTGTTCATTCTTTTCAAGCTTAAAGTTTCTACGTTTGCTAAAATTTCCTTATCACCCTATTCACCCCCTAGGGTGACTAATACTCTCCAAGAGCAAACCTTCGGATGTAATTCCCGAAGTCCTCCAAGACGGATGTGGAGAACGGACCTTCTCCACCACCTTGATAAGCACCAGCCCCGTGGTCCCAAGGCTGGGATACTCCATGAGATGGTCCACTACAAGAAACCCAAGGGAAATGAAGAGGATTTCCTTGACGATCAAAAGCTTAAAGGGCAAGATATCCATGTTCTCCTTAGAAAAACTGGGCCCCGCACTGAAGCACTAGGCCCGGAGGTACTAGGCCCCGCTTCGGACATACTCGACGATGTGCATGTCGTGATGAATGTCGGGAAGTACCTGCCTTAGATGGACCACTGGAAGGCGCTTGTTGGCCAAATTGATAGGTATGTGCTCTCGATCCACCAAGGTCGCCTCCTAATGAAGACGCTCTAGATTGTCACCTCTACAAAAAAAAAAAAAAAAGAGGAGCAATTAGCACATTTACTAAAAGCTCAATAAAGTTAGCACACTACTAACTAAGGACTTAGCCGGAAGGTTAGGAAAGTTCTCCCAGTGAGGAAATCTCGAATTCCCTAAACACGGATTGAAGGTTAATGGACATGGTCCGAGATTGTTCCCAGTCGTACTACAAAATTTATTCAATGGTATCAGCAAAAGTGCTTTTAGCATTCAATTAAAAGTAAAGAGCATGACACTCTTACCCCTCGCCAATTCCTATGGAAAGAATGCTCAACACATTCTTCTTTAGGGATTTCGGGAATTCTCACGTAACGAGGAGATTCCCTAGGTTGAGTAATGTCCACATCAAGGCTTAGAATGTGAATGTCCGTCGGAGTAAGCTACCAAAATATGAAGTTAATTTCCATGTAAGAAATTCAACTATGCTAGGGAGAGGAAGAGGTAAAAACTCACCAGTTGAGTCATTATCCGCCCGCGTGATGAGCATAGGATGTCCATAAATTCAAGAATGAGGTATAAGGATACCCGACGGTAGCAGCGAGCTTACTTTTTTCAGGAAGAGAGCAAAGGTATAACATGGTTTGAGGTGGATCAACCAGAACAAACAAAGGTCATGTATTAATCGAATTTGAGGTGTGACCCTTTCACCAAGATACCAGACAAAACCCAAAAGAACCTTCAAACAAGATCCTTCTTTTCACTTAACTTCCGTGCAATGGTGACGCTGGGAGGGAGTTGGAGTTGGGCCTAAGGACGAAAATGTCATAAGGACATGAGCAAGCAAAAGTGGAAAACAATAAGAAAACAGGCATAAATCATGCTTAGCAAAAGTTGGTGAAGACTCGGACTTTTACTTACTCGTTTCGAGTTCCATCAAGGAATCGGGTATAAGACTTCATCTCTTATAGGGTTTTGACTTCAAGACATTCCATGCATCTTAGAAACTTTTCTGAGTGATATAACATTTCTTCTAAGTGTTATATAATCTAGTATGGGGTTTTCGCCGACTACGATTGACTCGGAAATCATAATTCTATATGCTACTTCTCACTCGGTTCCGAGTCACCCAGCACTCGGATATATCGCATGATTCAAACACTATCTTTTCCGCGCTCAAACTCAGGTCCGACTCCATGATTCGGGAATTTCATTGTTCCAAGTCAGCATATTTCGTTTGAATTTTGTTTAGTCTAGATCAAGTCTGTTTACTCGATATTCTTTATCCGATTTGATTGCCTTCTAGACCGACTAAGATGGAATTTGAGTTTCATGGATATTAGACTCGAAAATTCCTTTTCTTTTCTAACTTAGATAATTACTCACTTAATTATTTTAATTATAATATTATCTCGTGTCTAATCTTGGACCAAAGTATTTTATACTTTGAGAACCAAATTGATTTGCTTTTGTAGGTTATTCAAACGAGGCTATCCTAAATTTTAATTACAAAAGTAACCGGCTTCAAAATGTCAAATCACCAGCGAGACAAGGCTTTTTCCACCTCCGACCTAGCCCCGGACAACCGTGTCGGGGTTGTCCGTTTCCAAAGCGAAAATCTGCAACACCAAGCTTAACTGTGGTTTCCACCTTACTTTTTAAGACACCACTAGTGGTTTTGGGACTTCCAAAGGAGTCAAGAACCGTTGCTCAACATTCATATTTCAACGGATATTTTCCGAGAAACTCGGAAAATCCTTTACAACGGTCACAAAGGACTTCCAATCGGAAAATGGACACAATGGCTAAGCTCGCTTGGTCATCTATAAATAGAAGCCAACTTTCAAGACTTGAAGATTGCCGAATCTATTATTAATATACATACTTGATCAAAAGTCATTGTATTCATTCTCAATCTTCTACTTACAACTCTAATTACGTATTTCATAATATTACGAATTGTAAGGTCTTGTACTCGATTACAAACACTTTCTTTCTTACTCTCTAAGTAAGGTCCCTTGACTGAGCTGTAAGGGTTAACTCAGCTCAGTTGTCCCTAACTGTAAGGGTGATCTCGGTTAGGAAGTACTAGATCGAGATAAAGGAATTTCGAGTCTAGGAAAATCTTATAAGAAGTTGTTTAAGGGAGCAATTTGGGTCAAGTCGGTTTACTTGTATTTTGTGGACTCAAAATAGTGGATTTGACTTCGTGCTTGGATTAGCACGGTCCGTGGTTTTCTGCCCCAAGAGGGTTTCCACGTACTTTCTGGGGTTATTAATTTTTCTCGAGTGCATTCTAGACTCGAGACGGGGTTAAAGCTTCTACTTAATCTATTTCTTCACTCTTCACTGATTTACGAGTTAGTGCTTTTACGAGCTCATCTCCGACTCTTGCTCACATCGGATTCATATCTATTTTAAATTTCAAGCAAATTTCATCATCACCCTATTCACCCCCTCTAGGATGACTTAGCCTCTCCTTGAGCAAACCTTCGATTGGCCGACGATAGCCACGAAACACCGTGGCATCCCATCGACGATAGCTTTGTAGCCTTAGCTGGTGGCCTAGCTTGCGGAGTCCTATCGGTCATGGCATGTGACTTCTTGGCACCTTATGCATGTAAGTGGGAACTTTTGGACCCACCAAATCAACTTTTTCATATTAGATTTTCAGTTTGTTTTCGATCGAGTTATTCAAATAAAATAATGAAATTTCATCAATTTGATTACTCACTAAGAAGTATGTTAGTACGAGAAAATTACCAAGCCAATCTTCAAATCAAAGACGATCGAAGTTTCAGCATCAAAACCCACCAAGCTTCGGGCTCCGATCAAGCCAAGCTTAGGACCCTCTTATCGGACTTCAGAATGCTTGCATCGTGATCAAGTCCAGGCCTCTTTTGAGATTCGGGTTTGACAACAACCAATTCCAAATATTACACAACAACCAATATCAAAAATTGTCGCACGTGAATTGAGGTAAGTATCCTGTAGTGTCTACTTTGGCCCTTCGTCTTTTAGACTCGGTCAAAGTGGGGCTAACTGTAGACACCTAAAAACTATCGTCCCTTATCTCCTTTAATTCTATAATTTATTTGTTGGCCCGATGATGAAATTTCGAGACTGTTTGAGGATTTGGATCAAGGACTATGTTTGATCGGTGCAACGGAAGCCGATAAACCACAAAGAACCACCCCCAGACACCACATAAATAGCCTTTTTCCTTTGGTCAATCCAAAAATCCCATTTTCTATCGGATGATCTAAGATCGGGCCAAGCCGTCGAGAGATAATAGAGTCCGAGTGCCGTGTACCGAGAAATTCCAAGTTCAAAATAGCGCATTTTGCTTTTGTCCAATAGACACCGAGCTGAAGACACTGAAGACGATGTTAAAATGTTGCATTTCACGATCACGAGCATCAAAGTGCTGCGTTTAAGCTCTAAGACAGTCCACCCGAGACTAGGAGTTTTTCCCCTCGGAACGACGTCGTGGTCGGCGCCTGCAACCCAGGATATTTTAAGTGGAACGCTGTGTTTTGGTTTGGAGACTCCCTCTTCAGCACGCTAGGGCACAAAACCCTAGGCATGCCCGGGTGGCCGGCACCCTCGACCAGATTTCTATTCGGTTTTGTCCCCTCTTATCCGAGTTTAATCTTAGGATTTTCTTGCCCGTTTTTTTTTTTTTTTTTTTTGCTTTTTTGGACGGCAGGCCGAGAGCAACCCTAGGTCATTTGTGACCTGGGTCTCTCCTATAAATAGAGAGCCTTGGATCTTGGCTCTCTCTTATGTGTAATCGTTGCAGAAAGCTAATCGGCGCATTCATACCTTAACGTTACTCTACTAAAAAGCATCCTCAAATACTCCTCTTTTCTACACATCGCCACTTGAAACCTTACAAAGAGTTAAAGAATATTTAATTATTCTAATCTCTCGGGCATTCATTCAGCTAATCTTTCCTATTCCTTACAAACTCACCTTTTCAAAACTCATAAAAGAGCCCTCTTTTCCTTGATTCGCCGATGTCGCATCAAGAGATCTAATGTGAAGATCCGAATCAGCAAACCTGAGGGAAAGGATTCGGCCTTCGAATGGTTTACTTGTTTATTTTATATTTTATTTATCACTTTCCGTATCGTGGATCAAAGTTGTATCGCATTTTAATTCATCCCCGTCTGATGTAATCCTTTTACTTTCTCGCTTTTCTTTTCTTTCCGTTTTTATTTTCTTTACCGCTTTTTTTACTATGTTTGGTTGCTTTAATTTCGCTTATCATGTCGTTGTATGCTTGTGTTTTTCACATTATTTAGATTCACTACTCGAACTAGTAATGGTCATCTTCGGAGGGGAGAATGGAAGGCTTTATCCCTACGTTTCATACGCTTGCCTCCGAATCCGATTTTCAATTCAAAGACTGATGGAGTCAATTTTTTAGCCTTTTTCGGTCTTAGTTTTCCCATACTAAGATCGAGAGAGCAAATTTTTTACTTTTATGTTTTTCTTAGTTTTTCTCTCTTAACAAACTTACTAGCGACTCCTCTTTTTGCTTTATTTGTATTTAAATTGCATCTCGCTTTTTCTTGCGGGGTATAAAAAGGATCCGGATCTACCAACCATGTTAGAGGCCGAGGCTGACTGTCTCAGCCAAGGCCCCTAGCCAGCGCCCTTCACCGCCATGTGTAGGTTGTTGCCTGCACCGGGTGGTCGATGGTCGAGGCTCGAGTCCGGACCGGTGTCTTCACACCGATCCGGCCCTAAAGCCTCACGGCGAACCCTAACCCCTGATTTTTTATTCTTTAATTAAGGAAATAATATCCCGGGACTTCTGAAAATAACTATAAAATAAAATAATTAATAAAACCGCCATTCAAATCTGATTTAATTCATTTCAACTCAATTTAATAAAATTCAAAAATCTTAATAAAAGATTCATCCCCACTTTCTAAGTTTCATCTTTCAAAACCATAAAATCACCTTCTATCTTCGAAAATCAAAAAAGCTTTCTAAAACCTACGCCAACCATTCGCGAGGAAGCTTGGGTCCAACCGTGGTTCCTACAACATGTTATAAAAATAATTTTTAAATAGTTGACTATTTGAGGAAGCAATTTGACTATAACTAATTTGTATCCATCATATGCATAAAGTGGTAATAGATCTTAAGAAACTATGAATTAATAAAATAAATATATAACAACTACATATATACTTGATATTAATAATTGAAAATACATACAATGATAGAAAAAAATGATTTAAATATGTTGTATAATAAGATGAAACGAATAAAAAGTTGGAAATTTTATTATTTCAAGTTCGTGATTTGTGAACTTTAAGTTTGTAATTAATTTTATGTTTAAAAGGATGGAAACTGAATATATCGGCTTCTATTAAGCCTATATGACTTTGAATAAATTCATCGGTCAAAGTTTTTGTACAAAATACATATTATTTTTTATTGCAAATATAATTTATTTTAATCTATTCCTAATATTTCTATTCATGGGTATTTGTCGTCGAACCTTCCCACCATCTTGAAATAGGAGTTCATGTTACTCTTGTTATTTTAATTAATTAGGAGAAAGAGTGTTGTGTCTTTAGAGAAACAATTGGCTTTTAATCAAGTAACATAACATGTATTTACAAAATCTCAATTGTATTAATATTTTTTGTTATCGACACTACTAGAAAATTAATCAATAGCAATGGAAACAACGACAGAAAAATACTAAATAGCGACAGAATTTCAACATTAGCAACGAACAGTTCCGTCACTTTTTTGGGGTCACTAAAATATAACGACGGACTTTTTCCGTTCCGTCACTAATAGCAATAGATCAGCGAGTGGAAATGGATTCCGTAGCTGAACGTATTAGCGACGGAACGTCCAATTCCGTTGCTGATTTTAAGGATGGAAATGGTTGTTCCATTGCTAAAATCAACGACAAAATAGGACATTTTTGTCACTAATTTTGTCTTTTTCTCGTCACTATGTCGTCGCTAGTCCTTTTCTATTTGGCACAAAAGCTGCTATATTGTTTGTCTGTTTTCAGCGACCTAGTACAAAAAACGTGAATAGATACAAATCCAACATTCACATCATATGTCACAATGATATTTTACATATACATGTACCACAACAACCATTTCACAAAGTCTATTCCTTCAAACAACCATAAAACTTATAAATAATCCACACATTCACAACCATTTGTCAAAGTTCACAAACAGACCATAAAGCTGACACAAATCCAACTCAATTTACCCATCAAAGCAATTGAAAAATAAGTGCATTAAATTTTTACCAAACACACAAGTTCCGATCATCATCAATTAAGGTCCCCCCTCTTCCTCTTCCTCTTCCTCTTCCTATTCCTCTTGCCCTTGTACTTGCATGGTATGACTAGGGTGAGATCTAGAGATTTAATAAATTCAGTGAAGCTTGCTATTGGCCCAACCAAACTCTCAAACTTTTCTTTAAGCTCCTTATTCTTGAACTCATGCACACGAGCATGCTCAATCCATTGACTTAACTCAAAAGTTAATTCATGCACATTTGCCCTCAAATCCGAGTCATCTAATGGATGATTTAAAAGACACAAACATTATCTTTTGCAAGTTTTTGCCTCGGATCCAAGGCCATAAATGCAACCCTTCGTATTTGCGTTGGCTTTTACCCACAACTCATATTGTGAAGAGGCGGACATAGGATCCTCTTGCGAGTTGGGTTCACCTGTAGAAGGTTAAGCTGTTTTGTAACTCTTCCTATTCTTTTTCAAACTTTTCTTGCATAACATTCAAATTTTTTAGGCATATAATTATCAAAGGTTGTGAAAAAATACCTTATACATTTAAAAAAAATTAAATTGCATATATAAGATAACTCACATAAATGACCTTGGATTTTTGGTCAACCCATTCGTCCTTTTTGTTCTTGTGGGCTCGTCTAAAGAGTTAGAACATAGAAGGAATAACTCCTTTAAGTTCCTTCATCTACCTACCAAAAAAGTTATTAATAACACAATTTGTAAATTTGAACATGTTAGAGTTGGTATGTTTCAAAGTGCACTATGTGCACAAGATTAAGGGTGTGTTTGGTTGGGGGAAAATATTTTCCATGGAAAATCATTTTCCACCCACATTTTCTTTGTTTGGTAGAAAGGAAAATAATTTTGTAAAAAATTATTTTCCTTTGTTTGGGAGGAAGGAATATAATTTATTTTCAAGCAAAATAAACTCGACCCTAAACCCTAAATCCGATACCCTAACCCTAAACCGTAAACCTCATATCCTAATCCTAAACCCTAAACCCCATACCCTAAACCTAAACCCTAAACCCTAAAACAAAATAAAAAATGTGGTAAAGTTAACAAATTAACCGATGTAAATTCTCCAAAAACATAGCGAAATAGAAGTAAAGGAAGAAAGAGAAGACAATGCAACCGATGTAAGTTCACAAAAACATATATATTTTTTTTGATTAAGTCGTTAGTCTGTATAAACCCAAAAGAATAATACAAGTTGAAGATAGTTAAACATTCTAACAGAACTAAAAAATAAACGTGCTCGGACAAGCATTTGACATTGTACTTCTTTGAAATGAACTCTGCTGCTACAACGAAAGGAGATAGACTTGAAAGTATTATTTGGTCGATTGCCCTTCTTCACTTCATTAGCCAAAAATTTCAGTAACTCCTTTGACATTACCTTTGGCCACCGGAATTGAGTTCTTTTCTCATCAACTTCCTTATTCTTCCCTTTGTCCATACTTGCATAAATCAGTTTATCAAAATTGGAGAGAGTGAGAGGGATTAATTCAACCATAAAATAGAATAACAAATGAGAAGAAAAGAACGCATACAACCAAGGCACCTATTTTTGGATTACTCATTTCATATTTCAGTCCTCAATTTTGAATTTAGAACAGGGAACTCAATTTAAATTCAAATCGGATTTAAATTTTGGATCTTAGATGTCTTTCGTATGTCTATTTATTGATTTTTCTCTTAGATGTCTTTCGTGTGTCTAATGATCTCACATAACGAAAATTGTGATGTGTGAAGAATATCATATTAATAAAAAGAGGACATTCTCATACAAATACCCAAGAATCTCACCACATGAAGAAAGTTGTGGTACATCGAGAAAGATTATTGTGCAACAATAAAAGCTCGAACAAGGATTTTATCTCACAAAAACATTTCTTGAATCGTCTTACACAAAAATTGACTTTTTTCTTTTAAAAAATAAATAAACATAAGGCCAAAAGAACAAGTTACGAAACACCGTCTCGCAAAGCGGAATCCACACCGAGAGTACTCCGAGTAAGTTAAGAAACATTGCTCGGTAACTAAAAACGTTGCGAGGTTTCACAATACCAACTTATATAACACGAATTAGAGCCGGCAAAAGGCTACTCACGAGTCTTTCACAACAAAATCTACTGCTAATCTAAGCTAGAATTCTATCTATTGAGAGACAAAAATCACAAATCAGTATTGCATATCTTATGACAACAAAAGATCATAAATATTACACAAATTTGACAGAACTCTACTCTCGTCTCGACTAGAGCCAACAATCGAAGGCCTCAAACAAATTATTAGAACCTACTCTCGTTTCAAAACAAGAACCGATGATAGGAGTTGGTAGTCCGAACAATGATCTAGTAATAAGCGATAATAGTAATATTTTAGGCATCCAAGTATATTTAGACACATTTCCAAGCAGACGAGTAGCAGATTTTTCCCCACTCGACCCCTTTTCCCTTTTCTTAACTCACAGTTTCGGACAAATAAGCCAACCGCCTTCTAAACTACGCCATGCTTTGCTACCCTTTTCCCCATTTTTCTTATTTCCCTTCTTTTAATTGCTTGGTTAGCTCTTTATATTTCTCTCGCTCTCTCTTTCTCCCTCTCTCACACACATTTGAGTTTTACATCAAGTGACCGAGCATCAAACAGGTTTAAAAACCGACCAATCTGTAAGCATGATTCGAGTTCTAAACATTCCTCAAGCATCACTCATTATAAAGGTTGAACAATCTTTGCCTCGTATATGAATCTCGGACAAATAGAACTTCACTACAGTCCACGGATTGGACAAGTTCAAGATAAATGAATCACTCCTCGGTCCTCACATAGGCAAATGGGAACTTTGATATTTAACTCACAACATTACACACAAGATGCATCAGGACATATCTCATATGATAAACTACGACTCAAGACCCATTGAAAGTAATCGAAAGCCAATTTGAATATAAGTCGAGTGCTAGTTTAATGTAATTGTAGCTAAAACATAACAAAGAGGTCGAACCGAGTGCTCAACATTGAAATACTATCATTCATTAGTATAATCTGTGATGATAAGGCCTCAAAGCCTAGACGCAGAGCACTTCAATTAGTATACTAAACTACAAATCAATACTTTTCACTAGGGATAGTTTCATAATTAAACAGAGCACTTCAATTATTTTATGCAACCCTAGTTCATAGTCCCATTTTTCAGAAAAGAAGACAATAGACTTTCAAAATCAAATCGATTTACGAATTGAGAATAATATAGAAAGAAATGTACCGTAAATCAGCAGCGCAAACAATGCCGGAGAGGTTGAAGGAGAGAGTACAAAGGCCAGACAACGATGAAGGTTGGCAATGGTGGAAAGAGGGAGAATCCAATCGGATAGCCACCGGAGAAAGGAAGCTAGGGTTTAAGAATCGCAGAAATTAATGAAAGCGAGCTGAACGCCATTGTTGAACGAGCGAGCAAGCGAGAGGAGAGAGAAAGCGAGGAGGAGAGAGAAAGCTGCGAGAAGGAGAAGCTTAGGGCTCCGGGAGAGGGTGAGGTCGCGTGAGAGGGAGGGGGAGTGAGAAGAGATAACTGAAAATTAATTTCCTCCCAAAAATACAAGAAAATATTTTCTCCTAAGCAAGGGAAAATATTTTACTTGAAAAATTATTTCCAAATTTTTATTTACCAAACACCAGAAAATGGAATGTTAATTTTCCAATAAAATATTTTCCTTCCAAACAAACACATCCTAAATGTATAATTTTAATGCATACATAGTTGTGAAAAGGGTAATGTACCAATCATCGCTTATGTTCCCTCATAGGGGTTAAGCCACAAGTGTGAAGTGATGAACCAAGTGCATCTTGATATACATGGCGGTTCTTCTAAGCCTGCTCACAAAACTTCTTGTACTTAGTAGTTTCCCAATACTCTAGTAACTCTTTCCAATAGTTGTCACCCAACCATGTCGACTTCTTTTTATTTTTTTTTTTGCTTTTACCATATTATCTTTCAGTTGATCACTTCCTTTCTTCTCAAAATCACATCTAATTTGGGCTTTATTACACTGGGGACCAAGTATAAAATTTCTAGAATAAGTAAAATGTAGTTTGCAAGTTGTAAAAATAGGTCATAGTCAATAAATATACACAATGGCAAAGTGTTACCTTAAAATTAGAAAACCAAAGGTCTCTTTGTGATTGAGGAACTTTACCCCATGTTGGCCATGATCCATCAAATTTTCTTTGGAAGATGTGGGAGATTGTTCTAACCACTTTACCAATGGAAAGAACAAACATACAAAACACTTAGTTTGTCTAAAAATTTATAACCTTTTATTTTATTACTTATTACCACACTTATCCTTCACCATCCAACTCTATGTGAATCTTTCCCCTATTGCTAGCATTGCTTGATTCAATCTCACTAGCATGTTCATCGGCTTCATGAGTTGCACCATGGTTTGTAGGCCTTTATGGTGGCCTTGGTTGGGCTTCTATGCTGATTTGTGGTGTAAATGTCTTACCATATTGGTTATGTGTGTAAATATGATGGTTTGGGTACATAGGAGCATGCTGAAAATGTGGGAATGAATTGTATAAACCTCCCCCAATTGGAGTTTGCATGTGAGGGATGTTTGGAGTGGTTCCCCAATTGGAGTTTGCATGTTAGGGATGTTTGGAGCGGTTCCACCAATTGGAGTTTGAAAGTAAGGGTAGTTTGGGATGAATAACCCACCTATTGGAGCTCGGATGTAAGGGGAGTTTGGGGTGACTGATCTACCCACTGGAGAATGGATGTCGGGAGGGTTTGAAATAGGGGTAGAGGTGTTCACATTGTCACCTTCACAATCAATGTTTACATTGTTTCTAACCTGTTAAACCTTGTTTTTATCGGTTTTTAAGGCATTATCTAACCCAATTCTGTGATGATTTCAATGATTTATGTTTAGTTTTGGGTTAGATTTCGCTTATTTTCTCTTTATCATCACCTAAGCTCGAAAATCTCTTTATTACGGGTTTTTAGGCTTAAATTAGAGAGATTCGAGGCTAATTTGATGAAAAGCGATGAAGAGGAGAGTTCGGGCCCAAGAGAAGGCAAGAAAGAAGCCTAAAACACATTAAGAGAAGTTGCACAGCCCCTGTGCGAAATGGGCGAGAGTTCAGGGTTTTCGCACAGCCCTCAGTGCGAGCCGCACAGTCTGTGCGAAATGGGCAGAGAGTTCAGAGTTTTCGCATAGCCCCTCGTGCTAAGTCGCACAGGCTGTGCAAAACTGCAGCAGAATTTCACACGGTACCTCGTGCGACTTTGCACGGTCATGCGACTCACTGTTTCGGCGGATATTTAAGTTTCCAAATTATAATTTTTAGGGATCTTTTTCCAGAATTCTAAATTTTAGCTAGGGTTTTCGAGAGGCAGCCCCAAAAGGAGACTCAAGAACACTCAATTCTACTTTTCTACTTCAAGTTTATGTATGATTGAATCGCTTCAAGTTTTTATTCGGTAATCATAATTTCTTCTCTTTATCTTTTCTTCACAATTTCTCTTCGTTTCTCCATGGCTATGTTCCCTAAATTCTCTCAATTGTTTAGTATCATGTTTAGGGGCTAATTTCTCTACTTAGGTTGGGATTGATCCCTATTATGCCTTGATAATCATGAATTGAATGCCAATTGAATTGTCCTATGCTTGTTAGGTTAGAATTCACTTCGCTCATCACTTTTTCATTGATTTCCTCAAAAGAGGACTCATATGTTTTTATTAGGGTTTTGTTAACATCGAAAGATGAAAACTTACCTAGAATGACGTTGTGAGCGATTAGAACTTCATTATGAAAATAATTAAGGTTTTAATCGGGGTTGTGAGATTCATTCTTTATGATTTTGCTCTTTGTTAATCCTATGAAAATAGGTGATTAGATTGTGCAAGATTAGTCTTTGACCTTCGAAAGTAGGCGAAGATAGGTTTAATTTGGTGTCTCGCCCTTCTAAACTGCTAGCATAGGCAAATCTCAAGCGGTATTCGATGTTGATTTCGGACATAGTAGTGTGATTAATCCCAATCTAAGGCTTGTTATTCATTGATCTCTCATAGTTATTTTGTTTTTAGTTGAATCCAAAACCAAATCACCGTCGAACTGAGTTTTTACCTAGATTAAAGTTTTTAAGTGGATTTAGTATTTGAAAACGAGTTCCTTGTGGACACGACCCGTACTTGCCGGTTCCTAGCTACAGCTACACCGTGCACTTGCGGTACAATATTTCTCTCAACATAACCCTTACTCGAGTTGCTTGATCTTTTCAACCTACCTCTACCTCGTTCCATAACTCGCTAACATAAATAATTATACTCGTTGATTGTGTACAAATTCTGGTTAACTTCTAGCATATGCATCAAACTCCTTAATCCCGTTTAAAAACTCTTGTCTACACTCAACTCTACTAGATATATTCTAATTGGCATTTAACAATTTATTAAATTATTAGTTATTGATCAATACATATCATATCACGATTACCTTTCCTTAATCTAATGAACATATGAAATTTATAACCATTATGCATTGAACATATTTTTGATAAATATACATTTCTTTAATTTCAATATTTTACTTCTAAATAATTAATTTCATCATCAAACTCACATACACAAATCATAACATTATTCCAAAATTAACATCAATAACATATGAAAACAAATTTACTTCAACTTTCACACAATATATTTCTAAGTTGTAAAAAAACTAAAAAAATATAAATTTTCAACAATTTCATGCAAATCTAATTCATAAACCACCAACACAACTCATATGAATTTTTTATATCCGTAACCCTTATAGTGTATGGTAATCATTTTTTACCTATGTATTATGGAAAATTATTTTTAACCCCCTTGACATTATTAAGATATTAAAAGTGTAGTTAAATTTGGGTGAAAAAGTTGACCGGAATATTTAAAAGACCAAAATACATTCAAAGAACTTAACCCACCACACTCAATAGGCCTTTATTTTATTTTGAATTCAATAAATTTGTTGGAGCTTGCATGCTACCATATACTACGAGGGGGTATGGAGGGTATTTTGATTTGTTGAGTATGGTGGGGTTGAGTTATTTGAGGGTATTTTGGTCTTTTAAATACTCCGGTCAACTTTTTCACCCAAATTTAAGTACACTTCTAATATCCTCATAATGTGAGGGGGTTAAAAATGATTTTCCATAATACATGGGTAGAAAAATAATTACTCGTATACTATGAGGGGTACGGATGTTAAAAATCCCAACTTATATACATAAATCACACAATTACACATTTTCTACTTCAATTTCAAATAAGTATAAAACATAACTAATTTCATTATCATGTACCTTGAATTGACCTTATCATACAAAGGTTGTTAGGATCGCGAGTCTAGTTAGGATCAATGAGGGAGTCTTAGAATCGGATCGGATTAAAGATCATAAGATTATAAGTAGAAAGCCAAATTGACATATTATCTTAATACGATTTTCTTCCCTTGGTTTTTTAATTCTCACATATTTTGAGTCGCATAAATTTTACAGCTTTTGTCACCAAGGACCCACCTCAAACACTTTTTTATTATTGTTTTTATGGCTCCATGCTCTTTCTGTTCCAACTTTCATGGTAACTTTGTTGAATAGTTAATCAAAGCTAGTGAATTCGACTAGTGTCCCACATGGATAGATTACTAAAGCTTCTAACTTTTGAAGGAAATAAATAGGTAGCTCTTAGTTTATGTCCCACATGGAGAGAATATAATATTCTCTCGGCTCTTTATTAATTGAAGAGTAATGTGAGCTTATAAATACATAAGCCATAGAGTGGGGTAATATGTGCTTGCATTCATTGAACCGCACACGCACGCGCGGCGTGGGCTGTAGGGCGCTAGAGGCGCTTTTGGCGCTTATTAGGCGCACTTGGCACTTAGCACGTGAGCTCGGAGCGCAGGAGCGAGATAACACAATTTCCTATTTATTTTAATTTTATATCCAAATACAGTTGGGACGGTTAGGATAGAGTTTAACTGTTTTTACCAGTTAAATTCTATCCTACATAACTCGCTATTCTATCCCTACAAAACTGCTAACTGCTCTATCCAATCTAAGCCTAGGGGATTGATTATAAATTAGAATCAATCCGGGAGTTTTGTTGTATCCTGGAGACACGATTTGCATAAGGGCGCGAATCTTGTCTTAAAGAAAGTGATCCTATTCACGCCTCAAAACTATAATCAATCCCATATTTTCCTAACAATTTTAAGACAAGATTATCCATGGCTGATTCGGACACTACCGTCGGAATCATGAATCGGGATCTCGTTCGGTTGGACAAATTCGATGGCACAAACTTCATGAGATGGAAGGACAAGATCATGTTCATGCTGACAGCATTGAGGATTGCATATGTTTTGGATGATAAACTCGAAGGATTTGCCGAATCCAACGAGAGGAAGAATGGGAGAAAATGAATCCTACGGACGCTCAAACACTGAAGGAAGCAAAGAAGAAGCGTGAGGAGGACGAGTTATCGTGTAGAGGACACATTCCGCAAACCCTCTCCAATCGTCTCGTACGAGTTGTATGTCACATGGACATCACCAAAGAAGATCCGGAAAGCCCTTGAAGAGAAATACAACACGAGAAAGGCAAGGTACTCGACAAATTTATTATGATGAAGTACTTTGATTTTAAGATGTCGAGATGATGTTCCTATTCTGGACCAAGTGCATGAGTTGCGGGTCCTTGTTAATAGACTTCGGGATCTTCAAGTCACGGTTTGAGTCACTTCAAGTGGGTGCAATCATTGCAAAGTTGCCACCCGCTTGGAACGACTACAGGAAGAAACTTCGCATATGTCGGAAGATTTCACGGTTGAAAAAATACTTAGGCATCTCAGGATTGAGGAGGAAAATCGCAAAAGAGATGCCGTGTATTTATCAACCACCTCCAAGGTGAATGTCGTGACAGAAGAGAAGTCTAAGAGGAACAACAAGTCCCTAAAGGCAAAGAAGGACAAGGCCAATTTCAAGGGCAAGGGTACCAAGAGTACAAAGAAGCGAGAATAGTTATTGTTACTATTGTAAGGGCAAGGGACATTACATCAAGGATTGCAAGAAAATGAAGGCTGATCTTGCAGCAGCAAAGACTGCAGATTCTTCCAAGGCTAACATGGTAGAGGAGGACTTGAAGGACTTGGTGGCCATGGTATCTAATCTTAATTTAAATATGATTACTGAGATACATATGGCTAACGTAGGCAAGCCTTCTGGTTGGTGGTATGACACAGGCGCCTCTATTCATGTTTGTTATGACAGTCACAATTTAAGACTTATGAAGATGTGGCGGACCGTGAGGTTCTCATGGGGACAGCACTCCGGCCAAAGTCCTTGGACTAGGGACGGTAGAGTTGAACTTCACATCGGGGAGGAAACTCACATTGGTCAATGTCTTTCATGTTCCAAACATAAGGAAGAATTTAGTTTCTGGGAACATTTTATCTAAGAAGGGTTTTATGGTTTTAGTTGGATCTAGTCGATTATTATTTCTAAGAACAATGTGTTTGTTGGCAAAGGCTATGACTTTGAGGGCATGTTTAAACTAAGTTTGGTTGAAATAAATGAAGTACCTAGTTCTGCTTATATGGTTGATACATATTCTGTTTGGCATGCTAGGTTAGGTCATTTAAATTTCAATTCTTTGAAGTTTATGATTAAGGATGGATATTTCTCTTGTAAATCAGATGCAAATTTTTCTAAGTGTGAAATCTGCATTCGAGGCTAAAATAACTAAGAAACCTTTTCCTAAGGTTGAGAGAAATACCCAAGTTCTAGACTTAGTTCATTATGACATTTGTGAAATGAATGGAATGCCGACTAGGGGTGGTAAAAGATACTTTATCACATTCATTGATGACAGTTCAAGATATACTTATGTATATTTACTACGAACTAAGGATGAAGCATTTGATATGTTCAAACGTTATAAGGCTGAAGTTGAGAATCAAAAGGAAAAGAAAATTAAAATTCTAAGGAGTGATAGGGAGGGGAGTATTTCCCAACAGAATTTGATGAATTCTGTGAGAACCATGGTATCATTCATCAAAGAACAGCCCCTAGAACACCTCAACAGAATGGCCTTGCTGAAAGGAAAAATCGGACTTTATGCAACATGGTTAATTCTATGTTATTAAATGCTGATTTGCCAACAAATTTGTGGGGAGAGGCACTCTTAACTGCGTGTCATGTCCATAATAGAATTCCATCTAAGAAAACAAAGGTTTCACCATATGAGGTATGGAAAGGAAGAAAGCCTAACATTAAATACTTCAAAGTGTGGGGGTGTATTGCCTACTATAGAGTACCCGATCAAAGGAGGACTAAGTTAGGCCCAAGAGCAATCAAGAGTATCTTTGTAGGCTATGCTGAAAATTCCAAGGCATACAGGTCTGTTGGACTTACGAGTCCAATGTGATTGTAGAGACTAGAGATGCAGAATTTTTGAAAATGCTTTTATTAAATCTAATGCATCTCAACCAACACCTACAATTGGACACCCTACTGATATACCATCAAGAAGTGCTGCTTCGGTTCTGAAAGTAAGGGAGATGAACTTGATTCAAGTATAGAACCAAGAAGAAGTCAAAGGGCTAGGAAAACTAAAGATTTTGGACCGGAATTTGTTTCCTCCATATCGGTTGTTTTTCTAGTAGAGGCTAGTAGAACAGAAGTATTGGATCAAATACCCATTGTACTAAATGTTGATGATGACCCTAAAACATTCAGTGAGGCTATGGCTTCCAGAGATTCTGCATTCCGGAAGGAGGCAATAAATGATGAAATGGATTCAATATTATCTAATAATACTTGGATCTTAGTGGATTTGCCTCTAGGTTCAAAGCCTATAGGGTGTAAATGGGTATTTAGAAGGAAATACAATACTGATGGTTCTCTACAAACCTTTAAGGCTAGACTTGTAGCTAAAGGTTTTACTCAAAAGGAAGGTATCGATTACTTTGATACCTACGCTCCCGTAGCTAGAATTACATCTATTAGGATTCTGTTTGCACTCGGCTTCAATTTTTAAGCTACATGTGCATCAGATGGATGTAAAAACAGCCTTTCTAAATGGAGAGTTAGAAGAGGAGATTTATATGGAGCAGCCTGAGGGCTTCATATTACTAGGAAATGAAAGGAAGGTGTGTAAATTGGTTAAATCCTTGTATGGATTGAAACAAGCGCCCAAACAAGTGGCATGAAAAGTTTGATGCTGCGCTTCTTTCAGATGGTTTTCTCCATAATAACTCGGATAAATGTATTTATTCGAAGTTTACAGATTCTTATGGAGTTATAATATGTCTCTATGTTGATGACATGCTCATTTTTGGAACCAATTTACATGGAATAAATGAAACTAAGAAGTATCTCACCTCTCAATTTAAGATGAAGGATCTTAATGAAGTTGATACTATCTTAGGCATAAAGGTTAAAAGGCATAGTGGGGGTTTTGCCTTAAGCCAATCTCACTATATTGAGAAGTTGTTGAATAAGTTCAAACATCTCAATATAAAGGATGTCAAAACTCCCTATGATCCAAGTGTTCACTTAGGGTAGAACACAGGAAGAGTGGTTGCACAGCTTGGAATATGCTAGTGCTATAGGAAGTCTTATGTATGCAATGCACTCGTACCAGCACCAGACATTGCATTTGCTGTGTGCAAATTATCTAGGTATACAAGTAAGCCAAGTACGTAACATTGGAAAGCCATTACTAGGGTACTTGGATACTTGAAAAGGACAGATTGACTTAGGACTTTTTTATAGTGATTTCCCATCTGTTTTAGAGGGATTCACGGATGCTAGTTGGATAACTAGCTCTAAGGATAATAAGTCAACATCGGGGTGGATATTTACCTTAGGAGGAGGAGCCATTAGTTGGGCCTCTAAAATGCAAACATGTATCTCACATTCTACTATGGAGTCTCGAGTTCATTGCTTTAGCAGCAGCAGGTAAGGAAGCAGAGTGGCTAAGGAATTTATTAATGGATATTAAGTTGTGGCCACAACCTATGTCAGCCATTTCCTTATACTCGCGATAGTCAGGCTACCATGTCTCGAACTTATAGTAAAATCTATAATGGAAAGTCTAGACACATTAGTTTGAGACATACTTACGTGAGGCAGCTTGGTTCAAGATGGTGTAATCACTATCATTTATGTCAAATCAGCTCTAAATCTAGCGGATCCTTTAACTAAAGGTTTACCAAGGGATTTGGTGAAGAGCACCACTGCTAGAATGGGTTTAAAATCCTTTGATGTATGATCCGTTGTAACGGGAACCCTACCTTACTCCGGTGGAAACTAGTTATAAGGTTTAAAGGGTAACAACAAGTTACATTATGGTCAAAGGAGCACTATGAACAGGATATAGTGCATTTACTTAGTTAGGAGGATGAGTTTGCTCTTAATGGAATCCGTATAGGTATGGAATCCACCTATGTGAATATTAGAGTGTGGCCGCTCTAAACAAGAGTTTTATTGGATTTTAACTCTTGTACATATTCACGTAACCGGGATGAGCACAAGGCCATAATAATGCTACAAGTAACAAGGCTTCTTTGAAATAAGGGTAAGGTATGGTGGTGTGTGTAATGCCTCCGGTCTTAGTATTAAAGGTTTTGGTTTAAGCTATCTCGGTCACCAAATACCTTTTAAGACTTTGAGTCACTTGCACTAACCGATGGTTTAATCACAAGACACCTTCGGTATGCAGTATCATAATAAGGATAGGTTGGGTTTCACAACTTTCATTAACTAGTGGGGATTGTTGAATAGTTAATCAAAGCTAGTGAATTCGACTAGTGTCCCACATGGATAGATTACTAAAGCTTCTAGCTTTTGAAGGAAATAAATAGGTAGCTCTTAGTTTATGTCCCACATGGAGAGAATATAATATTCTCTGGCTCTTTATTAATTGAAGAGTAATGTGAGCTTATAAATACATAAGCCATAGAGTGGGGTAATATGTGCTTGCATTCATTGAACCGCACACGCGCGCGGCGTGGGCCGTAGGGCGCTAGAGGCGCTTTTGGCGCTTATTAGGCGCACTTGGCACTTAGCACGTGAGCTAGGAGCGCAGGAGCAGTATAACACAATTTCTTATTTATTTTAATTTTATATCCAAATACAATTGGGACGAGTTAGGATAGAGTTTAACCTGTTTTTACCAGCTAAATTCTATCCTACATAACTCGCTATTCTATCCCTACAAAACCGCTAACTCGCTCTATCCAATCTAAGCCTAGGGATTGATTATAAATTAGAATCAATCCAGGAGTTTTGTTGTATCCCGGAGACACGATTTGCATAAGGCGCGAATCTTGTGTTAAAGAAAGTGATCCTATTCACGCCTCAAAGCTATAATCAATCCCATATTTTCCTAACAAACTTCTGGTGGCGATGGTTATGAACTTACGACGATGATGGTGGTTATGATGTATGGTGATTAAAAATTGCACGACTTCCCTTCCCTAAATCCAGATGGAAAAGATTGATGATGGGTCCATTTTTCTTACTTTATTGCAGGCATTGTGTGACCAAACAGGGAAAATAAAACCATATTAACTGTCCGACCTGACTATCCTAATTGGGGTTCAAATTGGCACGAAATGAATCTAACGTGAACTCGTTGGAGTTAGCTGAATCTGTTACTATCCAACTGGAAATTTAACTTCCATCACTTGTTTCTCACCAGTAATTGGTCAGACAACCAGCCAGTAACACAAACCATTTTCACAAATGGGAAATTTGCTGAAAGTGGGGTACATTTATTGATTGGCCAAGCAAAAATTAACATAAGCCCTGAATATTCTCTACAAACCTAAGAAGATATGACTGTTTATGAGAGAGAGGGGCGTGGGCTGCTGTGAGAGAGAGGGGCTTCAGGCTTCAGCTGTTGCTGTGTGAGAGAGGAGGGCTCGGCCGCTCGACTCGAGCTGAGAGAGAGAGGGAGAGGGAGAGGGAGAGGGAGAGGGAGAGAGAGGGACACAGAGCGGCTTCGTTCAGAGCTGAGAGAGAGAAGCGGGGCTCGAGCAAGCAGGCAGAGGAGTTCCGAAATGGAAACCTAATTTGACAACCTAGAAGTTTTGTTAAATCAAAATAAATAAATAAAAGAATTATTTTACTTTTCCTATCCTGGCCAGCACGGGGCAAAGCAAGGAGGAGAGGAGTGTATTTAAATAGGCCCAAGTGCTCGTCGGCCCAAGTGCTCGTCGGCCCAATAAACAATTAAACTTACATCAGAATGTAGAAGCCCAGCACCCAGGACAGGAAAAATTAGGATCGTTGGGATTCGACGATTCTAACTGATCCTGATCCGAGTCTTCAATCCAACTTATTCTAGTGCGATCTGGATCGTTTGGGTATAATTGGATCATAGAATCGTACACTATACTATAATACAATTTTTACATTTTTATTCATTATCTGTTATTGTTTAATATTATTTGTATCACTTCTATCGTTATAATATTTTCGATTATTAAGCATAATATAAGTAGTTGTTATAGGTTTAATTTCTTAATTCATAACTTCTTAAAAATTATTATATTACTCTGTACATATCATAAGTGCAAACTAATAATTAAAAATATTAATACAGTAAAGGTATTCAAAATATTTAAAATATACTCAGTTTTATGTTATAATATTTTTTATATTTTTCATATATCTTACCCCATATTCTATATATTGAATAGAGGTTATATTCCCTCCATCCCACTATGATTGTTCTGACTGACTTTTTTTTTAGTCAAATTTTATAATTTTAATTATAAATTATATATATATATATATAATCTAAATATTTTGACAAATTATGACAAGAGGTATTACTTCAAAAAAATTTACAAGGCCTTTAGTGACACATTTTTCATATAATTTATGATAAAATAGTAATTAAAGTTAATTTTAAAAGACCGTCAAAGATTAATTTAGAAGAGTTTCATAAAAAAAAAAAATATTAATTTAGAAGAGTTATAATGCTGGGATAGCTGGAGTATTAAATAGTTATTTTAATCATAATATTATTTTTATTTTGAGTTGAAAATTTAAATTTATTATTGTGAGTTTTTAAAATCGACCGTTAATAAGAGGACCTCGATTGGAAACACTGGAGTTGGAATATGGCTCAAAGTTGACGTGCACGTAGCAGCTTTGAGCATTTTCAAACAATCCAATTCTTACCATCGATTTGAAGATTGACGCTCCCATAATCAAATTAGTAAGTAATGGTTTTTACTTTGTATCAACATGCAATTCATAACCTATAAAATTTGTGATTGGGAAACTTTCAAGTCACGTTCGCAAAAATTTGAATTCAGGTAAAATTAGGTTAGATAAATTGGTCGTCAGACGAAATTTTTTATTCGATACCTAATTTTTTCAAGTCGGAAAATTCCGACAAGTCTAAATTTAAATTAAAATCGGATTCGAAAAATAGAAATAGGAAAATATTATATTCGAATTTAAAATTTGGACCAAATATTTATAACTGGATCCGATTATTTTCAAGTCGTAAAAATTCAAATAATCAACTCGGATAAAATTTTACCAAAGACTGCTTTCAAATTTGAACTCTATTTTATTTGATTTTTAAAAAATTATATTTTAAGTACTCAACTAGCTACTATTTCAATGTATTTGGAGATCGAGGTTCTACATAGGATTTACATGCTTCCACATTGAATTATGTAATTTACTTTATTTTGGCTTTTCATCAAACATATATAAAATTATAGATTTTTAGATTATAGATTAAAAAATTATGGAGAACACGTTTGTGATAATGATTGTACATAGATCTTTCATGTGCTAGACAGGTTGGATAAAGTTAGGCAAATGGCCACTTACAGAAAAGGGTCTTCTCTAGTTGACTTTTCCTTTGAGAGTGACCATCCTCATGAGTACCTCAGTGCTTTTCCTAGTGTTTTCTTCTTATTATCTAATAAAGAGTTGATTCGATTATATGTACTCTAGGGGTTAAAATGAAGCATTTTATAATTAAATCTAAGTTTTAAATGGGACAACTCTGTCGTAAATTATTTTTTGTGATTTTCATTTTTGAAAAATATAAATGCTTTAATGGAAAGTAATAAGGTTTTATTTTTATTTAATGAAAAAGTTGATATATCATGCATTAGACGAAATAATAATATTACATTATTTATAATTTTTTTAATTATAAGATTTCTATCATATTTATAGAATAATCAACACATTATCCAACCTAACAATAATTAATTGCAACTTTAGTGATTCGATAATTTGGGCCATTTTGATATATTATTTTAGGCCCGAATTAACATGAATTCTCAAAATGCATGAGCTTGTTTCAATAGGCATAAATTTCTACTACTATTTAATTTATTTTTAAATTCATGCTATGACAAGTAACTTCACTATAGTTGAACATGGAGAGATTGCTGGAGGAAAAGGAAATTATAATGATAATATGGAGTGAATGAAGTGCTTCTTACATCTAAGATGTCAAAATAAACACCAGTAGCACCAAAAACCTCGGAGCTAACTGCTTATCTATCGATCTATATGTCAAATCATATTCTTTAACTAAATTTAAATTTATATATTAACATTTTCTCAAATATTAGTATGATAAAATAATAATATTATTATAAAAGATGGTGAATATCAATTGACATTTTTACCATTGCATCGAACAGTAGGGATTAATAATATTAAATATGAATTTTAGTTTACATGTGACCTCATATCTTTATATATTCTTGATCATATGAAATGAGACATAATAATTTGTTTTAAATTTGAGATATTTAGCACTTCTAAAAATACACACAAAATAAGTTTCAGCTTTTCAAAATAAAAATATGATCTTGTAGTGTGAAAGGAGGGGTTTTTTCTCAATTTTTTGATCGAGAAAAGGAGTTGAAAAGGATATTTACGTAGTGGAGAAAGGTTGAAGAAATTAGCTTAATAGTACAATACAAGCAATTCTCCGTAAGAGAGGCTTTTTGTGATTGATACGATAAGATTTCGGTAGATTTTGCATAAAAATATTGATTGGCTCAAGAGCTAGGTTGTCAAACACGTACACAACATCTAAAGGTCGCCTCATATGAGTTCATTGAAATTGGCCAGATTATCTTTCTCACAAGTACGCTTATCTTTTCAGAAGTGGAATCATTATTCTGCATTATTCTTTTAACTTAAAATTACATGGAACAACTAGCTTGGCTAGTTACCTCGTGGGAACTGCCATTGTCTGCTTTTGTGCTAAAAGCAATCATTTGAGCATTAGACTATACTCGGGAAATTAAGTTGCATTTTCTATTTTCGTGCGTGTGACAGTGGGTTTATGAAAATGATATTTAATTTGATTAGGGCAATAAAATAGCTATGAATTTGTTCAAAATTATATAAAAAAATACTCATAAATAGAAATAAAAATAGAAACGAATATAAATGAATAAAAATAAATTATTAAAGATATTATTAATTGTATATATTTTACAATATTGAATATTTGGTGAATAATAAATATTTAAAAATTTATTATATTTAAAAATATTTTATTTTATTTTTATAAAAAAATTGTTATTATAATATTTTTCAAATATTAAAAGTTTTTATTATAATATTTCTCAAATATAAGAAAAATAATTTTATGTAGTTTGAGAAAAAGACAAAAATATATAATAAAAATATTATAAAAAACCCACATAAAAAATTAAAAAACTCCAAAAGAATAATAATAATAATAATAATATTTCTTATCAAAAACAATAATAATAATAATAATAATAATAATAATAATAATAATATTATTATTATTATTATTATTATTATTATTATTATTATTATCCTTCCAAATTTAGGTCTTCTAAAAAAGTGTGTAGATTTTAAAATTGTCACAACCTAGTCATGTATATAAGCTCATTCAGCATTTCTCTCTCTCTAGAGGTATTCGAAGCCACCTCCCTCAATGGAATGTCACAATGTGGAAGTAGGTCATCCTTTAATAGCTCCAACGTTGCCTTTGAAATAGAGACTTTGCTTAATGAGATTAGTCCACTTTTCTTAATTAGTCTTTAAATTTCTTAAGATGAAGGTTAGCTCGTATTGAATATGTCCTCAACTATCGAACTCTTTGGATTTTAAGACTCAATAAAGATATTCTTTTGTAATTTAATTAAAAAAATTGAATATACAACATCGTAATTGTTCACTATAATAATGCGAGTCTCGTGAAATAAATACAATTTAGTGTAAATAAACAAAGTTTTAAAGTAAATTTTTTATTTTATTTCACAACCACTGTAGATTGTTTATACATGTGAAACTCGACTCAAACTTTATACATCAATTTTGTAAAGGCACAAGCAATTAATATATCTTAAATTAAGATTAAACTTAATATATCAATCAATCTCGAAAAAGTTTATTAATTAATTTATTTGACACCTTATACGAATGGTTAGTTGTAGGTATTCTATAAGATAATCTTTTTTGTGGTAGCAGTCTTAACCTTGTAAGGAGAAGAATAAAAGTTCGAATTTTCAAAAGTTTAGTTATTATGAGGGCTTCTACCTTGAATACTCACCTGATGAGAAGGATTATACCTTTGGTCAAACTGTAAGACTTTATTTTTTAGGAGATATTGTAATACAAATATATTAAAGGTGACTTTTTATAATTATAGCGGAGACTAATTATTCTCGTACAACAACTCTTATTACAAGTACACAACTACTAACACACAAATTAAATGATCACTATAAGTAATCGTTTCATCAACCTAAAATCTCTAAAAAGTCGTCTTTGCTGGACCGGTATTATCAAAATTCATTCGTAAGACGGTCCATACAAAAAATTTCAATGGCTAGAATAGTAGATGAAGGGGCATGACATAGAAGTAAAAGAAACCTAAAAAACATCCTAAAATGGAAACGTAGTAAATGAGAGTTTATGAGACAGATACCAACCCACTTTCATTGATGTGGCGGGCAATCCCATTAGTATTTATAGGGTGGCCACTGTGCTATTGCAATCAGTGAGGGAGTTTGGTAGGTAAGTAAAGCCGAAGTCCTCAAAACCTCACATTCTTCAAAATCTCCGCCCAATTCCAATTCCAATTCCAATTCAATTCCAGTTTCAGATCAGATCAGATCTGCCCACCAAAATACACACAAAACTATGGGCACTAAAACCAAGGCCTTTCGTCTTATCCTCCTCTTCCTCTGCTCCTCCTTTCTTCTTTTTGCACTTGCTGTTCCTTCATCAAGTGCGTTTTACTTCCTCATTTTGATTTTGGTCCGTTTTACTGGTATTATCTTTTTCTGAGTTTTAATTTTGTTCTTTTGGTTTTTTTTATTTTTATAAAAAAACAATTTTGTAGGAAGCCTAATCAATCCAAATGAGCATGACCCATCAGCCCAATTTCTGTCTTCTCAGGTTTCTCTCTCTCTCTCTCTCTCTCTCGCTCTCTCTCTCTCTCTCTCTCTGTTTTTTTAATCAAATTACACATTTTCTTTTTGATTTCTTGATGCAGGTTTTGGCTTTTAATTGAATAATGAAATTAAGTTGAAAATGAAATGTGCAGGAGAAAGTGGATGTCAGGGTTGAAGAAGGAAGAAAGATAGAAGGGAGGATGGAAATTGAACTTACAGATTATCCTGGTGCTGGTGCTAATAACAATCATGATCCCAGGAACCCTGGAAACAGTGGTTAATTTTACCGACTTAACCCTCCCTCCCTCTCTCTCTCTCTCTCTCTCTGCGTGTGTCAAGGTAATAAAGTAGAATTAAGGAGAAATTGTTTGTTTGTGTTATGAAATCAGGGTAATTTGTACATATAGTGTCTATGCAATTAAACTTCTTTTTGGGTATTGGGAGTGCTATATGAAATGTGTTCAAATAATCTCTCTCTCTCTGCAGTTTTTTCGCACTGCTGTTTTCAGTATGAGTACAAGATCTCATAAAGTGCTGATTTTTGTTGTTGAGTAGTATCTTATGGATGAAAATTTATGCATAGGGGTGAAATGAGCGGACTCCGCTTGTGAGAACTTGTGAACCAGGTCGATGGGAAACTCAGAAAAACTTGGCCTGAAAAAGCTCGAGCTCGTTATATTAATGAGCCAAGCCGAACATAAGAAGCTTAAGAGGAGGAGAGCACATATTACACTTTTTTTCTGCTACATATTATGAAAGTACAACAAGATATCATACTCATCATTGCTATTGTAGATTCTCTTATTTTTTGTGATTATCGTTCTCGAATCCTTGCTACCTTTTAATCTTATATCATAATTGATTATGATACATTTACTTCTTTAACATCAAGGATTTAATGAAATTTTGATCGTTTTAATTTATAACAAAATCTAGTGAGAACACGCGAAATATGGGCCCGAGAGAGTGCTCTAAGCTTAAGCGGGCCCACGAACTTTATCGAGCTGAGCCTTGAGCCCAAATTTTTAGGCTCGGCAAGCTCTTGATTCGAGCCAAACTCATAAAAAGTTCATGAGCTGAGCTATTAGCATGCCAAGTTCGGGCTTGACTCAACTCATTTCTACCTCGATTTATGCATTTGATATTTGTAGTTAAAATTGTTTCTGTTTTAACTTTTTCATTCCATTTTGGAGGAACAGAAAGGCGGGGAGTTAGAAGAGAAATTTGAGGCATATGGGCATATTCGACAAAATTAACTGTTTGTATAACCATAACTATTTAACTAGTAGATAAATGTTTAGATATCATAGTAGTTCGGCCAACATTGATCTCATATAATACGTTTTTT
The DNA here is from genome assembly GCA_021018815.1 of Talinum fruticosum. Classification (NCBI taxonomy): domain Eukaryota; kingdom Viridiplantae; phylum Streptophyta; class Magnoliopsida; order Caryophyllales; family Talinaceae; genus Talinum; species Talinum fruticosum. The sequence goes on along the minus strand of JAITYX010000001.1, from coordinate 14,290,682 downwards.
CTTTAATTTTCTTTTAGTGTAAATTTATAATCGTCCTTAGATCTAATATACTCAAAATTTACTTTTGACTAATGAGACATGAGATTTGTTGACTACTATAAAAATTTATAAGCTTAAATGTGTCTTGAAAAATTTCAATTTATGGGCATTTGAAACAGAGTATAGTATTTGCATCGCAGTTTGAAGGAAATACTTTATTCGCAATTAGGATTGACGTTATTAGAAGTCGACGTAAGCCAGACAAACAGAGGAAGGTTTGATTTTGTGGAAAGCCGCGAAAGAAATGTTCTGGTTTCGTGGTGACTGATGGGGACTCAGCTGGTAGATTCGTACTACCGCCTTTATTACCTCAATACAGCACTTCAAAAACCATACAAGTCTTTCCCAATCTGGGGCGAGATACAATTATACGTGTAAGAGAATCTAGTTTACACCAATGTTCAACATGTGGTAGGAAAGAATTTAGGGTTGATAATATTAGTTATGGTTTGAAACGATTAGCGATTAATAGTGGTTAGAGTTTACTAAATAGTGAACGAATAGAGCCTTTGTGCCTTGTTTGTTTCAATATTTTATAACGCTCTTAGACGCACACACCAAAATATAGCCATTAGTTCTAACCGCTCCTAAATGCTTCACTAAAAAAAAAATGAAATAGCAACGGAATTTCCAACGGAACCGTCCGTCTGAATTCCACTCGTCGGTGCAGATTGACCGACGGGCCTATCGGATAATTTCGATGGGAATTCCGACGGGAATTACATCGGGCCCATCAAAATACCGATATAATTCTCTGGGTAAAAAATGGAATTTTCGAAATATAGGAATAGATCCGATACCAATACGGACTACCCATTTCAAATGTTGTGCTTTCTTAGATTGCATACCTATATCTATAGAAGGTTTCAAATTTTGATTGTTGTCTTTCTCCTTAACTAGTACTCGAGATCTGATGTTCGAAAGACAACCAATTCTTGTCCAACAAACATTTTTAGTGGGAATTGTGGTGGAATTCCTTAAAAAAACTTGGCCGTCGAAGGTCATGGAAATTTCTGTCGGACTGTTAGACAGATGCTTAATCCATTGAATATTTTCTGTCACTATTTCTGTGTTTTTTTTGTGATTATAACTGCTCCTAATTACTAGTTATATTTATTTTTAAAGTCAAACAGTTCCATACCACTCATAACAACTGCTACTCGCTCATGTTTATTGATCCTAATGGCTCCCAACAGCTGAAGCTAGTTCTCGACATTAAGCATATTCGTTACAAACATTTAATAAATAATAACGGTTAAGAGCATTTAGGAGGGTTATGGGTTAGCACCGTTTGGGAGCGTTTAGGTGCGGTATGAAACAATTAGCCGCGGTTAGGAGGGATATAAGTGGTTTGATCTTAATACGTTCTTTTGTCCAAATGACTGTTATAAATGACTTTTTGGTCGTATTTTATGAACTTTGATAATAATTTTAATAAAACATATAATTAATCTAAAATTTTGACAAATTGCTACTGAAAGTACTATTTTAATTTTTTTTAACATTTTTACTATAATAATAAGGTGATATCTAATTTAACTTAGGGTCTATTCAATTCAATTGTTAAAATTAACTTGTATAGATGTTATAATTATTATGACTAGCTTTGAATTGCACATAATACGTGCATGATTAAATTAAGTTCAAACATAACAATTCTTATTATATTTGAATATTATAGTAAATATTTACAAATCAAATGAAAGAGAACAATGATCATTTTAGTCAATTGACACATATGCAATATTTAAGAAAGAACAAAATCCTTAATTTGTACGTTCCTCCGAAGGCAGTATGAGAAAGAAGATGAGTTGATCTGGGTAAATCAAATAATACACATAGAAGAGAGTATATTAACTTTTTGAGGTGGATCAATCTATTTAATTTGTAAATATTTACCATAATATAAATTTAAATACAATAAAAGTTATTATGTATGAACTTTAATTTAATCATGTCCATATTGCGTGTGACTCAAAGCTAGCTTTGATTAACACGCAATATGTGCAAGAGTAAATTACTTCAACATCTAAATTTTATATCGGACAAAGTATAAAATAAATTAATCGTCTTGAAATACATTGGAAAACCACATACCAAAAAAAATAATATAGCATTTTCTAAGTAGTTTTCTCTTATTTAAAAACTTTTAAACTTGACAGAATATTTATATTTCGTGATGATAGAGTAAAAAAAATGTATGGCACTATGATATAATAAAAAATTGCGGGAAAAAATACAACAATCAAGCAATAACAAAGTCAAAACAATGAAAACTATAAAAGAAAATCCCTTTGATAAAAAAAGGCGCTTTTTAAAATGTGAATTTTTTAAAGCTTACAATCAAAATTTTTACCGCACCAAAAGAAATCAAAATTTTCATATCACACAACTCATCGAAACTCACATGAAAAGGTGCTGAATGAAAGATAATGTGAGCTTTAATATCATGATTTATAAAGTACTAAGTTTTAATATCATGAAAGATAATGTGAGTTTTATAGCCAAAAAAATCGAAATCCAATAATTTTTTTAAAAAACGGTTCAGCTTAACCAAATGGAAAAATATTTGTATTTTTGGTTGAGTTTCGCTTTATCGGATTTGAAATTCGGTTGACCGGTCAGTTAACCAGAACTATTTCAAAACCTTTTAATTTTAAAAATAAAAAATTATAGGTATAAGATGTAAATTTTATACTATTTATGAGTGGTGAACCGATAATCGAACCAAAAATCCAGTTAGCCGAACTGAAAATTGGTTAACTAAATTTTTCAATTTGGTTACGGTTCGGGTTTGGTCGAACAAAAATTCTCGGTTAATCGAAAATCGGTTAACCAAAATTTTTGGTTTGGTTTCGATTTGAAATTTTATTTAACCGAAAAATCGGTTCACCGAATCGACTTTTGGTTAACTAACTTTGAGCACCCCTAATTGCAATATTATGATTTGAAAAGTGGTAAGATGATGATGTGGTTTTTTTTATGCAAGGACTTTTTATGCTTGTTAATTATAAAATTTATCAAAAGACAAATATACCCTAATGTTATATGGACAGTATTTTAGACAAAACAAAAATTATATAGTTGTAAGAAGATGTTGACTTTATATATAACATAGAGAGATAGATAAGAGAAAATGAATCATTAGTCAATGAATCATATAAAATAAAATATACAAAAATAATAAATGCATAAAGTAAACGATAAAAATTAATTCTTTTATTTATTTAATTTAAATTAATATTAATTACTATTATTTGGTATATATCAATAGATCTCAGAGAGACATCATCCAAAAAAGAAGAAAAATTGGGTGTGATTGTTTATTTTATAAATATGTTCCATCCTCAAATACTTAAATCGGAACACGATCCGAAGATTGCCTATATTAATAGAGCTTACCGCTTGCAATTACGTAAGAGTCGCAAGCCCTGTCTTGGGAGGAGCCGTTTTGCACAATCTTCATCTTCATCCTCTCTCTCTCTCTCTCTCTCCTAAATCCCTTCTCAAAATTAAACAAATAAACGTTTTTCACCACTTAAATCCTTCCTCTTCAAATAACTTTGTCAAACTTCATTGAAGGTGGTTCTCTGGGGCTCCTTTTTCTCTCTTTTATCCTCCCCCTCCACCATCTATGTATCCTCATCTTATGCGCAATAACTTTGTAGACATCAACATACATAAAAGATATTAAATATAATGGAGTTGAACACAATAAAAATTTCAACTAAAAAATCCGAAAAAGTCCAAAATATTTGCATCAATGAGAGAACATATTACTGATTTGGGATTGGAAATTTACTCGAATGTGGTGAGCTGAGTGAGAAAAAAAGGGTACTACTTCAAATAAACCAATAGCACTCGATTCCCAACTCTAAGAATCACCGCCGCCACCGCCGCCGCTACCAAATTCACCATCCGCTAATCTTCCACCACCTCTTCCCTATCAACCTTTCCTTCTCCCATAGCACACTTACACCGCAACGACATTGTTCTTCTCTCTCTCCGTCGTCCGATTTGATGGTAATAACTCAGCCGGAGGAGTCCTCCTACTCCTAACCTCCGATATATCGATAAATTCAAAAGCCTCACCGCTCCGGGAAGCCTTGGAACCACACTCCATAGTAATTGTCGTGGCAAAATGTAGTGTGAAACTTAGCAACTCGATTGGTATCGTTGTCTAGATAGAGAGATCGGATAAGGGGAGGAGAGGGAAAATGAAATAAATTTAAGAGACAATTTTAACCTTATAATTTAAACTAAAAAAGGGGTAAAAATGGTAAAGTAAAATTTATACAAGATCTGAAACCCTCCTTCCTTTATATATAACATAAATATATAAAATTATATCTCGCTTTATATTTGACACATATGTCTCAAAAAATTCTTTATTGAAAAATTCTAAAATAATTTCTATAACATAACTACTCGATCGTTCCTTGGGGGTATATTAGTGGTAGGATGACTTATTTCACAAAAAAAAAAAAAAATCATGGCCCGATTATCCCTTAACTTGGTGGGTGACGTTATAATTTATCCATCTAAAAACTTAATTACTCGATAAAAACTAAAGAATGAAAAAAAGTATAACATAACAATAGTTAATAAGTTGAAATAATACTAAAAACTTTTATGTACATCACTAATGAAGCATGAGTTATTTATATAAAAAGCACGAGAACTTATTGATGCATCATCTTTATAATTGATGTATAACCTAGTAAATCTTCCGGTTGAAAGTAACGACTGGCCAATAATAATTTAACATAATCATGATGTTATTATAATGTAGATAGATAAGTCTAAGCATGGTCAAATTTAAAAGGAGCATTGTTCATTTTCATGTAAAAGTTGGTCAACAATTTCAGAATAAAATGTCCCTAAAGATAACTTCCACAATGATATAATTATAACCGTGTAACAATTTAGAAAAAAATATACTACTATATATTTAAAATAAAAAATTTGATATAGATCAATATCATTATACCATTAGACATTGATATCATTTTATTATTTCTCTAAGTTTTTTAGAATTTTAATTATTCTTCTATTTTATCATGTCCCATTAGAGGCTTATTTTGTATATTCAATTGTAATTCATTAGAGATATATTATTAATATCTACAATGTAAATTACAGTAAGGAAATATAATCTTACTTTTTAAAATTAAAATTCTACCTTTTGAGATAAGTGGGTATTTTTCATTTACTCGATCTTCATAAAATAAAATACTTAAAATTAGTGGATATTTTTTTATTTTCGAGATAATGTATTTTGTTTTTAAAAAATTATTACTCATTATTATTAGAGGTATATAAAGGTCATTAATTATCAAATTGAACCCTAGCCTAACTCAATCTCCTTCATTCTCGTCATTCACCTCCATTCTCGTCATTCACCTCTTCACCTTCTTCACCTTCTTCCTCCTCTTTTATCGCCATCCTCCCCGGCTCCTCGCCCGCTGCCCCCTCTCTTGATGTCCGCCTCTTTCTCACCTTCCAACCTCTACACCGAGCCTCTCTCTTGGTGTATCCCTCTTTCTCGCCGTTCGACCTGCTCATTGAGCCCTCTTTATCGGCCTCTGCCTCCTCTTCACCGTGCTCGCTCTATTTCTCGGTCTCGCCTCTTTCTCGCCGTCCCGCCTCCTCATTTATCCCGGTCTCTTCCTCCTTCTTTGTCTCTGCGATAGTGTCGTTGTTTCCATTGCTCATAGCCTCAATAGCGCCTTGGGACAAAGTCACCTTCATTTTGATCTCTAGAAAGTTAAAAGTTCCGATTGTATAGAAGAAGAGAGATATGGAGCAAATCTGGGAATTTTTTTGAGGGGTTTGGGATGGAGGGGGAGAGAGAGGGGGAGAGGAAAGGCCTTAATTTTAATTGCAAAGAGTGGAGTGGGAGGGATATGGATGAGAGAGAAGCATGAATTTGGCAATCCGAGGGTTGACGACACTCGAAAAATGAAGGTGATGAGAAGTGTAGGTGACTTTCTCTCGCCTCCCCATTCAGCCCTCCAACCCTCTCTTTAGGTCTCTGCTCCGAGATATCTCTCTACGGCGGTCACTCTCGGCTCTCACTCGAGCGATCTCTCTCTCGGTATCCGAACTTCAGTGCTCGGTATTGCGCTTGCTCTCCGGGTGGACTGCGCCTATGCTTCTCTCTCCATCGTTTTTGGGTATGTTCAATTGGATGTGAAAATGGTGCTCGCCTTTTTGGGTATGTTCAATTACACCTATGTTTTATGTTTTACCTTTTGAAAGGTTCGGATGTACATTATGTAATACCCGAATTCTTGCTCCCCTGTCTTCTATCGCTGGAAATTTACAATATCGAATTCTTGCTCTATATGCCTCCGCCTCTCGCTGGAAATTTAATTCTCGCTTCCCTGTCTTCTCTCGTTCTACGCGAGTTGTAGATCTTGCTTTTGTAAATTGTGAGTTTGGATGGAGTTAAACCTGTGGTGAGTTGAAGGATAGAAGAATCTGTCAAATTATGCTTGGCCGAGAGAAATGGAGTTAAATTGAAGATGAGGAGAGTTTTAGAGAGAAGAGAAAACTTACGTGAGAAGGGGGCTGACGTGAGAGAGAGGGGGTAGGAGAAGAGGGACCACAAAATAACTGTAAGTGACAATTATAACCCTAAAATTTAAGTTAAGAAAGGGGTAAATATGGTAAACAATAATTTATACAGACAAGTCCCTCTTCCCTTTATATATAACATAGATATATGAGTCGTTATGATTAGCTATTAACTATTATGAGTTATTATGAGATATTATGATTATTTTTTATAATTGTTAGGTGTTATGAGTTGTTATAGTTGTGATGAGTTGTTATGAGCTATTACGATCGATTATGAAATTTTGAAGATACCGTTAGCTAGTGATATTATTCATTGTATATTCGACAAATAACATATATTAGTCCATAATGAATTTTTGTAACAAATTTTTTTTCTAATCGATTAATTTTTATTCGGTTAGAAATTTATATATCTTGTTGGTAATCGTAATTTATTTTTATATGAATGTTTTTGGAGGAAAAATAGTTCCCCTTAATACCTACCTAAAGAAATAAAAATATTTGTATAACTTTTCATATCAATAAACAATTACCACAACAATAACAATAACTATAGATCGATGATGATAATAATAATAATAATAATAATAATAATAATAATAATAATAATAATAATAATTATTATTATTATTATTATTATTATTATTATTATTATTATTATTATTATTATTATTATTATTATTATTATTATTATTATTTACGGTTATAATCAGTTACTACGATTATAGTGGTTATAATTGTTATGAGTCCTTATGAGTTGTTAGCGGTTATAAACACTAATTTCAAAAGACCTTTAGTTTCGAAGTCCTCTCCTCCCCAATCTTATCCTATAGGGAAAAACTCTAAGTGTCTCTGTCTTCTCTTATTAGAGGTTGCCATCATCCATAATTGCTAGAGTTAAGCCTTAATTTTCTTCTTTTCTAACGCTCCATGTTAATTAAAGTTAGATTTGCTATTAGTTTTATATCTTTTTCGATAAATTCTCTTCATTTAGATCGTGAGAGTTAGATTTCCCTCCATTACTCGTGACTTTTGGCTTCTCATCCGTATGTGAATTTCATGTCTTACTTTTGTACAAGATTTTGTAGACCTAAAAGTGGTAGATTGTGAAACAGGATTGAATTTTATCATATGAAGTCTTCTTATTTTGATTTGGCGATAAATCAACTATAGAATTTTATATGGTTATATCATAACAATCTTTCGATAAGTATAATCTATCATGTTAAATGGATACCTACTCCATAGAGTTATATTATAGCTCGTTAACGATTGGAAAAGACGCAACGACATTGAAGAACATGGTTAGTGGCCAAAGGAAATTACATGATTAGAGTTGGTCGATAATATTTAACATTAAATATTTGAAGATAAGTATTTATTTTAATATTTTAAATTTATATTTTATGAGATGATTTTCGCTCTAGTTTCCATATGACTTTGTTAATCAATATCTCTTTTTCCATAAGGAAAAGTTTTTCTTACATGATTTACTTTCCTTTTCTCTCTTTCTTTATTTTCCAATTTGATGATGTACTAGCTTTAGATTCTTTAGGGGTTTATGCCCTTTTAGGATCATTCTATTTGACAACTTTGGTGTTCTTCTATTTATTTAAATTTAAAATGTATGATGTGAGCATATTTGTGAGCATCAAGTCTTAGCCTGCTTCCTCCTCCCTATAGCCCCTTTATTATACTGTACAACCTTTGGTATAGTAAATCTATACACTCCCTGAGCCCAAACCAATAAAAATGTGCAACCCTACAACCTTGGGTACAGTCAATTTGTACACTCCCTGAGCCCAAACCAAAAAAACGCACGGCCTAGATTCAAACCGCTGACCTCTCTTGTAGCAAACTAGCACCCCTATCAGCAACCCATTCGTAACTTTCTAATTTGTTTTGTAACAAAATAACTATATGAGAAATAAAATCTAAATACATGGATATTTTCTTTCAACACTTTTTTAGTTTTCACTTTTTAAAAAAGAAATTTACTCTTATTCAAATTTTAATATCCACTAAAAAAATTATAATATTTACTAAAAAATAATTGTAATATTTACTAAAAATTAGTTTGGTGTTCAATAAAAATATACTAATGTTTACTTAAATTTATTTTAATATTCATACAAATATACTAAACGCTAAACAATAAACACTAATCTATTATAAACTAATAACTAATGTATTATATACAAAACATCGTTATAATATGCAATAGAAGATTAAAACTAACGACATCATTCTTCTTATAAACCTTAACACTAAAAGTCTATCATATTCACTAAATAACATTCTAATGTACACTAAAAGACTAAAACTAATAAATTGACAATATTCTTGATATACACCTCAACACTAAATAATGTTTTATCATACATTAAACAATATTGTAACATATACTAAAAAATTAAAGCTGATTTGATAGTGTTCTTGAGATAAATTTAAACATTGATCTATCATACACTAAATAACGTTCACTGTACTACTCGAAAATTTAAAAATAAAACTACAAGTTTAAAACTCAACATTAAACTTTATTGTACTATATGCCAAACAGTATCCTAATGTACACTAAAAACTATAAAGCTCAACACCAAATATTAATCTATCATACACTAGATAATGTTGTAATATACTACTAAAAACTAAAAGCTAAAAAATCACATATCTAAAGCTCAACACTAAATATTATCAATGTTCTTGATATAAATCATAACACTAAATAATGTTTTATCATACACTAAATAATATTGTAACATGCACTAAAAAATTAAAGCTAATTTGATAGTATTATTGAGATAAACTTCAACACTAAACATTAATCTATCATATACTAAACAACGTTCTAATGTACACTGAAAATTTAAAAAATAAAACTACAACTTTAAAACTCAATATTAAACTTTATTCTACTATATGCCAAACACTATCCTAATGTACACTAAAAACTATAAAGCTCAACACTAAATATTAATCTATTATATACACTAGATAATGTTGTAATATACTACTAAAAACTAAAAGCTAAAAAATCACATATCTAAAGCTCAACACTAAATATTGATAATGTTCTTGATATAAGTCACAACACTAAACAATGTTTTATCATACACTAAACAATATTGTAACATGCACTAAAAAATTAAAGCTAATTTGATAGTGTTCTTGAGATAAACTTCAACACTAAACATTAATCTATCATATAATAAACAATGTTCTAATGTACACTAAAAATTTTAAAAAATAAAACTACAGATGTAAAACTCAATAGTAAACTTTATTCTACCATACACCGAATCCTAATGTACACTAAAAACTCTAAAGTTCAACACTAAATATTAATCGTCATGCGTTGTAATATACACTAAAAACTAAAAGGTAAAAGATCACTTATCTAAAACTCAACACTAAATTTTGTTCTGTCATACACTAAATAGTATTATAATGTATACCAAAAACTATAACTTGGTATGACAAGTAATGCTGATACAAATCTCAATGCTATTTTTTCAACAAAAAAAAAAATCTTTGTATTTTTATTTTTTGTACAATATTTACTGATTTTATAATAAACTAAAAACTAAAGCCATAATATTCTAAATTTAATATTCAACACCGAACACCGATGTATAATACACTAAATGACATTCTAATATACACTAACAAGTAAAAATTTAAAACTAAAACTACTATAGTATTGATCTAAAGCTCAACAATAAATATTGATCTAAAGCTCAACAATAAATATTGATCTATCAAACACTAAATAATGTTATAATATACGCTAAAAACTAAAAGATAAAATCACATATCAAAAGTTCAACACTAAACTTTCTTATGTCATACACTAAACAATGTTATAATGTACACTAAAAATTATAACTTGATACGATAGTACTGCTTGATATAAACCTCAACGTTATTTTTTTAAAAGCTATCTTTTTAAAGTTTTTTAGAATATTTACTTCTTTTATTTTGTAATAATTCTAATGTTCATTAAGTAATGTTTTTCCAAAAAAAGGATAGAAAGGTAAAAAAAAAAAAAGAAATTTTTAAAATAGATTAGCAATTGTTGGCATTTGAACCAACGACCTCCAATACTACCGTTTCACATGGTACCATCTGAGCTAATCCATATACTTTTTGAAAACGCTGCAAGAATAATATATATACTAAGAATTTCTGGGTGCGTTTCACATGGTGTGCACCATGCTCCAATGCCTTCGGTTACATAATATAATTTTCGCTTTTTTTGTTAATTAGATAAAATGTTAATAATTATTTGTTTGTGGATGAAAAGCTTGCCCGAATAGAATATATAACAATTGTATTCAATTTGATTGATCATTCAAAGATCACAAAACCAAAATAGTTACAATTTACATGATACATATCACTAACCTTCAAACTTGTTCTTATTTTTCAACTCCATAACCGAACAAAAAGTGTCAGTCAAATATTGACGGATTTTCGTGCTAATTTAATTGATGGTTTTTTTGGGTAAATATGTGTATATTTTTCCACCAATCTCAAAAGTTCATCATGTACAACAACTATAGGGAAGAGTATTACTACTCAAGATCTCTAGCCACAAGTTCGCTCATTATATGTTTTCTTAGTAAAAGTCGTTCATTTCTTTGCTATATACAAGAATCTTTATGTGAGATCTACACTATATCTCCAACTATGTTGTCAATATCATTGTTTTTTCCATTGAAGACCCCCTTGTTTCTTTCAATCTAAATATGGTATGTAATTGCAGCTAGAGCAATGCTGAAACACCTTCTTCTTCTTCTAAGATGAGAGCCTTTGGCAGTCCATTTGATCAATTTATCTAGCTGATTATGATGTGTAGGGATTTGAAGTCATGTACAAACTTTTGCCAAAACAAGCTGGGTATAAATGAGCAGTCAAACAAGAGATGAATATGAGCTTCAAATGGGACTTACAGAGACTGCAAGTATCATTAGGGTTAATTCCCATTTTCTATAGTGTATCCATGGTGGTCAGTCTCCCGATAGCTGCTCTCCACAAACAGAAACTGTATTTGGGATTATAAAATTTGTATCAGACAACTTTTACATAACAAATCTTATCAAGTTAGCCAACAAGCCATTCATAACCTACCGAGATTGTATAAGTAGGACTTCGTGTATTCCAAGTAGGGTAGGATAGGAGCACAACTCTTAGTTGGAGCAATCTCTTTCGATACCATGCAGATTCAATATTTACTGGGGGTAGTCTGAACAGTAAATTGGTTTGTATAGATATCATTTACCCACTTTACTCACAGACGATTCTTGTCCGAAGCAAGACTCCACAAGCATTTTGCAATTGTTGCTTGAATCCAAAGCTTACAGTCCCTAATACCCAAATTTCCAGCAAGTTTTGGTTACATTTGTTTGCTTGGCTTCTTTTTCTCATGAACTAACTTCACCATGTCAACTTTGTCATAAGCTAAACCACCGGTCCCAATATGTTCATTGCTATTTCTCTTCATCACATATTTCATTGCTATTTCTCTTCATCACATATTTCAAAATGCCTAAAGTTTAAGGGATAATTATTAGAATCAGAAGATGCTACCAGTACAATCATAAGGAGACCGTAGATACACAAAATCGATGAAATCTATCAAATTAGTTATAAAATAATGAATGTATTAATTTTAAGAGGGTTAGCCATTAATTTAGTAGTGGGTTAAGTGTAGCAATTAGGAAATTACTACCCTTGAATAAAAATGTGACTTTTAACTCTGATTGCTTCATGGAAAATTAGACCGGTAGAAAAAAAAAAAAAAACGTAGTACTTTCCTTTTTCATGTTTGATTTAAGGAAAGTTGCAAAGAAAAAAAGTAAAGGAGAAAATTTGGTGAAAAAGTTTCCATGCAAAATCAAGAGGAAAATTTTGGAAAAGTTTTGATGTGGAGTTTTCAAATTAAAGTGCCCCTTAAATTTTTACAAAATATTTGATTATGTCACGTATCTAATTATTTGTTTAAAACATTTTAAAAAATTCATAATTTTGCCTTAAAGACACTAATACTGGTTGTAGTTGGTTTCTGCTCTGAAGCCTACAATAAATAAAAAAAAAAAGGAAAAAGGTCAGAAACTGTTTTGATTCAAGAACTTTGTCACTCTATACACCAAGTATCATACTCTTTGATCTTACAGAGGACAATCTCCATCACAACCGTGTCTTCTACCACTACTGCCACCACCGAATCTTCTATCGATGATTCCCTGTCCATTGGCATTGAAGAAACTTGAAAGCATCGAGTCAGATTCAAGTGATGTGGGATGAAATTGAAAAGTGGAGGGAGTTGTTCGGAGGAAAGAGAGAAAACAGAGACTTGTGAGTTCTAATGAAATAGAGTGATGGAGAAGAATAAGACCTTGTAATCCATGTTATAATGGGGTCATAATTTCCTTAATAGTAAGTTATGTTAGGAAAAACCATAATGAAGACCATCATTATAGACCCGGAATCCAATATGTCAAATCAATAGAACGATTAACATAATGTACGTGAATTCATAGTTGACATCAATTCTCCTTGAGTGACGCGGTTAAGTCCAAATCTACATGTACTATTAAGAGAACTATTAGACTTTCTACGGTCTCGCTATCTCTCCGATAATGGGATGTCGAGAAAAATTAATTCGTACATATGACATGGGGACCATAACCATTATTTATAGTTGTAAACCCTCCTAAAGTTTTGACACACTACTTGTTCCACTCATCATAGAACAATAATGGGCCACCGATCTCTACACATGTAAAGTCTACATCCTATGAGATATATTAAAGTTCAATTAATTGTATCCTGATTAGATCACTTTTTGTTTGGGTTATAACCATGACAGTCCTTACAATACATATTTAATCACATATAAATTCATCATTGGATTATGATCCAACAATCTCCCACTTAAGCTATATGTAACCTTAGAATATGTACCAACTAAACTTTGAGCTTAACCTTACTCGTCATTATAACAATATATCCAAACCAATCCCATCCATCAATAATATCAACATAGGACAAAAGCGGCCTTCTTACATCATCGTAACTTGACCCATTAGCCTAAGGGCTATTTCAAAGGTTAAAGAGTTTTAAGGTAAGGGAATCCTTTATCTTCTTACCGTTTTGTTCTATGTACGCAGATCGTTGGCGTGGGTTTAGATTTGGTTACCAATGATGAGATGTTTGATTTTCATCCTAAATGTGCCAAAGTCAAGCTTACAAACCTTACTTTTGCTGATGGCATACTCTTACGCTCTAAATGTGATCTTAACTTTGTTCAAGATTTATGAAATTATTTTCAACAATTCTCTACCATGTCCGGCCTATGGGCTAATGTCGACACTATTATAGGAACCACTTTTAACAACGGGTCTTTACCGATGGTTAAAAAGACAAATCGTCATGAAATAAGGACTGATGGCGGTTTCCTAATATGAACCGGTTATTAATGAACGTATGACGACGGTTCAACAAAAGAACTGTGGTCAAAAGTGGATGCTGAACCTTTGACTACGGTTCAATAATAGATACACCTATGACGACGGTTCTTGTAATGAACCATAGTCAAAGACCTCTAAACGACGGTTCTTTTGTTGAACAGATCGTCATAGGTACTTCAGCACAACAAAACCCTCGCCCGCGCTTGTCACTATTCTCACACTATCACTTCACCTGTCTCTCTCGTCGGTTGCTCTCTCTCCGCGACTTATGGTGGTTCTCGGAATCTTCCCACTCCTTCTTTGTGGTTTCCGGCATTTTCTCTCACACTCTCATTTCACGGTCTCTCTCTTCGTTACTTTCTCTCGGTGGTTTGTGGTGGTTTCCGGCGTTTCCCACTCTTTCTCTGTGGTTTCGGCGTCTTCTCTTACACTCTCACTTCACAGCTCTCTCTTCGGTTGCTCTCTCTCGCGTTTGTGGTGGTTTCCAACATCTTCCCACTCCCTCTCTCGCAATTTCGACAACGATTAAGGTAACAATTTGTTTGATATAATTTTGAACTTCGGATCTAAACAAGTATATTTGAAATGCAAACCATGAACCGTAAAATATGCGTGTTGTGTGCTATTGCTCTAGAAATGATTTGAATGGTTGGTTTCTTAGTTAGTTCAATTTGAAGTGGTGCCTTTCCTAGCATTATTTATGTTGTGCAAGATCGAGCTATTCCGAGAGAAATAAGTCGGTGTAATTTAGGAGTCTTATATTTCGCGGTGTTTTAGAGAAAATTTGTAGATTAATCTTATAATTGAGGAATATGAAAATAAGAGAAGAGAAGGGAAAAACAGCCAAAATTGAGGAATCGGGGTTTTAGGCGACTGTAACGGGTCGTGCCGGACTACACCGGTCAGCCCGTGTTGGTTGCTGCCCAATCTAACTTCGTGTTTCCGTCTGAAAATTATTGTACATGTTTATTTATCAAGATTTGTATAATTCATTTCGTATAAGATGAATTCTTCCAAAAGTAAAAAAAAATCGAGGGGGCAAACTATGATGAACAAGGAGAAGTTGGTCCGGAGTAGAGACGATCCAACCATCCTTAGACGGCTCAATTTTGATAGGCACTGAAATGTCTGTAGGTAATCATAAAGCTCCCTTTATGAGCTATGTTGGTGCAACAACCTCGTGCATACGTGAACATCGGTTACACAAAATGGAACGATGTCCCCGATTCCATTAAGGACAACCTATGGAACGATATTTGGGTAAATGCACTACATCTCAACTTAGTGTTGCAACTTATTGTAAATGGTTAGCATATATGTACTAATGCATATTGTTCTTGTGTTTCAAAAAATGTTCAACTTGAACGTTAATGAATCCGAGATCCCCTTCGTGAAACACAAGACCCTCATGTCGGCGGCATAAAAATTTAGAGACTTCAAGTCTCACAAAACAAAGCAGATAAAACAAGAAGGTAGACCCCGGGAGGTCTATAATTGTATCACCGAGGAGGACTGGAGATCATTTGAATCACATGTCTCCTCTCCGAATACATGGTAATTTATCATCCTCATTTGTTATGCTTTTTTCGATTTAAGTCTTATTCACTCGATATTTTCGTTATCTTAATTACTTGTGCGAGGCTATAGGTGAAGCCAACCGGAAGAGGATTAAGAGCAATGCGTACCCTCATGTGATGTCCCGTGAGGGATATGCGAAGTTGGAGGAAAGGTTGTACAAGAAAAACTTGAATAAATTCAAACCACATCCGGTGAAGGTTCCACCATAGATACTTTGCAGCTCGTTATCGATAGGGATGAGCTGTGGGTCGAAGGAAGAAAGAAGAAAGATGAAACCTTCACTATGACCGATGTAGAATCTATTGCGCAGTGACTCGTGAGTTTTTTACTATTTCCTTTATTTATTTTGAGAACTTATTGGTTTCAATATTTATGAATTGTCAAATGATAATTTTTTTCTTCTTACAGAGTCTCGCTACGGACATCGACTTCGAAGTCATTGACACTACTGGGAGGAGGGACAAACTAGCCTTGGCCCTACAAAGAGATGAGCATCCCGATCGTGTTCGAGCCATCGTTGGGAGGGTAGGTGGGGATAGTTGAGCACTTTGGGGCTAGGAAGAAGTGCCTCGTCTCTTCCATCCAAGTACATATCGAGGCCCAAATGGTCGAAATAAAGGCCCAAATGCAGTCCAAATGTAGTCCAGAATGCAGTCCTAAATGTTGGTTGCACGAGATGGAAGAGATGATGGTGAAAATTTGGGCAGAGATACAGGCCCAAATGAAGGCATACTTCACCAATATGGGTATGTAGGTACCTAGCAAATTGGATGATTTACGTCCATTCTCACCCCACACACCGGTGAGTGTGAATGTGAGCTCACCCGTCTACCAATTTGAAGTTCCGGTGGAGGTAATTCAGATTTTGCAACCTAATTATATTTACATGCATGTTTATATTTTGACAAATTGGTGTATAATCTTATTGAATAATTACTTATAGTATGTTTTTGTTGTTTCGGATAAGTGCCATTATTTAGATGCATGTTTATATTTTGACTAATTGGTGCATAATGTTGTTGAATGAATGGTGTATATTGTGTGGTTGTTGGGTAACTCGGCATGTGGCCGTTGAGTAATTAATTATTTAGTATGTTTTTGTTGTTTTGGATGAGGGTTGTTATCCCGGGAAAATGTTTACTTTTAAGGGAAACTCTTTCTGTTTATTTTCGGGATTTTTAGGTTGTTTAACTTCTATGTCAAAGGTTATCCCATGAGTGTAATTGTTATACTTATTCTTATGCAGCTAGCGAAGTACAAGCTAACTTCTCATCACCCTCCCCTAGAGCATGTTGTGGCATTGGGTGTTGTTTTCCCATAGAAGTAAGATATTATCGTTCACGGGACACCCCTTATATGTGATGAGGTAAGGGTGAGTGTGAAAGAGGTCATGCACGGGAAGGGCGAGTGTGAATGGCCAATCCAGGGACCGAACCTCCACACTACCGACGACGTAGTCAACAATTTTCTTCGTTGGCCTAAGAGTTTGGTCATCCTCTCTACGGTAATTCATTTTTTAAAATATTAGATTTAGTTGTTGTTAATATCATGTATATATATTTCTCATTTTTGTATTAATTATTCACTAAGATATCGAGGATAGATCCGAGAGTGGGACTAAGGGCGCCAGTGGCACAAGCAAACGTTCAATGGCACCCGTTTGTCATCCGATGAAGTCTCCTCTCATATCTATTGAGGAGTCCCGCAAGGATTGGTGTGTTACTTTGGAAAGTTATGTGAAGACTCGTCGAGCGAGGAACCGATGATCCGTAGTGTGCCGGGTCATGTGTTTGGGCAACGTGAAGGGGAGAATGAGGACATGACCTTATATGTCTTCCCGAATGACCTACTACAATTTTTGAAGATGCAGGAGATCAGCGCATCTACTGTTATGCTTGACATTATGTGAGTTAATATATTCATAATAAGTTCTTTTTTTACTATTAATTTCATCAATTTCTAACTCTACATATATAATTAATATGTAAGGTGGTTGCACGAGATTGGAAAACCGGACTTCGTTCGGTTTCTCAACCCTAATTTCATTCAAGGATAGAGGCGGACAACTTATGAATGAGCCGACTATATCTTCAAAGTTATGAAACATAATGCGTAGGATAAAACATTGTACTTGGTGCCGTTCAATGAGAGGTAAGTGTACAAATAAACTAATTAATCGAAGTTTTTATGGTGTTATACATACTTATATAAATGTGTTATTTGTGGTTGTGTAGCCACCATTGAATGCTTGCTGCCATATATCCAAAAATATAATATCGCATACTCGGCTTGATCCTCTCGGGTCATACCGTAAGGGAAGAAATCAAGAACGTAGTCAAGTCGTGAGTTCATACTTTAATCATTTTATGTTGTTTTGTTAATTAGTATTCGTTCAATGGTATATCTAACTTGAATTTTATTTTTCAGATTGAAAAATAGTGCTTTAACACGTTATTATTATGGCGAAAGCTCGAAAGACCGACAAGCGAAATCAAAGCCACTAATTATCCCCGTCAAGATGAGGTTCTCCTCTCTTGGTTATTAGAGTCTCGCTTTAATTATTTTTCATTTCATTTACTTGCTAGCTACATAAAGTACTAATTAATTCTCTATATGTTGGGAATCTATTTTATTATTGTAGTGCCATATACAACCAGGGAATGTAGAGTGCGGTTTCTACGTTCTCCAAGAAATGAAAGAGATTGTGACCGAACTCGATTTAAATTCTAGTCCCAAAGAGGTATACTTGCACTTGCATTTGTAATTGATTATATTCTTTTTTCAACTTGATTAACACTTACACACTACCAAAAATCATCAAATTTTCCATTGTAATTTTCCACTGAAAAATCACGAGTGGGAAATTTTTCACTGTTTTTCCACTACTTGATTTTTTTCACCGATTTCCCACCGTTATATTTTCAATGAAAAATTTCCCACTAAATTCCCTCTGATTTTCCACCACCAAATATTTTCATAATTTTAATTTTTATAAAAAATTGATTTCCTACTAATTTCCCACTAATTTTCCACTAATATTTATTTATTTAAATTTCCCCTTTTTTTTTATTTTAATAGCAGCTCTTTCACCCCAAAATATTTCACTAGTAAATTCAAATTTTCAATTCCCACCAAATAAAAATTTTGGTGAAAGTGTCTTAAAAAAAAATGAAACCAAAGTGAAATTAGCTTAAGCGTATACAAGCCAAAAGTACTCTGTCTCTCCTCTCACACCCCTCTCGCGTACGCCTCTCGTGTCCTTCGCACCCCTGGGCTCGAACCCTAGCTCACGCCTGGATTGAAGCCGCCGACCTCTCCGCAACCCCGCCGCCGTCTCCGGGAACTCATCGCCGCCGGCACTCCGGTGGCCGAAGAGCGACGGCTCTCGAAGACTTGGAGACTTACGCTAGCGGATTTTACAATCTGTTTCGATTCCGGGTTTTGGGTTCCACCGTCTCGGCAACCCCACCATCGTCTCTCGAGAAGTCTTCGCCGCCTTCACTCTGGTGGCCGACAATCGACGGCTCTCTAGGTGTCTTCGAGGAAGACTCGGAGACTTACGCTCGCTTCTTGTAGAAGTTCGGGTGTTTCGGTTCCGGGTTTTGGGTTCCATCGTGTCCGCAACCCCGCCACCGTCACTCCGGCGGCCTTTTTTGACGGCTCTCGGGTGTCTCCGAGGTTTTTGAAGCTTTTGATTCTCGGTAAGTTTTGGTATTTCAACCCCTTGTTTCAATTATTTTTTCGAACTTATGGTTCGATTTTGATTTCTATCCTTTCCATTTGAATGTCTCACATTATGCTTATTGTGATTTCTATTATTTTTGTTACGGCTCTCCGAGTGTGTTTCCTCAATTTGTAAGTGTTCCCCTTTAATTAGAGCTCGTAAGGGAATTTTAGTTTCGAAACCCGAAAAAGATCCCCTATTGTCACATAATAATCCGATACTACAAGTTATAGGTGTATATAATGGTAGCTATTATTTTAGGGAGCCTCCTTCCCTTGTTCTACCTATATGAGAATGTATCCTTCCCTTACTTTTTATACGGTGATTCAGGATCCATTAACCAAAACATCATTAACGGAATGAAATTGTAATTCAAGCATTATATTAAAAGGATATATTCAAATTTTTTTTTCTCATTTCTAATTTAGACAATCTTAATAAAAAAATATAATTGGACATACCTTTGTAAACAAAACTGTACGGTAGCTAAAAAGGATTAGCCACTAATGCCAAGTCCCAGGTGTACGATTAGCTAAATAAGCCATATTAAAAGTTCCCTTACTAGAAACAAATATTCACACTCGAATTTAACAATGTATATCATGGCGGAATTGCTTCTTGTAGAGCCTTCCATGCTTTATGGTCTCGTTTGGCAAAAGGAAAGGAAAATGTTGTCACTTGTAGAAAAGAGTTTGATGACCACATTGTGTTTAGAAGTATAGTCTATTCAGCTAAGCTCTAGAGCACTTGTTCAAGATTTTGAGGCCTGGTTTGATGTATTAATCCAAGTTGGTATTTAGCAATAGGTGTTTAACATTTTTGAACAATCTGTAGTTGATAGATATGTGTTAACTGGTTTCATGTGGTTTCGAATCCAAATTTGAGAAGATTACACTTTGGAGGCATAAAGAATCCTCTAATTTCAGCTCAAGAGTTCATGCCATAGTTTTTGAGGTAGATGACAGAGAAACAATAGGGGTTCAAGCATATGGAGGCCGGAGGGCTGTTTCTTGCTCAAGCATATCTAGCCAAACTTGGTGTTTGTAAACAAGGAGATATTATCCACCGACAGTCCACCAAAAATCCTTGTTGGCCACAAGTATTTGGAGTAACATTTGATGTTGATGAATCGAAGTCACATTTTCTCTTTTGCTCTTTTTTTTGGGGGGGTAATGTAATAGCTAATGTACATGCATTTACTTTTTGTGGATTTTTTTTTCTTTGGTAGTCCGAACTTGGTGTAACTAATGTGATTTTGGAAATGTAGGTGTTGGGATTTGGATTGGCTAGTATATACCGACGTTATCTTGTGGAGCAAGCGAAATGTGGTGGCTGGGTAATCTTCCGCAAGTTTCCTTATTTAGGTAATTGTAGCTAAAAATGTATGCCTCATAAAGATATAAAGATTATGATACAATTTAGAGTTACACTCTTTATTGCTTTAGTTTATAATTTCTTATTTCTCTTAAATAAATCTTGTCAAAAGGGAATGAAAACTAAAATTATGAATCGCTAAGACAAACCGAGGGCCTCTCACGAGACAACCTAATGAGATCATGGCTCCCCCTCCCCTCCCCCACCTTCTTTATGCCAAGAACCATTTAGATTGTTTTAAGTTGTAATATATGATTGATTGGACTCTGCCATGTGGCCGTTGAGTTGTAAACTCCGAGCGTGTGGCTCGTCGAGTTATATTATGATTTTTATGCAGGATTTGAAGGCTTTAAACCTATGGAATAGTCCATATTACAAATGGAACTCTACCGAAATTTTTAGAAAATTTTTAAACTCCTTTAGGAAACTACCTTTATCACCTTAAGTTATAATTTGAAAGCCAATGAACAATCTTGTACAAGTTTTTTTAAGTTTACATGTAGTTGATTATTTTGCATTCTATGTTGTTTGCAAATCATTGCGGGTTTGACATACCGTAAAGTTGGGTGATCTACCGAGGTCTTAATTATTCATCAATCAAGCACAGGTAATTTGCATTTTTTTCATTCTAGTCACGTATATTGATACAACTATGCTAAATAGTGATTACTATATTAATTATATATTGTGATTCTTATGTGTAAGAATTATGTAATGGCTCTCCTTGGTCTTGAACTTGAGTATGTCGTGTCTTTATAATCAACTCTTATATGCCCTATGTTGAAGTTATGAGTTAAGCAAAACTATTATTTGTTGCTTGTTTATGTACATGGATTTTAATGCAAAATTTACTTATGTTCTCAACTTTTTCATTGTTTACTTATTAATTTTCTGGTTTTTCCATCTTGTTTTCCTTTCTAATATAGGTACTTATGACCTAGTAATTGTATAAATGTTATGATTATCATAGTTGTTTTCTTGGAAAAATATTAACAGACTATTTATTTAATTGTATCGCACAGGATATGGAAATTCGGAACCTAGAATGGCGTCTGAGTCATCAAATGATAATGATAATGATGGTGAAGGTGATCATTTAAATGATGATGATGTTAGTTAGGTTATCACTATCCAACTTTTGGTTGTATTTCACAACTTTTGGTTCTAACATTAGTTATGTATATGTGTGGTTGTATATTTTGGTAAAAGTGTTTGTGGTTAAACTTATGGATGTATATGCATGGATGTTAAACATTATTGGTTGCTTGGCAATATAGTTTGTTAGTTTTGGGTTATTTTTGTTGTATATGTAGATATGTACTACTATTATGGAGCGTGGGTTATATATGGGAGCCTCCTATCAATTGTTGGTGGACGAGGTTGTTTAATGTTGGACATGTTGTGTATAAATTGTTGGTGCTACTATCAAGTAGGATGTGTGGTTAAATTATTCAAAGTTTTCCACTGTTTTACCACTCGAATCTACGGTGGATATATTTCCCATCTGTATGTAAAACAGTGGAAAATTTTCCATTGAAACTCTTCGATGGAAAATTTTTCCACCGAAAATCTTCGGTGTTCCCATCTGTATTCAAAGCAGTGGGAACTTTCCCACTGTAATAAGTTTAGTGGGAAATTGTCCACCATATTATATCCAAGTGGAAAAATTTCGTGGGTAGGGAAACCGTGGATAAACAAGTGGAAAAATTTCCCACTGAAAATGAAAACAAGTGGGAAATTGCAATTACCCCTTTACTTTTACACACTTGTCATTCGCGAGTGGGAAAACAATGGGAAATATCATTTTTCCATCGAATTTTTCATGTTTCCTACTCGAATTTACAAGTGGAAAATTTGATGATTTTTGGTAGTGACACTTGACCTAATTAGTATGTCTTTTACAACATTGGTCACAATATTTCTCGGAAAACAACCCTCCTACTCCTCGTATCGATGAAGTGCTCAACAAGTTAAAACAAGGTTGGACAGAGTTTGTATATAACCGTATAAAGAAATAGGTATATATTCACGGTTATTCTTCATTATTTGATTGGTCAAGTTTGTGCTTTTAATAGCCATACGAGTTATAAGTATATATGCACATAGGTATATATATTTTTACATTGGCTTGTACCATACACTATAGGAACCACTTTTAACTACTGTTAAAAATGACCTTTAACTACGGTTAACCAGGCGTTGTGTGTCTTGTTGTCGTTGTATGTAGCATCTTTTACTAGGGTTTACTCGGAATGACTTAGAGTTAAAAACTGAGTCGTCAACCTTTTTCCATATCTAACTTAAGGCCTACATAAGCTTGCCTACCCTTAATATTTCCAAACTTATTGATTACTTCATGTGCCAGCAGTATATTATCATGGATGTCCTTCCTAGGGACAAAAGCACATTTATAAGGGCTCACAATCTTTTGCGATATCGGTCTCAATCTATTAACAATGATCTTATAAATAACCTTATACAGGCTATTACATAAGCTAATTGGTCTATAATGTGACGTAAGAGAAGGACAAGAGACTTTAGGGATCAACGCAATGAAGGTATGATTAACTTCTTTCAATAATTTGTCATTATTAAAAAATTCATAATGCACGTAGTAATATCATTACCAATAACATCCCAATGCTGCTAGAAGAACCCGACACCAAAACCGTTAGGCCCTGGGGCCTTAGCTAGATTCATTTGAAAAATAGCAGTCTTAATCTTAGCTAGTGAAATCGGAAGGATGAGTTGGTTATTACCCTCATTGGTAAGCCGGATCGGTAAGTTAGTGCACATCTGTTCTCTATTAATATCCTACTGTGACTTAAATCTCTAAGTAAAATTCGTCACAAATTTTCGCTGAATATCCTCCTTATCATGGATCCATTCTCCGGACTCATCTTTAATTTTAAGTATATTCATTTTTTGCTTCCGGAAGGAACAACATCGATGAAAGAAATTAGAATTTCTGTCACCCTTAGTCAACCATTCTTTTTGGTAAAACTTTCCACAATATTTCGATTAAACGATAGAAGTTGCTCCCTTTGTTTGATTAAGCGAGCCCGCCAATGTAATAATCTATGGTTACAAGGGTCGAAAGGATTCTATCTTCCACAATCCGTAAAAGATTTGAATTCTTTCTACCTTGTGAGAGTAGTTACTACGGACTTTAGAGGCCCATACTTTAAGCTTAGACTTAGTATTCTTAGGTTTACTAACAACTTTGAACATAAGCGTCCTTCGCTGGTACCCATTTCATTGCGGCTTGATAATTTTATTGACTTCGGGTAGGTAGACCAATGATTTTGAAATCTAGATTTTCGATAAGAATGCCGACAAAAAACAAGGTTAGAATCTAATAGAATGTAGTTGTGATCCGAACACAAGAATGACCGAGTGAGAGACGAGAACGGTTAGGGTACATATTTCGCCAATGAGAGAGCACAATAGCTCTATCTAATCTTTCATAGATAAGATGTCCTTTCAAAAAAATTTTCCAAGTAAATATTCTCTTACAGGTAGGAATAGATCCTCTTTGGATGTTAGATAGAAAATTCCTCATCTTCTAAACATTGTTTAGGGTTAACTTAACTCCCCCACTTTTTCATTTAAACATTCCATTTCA
The DNA here is from genome assembly GCA_021018815.1 of Talinum fruticosum. Classification (NCBI taxonomy): domain Eukaryota; kingdom Viridiplantae; phylum Streptophyta; class Magnoliopsida; order Caryophyllales; family Talinaceae; genus Talinum; species Talinum fruticosum. The sequence continues at coordinate 14,266,285 of JAITYX010000001.1, read as the reverse complement.
TTAAAATCACCAATAATACACCAAGGTAAATTAATTAGACAAATAATTTCATGTAACCGATTCCAAAAATTGGCTTGTCAACAACTTAAGTTGGACCATAAATCCTTGTAATAATGCATTGTTTTTGTATGCTCTTATCAAGAACATAAAGGTAGATAAACCTTTCATCTTTAATAATCACATTGGCTGAAATATTACAATTATTCCGGAGAACCCACATACCCCCACAATAATTGTAAGGTAAAACATAGTCAAAATGATCAAAACCCAAGGACGAAATAATTTTCTTCGTGGTTTTATCATTTGTCATAGTTTCAGTCAAAAATAAAATATCGGTCTAATTTTTTGGTTAGTAATAAGAATTTCTTGTTTAACTTGGTGCGTTTTAGCACTATGTACATTCCACGCAAAAATTTTCATAAATAAATCGCTGGAAATCTACATGGAACTCGTTGACAGAAGCGAGCAAGAAACCAATCATACAAAATCATGCAGAGAGTAAAAGTTTTTAGCTTGCAGAGCAAGATTCGGACCCTAAAGGGGTTGGTCATAACAGAGCCTTGGGAATCGCAGTAAAAAATAGGAAGCCTCTCGCCCAAAATATACAAGCAAAGCAAACAAGAATTGAACAATACGTAAAGTTCCCCAAAAATTTGAAAACAACAATAAACATAAAAATACAAATCAAACAACTGCTAGCTCAGGAAGTGTCGTTAGTACGCTGAATGATATCGCCCCATCCTCTCAAGGGTCGCCATGTACCACAAAACCAGCAAAGAAAACAAAAACAAATTGTCAAACAAGCTGAAAACTCAAGAGCACCTCAAGAACAAAAAGAAAAGAACCTGTCATTCCAACAAAAATCCTCAAACAAGTCAAAGAGAAAAGTCATGAAAAGAATGGTCTCGGATAAATTGATTATCTCATCATAGACATTCAAAATACTAGGCGGCAAGGCAGTAGGCTGGCTTTTAACCCAAAAATGGGGCAACACAGCAGAAACCACAACGCCACCATAGTATTAAAAGGAACAATGAACAAAATCGCCAAAGTAGAAGAAGTCTAATCCCAATCTAAAGAGAAAGTACAAATTCATCATAGAGGCTGTAAAATGCATAGAAATGGCACATAAAAAAGAGCATGTCGGAAAAGGAACGCACAAAGGAAGCAATCCAGCAGCTAGAGACAACCCACACGAGCAATAAAATCACACTACTCATCGAGATTAACCACTAGACCGGGAGGAAAGGGGCGGACCGTAACACACAAGCCACAAGAAACTCACACATCTTCATAAAAAACATGGTGAGCTGAAAACTCAAGTAAACCCGGGATGCCCAAACACAAACAAGCATGCCAAATATAACATAAGGGACAATACCAAAACCAATCAAACCAAGTGTAATCCAAATAAAAAGACAACAAAATTCTCCCCAAAACAAACCAACTAAAGTGGCTTAATCCTCAAAAACTAGCCCGCCAAACCAAGACTTCTAATCATAGCAAAAATAAACAACACCAAAGCTCCATCACTACTTCTTGGTAACTAAATGAGCTAGGTAAGAGCACTAGTCGTGACAACCAAGTTGTAAATAAAACCATCGGACACTAGCAATGTCCAAAGATAATCGAACACCAGAAGACAATCCACTTGCAGAGTAAGATTCGGGCCCTTGTAAGGGTGGTCAAACATATAGCCTTGGGTCTTTCGGGTAAACCTAAAATTCCTCTCGCCCAAAGAACACGATCAATAAAAACCAACAAATAAAGAAGAGTAAACAAATCAAACAAGACCATCACATAAAAATCCAAGTAAAACAACCATCTAAGGAAATAAACTTTAGAGTGATTAACAACAGCCCCATACATGACACCAATAGGACAAAGCTCAAAAACAACAAAATTGATAATCCAAAACAAATAAATCACACAATGAAACCCGGACAAACAATAATAGCAAACCGGATGTTGAATCATAATAGGACATAACTTGTTGAAGAACACTGCCGACGTTATAATATAATACTTAAGCATGACCAAAGCAATTACCCAATACCATAAATCGAAGAAAGGTATGAAAATGAACGAGAGAGACAGAGTGAAGAAACATACCGGATATGACTCCAAATGATCAAAATCAATGAGGAAAAACCTTGCTGGAGTAAATAGTTAGACAAATATCCTCGTTGTGAAGCCAATTGGGCCGAAGCGTGTGCGAAAACCCGATTCGGGGTGAGTGTAAGAGGCATTGTAGTCGCCGAAAACAACGAGGAGCATAGATCGAATCAAACATGAGCTGAAGCCATTCACGAAATTGAATAGCACGAGCAAGCAATCGACCAGTCACTAGGGTCATTGAACAGGATATTAGAATCTTCAAGCACAACAACGTTGTCAAGCAAAGGAACTCTAAAAGGAAACCAAAAGAGATTCGATCGGAGAATAGGAAAGAACATAGATTGTAAATCCGACAAGGCAATCGACAGAAAACCCGGAAATAATACGAATATTAACCATGGCCTATCAAGGTGACTGGAATTGGAGGGGTGAACGCAATGAGAAATATAGATCCGGGTGAAACTGGGCAAGGAACCAATAAGAACTAGTGCAAACCTGAGCTCGCTTGCCGAAGAAGACGATAGAGAGGAAGGATCGTCAGCAATCGAAAGCCAGTGTCCGGTGGTTTAGGTTCAAGAAAATTCATAGAGGAATACGGCGAAGAAGAAGCTAGGTCAATTGCCAAAGGCTCTCGCTGAGAGCATCTCTCACTAGAGTTTATCTCACTCGAATCATGAATCAATATGTCAATCACTTACATATATAGAAAGGGCTATATCATAATGAAAATCATACGGAATTTAACTATATATAGGATAAAATTAGACTTTACCTTATCCGTCTTGATGCCACCAGTACCACCATGTTCGTCCGACCAAATTGAGTGCCCGTTTTCATCATACTCAAACCGTATTGAATCAATCCCAAGCATTCATGTTAGGGTCTCGCACGAAACAAAATCCTTGCATCGCTTATGACGTTCTCCCGCTCTTACAGAGCAAAAATGCGACGTATGTATCATCGGAAAACAATGCAAGGAAAAACACAATCATAAACATCAACTACGAGTCCATAAACATCAACTCCAATGAGACAGGATATTATTTAAGCTGAATTTGATTGTTTTAGGAATGCTATTGCTTTTGTTATCATGGTCAATGCATTTGATTTTACTTTCAAGGAAAGCATGCTATACTCTATAAGCGGACCACAATTGATTGCGGAAAGGTATCCGAAGTAGTGACAAATCCAAAGTCTTTACTTATAATCATACAAATAATTTACGGTTGAGCACTTCATCCCTCTTCCAAATCCAGAAAGCAACCGAAAGTATGCAACAATAAAAAACCTACCCTTCACGTAACCATAGCAAACTTGTCCAGTTCGGCTTTGGTCAAGTGCTTTGCATACTCGAGCTGCTATTTCCTCACGATTGCACTCGGTTAGGTAGGCCAAACGTAATCATTGAATCAAATCGTCTCGAAACTGTAAAAAATAAAGGCGAGTCAAAGAACAAAGTTCAGGTTGTCTACAAGGATTATATTACCCATTGAAAATGTGCAAAAGAGTTCCTTTATACCTAGTTAAAGCACGATCAAGGTCCCGCTTCTCGTTAGTCGCAACAATCACAACCACCCTCTTGTCTTATTTAAAACCATCAATCGCAAAGAGAGTTTTCTATAGCCATTTCAATTTTAGCTCAAGTACAAGTAATATCTACATATTCACAAACTCAACAGACCAAAGACAACAAATATGAGACCATAGATTAAGCCGAGTGTGTGTTTTCGAATGCCATTTTTTGGGAGGGGAGGGAGTCCGGTGGGTTGGGGTAAGAGTGTGAGACCTTCCTCGATCCAGCCGACATTAACCCCAAACTAGAGAGTTTCGTCCATGAGATGGGGAACTCACAATCCTTATAGGTTCTGTTCACATGACAATTGAACCCTAGCTTCAAGGTCGGAGATCGGAGAGGGCACCCTAACTCCCTAAGGCACTACAACATCTCTTGAAATTCTCCATAAAATTATACTCATAGGCTAAAAGAAGCTCCAATAATATGCTTACATTTGACAGTTGGAAAGAAGCTCCGAAAGTAAATTCTCTAACGAGCACTATCAAGTCAATCTTTGTTAACCAAGGTCCGGCATGCAAGCATAGATATATATAAGGGAAGGATTATGTAACGTGCAGAGAGAGAGAGAGAGAGAGAGAGAGAGAGAGAGAGAGAGAGAGAGAGAGAGAAGGGGCAAAGGACAAGAAAGAAAGAACATCCCTAATGGAAGCGGATCGTATTAGCTAATATGGGAGTTTGGAGGAATAACTAACAATGTTTATCCTACCAAATTTGGGATGAGTGTTTGGAGCATATGATCCTCCTTCCCCTCTCTCAAGACATACATGCATGGTGTCAAGTACTTGGTTATGCATCTATCGATCTAGACAATGCATTTCTCTCCATGGTCAATTCTCTCAAGAATCTTTGTTCGGAAAATGAAACTTTACTCGCCTCAGTAACACCGATAAGATTCGTCCAGTAGCTACATGCATTTCACTATCACGAGCAATAACAAAACAATCAACCTGCATAGTTTCAAGAATGCTTATATGATCAGTAGGAAACTAAATAATTAAAGCAGACCATACAAAATTGCAGAAATGAAAAGATATGCCATTCCAAAATAGGAGTTCAATTTTACTCTGTTTTATAAAAAAAAAATTATCTTTGAGAACTTGGATAATGATTGGAATATGAGACGTGAATCGGTAAGAGATTTCCTAGCAATACCATAAAGAAGTTTCGAGTGCTACTCGTATTTGCTATCATGTGGAGTTTAATTAGGAAAACACATGAATGCAATTGTCTTTGAGAACTTGGATAATGATGCCGAAGGATTGAGCGACGAGAATCAAATGGGGGAGTAGAGAAGCCCTATAGTCTAAGGTCCGGAAGGAAAAATTTGCATACTCCCCTTATGTGTTGGCATGGAAATTTCAAATCATGATCAATTCCCAACCTTTTAATATGGAAAACTCTAAAGTAACCTAGAAAAATTATCAAATCTCAGCTCTTTCTTTCAATTCTACCCCTAAAGCATCTTCTTCAATAACTTCAAGCTTATTGTTTTTACCTAGAAAATTACAGAGTAGAAGAATAGAGAATACTTAGAACAATACCCAAAATCTAAGTTGGGAATAATCATCTCACTTTCACAAATTGGAACAAATGAGTAAATAATCAAAAAAAAAAAACAAGTGCCCAAAATCCAAAATACATGACTTTGACCACAAACAATAGCGAAAACCCACTAATTCCAGTGAAGATAAAAACAATCCCAAGGTAAGACAAAGCACCGAGCAGTGAAATCCCACCATTCTTAATTTACCAATTTTAGAGTGGGGAGGGGGACAAAGAGTGCATACGAGCAAAGAATGATGTCCTAAGTAGCACTAGCAGCGACAACATCCTCTTCAACTGAAAAATTTACCAATTAGATGTTAGGGTTTGTTCGATTAGGATGAAACCCTAAATCGAAATCGAAAATACAAATTAAGAAAAACCTAAACAAGTAACTCGTAATTGGCAACGAAATAGCACGTGAAAAGATTGAAATTAGTAGCCAAACTATGGCATAGTGGATTGTGAAGTTTGACTATGGCGGATTTAAGTTGGTTGTGAGAAGACGGGAGAATGAAAGACAAGAAAAGCGAAACTGGGCAGCGAAAGAGACTTAAACTAGTAGCCAAAACGAAGGGTGCACCATTGTTGATGATGATACCCCAAGCAACCAGAAACTGTTTGAACGAAAACTCCACAAATGTACATAACTTACCCGGTTGAAGTCTCCTTCGATCTTTTTCCTCACACCGTTCAATGAAATCTCTTATTTCTCTTCGATGATACTTCTTCTTCTTCTTCTTCTTCTTCTTCTTCTTCTTCTCGATCTTCCTCCCGGTGTATTTCTTACTCTTCTTCTCCCTCTCTTTCTTGCTCTTCTCGGTGTAGCTATTCTTATCGCCCTTCTTCTCCCTCTCCTCCTCCTCCTCCTCCTCCTCTTTCTTTTCCTTCTTCTTCTTTTCTTCTTCTCACTCTTCCGCTCTAATCTCTCTTCTTTCTCTCTCTTCTTGCTCTTTGCCTTACCATATTTGAAGTCCTTCCATAGCACACTTCCTCCAAACCTCCATCCGCACCAAACATCAAACCAACATCATTAAGGACTTTTTGGTCTTTTTAACTTGCCACGACCAAACCAACCTTCATGTGAGTCCCATGTAAAGGATGACTTGTAGGTAAATGAAACAACTGAAATTGTAATTATAAATTAAAGGATGATGTATCTGTAAATCTCCCTATGCAAGATTGGCCATAGACTAGGCTAGGCCATATATAAGATGGAGTACGGGCCAAAGTTATGAAAGACATGTGATCCTAGATGTGGTGAATGCATGGGCTATAGGTTGGAAGGGATGCATGGGCGATGATGAACTATCCTATATGAGGGTATGAATTTGTCGTAGACAGAGTTAAAATATAAGCACAGGTGAGTCACGGTGTATGTATGATGTACTATCCCAAAATGGGCTATGCAAGATGATGGGATAACCTAAATGAGCTATGTCATATGAAGCCAAATAACTCTAATGAATATGCAATGTAAAGTAGATAGGATATAATGTACAATGGACTAGTGTCATAGGCTATGATGCATGATCGACTATTATGGACTAGTATGATGTGCTAAGGTGCATGATAGACTAGATGGGCTATGATGCACAAGTACATTATTATTTTTTAAAAAGGAAAAAAATAAAGAGAAATTTTTTTGAAGAAAGAATTTTATGTCTGTAGTACTCAAACCACCTGAAGTCTCTGAATAGGAGCATGAAAAGAAAATAATAGCCAATATAATGAAGGCTTAGCGGCAGTCGGTAAGGTTCAACAGTATACGCCTTGAGCTCTGGATGCAAGTTGTTGGACCTACATGGTCCTAACAACAGGGAAAATTATGCCATTTGAAATATACAAAAGAAGTAAAGCAATCAAATAACTATATCATGAATGAAAATGAGAACATAGAAGAAAAAAAGAATAAGTACAAGAAGAGAAGAATGAACAAAATAAATAACCTAGTTACTATCTTTGATTTAATTTTTAGGACTCACCTTAATATGAATCGGCAAAACAATGCTCAAGCACCTTTAAATTCTAACTCAAGAGTATGGGTAATTGGAAGCTAGTTCAAAGTGTTTTTGTTTAGTAGACAAGGGCTGAAAGAGAATTTTTTTTTTTTTTTTTTGGTTTCTGATAATTTATTTTAACTGAAATTCGTTAAGAAAATTAATTAGCACTATAAAACATATTTCGTGTGTGTGGAGAGAGAGAGAAGTTAGGGAGGAAAAAGAGAAAATGTCACATACTCGTGAAGGTTTTATATATTGTGTTTTTGAAAGAGGGAAAGCACCCCGGGCCTTATTTATACTAATTAGAAGGCAGAGGAACCTCTAGGGTTTTGCGAAAATAACGAAGGTTTCTACACCAAAATCAGTTAAAGTGAGGATTCAACTGTGTTCTTGGCTGAGATATGCCTTGGAGCGTAAGCAAGTTTAAAATTGTAGTCTGGTAACGAAGGTTTCTACAACTCAACTTATTCGAGCCATATCCCCTTTGTCTGACCTCTTACTAGGCTGATTTTGATTTATTGAAAAGCATATTGGTCTTATTAACTACTCAAGTTTCATGACGATTAAATAAATATGGAAAAAGTTGTGCGCCCAAGAGTAAGAAGATGTTAGTTTCCACACACGATTCAATGTCGAGCACACTTCCGTTGCTCATCATATTTGAGCTTGTAATATATTGTTGGAAAGATAACAAAGCAATAAATATAGTTGTATAAAAATAATTATGCTTTGACCTTTGGTGGGGTCTTAAAGTTGGCACAAATAACGGTCAATTGCTAAATCTTTATGAAATGGGCTAGTTTCACCCATATTTTTTGAATCTTCAAAGTGTTTTGACAAAACATATACTTTAAAAGTTATTTTTCTTGGGACGACAACCTTTAGAGGCTCAAATAACACCAGTGAATTGAAAAAGTTTAGTATTAGACAATCAATGTGCATGCATGCAATATGTGTCCATCTTATGATCCAGGGTACCTTCTGGTATTTGTGCTAATATGACTAAATTCTGGATTATTATCATTATCATGATTCCCAAAAAAAAAATTTATACCTATACTCTTATACCTGTAAACATAAAAGCAAAAATGCTATCATAAATTTATTATTATAAAGGTGATTACCTCGAATCGAACAATTTACTAGGATATCCTAACAATTCATAATTACGACAAGCGATGTTAAAAGTCTCACACAACTTACATTGTGTCCATATCATGATAATTCGACGACATCAGCCGACCTAGTCAGCAGCCAAGTGATGTGACCCAGGCTAAATGGCGCCCAAAGAGAAAGGTGAAAACCCCGTTCGATTGACCTCTCATATGTTATACCTCACTTTTTTTCTTTTTTTCCATTTTTTGGGAATATAGGGGTGGTGATGATGTTAAGAGATCCGCACCAACCATTGGGACCAGGAACTGGTCGGATGTGCGATCCAGTTACTCTTAAAAATGTCTAAGCATCAAACCAGGAAAATTCGATCGACCCGAGAAACTTCAACAAACCGGTTGACCCACAGTTAAACAGGGATTTTCCTAATTTTCTTAAAGCTTATTTTTTTCTTCTTCATATGGTGAGGAGGAAAGAGAAAGGAGGATGGGACCATGGGGGACGAAGGCTGAGAAGGGATGATAAAAGAGAAGTAGCGAGAGAAAGATGGAACGAGGAAAGAGAAAAGGGGAGGTTGAGAAGGGAAGAGAGAAGAAGTAGAGAACGCAGAGGAGAGAAAAAGGAGAGAGGTTAAGAAGGGAAAAGAGAAGCAGAGAAAGGATATAAGAGAAAGGGGAGAGGGTTAAGAAAGGAAGAGAGAGAGAGTCAAATTACGCATTTATACATAGGGTTTGTTTTAATTTATTCAAAAGCCCGAGGGCTAAGAATAAGACATATGTCATAGGCTTGAATTTTTGGTAGAAGAGATTAAATAAGCTTTCATCTCTTTAGTAGTTTTGTATAAAAATTATATTTTTTTCTCTCCTGATTTTTTATTTTAAAATATAGACAATTAATGTTGCTATTTCATTAAGATTTTAAATAATATTTTTTTCAAATTATGCTTTTTAGCAATTAGATATTGTAAAATAATAAAAGATCGCAGAAAATATATAGAAAATTTGATCGGGACATAAGGGGTCAATGAAGGTTTAATGGTAAACCAGGTCAACCAGTCTAACTTTGGTCTAACAGTCCGACCTATTCATCGACTTCCTTCATCGGGTTGATCAACAAATTGCTTCTCTTAATATTGGGTGGTGGGATTCTATATCTTAGTTAAAATAGTTTAAAGAGAGAACTACATCCAAAAGGGGCTCGGACACCACACATAATTGAAAACTCAGGTATGACTAACTTACACCTTGCATATTTTAAATTCGAGTTATTCATCTACTTTAGGATTAAGAAATAAGAATCTTAAAAGAAATTCACAATACTGAGTCTTTTGTTATAACAATCATTAATTCTACATGGCTTATCCACGATTGACCCAAGACTTATGCCTTACAAGAATACTTGTCAAGCTCCTAAACTCGGCTCTACTTCGGAAAGTACAAATTGACTCGATCATCAAACCCGAGCTTGACTTACCCACTTAGTTCTCGATGAACCGATCCGCTCAACAAGACTTAGACATTGAGTTTTCCAAAGCATTGTAATACTTAACATGTCAATTTTATCTTAGCAATCCTCACAAAATGGACTGGAATTAGTTGTCTTAATTTTCCTTAACCTAAAATTATTACGCTGTAATTGATTAACTATGCTTAATTAAAAAATGTCTAAATAATTCATGTCCCCATTTGGTTTGAACTTATTACTTATGGAACTTGAATATATTGAATATTAGACTTAAAAATTCCAAATTAATAGATTAAGGATAATCGATCTTTAAATTCTTTATTTAGACTAATCATAATCTAATTATGGATCAAACTATTTTTATACTTTGAAAACCATTCTTTATTTTTTTACAGGTTTTCTAAAGTCCAATTATCTTAAAGAAAATAAAAGGTAAAGCTTTCATAACCGTTGAAGTTCTCGCTAGACAAAAAGCCAAGAAACCCCGGATCCGCTCAAAACCGATCGACATTCTATTTGTTGTTATTTTGGGTAATATGTTATTTTTGAGTCCGAGAGTTTCTCTACCTGAAGTTTCCATTTCCTGGAGTTGGTAGAATAGCTTTTGGAAGCTACGACCTAAACTCAACAAATTGTTTCAAGATGGTCCCAAAATTGAGTCCTTACACTATGTATTGCAACGACTAGTCGACTTAGTTCTTCCGACTAAAGACTCAACAAATTTCTAGCAGGGAAAACTATTTAAAGAAGCCTTAGCACTAGATTCTTACTGATGAATAAGAGTTGAATTTTTCATATACATCTAGCTTACAACTCCTCTTTACTCTTAATTCTCCGAGTTGTAATTCTTAGTGATAAAATCTTGTAATCACCATTTACTTATCAAACACTTCTTTCTTCCCTTGACTGAGTTAATAATGTAACTTCAACTCAGTTGTCCCAAGTTGATAAGGGAACTTCAACTTCGACTACTAGGTCGGATAAGGAAATTTCTAGGTCTAGGAAAAAGCTGTAATAGATTTGTTGAAGGGAACACATCCGGGTAGTCATATTCATTATAATTGCTGATTCAATTAGTGGATTTGACTTGGTGTTTGGATTAGCATTATCCAAGGTTTTCTACTCTAGGAGGGTTTTTTCGTTATATCTTTGTGTCAATATTTTTGTCTTCTATCCGATTCACTCTAGATTCCGTTTTTCTTCTAACCGAGTTTAATCTTGATCACTTCTTTAATTTCTAAGAGCTTATTTCATAGAAAATAAATTTCAGCAAAAATCTTCCAACACTCAATTCATCCCCCCCACCCTCGAAGGTGATTCACTTTTCCTAATTGAACTTCCAATCATGATGTACCCAAGAGCAAACAAGAGAGAGAGGGCGGAAACTTAGCCAAACCTCAACACCGAGAAGATGGTGATTACCCAAGAAGAGTAATCTTGGGAGATATTAGGGGAAAAAAGGGGAAAAGTGGGGGTGCTAAAACTTGGAGGGAAGACAAGTAAAGGGATTTTAATTTGTTAGGGGAAAAAGGGAAGTTTCCAAGGTGAGTGGGAACAGTGGGGGAGTCCCAAAGATCACCATTACCGCAAATATATACAATCCCTTTGAGCAATATTGGGAAATTTGAGAAGGGGGAAAGAGGGAATGGATTTTAGGGCTAAAATCCAGCAAGGGAGCAGAAGGTTAGTGATAGTTGGTAAAAGGAAGATATAGGGAATAGGGGACTAAAGGAATGAAAAAGGGGAAGTGAGAAAACCAAGGTACTTGTAACCGAATAGTCTAATCACTCCAGGATGAGACACACCACTTAGATTGATTAGGGCCCTTAAACAAGTTAGGGATAAGAAAACACCACCCTAACAACATTAAGACTCTTTGATCACCACTTAGTTAGCAAAACTAAGATAAGCAAAATATATTTTGGATGCAAGGAGCATAGCCCAACTCATTCATAAATTCGAGTAAAAAGTCCATTACAAAAGCAACGCATTACATATATATAGTACCTTGAGTTCTAGATTTAAACATCCAATCTAAGGATTTGAAGGCATTGAAATTGATCTTATGGCTAGTAAACGCTTATCCAAAATAGAAAGAAACAATAAAGCAACGTAAAAACAAGCTAAGTACAAGTTGAAAGGGAAGCCGACAATGTCACGACTTCAAATGTTCATATATCCCGACTCCCAACTCTAAATTTAAAGCAAAAAGTATGGTTAGAAAGTGTAACGCCCCAACTTATGTCATATCATTAACTAAAAAGAATTTTGAGTTAACCAAAATAACTTAAAGTGGCGGAAATTAAAATCGAGTTGAGGCATTACTGCCGTCTCCGGATACTATAGACAAGGCTAAAACATTTCATTTTTATGGTATGAAACAAACGACAACGATATAAAAAAATTAGGTTCATACAAGTAAGCATTTAGACGATTCTCGTTATCATATTTTGGAACTTACATAAACCAAGGACTTAATTTATTATATTTACTTTTCTAGCATAAACTCGTAGCAGACAAAAGAGATTCAAGTAGGGAGGTGAAACAAGTCATTGTCCAAGACCAACCTTCTCGGGTTCTTTCTCCTCGGATTCTTCTACCTCGCGGACTTCCCGTTTAACTTTTGTTTATTTTTCTTTTCCTAAAATAATTTTTTTTTAAAAAATAAATAAAAGTGAGCGGTTGGTTCAATACGTCACCCTTGTACTATGAAAGCATTTTTGAGAGCCAATGAGCGTGCGCGTAATTTTAAAAATTCATTTAAAATTCAACATTTAAGCAAGATGCTCAATTTCTATTTCCTGTAAACTTTTCAGTCATATTTTCAATTTTGTAAACATTTTAAAATTTTCGGCTAACACTAGGACCCAAATTTATATGCAATTCCAACGATGGCTTCGATTAAACGATTCGATTAAAATTCTCGTTTGTCGGGAAGGCCCAATATATGACCTCGATTAGACGATTTAATTAAAGTTCATGATTATCGGGAAGGGCTTAATACGACTAATTTTGCTAGCGAGACACTTGTGAACGATTAACATTAATCGATTAACGATTACCAATTAATGATTAACGATTAAATGGGTCCAAAATGTGTGGTAGTCTCGTATTAAAAACAAATACGAGTAACATTTTACATGACAATTAAGATTTAACTATTTTGAAAGAGTACAAGCAATAACCTACCTCGGTTGGGAGGAGGGTTGTTTTGTACTAAATTTTGGTTTCCCTTGCTTTCCTTAGTAACGACGTGTCCGACAACTTTATGTTTTCAAATAGAAATTTACCCTTTACTTTAATATATAGATATGCATATATTTCCTCATAATATTTTTACCAAATTACTATCAAAGGTACTATCCATCTCTTGGACTCATTTTCCGAAAATAAATGTGTGTGTGTGTGTATATATATATATATATATATATATATATATATATATATATATATATATATATATATATATATATATATATATATATATATATATATATATATATTATTAACTCTTTCTGTCTTTTTAACTATTTATTTCCAATTTTGAATAATTAAATTTAATCCTGAAAAGAGTTAGAAAAGTTACCTTTATGGTGAAGGGGTGACGAAAAAGAGTGAGGGAGGGCAGGTGGCCGGGGACGGTGATGGCTGGCAGCACAAGAAAAAGGGGTTTGGGCTTGGTGATTTTTTTGTGAGCTCTATCCTTTCTTCCCTCTCTTTCTGGCCAGCCCAATTAGCCCCTCCTTCCTATTTATAATGGGTTGCCGACAGCCCAATCTTTATCCTTTTCCACAAGTCTTGTCAAATTTAGATTTGTACTTATCTAAATAATTATTATTTTACATATGGTTAATCCTTTTCCACTCTACTTCTTTCTTTATTCTGCCCTTGGCTAATCCTAAGACCCTTTTTTTTCACTTAGGTACATGTTGGGGGTTTTTAAATGTGGGTGTGGGGCTCCAAATCTCCACTAGGCTTGATTGACAAAGCAAACAAAAGGGCCCTTGTTCAACCTAGTTGGAGTCAAATTGAGCGCTAGCATGAGAAGACAATGGTGGATGAGGTCGTGGGATGGTCTCCATTATGTCGCATACATGAATTTATGAGATACATGTTCCATTCCCCTCTTCTCATGGAACTCCCTCACTTCAACTCCCTTCTTCTCATCAATGTTAAGAAAATCGGATCGGACCTTCGGTTTAACTAATTGGACTGGGAGCTTGTCAAGTTTGCGACCTGATTACTAGGGATGGAAATGAAGTTCGAGTTCGAGGCAAATCTGACCGGATCCGAGACAAAATACTCGATTCAAATTCGAAAAAAGAAAATAGTTCGATCCGAATCCGATAAAATAATCGAATTCGAGTCCAATGCGAAAGGATATGAACCTTGATACATTAAGTCCGATTAAAATCTAAAACCCAATTAATTTTTCTTTTTTAAGCAAATTCAATTAATTTTTCATAGTATCGATGCAGAGGGTATTTTTGTAATATTTCCACCTTTAAACCTTAACTACAAAACCTACTCATTAGCGTGCCCCTTCCCAACAGATCGCTCATACTCCGTCTCTCCTAGTCTCTCTCTTCTCGGCCTCATCACTACCCCCAGCCTCTCTCCTCTCTCGGTCTTTTTCTTCTCTTTATCTCTCTCCTCTCGGTCACTTCTCGTCTCCTCCTCCGCTCACTTCTCATCTCCCTCCGGCCTTCGCCTCCACTTTCTTGCTCATCGTTGCCACGCACTCAACCCTCAAGAAGACCTAGTTTTCGCAACCGCTGCCACCACCACAAGCGGTCTCCGTCGGCCTACCCTACGACACCACTTTCTTCATCGATTTTGTAGCTTCGACACCACTCATCTACCTTTTTCTTTTCTCTTTTCTTCCTCCTTTACTCTGCAAAAAATATCTTAAAAATAATAATCGGATTGGATTTGGATCGATTCGGGTTAAGTAGATTAAAATCGGATCGGATTCGGATTGGAGGTTCACCTCTACCGGATCAGATTCAATCAAATTTTTGGATCCGATTATCAATCGGATCATATTTGAAGGTCCTTAACTCCAACCCGAGTTGGACCCATTTCCATCCCTACTGATTACTCTTCAAAATCATTCCAAGCAAGGAAACAGGAAAACCCAATCTAACCCGGAAATTCGAACAACCCAACCACCTTGTCGGTAAACCGAATTTTCTCAATTACATAAAGCTTGAATTTTTTCGCTTTCATTTTCAATCGAGACCTTCGCAAGCTTCCCTGAGTGTAGACAACAGCAGTAGGCAACGAACAAGAGCCCTAACCCTAGCGCCCGACTCTCTCTTTCAGTACACTCCAGTGGACACCAACCGTCATAGCGCCAACAAGGCAAGCTGGAACACTTGTTTTGATAGCAGACCAACGCCAAGAAGCAAGTGACAAACGATAGAGCGAGCAAACCTTAGCCCAGTAGCTTTGCAAGGCCCCTTGCTTTGGGTCTGGTGCTTGCTAGTCAGTCTTCTCTCCTTTCCTCTTTGGCTCTCCCGCTCTTCTCTTTATTCTGGCGGTACAGGGATGTAGAGACACAAAATCAAGAAACAAGTCAAATAACCTTGGGAATTACCACGCACAACTTCAACCTCTTTTATTACTCCTTTTTTTTTATTTACTTTTTAAGGCTTTTCTTAGTGAATGCAAGAATGGATAGGCTTTTTCCTTGGATCATGTGCTATGCTCAGTTAGTTTCTATGTTATTATTTTTATTTTTATCTTTTTAATGAAATATGTCATGCTTCTATTAATATTTTTTATTAAAAAATGTTATACTTTGGAGATATATAGAAAAATTAGTTTAAGGGTTGACATGTTATGCCAATCCAACACAGGTTAACAATAAATCGAGTCAATCGATCCAACCCCGATCCTGATGATCCAATCGATTGACTTATATTAACCCACTCATCTAACCAGGTCGATCACTAGGTCAATCCTCTTAACATTGCTTCGCATGGTGCTCCCTTACTTCAATAGTTCCTTGATTTGAGCATCGGACGGCTGATCCCTAGGCCCTCGCTTGAGGTCGCCATTGGTTTTGTAAGCTACGAACTCTAAGGTCAACACCCTCTCAACATATGTCCATGGGCCTAATCGGTTTAAGAGAACCAAACCGGCCAATCTAACCTATTGAAACGGGGCCCAATCGGTAAGTCAGTCCAAAAACGTAAAAAACCATATGGGTTATCAAACCGAGTAAATCTGGTCAAAACTAGGCAACCTGGTAAATCAAAGACTCGGCTAAACTACGGTTGTAGCGGAGTTTCATCATTAAAGTACCAAAAGGGAAAGAAAAGGTATGACCTCTTCCCTAGCATAAGCGAAGATGTCGAAGACTTTGTTGATCTCGTGCTGAGTAGACTCAGCAACCCAAACATAGGAACCAATCAGATATAGGAGAGAGTGGAGAACAAAGAGGGGGTTAGGCTTGGGGTTGTAGTCTAGGAGGGAGCATCACAAGAGAGAGAGGAGTTGTTAAGTTGGAGAGAAATTTGATATAGGGGAGAGAGGAGAAGAAAAAGGGGACTTAGAGCACCCCTAATGTTAGATCCGATTTTTGGATCTATTGTTGGGGGCTTACCCATCCACCTAATGAAAAAGTTCATTTTTTCTCTCCTTCACTTCACTTCCACATCCCAAAGATCTCACATTTAGATCTTTGAATAAAATATTTTTATTTGGACCCACAACTAACACATATTTAATTAATTTTATTATTCTATGTTGTGTTGTTATTTTTTTTAGTTGGGAAAAAGCAATTTATATAATTTTCAGAGGCCATATTTATTATACAATAAGAAAAATTAGTTTTAAAATATCTCAAACTAAATATGGTAAATATTAAAACATCTTATATGATATATGCTTCATTATAAAAAAATTACAATATCAAAACTCGACATAAAAGTACATCCTAAATGCGAAGTTAGCGTTAAATAAAAAAACAAACTACAAGTTTGACATAAAAGTATACAGGGTATATATACAAATAATTTTACAAATAAAAAAATTACAAACAAAAGTTGTAACCATTGTAAAAATAGTCATTGCCATTGGTAACGGCTAAAAAATTTACTTCATCGGAAATTATCCAGCTGCACATTCCCTAAGGTAAAAGAGTAAAATATACAAAACAATATCGCTTGTATAGTTTTTCCAAAAAAATGATCCAAGTCGATCTCATTCCTCTCTCTTCCTAAATATCTTGCATTAGGAAGATAAGAGGGGATCTGGGGCTCCACCGCAAGATATCCAGATTCAGCCGTGGGGATGCTCTTATACTTGGGGTCGTAGTGTGGGAGGGAGTATTAAATGAGAGAGAGGGGGAATAGAAAACAGAGTCATTGAGTCAAAGTGAAATTAAAAAGTGAAATGACTAATGACCAAAGAGAGGAGCCATTGAGTTGAGAGTTGGAAAGTAATAATAAATTAGTAGTAAAATTGTAGGGTTTTCCATCATTTTTTAATATATATTTATTATCATGATTAAAAAAATAAAAAATCTTGTTGTCTGCTTTTAAAATTCAGAGAATGCTTTTGATTTTGGGTGTATGGGTTAGTTCCTTTTTTTCCCTTATTTAGGCCATTTGATATACTAATATCTTGTTTTGTTTGGTAAATGTAAAAGTTAAGAAAACTGGATCGGAATGGTCGGTTGAATAGGTTGAAATGCGGACCAGTTGGCTTGGCGATCTGAAAATGACTGAAACTCGTTGGCACATTCAAACCAAAGGCTTGGACAAACCTGGTTAACCCGGACGACTCGGTGGACTCAAAAGAACGGGCCAACCAGATTTTCCTCTATCAAGCCTCGACTTTTTGGTTTCAGAACCCTAAATCGAATGAAGCATCACAGATCTTTTGCCAAATTTGTTTCTTTTCTCGATTTGAGGTCTAGGGTGCATCTACATAAGCAGATTGGGGGAGAGAGAGAGGAGAAGAGAAATGGGGTTTGACCACTCCTGCTTAGGTATGATTATCATTGATCTAGGCGTTTGATAAGGGAAGAAAGAGAAAGAGGCAATAAAAAGAAAGAAACAAAGGATGGAGCCAAGGAGGTATAGACAAGGACAGTAAAAAGTAAACACCTTTCCGGAATTTTTGTCTCATTAATCATTATTTCTATTAATTTATTTATTTATATTAAGAATTTCATATTTGCTTATTTTCTGTTCTCTTTAGTGTGTGGCCCGCATTTTCAGTTGGGCCATGTAATTTCAATCTCTCATTATTTTTCTTGTATCTATAAAGAAAATTGGTGCATGGTTTTTTTAACTCGTTTCAATGTTTTATGCATAGAATTGTTTATATTAAAAATGTGCATAAAAATATATGTAAAGTATAATATACTATATATAATAATCATATACTTTAGAAATTACAACATTTGTGATAGGGTCAACCTCGGTCATGTCGGTCCAATTTTGGTTTAATGATCAGCCGGGTCAATTGGCCCAAACTGGTCTTACCCATTAAACCGTTCAACCCATTAACCCATTCCTCTAGTCGGATCAATCACCGAGTTGGTTCTTTTAACATTGGTAAATGTTTAATTTAGGATTTTTTTGTACTTTTTATTTTTTGAATGTTGTGTATAGAATTATTATGTTTAATTTCATAATAATATATCTAAAATGTGAGCAAATATATTAAAAAAGTAAGTGTAAGAGCAACTATGATTTTTTCAACCGAGTCATGCTCGTTTAATCAATCAAGGTCAACGGTCAATCAGTTCAACTTCGTCCAAAACGGTCTCGAGCATCCGAATGGTTGACCAATTTACCCAGTCATTCAGCCAACAATCATCGGGTCGGTTCTCTTAACATTGGGCCTAATTGTTATTTCCTGCCTAATCATCCCAATCTCTATAACGAAGAAAACCCAAAACAATTAAAAACTATTATTAGTGTAGCAAACACTGGGCCCGTTCGGTAAAACTTTTGCATTAGATTTTTTCAATAATCCAATCAACTTTTTTTCATAATGATATTTGGTTAAAAAGATTTGGAAAAAGTTGATTTTTAGAAAGTCAACTTCCTAAAATTTAATAAGTCCACGAAAAGCAATTTCTTAACTTCCACTTTTAGAGAAAGTTGAATAACAATTAATTATTTTTTCTTAAATTTCAATTTGCATGCGCTTCATTTTTTACCCTAATTCCATCTAAACTTATTATAAAAGTTTTCAATTACACTTTCTGCAGCCAATTACCCCTAATTGCAACACAACCACCTAATCTTGCTAAGAAAAAATACGCCGATGGCTTACTCATAAGCAATCAAGGTTTTTTTTTCTAAGTTCATTAATGAATGTTTATAAATTAAAAAAAGTGTCATGATTGCAAAGAAAAATCAACTTATTATTTTGCTTTAGTTTTTAATGGATGTTCCTTGAGTAATATTCTCCAATTTATGAATGCTCGTATCCCTTTGCTTAGGTTTTTAATTGGTAATATATGACTAATTGACTCATTAATATATTGTTTGGAATTGTGTGTTTACTGTACCATTTTATGAACCAAGGGGTTGTTTATTAGTTTATTTAATAATTATCTATAAAATCATCTTCTTCCTCTATAAATTAAATATGTGGTATAACACTTCAATAGAGGAATAACGAAAACATAGTTTGATTTGAAGAGATTTCATGATTATTTATTAGTTTATGTTGTGTGTAATGACTTATTCTCTTATACTTGGTTATTGTTGTTTATTTAGACAAGTAACAAAAAAGACCAGGGAGATACTTGAAAAGATGAAAACATCTTGGCCAAGAAATATCATGGATATTTTTTTGCGATTTATGTATCAAGCAAATTAAATTAAAAAATTATCCAAACACTTACATTAATAAAGAAAGTTGGGACAAGATAATTCCTGGATTCACTACCTTATGTAACGTAAGATATGAATATATTCAATTCAAAATCAAGTGGGTCAACTTAAAGGAGAGTACAGATTGTGCAAAGATCTTAAAAGAGGTTTTACTGATCTTGGATGGAACCCTATTAAAAAAGACTGTTGACGCAATCGATGAGTGCTAGAAGGCAAGACTTGAGGTTTGTAGTAACATCTTATAACTAAAATATACCAACTTAATTATATATATATATATATATATATATATATATATATATATATATATATATATATATATATATATATATATATGTATGTATATGGGTTCAAGTGAGCCCTCCTCTTTAGGTGAACCCAACTTTAGGTGAGCCCTTTTAATCTCAATCATTGAATTTTGATTCAATGGCTGAGATTAAAAGAGGAAATTTTGATTTTTAAAAAATTTCTGGGAGAGGGGAGGACTGGAAAATCATCGTCATTTCCATCCTCTCCAGCCCTCCCAAGCGCTCTTTCTCTCTCTCTCTCAATCCTCTTTCACTCTCCTCTCCTTCTCGCCCCTCTCACCGCTCTCTCTCTCTCTCAATCCTCTCGCACTCTCCTCTCCTTTTGCCCCTCTCGCCGCTCTCTCTCTCTCTCTCTCTCTCTCTCACCGGACTCTCTCTGTCTCGGGCGAGGCTCGTCTCTCTCGCCGGGCCCTTACTCTACCACATGCCTTCGCTCACGCTTACGCTCGCTCTGTCTCGCTCTCTCTCATCACGCCGTCGTCCGACCTCGTTCGTTTACCCGAATCCATGGCTTGGTGAGTATCCTTTCCCCTCTATTTTCTTTGTCTCTCTTTCTCTCTCTCTCATCTTGTGGCCATCTGACCTCATCCCATCCCGAATCCATGGCTCAATCAACATCCCCCTCCACCTCTATTATCGTTGAAACCCTAGCTTTTCGATTACTCTCTTTTAATCCCCTCTATGTCTCTATCGCTCTCTATCTCCCCCCACACACACACACTCTCATCCCCCTGTCTCTATCTCCACAAATGATTTGCTCGCCCGGAGCTGAGTACTGCCACTGGAAACTTACGCGAGAATGCGCCGCGCAGGAGACTTTTGTTTGTGAGTTTTTATTTGAATTTTTTTATGTTGTCTCGAATTGAATGTGAAATCATTTGATAATATTTTCAAATTCAATTGTGAAATTATTTATGAAATTTTAGTTTTTGTTTGAATGTTACGGACAATTATGTTTTCTTATTGTTTTTGGATCAATTTGGATTTGGGATTTGGGATTTGGACGAGTCTGTTACTTGTCTGGGCTAGATGAATGACTAGATGCATCCAGTGATTGTTTTACAAATCTTGGACATAGTCATTTTGTGTCCGATAATTCAGATTGCATATTTCTACGATATCAATTACAAAGGTGCATTGACTTCGTTTTCTTTGAATTTGGACAAATGGTTTTCTATGTTGAAACAAAAGCATTTGTATATGATAATTTAGAGAATAAATTAGGCAAATGAAAATCTCTTCTTCCTCCCTGCATGTACCCCTGATCATTTATTGGATTGGAGATTACATTGTTTTCTATTGTGGAGATTATTGTTGGATTATGTATTCTTCTTTTGTGTGTAAAAGTTCATATTTGTAACCTATTAGCTCAACGGGAGAGCAACATGCTATAGCAAGCGGATGTGGGTTCAAATCCCACATAGGTTGTATATGTATTCATTATGTTGTCCATTTTATAACATTATATAATTTGAGCATGAACAGAATGAAGCAAGTTCATAGAGATGCACGTGGTTAAAAGAAATCGATGTTCTTTTGGCTCATGATATATCTTCATGCCTGTATTAATTGGCTCAAGATTGTGAACATTGTATCGTTCTACATATTGCTAAAGCAATACTTGTTAATGTCTGATGCTAATTTCCCTGTATTCTTTGAATTGCCCGAGGGGTCTGGGCTTGTTAACTCTTTCGATTACGCTACTTTCAACTATTGTTTCTTGCCCTCTGTTCTATCAAGTCTGTTTGTGTTTCTCTGTTTATGTTACTGTTTGTGTTTTAGTCCCTTTTTTGCCAGCCTATTAGCTCAAAGGTAGAGCAACATGTAATTAGGTGATTATGCATTTGGTGAATTTGGTGAGTCGTTGTTGTTGCTTTGTCACTTCCGAATACTAATTTCAAATTAGGTGATTATGCATATATTAAGAACAAGTTGATTGTGCTAATTGCTAAGAGTCTTTCTTAGTTGAGGCTACCTCCACTTCGGAAAAATGTTGCATAATTGCGTTGCTATGTTCTTGTTTGACACATGAAGTAGGTTCCATTAATGAAAAGCAAATGTCAAATATGATCAGCCAAATAATACACGATCGGGCTATAAAATAGGCGGATTTTAAAAGTACAAAGATTACATCCACGAGAAGAAAAGAAAAGAATTTCTAATATTCAAAGCTAATTTCTGCAACGAATTTTGTTGTCGGAGAACTCATTTGAGTTCCTATTATAGAAGTTTCCATTAGTACAAAGATAGTAACACATGGAATCCCCTAAAACTATAAGTCTGTTGTTTCATGCTTCTCGTGTGAGAAACATAGGCCACCTCGAAAGGTTACCTTATAGCACGGATCCATCTGTGACATCGATTAGTATGCCATTGCAGCTATAGGTTGCAACAAAGGCCATCAAAGGATCGATTTTCTCTCCAAAGACGGAATACCAATCCAAATCGAATAATAAAACACCACAACAACAACAATGACATCGAATGATTAGTATCCCTATTTACTGCAACTAACAAGAGTTCATAAAAATTTAACCAAAAGCAAGAAAGATTAGAATAAACTCATAAACAAATGAAACAAGAGTAGTCATATATGTTTGCCACTGAAGTTTAGTTGATAGAAATAAAGGAAAATATTGACTTGCGTAGGTCAAGGAGAATGAGACCTGATTAATATTTGGAAGTGACGAGCAGCAGTAGCAACGTAGCAGACAACTCACCTTGTTGGGCGAAGCGACTCACCAGATTGCACAAATAGCCTCACAAATAACCTATATGGGATCCGAACCCATATCTCCGTGTACAATTACACGTTGCTCTATCTTTGAGCTAATAGGCTAGAGAAAAAAAAAAAAAAGGATTAGAACACAAAGAGAACAGAAACACGAAATACCAATAGCTTGATATAATAACATAGGGCAAGAATCAATTCGAAACTGATTTTGGGACATTCATATGGGATAATAAGTCTCATCCAACATGGTTTAATACAACCATTATTCCAAACAGTCCCTCTAGTTGGCAAGGGTAAGATTGCTATGTTCAGATTTCCCATCTTGGAAGGATAGACACGAGATAATGATATGCCTCTCCTTAGTTTCAATATTGCAATGACATCTTAATTAGGAAGACTAGGGGTGTTGAAACGATGAATACTCGGAGAAATGGCTAAATGATATTTAACATATATGTCGAGGTTAGTGGAGCTGATATGTCCATGTATTCAAAATGATATCCTTCATCCAAAGACGTAGACATTTAGCATCAAACAAACCAGTACCACAAAATCCTACCTAGAGAGGTATTCTAACCACAAACAAATTTCAAATGTATCATTTCCATGGGATCATGTATTAGGAATCGGTTCGAGTGTCTAGCCCTCATGGCAATAGAAGTAGACATTTAGCAAAATGATCGGTTTAGTCACTATCATCTACAAATACTTTAAGCTAACAAATTGCAAATGTATCATTTTCATGGGAAATCTGAACATTGCAACGTTACCCTTGCCAACTAGAGAGACTCAAGAAGCTAACCAAATTTCACAAAGCTCGGATATCCTCAAAATAAGCTAACCAAATTTCACAAAATAAGCAAGTTCTCTAGTGGCGGTCGGGGCATATATCCTCACCAAGCTAACCAAATTTGACAAAGCTCGGATATCCTCAAGAAGCCAAAACATCACACAAAATCCCAAATTCAGGTATATTCGAGTCCACAATCATTATAAAAAAAAATATCAAAAAATGACTCCAAAATCAATCAGAACATTTGCCCAGGGAATCGGACAAAAACCAAATTTTGAACTGCCAAATACACAAAGTGAAAAAGAAAATTACCTCAGAATCGGACTCGTCGGGCGATATTGCAGTGGCACTCGGGGAGGAAGGGGAGATAGCAAGAGAATGAGAGATAGAAAGGGAATCGAGAGACGAGAGAGAGAAAAATAGAGGAAGGGCAAGACAAATTTGAAGAATAATAGAGGAGGAGGGGGAGATGACGAAGCCAAGGATTCGGTTAGGGAAGGGGTTGGATGGGTCGACTGCTGAGAGAGGATCGAGAGAGGGAGAGAGAGAGTGTGTGTGTGTGTGTGTGATTCATTAGGTGAGGCAAGATGAGCGATTCGAGGCGAGAAGATGGACGGGACCGACGAGAGAGAGAGAGAAGCAGTAGCACGGATAAACAACGAGATAGAGACGACGGACGGAACCGACGAGAGAGAGACGACGGACGATACGCCGGCGACCGAGAAAGAAGACGCTGGCGGGAGGATATCTGCAGACGAGAGAGAGAGCGCTTGGGAGGGCTGGAGAGGATGGAAAATGATGATGGTTTTCCAGTTCTCCCCTCTCCTAGAAAAAAATTTTTTTAAAAAATCAAAATTTCCTCTTTTAATCTCAGCCATTGAATCAAAATTCAATGATTGAGATTAAAAGGGCTCACCTAAAATTGGGGCTCACCTAAAGGGAGGGCTCACTTGAACCCTCCTCTCTCTCTCTCTCTCTCTCTCTCTCTCTATATATATATATATATATATATATATTCATGAGTCATGACTCCTTTTTTTTGGTTTTCTAACTTTACGTAGTTCCAAAGGCTAAGAAATTTAAGATTCAAGGAATTGATCGTGATTTAGAATCAAAGTTTGACAAAATGTTTTTAACTATAGCTCCGGAGCTCGACAATATTTGGACACCTGCATCAAGTATACCTCCTTGTAGCGAGTAACCAAACAATAGTAAATCTTGAATCGATGAAGAGCATGATGATAATCTAAATCAAGATTCTTTACCAAATCTTGGTGCTATTATGTCACAACCACCATTTACTAAACCGACACAAATTACTCAAGGTGATAAATAGAAAAGAATAATTATTGCGAGAGAATGGACAAGTACAAGGCAAAAAGTGGGAAGAGTTTCGGGACAACTTGATCGCTTTTGTGAAGTGATAGAAAATAGGAACACCTCACGTAAGCGAGATCTGCCTGGTTGTAGTGTGCCCGAAGTAATTGAAATATTACATAGAATGTCCGATATAGAGGAAGGTGGCAAGCTCTACTTTTTCGTTGTGTCGAACACCTTCGTGGTGAAAGAAAAGATAGAGGCGTTTGCATCCTTCAAACCTCATTTACGACTTCAATGGCTTAAACTTTAGGCCACTATAGCTGATTTTCAGTTCAATTAAAGAAAAACATATTAGAATTTTTTTTGTATGTGTGTTTTTTTTTCCTATTTCCTTATTTTTAGAATGGATGGCAGTAGTAATTCACATTTTGCTTATTAAATGTTTTTAACATCTGAATAGTTATATTTTTTTATATATTTATGTGTGTGTTTAAACTATTAAAATCCTTATATTTGAAACGAAGATTTATTCAATTTTTTTTATTATAGAGTTACTTTTATTTATATAAAGATTTATTTGGTTTATTTTTATGGTTAAACATTTTAGGTTCTAAGTAATGGATGAAGATAAATGTACTTACTATGACGATTCCTCCGAAGAAGACCAATGGAATTGCATGTGTAGTTACTCGTTGTATAGAGATATACTATGAGAAGTACATACATACGGAGTCGTGTATGACTTCTCAATATAATGGGAAAAGTGGGTAAGAGATATTTTAGATGGTCATAATACACGATGTTATAATGTTTTTAGAATGAGTAAAAGCACATTGTATAAGTTCTTGTATACTTTAGAAACAAAATATGGACTTAAAGAAAGTAGGGAACTACAACTACTGAGATTTTAGTACTACTTTTAGATACCTTGCCACAGGACAATACCAACAGAGATACACAACAAAAATATCCTGGAGAAACTGTTAGTAGATATGTATTAAATAAAGTCATCCTTCTAGCTCGTGACGCAATTGCACCAATAGACCCAAATTTAAGAGACGTACCACTTGAGATATGCGAAGATGCAAGATATATGCACTATTTTAAGGTATTATTAAGCAACTATTAAATTATTTGGAAAATATTGTTCAACTGTAGCAAAACTAATTCAATAATATTTTTTGCAGGATTGCATTGGTTCTATAGATGGAGTTCACATACCAACTGTCATATCATGTGAAAACAAGTTCAATATATTGGGTGAAAGGGTGTGTCAACTCAAAAATGTTGTAGTTGTATGTAGCTTCCATATATGCAACTTACTTTTGTTATTGCTGGTTTTCCGGGCATAAGTCATGATTCTTACATATTTGAGAAGGCGAGTTAATGATAAAATTTATAATTTTCCCAAGCCTCCCCAGGTATCTCAATTATTCTTTGTTTAGCAACATTAAAGCATGAGTCGGTTTCTTATTTATATTATATTAACATTTCTATTATTATATTGTGCGGTGAATACTACCTCGTTGGTTACGGGTACCCTTTAAGGCGTGGTTATTTGGTACCTTATAAGGGAGAAAGATATCACTTGGCACAATTTGAAACATGTTAATCACTTGGTTATCGGGACATTCATCACTAAGAAGTGTAATTGAAAGATCGTTTGAAGTGTTGAAGAAAAAGTGGAAGATTTTGAAATCTATGCCAAGTTATAAGTTTGAAACACGAAGGGATATAGTTGTAACTTGTATGACATTACACAATTTTATACGAAGGTACAATCTAAGTGATCCACATTTTCTTGAGGCTACTGATGAAACATACAAGATATTTGAGTTTAACAATGACATTGATAACATGGATGCCGACTCTAGTAGAAATACATCTGTTCAAGGTGTTAGAAAGATGGAAAAATTGAGGAATCAAATTGCTAATAGTTTGATGGTAGAACAATAGTAACTTCTAATTTTAAATAATTGTATTAGTTTATGACATATTTGTTTTGTTATTAACTATCCATATCAAAAAATTCATAATTATAATGATTTATGACATTTTATCTATATTTTATTCATTTTTATATCTTCCAAAACCCTCAGTTTTCAAGAGTATCTATGTGAACATAATACTCATCGATATGATACTTCAATCATTCACACAAAAAAATTAAAAAATATTTATAATAATATACATTTTATATATAAAAAACAATAGAAGAAACAAAAAAGACAATTAATTGATTTAATAAAGTAAATAAAATTTGTAGTTACCAAATACTCAATAAGATTTTTCACACAGCTATAGTCCAGACTATAGCTGTAGAACAATCCCAGTACAAACATTGGCAAGTTAGAGTTCAGTTGCCAAAAAATTAACGTAGAAATGTTTGGCGAATATAAGAATTTATTTCTTGATTGAAGGTTCATAGTATCCTTTTGCCTTGCATGTAATGCATGCAAGCTCTGTTAACTGTTATGAAGAAATGTTGTGAACACCTGATGGCTTAACCTTGAAATTTTGATATACATACTACTCTTAATGAAAATTACAAAAATTCAAGCCAATTAGGCAAATCGCTAAGTATTGATCATCTCTTAACGGACAGAGAGGAAGGGGAACTAAAGTTGACCGACCATACACCCCCCTCCCCAAAAAAAAAAAAAAAAAGAAATCCAATGACAAGAATCTGTGGAGCTTCAACATTACTCCTTAATACACAATGCGGGAGGGGACAGAACAAAGGACCGCAATTGAGTTTCCGGCAACCTTCAGAACCATGGAATCCCAAGTCCGGCATTTGCCCTCTACCTCCATATTTATAGTTTATATTGATATCAACCTGTTTTTGGATCTTCTGCGCAGGGGAAGCTCCTCGTGCTGGTCATAACTTCTGCCGCTTGAAGGCTACTAGTTAACAAGTTCCATTATCTGTTCAAATTACTGAATTTACAGCACAATCATATCCTGCAAGAACGGCGGAGGGATATTGAATAACAAAGACAACAGTTGAGAAAAAATGTCCAAGTCTAATCTAAGCAAAGTGTGGAGAGGTTAGATACTTACTCCTTATATTATACATAACTTTTTCTGTTCATCCCTATGCTAAAACACTTTGACTACTTCATATAAAAGAACAGGAGAACTACTAAGACATTCTGCTTTTTACTCCACCGTAATAAGCCAAAAAAGGAGAAACTAAAGGCCGCCTGGAAAGCGACTTTTTTGGCCTCCCTGCTTGTAAAGACAAGGCGTTGGGATTGTACTTGTTTAAGGGGTATAATTTTAAACTGCGGTTTAACAATCAAAGAATTTTAATGAGGAAATATCATCGAGAAATGGAGACAAGAGAAACAATCTCATACCTGAATTAGAGTTAGCGCAAAACATGACCAATTTTGATCCACGCAGACTCGTAAACTACACCTTTTTATGAAGATGAGCAGTGACTGAAAAATCCTCCCAAGGTGGAACTACCCAATTTTAGCCTCGCCATTTATTAGATTGCTTTGAGCTTCATTTGTAACAATACTAGCTGCTTTGCTGCCTTTCTTTGGCTTGTCTTTGTTGATAGATGGTCCACCACTCGAAGCAGTCACTGCTTTCTTAACAAACTTCCCAGGAGGTACATCGTTTTCCGATGAGCCTTTTGTTGGGGGCTTTGAGGGGCCCACCTTGATCCTAGGCAGTTCAACTTTCTCTTCCACTGATCCATCTTTGGGTGTACTAGTAACTTTTTAGGAGCCGTGCTCGGTGAAGCTGAACCTTCTTTAGAAACAGCTGCTGTTCGCTGCTTTGTGCTCGGCACCAATGGATCTGTATCAGGAAGCAGTGCTCGACGACTAAGACGAAGCTGACCCTTCTCATTTACCTGCACGTGCAACAAGAATATATGTTAAAAATCCTAAGGGTCCATGTGGCCATGTAACAAAGGGGAAAGACATGAAGCTATTAAATGAACGTATCTCAATAGGATGCTTCATTTCTAATTCTTATCTTATGCCAAAAGCTGAAGGAGCATAAAAGCACAAAGGGCCTTGGGGTTCAAGGCGAAGGCATGGGTGCAGACTTTTCAGACTCAAGGCACACTTTTATGTGAAATTTTTAAAACTCATTCACAAAGCATATTTTGTAAAACCAAGTTAGATAAATGCATAAAAAAAGTAATTAAACATCAATAAAACTACTAATACTTCATGTAGCAAGAACAACTCAGGGGTAACCCTTATTCTTTGGAAACTATTACTGATCTATATTCTATTGTAACTATTCTTAGGGTAATTTCTGTTATAACTTTGTTTAATCCCGTTAAAATGAACTTAAATGACTGAAATGCCCTTACATTTGCTTTACCCAACAGTCAAATATTTAAAGAAGGGGGTGCTGGTGAGGTTTATTTCTCTTTCGAAACTCCTTCCACACTCTCTTTTCCCTTCCCAGTTAAGGTGGAAGCCATTATTTTCTCATCCCCCTTTCTTTTAAGCTTTGCTCTTCATTTTGGTAATCCTTCATAAATTTGACAATCACAACTACTACACAATTTATTTTCCATAAAAATATTCTTTACAATTAAATTTAATAAATTTTCAAAAAAATCTCAACAAACCCTAAAACCCATACCAAAACCCTCAATTTCGATTCTTTTCATCATATTCCAAAAAATTATACTCCACCAACAAATAGTCAACTTCTATGAAACCTTAATTTCGGTTTAGGGTCACAATTTCCAAACCAATCATCAAGAACGAAACCCACCCTATTCATAATCAACTTAACAAAAAACAAAAAAACCAAATTAAGTACTTCCCATTTTATCGTCCTTAGAGATCTTGAACAATTCTCTCAATTTTCACTTTCTTCTTATGAAGTTAGGTCTTCGAAAAGCATAGACTTTCAATACGAGCAAGAGAGAAAGAGAATGTGTTTTCGAAAAGGAGTGAGAAGGAATGATTGTGTATTTCATCACTTCGCAGGTTATATATCACTAAGAGTATTTCAGTCATTTAAGTTCATTTTAGCGGGGTTTAACAAAATTCTTACAGCAAGTACCCCAATAATAGCAAAAATAGAATATAAGCCCGTTTGCAATATATTCTAATGATATGGTCCCCTAAAAATAGTTTTAAAGAATATGGGGTACCCCTGAGTCAATTTTGTTCAAATAACCTTAAGAAATGTTATTTTAGCACCGTAGTTCCCCAAAACAGTAAATAGCCTCGAATCCTTGAGGTGCCCGTCAAGGAAAGAAAAAAAGAAAAAAAAGGTAAAGATAAGGCCAAGAAAGACAAGAAAAAGGGTAAAGACATAGCCTTACATCCTTGAGGCGCACCCCATCCCATCGGAGGCACTGGCATGGTAGCCTCATGGTGAAGCACGCCCGGGAACGCTTTTTTAAACTAAGGCGATGAGTATAATCTAGTATGAGTCTATATAATTCTAAAGATACATCCCAAATCTGTCAACAACTTTCTTGTTCTTTTTGTGCTTCAAATACAAAGCAGGAAACAAGTTTACAATATTGTTTTCCATCAAGAAAGTTCTTTTAAAGGCAAGTTGCTTTTCTCAATTCCTTTTCCTCAAGTCTACCTATCCTCCATAGAATGCTTCTGTTTTTGAGTTTTACTACAAATACTCAACGTCACAAAAAGCTCCTTGAGGTGCACCCCATCCCCTCCGAGGCACTCGGCATGGTAGCCTCATGGTGAAGCACGCCGGGGAACACTTTTTTTGAACTAAGGCGATGAGTATAACCTAGTATGAGTCTATATAATTCTAAAGATACATCCCAAATTTGTCAATAACTTTCTTGTTCTTTTTGTGCTTCAAATACAAAACAGGAAACAAGTTTACAATATTGTTTTCCATCAAGAAAGTTCTTTTAAAGGCAAGTTGCTTTTCTCAATTCCTTTTCCTCAAGTCTACCTATCCTCCATAGAATGCTTCTATTTTTTAGTTTTACTACAAATAGTCAACGTCACAAAAAGCTCCTGAAACCAAAATTCTCTACAATTTTTTGTTGTTCCACAAGCTTCTACCGAATTCCATAATATTCTACACTTACGTAAATTTGCTTCCAAGCAAAGTAATACACAAGCATTCTCCCAAACTCTTTTTAAATGTTCTCTTGCATACTTAACTTTCTCTCAAGCTTAAAACCCGTAAGGCTTACTAGCAAACCAAAGAAGGGTTTCGAGTGCAATTTGCTAGTGCCACATGGGTGTTAAGTCCAAATGAATTATTACCCAGTGACGGTTGATATCGAGCCTAACGTTTAGAAAATAATGTCGAGCGTCACCGAAGGAAGCCAACAACAAGGTGGCAAGAAGGGTCGTGAGAAGTCCCGGGAAGTGTTTGTTGCTTTCGAAGAATGGCTTGCACCCTTACATGCTCCATGTCCGACTTAAGTGAACTAGTCGAAGGCATGGACCAAACGCGTCGAGGAGCTAAAGTCCAAGGTGGAGGACTCGGGCCTCAAGAGGGAGATGCAAGGAGTCTTGAATGCAACCAAGGAGATGACATGACAGCTATTAAAGTCACAACGAAAAAGGATGGTCAACTCGAGGCGTGTAAGACACCGGTCATTGATCAAAGAGAGAAAGTCAAAAGGTCCAAAGCACAAGTTAAGTTAAATTGTGCGTGGCCGCGATGGCTAACGGTGGAGTCTGTCCAAGTGACGGACTACCCTAAAGGTGAATGCGCCCGAAGCCCCTCAACTTCAAGGGGCACCGAGATATTGATAACTTCATATGGGGATCAAGACTTACTTCGACGCCTCGGGCATCGAGTAGGATGCATTAAAGGTGAGCAATGCTTTCCTTTTTCTCAAAGATATTGTTCTTCTACGATGGCGACATCGTGGCGACAACGTCAAAAGAAGGTCTAATGCCATCACTACTTGGGAGGCACTCGAGGGTGAACTCAACAAGGAGTAGAACCCCGAGGATGCTAAACGCGAAGCCAAGGCCAAGCCCGATGCCTCCAACAAAAGGAGGTCACATTCGAGAATATGTTAAGCCAAGAGCTACGTTTGGAAATTCTTAGGATGGGGGAGCAAGATTTCTTATTTTGCTTCCTCGATGGTTTATGTAGGTGGGCCAAGATGGAGCTTAAGAGACAAGGAGCGAAAGATCTCGCCTCCGCGATTGGCGCTACGATTCTTTATATGAGTTGAAGTCCTCAAAGGGACAAAACAAGAAGGCGGATGGCAACGGTAAAAGTGGGGGAGATTGCGACAAGTCCCCCAAGAACAATCCGTCCTCATTCAAGAACAAGAGGAAATCAAAGAAGGATGAGCCTTTAAAAGGGAAATATCTTGCTCCCTTTGCAACGGGTCTCATCGAGTCTTTGAGTGTCCGAGAAAGGAAAAACTTGTCGCTCTCATCATGGAAGAATAGAGGCAAGAGGAGGAAAAGAAACTTGCTTCCATGAGGCTTCTTAAAACCATCCAAGCAAAAGCGGAATGGGTACCTCGTGGGTGTGTATGTACGTGGAGACCCTCATCAACGGCAAGACAAAGCAAGCGATGCTAGATACCGGAGCCCACAGGATCTATATGGCCAAGGAGCTTGTGGAGAAAATTGGCCTTTCCTACACTAAGGAAAAAGGCTATGTGAAGGAAGTGAACGCGAGGAATCTCCCAATCAAAGGCGACGCTCGCGATACCGTGATCCACATCACCCAATGGAAAGGTATGGCGGACATCACTCTTGCTCTCTT
Organism: Talinum fruticosum; assembly: GCA_021018815.1. Lineage (NCBI taxonomy): Eukaryota > Viridiplantae > Streptophyta > Magnoliopsida > Caryophyllales > Talinaceae > Talinum > Talinum fruticosum. Next base: position 14,233,738 of record JAITYX010000001.1, on the reverse strand, counting down.
AGATGACGAGAAATTTTATGTCGACATTGATTTCCTCGATACGATAAAAGGCATTACTATGTTCCTGGTGCCTTACACCAACACCATGTGTGTTGTTCCTGTACCCTTCAATTCTCAAAGGGGATCAAGAAGGAACCAACCTTCCTCGCCACCCTCAATGTGGAAAAAGAGGCTAAGGATGTTGAAGCACATAAAGCGATCCAAGAGGTGCTAGACAAATTCCGAGACATGATGCCCACCGAGTTACCGAAATGACTTCCTCATTTCTTCATAGAAGGAAGTTGATCATGCCATACAACCGGAATCGGGAGCTAAACCACCCGTGTTTGCCCCTATTGAATGGTGCCTCCGGGCTCAAAGAGCTAAGGAGAAAACTAAAGGAGCTACTTGACGCCGGGTACATTTGTCCCTCCAAGTCACCTTATGGTAGGCTGGTCCTTTTCCAAAGAAAGAGGTCACCGCATAGCACTTAACAAAATCTCAATCAAGAACAAGTATCTCATTCCTCGTATCGATGATCTCTTTGATCAACTAGCGGCCGCAAGGTACTTCACTTGAGGAGTGGGTATTATCAAGTCCGAATAGACAAAGGACATAAGGCAAAGAGGCATGCGTCAAGTGCTACGGATCGTAGGAATTCCTTGTCATGCCTTTTGGCCTCACAAACGCACCGACCACGTTTTGCACTCTTATGAACAAAGTACTTAGCTCCATACCGCGACCATTTTGTAGTAGTCTACTTGAATGACATTGTCATCTATAATAAGACTCTCGAGGAGCATGTAAGACACTTACGGGAATGTTCTCAACCTTCTCAACCTTGAGGGACAATGAGCTTTACGTTAAAAAGGAAAAGTGTTCTTTCGCCTAGGAAGAAGTGTCTTCTTAGGCAACATCGCCGACAAAGGAAGGATTAGAATGGATTTGTCAAAAGTGAAGCTCATCCATGAATGGGAATCCCAAGCCAAAATCACCAAGTTAAGCTGTCGTCGATTCATCGAGGGCTATTCCACTATTGTCATCCCTCTCACCGAATTGATGAAGGGTGTCAAGCCTCCGAAACCTTAGAAAAGGCTATCACCGAGGAACTCGTACAAATTCTTCCCGACATCAACAAGCGAGTGGTGAAGTCTTGATGTATGATGTTCATCCTATCGCTTTTGAAAGTTGGAAGCTTAATGACACTAAAAGGGAGTACAAGGTACAAGAGAAGGAGATGAACGCGGTGGTGCACTCGTCTCCGGACCTCGAGACATTACTTGCTTAGGAGAAAATTCATAATCAAGGCCGACAATGTAGTCACAAGCTACTTTCAAACTCATAAGAAGCTTAATCCCTAGCAAGCTCGATAGCAAAACTTCTTAGCCGAGTTCCACTATGAGATAGAATACAAGCCGGCCTTGCCCCGTAAGCCGACCTCAAAGCAATTTGAGGGATCGCATCAAAGAAGGGCTCAAACATGATCGATTGGCACAAACCATCGTCAACCTCGTCCACGAAAGGAAGACAAGGAGAGAAGATGGCTCGATGCTCACGAAAGGCAAACGCCTTTACATGCCTTCATACGACAACCTACGAAAGGAATTCCTTAAAGAATGTCATGAAAGAAAATGCAAGGAGAGAAGATGGCCCGATGCTCACGAAAGGCAAACACCTTTACATGCCTTCATACGACAACCTACGAAAGGAATTCCTTAAAGAATGTCATGAAAGCAAATGGGCGGTTCATCCAGGAATGTACCGCACGCTTACACTTGTGAAAGACTCCTACTTATTGGCCTCACTTAAAGGACGATCTCCGGGCCTATAGAAAACTTGTCTTATGTGCCAATAAGACATAATCAAACAAGGAGCACCCTCGAGGTTCTTAGAGTCGCTTCTTATTCCTAAGAGGCCTTAGGAAAACGCCTCCATGGAGTTCATTGTGGGCTTGAGTGAAGGATATAATTGGATCCTTTTGGTGGTGGATCAACATTTAAAATACATTACTTTCATTCCTGCACCCAAGGAATATTCCGTCGAGCAAGCCGCCCACTTATTTTTAAGCCTAGTTCAATTAATCGCTTTATTAGTCGTTTTGGACGAAACTATTTGAGCTCATGAGATCCGAGCTTAACTTCTCCACCGACTTTCACCCTCTAAGTGATGGGCAAACCAAGAGGGTGAACGCACTTTGGAGCTATACTTGAGACACTATGCGTGTGCCAACCAAAGAGACCAAGAGAAGATACTTGACGTAGCCACGATTGCCACAAGCTAGGACCTAGCACGCCAATGTTCAAATTTGCTAAGGACTAAAAGCGAGCAACCCGACTTGGGGGAGGGGTGGCTCACTGGAGAAAGCCCCAAGAAAATGAAGTGGGCTGACAAGAAGCAACGCTTAAGAGAGTTTCAAGTTAGGGACCTTGTCCTTGTCAAGATGCGAGAACCACACAAAGTTGACTAGTTGTCATCGAGGACTTATTCGGAGGTACGAAGGACCTTCTCCATCTTCAAAAAGGTTAGGGCTCAAACTTACAAGGTAAAGTTGCCTCCAAAAATCAAGTACCATCATATCTTCCATGTAAGTCTACTCAAGCCTTATCAAGGAGACCAAGTGGATCCAAGTAGAGGCATCTCTCATCGGACACCGTTGGACATAGCGAGTCCAACACGAGAAAGAAGTGGATGAAGTCCTCGCCGATCGAGTGGCGCGCCATTCAAACAAGCCTCTAACACATGAGTTACTTGTAAGTAAAAGGACCATCGGAGAGCAAACCGGGAGCTGATCCAGAGTGGGGCATTTCAAGGAGCAAATATAAGATTTTGAGGACAAGAAGGCAACGAGGACGTCACCTGGTTAAGTGGGGGAGGATGTCATGACATGCGTGGGGGAGGATGTCATGAAATGCTTGAATAACCCGTAATTCTCTAGAATTTTCTTCGTTGTTCCACAAGCTTCCATCAAGTTCCATAATCTTCTACACTTTTGTAGATTTGTAGATATTTGGATAAAGAATTCTAGGTAATAAATATAGACCATTGGATTAAATCAATCTCCACCGTCCATTGAAGAGGTGGGTAAGTATATATACCCCCAAGGGACTCATTTGTAAATCAACCAAGCTTCCAAGCAAAGTAACACAAGAGTATCCTGCCAAAGTCTCTCTAAGTGTTATGTTGCTCACTTAGCTTTCTCTCACCGCACGAGTGTTAAGTTTGAGCGAATTATCACCCTATACATCATGTACAGGGAATCAAGGACCTTGCTAATTTACTAGGCATGAAGATTTGGATATCACATTCTCGTCAGATTCTGTATTCTATACTGCATTATCTCCGCTACACGTGGAATGGCTCACATGGCAAAATTTGACAACTCCATTTTAAGAAAAAGGGGACTCATGGTAATAAAACTGTTGTTCTTCAGAAGCTTTATAAAGAATCAATACTAAAACACTTCAAAAAAAGGGTCAAATAACAATTTATGTGATGTGTCATATGCCAGGACAGCAGAGAAACTTGAGTTTACTTTATTTTTGCATAACGGGGTGGTGTATAAGTTCTGAAACAATCTGGTTTTCGTGCAATGTCATTAGCGATCTGCCTTGTGAAAATTTATCAGCATTTTAAGATGATTATGGTTGGATATAGAATCTTTATTGAGCAAACAACCTTCCCCAACTATCTACAGATATTCCATATTCATGGTATATAACTTGGTTTGAGAGTTTACTCTACATAGATGCATATCAACCTTTTGATAAATATCTACTCAGACATGCAGCAAGACAAGAGCAGTACGACATAAACAGGCCATATGGATCTGTATCAATAAGATTACTATACACGGTAAAGAGAAAATTGATGAAAAACTATAGCAGAAGATCAGAAAAGAAAGAGGAACCTCAATAAGTTTGACATCAACTCGATCTCCAACTTTAAACACCTGCATACAAATAACAATGTAAGAGATATTTAACAACTCAACCAGAAATTGATATGAGATTCAGTCACAACTTACATCTTCTGCTTTTGCCAGATAACTGGGACTCAATTCACTTATGTGGCAAAGTCCCTGCAAGAAAAACAAACTTCAGGGGTAAATAAAATTCCACCTCGCAAAGTCTTATTAAGCATTACAAATACGCCACAAGAAAACAGACCATGTGTTCAGGACTTTGAAGATATGGTTAGATAACAAGAGATCTAAAGTGTTTCTGGTAGAAACCAAAAGGCTACTGCAAATAATTTTGCGCTAGAATTAACCATGAATGAATACACTAGATATTTGTATTAGTCATGATTCATAAATATAACGTTATTCATTTAATAAAATACCTCACGTCCAGGTGCAATCTCAACAAAAACTCCATAAGGAGCAATTGATTTGATTTCACAGTCCCTGACAGCAAGCAAAAAGAGTAGTTACGCTTCACCTCGCCAGTGGAAGGAAGGCAGAGAGAGAGGGAGAGGGGGGCAACAAAGAAGGAAGGATATTATTCTTTTTATCTATATACCAGATGTCATAACAGTTGAACACTTGTTAAAGAAATCAGAACCTTTTTAAGACTACACATAAATTTTCCTACTAGGCATGAAGAACAGTCTCCCTCTCACCTAGAATTACAATATACTCTTCTTTTTGTCATTCCTTTTTGTCACCCAGAAGGTGCCGGCAGAGGTTGCACGAAAGTGGGGTGGAGTTAGGAGGGAAAAGCAAGATTATAGGGGGAACCTCTTTGTCCCGAACACCCAGGGGGATTTTAACCAAAAATTATAAAATACAACTTGCTATTTCCAGACATGTCAACCCTATTGTACAGTTCCCATAATAACACTTCACACACAACTTTCACATCTTTTGCAATGAATGTTATTTCCACGATCATCCTGATAAATTTCTCATCTTTTCCAATCAATGTTATTTCTAAAATCATCCTGCGGCGAACTGAGCAATTATAATATTAGGTAAGCAAGTCGATATCTAATCTGCTGTGGCTACTAAGTCTACTGATAAAGTAAATCTATCGGCATATTAAACAAGTTGCACAGCTGAATTCCAATCCACTTAAATGCATCCATGTCTTCACAACAAATACAGAGATGTCACAGGAGCGAACCTATAGATATCCCCAATGGTGGGAACCATGGTAAGATTACTAATTATGGCTTTGGACTTCTCAATGCTTGTCAAATCCTTTGCTGTAATTTTCACCTGAACAGATCAAAAAAGGGATAATACTTAGTTGCATTCAAATCATAATACATGAAATAGACAAAGATAAAGACTTTGGCATACTGTTCCATCATCCTGTGTGTCAATTGATTCTACTCCAGTTTCTTCAATAATGTTCCTCACTGTTTTTCCGCCACTGCCAATTATAAGATTAATCTTCTCTGGCCTTACCTACAATGTGCCAAGAAGACAAGTAGGCTATGTTACCCAGGCATGCAACTATCAAAAAACTTATGCACCCTATCAGGGATAACTTAAAACTTACTTTCATAACATGAATAAGTGGCGCGTATCTAGAAAGCTGTTTCAGTGGTGGTGGTGTGCTTTTGGACATTTCATCTAAATAAACAAAACAAAGGAAAATTAGATGATAGGTCACCGGAAGAATCAAATGGTAATGCCAAAAAAAAAAAAAAAGATTTCTCAGCCGTAAACCCGGTGGATATTTGGATCAACCTTAAATAGACATCTAATTGAGTTTCATATTCATCCCAGCATCTTTGGCACTATATCAAATCTTAGGTCTAAATTCAAATTATTTCACAGTATGGGACCATGATACCCTTTCACCTAACATATTCAATTAGGAAACCAGTCCAAACTCTCTTCACTGCTGCTTTTCTTATTGCTTCTCTCCCTCATTTGTCACCTTTGCTAATGGGAAATCATGCCTCGACAAGCAAGAAAGTAAGAACTTGTATTCAAAGACACTCTTACCCAGTTTCCCGTTCAAGTTTGTAAGCATACTAACCATAATATAAAAGTCTCCCTTGGTGCAACTTAATGAATACATTTTTCTATGAGGAACGTTCCCAAAAATGCACTTTCTCCCGGATAGATTTTTGTCGTATTTTCAGTAAGATAAAACTGATGGGCATTGAGCAATGTATCATTCCATCAATATTTGAACAGGGTCCATTTATTTAAACAACTTGAACGAAATTTTGGTGTATGATTCACTGCTTCATATACACACGATTGAAAACTAGAAATGTAAGAAATAATCATGGAGAAAAATATCAAGATAAGTGGTGTATGTTTTAGCTTGTACATTGTGAGAACAGAATACTAAGCTATAAAAAAACATTTTCTACCTTTGACTAATTGTACATTTAACATCATTCACCTAAGATGCGGCATTGAAAAGGAAGGATGTGTATATTAACATTGAAGATCATAATGTATATGTGGTTTGTTGAAGTTATCTCAAAACATAGGTGCTTTGTGGGGGCAAACGGGACAAAGTCAAATATATATGGGTTTTATCGAACTCAACTGCCAATATTTGAAGGAACCTCTTCAGCTAGACCATCTTACCAAAAGAAAAAGTTGAGATATAAATAAAGTTGGTTAGGCTATGTAAGAGGTCCGATAAAAAGGAGCCCAGTCTCATATAATCGATCATCTCATTCAATAATTAGCATATTTGAAAGTTGAAACCACAGTATACTTCAACCTAAACAAGTGGAGGACCATCTTACAGCCCAGTTTATTGGACTGGAAGACTGCCAACAGAAAGGCATTCAGATTTGAACCCTTTTCTAAATGAATACGAGCTTTTATATGTTGACAATCATGCTCATCCATACCACAATGCAGATGTAAGAAAATAAGAAAATAACAATAAGGTCCCTCCATCCAACATTATATCTTAACAAAATTTACCAAGAATAACTTTCCGCCCATCTTTCGCTTGAAGAAGTGCCTGCTTCATAACAGGTAAAGTAATGCCTCCAACCTGTCATCAATAGCAGAGTTAATCTTCCGCAAAGTTTCGTACACTATAATGAAATTACCTCTGCTAGGCACTAAAGATTCTTCCTTATCTGAAAAATAAATAATGGTACAAATGACGGTGCTTCAGTCATAAATACAAAGAGTAGATAACCTTAATGTCCATTTGAAATGCAGTAATGCCATCATCATTTCCAGCAACCTACAGAACATAAAAACAACATGAATCTCAATCAATATTGTTGAGGTACCAAGGTAAGTAGCTTTTGGGCATTACCTTGAAGTCCATATCTCCAGAGGCATCCTCAGATCCAGTTATGTCTGACAGAATGAGTGGAGTTCCATCACCCCCAAATTCTTTTGTATCAAGAACCATGCCCATAGCAATCCCAGCAATAGGGCACTTTACTGGAACTCCCGCATCTTGTAATGCTAATGAGCCCCCACAAACTGACGCCATGCTGAGAAGTAGAACACTAAAATTTGAGGAGAAAAAAAAAACAACTGGAAACAACATAAAAAGAATCAATTAAAGATTCCCTCCATACTATTGTAATGCTCTCAGCAGCTCTGCAAAGTCTCCCTTTCCCCTGTTTGACTTATTAAGCCTCTACTATGAGACACTATATTTGAGGAGTAAATCATACCTTGAAGAACCATTGCTCTCAGTGATATTACTCTCAACACGTATTGTGTATGGAAACTCCTCTTCTGAGGGGAGGATGGGTTCAAGAGCTCTCTCAGCAAGCATTCCATGACCAATTTCTCTTCTACTTGGTGCACCAACCCGTCCAACCTCTCCAACACATGATGGTGGAAATGAATACTGCAATTTGAACAAAGCAATGAAACGTTGATGAAGCTTTTTAACATCACATTAACATAGAAGAGCAACAAATTTGGTGTGCATCCTGCCAACTATGTTTAAGGAAGATCTAGATGCATGCAACCTTGCCTGTCCCCAATGAAAAGGTCGTTTCCACACAACCAAGCATAAACAGTTTCAAGTTTTAAACGGGCACTTTATAGTGTATGGAACTCAGTGCAAGTTGAAGTCAAAATACAAAAAACAAGGCATACAAAAGGGAAAGACAACAACATTGCATCAATATCCTAATTTGAAAGAATTAAACATTTCAACAGTTGATCTTTCATATAATGCAAAGGATTTTAAGTAACCACAATTAAAAACACTTCTACAACTGTTCGTTAAGAGAGAGAAATACTCATATCTGACAAATGACTCAACATATGTCCAGATCCTGTTTGAATGTATCCATAAGTTCGAGTTTTTTTATATTGGATAGACCAAACAGCAGAAGATCATTCATAAATCCGGTTTCGGTTGTGGTATTATGAAATCCCTCTCATGCAGCCATTGTGTAGCATATCATGGTTACCACGGGGTGAAAACGCAATTCAATCAACTTCAAAATCTTTCACATGTGGTTGTTTGGTAGCAGAATGGTCACATTTACCTCCACTGCTATCAATCTCTTTATTAGCCAGAGAGCCTATGTTACTTGGACTAGGTAGAAGCACATTAAAAAAAAAACACATGCCCAATTGATAGAGTTGGCTATTTTAAGGAATCTTATAGGTTTTTAGAGTATCCTAATTGTGCATCCACATCCAAGTGTTGTCTGTCCAAGATGGAAACACTAGGGTAAAAAGAGAGTTTGAGACCTATGGGTAACACGGCATAGAGCATACAATCATGTGCTCCACCGTTAGCAACTTTCACACAATAAACCTTGCAATAAGGTCAACACAATAAGGCTCACTTGTGGCAAATCCAGGCAAAACAGAAACAGTTTTGAGTATGCCGATATATACACTTCATTCTATCAGGTCAAAGCATCATAGACTACTTTCTGAGCTACATAATACGAAACCACACATTGTAAGAACTATACAAAGCTATTCAAAAGAAATTAACATAAAAAATGCACCTGAAGGTAAAATCTCTTTAATTCATCATCACCCTCAAGGCTGTCTATTCTCTGCGCCATTTGTTTGTCACCAAGGGTCACAACTGCAAGTGACTGCAAAAAGTTGTTTCATAAGTATAACAGCAGATATTACAGGACAAAGCCAAGTAAACCAGCTTTTTGACCTAGACTTGTAGAAAAGAACAAAAGTACATAAGTAAAGCAAGGATAACACTCTTGAGTTTCTTTCTTGATCACATGACCCCACAATAAACATGGGATGTTATAAAATGAGCATGCATTTTGCAGATCATACTTTATAGTGCAGACAATGATTGGAGAATACATCATGAAGCTTCAAAATAGAATGCGATACAAAATAATTCTGCTGGTGCCTAGTGGCCACTCCACAGGACAGAATTGCCAATGACAATGCGACATCATAAAATGAAATTTCTAGGCTCATAAGTACCTATATTAAAACATGGAGAAAGTATGTCATCAGAACCTTCACCTACAGAATGAATTTCATGACGACAAAAATGTCAAGGAGATTGAGTTGAATTACAGTTGCACTATCAGCCGGTACAAGCACACTACATCCATGAACTAAACTAAGTACTGACATAAAATCATGCTGAAATTTCACTCTGCCAGACAATGATGCAACACTTTTCATTCAAATCCAATCTAATGATGTGTGTATAAGGAGGAGGCACTGAAAAGGATACAACATAGACACTAAGCAAGCATAATAAAAAAAAAAGTTGAAAAAACCAGTAATACAAAGAATAAAATTACGATAAACAAAAAATAACAATTTGGTTCTCAAAGGTCAAAACCAAGACCAAGTACTGACATAACACCATGCTGAATTTTTACTCTGCCAGAAGATGATATGATACTTTTCATGCAAATAGGTAATTAAAACAAATTAGATATGTAACTTCTACTACAAAGTTTGAAATATTTCAAAAAATATAGTAAATGTAAATATAATTTTTGTAGCAAAATTCAAGATTCATAATCTCTAAACCAAGGGGATAATAAGAACCATCTGCTACAGATAAATCAATAGATTTTTTCACAAAACAGAACAAAAAAACGAGGGCGGTTCATGAATGTTGAATGATGATATATATGGGAAGAAAATAAGCAAGAACTTACTATGACCTTGTGCATCACAACGACTTAAAAATATTTTTTGTTAATGGTTTTTATGTAGCTTAATGGTGCATATCTCATGTGATGGCATTTCAACTGCTTGAGATCAACAAATACGAGGTCAATACTTATCATCAACAGACATCTAGCGGAACCTAAATATTTGCATGTTATTAATTCAAAAATAATCTTGATGTCAATTTTGATTTATACAACCCAACTAAAACCAAAAGGGGTATTTATCAAAAAAACAAAAACCAAAAGGGGTAGCATTTAAAACTTTATCTGTCTTAAATAAACATATTGTTTTCAAAGTACTCACAACTTGAGAAGTCTTTGAAGAAGAAAGGGAAAAGAAATAATAATAAGTGAAACATAATAATAGTTAACATTTTGGAGATAGTCAAATTAGGACTATCAATTACTTCCATTGAAGAAATTTTACCATCATGGAAATGTATATTCATGAAAAATATCACCATCCTTTTTCAGTATATGGAAATTTCTATTAGAAATTATGATAGAAAGATTGATGTCGATGGCCTGGCGGGCCATGGATGATGAAGAAAAAGATTAAAAAGTTGACATATGATAGGCATGGTTGGGCTAAAGGTTATCAAAGAAATGAAGAGACTCGATAATTTAGGTGTCTGCACAGTCTAATTCAGTCTAGCTTTGAGTGGGAACCTAACTGAACCATAATAAAATGGTTCGCAAAAGTGTCAAAGCAGACCACACCATAAAAAAGGGCTGTTCATTTCAACTTTGTCTTTAACTATCCAATTCCTTCTAGCTTTTTTCAGTTTAATAAGAAACTAAACTGTTGCACCTTTCTTTATAAATTGATTATTTTTATTGAATTTTGTTCTTTCAGAGTCTAGAGAAATATAGCATGTTTGGTGGAAAAATTAAATTATTTTGCAAAATTAGTCAAAGGAAGGTTTTTGGGTCAGAATTTAGTCAAAGATTTAACTTTTTCAGAGAAATTATTCCCACAACCCTGAGCATTTTTAGTTGACCACAAGATATACAAAACATTGCAAGAGGTTTTCTCTCCCTAACAGACTCAAGCATTCGATTCAAATTATCAGTTCTCAACAGCCACAAATTAAATTTTTTTAAAAAAACACCCTGCCTGCTCCTCCTATCTTAACAGAAAACACCATCCCCGCTGCACCCTCCCGCTCTCACCCTCTCCTTCATCCTTCTCAGCTCAAAGATCATTTTTATATGATTTTGTTACTTAGAGGAATAAGAAAAGTGTGAAAAAGACGAGCCCCGGTACCGAATACAATATTCTAACAAATTCTTTATGCCGCCCCAATGGCACCATTTCTCTGCTCACAGCTGCTCCAACGCAGCTCAGAGCCCTGATCTGTTGCCCTCTCTGGCCAGCTCAATGAAACCCAGATCACAATTTTTTTTTTGATATATATATATATATATATATATATATATATATATATATAAATGAAAAGGATGGATGCAAAGCAAGAATCCTACAAAAGGACTATGTGCAACCAAAATGTAGACTATCCACAAAATCTACAATATCCATAGAAGATTGGGAAAAATTGCAACTATCCCAAAAGTAGAGAGTCTTGAAAATCTTATCCTTAAAGCAATTAAGCGAAGTTTCCACTCCCTCAAAGACTCCTATTTTCTCACACCAAATGCTCGAAAAAATGGCATGTGGGATAAGCAATGGTTTCTTGTCTTTAGCTTTTCTCCCGAAGTAGCCTTCCCAAGCCACAAGATGTCCGTTCCTTAGTAGAAATAGAAACAACCCAAGAGACACCCAAACAACTAAAGGCTAACTCCCACAAAGCTCTAGCAAAAGGGCAATGCAACAGCAAATAATTAGTGGATTCCAGATCAGCTATGCACATAGGATATCTATTCACCAAAATTTGTCCCTTCATTTGTAAATTATCACAAGTTAAAATACTCCCATGACAAGCATCCCACACCAAAAAAAAAAAAAAAGAAAACTTTTAAAGGAGCCAAATACAAATGAAATCACATTTCAACTCCCGTAAAAAAATTAAGCACAACCTTCTTACTACAATCCTTAACTCCTCTTACATTCCAACTCAACAATCTAAACATATGGCACCAAAATCCCACTACTAGAGTTCACAATTAACACCGAACTCCAGCCTCTTCAACTCCGTTTGCCTTCGAATTGCTGGTGGCACTCCGTGCATGGTTGGTTTGGGCACAACATAGTTCCTTTCTATTCTGGAAGGAAGTTGAATAACCTCATTCTCAAATCCTGAAACTGCAACACCTAGAACTCCAGCAATGATTTTCAGTTTGGAGCCAACCCACTTTGACACATTCTCAGAATTAACATTAGTGTCATCCCAAACATCTTCAACCAAAAAGATTCACCTGAATTGTGAAGAAAAGAGAAATCCACGCAATAGGAGTTTCCAACACAATAGAATCTGACCTTGAATCAAGAGATGTCAAGGACCAATCAAGACTTGATTGACTGATAGGAGAGCCCTCGGTGATAGCCACATTACTCAACAACCCAACACTCATGACAAGGGCATCATAGACCACATCTTGAGGTAGCTCACACGGGACACTCCCATATAAGCCTAATCCTAATTGACAGAACTACCCAAAGAGAAAACAGAGGAAGAAGGGTCAATCACTATTGCAGAGTCAAGCTGCTCACTTAGCCAAGGAAGACTGAATGCAGATGAAGAGGTTGCGGCAGAAAACTTGCAAGGCGTAGTGAGTTACCACTACCACCATCTGGACTGAAAACAGGATCATCTCTAGCCAAAGGAGCACCTCATGGTCTCTACCACTGACCAGAATGATGTCCTTACAGCATTTGCACCGGACATAAACTTGAGTGCGTTTAGCACTGCTAGCACTTCCTCGACTCTCCAAGTTAGCCATAGTGTTCCTGGCAAAGTTATTATCCACTTGCACCTCATATACAGGGACAAGGTCCAGAATAGCTTTACCAGTGGACACATCCTCCACATCAACCCTGAGAGGAGTAGAAGAGACTACACCAGCAAAAAACCTCAGAAATCAGGCTGGTTCTCCCGAAAATCCACATGACAACCAGGGGAGGGAGGAGATGGGATGCCAACCATAGACCATGAAATTGAAGGCTGGGAAGAAAGCCCTTTTGGTTTAGCCAGTGGCTCCATTGTTGAAATGCCTACTATCTCAGCAAGGGCTTGAAATAATTTAGTCCCACCCCTGCCATCCCACCCTGCTGGGAAGATAAGAAATAACTTTCTACCAACGTTTAAACAAAAATCCACCAAGATGTATGCATGTACCAATCTAGTAATATATATGATCTGAGCTTTCTATATATTTTCTTATGAACTGATAAAAAAACTGTCAACTGCTTCTTGAAGAATGATTTTTTTTTAGTTTCCCTAATATTACATCAGGCACAAAACTAAATACATCGGCATGACTACCCGAAGAAAAAAAAAATTGTAAACTACAATCATAATATAACCAAGGACATGCATTGTGAGAAAAAGGTACATGTCTTGCATGCAAAAACACAGAATTTTTTTAAATAAAAAAGCATAATTTAAACATATCCATTGAATAAATACTACTCGAAAGTCAAGAGCGTCAAAGTACCAAACTACTAGTTACATGATTAGAAAAAATAAATAATACAGCTTTTAGATGCTTATATTCTTATTGGTTTTTCCAACTCCTTTCAATTCCATCTAACTCCTTCCAGTTCCTTAATCTTCTAATTAAACTAAACAACCAAACTTCCAATCCAAAAAAACAACCCCTAAAAGGGTTTAAAACAGCCTGGTTTATGGTATGTGTTTTTTATGATAATGTATCAATTCATACTCCCAAAACTAAAACTTTATAGTTGCTATGAAATTAAAGACATACCATAGTGAGAGTTCGCCTTTTACAACATAAGCAATTAATAAAACATGCATCTCACCAAAAAAAAAAATAAGAATAGTATTCTCGTACTTTTATGTTAGAATCAATTAAATTCTTCAACATGTTTGTGGAAGATTACAGTCAGAATGGTCTATTATTTAGCACACTTTTAAAAATTTTAGAAAAACCGAACCAAACCCCTTTATAGTGGAGACTGAACCAAACTACAAAACTATAGTTTCACTTTCGGTACAGTTTGAACCATATGTGAAGGCCTCTTCATGATATGTGCCTCGATAATACATCTGTAGTGCGCAAAAATGCAAGCTAACACATGCTTATACGACATATCACAAACCTGCGTCTCTCCCGTGTAAACAGAGCACTTCCATGAGCTCTAGGAAGTAGCCCACATTTGGAATTGATAGGACGTATTGCAAATGGAGTTCTCCCATCACTTCTTCGTCCTCCCTGAAACAGGAAACATAGAACTGAGTTCTAGAACACAAACTGAAGATCACTTGCTACAAAGAAGCAGTTGTCAGAAATTCAAGCACAAATTTTCAGCATATAAAAGCAATTCCCTATCGTATTTTGCAGCAAAACATAGAACAGTGAGATGTCATCTATGCAAAAATGTTGGAAGTGAATGTAAACACGTGAATGCACAAGAAATAAGACCATAGGCACACACAAGTGAGAAGCCCTCAACACGTGTTTCATCTTGAATTATGGATAGAGAAAAAAGTTTCCAGCAAGCACAAGGCAGGCCTTCTGAATGTTGAAAATCAATCATTTAAGTAATTTAACTCCCATGAGGTCGAGGATGACAGTATGCGACTTCATCATTGATAGCCATCACTGATAATCTTTTATTGCTGTAGGACCATAATAACCAAAGCCCCAATAATAGTAACATGATTTTCAGAAATATAATTTCCTGTAGGGCATTCTTTCTTTTTCTCCAAACTGGTTTCAAGTTTTAAGCTACTCCTAATGTTTTCAGAATTATCCAACGCCGCCGCTTTCGTTTCCAAGGGTAGCAGAAAACTTAAGGAAAATACAGTAAACTTATCTCGCATTCCATGTACTATAGATATCAAATAATGTCAGTCACACAAATGGAAAGAAAAGGTTGCATCAATTTACCTCAACAATACGTTTCCGCAGGTATTTCGACGTTATCTCTTTGAATACCAGCTTCACATCCACCTCAGAGAACAGCTGCTAAAATCATTCTTAAATGTTATGCTTCAAAATGTTAAAATAGAAACTGATGTGATAATGTAGATATCAGCAATTATCAAGCATTGACAGATTCAGCTAACAAGCAATGTAAAGCAGTGAGATACATAAAGAATAATGAAAAGAACGAAGAATATTTGCTCTTAGTAGCTGGAAGGTTATTTGGTGCAGCAATTAGAAGGAAACCAATCGGTGGATTTTCAAGGTCTAACCTTATGTCTAATCAAGAGTTAAAATTATGTTGTTGGAATTTGTATGCTTGGACTCAATACCACACAGTAGGCAGCATTTGACTATATTTGGATTTTGTAGATAAGGGCATGAACCTTTTAGGTGTTTGCCTGCTTTTGTACATAGGTGGCAATCCTCTTGCCGTCCTAATATATTTTCTCATCCGAAAAAGTAACCAGACAAAAAGAACATTCCCGATGCTCTTAACCCTTAAAATATAGAAATTAAAATAACAGAGGGGCTGCAGAATACATAGAAGGTGGAAATGAAAAGCTAGGGCTTACCATTGGAGTCAAGATCCTGGGAGTTGGCTTGATGTGAACATCACCTTCATCAATTTCACCATCGACAACCACTTCCTCATCCTCATCATCATCCACATATAAATCTGGTGCAGTCTCAGCAGTTACAACAGCTTCACTCTTTCCAACATAGCCCCTCTGAGAAAGAATATTCACAACTTTCTCTTCCAATGATGCAAGAGCTTTCCTTCTCGGTATTTTTTTCTTTATTTGTAGTACATGCACTAAATCATCCCCAGCAATTTCCTTCAAAAAGGAAAAGGGTAAGGAAAGAAAATAAATAGAATACAAAAAGGAAATCTCTGGTTATTACCAATCATTTCTTGTACTTTAACATGGTAAATTACATCCACAAACTAATAGACACAAGCTAAGGCTTCCTTGACCAGTATCAGGAATTAAATGATGTACACATACTGTTAAGAGAATGATATCTGCAATAAAATCGACTTGCAAAACTATAAAACTTTACTCAAAGAAAAAATGCTTCAGTTTCCATTGAATGAATAAAAATGGTCATGTAATATCACATAAATTCAAGACTGTGATACACTTGTGGCGCATGGAAACATATTCAACCGAAACCAGTTCAGCCAAGATATAAAATCCAAGGAAAAGCCATCTTCTCCAAGAAAATTGGCAGGATCTTTCAGCCTTAGAACCTAATAAGCTGATCGTTCATGTTCAGTAATGTCAAACTTGAATTTCTAACTACGAAGAAGTATACGAATCATCAACATAACTCTCCATATTAACAACTTAAATACACCCACTATAAAAGTCAATTTTGGGTTTTTACACACTAAGATTATTGTGGCTAAAGCAAAATGGCTCACTAAACTATCCTGTACTTCTTTTGTGTGGAGCAGTGAAGTCAAAGAGTCTTTATTTAGGGCCCAATTATTTCAGAATAAGGCTACTGCTTCTGACCTCTCCAGAAACCCACTTAGGTGGGACCTTGGGTACTCAATTTGCATTAGCGACTTGAAAAAGGAAATCAAGGACTAAATGTCGCTAAATCCAATCCAAATAGCCTAGAGCATGGATTTTATAATTACAATGCAGAGCCATGTTTAGATGATCTGAAGTAAAATGAATGATTATAAAGATGGATAACATCAATAAACACGTAATTCTTTTCGAAATAAAGCTCCATAAGCAGCAATTATAGCATTGGGATATTACACAGTATAAACATGCTTGCTTTCACAACCCACATACCTCTACATGCTTGTACAGCTCAGGAGGGGGCAATTTTATGGCATCAACCATTTTAGGCTTCCCACACTTTTTCACTAACTCCTCCACTTCCTTGCAAATTGCCCTCACTGCATCCTGAAATTCAAATTTTATTACATAAAAGAAAAAGAATGTCATTTATTCACACAAGTTTAATATAAAATTGAGGACCAGTAACCTCTAAAGGAAACTAAAATGCAAAAAGAGCATCAATCAAGCTCAAAATTACAATTAATACAAATCCACCCAACCAATTCTTTTGATATTATTTAACAGAATCTAGAAGCAAACTGCATCTTCAAAACCCAGCTCCAATAAGCACTATCAAAACAAAATAACATGCCATGAATGCTTCAAAACCAACAAAGGATCTCATTTAAGAGCCCTCCATAAGCCCCAAGTGAAGCTAAATGAAACAAGTTACCAAGATGGTCCATAAATAACTAGAAGCTGCAAGTGGAGACGCTTCCAAAAGTACAACTTTGCCCATAAATGGTTGCACATCTAACCAAGGGGAAGAATTAAGCAAAACCCTAAAAGAGATGGAGTCTAAGGTCCTGCACAACCCAAAATAGAGCAAAAACCTTAAAAAGATAAATTTCTAATGACCTCTAGAACTCAACCAAAGTGTCCAAGTCAAAGCCTATACCCACCCTCGATCGTTTCGATTCCAAAGGAAGTCTCTGACATCTCCTTCGCCAAAAATGTTAGCATTCTCACTCTCGTATAGGTCGAATCTGCAATTTTCACCCAAAAGAGGCCAATTGCTTCACACAGTCCAAAACATGAATCAAGGGCTTCTGCCACAGGAACACTTTAATAAGTTGCTCCTAAAACCTCAGAATGGAGTGAGAGTCAATATTGAATACCATCCCAAACTTGCTGGTTCTCTCTATTGTCTAATGAAGGGTTTTTTTGGTGAAGGTGTGGGGAGAGGAGAGAGGGGTATAATCCCGAGCATGCAATCCAAGTGGTTGTACTGCACTTAAGCGTTCTTGATCAGTCATGTGTGCCCTTTGAAGTTGAGACGCATCATCATCTATTATCCATGTCATACCATTAATGTCTAGAGTCGTCCCCTAGACCCAAACAGCATCAGATCAGTTTATGTGTCTGAATGAGTGGCATTCCAATACACAACTAAGGATTGCTGATCTTAGAATGACAAGATTTTTGATGATGAAGACAAGAATCACTTAAACCATCTACAAATTACAAAAACCCAGAGAAAATAGCAAAAAGAGAAATGTGATTCTTCGGCTTTCTATGAGTGGATATAGGATTTTTCACTGTAGCAGGAAAACAGAAAAAAAGGATAACAAAAATTATTGAATCTTTCTGTGGGCGAAAATTTCACCATGAAATCACAGTATAACAGCAAAAGGAGGCTAAAAAATAGCACAAAATACCTGTCCGACTTCTACAGCTTGCAACAACTTCTCTTCAGGAAGAAAATTGCAATAGCCCTACAACAAGTTCAAGCGGATTCATTCATTGCTAGCAGAGGTCAAGAAAGCTAAGCAATGGTTCGAGGTACCGAATACCAACCTCAATCATCAAGATAGCACTATCTGTGCCAGCTAGTATCAGATCTAACTCTGACTCTTCCATCTCTTCAGTTGTGGGGTTCACAATAAACTTCCCACCAACTAGACCAATCCGGACTCCAGCAATAGGCTGTGTGTGCGGCAACTCAGACAGAGCACTGCATGTAGGAATAAAAATAGCTTACATGTTTACCATCCATGCATAAGCTCTATAGTATCTGGTGCTGAAATAATGAAAAGACTGATCAAACGTACACTGCTATTCCAGCTGCTGTCACAGCCAAAGAATCAGGAGCATGTAGACCATCATAACTCAAAACCTTGACAAATCAAATAGACAAATATATTCAGCATTTCAGGACAATCAAGGGCATACAAATCAGAAAATTACTGCTTAGATATTGCTCAGCAAGCTACAATTCCTCTGCATTAGGAGACCAAATTTAAGTATGTTATCAAAATGGAAGCAGAATGGCTTCAACGTATTACGCACATAGCTCACGCTAAAAAACAAGTTGATTTTGCCGAAGCTGATTTATTCTGCTTTTATTACAACAGAGAAGAAATTTGAGTTATATATTTCTGATGACTGACGGTCTTCATTGGCAACAAAACTTTCCCTACAATGAGTATGTTTTTCTCGATTTTCTCATTTGCAGAAAAATGCCCAGTACATGTGCATCAGTGCACTCATAGAAGTATAGAAATCTTGGAATCAAACAGTTGCTAATTGATTCTCAATGAAATTACCAAAATATAAGCTAACAGCACACAACCTATTCACTATTCCTGCTACATTCTTTGTTAGATTTCAAAGATTAATAGCCAAGGACTTCCAGAGTAGTTAACGCACCAATCTATCCCACTGACCTTCCAGAATATCAGTGACCAAATGATCTCAACTACATATGAGCAACACCCAAACAACACAAATAACTAAAACATTTTTTTGTAAAAACACGAAAGAGTATCTCCATAAGTGTAATATAAAGGTACTGTCAACCAGATGTTACAGATTGTACAAGGTAGTAGCACATCTTTATTAGCAGAAGTTCGAAACAATATAGAGTCTACTAAAGGATTCCGTACCCAAGATAAGATCTGAGTTTCATGATAGAAGCCCTTAAGCATAGTAGGACGTAAAGGTCGATCGATCAATCTACAAACAAGAACCTGCAAAAACATAACAATCAGTCTGATATGTACATGACAAAAATCTTTGCAACAAAGAAATTGGCACATCCAAGTTTACAATTGACTCAAGTAGAAATTCATTCATGTGTTTGTTAATTAGCCGAACTACAAATACAAATTCACGGCCTGAGAGTCCTACCTAAGCAGGTATTTAAGTAACAACTCTGAAACACAAGAATGGACGACATTGAATCTGATTACACATTTCCGAAACATAGTAAAAATGTTTCAACTTCTTGGGATGTATGGCGCAAAACAATGCCTCTTCCTTTTAGACAAGAAAAGGGAACCTTACCCAAATTAGAAAAGGTGAAAGATAAATAGTTCATAATTTGATATTTGCGTTGCATAGCACCAATTTACAAAATTTCCAATGCCATCCTTGACTCACTAATACAGATTTTTTAGTATTGATCAAAAATTATTTTCCATAAACTATGACAGAATAAGACATCCATTTCAACCTTGTTAACCAAGAAATCAACTTTGAGTTCCAGCATGAATATTATAAAATTAGGGCTGGAAGTAAAGGGTAATGCAGCTTTATCATTCAACACGGAAAGTTTCTTGCTAATGAAATAGCAAAGCCACATACCTCATGATCTTTTGTCCTCCCCTCTCGTTTGAAAAATCCTCCACTGCCAGGGGAAAGTACGCAAAGAAGATGAGGCAAGTCTAAAACATAACTCAGTATGAACCCCGCCACTAGCAGGGAAAGATGAGGCATGGTAAAAGCAAAACTTTTCTTTTTCTTTTATAGTAATCGAAAACTTTTGCGTAAAAAACGCCAAGGTGATGCCACCCTTGTACAAAAGGAGGCAATATCAAAATAACATCATGCCCTCAAGCTCTCTACAATAACCATATCAACAAAATCCAAAAAAGTTCAACTTTGACTATAATAGAGAACTTGACACAATTTCATTTTCAGTCTTATTTAAACAGTTATGGTATAAGAAAACCCTTCTTCAAGACTTCTGTTAAAATATTTTTGACCAATCACTGATTTGGAGGGTTTTGTCATAAAATCCATGTACTGGTAAGATATTCTGCAAGGTTGCGAAGCTAGAAGCAAAGACATGGATATGACACGACACAAGTACATTAACTCATATTTTTCCAAAGGAAAAAAAAAAGATATGCCATGTCCAATACGGACGTTTATTAAAAACCATTTCTCTAAGTATTAGTAGGTTTATAATTTGTTCTATCTTTCGAGCAGTGGAGAGGATCGTGCTTCAATAAGAACTATAATAAATTGCTCACAATGTGTGTGCTACGAGTCTGACCACCAATAACAAAATCTGATTTCTGTGGCATATGCGTATTTGACTGCATTTTAGAGTTTGCAAGAGTGTCAGTGTCCAACATGTGTAGGTGTACTACACAGATACGTGAGATCGTGGAGTGTGTTCGTGCTGCTTATTGCAGAAGCTATGTTCATATGATGCCATCAGGTCCTTTGAATTTTCAAAAATCAGAAGGTATCAAAATCAGTTTCTGAACTAATTAGCCACACCTAACTAAAAACACAAGAATTGAGAAAACAATTAAAATAATAAACAAATTAAGGAAATACCTTGTCCGACCTGCGGCTGAAAAACGCTCTTGATAGTTCACAGAAAGAGGGAAAAAATCAGATGGCTCACTCGGAATATCAGACAAACAGACAGTTGTATAGACAATCTACATGAAGAAACAGAATAATCACAACAGGATTCATGAAAATCAACCACAGATTTCTCTCTACAATAAATACCAAGAAAACAGCAGTATCCATCAAGCGTAAAAATCTTTCATCAACAAGAAGATAATAGAAAATTTGAACAAAGCAAACATAAGCACTCAGAACTTACTGTTTCACCATCTGTCACTGAAACAGCACCACTGGCTTGTCTACCAATATGACCTGTCTCAACCAAGATCTGTCAAAGATGCAGCAAATACATGATTCTTGGTAGAGGATTTATTGTCCCCGCAATTTATTCAACAGAAAACCCAAACCAAGGGAAATAGACTATATCTTTAGTGTTTTAGATTACTTTCTAACTAGACAGTGTCTTTCCATAGAATTACCCCTCAAGAACGTACATTCAGTCATTCAGTATAGCCTGCTAGATGAACTTTTTTGATAAGGAACAATGAAAGAGAAAAATATGGCCATGTAGCTGAGAATTATTAGACCTGCTTCAAGGAAGACTGCTAGAGGAACTTACTAACATGTTGGTTGTACTTGTGTCTTCTCTGAAAGGTTTTGATGTTACACTCTCACAATGTCACTTTTTATTCTTTCTTGAAAGAAGTTTTAAAAAGGTCTTACTTTGAAATTGAAAATGTTCTGGTATGGGCATAGTTTTGGATAAGATCTATGCAGTTATTACAAATTACAAATCCACAGGCCAGTTAGAGCTACTATGCCAGACAAATGTACACCAGCAGATTCGTCAGGCATAGTAGCTTTATTTGACCTGTTGATTTGTGATCTTCAGTAAGCATATGATTTTACACTAAGAAGGCTAGATGAACCGTATGGAGATGGGACACATTGAGGCAGCCTCCTGTTTTCATGATATAAAAAACCCAAGGAAGAAGCTACGGAGCTCCCTAATCATGTGATGAGAAGCACTTTTAGCAAGAAAATCAGATATTAGAGCTCAAATGTGTTAAGAAGGAACGAAGGCCTTGCAGAATAAAGGAACCCTTGTAACAGTCTCAGCTCATAAATGGAAAGACTCCAGACTGGCCTACATACAGAATCAATAAAGCAAGAACACCTCACATCTATCTACAAAATTCACTCTACATCTGTACTCGGACACTGAATTGAGCTATCTCGTAAGTCACAGTTCATTTTCCTATATCAATTCACGAGTTCTGTATCAGCTCTGCTCAGAACAAACTCAGATCCTCATACTATCATCCTTGGCGGATTCTAGCTGAATGTTGAGTTGGAACGTAATAAATTCACACAATTATTTGAGATCTCAACTTTATGATGACTGAAGCCTCAGGAGTAGAATTGTTAATTCAACAAATAAGAGGGGTCTCCACATTCTCTAAGGTTATACCTTCACTCAATTGGCTCCAACAGCAACTTGAAGAAATTCAGTGGTTTAGAGGTATTGAGACTAAAGTAGAAGAATTTTCATGGGGTAAATAACTCTTGAAAGGGCCTTACACAATTGCTTGAAACACAATTTTCATAAACACAAGGAACCAACAAGAGTTTAATAGCATTAATGTAGGCCACAACACAGACCTTGCCATTGCCTTCACCAGAGGTCAATTAAGGTTTTTGAGATAGACATTGCTTCTAGAAATCAAGGAGAAGCTGCATGGAAGATGGCAGCTCAATCTTATTCATAGTGAGGCCCGTGGACAAATAAACCAAGCAATAATACTAGAACAGAGAGTTATTGTTGTTGAAACGCTAGTAGGGGTAAGAATATTCACATCTAGATCTCCTAGACCCCGCAAAAGCCGAATCCACGTTATGAGTTGTTGTAGAGAGTCATTGGTTGGAGGCAACAACAACCATCCTAGAGTACATCCCAGCAATATGGAGTCTAGAGAAATCTAGACACAAAAAATAAAAATAAATAAAAAAACCGTTACCCTTCAGAAACAAAAAGGTGAATTCCTAGGAAATCATTACAAATAAAAGAAAAAAGAAAGTAAAGCAAAATATTTCGCAGAAACATTGTCTTTGTAAGGAATTTATTTGTTGTTCATCTTAACAACATTGTAGAAAAATATTGAGAACTCAGTTCAAGGAATGCTACCCTTCACAATAATTCTACTAGAAGACAACAGAAAGATCTAAAAAATGTAGAAAGGAGTACACAACATGTCAGAGGTGTTTACGATGGTTCTATGCTAGTTAATTCCACCTCCTCTACGCTCATACTAAAGCATTTTATGGATTTTATTTAAACGGACCCCCTTATTTTAAAAAAATTAAAATAAAAAAAGCATGTTATACTGTTCTAGAAAGATTAAGTAGGTTCAGTCCCTAGTGGTCTAGCATTGTCGAACTCGACCACATCACTAAGAAATGAGCGCACTTCACATTTCTACTACCACTAGTAAGGGTCCCCACTGTTGAATCTCCCAAGACACTTCAAAGGAATCCAAGGCAGAATTTTGAGGATGACTTCATATATATTCTAACTACCACCCTCAAAGTGATGGCCACAAAGAAGTAGTAACGAAAGACAGCTTAACCTGTATTAGTTGCAACTTGCAAGTGGTCAAACATGTTCCCAACCAAGAAAATGGCTTTCTCTAGTAAAATGGAGGAACAGTACTACTGCTTAATAGCACAAAAGCAACTTCTTATGTAATTATATGCTTCTTCACTCACACTTAACTTCCCCACTTGGTGAATCAAGGGCAGTAACTATTCACAAAAGCTTGCAAATAAGGGAACAGATGATAATTTATTTGAAAGGGCATCAGAACAAGTTGGCAAACTTGGAAAGTGAGGCCATTCAGAAATGGAGATAAGTTTAACTTGAACTTCAGCGTTCCATGCAACCAACCATTGAAAGGACGGGAACAAAAGGCTAGCTCCAATCCCAAGGCATAATGGTTTGTTCAAGGGTGAACAAAAATACACAATTTAATGTAGTGTCATATAAGTTTGAAGTCCCAACATTAGCAACCGAAAACCTCAAACTCCCACCATCGATGCTTCCACTGCAGGGACCAACATACAATTGAATCTTTAGCCAAACTTAGTTTAAATCACTGCAACTAAATAGCACAACATAATTGACTACTTACAATCCAAGATTTAGGGAACCATGCTTCCAACTAATACCTAATACATATGTTCCATGCACTTGAGCTCATGAGAGGTCATCAAAATGGCAGTACATCCTCAGGCATCTATGCAATAAAACCATTATAACCATTACATTAAACCTACCAAAATTCAGTTCCTACACCAACCAACCATATTGGGACACAGGGCAGTCCTCTTACATAAGCAACATCCAAAGCTGATAATTTTCCAATAAAGTGCAACAATTGTCCGTCTAATATGTATATGCTTAAACCATTTGACGCATTTCCCTTGCACCTTGTAGACGAAATTCTAGACATAACCATGTATAAACAACAACTAGCCAAAGAACTGCTTCACTTCATTGACATCCAATGCAAGTACACAAGAAGCCCCTTGCTCTTCCTTGAGATTTGTCGCAAATAATCAAGCAAGCAACCCCCAATTTCAACCCCGCCGTAACAAATAATTTTATTCTCGTATCTACATGAGCCTATATATGGACCACTTGTTTCTCAGTGCATAGTTACTAAAAGGGTAAAAAATAAAAAACATAAAAGAAGAGGATGAGATTGATTCCACGCCGTTGTTTTGGAGTACGCGAATGTTTAACCTCTCATTATATGACCCCCATTTGCAACCAAAACTTCTCCAGTTCTGTTTGCTAATGACGCAAAAGAAATTCACATAACCAAACTAACCCAACATAGGTACAAACCCAAACACATAAATTCCTCCTAAAATTGTCATTGAACTCAGGAAAACAGCGACATTATGCAAATTTTGTAGACTTACATGTCGATCCCCAACTGGGATTTTGACGGAATAAGGCTGAAGGGCATCATGGGGAGGGTCGGAAGCGGAATCAACGACATGTGTGTCGGCTAAAACTCTACAATTGAACCTTCTTCCATTGCAGCTCCTTCGAAGAAGCAAATTAAGTGAAGGGTTCTTCAAATGTTTGCAGCGGGCCAAAGCAGAAGAAGACAGAAGGAGTTTGCAGTTCCTTGAATGTAGGAACGAATGTGCACAAGGACGAGGGCCGGCATGTGTGATAGGGCTCGCTAGCATCGTTTGCAGCTTCAGCTTGAGGTGAATTGGAGAGTTGGGATGAGAGAGAAGGAGGGAGGAGACGAGGGAAGCCGAGTGAAGAAGATGAATGTTTTGTAGGGGGTTTATCTACTCTCCAAGCTGCCGCCCGTTAAGCCATATCTTAATTGTTAATACCACTTCTTTTTCCCCCCGGCGGGTGTTATGCATTTTCATTTTTATTTTTCTAAGAGTAGTCAATTCAGCTAGTTTAACAAGTATTGCAAAAATGGAGCTTTAAGGATGGATGGTGTTTTGAGGGATGGTGAAATCCTGATTTGAGCTTAATTTATATGCGCTGGTTTGTTTTGATCTCTTAATTCAAGTAGCAGCTTTGAGGAAAAAAAATGCAAATATAATACAAAATTTAAAATTAAATGCTGCCTCTATTTTAAAATAAGTGTCCGTTTAGTTGATTTTTGTTTCATTTTACAATATATGTTACTTTAAAATTTTGATGATATATAATTTTACCCTTATTAATTGTTTTTTTTCTCTCTCTTTCTTTTATCCAATGACTATAACACCCCGAAACTTAATCGTAATTAATTATTTGGAATTTGT
The DNA here is from genome assembly GCA_021018815.1 of Talinum fruticosum. Classification (NCBI taxonomy): domain Eukaryota; kingdom Viridiplantae; phylum Streptophyta; class Magnoliopsida; order Caryophyllales; family Talinaceae; genus Talinum; species Talinum fruticosum. The sequence continues at coordinate 14,207,591 of JAITYX010000001.1, read as the reverse complement.
ATTTTATTGTCCTAATATTGTTTAAGAGTAGTGAGTCGCGCAAAACTCAAAATCGAAATGAAAGATGCGAACAAATTTGATAATCATAAATAACAATAGGTAATCGTACAAATTGACAATTGTAAAACGGAATGTATATATCTTTGGATAATGAAAAATTTATTCCGAACCCGAACAAATTAAAATAACAAGTAAAAATAAAATAAAATAAAATAATATATATATAGTATTTTAATTATGATAGCAAATATAATTTAGCCAAACGTATAGTTATACATTTAACCATGTGGTAATAGAAACAGATAAAAATATAAGAAATATTAAGATATACAAAAAAAGGGGGGAAGAGGGTGCTAGAATTATCGGGGATAATAAGTCGGGAAGGGGAAGCCTAACATCTCGGCTTCTTCCGCCGCCGGCAAGCCACCGCCGGTGTACCTAGCTACCACTGCTCCCACACGAAGTTTTTCTTCTCCTTCCTCCCCTGTCTCGCGCCAATAGGGCAAAACCGCTCCCTGCTGCTGCTGCTCGCTCGGTCGCGCCACCACGGCCGCCATCCACGGCCGCCAGACCAGCATCCGTCATTGCCGCCCGGACATCAAATCTCCACCAACAAACCACTACCACCCAATTCCACCTCTAACCTATTTTAAGGTATATCTCTAATCCTCAATTCTAAGTAAATTATATCTTACATTTATGTTGTAATTGAATAGTTAGACAAGTAAATATGAGGATTGAATTAATTTATGGTGGAATTAGAAGAATATTGGGAGAAATCGAAATTGAATTTGGGGCTTAACATGTGTGGATATGGATTGCAAATTGATTTGGGTTTAGTTATAATTATAAATTTCCTTGTTCAACGTCTATATGAGTATGAATGAGTTATTTGGTTGTGGAAGAAAGACATTGAGGATGATTGAAATAAGAGCATATATATATAATGTGATGAGTTGCCTTCAAGAGTGTGTAATTAGAGATTGATGAAAGATTGAATTTATGTGCGTGTATGTGCTAAACTTGAGCAAATTAATGTGATTGAATATTAGTTTAGTCAAGCAAGAGTGAATGAATTTGAAATGTGAAAATTTGATGAAGTATGGAGGAGTACTCATTGGTATGAAGTAAGCTGAAAAATTGGGGGTTATGTTAACTTTGGGAATGAGATATGAAGGAGAATGTAAGCGGCTATGAAATTAGGGGTTTGTTGAACTTATTGAAGATTTTGTTGAGGAAAGTTGCTTGTAGAGTGGAAGATAAGTCGAGTAGGTGCTTGTATTATAAAGAGATGTGAATAATTAAGTGTGCGACAATTCTAAAGAAGGCTCATGATACTATTTAAAGTAAGTTTTGGATTGGAAAGAAGTTTAGAATGTAGAATGTTGAATCAAATTACTTTACGAAAACGAAAAGCGACGGGAACGACATGTTCGAGGAAAATAACAAAGCGATATTTAAGGGAAACGAACAACTACCTCAGTACGTTATTGTATGCACTTTTCAAAATATTTAAATGTTAACATGTCGAAATATTAATGAGTTTCACTATTTTATCTACGATACTCTAAATCATTAACTGATTATGGGTAGTACTAATAAAGGAATTAATCGTACGGAGCCATCTCCCGATAATCGGGATTTCTATGATTAAATTGCTTAACCGGAGCCTTAGTTATAAATATATATATGTCGTAATCAGAAATTGAAAAGTTCATGAGCACAAGAAAATGAGAATATTGATGATATTGTAACTTGGTTTATATACTAGTTTAAAACTTGGTTTTTGTGGTTGTAAATATACTCCGGTGTGTGGCCGTTGAGTTGTGTACTCCGAGCGTGTGGCTCATTGAGTTTTATTGTGGATTTTATGTAGGTTTTAAGGCTTTTAGCCTAATGGTTGAGCCATGTTTCAAATGAAACTCTGCCAAAATTTTTAGAAAATTGGGAAACCAAACCGACACCTTAAGTAGGAAGTATATTCGGTTTACTGAGATAGGCATACTAGATGAAGCGAGTGGTACAATTGAGGTTAGCCCGCATTAAGCACATACAAGAGGTGATAGAAGCAAAAGGTCAAACTTGAGTTTTATTACAAGAATAGGAAATTAAACTCATCAATTGTTATGTACGAATTCAAACTATATCCTCAATAGCTTATATTCAGGAAATGTATGAATATCGAGATCGAAGTGAACAATACGGATAGGTACGTGAAAACTAAAAGTTTGGTGATCGTAAATGTATATAAATATTGTTACAAGACTAGTAATCTACAAAAGTAGATTCGTTTTGGAAACGAAATCGAATTGAAATTGAGTTGCGTAAATAATCAACAATTGAAGTGATCGGCATGCTGAGGTACGTTATCGCTTGTACCTTTTCCAAAGTGTTCATCTTTATTATGGAGTTTCTTGTGTTAATAATAAAAATAATTTGGACCCACTTCACAGCCACAATTCACGGTTCTAGCAGATTTATTACGATTACTGATTTACGATCACGATTCACAGTTCATAGTTACGATTTACGGTTCCCAGTTTATAGTTCACGATTACAGTTTACGATTCACAATTTACGATTCACGATTACAGTTCACGATTCACAATTACAGTTTACGATTCACGATTACGATTTACGGTTCACGAATATAGTTTACGGTTCACGATTACAATTTACACAGTGCGGTTTACGAGACATAGTTACAATTCACAGCGGCCCTCCCCGATCGAGTAGGGTAAATGAATGTATTGTTTATACGATCACGATTACATATATGATGACTTCACAAAATCATTAATTGTTCAATTGTTCACGGCCGAGCGCCTCGGGGTTCGATGAACCTAGGAGTCGAAGTCCATGATTGATGGTCTCACGATACGGGTCCTAAGTTTGGCTAATCGTAAAAGCAAATCAGAAATTGACACGTATGCAAGCCGATTATTCAAGAAAAATGATTTAAGATATGCATGATTTAAGAGCATTTAAATTATAATTTTATTTTATAACGGTAACGTCTTGAGCTTCTAGCTCACATGTCCGTTGTTTTATGTTTTAAAATTTTTAGGAAGTCGAGCGCATGACGGACTATTCACAATCACACCCAAAGTTTAAAGATGAAGAAAAGATAAAGGCGATCGGGAGAAGTGATGTTCGGTTGTTCGTCTTGACCCCATACATGTTAGTCCCTTCCTCGGTCTCATGGCTCATGATTCCTCTCCAATTGATCCTCGAGATTTTGAAGATTTCATTTTACGTGAAAAAAAAAAATTTGGATTGGATTTTTACATAAATTGTTTGAATAATTAACTTGTTCAAATGAATTTGCCTTGTTTTCATTCTGAAACGGCGGTAACGTCTCCCAACTTACAAGTCTTCCGCTGTTAATTTCTTATTTATGTGGTTACGTATTGGGGGCGTTGCAATGACTTTCCTCTTTTTTAATAAATTTCTAGTACAATTTAATCCTTTAACTTAAAATTTGTCATATAATTTGTATTTCACATGTATTAACCTCATACCCTCAAAGTAAAAATTATTTTAAAACAAAGAAAGTATTTAATTATTGAAATTTAGAATAGTTGGCAAGGTAAATGACGCATCAAAAACTAAACGAAAGGGAAAGAACGATTAGGGATATTTAGGAAGTTCATGCACGTGAATAGGTTAACATGTATCATTAGACAATGATGATACAAAGTCGACATGCTTGAAACAAGTGATACTGAGTGTACAAATAGAGAGTTAAAGCTTCTAAACTTAATTCTCAAGTTGGGATGATGAGTTTCATAGTAAGTATGAGGATTATGAATATGAAATTGACTTTTCGGATGAAAGTAATGGTATAGACACTATGATGTTGAGGAGAAAGAAAAGACCTTTAAAAGTGAATGAAACCATATATTTTCAAGAAATTAAGGTGGTAAGTAGGTTTGACATTTGCAACTGCATAGAAGATTCAAAAATACCACCACCAAATTTGCATTAGCAAAGGTGTAAGACCCGAAAATTTCAGGTGCTTGTAGTAATGAATTAAGTTAGTAGAAGTTAAGTAAAAAAATTGAAATTATTAAATTAAGATGAATTATAATTCTCCGAGTCGAAAGTAAAAGCCTAGAACTAAAACCCGAGCATGGGCTAGCTAAAATGGGCTTGTGAGATATTTTCAGCCCAATTCACTTAAAAGCCCAAACCGAGAAAATTAAAATAAAAGAAAAGAAAACAAAGGAAAATGGGAAGGAGATGACTGACATTTGAGGTTGGGGAGTTGGCAAGGAACTAAGCAAGATAGAGAAAGGGGTCCAATGGGAATTAACCACCGGAAATGAAGAGAGAGAAAATGTAATCGAGAACAAAGAAGAAAGGGAAACAAAAGAAGCGGAAGCGAGCAAGGGAAACAAGAGAGGGGATCGAGGCGAGGGAGAACGGAGCGAGAGAGGGAGAGAGTGCAAGAGCCGGGAGGCCCGTGGCCCGCCCGAACGGCGAAGACGCCGCTGCCGATAGGCAAAGGGTGAGCGAGGGCTCGGGAGGTCGAGCAGAGCAAAACAAGAGGGAAAAGCGAGAGACAGAGACCACGAAGGGGAAGAGGAACGGCGGCCGGTGGGCAAGAAAGCGGCGGCGACCGGCGAACGGACGAGTGAAAGGCGGACGTAAGCGAGAACCGGCGAGCAGGAAGTGAAGAGGAGCAAGAAGCTGAGCGAGAAGCGGGCAAGGGAAACCAAGACCGAGGAGAAAAGGGAACAGAGGGAACGAAAGAGAGTCGGAGGAAAGCAAACCCTAATTCAAATTCGAAATTCAATTCAATATTGAAATTCTTAGAACCACTAAAAATCTAAGGCGAGTAATTCGAATTCATCCTCTAAAGTTAAAATGAATTAGGTGGATTAAAATGAAATCGATTCATAAAATTGGTAACCTTAGACTTAATGGAAGAATCTAGAGGCCTAATTCACTGAATTTAGAAACTCGCTTATTGTGATTCATGATGTAAATTATGCGATTCGTGAATATTTGAGTGTTATTAAGTATGATCATTGAGTTATATGTTTGAGATCTCCATGAACCTAGCTTGAAGTATGTTAGAAGGTAAAATAATGAAAAGATAAAAATGTAGATTTTTACCATGTTTTGCCTGTTGTCTTAATTATTGTGCTTTCATAAATCGCCTAAAATTCTTGAAAATTTTACTATAACTTTATGATAAATTATGGCAATTTCCTGTAAATTTTGGTATGCGTTGGATGAGTAAATTGGAAGATACGGATTTTTGAGTGAAAATGTGCTGTTTTGGACAAAATCGGAACTAATTGAGTAATTGAATTAGGAACTGAAATTTAAAAAGTTATATGGCTAGAGTAAGAGATATATAATGATTAAGAAAAGTTATAGAATCATAAACTATCTATGCACAATAATATGCAATCATGAAGCAACAAGTTCGTTAATTGGAAATCCTAATTAATATGTTCATGTGATGATGTGTTTATCTTAAAGTACATCGATTATAAATGACATAAGCATGCCTATATGAATTAGATTTATTGTACTTGAGTTGGAACTGGCTTATGTGAATTGTTAGTTGTGAAGATATTGTGTATGAAAGTGTTGAGCATGAATTATATGAATTACGTGTATCTCGTCGACATAATAAGAAAATAGTAAGAAAATAAGAAACATAAATAATTAAAGAAGAGGAAAAGGATTGTGTTATTGATCTAAAACCCTATGAATTAAAGAACCCTCTGAAACTATGGCCATAGAAGTGTACGTCAATCGAAGCCACAAATTATTTTGCTTCCAAGAATTAAGAATTATTGATCGTATACATCCTTAGAGTCCGAGGCAAGCCTCGAGACCACGAATTATTTTGCCTCCTCGAGGCCACGAATTATTTTGCATCCAAGAACCGAGCCCACGAATTATTTTGGCTCCAAGAATTGGGTCTTTAGAGAAGAACATAAATCTTCTTTCCATTCAAAACTAAGAATACTTAAGAATTATGATATGAAAAAATGAATGATTATGCATGATGAACAAGAAAGAAAGAAGCAATGATTTACAAAATGCATAATTGAACTCAAGAGAAGAATGAGAAGAAAAACAAATTCTGATTTCATAAGAAATTAATACGATAAGAAGTAAGATATGATTTATGTGATGAACGCCTTACATGATTAATGATTCTATGACGTACTTGCGTAGAAAGAAGAATGAAGCACGTTGTGATTGTATTCATGAGTAATTGATATCATATGTACTTGCTCGGTAAGTTGGTAAGTTTAGTAACTTGCATATCTTAAGCATGTATGATCCGAATCACATCTTATGAATGAATAGTGAACTTACGTTTGTTTGTTAATGAATTAATGTGCAAAGTGAAACCAGGGGTTGGGTTTGGGTTATTCACTGGGCTCATGGAGCTCATGACCTCACCAACATTTCAGGTATAGAAGCTAGACTTGTTGGAGTTGCTTTTGGCTTTCAAGAGTAGCGGATCGACGGATAGAAGATGTCGGACTTACTATGTAGTCTTATGTTTCCATGTTTGTAAGACTTGGATGTATGTTTAACTAAATGTTGACTATGTATATAAAAGACCTATGTATTTACTCCAAGCGTGTGGCACGTTGAGTTGTGTTGTTAATACTCCGAGCGTGTGCCCCATTGAGTTGTGTTGTTGATACTCCGAGCATGTGGCTTGTTGAGTTTATGAATGTGTTTTGTGCAAGGTTAAGGCTTTAAACCTATGGGATTAGCCATATTACAGAGGAAACTCGTCGAAATTTTCGAAAAACCTTTGAAACCCTAAAGACGCGCTTCCACCAATATAAGAAAGAGTTATTAACCCTAAGTTGAGATCTTAAGTAACCTTAGGGGTTCCTCTCGAGGAACCCCGGCATGTAATACTCCTAGGGTGGGTTTTGGGGTGTTACAAAAGGCTTGAACTTAGAGTTGAAAATATCATATTCAGTTAGGAAAAGGTACGAAGTAGTGTGCAAAGAAGGTTGCAAGTTCAAAGCTTATAATTCCTGGAATAGGAGAAAAGCCACTTATATGGTCAAATCGGTGAACAACTACCATAGATACACTAGAAATATGTTGAAAAATTGGAAACTCAAATCTTTCTAGGTTGATACTAAATATATTCTAATCCTCAAAGAGATATCTTGTTGGCTAACAAAGGAGATTGATGGCTTACAAGATTATAACATCAACATCTAAGTTGCATGGTTCAATCAAGGTATATTAAGGAGCTAAAAAGGAGCGATAAGAGCAATTGCATCCCAAGATCTTGTGATCCAAATTTGTCCATGATCCAATCCATCTTGTCGCAAAAGCACATTCTATTTAACTCGAGGTCAATCCACCTGTATGGTCACTCATGTACTCATTCCACCCGCGTTTTCATCTTGCATCATTTTTCGTTTTTTTTTGTTTTGTTTTTACTAATGTTGCTATATTTAGAGAAGAAAACTAAATTGAATATGTATATTTGTAGGTTCCATGGGTAATATTTTATTTGACCATCCAAGTTGATGATACAAGGGATGTAGAGGTGATAGATTGAGTTCCAAAAACTACATTGTGATATGATTTGGAGGGTGTAGGCCCCACATATAATCCAAAATTTCGGATCATGAATGTGAATGCTCTAAAACTAGCACCTAATTTTATTTATTAAATAGGTTGAAAGTTCGACCATTTACCATTTAAGTTTTGCTTAGATTGACCATATTTTAATTATTTTACATGTCTAAGTAATAGGTCAAAGTGGAGTGACCCATTTACTTGTTTACATAAATATCGAGATTTAAAAATTATGATAATTCAATAGAATGGAAATTCACTAGAATTTTAGGGCGTACAACACCCGAATTGCCAAATAAGATGTTCCTGCAAATTGAAATGTCCTTTCAAGTGCAAACTTGAGATATAATTCTAAGAATACTAATCGAGACATTAATACCTCGCTAAAAAAATTGATAATTGTTGGGAAAAGAATGAATAGATCATCGACGCTAAAATTAAGTAAGAGTAAGAGATAGTGAGAGAAACAAGAAATGTCAATGAACAGTCGAAGTGGGGAGGGCAAATGAATTTTGATATTAGAGATTGAGAGTATATACTTTATAGATGTTTTAATATCTATATCTAGTGTATGAAAAACCTTGAATTAAATAAAAAGAAAGTATTCATCAACCTGGGGTCCACACCATACAAAATTTTAAATTTTAAATTTCACCTTCACCCAAAATAAGTTATTTGAATGAATAGGTAATTGAGTAATAAGATAAATGGGTTACCCCTTTTACATAGACAAGTTAAATACGTATTTTATTTTCGTGTTAAAAATTTCAATATGAAACTAAACCTTTTAGGTAAACAAATTTACGATGTCAACTCATTAAATTAAATTGATTTAAAACCTTTACCCAACATGCCTAATTTTATGTATGATTTGGGTCAATAATGATATTGAGACAACTTTTCCTTGCTCCGGTTGTATGTTCTCTCGCATTGTTGATACATTCTTGAAAACATTCACCCAAACCTATTTTGTTTGTAAGCTGGTATGTGTATAAAAAATTGGAGAAAACCTGATATGGCAAGTAGAGAAAAATGGGTTTAGGTTAGAGTATATGGTTCACCCGCGCCGTACTCGTACCTAGTTATTTTGATATACATAATTTTCTATTTTTGAAGGCCCGCTGAAATTGAAAACTTTAAATTTTAATTTTTTGTTTGTAATTCCCCGTGATTGAAGGTGAAGCCGAACACGGAAAACCTAACTTTGTAACTTTAAACAACAAGCACTTGGGCTTTGATTTTAAGCTTATTAAGAGTTATTTAGCTAGATGAAATTGTTGTAAAGTTGTCGGTCTATGTTGATGTATGAACTAAAATTTTCATACTTTAATTTTGTGGTTCTATACTACTTTAAACTATTAAGATATTATATATTGTGTGGATTATGTCCGATGAATAATGTGATTATGTGGTATTCAAATATTATTATTACTTATTCGTACCCAAATAAATACCCAAATATATGTCGATATGGGTATTATTTTTATATCATAATTAAACTTTAATAAAATTCGTAAATCCGAAAAAGCTCGATGGGTATGGGTAGGTATATATTTTTAAAAGCCGATGAGTATGACTACGAATATTGACATAATTTTAAAAGATGGTTATGGATATGGGTGCGGCTCCACCTAATAATTAAGCTGGCCTAAATCTATCTTGCTATTAGGGTAGATGAAAACAATTAGATGTTTCCTCTTTTAGAGATAGTTGCGAAAAGGAAAAATAAAGAAAGTTGGGGCGTAATATTGCAATTTGAATATATTGATTTCCATGTGATTGATTACTACTTGTGAAATTTAAAAATATTATGAAATTGACTTTGATTATATATTTTTTATGGACAAAAAAGTAGGTAATATCTCATACGAGTCTCAATAGTACTTCCCAATAGTGACCGATGGGAGTTGTGGTAGACATAGTTATGCCAATATAGAAAAAATATAAAAGTTAAAAATATTATTTTAGAATGTAGCGATAGCATATAATGAAATTAACTTCATGATTAGATGATATGAGAGTAACATCACCAAAGTTTGGGATTTTGTTAAAGAAATTTAACATACATCATAGGACTTTTATCAATATAGATATCAAGTGTGATACTATGGTGAACAACATGATATAATATTTTGGAATGTAAAAAGAAGTGTGATAAACGCAATAATGCATTATGACTTGTGTTGAAATATAGAAAAAAAAATCCAAACATAGGTTACATACGTGAACAATTCCACAAGTAAACTTGAGGATTATTACAATCAATATGAAATATCTTCCATTAAAAAAATAATCTTTGATTGGAGTATAAGATCTCATAAAATTATCAAATTCTATTTCAGAAGAAGACAAATTTTGTGAACTTTTATTTTGAAGAAAAGATAAATTTATAAAATTAATTATAAAATAAGTAAATATATGAGTAAATTGTCATTTTAGTACATTGATAGAAAATGTAAAGTCAAAAACTCAATATCTATCATTGAGGCAAATAATAAATCATAAAAATATAGGTAATTCTACATATATAGGTTCTATTTCATGTGGGATGATACCTTCATCATAATTAGTCATTTCATTGTATGTTACCCTAATCAAGTCATAAAATTATTAAAGTTGATAGGTCTACATATATCATATAGGATTACATGTTATAAAATGGTTTTGCAAAAGGAGTAGAGCGGGAGTTGCCCCGAGAGGTTGCTTGGTTAGTCATTGAATAATAGTAATGTTAGATCCTTATCATTACGTGTGACACCAAATTGACAAATATATGATTCACACATAACGAGTAAGGATCATATAGTTCTACGAGGTTATCCTTGCCCGGCTTGTATACCATCTCGTAGTGAAATTCGTCCTAATCTCATCCAATTCTCAATAATCATGCTCAATAATACTTAAACATCACAAATTCAGAACTAGATCTCACATAATCACAACATGTTCTTTGATTCGTGAGTTGCTAATTTAGTGAATTTAAGCCTTTAACTTCTTCAATTAAACTAAGGGTTTCTAATTTCGTACTTCCAATTCATGTTCACTCCACCTAATTCATTTTATTTTACAGGATGAATTCAGATTACGCACCTTGAATTCATAGAGGTTCTAAGAATTTCGGTTTTGGAAGGGTTCGAGGTTGGGTGTTTTTGCTCTTCCTTCTTCTCCCTTTCGGGTTCCCTTTTCTTCTTCTACCTCTTGATTTCTTCCTATTCTTCCTACCTCTGTTTCGGTTCTTTGTCCCTCTCGCTCGGTCTCTCTACTCTTCTCTTTCTTCGCTCCGCTCGGCCTCCCGAGCTCTCGCTCTCCCTTGCTCACCGACGGCGGCGCTTCGCCGTTCGAGCGGCCACCGGCCACCGGCTTCTCGCGCTCTCTCCCTTTCTCGCTCCGTTCTGCTCCCTCTCGCTTCCTTCTCTCGCTCTACCTCTGCTTCTTTTCATTTTCCTCTGCTTCTATTTCTGCTCTCGCTTCCTCTTCTCTTTCCTTGCTTCGCTTCGCATCGCTTCTTTCGTTCCCTTTCCTCTTCCTCTCGGTCTCTCTCTGCTCTCTCCCGCTTTCCCTCGCTTTCCCCATTTCTATTTCTCGCTTCTTTTCTTCTCTCTCGCTCAGTTCCTCTTCATCCCGGTTTGGTTTCTCTCTCCTAATTTCCTTATTCCACCTAATTAGCTTTACTTGCTCCCTTTCAATTGGACTCCTCTCTCTCTCTTTGCTTAATTCCTTGCCGGCTTCCTCCTCAATGCCAGCCATCCCTTTTGATCTTCCTTTCTTTTTATTCTAATTGGGCCTAAACTAACTTCACAAGGCCCAATTTAGCTAGCCCACGCTCGGGTTTCGGTTCTCGGCTTATAATTCCGAATCGGAAAAATTCTAATTCACTTAATTTAATAATTTTGAATCTTTGACTTAACTTTTAATAATTTAATTCATTACCGAGCGAGGCACCTAAAATTTCCGAGTCTTACAGAAAGCTTCTAGTCTCGTGTGGATTGTCTTGTAAAGCTTAAACGCGAGCACTTTGATGCTCCCGATAATGAAATGCGGCGCTTTAATGTCTGTCTTCGTGTCTTCATCTCCTTATACTATGGATGAAAGTAGAATGCGATGAGTCCGGACTCGGAATTTCCCGATACACAACATCGGACTCCACAATCTCTAAAGGCTCGGCCCGGCTCTTGGATCATCCGAAATAAAAGAGGATTTGTGGACGGACCCAAGGTAAAAGGCTATTTATTTGATGCTGAGGGTTCTTTGTGGTTTATCGGCTTATATTGCACCAATCGATCACAGTCCGAGACCCAAATCCACAAACAGGACTCGGGATTATCATCATTGGGCCAACAAATAAAAAATAGAGAAATGACGACACTTTTTTGGTATCTACAATGTGGTAAGTGTCTTTAGGAATGTTCTTAAGAGTCATTGCTCCTAAGAAGTTTCATACATGATGATGGGGATTTTCGGAACCTTTAAACTTAATATCAAGGATGGTAAACTTAGGAGGTAGTTTACCTTTAGGGATTGAAGTGAATCCCTTATGATCGAAGTAATGATTACTGAACATGGATGACTCCCTCAACATCTATTCTATCCGATCTATACGAGAATCAACCTAAGATTTGGATTCACGCTTAGTGAATTCATGTTTGGGACTGTTTGGAGGAGATGAGAGAGGTAGAGGTGGCGAGAATCAAAGCCGTTTCCCTTTTCAAATGCTCGGCTCCTTCGGCATCTTCCTTCTTCAAATGTTCAGTTTCCTCATCTCTCTTACTGGCTTCAATAGCAATGATGATTTCCTTAAGATCCCTCGATATAGACAATATATGTTCTTCTTGATCACTCAACCTGGTTTCCACCTTAGCTATATTCTCATTAAGCATACCGAGGTTAAGATATTGCTTTGGGTTGGGATCCATTAGAAGAGAACTCTTTTTACGTATTGTATTAGAACAAGGAGTGGATTGTGACGGTGTAGTATGCACCAAGGCTTGTCGCACCGATGTAGACCGTGGAGTAGAAAGAAAAGACGATATCGCTTAGTGAGACGTTATAATCTCTTAGAGCTCGGATTCCAAGGATACTCGGTTGCCGTAGACTGCCTTATTCTATAGCCCAAAGGATGACGTTTAGGTCCATGTAAGAGAATATCACTTTTAGAAGGAAGGGAATCAAGCGCAAGACCCGAAGAGACTAAGGATGCTTTTTATTTGGATACACATAAAAATGCGAAGATAATATAATGATTGACTTGATTGCATGATCCTTAAAGAAAATATGTTTCCTATATGATAATGCATTTCCTTATCTGAAATAATTTTGGACTAAATGCAAAATGAAAAGGACAAACTCATATATCTTAATATGAAATGATTTTACTTGGCTAATGCAAATGGACTCTCCTAATACGAGATGATTTTGTTTGGCTAATACAAATGGACTCATGTAATATAAGATGATTTTATTTGGCTAATACAAATGGATTCACCTAATATGAGATGATTTTCTTTGGCTAATGCAAATGGACTCACCTAATATGAGATGATTTTATTTGGTTAATGCAAATGGACTCACCTAACATGAGATGATTTTCTTTGGCTAATGCAAATGGACTCACCTAATTATGAGATGATTTTATTTGGCTAATGAAAATGAAAAATGAGAATGCAAATGAATGAAAAAGACTAGACAATAAGAGAAATGTATTTTCGGTAAGACCTTTTGCAAATGGCAACTACTTAGGCTATTAAAAGGAAAAAATTTTTGAATGACACAGAAAGTGCAAACAATGAACCAACCCTAATAGGGAAAAAGACATTTTAACTTTTAGCTAAATGCACATAATGATCGACTAGAAAATTCATTAGAGTATTTTATTTTTACCCATATAAGGGTCTAATTAGCTTTCCTTATCTATTCCTAAAGGCTCACAAACAAAAGATTAAATCTAAAACACACACACTCGTTCAAGCATGCACATGAAGTATGGGTGGCACCTAAGAGCCCAAAAGTTCTATAGCCCAAGAGTTAAAGAGTTTGGATACATGGTGATACGTAGTCCGAGAATTTGGTCCCCATGGGTTGCACGGATAAGGATACCAACCAAAATTTTGGTGCCTCTTGGTGAACCAAATGGTTTAGCCCAAGAGTGCATGCTACGAGGGAGGAGGTACCATTTCCTCGGGCAATCAAGCCTCGTTGGGCTCGCCTAAAAGAACCGAGTGAGAGTTTCTCTCCAAAAACAAGTAGCGTAAGGTATAATAAAGTTTTCCTAGGGTCCAAAATAATATTTAAACTACTTCAAAGGTTGCTAAATGCATAATGTCTAATGCAAACACATTATTAAAATACACTACTCAAATTTTCAAGTTTCGCCCTCTTTAATAAATGATTTATCCCCGATGGAGTGGCCACCACCTCTATATGAACCGCGGTCGGCCGGGGCCTACTGAGCTTCCCCACTGTGTGTCGGGTCTGTCTTTTTTAAGGATTGAAGATGGTTTTAGAATGTTAATTTTAGAATGTGGGGATGAACCTTTTATTAAAATTTTCCGAGTTTTATTAAATTTAATTAGTCAAAGTTTGAATGGCGATTTTAGAAATTATTTTCAGAATTCCCGAGATCTTATTTTCTAATTAAGGAACAAATAACACTACGGTTTTGGTTCTGCCGTGAGGCTTTGGGGCCGAATTTGTGTAAAAACACCAATTTGGACTGAAGCCTTACTCGGTCGACCCCAAGGCGCGAGCAGTGGCTCGCACCTAGGGAGTGGTCGGCGTAGGCCGGAGGTCATGGCTGATGGAACCAGCCTTGGTCTCTGCACGAGTGTCCAGATCCAAAATCGAACATTATTGTTCCTGCAACTAGAAAATACCAAGATGCATATTTGAATAGAACAAAGTACAAAATAAAGAAATTACCAATCAGCTTTTAGGAAAGAAAAACTAATAAAACAAAATTTGTTCTTCCAATCATAGTATGAGAAAACTAAAACTAAAACTAAAAGAGGCTAAAATGACTCTATCGGTCTTCGAACCGAGAATCGGATTCGGGGGCAAGGATATGAAACGTAGGGAAAACCCTTCCATTCCGCCCGTCCGAAGACGGTTGTTACTAGTTCAAGTAGTATATGAAAATAATGCAAGAAAACAAGCATACAACGACATGCTAAGAGAAATTAAAGCAACCAAAACATAATAAGGAAAACAATAAAGGAAAACAATAAAGAAAAGCGATAAAGAAAAGCGAGAAATAGAAAAAAATACATCGGTCGGGGAGGAATTTAAAGCGATTACATCTCTTAAACCACAACACAAAAAGCAATAAAAACAAAAAATAAATAGAACCATTTGAAGGCTAAAAAATTTCCCTCGAGTTGTCCCACCTTGCTGATCCGGATCTCCACACTAGATCTCTCGATGCAACGGCGACAATCAAAAGAAAAGAAATTGTTTTGTGAATTGTGTATAGGATGTAGTAATGATTAGTTGCATCGGCGACAATCAAAAGAAAAGGACTTGTTTTGTGAATTGTGTATAGGGTGTAGTAATGATCAATTGAATGAGTGCCTAGAGATCATAAGAACTGAATATTTTTCACCTCTTTATACGGATTCAACGGTAGCTTAGTAAAAGATGAGTGTCTTATGGAAATTTTAGCAAAGTAACATTTAGATAAGAGTTTTACGGTTAGCTTTTAGCAGCGTAATGCTAAGGCGGGAAGTCGTATGAGAATAAGAGTCATACGTCTCTATTTATAGGAGAGGACCTAGGTCACAAATGACCTAGGGTTTGCCTCCATCCAGCCGTCCAAACAAGTTGAAATAAAACGGGGCCAAATCCTAAGAGATAGAACCAGGATCGGAAAGATAAAACTAGATAGAATCCGATAAAAGAGGGGAGGTAGGTGCTTGGTCAATTGGACACCCTAGGGTTTCGTGCCATAGTTGTGTCTCCAAGGACTATCCAAGCAAAAACGCAATGTTCCACTTGATGCTTCTAGAAGGCAGGCGCCGGTCACGACGTCGTTCGAGGGGGAACTTCTAGGCTCGTGTGGACTGTCTTGTGAAGCTTAAACGCAACACTTTGATGCTCCTAATCATGAAATGCAACGCTTTAACGCCATCTTCGGGTCTTCGACTCCTTGTACTCCGGATGAAAGTAGAATGCGAGTACTCTAGACTCAAAATTTCTCAATACATAACATCGAACTCCACAATCTCTAAAGGCTCAGCTCGGCTCTTGGATCGTCCAAAAGAAAAGAGGATTTGTGCACCGACCCAAGGCAAAAGGCTATTTATTTGGTGTTGGGGGTTCATTTTGGTTTCTCGGCTTATGTTGCGCCAATTCAAATCCACAAATAGGACTCGGGATTATCATCATCGAGCCAACAAAACAAAACACGAAATAAAGAGATAAGAGACGATATTTTTAGGTGTCTACAGCGCCCAATGGCTCAACGAGTGAAATAAAGCCCAAGCTATGTTTTTTATGGTCGGACCCTAACTAGCTAGTGTTGCCCCCTTGCCCTTTACTTTCCCTGTTGTTGACTAGCTGGGTCATGAAGCCTAAGCAAGGTAAAGTAAGTTAATTTGGGCCTAGTGGCTGGCTGGCCTAGGCTGGCGATGGATGGCCCGATAGGCTGTTGGCCCAATTTTTTATCCAATTTATTTTCGGTTCAGGTTAACCAGGTGAAACAAACCGAATAATTAGGTTAACCGATATCCGGTTAGCTGGTTTATACAGATTCGATTACGGTTCACATTTTTTCGAATCGTTTAATCCGGTTAATTGGTTTATAAAAATCAAACCGATCCGAACCGAATCGAACCGTTAACACACCTACTAAGTGCAAGGGGTGTTTGGTTGACATCCTTTTAGGGAAAACAAAGTTGCTTGGAGGGATTTAGCTATTTCAACTAAGTGAAATAGTTAAATGGGTATTTAGTAAACAACTATTTAGAACAATTGTTTGGCACCAAACGGATCTTTCTCAAACACCTCTTCCCATTAGCCTTTCGGGAAGGGTCTGTTTGTGAAAAAGACACATTTGCGTAAAAATTTGAAGAAATTATGTCATATGTCACCAACCCTTATTATTATTATTATTATTATTATTATTATTATTATTATTATTATTATTATTATTATTATTATTATTATTATTATTATTATTATTATTATTATTACTACAACAACAACAACAACAACATTAACAACAACAACAACTACTACTACTACTACTAGTATGTGATATTATTTTTTATCTAAATTGAATATAATGAATATTATACAAGATTAACTAAAAAATATTATACTAGATAGAAAAATATAAATTTTGTAAAAATAGTAAGAAAATAAAATTTTATAAATTAAGATAATTAGTATACATAACATAAATATAATTATGTTTGAAAAGAAAATAAAATGATCAATAAAAATACATACATACATACATACATGCATTATATATATATATATATATATATATATATATATATATATATATAAGTCTTACATGAGACCGTTTCACGTTAATTTATCGTGAGACGGCAATGCTACATCAACCATTGTATTGGTAACCCAACGCATGATCACAAGCGAGTGAATTTCAAACGCGTATTTATCCAAACAAAACTTTCTTTCTTGCTAAACTTCTTCGTCATCCTCTCGTCAACTGTTTTCTCTCTCCTCCTTGTTAATATTTATCCTCACAAGAATTTCGTTCGTCGTCGCATCATCTTTCTCCTTTTATACTCGTCAGCAATTGACAATCTGTGTTTGTGCATCATCATCAAAATATTTGTTCATCGTCACAATATTTACATATGTTTGTACTATCTTGTGTTTGAATTTATAGCAATATTCGTTCATCATCGTCAAGATATTCATCTATCATCGACAAGATATTCGTTCATCATTCAGTGTTCATCATCGATCCTTTGTGGTGGAAATGGTGGTAGTGGAAAAAGCACCGAGCGTACTAATGGAGGGACTCGTGGTGGAAAGAGGTAGAAGATGTTCTTATTTTTATTTTATATACCCTAATTTATGTCACACATTATAATGTGACCACTACATTTTCCATATATGACTTTTTACAAAGTATAATGTTATACTAACGTACAAAGTATGCTAATACTACTATACCTTGCATGCACGATTATTTATGATGAGTTCATGTAATAAAATAATTGTGGTTGTTAGAATAATGTTTATGGGACTAATAATATTATGTACGAGTGACTAATTCTATTTAGAACTATTTACTTTACTTAATATACTAACATACAACTAATTATATATTTTGTATGTGACTATTTATTAAAAATTAACTATGAGTGACTACTCCGAGATATGGGATGACTAATAATATTAACGATCGGTGACTAATCATATTTAAAATACTCTATTTTATTATATACGTTAGTATATATTTAATCATGTATTAAATGGAAGACTATTCAAATACTATTCGTGTAGTTAGTTATGTGTGACCATTTGAAAGCACATTAAATATGACTAATAATATTACGATTGGATGACTAATAATATTTCGATTAGGTGACTAATAATACTCAACATTGTTGAGCTACTCAGTATAATACATGACCCTTCTTGTTGCTATTATTTGTCAATCTATTATTGTTTAATATATCACTATATGACTAATTGTGTTTTGCATGTATGACTAGTTGTTGAAAATGAAAATCATGAATCGTAGAAAATTTCATGGAGCATTTGCTTATTGATTATGAAACAAACATAGAGGGTCTGTTAGAAATTGATAAAAATGAGCATGAAGATTTGAAAAGAACGACAAAGACGCTTGAAGATGAACAATGAGCTCAATCATATCATGATATCCAAATCAATCACATGAACATGAATATCAACGGCAAAGAAGCTTGCAGGAAGCTTTGAAAGGAGTTCGTAATGTGCTTAGGGTTTATGAGAAGAATTTTGAAATAGGAAAGAACTTTTCCTTTTTTTCAAGTTTTGGAAAGAGAGTGTCTATTTTAGCCACCCATATGTTTTTAAAAAAAAAAATTGCCATGTAAGCCGAGTCTCATACAAAAAAAATTTTGTGTGTGTGTGTGTGTTTATATATATATATATATATATATATATATATATACACACACACACACACACACACATAAAAGATAACTAAGACATAAAGGTATAAATGAAATTTTATCAAACATCTTTTCCTCGAATAACTAATTTTACCGAACACATTTTTAAAAGCTGCTAATTCAAACACCTAATAGTAAACAGTTGATACAAACAGCTAACAATTGTTTGTCAAACAGGGCAAACATGTGAATTAGTGTAATAGACAAGGTGAAATAAATACTGGAACTTTAAATGGATCATTAATAGTACTACTCATTGATATCTAGTCAATTATTGACCCAACCTTTGACTCGACTTTATTTGAATGAGTTAATTCGCTCGACTCAATAGGATCCTCACGCCCAGTATCATAACAAAAAAATTAAAGTTTTTGATATTCTTTTTAAAAATAAAAATACTTAACTTTATGGATAATTTTTAGCAAAAATATGTGAGGTTTATAATTAACAAAAAAAACTATGATAAACAAGGCGACCTCAACTCGTTAGGTTGTTTCAAAACCAACAAAACACAATATATGACCCCAATATGTTGACCAACCTGAAATACACCTATTATATATTTTATTCGAACCCGAATACACTCAACCCATATTTAAATTATCCACGTCATTGACAAGTCTATATTGAATAAAATGTTTTTGTTATCAAAGTTTATATTTATAAAAAATATACATAATTAGTAAATGTGCCGAGCCGAGTATCGTATCCTTAATTTTTCAAAAATTATGTGTTGTTGTGTTTGTGGTCTATTGTGTCCGTGTCTTGTGTTCACGCTTCTTATTTATTATAACATCTTTTGTATGAGACCGTCTCTCGCAAGACATATGAGATATAAATTTCATGATAACTTTAAATAATGATTGGGATAAAGAATACTTCCTCTATCCCATATTCATTGTAAAAAAATTTAAAAAAATAAAAATAAAAATAAAAACTATCCAATTTTATAATCTTATTTTATTATCAAAATGCAATTATTAGTGTAATGTCTACTAATTAAAAAAAAAAGGCAAGAAACAAATTTCAAAACTAAAGACTCGGATATAACTCCCTATCTCTCTATGGTTTTGATTTCAAGTCATTCTAAACATTTAAGAAGTTCATCTCCGAGTTTTCAATTATATCCGACTCACTCAGAAACCATCTATTGAGTTTAACACTTTTAACCGGGTTTCGACCCGCTCGGATACAACTCGGAATAATGGCATGAGTAAATAATTTCACAAACTCTTTATATTACGAGTATCGACTTGGTGTTCAAACCGAAAATGAATTACAATGTTAATTCTCTTTTCTAAGTTAATTTGTTGAATGAAATTATTTACTTGATCAAGTTTATGCATTCCGATTGTTTATTCTTATTAACTTGATCATTCAAAGGATTGATTCAAGATGGAATTTGCACCTAATAATTATTAGACTCAAAAATTCCATTTATTTAGGAGTGAATATAATTAAGTGCTTAATTACTTTGAATTAATTATTATCTTTGCCTAATCTTGGACCAAAGTATTTTTATACTTTGAGTACCACTTTGATTTACTTTTGTAGGTTGATTAAAGTATTTTAATCTGATTTTGAAAACTAAAAGCAACTCTGTTTCTAGTCGTTAAACACCAGGTGACGGAAAAGCAACATTTACGGACATGGATCGGATACCAGTATTAGGGTTGTTTGTTTCTAAATCCGAGTAAACTTCAACTTTGAGTCCAAAGGTTGTTTCCACCCCAGATTTTAGTCACAACCAGTGGGATGGACCACTTTTCAAGCCAAGGACCACCACACAACGTTCATATTACAACATATCCTTTTCGAGTGATTGAAACTAGCCATTACAATGGCTATTGAAGCTCACCGAGTCCAGAACAAGCCTCTTCGACTAATCCGCCCTACTGTGTATGAATAGAAGCCTCTCTACAAGACTTGAAGATTTACGTTGAACATTGAAAAACACTTACTTAGTGCATACTTACTTAATCTTCATATTACAACTCTAATTCTTAAGTTTCTATTTTCCGAGTTGTAAAGAGAAAGTCTTGTTATCACATCTACTCTTTCTATTCTCTCGTACTAAGTTGTAAGGGTTAACTCAGCTCGGTTATCCCTAACCGTAAAGGTTACCTTAGGTACGAAGTATTAGATCGAGATAAGGGAATTTCGATTTTAGGAAAACTTGTAATTGAATTGTATAAAGGAGCAATTCAGTAAAGAATCAATCCTTGTATTTTGTGGATTCAAAATAGTGGATTTGACTTGGTGCTTGGATTAACACTTGTCCATGATTTTTTTCCCTAGGAGGGTTTCTACTTATTTATGTGTTTTAATTGTTTTTGAGTTCATTCTACACTCGAATTATTTTCTAAGTGCTTCTTGGGCTGAATTCATTGTTAATTTACAAAAATCTTCCATCACCCTATTCACCCCCTCTAGGGTGACTTAACCTCTCAAGAGAAAATCTTGAATTGGTATCGAGCCTAACCTTTCAATAGGGTCTCACAATCCAAAGGTCTAAGATCGGATGGCTCGGAACAATGGAGAGTTCGACGAAGGAAGATCTTTCACCAAACCACCTAAATTCAAAGGTTCAAACTTTACACACTTGGAAGAAGATAATGGAATGCTTCGTCTAGGATCTGTGATGAGGATGTCTAGAACATCATCAAACATGGGAACTACACTCCTATGAAGATGGAAGGAACAAGAGTCATACCCAAGGAGTAGTTAGAGTACACCAATGAAGAGAATGAAAAATATAGAAAGAACTTCAAAGTTATGGACACCTTGATGTGCGCAATCAACTCGGAAGAATACAACGAGTGTCCGCATGTGACACAGCTAAAGAGGTATGGGATACATTGGTCAACACCTATGAAGGAACCAGCCAAGTGAAACAAGCAAAGATAAGTCGGTTTCTTCACAAGTACGAGCTGTTCAAAATGGAGCTCGAGGAGAACATCACTTAGATGTACATTTGGTTCACCGAGATTGTCAACAATCTCAAATCTCTGAGTAGAAAGATTTCTCACAAAGAAGTTGTCAGAAAAATTATGAGAAGTCTACCAAAGAGAAGATGGGGTCCTAAGGTGACGAGCAATCGAAGAAGCTCAAGATCTTTCCAAGCTAAAACCGGATGAGCTTATTGGGAAGCTACTCACTACTCGAGTTGCACATAGAAGAAGAGGAAGTTGAGGTCGGCACCAAAAGAAACATTGCACTCAAGGCCTCAAAAGACAGACGACAAAGTCTCGAGCTCCTCGGATTCGAAGAGGATCTCATGGCACTCATTGCTCGAGGTTTCAAGAAGAGGATGAAATACAAAAAGTGAAAAAAGCAACCAAGACAGGAGTTCTACAAGAAAAGGTAAATACTCATCCTCTTCCAATTTGTCTTAACTAAGAACTCTTGTTGTTTTGAGTGTGGCAGTAAGGAGTACATAGTCAAAGACTCGTCCAAAGAGAAAGAAGGACAGAAAGAAGAAAAAGGCTATGGTGGCTACCTAGAGTGATGATGATTCCTCTAAAGATGATGATTCCGATGACCCAAAGTGTTTAATGGCACCGACGGATCGAGAAGCGGGATCTAAGTCAAATAGTGATGATTCGGATGCTTGAGGAAACCAATCCTCATGAGGTAATTAACTATTTCCTTAAGTTTTCCAAACTTGATATTGCAAGATATATCTTTACTTTGGATAAAAATTCTAATTCTAATTATTTTGAATTCAAAGAGTTACTAGAGTCTCTTACTACTGAGAGCATCACTTTGAAAAAGGAATTAGAAAAGCTGACACAAAATATGAAAGTACTTGAGACCAAGTATTGAAGATAATGAGACTGAGTCTAAGTGGCCCAAAACGAGAAAATGAGCAACTAAACCGGAAGCTCAATGACTCTCAAGAGTTAGTTTTAAAACTCACTCAAGTTCGGAAGAACCTTGATCTTTTACTTGGCTCTCAGTGTGTCTCATTCAAAAAGAAGGTCTTGGTTACAATGTCTGAAGAGAAAAATAATTCTTATAACAATCTTTTCAAAATTAATTCCGAAGCTGTTAAGTTCGGGAAGGCTAAGCATGGTCCCATTCATTCACTTAGAAAAGACTGAGCCAAGACCAACTTTCATGAAAAAGCCTTCTCAACTCTGTTTACAAAAGAAGAGGTTTTCAAAATAAAGAGACACAAACTTAGTTCTCTAGAAGGAAGACTCGAGAATCACACCAAACCCAAAATTATTCACATATAGGTTCCCAAAGGTGCTCTTCCTCGAAAAAGGACCACAATAAAGACAATTCATTGGGTTTGTAACAGGAAGTGAGAAGGGTTAGTTTGTTTCTGTTTTGCAAGTCACTCGGAAATGAAAGGGTCACTAGTACTTAGACATTAGATGCTCACGCCATATGTTTGGGGATTCAAGACTCTTCTCGGAATTAGAAGAAATGAAAGGAGGAAAGGTCACATTTGGAGACAATAGCAAAGGCCGAGATAGTTGGAATTGGAAGAATTGGTCAAAGAGACAATTTTGTCAGTCCAGTCTACCTTGTCAAAGGGCTCAAGTACAACCTTCTAAGCACCACTCGGTTATGTGACAAATGTTAAGATGTAAGATTGACTCGGACCAACCGCTTCATTTCTAATGCAGTCACCAAAGAGACAAAGCTCTCAGTGTCCGAGGTCATGTAACACCTATACCATTCCTCTGTCATATTCTAGTCAAAATTTATCATGTTTAAAAGCATCTTTGAATGATGATGATTCATAGACATGGCACCAGTAGATAGGGTCATATCGGTATGCATATCATCAAGAAACTTGCATCTCATGGATCGGTTAGGGGTTTACCTAGTCGTGCATTTAAGAAAGATAAAATCTGTGAGGCATGCACAAAAGGAAAGCAACTATGATTATCTTTCAAACCACTCAAGATTGTATCTACATCCAAAGTACTTGAATTGATTCATATGGACTTGTGTGGTGAAAGTCCTGTTGAAAGCTTAGGAGATAAATCATATGTACTTGGTTCTTATTTATGATTATTCATGATTTACCTGATTGTGTTTTCCGAAGAACAAGAATGAAGCTTCCAAAGAGTTCTTTGAGATCTCTAGCAAAATTCAAGGGAGTTTGAGACTCCCTCAAAAAATTCAAATCGACCATGGAAGGGAGTTCGATTACTCGGAATTTGCGAGACTTTTGTGACAAGAATGGCATCTCTCACAACTTCTCAGCACCAAGAACTCCTTAACGAGAATGGAGTAGTGGAGAGAAAGAACAGAACTCTTGAAGAAATAGGAAGGACAATGATGATTGAAAATTATCTACCTTACGATTTTTGGGTTGAGGCAATCAACACAGACAAATTACACTCTCAACAAATGCCTCATCGGACCCATTCGAAGAAGACAACCTATGAGTTATACAAGAGAAAGAGCCAACATTTCCTACTTCAAACCATTCGGATGTAAATGCTATGTACATAACAATGGTAAGGAACATCTTACTAAGTTTGATGCAAGGTCGGATAAAGGTATATTTCGGGTTACTCATCTCATAATAAAGCTTATAGAATTTTTAATAAGAGAACTAACAAAGTGGAAGAAAATATCTACGTTATCTTTGATGAGATTGGTCATGGCGGGACAAGTGAGTCAACTTTCTCGGATCTCAAGCTCAATAGAGATGAAGATGATATTGCTAAAGCTAAGCTCGGAATGAGTCAAAACAAAAAAGCCGAGGTAACTCGGAATAAGCCAAGTCGGAATGAAGTGAGTTAGAATAAGAAAATTCAAGAGCCGACTTAGAATACTGAAGATCAAGTTGAAGATGTTCAAGAAACCGAACCAGCTGAAGATCGGACCATTCAACCAACAAAGCTGGTGAACCGGAGGACAAGTAGAGCTTTTAAATATGTATCCAAGTCACCCACCCGAGAACATTCTTTCCGATATCAATAGTGAGGTAAGAACTCGTTCTTCTTTGTAAAATCTATGTGCATTTTCAGCATTCATCTCATTAATTGAACCTAAAAATGTATTAGAAGCCTTACTTGAACCTAAATAGGTAGAGGCCATGCAAGAAGAATTAACTTAATTTGGAAAAAACTAAGTCTAGACTCGACCAAACGACCTTCTAACCACCCGATGAATAGGAACCAAATGGGTTTTCAAGAACAAATTGTATGAGGGAGGGTTGATAGTCGAAATAAGGCTAGATTAGTTGCTCAAGGATATAAACAAGAAGAGGGAATTGATTGTGGGGAAACTTTTGCACTGTTGCTAGGATTGAGGCAATCAAAATTTTCTTAGTATTTGCATCTAGCATGAACATTAAATTTTATCAAATGGATGTTAAATGTGCATTTCTTAATGGTTATATTCAAGAAGAAGTTTATGTTGAGCAACCCCTGGATTTGAACACTCTCAATTTTCAAATCATGTTTTCAAATTGCAAAAGGCTATATATGGTGTGAAACAAGTTCCTAAAGCTTGGTATGAAAGACTAAGCAGTTTCTTGGTTGAAAATTATTTCAAAAGAGGTCTTATTGACAAAACCCTTTTTACAAAAATCAAAGGGAATGATTTTCTTATCATTCGGATCTATGTTGATGACATTACATTTAGAGCTAGTAATGAAACTCTATGCCAAGAGTTTTCTAAGTTAATAAGACAGGAATTCCAAATGAGCATGATGGGAGAACTCAATTTCTTCATTGAATTGCAAATCAAGTAAGAAAAGAATGGGATCTATGTCCATCAATCAAAGTACACCAATGAGTTATTGAAGAAGTACAAGTTACAAGACATAAATCATGCAACAACACCTACAAATAGCGAGTATAAAATTGGACGCAGATGAGAAAGCATTACAAAAAAACCGATTATAGAAATGAAATTAGCGACGAAATTTACTTTTCGTTTCAAAATAATATTTAGAGACGAAATTTAGAAATAAATAATTTTTGTCTCTGATTAAAACGAAATTAGAGACGAAAACTCATTTTCGCTTCTGATAGAGACGAAAATTAGAAACGAAAATGGTTTTGGTCTCTATCAAAACGAAAATATGTTTAGTAAAATCAGACTCTGCCCCGATTTTGTTTTTCGTGCTGCTCAATTCTTCCTCCCGCGGCTAGGGTTCGCGCTGCTCCAAATTTTGTTTCGAGTTCTGGCGATATGGTTTTTCGTTGCTCCGAATGCAGAGCTTCGTGGAGGTATCCTCTCTCTCTCTCTCTATCTCTCTCTATCTCTGTTTATCCTTTTAATGTCGCATTTCTTTGTTAAGAAATTCAACAAACTGACTCTATGATATGGAATTCTGCACATATGCTTCCTTTCTAAATAGGAGTTGTCGGTTCTTGCTTCGCTTTGGCTTCTTTTGAAGCTAATATTGTGCCTTTAATTCTTTTTGACACTTGCAACTCATTCTCCCTTGTCGTTTGTGTTGGGGTTTTTATCCTTTTTACACATCGAAAACGAATAACCCTTAATGTGGTGTGGAAGATATGTAACTGGCGATTTTGTGTACTCCCCAGTGTCAAATTTATATCAACTAGTTGGGACTTAGAGCTAACCAATCAGACAGGGTACTGAGGCAGGG
This sequence comes from Talinum fruticosum, assembly GCA_021018815.1. Classification (NCBI taxonomy): domain Eukaryota; kingdom Viridiplantae; phylum Streptophyta; class Magnoliopsida; order Caryophyllales; family Talinaceae; genus Talinum; species Talinum fruticosum. The sequence goes on along the minus strand of JAITYX010000001.1, from coordinate 14,181,281 downwards.
AAAGATATACAAGTATATTTGTGTGTAATCTAGTCATGCAATTAAAATTAAACTCATAGTTTTCTCCTGAATTTAGAGACCGATTTGATGAAGAGGCCCATAACAAACGCATAAACTAGACAGTGCTTTAGTTGACTACTTCGCAAGTCTTTGTTGTTTCTATTACGTTGGTCCTTCAACTACTTCAGCACGTCGTGACTACTTTGCTTTGTTCTGTGATGCAACCGTGCAGGTTCCATCAACACTAAGTTCATCAACTCGTCACAGTAAATTAAAATTTTAAAAAATGCTCTACAATTTCAGCAGAAGATTGTGTCTATAAGGACCCAAGGATAGCCACCCGACTATTACCAGGTATCGAAGTTGGCTTTAGGTCCTACTATGAGCATGGGTCGGGACGGTTCGGTTCGGGGTTACAGTTCGGTTAACCGGATTTTTCAGTTTGCAAAAATGTGAATCAAAACCGGAACCGTAACCGGATAAACCGGTTAACTGGATATCGGTTAACCGGTTAAATGGAATCGTTAGTTCAAGTTTTTTAATGTTTATTTTTTTATATTTTTTGAGGTGTAGCATATATATGCAATAGGAAAATGAGCATAATTTTTAAAATATACTAGGAATATCTAATTTGGAATATGAACACATATGGCCATTTGAAAAATGAAGATTTTCTATCAAAAAAATAAAAATTAAAGATTAGCTACTGCACTCCCCTCCCCCTCCTGTGTCACTGCCATCACCCCAAGTGCACTACCCCCTCCCCTGTGCCACTTGCCCCCCCAAGGCCATAGTAACCTCCCCAAAATTCCCCAAATTTACACACAATGTAACAAAATATATATTCAACTTAATATTTCAAAAAAATTAAAAATAATTATCGGGTCGGTTCGGTTCATCTGTAGTTTCAAAATTGTGAACTGTAACCGGAACCGTATAAACCGGTTAACCGAAAATCGGTTAATTGGATATTTTAACCCGTTCGGTTAACCGGAAAATCAGTTCGGTTTTGCCGGTTTTTTAGTTTGTTTATCGGTTCGGGTTTTTGCTCACCCCTACTACTATGTACAGAACTTGATTTGCCAATGCATATGTAGTTATAAATGTAAACCCCCCTCCTTCTCTTCTGAGGCAGCACTAACCGGATATCAGTTAATTGGATATTTTAACCCGTTCGGTTAACCGGAAAATCAGTTCGGTTTTGCCGATTTTTAGTTTGTTTATTGGTTCGGGTTTTTTGCTCACCCCTACTACTATGTACAGAACTTGATTTGCCAATGCATATGTAGTTATAAATGTAAACCCCCCTTCCTTCTCTTCTGAGGCAGCACTAAGTACAGTTGGTTCTTTTGCTGAGTATCAAGTTACTACATCTACTTCAGTAAGAAAATATATCATGAATCCGGAGCTAGAGCTGTCTATCTAAAGATTTAAAGTGTAAGAAATTTAAAAGTTATGAAGGAATTAGTGACAAATTCTATTCCAATTGATTCCTGCAAACTCCCTAGAATCATAATCATAAAACAAATGACAAATACCAGGATCATGCCATTGTATGCTCTCCTCTGTCATATTGTTGACTCACGCCAATTTTAATGACAGCAATCATATTTGAAGTTTAATATTCTTTTCATTCTATTTTTGGTTTCTGTAATTGTATATTCAAGTGAAAAATTAGCTATGTATGTATCTTGCCATTTCTGCATTTTACTTTTCATGAAGTTTACATGACCATGATATTAGTATATGGTTAGCATCATATTATTGTGTTTATTCAATAGAAGATTAGAGGTCAATGACTTCAGAAATCTGAGCAACGATCTGAGTCGCAAAAATAATCAAATGAAGATTCCTGAAGGATCACCATTTAATTAGTTGCACTGTATTGCAAGCCCATTTAACTTTTGTGTTGTGGAATTTTTATATGTAGTTATCTTTATCTTTTGCGATTTCTAATCATGTATTTAATATTTCCTATGCTAAATTAATATTTCTTATACTAAATTTATCGCAAGTGAGTGAATTTCGGATGCCTCCTACACGTGCCCGTGAGCTTGGAGAAGGGATTAGTGGAGAGGGTCCAAATCAATCTTCTCAACTACGAACAAAAAAGTCACTATCAAAAAATGGGTTGTGGTATGTAAAATATTATCCCCCATATGCGTATTATTCGTTTCTATATAGTTTTAATTACTATCATCTAATGTTTATTTTTTTGGAATTGCAAATGTTTAATAATCCTATTTTGGTGCAAAATATAACCAAAGATTTAAAGAGTCACTACTTAAAACCATGCACTTGTTGAAGGAATGTACCAGAAGGCCACAAAAGTTGGTGGTGGAGAGCTTTTGGGGTAAATTTGGCCTACTCATATCATAGTGTATACATTTTAAAGACATCTACTGCCATTTTCATGAAGACTCATATTAGGAAACAAGGATCGGAGATAGTTTTCTATGACAAGCGGGCCAAGTCGGTTTGGGTACGTATCTAAAACTACCAATTATTTGCTGTTGACGTGATTGGTTGGACTCCGGCTTGTGGCCGTTGAGTTGATTGATGATACTCCGAGCGGGTGACTCGTCGAGTTTTAGTATTCTATTGTTGTTTCTTGTGCATGTGGAAGGCTATAAGTCTAAGGAAATGGTCATATTTTCAGATCTCTCTCGAAATTTTACAAAAATTTTCAATAAAATAAAAATAAAAACCTTTTCTTGATTGAGTGTCTAAGGCCAACACATTAGGCTTACTATAAACCACAATAAAATAAACTTTTAGGAAGTCAAAAAGAGGGGTTGGTGAGTGGTGTCTCATACTTGTAGGGGTTATGTTTTGATTCGATTAGATTCTTATTAGTATTTATTAAATGATTTGTTTATCGCAGGATGAGTTTGAGCGTTTAAAGCTTAATGCTTCACAAGTTGGAACCGAGGTTAATGAGGATGAACTTTTTCTTCAAGTGGCTGGAGGAGTCAATGAAAAGGGTTTAGTTTATGGGCCCATTTGCAATCTAGATTCCAAAGGCCATCTTCCGGTCACTCATCATTCTTTTTGTATCTTACACCCTTTCTATGGTAGCACAATTGGAAAGTCACTTGCAAAAATCGAAGAGAATCTCCAAGCTGCAATTGAGACATTTAGATCTACCTAAGAGGAAGTTAAACAACAAAAAGATGTTATTTCAAGAATTGAAGCTCATCTTGGAAGCTCAAGCACTTAGAAACACCCCTTCCCTTTTGGCTTACTTTGTTAAGTCTGTATATATATTGATGTATATAAGTAACTAGGACACGTTACTTGAAATTTAGAATTTGCCATGTATATATTTGTCTTTTTAGAAATGAAGCTACTTTATATGTAACGATTTATATGCATGGTATTTTTGGTATATTCATATTTATTTTTTAGGTTGATATGTATATGACCTTAATAGGTTGACACAAAATTTAGAAACGAAATTTATTGATTTAGAAATGAAAATTTCGTCTCTAACCGAGACGAAATTCATTTCTTTGCTAATTTCGTTTCAAATAGAAACGAAACTTTCATATTTAGAGATGAAATTTTTTGTCTCTATCCGACACGAAAAGGAAATTTGTCTCTAAATATGAAAAATTCGTTTGAATTAGAAACGAAATCTTTAATGGGGACACCGGGAGGGAGGAGATAAAGGGCCCCGTCTTACTTTAAAATATATTTAGTGACGAAATGTTTCGTCTCTATCTCGAGACGAATAAGAGAAACTTTTCGTCTCTATCCGAGAAGAAAATGAACTCGTCTCTAATTCTTGTTTCTAATTGCAACGAAATTTTATTCGTTTCTAAATGCCATATGCGACAATGTCCTTAGAAACAAAATGATTTTCGTTTCTATTTCGTCTTTAAATGTGATTGGAGATGAAATTTGGTAGTTTAGAGACAAAAATTTTCATTTCTAAACCGTCTCTTTTTTGTAGTGAAGGTAAAGTCAGTAAACTAGAAACTCTACAGAGATATGATTGGATCTCTACTTTATCTCACATCTAGTAGGCAAGATATCATGTTTAATGTTTGCCTTTGTGCAAGATTTTAAGCTAATCGTAAGGAATCACATCTCACCTGCGGTGAAAAGAATTTTTAGATATCTTACGGAGACTCGGACACTTGGTCTTTGGTACTTGAAAACCTTAAATATGATCCTCACCGGACACTCGGATGCCGACTATGTTGGATACAAAGTTGATAGAAAGAGCACATCGGGAGCATGCCAATTTCTTGGTTAATCATTCATCTCTTGACATTCAAAGAAACAAAACTTAGTTGCCCTATCAACTGCCGAGGTTGAGCACATAGCAGCTGGAGCTTGTTATGCTCGGATTCTCTGGATCAAGTAACACTTGAAGGATCTTGGACTTGCATTCACATCAATCCCAATCAAGTGTGATAATCAAAGTGCAATAAGTATCACCAAGAATCCGAGTTCAAGCACTCAAAAACGAAACACATTGAGGTCAAGTATCATTTTCTAAGAGACTATTCTAGGAAAGGTGATATTGAACTTGAGTTTATTCCTACCAAATTTTAATCAGCTGATATTTTCAAGTGAAGATTAATTTTGCTTTATTAGAAATGAACTTGGCTGGTTAATTGCATGATTATCTTATTTATTGCTCGAATTATTATGAGATTAATTGTTATATACTTTGAGTGAATAACAAATAGATCAATTGAATCGAATGAGATTGAGTTATGAGTTATTTATTTTCTAAGTGTATTCCGAGTCACCCGGACACCTTACTAAGTCCGACTCAGTTTATTACGTAAATAGACATCACAATTATGGGATCATCTCTAGATCAATGGAGAATCTCATAAATGTTTTCGAAAATTTCTTTTCTCTCTCGGCACATGATCGATCCGGAAAACTAGCCGTTAGAGAGAAGCGGACTCGCAACTAGCCGTTATACTCGGAAGACTTAATGGTCTACTAACCGTTGCTTAGAGGGATGAGTCGGAAAGGCACTTGTTCGATGAAAGCATGTCTCTATAAATAGTACCACTTCATTTTGTTTCATTCACTTTGCTATTTATAGCTCTCACCCGTTCTCTTTGCTCTCATACTTAAACACTCTCACACTCAACTCTCACTCTCTATTTCTCATTCATCTACTCTCTCTCGCTCTTCACCTTCTTACTCTTAATCTCTTTGACTTTTTCACTATGCCTAAAAGAGATTCTCGCGATGGAAGGAGGTTTGGTCATAAAGAAGGCTAGAACTAAAACCACTCGGCGCCGAGAATCCCCAAGGCAAGGGAAAAGCCCCTGCCTCGGACGACCTAAAACTGTTGGTGGCTCAAGCACTTTTTCATAAATGATAAGTTCTTTCCCAAAACTTCTTTTTCTTGGATAAAATCCACCATCAAAACTAGTGCTTTCAATGACTTGTGTTTTTACGAGTATATCTACCCGTAACTTGTCACTGAGTTCTATTCTCATACTACAACAAGAGATAGCGTGATCTCTTCGTCGTCCAAGGCAAGGTGATTCGTATCAATCTTGCTCTACTTCACAAGCTCTTTGATGTGAAGTGTCTTTTTCTCAATTCTAATCTTATCCTCTTCAATGAAGTTGCGGATGACTTCTTTGATAAATACTCCAAAGAAATTCCTCGGTGCGTAAAGAATTTTTCCGTGACTCATATGACATCCGAAGCAAGACTTCTTTGCTTCATTATGATGCGAACCTTCTTCTCCTACTATCCAGCTAAAGAGAGCCATAATAGCAAGGTCCTTAAGGTTCTCTTCAATATTCCGAAAGGGCATGAGGTTGACTTCTTTCCTTTCATTCTGGAATAGATTGCTTATGTTTCTTCTTACCGAAGAAGCTTCCTTATCCTTTTGGAGCTCTTCTTCACCATCTTCGCTCGCTTCGAAGTGGCTCTCCCTTCCGACCCCAACAAATTCTTGGAGCCTACCGTTTGTTTCGGTAAAGGCGAACTCATTGGCCTAGGATACGAGGAAAATAACAACTACCGTCCGGGTTCACACTTCGTAACTTGCTCCTCCTTCTCCACCTCGCACTCGTAAAGGTTCTAAGGTCCCTTTTCTCACCGCTGGAACTTCATCTTCTCTCGCTCGCCCTTTAATTAAACTTCTTTAGAAGGTGGCTACTCAATTTGCTACCCTAGCAAAAGAGCTGCAAGCAGCTGTGGTAGCCTTTCGGGCTTTCATGCCTATACCGACTCGGCTCAAGCGAAGGCTCGGACTCGGATTGACCGAGTCAAGCCCTAGTTGTTGAGCTCAAGGAGGTGATCAAGCACCAAAATGATCGGATCCGCCACCTCCAAGAAAGAAAATCTAAGGTCGCTGAGGACTCATAATCCTCTCGAAGAAGTCCAACCTTTAAAGTGCTTGAGTTCTTCTAAGTCTAAGTCTAAAGAAGAAGAACAAGAAGAACAAGAACAAGAAGAACAAGAGATCGAAGCAGTCCCAGCTGAGGGACAAGGGGACAAAGAACCCGAGGTGATCTCATCAAATCACACTTAGTCTCGCCTCGGAGGAGGTTGGTGATGCAGGCTAGTCTAAGGCCCCCGCCTCATAACCATAGCCTACAATCGTAGCAGTCGAGGCCTCGAAGAAGAAGAAAAATCGGAGGATATACACCTGTCTCGCAAGAAGACAATTCAAATTCCCGATCTACCACTCGTTGTTGCCTCCTTGCCAAGCTGCCTCCACTCAAGGCTACGAGCACGGACATGGACCTCGCTCTTCTACTTCTTGCCAAACTGCTCCTCCTCCCTCTTGATTTCACTCTTTTTTTCTTTTTGTCCAACATCTCGTGTACTTTTCTACTTTTCTTCCCTACTTTTGTTTATTTATGATGAAATGCATAGGGGAGAAAAATATGTGGATGTTTGGCACGAGAGGAGTCTTTATATTTTCTTTTCTGTGTATGCAAAATTTTCTAAGTTTTAATGAAGTTCATTTTATTTCTAAGTATATATGAGTTATATTTCGTATTTCTTATTCTTACTCGATATAACTTTGATACATCTTATCATCGCCGTATTTCTTTTTCACTCTGTGATAAGAATACTTCATTACTCGCTCCGATAATTTGCTAAGTATGTTCTGAGTTATGTATGATCAAATTACTCTAACATTTCTATCCCGATCAAATGCAATTAAAACTCATCTCTTTGCACTCTTAGCCTATATCTTATTTATGAAATGTCTTTCATCAAAAAGGGGAGATCGAAGACTCGTGTATAACTCTCTATCTATCTATGGTTTTGATTTCAAGTCATTCTAAGCATTTAAGAAGTTCATCTCCGAGTTTTCAATTCTATTTGACCCACTCGAAACCATATATTGAGTTTAACACATTTAACTGGGTTTATGACCCACTCGGACACAACTTAGAATAATGGCATGAGTAAATAATTTCACAAACACTTTATATTCCGAGTATCGACTTGGTGTTTAAACCGAAATGAATTACAACGTTAGTTCTCTTTTCTAAGTCAGTTTATTGGATGAAATTATTTACTTGATCAAGTTTATGCATTCTGGTTATTTATTCTTTGTTAATTTGATAATTCAAATGATTAACTCAAGATGGAATTTGCACCTAATGAATATTAGACTTAGAAAATTCCATTTATTTAAGGTGAAGATAATTAAGTGCTTAGTTACCTTGAATTGATTATTATCTTTGCCTAATCTTATACCAAAGTATTTTTATACTTTGAGTACCACTTTGATTTGCTTTTGTAGGTTGATTAATGTATTTTAATCTGATTTTGAAAAGCAAAAGCAACCGGTTTCTAGTCGTTAAACACCAGCTGACGTAAAAGCAACATTTTTGGACATGGCTCGATACACCGTGTCGGGGTTGTTCATTTCCAAATCCAGTAAACTTCAACTTTGAGTCCAAGGGCTGTTTCCACCCCATATTTCAGTCACAATCAGTGGGATGGACCACTTTTCGAGCCAAGGACCACCACACAACGTTCATATTACAACGAGTCCTTTTCTTAGTGATTGAGATTAGCCTTTACAACGGCTATTGAAGCTCACCAGCCCATAACAAGCCTCATCGGCTAATCTGTCTCCGTCGTATATAAATAGAAGCTTCTCTACAAGACTTAAAGATTATCGTCGAACATCGAAAAACACTTACTCAGTGCATACTTTCTCAATCTTCATATTATAATTCCAATTCTTATGTTTCTACTTTCCGAGTTGTAAAAAGAAAGTCTTGTAATCACATCTACTCTTTCTATTCTATGTAAGTCCCTTGACTAAATTGTAATGGTTAACTCAGCTTCGCTTGTCCATACTCGTAAAGGTTACCTTAGTTAGGAAGTACTACATCGGATAAGGGAATTTCGAGTTTAAGAAAACTTGTAATTGAATTATATAAAGAAGCAATTGTATAAAGAGTTATTCCTTGTATTTTGTGTATTCAAAATAGTGGATTTGACTTGGTGCTTGGATTAGCAATGTTCGTGGTTTTCCGCCCCAAGAGGGTTTTCACGTATTTTTGTGTTTTAATTGTTTCGAGTTCATTCTAGACTCATAATTATTTTCTAAATGCTTGCTGGGTTGAATTCATTGTTAATTTACAAAAATCTTCCATCACCCTATTCACCCCTCTCTATGGTGACTTAACCTATCCAAGAGCAAACCTTCTAACACTATTCCTCATTTCTCATATTTGCTTCATGTAAATCTTATTTAATCCTTTCCCACGTTAAACAATTGATATGAGACGATGGGAGTAATTTATTTATAGATATAACTCGTTAAAACTACACCATTAAAAAAATATAACCGTGAAAAAATCATTTTTAAATAACTACTACATTCATTTCAAAATACATGTCACTTTAATTTTTTTGTTTCATTATATCTATTAATTTATAATTTTAATGACAGTATTAATGATTAGTTTACTAATCTTATCCTTTTTTAATTAATTTTTCTCATTTCCAATAAAATCTTGAGACAACTTGATCTTTTAACATAAAATTTATCATAAATTTTAGATTTTCTTAATATTCCCTCATAACTTTAAAGTCGACATATATTTTAAGACGAAAGAAATATTAGTCACCATTAACTTAAAACTTTACTTTAAAATATATTATTATTGATCTCAATACATTTAAAAATTTACTTTTAAGGTGACTAAAAAAACTTACTTTAAAAAGAGGTCGTATGGTATCCCAATAACTTGCTCCACCGCAGAAGTTCCCCGTCTGCATCCCAGACGAGCGACCGGCCAGTGATAGTGACGAACGGACCATTGGAGTTGGCATAAAGCCTATTCTCTCACTTCGTCTTGAAGACGTTTCACATGCATTTGGCAACTGGCGGGCCATCTACTTATCGTTTCGCGTTTCACTCGCGAGAAACTCGAGCCCGACGTTTCATGCTGCATCGTTAACAACGAGGGGAAGCGGGTGAGGCACGAATTTGAAGCTCGCTCAATTCACAGCTCCAAGAGTTTCGGAAATTCCGAAGGAACGAATTTGAGGACAGAAGTTGATCTTCAATTCTGGGAATTTGGGGAAATCGTAAAACCAATGGACACAACATCTCCAATCATGTCTTGTTCAATTACCAATTTCATCTTACCCCGTCCCACTGTACTTCAGCCTAAGATTTCACGTTTTGGGTTCAAATCTGCCCGTTTCTCTCTTAATGGTTCTCTCTCCTGCACCGCCTCTCAAGGGGTTAGTCCTCTCTCTCTCTCTCTCTCTCTCTCAGCATTTCAAGTTTTGGCAGCTTTATGATTGCTTCGGTTTAGGGTCATAATTCTGAAATTAAATTTGTGATCAGGCGTTAGATTAATAGTATTGATTTTGCGCTGCTCTGTGGAGTTTTATATATCTGACAGGGGTATGTTTCCAGGAGTTATATTTGGCTGGCTATTTCCTAGATATTTGTATTTATCTTGATCCTATTTGAAGTGTTGAAAGTTTCATCCAATTCTGAACTGTAACAGTAAGTATTTGATATATGTTGGTTAAATAGAAGTGTAATATGAAGGGTGAGTACAACAGCTGGAGGATGTATTATGGATTTCATAGCAAAACTTGAAAAGAGAGGAACCGAATTGAGGGTGTCGTATTAAGAAATGGCCACATTGACGAATCCATTAATGTGGGTTTCCCAAAAATGTGTCTTAACAGCATTGACCACCCCACATTGGTGTGTCAAGTACAAATGTAAGATGAAGAGCCTGCATGACATCTTGAGGATATACTTTGGATTCCAAAGCACGACCTGATGGAAAGGAACTCAATTGGGGGCATTGTATTATGTAATGGTCATCACGATAGAAATCCGTTGGGTTATGTGGTCATGTCCTTAATGGCTGCACCAAGCATTACCAAACAAGATTTTCCCAAATATTTGTGTTTGTCTTGGCCTGAACTAAAGTGTTTTAAAGTTTCATACCAATATCCAGTTGAAGTGAGGTGGTGAAGGGAACCAAGTAGAGGGTGTCACACTATGCAATGTTCTCTCTGTAACAAGATTTGAGTTGGAATATCGTCTTTGTAATGGAGTTTCAGTTGGCTGATCTATGACATGAAGATCTGTGATGCAAGTTTCTCAATCATGTAAAGCCACACCAACCATTGGCTAGTGGAGTTCTTCCATGCTGACCTTCTCTTTTAACGGTTTGTTGTGGCTCATCTTTGGGATCCAAGCAAAGAGGAAAAGAAAGAAAGATAAAACAAAGAGAGTAAGAGAAATGGTACAACACAAACATTTTGAACCACAGTGAGGCACCTGGAATAACTTAGGAAAACTATGCCTCCATGATTTTATTACTGCTTTCTTTAATCACAGCCAATTTTGCAATTTGCTTTCCTATTTAGTGACGACCTGTGCAAGTTTTTCTTTTTGTTTGAAATTTAACACACAAAACAAATACATAGCATGCGTGAAAATTTATAGTGTGTACGTGCTTCTCAGATTTGGACAAATATCTGAGCTCCCTCCCCCACCCTCTTTTTTTTTTTTTTGGGGGGTTGTGAAGTAGATGTGACCTTGCATGATCACTCCCACAAAAAGGAGGAAAATAATGGAGCTTGCTATATGAGATCCTTTCGACGGATCTACTCCACAGAGGAAACATTCAATTTGTTGTGCTATTACAATAAAATTGCCATCTTTTTTCAGCTTCTTCATTTTCATATCCTCACTTATGAATTTGCTTGTGGATGGCTTTGTCTCACACAATCTGTTCTTCCCTTAGTCTTAGATGCATTGAAAGTCTCTGATGCTTGATGCATAAACTCAGTTTTCCTTTGATCCCAGCTGGTACAGCTCCACTTGATTAGCATCAAACATAACATTTCTACATGATTAAACTTTTGGAAATTGGTAAGTGTAGCCCATTGCAGGAGAATTATGTATGTACACGATACTTTTGTGAGTTTTGTCATACATAAAGAATATCACCAAATTTTCTGTTAATTACAACATACCTTCCCATTGTTTAAATACATCTCTCATTCATAATAAATGGTGTCATAACTCCCTTCCAATCAAAATAGCTATTGACTGAACAGATTATTTCTGCCTCTGGAATATTCTAACATTTCTTTTTCTCTATGAATGATATGATTTAGCTACAGCTACAGTAAATGGTAAAGTCTTTGCATCTTGTGAACGTACCAATTTCCAGCCACCTTCTTGAATCCAACCTTCAACTATTGACTTTGAATCCAAGTAGTAACTAAGCGTCAGATCTATTTGAACTTGTCTCCCATTAATTGATGAAATACTTTGGGGGCAGATGTATCATACACTGGATCTTCCTTCTTCCCTTATTTTTGTGTGTGTGTGTGTGTGTGTGTGTGCACATTCTAGAACCTCCACACTGGGACCTATCTCAATGTTCCCAATGTAAGCTTCCGTGAAAAGCCAATGAAATGCTAGCTCTGATGTAGAATAAATTTTCTGCAGATGTATTATATTCGTTACGTTAGTAACCATAGAGCCTAGCAGAGTAACTTCTTCATCTTGCTCCCTTGCCCTAGTTTAAAGAGTGCAAATGGAATCAGAGAAGGGGCAGACAGACTTTTCCCTTGCTTATATTGAAGAAGGTATGGATTATATTACTGAGAAGAATCAAACCTAGGTATTGATAGAAATAATTATCACATGCAATATGACATGGTCTTCTGTTCTATTCTGGTATGAAGATGCTAAGTATAGGCTTTAAAAGAGCATTCATTTTCATGGTTTAGTGATTGAATTACATAGTTTTGGTATGAAGAGATGAAAATGGTGGCCGGTTGATTAGAGAGTGGAAGGTTTATCCTGCAAGAAGATTTTGCCATTATTAAGGTTAGCGTTGGCAAAATTTCATTTGACCCGATTACCCTAATTTGTCCGACTCGAAAAACTGGGTCCGGACTCCGGGTAGGACTCATTTGTCTGAAATTTGAATTCGGACATAAATTTTCATATTTCTATTGTCCGAAATCGAATTTACGCTTGTCCGAATTGTCCGACCCAAAAATAGGTAATGAACAAAAATTTCATTCGATGACCGGCCCGATTTCAACCCGAGCCCGATGACCGGCCCGATTTCAACCCGAACCCGAATTTTTGCCAGCTCTAATTAAGGTTATCCATGCACCTGAAATAAAGCGATTGATCACAGCCACTTAAGAATTACTTAAATGGTTTTAAAATTTACCTGGTTCATCTTACAATATTCAAGCCAGCTTCATCTGTCTTTCAAAAGTACAAGAGCCATTCATTTTAAGTGGTATGACAAGTTATTGTTTTGTTCCTTGCTAGTAATTATGAGCTTCTTACTCAGCTCAGATTCTGTAGAGGGTCATGTTCAGGATGTGTCCGTCCCCAGAAGAGTGGAAATGAAGGGTGCAGGGTGCCTCCTCAGTTTGACAGTAACATTCGAGGACTGTAGAAGCTTCTGTTGACTTCTGATTGATAAACAATACAAGTAATCTATGAAATTACGTGAAACACCCAAACTCCTCTCTTTCATGTCTTACTTTCTTTCATAAGAAGAATCCACAATCATAGTGTAACTGTGTAAGGCTCTCTTAAGCTTTCTCATAAAACACGTTGATTGTGGGCTGTTAACATATTGCCCAAATGAACAGCATCTAAGTTCACTGGCTTTAAGAAACTTGTGCTGATAACTCCAAACTTTCTGTCCACCTTGTAAGCTTTTGCACTAGAACTTCAATATCTACTTCCAAGTTATTGAATGGAAGAAGCATTGCAATAGAATTTGGAGCCGTTGCTGTAAGCAACATTTCTCATATGCCCACATAGCTTTCTGAAGGCTAAGCTGATGATGATAGAAAATTGCATTAACAAAATGATGTCACATAAAATAATTCTGTAGAAAAAGATATACTGAGTCGACCCTGATCTCTTCTTTTTAATTCTGGTAGTCATAAATCACCGTAGTGTTATGCTCTGAAAAACAGGAATTTCAAGTTAACAAGCAGATGTTGTAGGTATGGTGGATTTATTCATACAGTATGGTTGTGCCCAGCAGTCGTTACCCATAACTTTTTATTTATAAAAAGTCCGTGTAGAAGTTTCTGTAATTTTTTCCAACATCACCCATAAAAATTAATTGATACCTATCAAATTTCGTAAAACCAAATATGGGCTCCAGGACTGTTGTATGTGTCATAATGAAGAATCAGGTGCTGTATGTCGTCACTTCATAATGAAGAATTGCCTGGCCAGCTTTTACTTCACTGTCCATGGGTTTGGCATTTGTCTTCTCTCTAGTGGTGGAAGGTGCTGTATGTCTTCACTTCATAATGAAGAATTGCCTGGCCAGCTTTTACTTCATTGTCCATGGGTTTGGCATTTGTCTTCTCTCTAGTGGTGGGATTTTGGATCCAGCCAGAAGAAAGTCTTTCAAAGGTGTTTTGCTGGAAAAGAAGGATGAAAATTGAAAAGGAGCTAGGTTCGTGGTGTCTGGAAGATGATACTCAAGGCCATTTGGTGGAGCATTTGGAATGACAGAAACCATTGGATTTTCTTAGGCAAAGTTTCCACGATAGATCAAAACAACAATGATTTCTGGGATTTAATACAAGAGATTCATTATTTGAGTTTGTTGGAATTTTTGGTTAGCATTATCCAAGAGAGCATGAGGTGTGATAATTTTGTATTTGCCTATTTTGCATGGGTCACATCTTCTTGCTGTCCTAATATAATATCCGATTACTCATTAAAAAAAAAAAAAGAGAGAATACTTTGAAAGGTTCTTGCGCACTTTAAATTCTGAATGTCATATAAGCTCTTTCCTAATACTTCATTATCCCTTTGTTGGATTTATACTACCATCCTTACTATGTTACATTCAAGTAGTGCTGACAAAAATTCGGGTTTGGGTCAAAATTAGGTGGGAAAAATCGGTTTTCAAACGAAGTTTTTGTCCGGTAACCAGTTTTTTTGGGTTGGACAATTCGAACGAGCGTGGATTCGGGTTAAAATCGGGTTCGGACAATAGAAGTAAGAAAATTTTATGTCTGAATTTTAAATTCGGACAAAAAGTCATACCCGACCCGGTTTTTTCGGGTCGGACAAATTCGGGTAATCGGGTCGAACGAGATTTTTAAGCGCTACATTCAAGTGTAGGACTGTTCTGGGGATCACTTTCTGCAACCAGTACCCCTAACAAGCCACAAGCCCAAACAAACCCCAAAAAAAGTCTGTATGTGGTTATATACAATTTTCAGGACCAAACTAATCATCAATGGTCAAACTAGTTGGGGATTAAACATGGTTGCATTATATGCTTGTGACTTGCAAGTGTTTGACGTATATTTGTATAATTATAAATGATTAGAGTAACTCATATAGGCATTAAAATGCATATTGATGTGAAGATATTTTGAATTTTTATATTTCATACCTGACCTCATTTTTAACTGAATGCTCATACCTGTCCTCCCCCCCAGGAAAAAGAGGGGGTGGGAGGTTCAGATTTTGCAGTAGTCTTACCCTTGTTATTGCCAATTGTGTGATTGTTATCATTGTTTACGTTAGACCTTGATTCGAACCACGTTAGATGTCAAAGATACTGCTAATTTATTATCCAACAAGAAGATCCTGTGAAGATTTAATCAGTGAATGTTGTTAACTATAACAGTCATTCATTTACTTATTTATCTGTGTATTTATTATTTTTCATGAACCTGTCTGCATCTGTTTATCATCTATGAGGTCTCATTCTGTAATTCTGCTTGGCAGGAGAGTTCATGTTCGACAGGTGACAGGCACCGGCAAATTAACAGTCTGGAGTCTCTTTTCTGTTATGACAAAGCTATTCCAGAGCAGATAATTGAGAAACCTGTTGGCTTATCCATTGCTGAAAAAGATATAGGTGATCAGCCCCGTTGTATTGATTGCCAAGCAAAGGGTGCTGTGCTTTGTAGCACATGTTGTGGGTCAGGCTTGTATGTTGATTCCATATTGGAAAGCCAAGGCATCATAGTTAAAGTCCGATGCTTAGGTAAGGTTTTTTAAATATTTCTCAAAACTTTATGCATCACTCTTAAACTTTATACATCGTTCAATAATAAAAGTACTTGAATGTTGTTCTTTAGATTTAGCGGCCTTTCTACTTGTCATGATTCATGAGAAAGGCCACTTACATTTTAGGTTTCCGCAGGACTTTCTTTAGTGGGTTATGTACTAGAATTGTTGATTGTTGTTCTTTAGATAAAGCTTAATATGCTTTATCTTATTCTAATTTGTTAATGTGAGCCATTTTGCTCCTCTTGAGTTTCAGAGATAGCTGGTAGCCCAGTGTTTTTTGAATCTTGTTCATCGATGTCTTCCATTTTTGTGCGACTTCTATTGTTAAGGTAGGTCAATACCAATGTCCAAATTGATTCCATGTCTTAGAGGACAAAGTTGCACCTAGGCGAGTGTTTTTTTTTTCTTTTGGGGCTGGGGTGGGGGGTGGGGAGAGGGCTCAAATTATCAATCTTCATTGAATTGCAGGAGCTGTTGGACCCTATCCCACAGAAAATTTAGAGCACAAGTTGATCATTGCAATAGTTGATGGTTGCACAGAGTATGCTATGATCCAATTTGAAAAAAATAAAAGGAAGAATACCCAAAAGATTTTTTCTCCTCCAGCAGTTTGATATTTGGCATTTCAATGTGATGATTGTTGCTTTCCAAATTTTTTATCTTTTGATCATTGTGGTGTCCGTTTGCTGTAGTGTGGTTGTCTGTTAAATCAGACTTCGTGCAGGTCCTTAAGTAGGTGATTTGAAACATCAGCGAATATTGCATTTTCCCTGTGGTTTATTTCATGATTCTAGAGGTTGCTAATTTCATTCACCTTTTTCAACGGTTAACAACAGCAGGTGAATTTTATGAAAGTAGAGTCATTATATACTTTCTGATGAAATGGCAACAAATTATCTGTAACTATAGCAAAACTAGATCCTGTAACTTTGCATATGGAAACTGTAAGAGTATGGATAAAACTCCATCTTGATTTTGTAATTCAGTGCTTCTGACATGGGAATTAACAGAACCAGGTACTTATGTGATCATATTATGACACTATCTACAAGGAATGTATCAGTGCAGCAATATCCATGGCCTATGTTAAAAGTGTCAATTATGGGTATGTGTCTGTGTTGGACCCATGTCTGAAGCATCTGTACCACACTGGTAACATCACTGTAAAATGAAGAATATGAGACTCTGGGTAATATAAGGCCATGAGAAGTAACAGGTGATTTCTCATTAGTATGACGTGCAATTCCAAGGAAATGCATTGAATTTTCTTTTGTTAGGCATTTGTTAATTTGCTTCGCTGCTAATGCTTGGAAGTGCCCTTCTCCTAATTGATTTCACAACTCAACACGAAGAGGGAAAAAGAAGAAACGATTTCCTGACTAAATGTTTGTTTTTGCAGGTTGTGGAGGATCGGGAAATATCATGTGCTCTGAATGTGGTGGCAGAGGGCATGTATAACCTTTCCAGTACAGGAAATCAGTATCTTGAAGTGGGCTTGTTTAAACTATTCTGTTATGCTCCTGTCATGACAAAATTTCCAGGTGATTGGACATTTATAGCCCTCCTCTGTACCTCTAAATTGTTGACCATTTTATTACCAATTATTTTTGTTTTGTAACATACAAATTCAGTATTCAGATAAATCATAAATCTAAAGGCAGTTTCAAGTTTTCAGGCACTCTTCTATATGAGTGCCTATATTTTCTTCCTGCTTGGCTGTGTATGTTACAAAACAGATTGAAGGCTTTGATAATTGAGTCTAGAGTGAGCTTTGAGTCTAAAGTTGAACAAGATAGGAAATCTCATTTGTTCAAACACGGAGATGAAACAACAGCTGCCCAGTCTTCTAGCTCAACTATTGCTAGTTCAAAGTCAGTCCCGAAACTTTGACAGCGTGCCAAAGCTACTGCCAAAATTAGTTCCAAGGCATTGACAACACTCAAAAGAGTCCATTTTTGCAAGTCTGCCAAACTTGGTTCCAAACCTCCGGAGTTAGCACCTCGTCAAAATCTTTAACAACGGCTTTGAAATCACTTTAGAGTGCAATCTAAAAGTCATGATTCAGCTGTTAGTTCCTCCATTAATGCACCACGTTTTGACAACATTCTTAAGGTCCAATACAAGTCGTCCAATCCATGGGAAGTTCTCACTTGAGAGGCTCCTGAATGAAGCATTTAATGGTGGAAGATGAATCATCAAGGAGATGAATTAGCACTAAATAAAGTATGTCTTTTGTGTTTCTTATGGCCTATTTGTTTTAATTATAACAACTAGTGGTTAAGGTTTAGCGATTACAATTAACAGTTAAGGGTTAGCTATTATGATTAAAATTAGCGATTATTAGCGGTTACTAATAGTTATTTTAAATGCTATCATAATCTCTAAAATAAACTTATTGCATTTCTAATTAAAAATTTTTAGTAGATTAATTATACTATTTTAAGTACTTTTGTCATTTCATTAGCTAGGACTTAAGCCCCTTTTCCCTTTAAATGTGTGATGTTTGTAACCATTTGGGATCATAAAATGTTGAGTGTATTAATGAAAAAGAAATTCTCATATTTTTATTGTTGTTTAAGATGGTGAGTTAATCCTTTAGATAGGTTGTGGGTGGCATTGCCTTTAATCATCTTGCTGGTGTGTCTTTCTTTTCTAAGCTCGTGGTGTTGTGACTTTATTCAAGTCATATTCTTAGTTGCCTTAAGCCATGTTTAATATCTAAAGTAAGTTACTAAGTTTAGTAGCCGTGACTTTAAAACTTTGTCGAGCTTCTTAACTTTAAAACCGTTGGCTTTGACATGTTCTATTTGGTAGTAGAGCTTTAAACTCGTGTCAAGGTGGCCTTTAGAGTTTTGGCACGCTCCACAATGTGAGATTAAAGTCGAGCACACTCACATCACATCAAAGTATGCTTGAAAGTAGAGATTATGGAAACTAAAGGTGGTTCTTATCTCTCCTAGTGAGAGAAAGTAGAGAGATTCTCTTTAGGGGCTTCTTCTCTTCCCCTTCATTCGTTTCATCTACGGTTTTCTCTTTTAGTTTCTTTTCAATTTGCCTTCCCAACCCTTCGACCCTAGCCTTTGTGCACTTTGTGATCCACTTGCTTTCTCCTTTGCATTTTCTTTTGTCTCATCACTCTCCTGTTGGCCTTGGTTTGTCAATTTAGGAGGCAAGTGGCGTGTTACTTTGGTGTTGGTTATGCCTTTCTAAGAAGTAGATACATTTCCTATCATGGCTTAATGTAGAAGGGACTTTTCCGACTTTATGGATATTTAAATCTCGTTTTTGGCCCTAACTACTACCTACCCGGGGACCTTGCTGTTTTTTAATCTTTAGAGGGCCTCTTTTGTGGCAGCAAGTGATTCTTTGGTGGTTTAGTGTTTGTTCTCGTTGTTTCACCTCTTTCAGTAGTATCCCTTCCCTACTAACTTTCCTTTCCTACCAACTTTCCTTTTCTCACTCATTCTCTCGTCCAGTGTCGCTTTCACCGAGTTTCTTATTATGCAATCTTCACACCATTCTCAACATTTCTTTTTCCCTAGATCTTCCGTAGTGGCTTCGATTGTGGATTTAGGAGATGACCTAGAGTTTCTTTGGGGAAAAGACGAGTTATCGCTAAAATCTTTGACTCGAAACAGGTGGTCCTTTATCGAGCTTCAACATGTCATCAATTCGACTTGGGTCATCAAGGGTAAGGTTAGTGTGTCTTCTTTTGGTGAGTTTTTCTTGCTTCATTGTTCGGATGTTGATGATAGAGATAACCTCATTAGATTGGAGCATGTAGCCATGCAAGGTTCTCTAGTGGTCTTTAAATCTTGTACTCTAGGTACTTGCCCGCAAAGTATTAACTTCCATAATGTAGGGCTTTGGGTGCAATTGGAAGGAGTTTCGTTTAAGCATAGGACCTCCCAAGTTGCTTTGTGTGTAGGAGGTGTCTTTGAGGAGGTTTTGGACATTGGGTTTTGAGGGTGGGATTTTGAGAATCCTAATATGAGGATCAAAGTTGCTTGTTAATCTCAAAACCCCTCTTATCCCGGTATCTATCTCGATGATGGTGGGGAGAAAGCTTCGTTGGGTGTTCTTTCATTATGAACAGTTATTCGGGGTTTGTACTTGGGTGTGGGTCGGTGGGGCATAAGAACTCCTCTTTGTAGAAGAGGGATGGAGGATATTAAGAAGGATCTTGATAACATGTTGCTTGCTTTGGAAGACAAGGGTTATGTCCTTTTTAGGGAAGGTGAAAAGACGTATACTAACAAAATTAGAGCTTTCCCACCGGTTGAGAGGTTCCTTACAACCAGGATTGTTCTAGGTGCAGTGGCACCTCCGGGGTTCAACCATGACACTCCGCATAGAATGGACTTCGTTGACGAGGAAGTTAGTGGAGCGGATCATGAAGCTTGCGAGAGAGGGAGCTATGGTCGCAGTAGGTGAAGAAGGTGAAATTGCTTTAGATGCTCGGTTTTCATTGCAAGAGTTTAGCCTTTGGCACCCTTTAGAGCACCAAGTCCATGGAAGACTACCTTTGGTACTCGGTTAGGGTTTTGAACCAATTAGGGTTTCGTTCATGAGAGCACTAGGTCAATAGAGTTGGCGGTTGTGGTATCATCCGACCGAGGCCGGGGGTGGCTCCTCACCCTAGTCAAAGCCGCCCTCCGACAACTCTTAATGCTCGCGTTGACTCGAAGAGCTTGTTGAGGAAAGAAATGATCTTTCGACCAATGGGAATGAGGCATTGTGGGGTCCCACATGGAACTTAACCCGGAAAGTCAAATTGTTCACTCGAATGTGGAAGCTTCCGTTGTTTCGACCCAAGGACATGGGCTCGTACCATACACCGGGCCACAAGAGAGTCCTACCCAAGTTCCTTTAGACTTGGACCACAAGAAGAACCTTCTCGGATCGAAACCGGTATTGTGTCCCTACTTTTCCCTTTTTCTAGCGTTGCTCGCTCTTAGTCACTTGTTTCCTTTTCAAGCCCTACGGAATATTAATGTCGGCCTTTTCGATAAGCGTTTTCCTCACCCACTCTACCCTCCGATTCTCATTTGAGAGCCTTTAATACTTTTCTCAATTCCCTTGAAGAAGCTTCAACTCGGTGTACCCTCAAATCTTCATCACACTCTTCTTCACCGGGCCTCCCAATCGCCATCACAACCCTCTCTTCCACGACATCTTTTTCCATACCATCCTATTACTAACTCTTTTATACGGAATTCTTTAAGCGAGGATCCTATTTCCTGGGAATCGAATCGGAAATACCTCTAGAGCGATTTTCAACGGCTTCTCTTCAAATACCTCGGAGGAAAGTAATTGGTCGCGGAGATTGTAAGAAGTGAACATGGCCGGGCTAGGGAGAGCACTAGAGTTGTACCTATTCAAGGTTGGACGAGTGTTGTTGGAAAGCAATACGATCTCGGTGACCCGATTAGACACATCGGGTTTTTCCGATTCTTTAGTAGACCCTAGCATCGGGAGTAGAGGAAGGGACAATTGTCGAAGGAGGAGGTCCGTTAGGGGTGTTAGAGACGAGCTCGTTCAAGAAAGCCGTTGAAGGTAATCTCAAAAGGAAAGCCATTTCTACTCCCGATTTGGGATAAACTTGGGATCAATTGGGTGAGGATGATGGTCTATTTCGATCTCGCATTGTTGTTAGGAAGTCCTAGGATTGACTTTAAAAAAGAAAGACTTCGAGCGGGCGAGGTAGTTCGATTGTTGGCGGAGAAAGGGTTCCGAGAGTTCTTATGTGGGATTGTCATTCCCGGAAGGAGGTTCTGGGGAAGAGTATGAAGGGATCTTGGAGGCCGACCTGAAGTGCCTCCCAAGGGCCCATGAAGATTTGCTCTTGGAATTGTAGGGGACTAAGGGATGCAAGCGACCCTACAATTCCTAAGAATCGATGGCTTGCGCGTGATTATAGTCCTAGTGTCTTTTGTCTATTTGAAACTCTTTGTTCGGCCCAAGAGGCATGTACGCGTCTTAACCTTTTGCATTCTCTCGGGTGTTGATCCTGTTGGTAGATCGGGGGGATTGTTGTTACGCTAAGAAGTCTATCCGTATTAAGACTATTCTCTATAATAAACATTTTGTGTTATGTTGTGTTAATGAAGCGGGTTTTGAATGGTACCTTGGGTTTGTTTACGGGGCCCCTGTGGTTATCAATAGGAAAGCGGTGTGGGAGGATATCGCGGATGCTCTGTCTCCCCATTCAAAAACAATATTCTCATTATGGGAGACTTCAACCAGGTAGATTCCGGAGATGATAAGTCGGGTGGGAGTGAGGAGATAAGAGGGTGAGAGGAATTTGTGCATTGGAAATTAACCCTTGGCCTTCCGGATTTACCTTTCTATAGCCCTAGGTTCACTTGGACCAATAACGAGGAAGGCAACAGAGTGATTTTTGAAAGGTTACACAGAGCCTTAGCCTCTTCGAATTGGTGCGCACAGCTTGATCGGTATGTCGTTATAACCTTGCCAATCCATGCATCCGACCATGCCCCTATAATCGTAGATGCTAAATGTTCTACAAAGAAACATCATACAAGGAATTATCAAATTGAAGCTTGGTGTCTTAACCAACCGGAGCTCCGGGGATTAGTTATCGAACTATGGACAAATGAAGCACATACCAATCGCATGAATGTTGTTTTATCTCTCGCTTAAGAAAACCGGGATTGGTGCTTGAAATGGAGGAGAAAGAGATCCTAAGATTAGGGAGGCATTTAACGTGGTGTTTGAGTTGATGGATCGACTGGTCAAGTGGGTTTGCAAAACTCACTTATTGCAAGAATTGGAGAAAGTAGGAATGATGTCAATTCAACATTGATCAAGACAGAGCTTTATTGGAAAAAGAGAGCAAAAGTCAAGTGGATGAATCGGGGGATTTTGGCACTCATTTCTTCTTTACAAGCTTCAAAATTAGAAGACACTTCGCAACATCGGGCATCCTAGACAAGAAAGGAGTTTGGATTCGGGATTTGAAGGGTATTAAAAGGATAGCCTGGAATCATTTTAATACACTTTTTACAAAGGGATCTCACGATGGGGGAACACGAGAGGAGCATAGATATTGCAGTTCACTATTTCAACAAAACAATTACTGAGCATAACACTTTGATGTCTGTCTCGACCTTTCACGGCAGAGGAAGTTAAATGTGTCGTTCTTCGACTAGAAGCTTTAAAATACCAGGACCGGATGGGGTACTGCAGACCTTCTTTCGGAAGATGTGGCATGTGGTGGGAATTCGAGTGCCCGTGCCTATTTATCCTTAATTCTTAGAAGTTTCTTCCTAAGCTTAATCTCATTGATTTAGTCCTCATCCCGATGAAAGAGAACCCAATGTCTATGGATGATTTTAGACCTATCGGCCTTTGTAATGTCATCTACAAATTCATCTCTAAATGTCTTGTTAATTGGTTAAGAGGGGTGTTGCAATACCTTATTGGAGAATTCCGTAACGCGTTTGTGCTAAGAAGAAACATCACTCGCGAGATAGTTGCTCGCTTGCACATGAACTACTCTCGTATATCTCTAAGAATAAGAGCGGGAAGAAGATGACAAGTATTAAGGTGGACATGAGCAAAGTGTATGATAGGATAAGTCGGGCTTTTCTACATTAAGTCCTTGTCAAGATCGGCTTGTCGACTAATCGGGTCTACTTGATTATGCAAGTGTGTCACATCGGGTATAGAATCATCATAAATGGAGAGCTCTCTAATCTTATTCGACCTTTTGTGGGCTTAAGACAAGTAGACCCGCTGATGGAGATAAAGATAAAAGGAGCAAAGCCTAAAATAAGGAGATTCAAGAATAATCTCGGATATGCATACATTTTAATAATGTTTTTATGTTAATTTCGTATAGGATAACATATGGTATTTTAGAAGAGTCA
The DNA here is from genome assembly GCA_021018815.1 of Talinum fruticosum. Taxonomy (NCBI): domain Eukaryota; kingdom Viridiplantae; phylum Streptophyta; class Magnoliopsida; order Caryophyllales; family Talinaceae; genus Talinum; species Talinum fruticosum. The sequence continues at coordinate 14,157,848 of JAITYX010000001.1, read as the reverse complement.
AAATAAAGATATTTAGTAATATTAGGTTATATATTTCTATCTTTTTATATTTTATTTTATGTTTAGGTTTCCTAATATTAGTTAATCTCTTAACTATATAAACCCCTTTATATAATTTGAGAATTCAAACTATGAATAAGATTTGATATTGAGTTTTGAGTTTTGTGTGAGATTGATTGGTTCCGTGTAAGCCACCCCTTTCCATAGGAATTGCTCCGAGAGCGTTCTACATTTACCCCTCCGTAGGAATTGCTCTCAAAGCGTCCTATATTTATCCCTTTGTAGGAATTGCTCTCGGAGCGTTCTACATCAATTTGGTATCGAGCTTTCCGATTCGAGCGGTTCTCGGTTTCCTTTTCTTCTCTCATTTATTCCCAAATCTCCCCACACACAAGGCCCAATTTTCTATTGTCCATATCTTTTGTTCGTCGCTCATAAATCCTAATTCTGTCCAATTATAAGTTTTGATTCCTAAGCTAATTCTAATTCCGCTGCCTACAGATCTTAAAGTTTTGATTTTTTTCCCCAAAAACCCAAAAAAAAAAGGTTTTGTCCTATCACTTTTGACTTCTATGCCGCTACCACTAGGTAGCTACTTTTCACGACATGTTCATTGTTCCCATATGTCTCTACGTTCTCTACCTTTCTTGTTAATTTGTTGTCATGGTGACACTCAAATCAACATGGTTATTGAAGAAAGAACTTCCTTGTCAACTTTTCAAAGTTGGCACACAATTACTTACTCCCCGTTGTCTTCTAATGATCTCTTTGGATTGTTGGATAAACTTGGAGACTTTTTGTCTCAAGTACAACAATCACCTTCAAAGGCCATAAAAGATGTACTAGTCACAATAAAAGGAATATTAATCTCCGAAGCCCTCTTAAATCGTATCGATGCTTCGAGATTCAAGTTTCTCTTACTTCTAGCCTTTTAGAGCTTATTCGAATCACATCCTCTTTTTGATGACCGAGTCTATGAAGTAAGAAGGTTTTTAAACTAAATCATATCATCTTATCGTAACATAGGTGACACGGATAGCCGCTCATACAATAAGAGACGTTGTATACTTGAGAGTATGGCTAGGGTTAAGTCTTATCTTGTGATGTTAGGTCTTGAATGTGATGCTTATGTCTTGGATATTTTTCATTATCTTCTTGCATCCATTGAAGATTGTCATCCACCATCCATGCTTTACCACATAAAATCTATCTTCAATGGTCTTCTTGAAGAAGCCGATGACTTCCTAGTGGAATTTATGGTTTCAATTCTATCTTGTACACCACATGCTCCTCAATTTGTGAGTAAACATGTTTTGAAGGCATGTGCACCGCAAGTTGGACTACTTACTCGAACTAATGAGGTCTTTCCAGTGGAGAATCAAAGTAACAATAGGCGGCTGAACCACAAGGATACTTATCCTCTCATATATGTGGTAACATAGAATCGAAGTTGAAGATGATAATTCTATTGATATTGACCAAGATAAAGAAGAGTACCATAGTTATCCTCGGCTTTGGTGCGGGGAACATGTGCTCGGTGTTTATAAGAAAATTTGAGCACGTTGATTTATTCATCCCCGAAGAATTTTTAGTTGCCATGGAGCTACATCCATTGCTACAATTGCTACTTTTCTTGGAGAATTTGAAAGTATCAAAGTTTTTTTATATATGCATTGGAGTAAAGGTGTTGTTCCTTTGTTGGGTTATCATCTTTCTATCATATTACAAAACTCGAGGACGAGTTTTTTCCAACCGAGGAGAATGATGGAGATAAAGATAAAAGGAATAAATTCTAAAATAAGGAGATTCGGGAATAATCTCGGATATGAAAAATTAGCGTATTTTAATGATATTTTAATGTTAATTTCGTATAGGATAATATATGGTATTTTAGAAGAGTCAAAATAAAGATATTTAGTAATATTTTATCAAGATTTAGTTTCCTAGTCCATTAGAATAATAATAGGTTATATACTTCTATGTTTTTATATTATATTTTATTTTTAGGTTTCCTAATATTAGTTAATCTCTTAACTATATAAATCGCTTTTATGTAATTCGAGAATTTAGATTTTGTATAAGATTTGATATTGAGTTTTGAGTTTCTCTGTATGAGATTGATTGGTTTTGTGTGAGCCACTCCTTTCCGTAGGAATTGCTCCGAGAGCGTTCTACATTTACCCCTCCGTAGCAATTGCTCTCGGAGCATCCTACGTTTATTCCTTTGTAGGAATTGCTATTAGAGCGTCCTACATCAAACTTGGTATTAGAGCTTTCGATTCGAGCTGATTCGAGCTGCTATCGGTTTCCTTTCTTCTCTCGATTATTCCCAAATTTCCCAAATCTTTTGTTGCTTGCTTATAAATCCTAATTACGCCCAATTTGCCCAATTTTAAGTTTTGATTCCTAAGCCAATTCTAATTCCGCTGCCCACGAGATCCTAAAATTTTAATTTTTTCCGAAAAACCAAAAAAGAAAAAAAAAGGGTTTTGTCCTATCACTTTTGAGTTACAGTGTCTGTATACGATATCTTTTCACGACATGCTCATTGTTCCCATATGTCCCCACGTTGTCCACCTTGTTGATTTGTTGTCATGGTGACACTCAAACCAACATGGTTACTCGAAGCAAGAACTTCCTCGTTAACTTTTCAAAGTTGGCACACAATTACTTACTCCTCCGTTGTCTTCGAATGATCTCTTTGGATTGTTGGATAAACTTGGAGACCTTTTGTCTCAAGTACAACAATCACCTTCAAAGACCATAGAAGATGTACTAGTCAAAATAAATGGAGTCTTGATCTTTGAAGCGCTCTTGAATCATACCGATGCTGACATTTAGGTTTCGTTGTTTCTTTTGCTTCCTGCCTTTTCGAGCTTATTCAAATCACCGCACCTGATCCTCCTTTTGATTACCAGACCTATGAAGAAGGTTTTTAAACTAAATCATATCATCTTATCGGAACATAGGTGACATGGATAGCCGCTCATACAATAAGAGACATTGTATACTTGAGATTATGGCTAGAGTTAAGTCTTATCTTGTGATGGTAGGTCTTGAATGTGATGCTTATGTCTTGGATATTTTTCATTATCTTCTTGCATCCATTGAAGATTGTCATCCACCATCCATGCTTTACCACATAAAATCTATCTTCAATGGTCTTCGTGAAGAAGGCGATGACTTCCTAGTGGAATTTATGGTTTCAATTCTATCTTGTACACCACATGCTCCTCAAGTTTTGAGTAAACATGTTTTGAAGGCATGTGCACCGCAAGTTGGACTACTTACTCCAACTAATGAGGTCTTTCCAAGTGGAGAATCAAAGTAACAATAGGCAGCATGAACCACGGGGATACTTATCCTCTCATATATGTGGTAACATAGAATCGAAGTTGAAGATGATAATTCTATTGATATTGACCAAGATAAAGAAGAGTACCATAGTTATCCTCGGCTTTGGTGCAAGGAATTTCAACATGTGCTTGGTGTTTATAAGAAAATTTGAGCACGTTGATTTATTCATCCCCGCAGAATTTTTAGTTGCCATGGAACTACATCCATGGCTACAATTGCTACTTTTCTTAGAGAATTTGAAAGTATCAAAGTTTTTTCATATATACATTGGAGTAAAGGTGTTGTTCCTTTGTTGGGTTATCATCTTTCTATCACATTATAAAACTCGAGGACGAGTTTTTTCCAACTAGGGGAGAATGATGGAGATAAAGATAAAAGGAATAAATTCTAAAATAAGGAGATTCGGGAATAATCTCGGATATGAAAAATTAGCGTATTTTAATGATATTTTAATGTTAATTTCGTATAGGATAATATATGGTATTTTAGAAGAGTCAAAATAAAGATATTTAGTAATATTTTATCAAGATTTAGTTTCCTAGTCCATTAGAATAATAATAGGTTATATACTTCTATGTTTTTATATTATATTTTATTTTTAGGTTTCCTAATATTAGTTAATCTCTTAACTATATAAATCGCTTTTATGTAATTCAAGAATTTAGATTTTGAATAAGATTTGATATTGAGTGTTGAGTTTCTCTGTATGAGATTGATTGGTTTTGTGTGAGCCACTCCTTTTCGTAGGAATTGCTCCGAGAGCGTCCTACATTTACCCCCTCCGTAGGAATTGCTCTCGGAGCGTCCTACGTTTATCCCTTTGTAGGAATTGCTATTAGAGCGTCCTACATCAAATTTGGTATTAGAGCTTTCGATTCGAGCCGATTCGAGCTGCTATCGGTTTCCTTTCTTCTCTCGATTATTCCCAAATTTCCCAAATCTTTTGTTCTTCGCTTATAAATCCTAATTACGCCCAATATGCCCAATTTTAAGTTTTGATTCCTAAGCCAATTCTAATTCCGCTGCCCACGGATCCTAAAATTTTAATTTTTTCGAAAAACCAAAAAAGAAAAAAAAAGGGTTTTGTCCTATCACTTTTGAGTTACGTGTCTGTATACGATATCTTTTCACGACATGCTCATTGTTCCCATATGTCCCTACGTTCTCCACCTTGCTTGTTGATTTGTTGTCATGGTGACACTCAAACCAACATGGTTACTTGAAGCAAGAACTTCCCCGTCAACTTTTCAAAGTTGGCACACAATTACTTACTCCTCCGTCGTCTTCGAATGATCTCTTTGGATTGTTGGATAAACTTGGAGACCTTTTGTCTCAAGTACAACAATCACCTTCAAAGACCATAGAAGATGTACTAGTCACAATAAAAGGAGTATTGATCTCCGAAGTGCTCTTGAATCATACCGATGCTCGACATTTAGGTTACCCTGTTTCTTTTGCCTCCTGCCTTTCCGAGCTTATTCAAATCACTGCACCTGATCCTCCTTTTGATGACCAGTCTATTAAGAAGGTTTTTAAACTAAATCATATCATCTTATCGTAACATAGGTGACATGGATAGCCGCTCATGCAATAAGAGACGTTGTATACTTGAGATTATGGCTAGGGTTAAGTCTTATCTTGTGATGTTAGATCTTGAATGTGATGCTTATATCTTGGATATTTTTCATTATCTTCTTGTATCCATTGAAGATTGTCATCCACCATCCATGCTATACCACATAAAATCTATCTTCAATGGTCTTCTTGAAGAAGCCGATGACTTCCTAGTGGAATTTATGGTTTCAATTCTATCTTGTACACCACATGCTCCTCAAGTTGTGAGTAAACATGTTTTGAAGGCATGTGCATCGCAAGTTGGACTACCCCGGTTCGAACCCTTTGGTATGCTAAACGATCCTAGCCAAGTTGATTCAAAACAATTTGTACATAATCATTCATCACGTTTGCTTCAAACAATATTCTTAAATTAGTTTAACACAATGGAAGGCATAGCACCACGTGCAATTCTTTCCAGATTCGGTTCTCAATCGATTCACTTCCTTTTAAAACATAATCACGTTTGAAAGACGGTTATCAAGAAGTTGCGAGTCAAGGATGATTTGCGTAAAATGCGGAACTCCTTTTAAAACTACTTTTGAACATCATGGAATGCAATCACTTAACACGAATAGTCACAATTCAATGTAGACGAGTCATCCTCGGTTCCTCTCCGACTATCCCTTTCTCAATCCACCAATTTAGTAGGATCAATTCCTTTTCTCGAGCCACAATAACCACAAGTAGATACCACCTAATCCAAACGTCTCAACTTCCCACAATTTATTGTCTTTACCTCAATTTCACATTTTATGTCTCTACTTTATAAATCAACTTCTTTTGCCCATACTCAACCATATCACTCTTAATCTCACTTTATCACTTAAGTTCCTCTCGCTATGCTTATCTTCAAAATTAATTTAATCTCAATAACTTAGATACATTCTAAACTCAATTAAACCTTACCATCCCCATCTCGCCATTTCCCTACCTCAATTGTGTACTAATCAAGATGAACTCACACCCCTCCTTTATACTCAAATCATTGTTTCCCAATAAGAATCGTTAACTTCCAACGCAAAGAACTTAGGAAATTTCTAAGGGTTTAATCGAAGCATCAATTCACAATTTATACCCAAATCACCATTTTTTCATCCTTAAGTGCTATTTGAGATCTCCACATTACTCTTTATACCTATGCAACCTAACTCCTTCTAAACTTCCAAGCATCCCAACTCAACCCTAAATAACTACTAAACTCCTTCAAGTTTCTAATTTAGAGTTAACGACTCAATTCGATTTTCTCATATCCTAATTCAACCCTAACTATTTCCTAAATTCATTTTATAGCATAAACATTCAATATTCACAACAAAACTCATTTGGGCTTCGAAATTACTATAAATTTAGAGTATAAGACTACCCACCTTGAATTAGAGATCGAAGGTTTCGTTGAGTTTCGATTGGCCTTAGATCGATTTCCTCCTTTCCTTCCTCTTCCTCTGCTTGCCGCACCCTGGTCTAGCCCCGGTTTCGCCGCCTTCCTCCTTGCTCGACGCCGTCGTTGACTGCGGTTTTCGTGCTCACCAGCTGCCTCTCTCGGCCCTCGTGTTCGCTTCTCCTCTTGAGGTCTCGATTTTGCCTCCCCTTCGTGCCCTTTCGTTGCTTACCCCGCATTCGCCGACCACCTTCCCTCCGTTCGCCGCTCGGCTTGCCGGCCTCCGGCCGCTTTCCTTGCCCCCGCACTCGCTCTCTCTCTAGCTCTCGCTCCGCTTGCTCGATCCTCTATCCCTTTCCCCTGTTTCCGTTCGGTTCCCACTCTTTTCTTTTCCCTCTGCTTCTTTCTTTCCCTTTTGGCGTGGCTCCCTTAGGTATTGCCGGCACTTGCTACCTAACACTTATCCCTTCCTAATATTTTTTTAATTTATTTTTTTGTTAAGATTATTTTGAGTAAAATAGGAATAGTTAATCATAAGTTTATCCCGGTTTTTTGTTTATTAGCAATGAAACGAGCAATCACCTTTATTAATTAAAGTATATAAGCACATAAGCACATAATAATTGCATAAACTAATTTACGTATAAATAAGTTTACTTTAATTATATAATTAATCTATTCAAAATTTCGGGGCTCACATATCCCTTTGTAGGAATTGCTCTCGGAGCGTTCTACATCACCCGTCGTCACCCTATTTATTCATTTTGTGTATGGAAGTTCTCCTCGGCCATGTTAATCTCGGAACAAAAGGTTGGGAATATGCAAGGGGTTAAAGTGGCTAGAAATGCTCCAAAGATCTCACATCTTTGCTTTGCTAATGATGCTCCACCCTTTATTGAGGCTACTTTGACCCCGGTGGTTCACCTTAAAAATATCCTCAATCTGTTTTGCCAAGCTTCGGGCCAAATGGTTAACCGTGCAAAATCAGCGAGTCATGTTTTCAAAAAATTTGACTCACGAGAGGAGACGAAGGTATTAAGCTTCTTTTAGGCTTCAACGTTGTCGACTTTTTTGATAAATATTTGGGCTTTACTCCTCTCATCCCAAGAGTCAAGACGACTCAATTCCAGTTCCTTATGGAAAGGATATCGTAGAGTTTACAGTGGTTGGAAGGCGTAAATGTTATCGTCAGTCGGCCGATTAGTCCTTATTAACGCAAGTATTGGTGTCCTTGAACCAACATGTCTTTTTAGTTTTGTAGTTCCACAAAAGATCTTGAAGTTAATGAACTCTATTCTCGTAAACTTTTTTTGGGGAGAGACACCGGGTAGAAGGAGAGTACACTCGGATTAACAAAAGTGTTATTTGTCCGCCTAAAGGAATGAGAGGCTTGGGGCTGAGAGAAGTTGGGAAGTCTGAAGAGTTCGCCACCGATGAAGCGAGGCTTGGCGTTCAAGGAAGGCTTCTCATGGAGAGTGGGTAACGGGAATAACATTTAGTTAGGAAGAGATAAGTGGATGGGTGGTGTTGAGTTAAAGTTCGGATAAGAGGAAAAAAGACTCCAGTTTTAGAATGAAAAGGTGTCATCCATCATATCAAGCTAGAGCCGGTGTCATCCATCATATCAAGCAACAACTCTAGTCGGGATGTCCATAAAGTCGGGGACACCTGCAAGGAAAGTATTAGCAATCTTACTTGGACCAGACTTATATGAGCGATCAAGTGATTTGGGATCTATCTAAGAATGGGGAGTTCACAACTAAGTCGAGCTATGCTTTCATCAACGCTACAAAGGACCCATCAACAAGTGCTAACGTTTCCCCAAAGTTTTGGAAATTGTTTTGGGCAATCAATTTAGAACCTAAGATCAAAATTTTTGTTTGGAAAATAATCAAGGGGCACTTCCGTTGGGAGCGAATCGTCGTAGAATAGGTGTGCAGCAGCAACATTGTGCGTTTTATAGGGAGGAAGAGGAATCGATGAGCACGTGTTCAGCGATCGCCAAATTGTCTCGAAGAGTGTGGGCTTGTGACGATTTGGGGATCAAAGTAGAGGGTGCTGGGAATCTTGAATTATGGGCATGGTCGAGAGACTGGTTATTTTTTCGGCGAGAAACAACTCTCGGGAGAGGGTCCGGAGAATAGCTTGGTCGTTGATTACTTTATGGAAGCTTTGGAAGAAACAGAATGCAATCTTTTTCGAAGGAGAAGATTAACCCGAATGGTATCTTGCTCGAGTATAAGATTGCATGTCAAGGACTCGGATGACAAGTAACCTCACAAAAACCCCGATATTGCATCATTCGGAGGATCAATCAAAGGAGCTGAGTTACTTCCAACATGGTACCGATTTTGATCCACAACAGGGCCAAGTAGTTCATATCATCACATATGGAGCTTGGAACATGTCATCTCTTTCTGCAAGAGCAACTTGGGCCATGAAGGACAACAACTTACCTTTTAGTCATGGAGTGTGGTACGGTTTAGCTGAATCGGCTACTCTAACCGAATTGAGAGCAACTAAGTTAGCATCGAAGAACATGAAGACGCTTGGAATCGGATTTATCGTCATTGGAACAGGCTCAATTTAGGCTATCTCGCAACTACACATGAAGAGTATGACTTGACAAGGAAAATGTGGGAATTTGGGAGAGTATTTTTAATCTCTTGTCTTGTTTTTCCTTTGTCCGTATTGTTAAGGTTAGTAAGTGTGAGGTTCGGGTGGCTAACTCTCTAGCTACTAAAGCTAAGAAAAGAGTAGTCACCTAGTGTGTGTTTTGTATTTTGTATGCCTACCCTTTTTGCCAAAAAAAGTATGTTGAAAAAATTTCATTTTAATTTTGTAAAATTTTTGAGATCCAAAATCATTTTTCAATAAACATTTGAAGTCCGATTATACTAAAAGTTGCAATTTCCAACAAGGACTAGCCAATTATTGGAAAGACTTATTGTGCTAAATCCAATTTTTCTAGTCACCGACCAACTATCCGGGTAAGTGAAATGTTTCTTCTCTAATGAGGTTCTCGTGTTGAATTTAGAGCTAGGAAAAGCTTACCCAATTTGATTATCGACACGAATCCGACACGAAATTAAGCGGGTTTTGGTAGAAATTTTTAACCCGTTTACTTAAGCGGATTGACATGTTTGACCCGTTTAATTAATGGGGTTAGGTTCAAGTTGAGATTTTCGACACGACAATAACACGTTTAACCCGTTTATCTTAAAAAATTAAAATAAAAACTATCTATGTTATTTTTAAAAATAGAAGGGGAATTAAAAATTGAAAATTAAAGGGGTGGGGGCCACAAAGTGAAATAAAAATGTGAAAACAGAAGGCTTCTTATATATTCATGGCGAGATGATATTTGTTTTTAGAGTTATAAAGTATGTAAAACGGCATTGTGATGATGAACGAAATTGGAGGAGTATTTCTTATGCTAATGATTTTATTAGCATTGATAATCTTAAAAGGGCAAATATGTATTTATATAGTTTGAACTTGAAATAAACGGGTAAATGGGTTAGTTTCGGGTTAACCCATTTAAAAAATAAGCGGATAAAGGTTAGGATTTTCAACCCGTTTAATAAATGGGTTAAGTTCGAGTTGACACTTTTTCAACCCGTTTAAGTTCGACACGAACACAAATCGACCAACCTAACCTATTTACTAGCTTTAGTTGAATCTTCGTAATATTTTCGGTCATCGACGGTACGCGAAAAAACCTGCCAAATTCAAGCTACCGTAAAGAAACAGGGTGGACAACAACAAAGGTGATATGTTACAATTCAAAGCTTGAGACATCGAGGCACTTTACAAACATGTACATTCCGAGTGTAGTGCTTGAAGCCGGGAGGTTGGCTCACGTATAATGCCGTAACACCGCCTTCGTATACAACCGCCTTCGTATGCAATGCCTCATATACAACTACCTACGGTTTCAAAGAAGAATGGAGTTGAGAGATCCGACCATCTTTTATCCAGTTTTGGCATATGTTAAGCCGAGGGGAGAGTTTCACGTTTTCCCTTAACCTCGAGGACGTTCATAGGATAGGTGCGATCATGGACGGATAACGGTGTTCTCTTACTCGCATAGAGGCAAACTGCGATCAAAATATACATCCATGTCTTTATTTATTTTAAGATTTTCATTTGTCCGACATAGGTACTTGACATGAAATTAAGAGTCTTAGTAACATAGTGAACTCGATGGTAAAAATGCCAAGAACTAAACATATAAAAATCGTTTTCTTATACCACTCGGTGAGGAGAAGGAAGTAGCTAGCCATGGACAATCAATAAAGCATAAACAATCAAGAGCAAATGATGCGCATACCAAAAGGTGTTAAACCCGGCCTGGTGCTAGGATGGCCTTGACAAATTGATGACGTTCCTTCTAAAAGAGTGGGTTGGTGGTGTGAAGCAAAAGCCATGATAAAAGGGTCATTTATCCGACCCGCTAATCATCCGCTAATGACCCTTTTAGGCGACTTTCTAACTGCCGACCCTTTTAGCAATAAAACTAGCCTTACCCTTTATTCTCATTGGCCTTAATAGCTTATTGGAGCCTCGACTCAATGCCCGACTTTATTTACGATTTAATCATCCTATACACAATAATCACAATAATAACCTTATTGCACTTACATACATTGTAGACCTGTTCAAGTTCAAATGGTCTTTTTTTTTCCTTTTTTTTTTTGGTAAAGTTGATTCCCAAACCCAGGTGGCCAGGTTGTCAATCAGTAACTTGAGGGGGAAAAGATAAAAGCTGTTGAGAAATTAGGAGATCAAGTGATATGTTAGAAACAACACTTTACTATTAACTTGAGAGATCAAACTTACAAGCGTTTATACAAACATTCAAGAGTATGTAGGACACCTCACTTTCTCTCTTTAGGACCCCTCTCTCACTCTTATGATGGATGCTCTCACTTGTTGTGTATGCTTACATAGGTAGGCCAATCTCCTATTTATAGTAGTTCCACCTCTTTAATGTATGATGGAGTTTTAGCCAAGTGTCAAAATCCTAATTATGCACCCAATTAAATATTTAGGATATTTATCAAGATATTTCTAGATAGTACAACAATATATAGGATATTTCCTAGGATAATTCTATAATTATCTACATATTTCTAAGATCTAGATTTTTCTATATAAAAAAATCTAAGATATTATTTTGGTGCCTTGGTTTTAGAAAGTGGTAATGACTTTTTATTATTTTATTTTCACACTCCCTCTCATTATCCACTTTTCTTCGTTGTCGTCCTTGGAACCATAGGTGGTAGGTTTCTTAATGCTCGGTCCTTCTACTAATGTTGTGTTTGCATATTTAGGATTTTGTTTTTGTGTCCTCTTAGACCTTCTTAGTTGTGGCTCCGAGGCTTCTTCCATCACTTGTCTCTTCGAGTTGGCTTGGCCTCTCTTCTCCTGGATAAGCATGATGTACACTTGTTTGCCATGGATTTTTCTACTTGCTTGGTGTCTCCTCTTTACCTCATTCTTCGATAACTTCTTGTCGTGGTGTCGTCTCATAGCTTGAGTCTTTCTCGTCATCTTCAAGCCTCTGCTCCATCTTTTCCTCAATCTCCTTAGAATTAGGAAGTGATATTGCTTGTGATGACCACCATGAAGATGCTTCGTCGAACACCACATTCCTCGATGTGTAGCAACACCCTGTTGTCGGGTCACAACACCTTCATCCTTTTCTTTCGTTATCATAGCCCATGAAGATACAACGAATCGCCTTTTGTCGAACTTGCTTCCTATGTGGTCGAGATATGAAGACATAACATACACACCCAAACACCCTAAAATGGGTTACCGTGGGCTTGATATTCCATAACTTCTCATATGGAGACATAAACTCGAGCCTCACCTCCGACAATCTATTTGTGACATAGATTGTTGTCTTCATACACTCGGCCCAAAATTGCGGCGGTACATTCTTGGCATGTAGCATGCTTCGCAGGTATCTACAAGATGCCGATTCTTTCGCTCTACAACACCATTCTCGCTGCAGTGTGCTAGGATAGGTAAATTGGTGTCATATTTTATGTGCTTGTATGTACTTTGTGAACTCATATGATATATATTATATCCCCCATTGTTTGTACGTAGGCACTTTAGTTTGTGCCCTACTTCACTTTTGACCTTGTTTTTGAACTCTTTAAATTTATCCAAGTGCCTCCGATTTTTCTTTTATAAAATTTACTAAAACATATCTTGAGAAATCATCGATGAAGGTAATCATATACCTGTATTCGGTGATGGATGGTTGTTTTACTCTTCCAAAGACATCGAAGTGGATGAGCTCATGTGGCGCCTTAGCTCTATATAAGGACTCTTCGTAAGGAAGTTGATGCACCTTTCCGTATTGACACCTAGCATATACTATGTTTTTTCGAATCACAAGTTGCGGAGACCCTTCATCATTGACTTCGCATCATTACCTTTAGTTTGTGATAACTCACATGATCGAGTCTTGTGTTCCATAAATATCTTGTCTCATTTTTCCTTGTTTTGTCAATGCATGCATCTTGGGCCGACATTACATAGATCGATTCAAGGCATCGTCCTTCCATAAGTGTGGAGATGTAGGCTTAAGACTACGATATACCATGACATCATTGGGACCGAAGACGATGTAGTTCCAAAAGATGTCAATTGTGATATATACAAAAGGTTCTTCTTCATACCGTGCACGTGATAGACATCACTTGATGCGAACTAAACCGAGGAACAATCGGTGTGTTGCCAACATGGGTTATTGGCATTTTGGAGTCGTTAGTCGTTACCACTATGCAATCTCCTTTATATTTGATCATACCGTATAGCTTGTTCATGTCTCCTGTCATGTGGTTCGAGCAACCGGAATCCACTATCCAGCTATATTGATAGTTGATGGATTCATTGCTCATCATGACAAAAGCGTTTTCCTTTTAAGCTCCTCAACACATGATGTAACTATTTCTATATCAAGTGTAACATTACTCTCTTCCATTGCAAGGGATGCCTATAAGTCCCACTTTTCTTCACTTTCATTGTTTTTGAAAGTAACTACGTTACCTTGCTCTTGCACGGATCCGCACTCTCGAGCATTGTGTCATTTCTTGCCTTATTTATACATTGATCCTCTTGTCGAGCATATTTGATTTCTTCTTGATCACTTGGAGATTGGTGTGCTCCCCTCGAGATGGACCTCGTCCACGTTATGTTTGTCGCCACTTTGATTGCCTCCTACTCGAATAATCTTCATCTTTGATATATTTTCTCTTGGAATTATCTTGGCTTTAGATGCTCTCCTTTTTGTAAAGAAAGCTTTTTCTTCCTCCTTTGTTGAGACCTTGGACATTTGTTTGTCTAGGTCTTTTTGATTGACTAAGATACTTTTTAGTTCTCGTCAAATTGGGTTGAGTGGCTCATCCTCAATTTGTAGTGATAAGACCACTATATTTGGGGGTCCAAGTTTCGATCATGATCCGATACATTCTAGACTCATTTATTGTAATTTCGGGTTTACCTTCTCTATTTCACCACATATAGATTTAACTTTTGTGAAATATGGCCTTACCGTCATATCTTACTCGTTTGATGGACATGAGCTCGTTCTCCAATTGTTATAGCTTAGCTTCATTCTTCTTCGTGAAGAGTGTAACTAAGGTATCACATGCTTCATGTGGTGTCTTGCGAGTCCTTAAGCCGATGTAGAAACTCATCCTCCATGGTGACGGACATATGATACATAGCCTTCCCTACCATGATCCGCCCTTTATTTTTCTCGATCAAGGTCCGTTGGGCGACTTTTTCATCATGGCCAACAATACCCCACAAATCTTGCCCCTTCAAGTAGTACTTGATACGTGTACACCAAGTACTATAATTGCTCCCATTGAGCTTCTCGAGTGAGCTAGCTGCTCTCGAAAGATCCGCTATAACAACTTGGTAAGCGCCATGCTCGAACCAACAAGATGTGGTCCCAGCACCCACAAATTTCACGAGTTCTCGACTGTGTTGGCGAAGTCTCCTCTATAATCCAATCCCCGACCCTATAGACAACAATACTAGCTCAAGACAAGGCCACCAAAACATTGCTCCGATACCACTTGTTAAGAAATTAAGAGATCAAGTGGTATGCTAGAAACAACACTTTATTATTAACTTGAGAGAGCAAACTTATAAGAGTTTATACAAACACTCAAAAGTATGTAAGACACCTCACATTCTCTCTTTAGGACCTCTCTCTCACTCTTATGATGGATGCGCTCACTTATTGTGTATGCTTACATAAATAGATCATTCTCCTATTTATAATAGTTACACCTCCTTAATGTATGGTTGAGATTTGACAAAGTGTCAAAATCCTAATTATACACCTAATTAAATATTTAAGATGTTTATTAAGATATTTTTAAATAGTACAATAATATCTACGGTATTTCCTAGGACAATTTTGTAATTATCTAAATATTTTTAAGATTTAGATTTTTTTTTTAGATATTATTTTGGTATCTTAGTTGTAGAAAGCGGGTAATGATTTTTTTTATTATTTTATTTTAACAAGAACTACAAGGGACTTGCGAAGTGAAATGGGCTAATTAATCACTAAAATTCAACTTGAAACATGGTCGATAATGCAAGATTATTAATTGTTAGAAATCTAGTCAAGGATCCACATACATGTTCCGGCAATGTTCTTCTCAAAATGTCAAGTAGGAGAGATGGATTAGCATGGTGAAGGAGCCGCGACAGTCACCGTATATCCCAAAAGCGTTATTTGAGTTCGAGTTCTCAACCTCCGAACAACTAAAGAAATCAGTCGTTCAAAGCGATTGTTATGGAGGAGCTGATACCCCTCAATCATCTTGGGCTCCCTTCATCCACAAACTTATGAGATTAGAAGAGGAGTTAGAGTTACAGAGCTAGCAATCGAGCCTTGTTTTACTCCTGTAATGGTTATTCTCTACCCTGATTTAAACAAGGTGAGGTTCTGAAACCTTTTTCAGTTTCAATTTGCTTGTACAAAGATCGAAATCTGAATATATTTATGTTTATGAGAGCCCTGCCTAAACAGTATGGGTTAGTGACAGAAGCATGCATTATATATCTGTGTGTTAGGCCTTCTCTTCAACTTTTGATTTTTCTGAGATTAGTTCAGTTCAATTCAATTTAATTAAATAAAAATCAGTTCCGTCCAATTCAGCATAAAATAAATTTAAAATTCATTACGGTTTAGGTCAATTCAATTTAGTAAAATTAAGTTCAGTTAAGTTAAATTCAGAAAAAAAAAATCATTTAAGTTGAAAAGTTCAATACAGTGAAGTTAAAGAAAAATAAGTTGAAAAAACAATATGCAAACTCTCAAACAGCTTCAAAATTTGTACTTTTATTTGTACTGTGCTAGATTTTATGGCGACATTCTAATTTTGTGATTTGTACAGCAAAAAATTAGCATTTTATCTTTTAAAATTACTAAATATATATACGTATACATGTATAGAAATTTATGTTCATAACTATAACCTATAGATATACATACATATATATATATATATATATATATATATATATATATATATATATATATATAGGAATCACAAAAGGACAATATAATACAATTATAATATGGATCAAGTGAGGTTGGATCAATATTAATGTGTAAATGGGTTGAGACAGGCCATGAGTTACATGACCTTGACCTGACTATGACTTGCACCATCTACTAATCAATATTACAAGAATTGTAATTGCTTGCTGGTAGATCTTAAAAAATAAATTAAAAAATAGTGTTTACCAGTGTCTCTCTGATTCTAATAAGGATCAAAACTTTTTTTTATTTATGAAAAAGAAGTTTCTGATAATAGAGATTGCGAAGTTGGAAAAATGTTTGTTACTTCCCCCAATTTAATTTAACCTCGCTTCTATTTCATTCATCAATAATCTCATCAGACCAATTTGCCCAAGAATCTACAGAAATAGCTTTAATCTTAAGAAATTACATCAACCCATAGAAAAAAATTTTAAAAAAATTGAAGAAGAGGACCTCACATATAGAAGAATTTCAAGATGAAATCAAAATTTCTTTCACCCATCAAAACAACTTTAAATCCCCGGGGGTTACTGGTGGACTCTGTGTGCAATTAAACCAAAAAAAAAAAAAGTGAAATAGAATTAATGGGAAATGGGATACTAGTCAGAATTCAACGAGGTTCAAAAGGAGAGCCAACATGCATAGCATTCTTGAGTAATTGAAGATGGCGGTTCCGCCCAGAAGTAAAGACAAAGGGGAAATGGAGCAAGGACCCTTTTACTGGTCTTACAGCTACAGGGTCATTTTGGACAACCCGTGAAGAGCCCTTTATTTAGTCCAATTTTAGTATTTAAGCGGGCCTTGATCCAATTTTTATAGGGCTGACCCTAGTGGCCCACCCTAGCCCTTACCTATTGCTTAGCCCTAGTGCTGAACAAA
Organism: Talinum fruticosum; assembly: GCA_021018815.1. Lineage (NCBI taxonomy): Eukaryota > Viridiplantae > Streptophyta > Magnoliopsida > Caryophyllales > Talinaceae > Talinum > Talinum fruticosum. The sequence continues at coordinate 14,141,028 of JAITYX010000001.1, read as the reverse complement.
TAAAAAGTGACATCTAATATACAAGATTCCACCATTACATCAAGATAAAATTTTTTATGGTTTCATAATAATAATAATAATAATAATAATAAATCTATGGATCGTTTTGCTTACAACTTGTAAGTGGGCTACAGTGACAGAAACTGAGGGACTAGGGGTCGTGGTCCCCTATGATTTTGAAATTTAATTTTTTTTTTGTAAAATTTATTTTAAAAAAATGAAATAGGGAAAAAATTAATTTTTTAGGAAAATTATGTCTTTCTAAATAAAATAAATTTTTATAACTATTTTTGGTGTGAGGTAAAATTATATAATTATTATATAAAATATATTATTTTTTATATAATATTTTGAACAGATAGTTTAATAAATTAGGATGGAAAAAGTTAGGGCATAGGTTATGGCAATTTGACAATGTATATAACCTTCTCAACTTTTTTTAATCTCTTTCTCTCTTGTTATCTCTTTGTAGATGCTTTATGGCAAAATCTCTATACCATGCTCGCTTTGAAGGGTGACAACAAAGCTAGGAAGGAAATCCTGTGCGTTTAGTGTTAGGAAAAATCATAATGAAAACCATCATTATATAAACCCATAATCCAATATGTCAAATCAATAAAACGTACTCGAATCCATTGTTGACATCAGTTCTCCTTGAATGGCGTGGTTAGGTCTTCCGGATCTACACGTAATATTAAAAGAACCCTCGGAATTTTTGTGGTCTCATAATCTCTCCGATAATGGGATGTCGGGGAGAATTAATTCGTACATGTGATTGTGGCACCGAAATTTTGGATGACTAGAGTCGCCACCTTGTTATGACCCAAATAAGGACGGGGTTTTCAATAAAATAGTTTTGAAATTATAGTTTTTCTAAAAAAAAAAAAAAAAAAAGAAAGGTTGACTCCTGTGCCCAAAAGACGAAAACAATATAAACGATCGATATGAGAACCTAAGATGGTGGGTTCGGGGTTTTGGTTAGGAAACATGAACGTCAAGGACTCACCACCCCTCCGTTCTAAGAACGGGCTCCTACTAATATATTTGTATCCTTTTTTTTAAACATCCCGAATGTTGATTAACATAGATTCATAAAATAGATCCACAAAAGAAGAGTGTAAAAGAAAAACGCATCATTATACACGTAAGCATACACATGCAAGCACACGAATGGAAAACTTAGGGCCAACAGATTCGTTGATGTATGGTGGGTTTGCATTCAGATGAGAGCCAAATTGCTCTACGTACCGATCATCGTAGGACTTGAATCTACTCTCGGATCAAAACCCCACGTAGTTCTAGCAAGGATTCCGTCATGACTCTTGTGAGTTCCACTCGTGGATAGTTAGGGATCATTTCCCTGTTTCATGGTCATGTTAAAAGACTTTAGAGATGACTCATTCCTATAGTCGAGTCAACCCGGTTGAGAAAAAGGAGAGTGACTCGGGGTCCCAACTCGTTACTCAAAGCGATAAGTGAAGGGATAGGTGGATTGACTCAAGTGCTGGGTATGAGTATAAGGATTAGACCTTTTAACATTTCCATTTCAACCGAGAAAATAATTCCTTGGGTATGAAGGGGGATGGAATTTTTTTATGGAGTTAGTGGGTTGGTGTTTTATGGCTAATGATTCTCAAAGATTCGAGATGGAATCCCCGCCGATGGCCTGTCGCGAAACAAAAGGATACGATCATCGATTCGGTCATATCTTATCAAAATAATCCACTAGGATAATGGTGAAATTTTGAAGGCTATTTGAATTCAAGTGGATGTGGATCATCCTAAAGATTAGATACGAACTAATTTCTTATTAAGGCCTCAAGTTTGATGAAAGGTCACGACCATACATCAAAGAATATGTCGACCCTAAGTACAAGCATGCAAACAATACAAGACACGCATGGTTGCGTTTAATGATCACCATTCGAATTTAGCCAAACATTGTTATGACTCATGATTAAGGTCAAGATGATCATAAAGGGGGCAATTATGATTACCATCGTCCCCTATTCATGGGTTATACTTCAATTTTGGCAACAACACTAATCGGGGATCTTAGACGGTTTATTTTATCATTTTTGATCGAGTTGATTATATTATGATGAATGGGCTAAGACATACTTGAAACAAATATTATTATTATTCACACTTTTGAGCTAGTAGTTTTACAAGTACCGGATTATTACAATATAATGAACAAAATGAAATATACAAGGTTTTCCTAAATACAAGAAATTTAAAAAAGAACGTAAATAAAATTCCTCAACACCACGGAGATGAGAAGTGCTCATGATTCAATTTCTTGATAGATCCTTGGCTCGCATTAAAATGAACAATGAGTCTTGACTCGACCAAACAAAGTCTCGAGTATTTATTTTATTGAAAGGCATCATTAGTTGATTTTTAAAACCAATTTTTGAACGAGAAATCCCGAAACTAAGTAAGATGAGCGTAAAAATATGAAGAAAATCTATATAGTTGGAAAATTTCATAAGAAGCTCAGATGTAAAAATTTTACCTTTTAGAAGCTTTCAAATTGATTTAATAAAGTCTTAAAGTGACACTTCTTGCACCGCACTTGCCATATGGATGCCGATTTCAAAAAATTATAACTTTTTCAAGGAAGATCCTATCAAGGTGATTCTAAAGCCTAGACTTTTATATTTAAGTCTAGTTTCAATGATAAAAATATAAAAAATAAATTCCTAAGCATGTAAAACTGATAAGCCGAAAACTTAGGTGATGCCCCGATTTATAGCATTCTAGATAGTGAGGTATTCATTTATTTATTAAAAATAAAACAAATCATATATTACGAAACTGTACAAATTGGATTAACTAGACACAATAAAGAACCAGTGTGATTTTTGTATAATTTTTAAAATATTTAAAATATTTTGATAGATTTTTTAATATATATGTTCTCGATCTCGGGCACTTTAATAAATCATATCTCTCTAACTATAGGGAGTTAGGAGATAAAATTTACCAACTTAGAAAGATCAGGAAGTGTATTTTATTTCTTATGAAGGACATTTTTCTAGAAAAATCATTTACATTATGAAAAATTAGAAAAATAGTGATGGTGCCATTTTTTCGGACTGATTAGACCTTCCACCGAAAAATATAGTATAAATAACTCGGGACTTGGATTTGGGTGAGTGACCACTTATTGCAAAGCTCTTTCATTACTCAATCGAGTGACATAAAAAAAATTTTGGAATCGAAATTGTTCCACTAAAGTGCCCTAGAAATACATACAACCTTCCGGCTTAGACCACTTTACTCCAAGTTATTATCTTTCATGTTCAATCATGACTTAGGCCATTTTTCTTCATTTTTCAAGTATTACGAGAGAAAATAAAAGTGAGGAAGATGAGAAAGAGAAAATAACACCCAATTTTGCAATCAACTCTCGGATATCACCGCTCACTCCCGAAGGTTTGCTCGGGAGAGTCCGAGTCACCCTAGAGGGGGTGAATAGGGTGATGGAAAATTCTTTGCGAGAACACACACTTTTTGACAGAGAAGAGGCAAAGACAGATTCCGAGTCTAAGCACGGGGTCGAGAAAATATTGGACTCGGAATGCAATGAATCGGAGTAAACAGTACAACGAGGTCAGTCCGAGTCTAGAATGAACTCGGAAAGAGAACACGGAGATTTTACGTGGAAACCCTCCCGGGGCAGAAAACCACGGCCCGTGTCAATCCGGACACGAAGTCAAATCCACTATTTTGAGTCCACAAAATACCATGAATCGATCGAACCCGAGTTGCTCCCTTGGACAACTCTATACAAGTTTTCCTAGACTCGAAGTTACCTTATCCGATCTAGTACTTCCTAGCTGAGATAACCCTTACAGCTAGGGACAACTAAGCTGAATTAACCTTTACAGACTTAGTCAAGGGACCTCACAAAGAATGTAAGAAGAGTTTGTAACTAAGTACAAGACCTTACAACTCGAAAGTAATGAATTACGAGTGGGAGTTGTAAGTTGAAGATTGAAAGTAAATACAATAACTTTGATCAAGTAAGTGTATTGACAATGTATTCGGCAACCTTCAAGTCTTGTGAAGTGGCTTTTTTATAGAAGACCAGGCAGAGTAGCCGTTATCTTCATCTGCTGACCGAGAGTCCTCTCGTGACCGTTGTGAAAGGCTTTACGAGTCACTCGGAAAGTATCCGTTGAAATATGGACGTTGGACAACGGTTTAACTCTCTTGGAAGTCCCAAAACCATCGGTTGTGTCTTGATAAATGTGGTGAGACCCACCGTTAAGCTTGGCGTTCCAGTTTTCCGGATATGGAAGCGGACGGCTTCGACACAATCTTCCGAGACTAGAGCGAGGAAGGTGAAAAGCCATATCTGCTGGTGATTTGACGTTACGAGCCGGCTACTTTTGTAGTTTAAAAAGATATCCTCGATTGAATAACCTACAAAAGTAAAACACCTTCGGTTCTCAAAGTATAAAATACTTTGGTCCAAGGTTAGACACGAGATAACAAAATAATTTTGAAAAATTACGCAATTGATTATCCGAGTCGGAAAAGAAATGGAATTTTCCGAGTCTAATATCCATGATACTCGGAATTCCATATGACTTAGTCTTAAGTAAAGAAACACGTTTTATAGCGAATATCGAGTGGGAAAGAACTTGATATAGACTAAGCATGAAATAAACTATGAATGCCGACTATGCAAACAATAGAGTAAATAACCACAAGTCGGATTCCGAGTGAGAAACAGTGGAATACTCGGTATATTCAAAATGCGATTAATCCGAGTGAGAGTGGACTCGGAATAAAGAACCAGTTTTCGAGGCGCTAACCGAAAGCGATGAAAGGGATATGTGAAGGCCGAATCGCATAGAGAAGATACTTATTTAACTCAAGTAAGTTTCTAAGACACGAGAGAATGCCTTGGAATCAAAACTCTATATGAATGACATCGTTATACCCGATTCCTTTTGCATGACTCGAGAAAGATATAGAGCGAGTGTCCGAGTCTTCAACTCCCGAAAAAGGAAAACTAGTGTTCCACCCAAATAGGGGAATGGCCGCGCAGACCCTAAAGGGACAGACGGTAAAACCCGGGCCAAAACCAACCCGGAACCGGCCTAACCCAAAAGAGACAAGGAAACACCAAAACGTTAGTAGCAATAGATAATCATAATAGTAAAAAAAATGATAATAGTAATGATAATAGCAATAATGTTAGGGTTAAGTATTAATAAAAATAATAAATAAAATCAACATAAACAAACAATAAAGTTATTAACAATAGCAATGATAATGATAAGGTTAGTAACAATAATAATAATGGTAAGGTTAGTAGTACTAAAAAACAATAACAATAATAATGATAAAGTTAGTAGTAATAATGTTAATAAATAAAATTAAATAAATAATAACAATAATAATGGAGAAGTTAGTGGTTAAAAAAAAAGAATAACAAGAATAAATAAATAAATGGGTAGGCAAAAGAAATAAAAGAAAGTAAGAAATAAGAAAATGTCATGTATGTGCATGCTTGATCATCATGAAATAAAGAAAGATAAGAGTAGAGAGAAAGAAAATGTAATTTCATTAAAATTAAAAAAGGGGTAATAAGAAAAATTACCCTCTTATTTCTTGAGATGAAAAAGATATTTTGACTAATTTGAAAGAAAACTTGATTTGGTCAAGATAAAAAATAAGTTAGAAAGATTAACTTAAACTTAATCAACTCCCAATGTAGTTAATTTTTAGTTAATCAAGTCGCTCCTTAGAAGATTAAAAAAGAGAGAGAGAATTTTGAAGAAGATGGAGATTTTTTCAAAAAACCAAGCCCCCTTTAAGAAGTGATGAGAGGGGTATTTATAGAAGAAGTAAGGGGGATCACCCAAACCCTAAAAATAAATAATAATTAAATGGTAAAACTTTAAAAAAATAAAATATCAAAATTTATATAGAAGAGACAAAAAGGAGGAGCATGAGGAGGGGAGCATAACCATAGTGGAGCAGTAAAAAAGGGCAAAAAAAACAATGAGGTTGATTAAAAAAATGACAAAACTAATTTTTTCTTTTTTATTTATTTATTTTTGGGCTGGAGGGCGTGGCCTGCAGCTGCAGATCATACCCCCTGAAATTTTTTATTTTTTTACTGTTTTTCCCTTTTTTGTTTTTCCCCTTTTTTTGGTATGAAATCGGTATAGCTTCATTACTTGCATCAAAGAAAATCATGTCTCATGTACATAAGTCATAGGGGATATCATTGTACCCTATGGAAGAAAGTCTAAAATTTTCTCTTTCAATCCTATCTTTTTACAATGAAGAGCAACAAATTTGAGTCTACTTGTAATATGGGTTTGGCATATCCTTATAGTTTTGTAGAGTCGTCTGCGAGTATATGTTATAGCACCGGAGTTTCTTTCATTCCAAATCGGGGATGTAATCGTGGTTATGCATATACCAAGGATCTTATTATGGGCTTTGGCGTATCCGTGACGAGTGTAGGCCTGTTCAACATCTTGTATGCTGTATATAGGTTGCCAAACTTGGTAAAAGGCTAGTACATTCTCGCAATATCGTCCGATTGTATGCACATCCGTAAAATAGATGTTCATGACTTTCATTCTGGCTTTTTTTCCCCCTTTTTTGGATGGTGTATGTTGGACCTTTTGGGCTTTTTTTTTCTTTGTCACAATTTGATCTGTTATTTTTATATGTTTTTTATATTTTTTTACTAAAAAAAATTAATGTTAGTAATAAAATCTTAAATATATAATAGTCGAATTTGGTATCTATAGTGAATTGGGGATCATAACCTTTATTTATAATTGTACCCTTCTAGGGTTTTGACGCACTAGTGTTCAGTCTATCATAGAACAATAGTGGGTGAAGACTTAGACTCTGCATTTATATTATTCTAAGTACTAACAAGGAATTAGGTACAAATCTCATCCCTTCTACGTTTTGATTTCAAGTCATTCCGAGTGTTATATAAACTATTCCGAGTGTTACGTAAACTACTCGAGTGAAACAAGACTCGTGCCTAAAGCAAAGCTCGAGTACACCATCGAAGAGGCGGAAAAGTTCATAAAGAACTTTAAAGCAATGAACATTCCGATGTGTGTCATCAGCTCGGAAGAATACAACGAGTGTCGACTTGTGACACAAGCAAAGGAAGTATGGGACACTCTTGTCAACACATATGAAGGAACAAGCCAAGTAAGACAAGTGAAGATAAGTCAATATCTTCACAAATATGAGCTGTTTAAGATGGAGCCGGAAGAAAACATCACTCGGATGTTCATCCGCTTCACCGAGATTACTAACAATCTCAAATCTCTAGGTAGAAAGATTTCCCATGAAAAATGTGCGTAAAGATTCTAAGAAGTCTACCTAAGAGAAGATGGGGTCCCAAGGTGACAGCCACCAAAGAAGCCCATAACCTCTCTCTATTAAAGCCGGATAAACTCATTGGGAAGCTACTCACCCATGAAATCCATCTCGGAAAAACAGGACACATAGGTCGAGCACTAAAAAGAATACTCGCTGCCGAAGGCCTCGTAAAGCGAGATAAGAAAATCCGAGTTCGTCAAACTCGGAATAAGATCCCATGGCACTTATCGCTCGAGGCTTCAAAAGAATGATGAAGCACAAGAGATGGGAGAAAAGGCCAAGAGATGAGTTTTACAAGAAAGATAAGAAGGAAAAAAGGTAAACACTCTTCCCCTTCAAAGTTATCTTTAACTAAGAACTCAGTCTGTTTTGAATGTGGCGAAGAAAGATCACATAGTCAAAGACTGTCCAAGGAAAAAGAGGGACAAAAAGAAACAGAAGGCTATGATGGCCACATGGAGTGATGAAGACTCATCCGAAGAAGATGAGGACTCGGACGACTCAAAGTGTCCGATGGCGTAGACCGAATCGAGGCGGACTCGACCACTCGGACAATGAGGAAACGAATCCTCAAGAGGTAATTGAATATTTCCTCAAGTTTTCCAAAGTTGATTTAGCTAAATATATTTATACTTTGGAAGAAAAGTCCAATTTTGACTCCTCCGAATTTAAAGAACAACTTGAGCCTATCACTTTTGAGAGCATCTCTTTAAAAAATGAATTAGAAAAGCTGAAACTTACTCTAAGAGAGCTCAAGACTAGTACTCAAGCTAATGAGACTGAGTCCGAGACACTCGAAGAGAAAATAAGCATCCGAAACAAAAGCTCAATAAGTCTCAAGAACTTGTTTTAAAGTTTACTCAAGGTCGAAAAACCTTGACATGCTCTTAGGATCTCAATATGTGTCCTTCGAAAAGAAGGACTTGGTTTTAACAAAGAGGAGGAATTTAGTTCCTATTCGGATCTTTTCAAAAAGGATTCCAAAATTGTGAAGTTCAGGAAAGTTGAGCACGGTCCTATTCATAAGAATGAAAAGAAGACCGAGCCCGGACCGACTTTCAGGAGAAAACCTTCTCCACTTGTTCATAAAAGGAAAGATTTTCAAAAGAAAGAGACACGGACTTAGTTTTCAAAAGGAAGACTCGGAATCGGACCGGACCCAAAGTTATTCAAATCTAGGTTCCCAAGAGTCTTCTTCCTTAGAAAAGGACCACAATAAAGGAAGTTACTCGGGTTCGTTAGAGGAAGTGAAAAGGGTTAGTTTGCTTCGACTTGCAGGTAGCTCGAAAAGAACAAAAGGGCATTAGTACCGGACAGTGGATGCTCATGCCACATGTCAGGAGATTCAAGACTCTTTTCTGAGTTAGAATATTACAAGGGAGGCAAAGTCACTTTTGGAGATGATAGCAAGGGCAAGATAATTGGGATAGGCAAGATTGGAAAAGGACACAATCTAGTCAGCCCGATCTACGTTGTCAAGGGACTAAAGTACAATCTACTCAAGCATCTCTCAATTGTGTGACAAAGGTCAAGAGGTAAGATTCACTTAGACCAATTACTATATTTCTGAGGAAACTACCAAGGAGACTAAGCTCTCGGGTAAGAGATCGGGTAATACTTACATTATTCCTCTCTCGACCCAAGTCGAATTTATCTTGTTTAAAAGCATCTCTACATGATGATTCTTAGACATGGCATCGTAGACTAGGTCATGTTAGCATGCACACCATTAAAAAGCTTGTTTCTCATGGTTTAGTCGAGGCTTTCCTAACTGCACATTTAAAAAGATAAAATTTGTGAAGCATGCACAAAAGGGAAACAGGTAAGATCATCTTTCAAATCTCTTAAAACTGTTTTCACATCCAAAGTGCTTGAAATTTTGCATATGGACTTAAGTGGTGAAATCCCTATCAAGAGTCTCGGAGGTAAATCATATGTACTTGTGATTGTTGATGACTACTCACGATTTACTTGGGTGTGTTTTCTTAAGCATAAAAATGAAGCCTTCAAAGAGTTCAGCAAGCTCTGCAGAAAATCCAAGTTAAGTCTCGGACTCGGATCAAAAGAATTCGAACCGACCATGGAAGGGAGTTTGATTACTCGGAATTTGTAGAGTTCACGTGATAAGAATGGTATCTACCACAACTTCTCGGAACCAAAACTCCTCAACATAATGAAGTAGTGGAGAGAAAGAACCAAACTCTTGAAGAAATAGGAAGGACAATGATGAGTGAATATGATCTACCTTACTATTTCAGGTCGAGGCGATCAATACAGACAAACTACATTCCGAATAGATGCCTCATCAAACCCATCCTGAAGAAAACTCCACACAAGCTCTACAAAGGGAAGAAACCCACCATTTCATACTTCAAACCCTTTAGATGTAAGTGTTATGTTCACAACAACGGTAAGGATCACCGGACCAAGTTTGATGCTCGGTCGGATGAAGGTATCTTTCTTGGTTATTCATCTCATAGTAAAGCATATTGCATTTTCAATAAAAGAACTAACAAAGTGGAAGAAAGTATCCACGTTGTTTTTTATGAGATTGATAAGGGAAAACCAAGTGAGTCAACATTCTCGGATCCGAAGCTCGGTTGAGATGATGATCTTGCTTAAGTCGAGCTCGGACAGAGTCAAGGAAAAGTCACTCAAAATGAGGTAACTCGGAACACCCCGACTCGGAATGAATTGACTCAAGAGCAAGCTCGGAATGTCGAAGATCAACCGGATGAGCAAGCTCAATCAAATCGGACCACCGAAAATCAACCAATTCAACCTACAAATCTGGTGAACCGGAGAACAGTAGAGTATTCAAATATGCTTCGAGCCACCCACTAGAAAATATCTTGTCTAACATCAACAGTGGGGTAAGAACTCGTTCTTCTTTGCAAAATTTATGTGCATTCATAGCATTCATATCATTAACGTAACCCAGAAATGCACTAGAGGCCCTAAATGAACCTAAATGGTAGAGGCCATGCAAGAGGAACTCAATCAATTCGAAAGAAACCAAGTCCGGACTTTGACCGAACGACCTTCCGACCACCCAGTCATAGGAACCAAATGGGTTTTCAAGAACAAACTAGATGAAGGTGGGTTGGTGGTCGGAAATAAGGTTAGACTTGTGGCTCAAGGTTACAATCAAGAAGAAGGAATTGATTGTGGGGAAACCTTTGCACCGAGTGGTTAGGATTGAAGCTATTAGAATCTTATTGGCATTTACATCAAGCATGAATATCAAATTGTATTAGATGGATGTCAAATGTGCTTTTCTTAATGATTTTATTCAAGAGGAAGTCTATGTTGACCAACCCACTGGATTTGAAAACTCGGAATTTCCAAATCATGTTTTCAAATTGCAAAAAGTTCTTTATGGTCTTAAACAAGCTCCCGGAGCTTGGTATGAAAGACTAAGCAATTTCTTGGTTGAAAATGATTTTAGAAGAGGTCAGATTGACAAGACTCTTTTCATAAAAATCAAGGGGAAAGACTTTCTTATTGCTCGGATCTATGTTGATGATATAATATTTGGAGCTACTAATGAAATTCTCTGTCGAGATTTTTCGAGTTGATGAGACAGGAATTCCAAATGAGTATGATGGGAGAACTCAATTTCTTCCTTGGTCTACAAATCAAGCAAGACAAAGATGGCATCTATGTCCATCAATCAAGGAGTTGCTGAAGAAATACAAACTTCAAGATGCAAAACATACACCAACACCAATGAGCAAGCAGTATAAAACCGGACTCGGACGAAAAAGGTAAAGCGAGTAGATCGAAACTCTATCAAGGTATGATTGGATCTATACTGTATCTAACTTCCATTAGATGACATAATGTTTAGTGTATGTCTGCGTGCAAGATTTCAAGCTAATCCAAAAGAATCACATCTCACTGCGGTGAAGAGAATCTTTAGATATCTTGCAAAGACTCGGAATCTAGGTCTATGTTACTCAAGAGACTCGGAACCGACTCTCATTGGATACTCGGATGCTCGACTATGCTTGGATACAAGGTTGATAGAAAGAGCAACTCAAGAGCACTGCCAATTTCGGGTCAATCCCTTATATCTTCTTGGCACTCAAAGAAGCGGAACTTAGTAGTTCTATAAACTACTGAAGCCGAGTACATTGCGAGCTGGAGCATGTTGTGCTCGGATTCTATGGATCAAGCAACACTTGAGAGATCTTGGACTTTCATTCAAATCAATTCCAATCAAGTGTAACAATCAAAGTGCAATCAGCATCACTAAGAATCCAGTTCAGGCACTCAAAGACAAAGCATATTGAGGTTAGGTATCATTTCCTAAGAGACCATTCTGAGAAAGGTGATATTGAACTTGATTTCATTCCTACCAAACTTCGACTAGCCGATATCTTTACTAAGCCACTTAGTGAGGATCGGTTTTGCTTTATTAGGAATAAACTTGGCATGATTAATGCATGATTATGTGCTTTTCTAAGAGAAACTACTTTGCATGATTATATGTTAAATGTTTCTTTTCTATGCTTTAATAACAATTAGTTCGATTGACCCAATGATACTCGAGCTATGAGTTATTACTTGTTTGCAGTTTCGAGTGACTCGAAACTTTATCGAGTCGGACTCGGTTTCGAGAAAAATGGACATCAAACTTCGAAATCATCTCTAGATTAGTGGAGAATTTCATAAATCTCTTTTAAAATTTCTCTTTCTCTCTCTCTCTCTCTCTCTCTCTCTCGTCGCGTATCGATTAGAGAACTAGTCGTTAAAAGACACACTTGGAATTCTAACCGTTGGAGAGCGGAACAGTCACACCGGTCCGAGGCGACCGTTGGAGAGTTGGGTCGGAATGAATACTCGAAGGACAATTCTTTCTCTATAAATAGCATCCTTTTCCTTCATTTCACTACTTTACTCTCTACTCGCTCACACTCTAGCATACTACCTCACAAGCAAGTTCAGTGTTTTCGAAGAAGCAAACCTTTACTCTCAAGCAAGCAAGAAACATCTCAAGTAAGCACCGAAAGCTCTCACCTCTCTCTACTTTCTTTCTTTTTTTTTACTCTCTCTCTCTCTCTCTCTCTCTCGTCGAGCTATCTTCTCTCTCTCAAAGTTCATCTCCTCTCTTCTCGAAACTCCACAACTATGCCGAAAAAGATTCTCACCCGGACTTTCTTCGTTCTGCAACCAAGAAGCCCCGAACCAAAAGCCAAGAGGGTCCTTCCAACCCCTCTAAAATCCTTGTCACCCAACACCCGACGTTGGATGACAAATTCTTCCCAACCATAAAATTTTCGTGGTTGAACCACATCAAAACCACAGGAGTTTACAATTTCCTCTGTTTCGGCGAATTTATCTACCCAGAATTCATCTTTGAGTTCTATTCAAATCTTTCTAGCTTTGAGGGGATCCTTACCTCCGAGTTCAAGATGTCGTTTGAATCAACGTCTCTCTCCTCCACCGCTTATTCAAAGTATCATCTCTTTTCCTCAACAGCAACCCTATACCTTTCAATGAGGTTGCTGATGAATTCTTCGAGAAGTACGCCAAAGAAATCCCCGAGTCACGTAAAAACTTCTCCGTGACTCGGATGAAGTCAAAAGCTCGTCTTCTTTGTTTCCTCGCTGATGAGAACCTTCTTCTCTCGAGCATTCCAAGAAAAAGAATCCAAACTCCAAGATTCTCAAGGATCTTTTGACATTCTAGATGGCTACGAAGTAGACCTCTTCCCAACGAATCATAGAGCGAGATGGCCTCTGTACCAGCTCGGACAAAGAAATCCACCCCTCTTCCTTTTGGGGCTATTCTCACCTTCATTTTCAAGCAATTCAAAGTCCCGCTCCCTCGGATCCTAACACGATTTCCGAGGCTGCCATAGTAGTTGGCGGAAAAGAGCTTCTTGGCTATGGATTCCAGGAGACCCAACCGAGTGTCCGGATCCACGACTCAAAACCGAGGCAACCTTCACCTCCGCCTTAGACTTAGACTTAGACTCCTCTCTCTCTACCTCCTCCACCTGGCGCTGCTTCCACCTCGGGTGCTTCTCATGTTCTCTCTTTTGCTTTTTTAACACAATGTTAGAAAATCTCTCCTTCGTGTCCACCGAGATCAAGGACACTCTCCGGTCATTCAAGACTCGTCCTTCGACCTATGACCATAAACCAAAAGACAACTCGATCTTAAATCCGAGAGCAGCAGGACGTGCTCCTTGAGATGAAGGCACTGGTAAAGGAGTAGAAGGAGTAAGGTGCTCCAAAGCGGCTCGGGATCCGGTCGGCTTAGACACATTAGAAGAGTCCTCGAGCCTCGCCAAATCTCCTTCCGAAGAGGTAGAAGAAGAAGAAAAAGAGGAGGTTGCGACGAGGCAGCTCCTTCCGAGCGAAGGAGGAAGGGGAGAAGGAAGAAGAAGGAGCGAGAAAAGGAAGCAGCTGAGGGACAAGGTGCTCCCACCCCTTAACCGGAGCCGATTAGCTCGGACAGTGAGTCCGAGTGACTCGGAAGACCTCGCCGACAAAGGTCGGTCGGCCAGCAGTCAAGCCCGAGGAAGCACCACCCTCCGTCGAGTTCCAAGAGGATGAACCTCTGGATGATCTTGTTTTGGGACAACCACTTAGAGCTGAGCCCATCCCGAGTTACCAGTGTTGCCCCCGCCAAGATCTTCAACATCTTCTCGCTCATACCAGCGTAGGCGCACTGCCCGTTCATCCACTTCAACTCAGATTGCTCCCACTCCACTATCCTAAAAAATTTTTTCTCAATTTCTATTTTAGTTTTTCTTTTTTTTGTCAAGACAAACAAATTGTACCAACTTAATACATTCTTCCTCTTTTTGTTTTTTGCTGAAAGGCAAGGGGAGAATACTTAGAAAAATTTGTTGTCTTGTTTAGGGGAGTTTTCTCACCCTTTTGTATATATATATTTTTTCTGTGTTTATGTGAATATGAATGCAGTTTCGTGCTTATTTTTTAGTTTCAATCTCTTAGCCTATTTTTCTCGATATATCAGCTCGCTTATATATCTTTGATCCGATATTAGCAATATTCTAAGTCCAAATCACTTCATTAATTTCTATGCGATATTTTATTCTTAGCTCGATACAATCGAAGTATAATAGCTCTTATACAATCTAAGTCCGAATCACTTCAGCTATTTCTGCAATTCTATCTCTAAACTCGATATACTCTCGACTAAGAATGAAAACTCTAGATTGTTTCACTAACAAAGTTTCTATCCGAGTATGGAATGCATTTCATCAAAAAGGGGAGATTGAAGACTCGGACTCCGCATTTATATTATTCCGAGTATAACAAGGAATCAGGTACAAATCTCATCCCTTCTAGGTTTTGATTTCAAGTCATTCCGAGTGTTATAGAAACTATTCGAGTGTTACAAAAACTACTCGAGTGTTACGTAAACTATTGCATATGTTTTCATCCGATTCTAACCGACTCGAAAGCACTCTCTTGTTCATCAATTCACTCCGATAGTTCCGAGTCACTCAGATTTATTGAATGTTCAAACATTCACTCTAACTCTTTCAAACTAAGTTCGACTTAATATTCTAAGTTAAAGTGAATTACAACGTTAATTCAACTTTCTAAGTCGACATGTTTTGATTGAAATATATTTGTCTAGATCAAGTACTCTTACTCCGATATTCTCTTTCGAACTTGATCTTTCTCCGGATCGACTCGGATGGAATTTGAGTATAATGAATATTAGACTCGTAAAACTCCACTCTTTTAGGACTTAGATAATTATGCCTTAATTATCTTAATTAAATTATTATCTCGTGCCTAATCTTGGACCAAAGTATTTTATACTTTGAGAACCAAAATTGGTTTACCTTTGTAGGTTATCTAAACGAGGTTATCCTACTTTTTGAATTACAAAAGTAACCGGCTTCAAGCTGCCAATCACCAAGCAAACAAGGCTTATTCTACTTCGACCGAGGCCTAGACACCGTGTCGGGTTTGTCTGTTTCCAAAACTGGAAATCTTCAATGCTAAGCTCAATGGTGGTTTCCACCCTACTTTTTAGACACCACCGGTGGATTACGACATCCTAAGAAGTCAAGAGTCGTTGCACAACATTCACATCTCAAGGGATCTTTTACGAGCGACTCGGAAGAACCGTTACAACGGTCACAAAGGACTTCTAATCGAAGATAGTCACAATAGCTAATCTGCTTGGTCACCTACAAATAGAAGCCACTTGACAAGACTTGAAGATTGCTTGAACCCATTGCTGAAATTATATTTCTTTGCATAATACTCATTCAATCTTCATTTTACAACTCTCGATCTGTACTCAATACTTTTCCGAGTTGTAAAGTCTTGTAATCAATCACAAACTCTTTCTTACTCTCTAAGTAAGGTCCCTTGACTGAGCTGTAAAGGTTAACTCAGCTCAATTGTCCCTAGTTGTAAAGGTTATCTCGGTTAGGAAGTACTAGATCGGATAAGGGAACTTTTGAGTCTAGGAAAACTTTGTAAGGAATTGTCTAAGGGAGCAATTTTGGTTGAGTCGATCCTACTGTATTTTTGGATTCAAAATAGTGGATTTGACTTGATGCTTGGATTAGCACCGACCGTGGTTTTGTGCCCCGGGAGGGTTTCCACGTAATTTTGAGTTTATACCTTTCGAGTCCAATCTAGACTCGGACAGTCTTGATTATTCAATTTAAACTTTAACCCTCCATTTATTGTTTAAATTTCCTCATCACCCTATTCACCCCCTCTAGGGTGACTAAGATTCTCCAAGAGCAAACCTTCGAGTGAGCCATCGGTCTATACATGTAAAGTCCAACCCTTACTAGATATATTAAAGCCCAATTAAATGTATCATCATCCCATCACTTTTAGTTTAAGCTATAACTATGACAATCCTTACGATACATATTTAATCACATATAAGTTCATTGTTGGATTATGATCCCACAATCTACCACTTGAGCTATATGTGACCTTATAATATGTACCAATCAAATTTTGAGCTCAACATTACTTGTCATTATAACAATATATCTAAACCAATCATGTCCATCAATAATATCAACATAGGACCAAAGTGGCCTTCATTCTATTATCGTAACTCGACCCATCAATGATCACTTATGCTAATACAAAAGAATGACATGGATCATGATGTGGATGTGTAGCATGGAACTTTCATGTGATGTGATCTCAGCATGTTTATTTCCAGTTGGTCCACCTCAAACTTTAATGAGATCCAAAATATAAATAGAGTATAAGGAAAACTTTAATATAACTTTATTTCTGCAGAAAATATCCTCATAACTAAAAACCAAATTACATAAGTCAAATGTGCATCTAAATTACAAATTCCCACTAAAACTTAATATCCTCAAAAGATGATACAACACCCATATGAGCCACATATTCATGAAACCGACTGGGTGGTATCGCCTTAGTAAGCGGATCTGCAATCATAGAATTTGTACCAATGTGCTCAATTGACAATTCCCTCTTTTAACTCTTTTTTCACAACTAAGAATTTGAGAGCCACAATATTTTGACTTTCTCAAACTCTTGTTGTTGTTAGAATACATAACTACGAGACTTATTGTCACAAAATAGTTTAAGGGGTCCGTGGATAGTATCCACTATCCGCAGATATCATGATAAAATTCCACAGTCACACCCCATAACTAGATGCCTCATAGCATGCAATGAACTCTACTCGCCATAGGGGAAGAGGTCGTAATGGATCCTTTGACATTCTTCCAAGAGATGGAACCTCCAGCTAGCAAATAAATAAAGTCCAATGTAGATTTCATGTTATGCATGCATCCAGCAAAATCGAGTCGGTGTACCCAATGATCTCAAGTTTATCTAACCTCCAATATATGAGCATGTACCCTTTTGTCCTTTGTAAGTATCGCAATACCCTTTTGACTCGCTCTCCAATGCTCGGCCCTAGCATTCCTAAGATGTACGCAATGTCCGGACCAGGTGCAGACTTGAGCATACATCGAGCTACCTACTACTCGATGTATAGGGAACCTTTTGCATTCCCTTTTTCTCAAAATCATTCTTAGGGCATTGTGTGAGACTAAACTTGTCTCCCTTAGCCACGGGGGTGTCTCCTAGTTTGCAACCTTGCATGTCATATCTTTTTAATACCTTTTTGGTATAGCTCTCTTGAGACAACCTAAGATCACCTCGAGAGTGATCTCGATGTATCTTGATACCTAATACAAAAGAGGCGTCACCAATATCTTGGTTTCGTGCAATAAGCGTAAATCATTAATGGCAAGCAATATGTCATCGACATACAAAACCAGAAAAATATATTTGTTCCCACTCGAACTTATGATATATGCATTCATTAAGTAAATTCAACTCAAAACCAAACAACAGAACTACTTGGTGAAACTTCACATACCACTCGGCGAGACACCTGTTTAAGTCCATAGATGGATTTCTTTAGTTTGCAAACCATATTCTTTGGGTCTCCAACCACAAAGTTTTCCGATTGCCTCATATATATATATAGTGTTAAGCTTGTCGTACAGCAACAAATTAAACCACTACTTAAACTTATAATAAACAATATAGCAAGGGCAAGTAGGGATCGAATCCACGAGGAAAGATATAATAACATGCAAGTTTTAATCTAATTAAATTTACTACTCTTAAAAACAAAATAGAAAATATAAATTAAAATCAATAACTAAAATTCATAGAAAATTATCTAATAACTAAATAAATAATTTATACAGAATAATAAAACTACAATAACCCAGAAATATTTTTGTATATTTTTTAGAATAATTAAAACAGAAAACTAAAGCAGAAAATAAACAAATTCTAAAACAGAAAATTAAATAAGTAAAATTCTGCACTAAAATACTTACGAAAATAAATACTAAAATTACCCAGAATAATAATACTAATTTTCTAAACCTAACCAGACCCAAAAATATAAAAACAAAATTTAAAATCTAATTTACGAATTTATTTTATTAAAAACCTGCAGTAATTAAATTCAAGAATTAAATCTGAAAAAATATCAAATTAATTCCAAAAATTCTAAAATTTAATCACAGCAAACTAGGACTCTATCTAAACCCTAAAAGAAAATAAAACACGAAAAATAACAAAAGAAACTATTTTTAAACTAATTTCTAACAAACTGACTCAAAAATAATAAAAACTGACAGAAAATTAATTCTGAAAATTAAATTATGTAAAGACTCAAAATTAAATTAAAATAAAATTACTAAAACTAACCTAAAATACTGATCTTTAGGGGGTTTAATGAAATTGATAATAAAAGACTATAACTTTATAAGTAAAAATCAATAACTCAAGAGAATAACTAAAAGCAAACAAATAATTATCAAAGATAACAAATTTATAAAAACACTTAGTATAATCTATATCCACCATACAAATTATTATTTATCATTAACACACAAATTGATCTACCCATGAGCTAAACTGTAGAAGACAACCACTAGCGGATCTTCCCCGTTTTTCCTTAGTTATTAGTTTACTTAGGCCTAGCCCTAATATAAACCCTACTAATATTGATAACCCTAGCACTAGCACTAGAATTTAATCAAATCAGAGCATTAAGTATTAGAAAAACATCATCTAGCACCTAATAACCAATCTACTAGCAAATTGATTTAAGAAGGATCTATGATAATTTCCTAATTAAAAGAGATGGGTATGAGCCATCCATGATTAACTAGGGTGATACTTATGTCTAAAAGATCAAGCAATTACGTACTTAAACCCTCTAAACTATCACATGAATTTATATAAAACTAAGTAGCGTGCACTCTAATTAATTAGACATAAATTCATAAACATTAAACACAAATTATCATAAAATCATGGATTGAATCAATAAGACAATAAAAATCGAAACTTTGTTTCAAAATAAATAATTTAACATGGCTTCAAGTAGATTATACCAAGTATAAGAAAAACTACTCACACATAATGTAATTTAAAACATGTAAACTAAATAAAACTAGCATCTTTAATATTAATCTAACAATAAAAACTCGATCTTTTCTAATAAAAATTACGAAACTAAATTATACTACCGATATTAGTTTCTTTGACCCGGGAAGATGAAGAAGATGATGATGGAATGTGGCTGGCTGGGCAGCGGACAGCAGCAGCAGCAAGGGGCAGCAGCAGCAGCAGCAGGTTCAGGCGGCAGTGCAGCGGCTGGCTGGTGGTGCAGCGGCGGCAAGAAGCGGTGGTGGCTGGGCAGCAGGTGCAGGCGGCAGCAAGCAGTGGTGGCTGCCGTGGACAGCAAAGGCAAGAGGTGGTGATTGTGTGTGGGTGCTCCTCGGTCTCTCCTCCATGATGATAATAAGTAGTATATATAGGGTGAAAGAGTTAGGGTTTATTTCTCTTTCTTCTCTTCTAAGTTTCCTTTTCTATTCCAATTAGGATTTCCTAAAATATAATATCCTAAAATTAATATTTTATTACATATTATATTTATGGACCGACTTCATATATTTTCTTGGATGCTTGTCGGTAGCTAAAAATCCACTTTTAACGACTTTTCTTCTCTTCCCCACTTTATTCGATAATTACCTATAAATAGACAAAATAGAATAAATTAGATAAAATAAACTATATAATATAAACTAAATAACTACTAAAAATACGTATAAAATACGACTTAACAAATCCCCCACACTTAGACTTTGGACGTCCTCGTGCAAAGAAATCTAAGACTCGATCTAATAATACGCTTTCTTATAAAGATATACATAAAACATAAAATATATACTAAGTTTGCCTTGCTTTCAAAAATACTTTGATGAAATTTTTGTCTTTCCCAAGCAAGTGAAGAACTAAACATTTCATTGCCATCGAGAGTTTATTCATCAGCCTCACAATATCTCTTTTAATTAAGCAACAATCAAAAATTTATCCATCTTTTTCAAACATGTACATTCCGGTCAAGAGGTCTAAAACTGTTTAGGATGGGAAAAATTAAGGTGTAGTATGGTTATGAAGACACCGAATCGACAGATAACTCACTAAAAATCGATAATAAACTTGTTTTGCAAACTTTTTTTTTTTTTTTTTTAAATATATATAACTCCATTCAAGCACATATTCGAGGCCCATATAGGGTCTTAGAAATATAACACTCCCTGTCTCCCACTCACCCAAACAGAGGTGCTGGAGTTAATACTCTATTTTTTTTTTTTTCTTTTCGTTAGTATGGTTCGAGCCATTGATCGGCCTAAAAGGGGCATGACTCTCCCAAAGCATGGGTTACTCCATTCATAAGGCTCAACTTGAGACCTAAACTTAAGGGGAAATGGCGCCGAGCCACCAACTCCGACCCATGTTGGTAAACTAACAATTTTTTTTTTTTTTTTTTTTTGTAGGCAAAACAAGAAAAATCAAAGTTTTAATGAGTCAATCTGCTAAGTTCAGTAGTCTAGGTGAACGGTTTAAGTCAATTTGCCTCTATCACGATCATATAACATGATCAAATCGACGTAAAAATTATGATTGTCACTAATTGAAGAAATATATGAGGATCAACTCAAACAACTCGAATGACAATTAACATGTTCAAATTTCTCACTTTAAAAGGGAAAGAAAAATTAGAAACAGAAAAATTTAAGCAAGTTAACCTAGCATATATTCATGTTCATGCATTTCTTTACAAGAAATTTTTTTTTTTTTCAAAAATAAGATAAAGATAAATGCATAAAATTAAAATGTAATAAAGATAAATGCATAAAATTAAAATGCAGGATGCACTCCCCACACTTAATTCATGCATTGTCCCTAATGCATGCTAAATAAAAATAAAAATTAAATTAAAGTAAAAATTATAGAAACTTCCCTGAAAATGTTGGGTTGCCTCCCAACCAGCGCCTTTGTTTACCGTCTTTGGCTCGACACCTTTGTAGCTCAAGGATCATTCAGCTTGCATTTCCCACACTAAATTGATCTCGGTCTCCTGCATACTTGCAATTAGTGGGAGATTTCTTTTGGAAAAGAACAGATGTATTCTCCCCCACACTTACCTTTTTGTTCCTTTTCAATTTTAATTTGTTCGTGAATAGATCTTTAAGGAACTTAGCATAACGAGGTTCCCTTTTCATGGTATCTAGAAGAGGAATGTTTGTTTCTACCTTCCTAGATACTTCTATAATATCTTCAATTGCCTCGTCTATCGTAGGAGTTGTGCTTATCAATCTACTAGGAAAAGGTGGGATAGGCTTGTAAACATCTTTCTTATTTTCACCTATTTCCTCAAGCATTAGAGGCCTTATCTTTATTTTGGTCAAGTTCGGATTCCATGACTTCTAATTTTGGCTCTACCTCTATGTTTTTCGGAGGTTCCTCTAACTCTTTCCCCCTATTAAATGTTAAGACACTCACATTTTCTTTTGGATCTTGGAAAGGTTGAGATTGCACTTGGGCTTGCAGGTTACTAAGCATGATATCATTGGCAATCTGTTTCTCTTGAACCTCGCTTTATGGTCATCTCTAAGTTTTGGAACCTAAGGTCAGTCTCCTTTTCTCGGTCATCCATCTTCGTAATCATTTGCTCTAAAAGATAATTAGTTTTGTCATGAGCAATGGATTGATCAAATTCTAGGGGTTTTCTTCAAATTCATACCTAAGGTTAGAGTAATCACTCCATTCTTCATAAGTGTTTGAGAATATGTTATAATTCATTCGACCTTGGTTGGAAAAAATAGCATTCACATGTCCTCTTTGTTGTGTAGGGCATGAATTAGCAACATGACCCTCTAAATAGCAAATACTACAAACTACTACTTCTTCTTTGTGGACCAATTTATTCAACATAACAGTAATTTGGGACAATTGGGTCTCTACAGATGGACCTAAATTGAACTCATTAACATTCCTAAATTGAGTATCTCCAATTCCAAATTGTTGAGTATTTTGGGCCATAATATTAAACAATTCTCTAGCCTCGAGATAGAGTCTTATCAAACAGGGCCCCTCCACTAGCAACATCTATCATATTTCTATCTATTGGCAATAAACCTTCATAAAAATATTGAATCAATAAATGCTCGGGAATTTGATGTTGGGGACAACTAGCACATAATTTATTAAAACGCTCCCAATATTCAGAAAAACTCTCCCCAATCATCTGTTTAATACCACAAATTTCCTTTCTAATGAACCCTATCCTAGACGTAGGAAAAAATTTCTCTAAAAATGCTGTATGAACTTGGGTCCATGTAGTGAATGTTGCAGGTGGTAAGTAATAAAACCAATCTTTAGCCTTATCCTCGAAGTGAAAAGGGAAAGGCTCTCAACTTAATTTGGTCTTGGGTGATTCCCTCAAATTGCATAGTGGAACATGTAATAATAAACTCATTGATATGACGATATGGGTCCTCACCAGACAGTCCATGAAATTTAGGTAACATATTTAAAAATCCGGAGTTCAGCTTTAGTGGTCGGTCCAATGCGGGATATGAGATAGGTAAAAGTTGTGTCTCCAAGTTAGGTGCAGCAAGTTCACGTAAGGTAATCATCTCAATAATTTTAGAACTTACGTAAACAGTAATCGAAACACTTACTTGGCTTTCAAGTTCGTCAAATGTATACTCCTTTTCAAAATAAAAAAACACTAAAAAAAAACAAAACTATGAAAACAAACTATTAAAGTTACAAAGAAGTAATAAAAGTAGTAAATCTAAAATAAATAAAACTAACAACTATTATTTTCTTTCCCCGGCAACGGCGCCAAAATTTGTTAAGCTTGTCGTACAAAGCAACAAATTAAACCACTACTTAAACTTATAATAAACAATATAGCAAGGGCAAGTAGGGATCGAATCCACGAGGAAAGATATAATAACATGCAAGTTTTAATCTAATTAAATTTACTACTCTTAAAAACAAAATAGAAAATATAAATTAAAATCAATAACTAAAATTCATAGAAAATTATCTAATAACTAAATAAATAATTTATACAGAATAATAAAACTACAATAACCCAGAAATATTTTTGTATATTTTTTAGAATAATTAAAACAGAAAACTAAAGCAGAAAATAAACAAATTCTAAAACAGAAAATTAAATAAGTAAAATTCTGCACTAAAATACTTACGAAAATAAATACTAAAATTACCCAGAATAATAATACTAATTTTCTAAACCTAACCAGACCCAAAAATATAAAAACAAAATTTAAAATCTAATTTACGAATTTATTTTATTAAAAACCTGCAGTAATTAAATTCAAGAATTAAATCTGAAAAAATATCAAATTAATTCCAAAAATTCTAAAATTTAATCACAGCAAACTAGGACTCTATCTAAACCCTAAAAGAAAATAAAACACGAAAAATAACAAAAGAAACTATTTTTAAACTAATTTCTAACAAACTGACTCAAAAATAATAAAAACTGACAGAAAATTAATTCTGAAAATTAAATTATGTAAAGACTCAAAATTAAATTAAAATAAAATTACTAAAACTAACCTAAAATACTGATCTTTAGGGGGTTTAATGAAATTGATAATAAAAGACTATAACTTTATAAGTAAAAATCAATAACTCAAGAGAATAACTAAAAGCAAACAAATAATTATCAAAGATAACAAATTTATAAAAACACTTAGTATAATCTATATCCACCATACAAATTATTATTTATCATTAACACACAAATTGATCTACCCATGAGCTAAACTCGTAGAAGACAACCACTAGCGGATCTTCCCGTTTTTCCTTAGTTATTAGTTTACTTAGGCCTAGCCCTAATATAAACCCTACTAATATTGATAACCCTAGCACTAGCACTAGAATTTAATCAAATCAGAGCATTAAGTATTAGAAAAACATCATCTAGCACCTAATAACCAATCTACTAGCAAATTGATTTAAGAAGGATCTATGATAATTTCCTAATTAAAAGAGATGGGTATGAGCCATCCATGATTAACTAGGGTGATACTTATGTCTAAAAGATCAAGCAATTACGTACTTAAACCCTCTAAACTATCACATGAATTTATATAAAACTAAGTAGCGTGCACTCTAATTAATTAGACATAAATTCATAAACATTAAACACAAATTATCATAAAATCATGGATTGAATCAATAAGACAATAAAAATCGAAACTTTGTTTCAAAATAAATAATTTAACATGGCTTCAAGTAGATTATACCAAGTATAAGAAAAACTACTCACACATAATGTAATTTAAAACATGTAAACTAAATAAAACTAGCATCTTTAATATTAATCTAACAATAAAAACTCGATCTTTTCTAATAAAAATTACGAAACTAAATTATACTACCGATATTAGTTTCTTTGACCCGGGAAGATGAAGAAGATGATGATGGAATGTGGCTGGCTGGGCAGCGGACAGCAGCAAGCAGCAAGGGGCAGCAGCGGCAGCAGCCAGTGTTCAGGCGGCAGTGCAGCGGCTGGCTGGTGGTGCAGCGGCGGCAGCAAGCAGTGGTGGTCGGGCAGCAGAGTGCAGGCGGCAGCAAGCAGTGGTGGCTGCCGTGGACAGCAAAGGCAAGAGGTGGTGATTGTGTGTGGGTGCTCCTCGGTCTCTCCTCCATGATGATAATAAGTAGTATATATAGGGTGAAAGAGTTAGGGTTTATTTCTCTTTCTTCTCTTCTAAGTTTCCTTTTCTATTCCAATTAGGATTTCCTAAAATATAATATCCTAAAATTAATATTTTATTACATATTATATTTATGGACCGACTTCATATATTTTCTTGGATGCTTGTCGGTAGCTAAAAATCCACTTTTAACGACTTTTCTTCTTCTTCCCCACTTTATTCGATAATTACCTATAAATAGACAAAATAGAATAAATTAGATAAAATAAACTATATAATATAAACTAAATAACTACTAAAAATACGTATAAAATACGACTTAACATATAGTCTCATCAATGTCACCATTGAGAAACGTTGTTTTCATATCCATCCGATGTAATTCAAGATTAAAATGTGCAACTAATGCCATTATAGTCCTTAAAGAGTCTTTCGAAGAAACTAGAGAGAAAGTCTCTGTATAATCGATGTCTTTCTTTTGTGTAAAACCTTGCACAACAAGACGTCCCTTAGATCTCTCCACATTTTCATTTGATTCCCTCTTGGTTTTAAATATCCATTTATTACCAATGGGTTTCACACCTTCTAGCAAAGAGACGAGATCCTATACATCATTGTCCTTCATGGATTGCATTTCCTCATCCATGGCATTCAGCCACTTCTAAGAATTTTCACTTTCCATGGCCTCGACAAAATTTAAGCGGATAATCTTCCATCACTAAGGACTTAATCTTGTTGTTCATTACATCTATCCACTCTTCGTAGTTAGAATTTTCACTAGTTTGATGAGAATCATGTTCCATCAAACCAATGTTTACCTC
Source organism: Talinum fruticosum (assembly GCA_021018815.1). NCBI lineage: Eukaryota > Viridiplantae > Streptophyta > Magnoliopsida > Caryophyllales > Talinaceae > Talinum > Talinum fruticosum. Next base: position 14,115,231 of record JAITYX010000001.1, on the reverse strand, counting down.
ATGTTCATGAAGAAATACGATGTAATCATCTCGACACTGCACTTCTTCTTACTCTAGTGGATCTCCTTAATGGCATAGGTTCTTGAGGAGCAAGAGTTTGTTCTTGAGGAACAACTACATGTACAGAAGGTTCAAGTTCTTCAACATTGTCTTGTGGTGTGTTAGAAACAAGGTCGGGTGTAGAACCCCGATATATTCCTCTTCAAAGATAATGTCTCTAACTAAATCTCCTTCCTTAAACTCGATATCCTCAAGAAACCGAGCATTTATCATCTCAAAAATGACTTATGTTTGGGATAAAAAACTTAAACCCCTAACCTTTCAGCGATATCCAACAAAATAGAAACTAATTGTCCGAAAGTCCAGCTTTTTCTCATTTGGTTTATAAGGTCGTGCCTCGATTGGACATCCCCAAATATGAAGATGATTCAGACTTGGCTTCTTGCCAATCCAAAGTTTATAAGGGGTTTTAGTAGTTACTTAGTTGGAACTCGTTAAGAATATAAGTCTGTAGTCTTAAGTGCATCACCTCAAAGTGACTCTAATAAGGTAGAGTGACTAATCATACTCCTTGCCTTATCCTTAAGAGTCCGATTTCGCCTTTCAAGCAACATCATTTATTGTGGGTGAATCTGACATGGTGTACTATGGGACAATACCACATTCCTCTAAGAATTTTGCAAATGGTCCCGAACGTTGTTCACCCGAACCATCATATCTCCCATAGTATTCACCACCACGGTCAAATCTCACGCTTTTTCTCCTTTTGCCAAGTTGGTTTTCAACTTCAACCTTAAAATTTTTTAACAAGTCCAATGACTGAGATTTCTCATGATTGAGATATATACAACCATATCTAGAATAATCGTTTATGAACGTTATAAGATATTGTTGATCATTCCAAGAAGGATTTGAAAAAGGTTCACAAATGTCCGTATGAATAAGTTCTAAGACGTCCGATGATCAATTGGCATCAAATCTCATTTTATTTGTTCGTTTGCCCTTTATACAATCAACACACACGTCCATGTCCGTGAAAGTTAAAGGTTCAAGAATTTTATTTGACACGAGTCTTTATAATCTCTTTTTGGACATATGACCCAACTTTTTATGCTATAATGCAGCGAGAATTCTCATCGGTTAATTTTCTCTTTATGCCTCGTGTACTTAAATGCAGGGATTCATAATATGAAGCAATTGTTTCAAGTGAATATAGACTATCACCATGCAATAAAAATCGGATCCAACCAATTTCGAATCATGAAACAAACTGAATGTTCCATTTTCAAATGAACAATGATAACCAGATTTATCCAAAATGGGAACATAAATCAAATTTCGTCTCGAACGACGGTACAACAAAAGTTTCATTAAGATCCAAATAAAATCCAGCTTTTAGCAATAATCTAAACTTTCCAATTGCCTCCACAACAACCTTCTAACCGTTTCCGACATAGATGTATCTTTCACCATCACTGGGTTTTCGATAACTCGAGCAACCCCGCATAGACACACCGATGTGAGTAGTTGCACCAAAATCCATCCACCATGTATGTCTAGGCATTGAGGTTAAATTAACCTCTAAACAAACCAAACCAAGAAGCATACTTTTCTTAGCAAGCCAAGCGTGATATTTGGTGTATTACTTCTTCTTATTATCCGCACCACCGCAAAAGAAACAACCCTTATCGGCTCCAACAACTGGTTTCACCTTCGTTGTTTCTTATGAGGTGCCTTATTTGCAACTTCCTTATTCTTAACCCTTTTCCTCTTGGACTTAGAGGTTAAGGTAAGATGAGCACTTTCGGTCTTATCTAGCTTCAACCTTTTCTCTTCCCGAACACGAGTGTGAGATGAGCTTATTTAGAGATCAAGTCTCCTTCTAACAGTTGTAACTCACCTTAAACTGGTTAAAACTTGATGGAAGAGATATCAAAACCAAATACACTAACAGGGCCTCGGAGAGGTCAATTTTAAGTGCTTTTAGTTTTGAAGCTAGATGAGACATCTCCATGATGGACTCCCTGATATTTCCATTGCCTTTATACCTCATCGAAATTAGGTTTGTCAAGAGCTTACGAATTTCAAACCTTTTTCAATTTCAGCAAGGAAAGTCTTAGTCGGTTTTATATCTTCATATGTAGTGCCCCTTAATGCTTCAAGAATAGCTTTCTTTGTGATCATCAAACACATGCGATTTGATCTCTCCCACTTTTCATATTCCTTCTTTTGATCAAAGGTACTCTCATTAGTAGGTTTAGCAAGAGAGACAACCCTTAATGTAAAGTCAAGATCCATGACTCCGAGAACAATTAAGAGGTTCTCTTGCCATGACTTAAAGTTAAAGTCATTCAAGCATAGGAATAGAGTTAATGCCGGCAGTGATGTTAGCGGAATTAAAGGCAACCGTATTCAAGGAAAAAGGAAAATAGTTACAACATGCTCTCAAGATTTAAAACTTAGTGAAAATTAATAATTATAAATTCAAATAAAGTGAAATCTCATATCAAGATACCGATTTTCCATTAATATTCCTTCTTTAGATGAAAATACTAACTTCTTAGTGATATCTTGGCGCAAGTAATCAAATACCGATAATAACAAGCATATTAATTAAAGAATCTTCCTTTGGGCCGATTTAATAATGACATGTAAAATCAAATAATTATCACGTGTTTATCACCATAAAATCCACACAATTTAAAACAATACTGAACTTGCTTTGGGCCAAACAATATTAATATAAATTGCATGAATATAACATTTATATTTTCAAATAATTAAACTTAACAAGAGAGATCACTTTGGTGACATGTTGTCTTAATTAATTAATCAAAAATATAAACAACCATATGCATAATATTAGAACTTAAAATTATTCCAAATTAAAACTTGAATAATAATTTTCATGTAAATAAGCATGATTTGCTTTAAATTTCTTAAATACTTTAACAAAACCGCATAGAATCGCAAAATTCAATCGAAAATTTGCCCCAAATAAAATATTGCATAAAACTCGAAATTGAATACACAAAAATATGCCCAAGAATATAGCAAACAAAACCCCTAAATTAGTTTTGCTAAACTGGAACGAATTTAATCCCAATTTTGCAAAATAACTTCCGAAAATTAGGGTTTTACAATGCAAAATTTGCCCAGAAAATTAATAATTGAAATCAAAATTGAGGTATCCAAAACATGATTAAACATTCAGAAAATAAAACCCCTAAACCAATTTTTCCAAAAGAAAATGAAACCAACCTCAATTTCACAATCTAAGGCCCGAAATATTAGGGTTCTTGCTTCCGAAAATTGTCTCGAAAACAATTCGATGAAAATCGAAATTGAAGGCATCGAAATACAATTAGCCATGCCATAATCAAAAGCCCCAAGTTACTTTTCATCAACGTATCCGAATTTCGTCCCAATTTTGCAATTTTATACCCGAAAGTTAGGGTTCTTGCAACCAAAATTGACCGAAACTTTAATCAATGAAAATAGAAATTGAAGGCACCAAATCATGATTAAAAATGACAAAAATAAAAGCCCTAGCTCAATTTGCATTAAACGAAATGAATTAAGCCCCAATTTCGCAGCTTTAAGGATTGTAAATTAGGGTTCTTCGCCTAATTCACAATAGCTACGAAATTCAAGCTTTTTGTCAATATAAATTACAATAAAATCATCTAAATTACTAAAAGCATGAGTCATCAAACCCGCTCAATCAATTTCAAGCAAAGGAGAAGAAATAAGACTCGATTTTCACAAACGCCAAGTGAAATTAAATCGATGATTAAAACCAAAAACCCTTAATGGAATGTATATAATCATGCCATATGATGCAAAAACCGTAGCCCCTAATTAATTTAACCAAACAGGATCGAAAATTTCCGATTGTGCTACTTCAAGAACCGAAAATTAGGGTTCCACTGGCGAGATTTAATTTGCAATTAACTCATAATTTAATCCATAAAACTTCAATTAAATACACAAAATCGTGCTAGATAATAATTCAAGCAAAAGTCCTTAACGAATTTTGCCAAGAAAAGCCAAACAATTGCGAATTAAAGTAATCAAAATTGACGGCAAGTAATGAAACGAATGAAAATCGGATAAAAAATTCGCAAATTGAATAAACATCAAAATTAATCTGAGATGTTCCTAAAGATTCAACATAAGAAAGACTCGATATCACTTGTTAGGGAAAATCATAATGAAGGTCATCATTACAAACCCATAATTCAATATGTTGAATCAATAAAATCGTTAATAAAACGTATCCGAATCCATAATTGACATCGGCTCTCTTTGAATGAATGATATGGTTAGGTCTTCCACATCTATACATACTATTAAGAGAACTTTTAGACTTTTTGTGGTCTCACAATCTCCGTGATAATAGGATACAGAGAGAACTAATTCGTATGTGTGACCCGGGGACCGGAACCTTTATTTATAATTGTACCCTTCTAGGATTTTGACACACTACTGTTCCGCCTATCATAGAACAAGTAGTGAGTCATCGGTTTCTACACATGTAAAACTCACACCCTACTAGATAAATCTCAATTAATTGTATCCTCATCACATTACTTTTAGTTTGAGTTATAACTATAACAATTCTTAAGATGTATATTTAATCACATATGAATCATTGTTGGGTTATGATCCAACATGTAGTAGTCACGGGACAAGGACACACTCGCTCCGCACATCGCAGGTGGCGGCAAGGCCAACCAAATTAATGTTGATCTCCTTAATGAGGCCAAAGGATTTGCTTGTACAAAACTCGGCGTGAAACACAACTCCGTGATTGGCTGCAACCTCCGACACCGTCCCCGTTGCAATGGCCATGGTACGAAGTCCCAAGAATTACCGGATACATGAAACATTGTTGCCTTGTTTAGCCATAGAGAGATGGCTCTCTATGGCCTATTATCTCCTCCCGCTCACTAACCTCATTGAAGAAGACCTTATTCATTTGCTTATTCATACTACCCATAGCAATTAACTTGGTACGCAAATAATCCTAGCTAGCTTGCATATCTCGATGATGTATATATGCATACATGAGTTACGATTGTCTTATCGACGGATTTAATTCTCACTATCCTCAATGAGTACCACTGAACTACCGGTTGCTTGAAATTATGAGACTAGGCACATAGCTCTCGCATCTTCGCTAGAAAGTCTAAAAAATGTTGGGAAATTAAACCGAACTTTTAAAGAGAAATAGTGACACTTTATTACCATATGGTATCGACAAATGATAAGAAAATATTTCAAGTCTTACAAATAATAAATTAGTATCATAAGGTATGAATAATGTTTTAACTGACTTAGTACCCTACTTTTTAAAATTTTAGGGTACTAAACGGTTAAAAAAATCATAACACATGATAAACCCGAGAAAACCGACCCAAACCGAACAAGTTGAACCGAATGACCCGAAACCCAAACCGAACCGACATCCAAAATAGTTGAACCGATTTTGACCCGAAACCCGAAAGTGAACCGACCCGAAATGGAACCGATCCGAAATATAATGAACCCGATTCAAACACGTACCAAAATGACCCAATCCAAAACCGAACCGACCCAAAATATAATTGACCCGATTAGACCCGAACCCGAAATGACCCAAATCGATTCAACCCAAATAAAAGTGGCTTGAACTTGAACCTACTCAAATCCGAGTTGGACCCAATCCACATTAGATGTATATCTCGCAATTTTTTTTTTTGGTGCTTCTTTCAAGATGAACTTTTGTGTTTGTAGTGGTATAATTTTGATCGACCCTAAATTCTATTCAAGCGAGTTCATACCAAGGGATGGTGATGAACCAAATAGTATTCTATGTGGTTCTCTAAACCATACATGAAACCATCCCCGAAACCTACTCGAACCGAACCGAAAATGACCCAAATTAACTTCATCCGAAGTTGACCCGATCCGATATTAACCTAAACCGAACCCAAACCGACCCGAACGAGATCGACCCAAAGTTAAACCGAGTTGAAGTCAAAACCGAAACCGAATCGACCCAAACGAGATCGACTCGAAGTTGATCCGAATCGAAACCAAATCCGACCTAAATAAGATTGACCAAAAATTGACCCAAACTGAATTTAATCCGAACCAAACCTCGAACCAAATGACCCGATTATCACAGGGTACTAATATATTATTTACGTCTTTTTAATCGTTGGTCAATACCACAGTAACATGTTAATAACTCTTTTGGAAAATATACTTAAGTTTATGCCGGTTTATATATTTTCTTTCATACATTTTTTTTTTACTGTACTTGAAAACCATAGACTACTACCATGAGCTTTAAGATTTAATCCTTGGCATAACAAGGAGAATGCACGCAATTTCCTCTGCATGAGGCAAAGTGCAAGAATGAGTACAACTCCTTTTTTTAATCATTACAAATAGGACACCTCAATTGATTGAAAATGTATTTGGATTTAGGTTGCTTCTACAACTAAAGAGTTAGGTACACCATATGATTGTCTTAGTACGTAAATAGGAGATCAATTAGAAGATCTCAACCACGAACAAACTCATTCAAGAAAAACCATGCTTGAGCTTGGGATTTAGACTAAACAAGTGCGCCCATGAGCTTTTTAAAAGCCTGTATCTACTTATATACTGTGTTTGATCACAATTTTTATCACAACGTGCGAGAAAATTGTCTCCACCAAAATTGCACTCTAATTGAGAAAATAGAAGTGTGAAGTGTTTGCCAATAAGTCAACGCTCACTTGATATTACATTATCGACTTAATTGCTTGGTCTACAGGTATCTATTTTCGTCCAACAACTAACCCAATTGAAGTGCATGCGAAAATTATTCTATTGCCTGCTCTTAAATTGGAAAAATGCTTGTGGTAAAATGTGCATTTGCATTGAGCACCAAACCTGGAGTCTTCTCTAATAAAATACCCAACATATATTCTCTTTGACGCTGTACAGAATGGCAATGTGGAGTTTCTTAGTTCCTTCATTAATAGTGACCCTGATATGATATGGAAGTATGATGATGAACACAGAACCATATTTCATGTAGCTATTAATATCGTCAGGAGAAGGTTTTTTTACTGATTTATGAGATTAACTTGCTTAGACAAAGACTACAATAGCATGCTTCATTTGGCTCCCAAGTTGCCGACTCCTAATATACTTGACTGCATATTTAGAGTTGTTATGCAAGTGCAATGAGAGATGCTTTGGTTTAAGGTAATTAACTACTCACATACAACTAGAAAACGGGGTAAATTTCAACCCATTTTTCCCCTTATTTTGACGCCATAATTGGTTGCAAAATTTCCTGTTGTCGCTTACAAAAGGCCGACGAGATATCCAATGTCGAGATATCTCGACGCTTTTTGTGTCGAATTTTCTGATAATCTTGACGCTTTTTTTTGTCAATACATTTGAAATATCGATTTTTTTTACTGCCACGACGATTGTGGCGGTATTTTCCAAAATATTTTGGTAGAACAGATGGTAACCAAAATAAGCATCGACATAAAAGGAAATATATATAAGTATATTATAATTAATATTTTCGTTAATCCACTTATCCTCTCTCTCTACATGTGTGTGAATGTATCTGTGTAAATAAATAGATATATATAACATTTATTAGTGATATATAATAATTTCATCGATAAAGGAGCAATTCAATTAATAACTAAATAATTAGTTCATATTGTTATACAATATCCAATATAATATCGACCATATACCCCACCTGCAAATAGTTGCCTAGTAGCTACTAAGAGTCTTAGATCTCATTAATCAAGTACTATAATTAAATATTTAATTACATTGTTCATTCAAAAAACATATCCGACATAACCAAATGAACAAAATCGCAATGTCAAGCTGATTCACTTGTGAGTTTGAAGTTGAAGGACCCGTACGCCTTGATTCGTTGTCGATGCCGTTTCCACTCGATTCACCTAGAACTCGTAAAACAAAAATACATGCAAATACATACATATATTAAGATCTATTTTAGCATTGATACAACGTTAACCTTGAAAGAGATAACTTTAGTCTGTGAAACAAAGAGAACAAATTACAATTTGTGGGCCAGTTGGAGGTGGGAAGTCCTCGCTCGTATATGTCTGTACTTGGAGAGATATCCAAAATTTTTGGTTCCGGAAGCTAGCTTCATTTTCATTTCCTATCACAGTCCTGTAAGTTAGGGCATCCGCCTTGGATAAGAATATCGATAATATACACGACAAGACAGTGATACTAGTCGCCTAAAAAGATGTAGGCTCTATGATTTCCACCCTCAATTCACTCTTATAGGAGATACACATATAATTTCAAAAACTCAAATAAACTACAACTCATTAATAGAAACCACACTAATCCTTTCAGTCATATGATAGTTGCATACATAGTTTCGGACACTATATAATTTCCGGGACAAAAATTTCAATCATTAACAAAAGTCACACTAAGTCCTATCAAATCACACTCGGAGTTAACATATATAATTTCGGATGCAAACAAGTGAAAGAAAGTGAGAGAGAGACCCTTGTTTGAAATTACTTAAGATTTTGTGTTCAATCAAATAAAACTTGATAACGAGATCATGTTGTCCACTACCTTAATTGAAAAACCAGTTCCTATTATCCATAATTTATAGTAATATCGGCAAGCAAGTAAAACAGGTTTTGCGGTGATTCTTCGAGCTGAAAAAGAACGCATACCGTCTTCAAAGTTTCATTCTCAAATGATAAATTTGCAGCTTTACGTGTTAGTTCTTCATAATGAGCCTGAAATAGATACAATAAATTTTAGATGCCGAGTCAAAAATGGTATTGGTATACATGTAGAATCGACACATACTAATTTCAACGACCTAAGATTCCAAGATAAGGGAACCCGACTTTGATCACACCAAGAATTGATTGGACTAACAAACTTATTAGACACAACAACTTATCTATGGCTCGGATCTAGAGTGACTTGAGTGACGAACCCGAGCCCGATCCAACCCACATATTTATCCAACTTCAAATTACCCCGTCCTGAATGATCCCTCTACCACATAAAACTAAAACACAAATAAGCCCTCCACTCAAAACAACCCATCTTCGGGAGGGCTCTCCTTCATTGACGTAACACACATACACTAATCGTTTCACAATATGAAAGTAGCTTATGCAATCCTAGAATATGCATTATGAAAAGGGAAAAACTCACCTGTCTCCGGCGAATTGTTTGCCTGGATGACTCCTTATTGACCAGTATCCTTCGTGTTCTTCGCGCCTCCTTCTCTCGCCTACACCAATTAAGCTTCGATTGAGCATATAATCAACACATCTATATACAACAAAATCATTAACCCAAAGTAATAATATTGTTTACCTCTATCAAGTTCTCGCCTAGACTTGCCCCCACTATGTGGGACGCATCTAACGAGGATCCGGCTCAACCGATTCACAAACTTCCTCGAATTTCACACCGACACTTGGGAAGTCTGTTCTCACATTATTCTCGATATAATGCAGCTTGATCCTATTATTCATTCAAATTTACAAGCTCGGCCCAAAGAAAATTAACATACCCCGACGCCCATTACGGTCGATGTCTACATTGACTGCAAAAAGCGTAGAAATATTGGAATTCTAGGTGTATGTGATAAAAATTCTCAGCATGCTATTAAAAAATATTTTTATTCAATTATGTATTAAGGCTAGAGTTGGGAAAATCGACACGACACGATTACCGACCCGAACCCGATACGAAGTTAAGCGGGTCCGGGTACAAATTTTCAACACGTTTATGTAAATTGGTTGACACGAACAAACCGTTTAAATAAATGTGTTAGGTTAAGGTTGAGAATCTTGACACGAAAAATACCTATTTAACACGATTAATTAATTAGGTTAAATAGGTCGACCTTTTACCGTTTACCGTTTATTTGTTTAGTATTGATTTTTTAGGGCAACTAAATTTTAATTTTAAAAATTAGGGAGAATTGAAATTTTGGGTCGATTTTCAATGTGACAATTTCAAATTGGTTGTAATTTGAATTTAGACTTATTTAGTTGGTTTGTAATATGCTAATGTCTGTACGTTTTTTTTTTTTTTAACTACAATGCTTAATGCTTGAACAGGAAACAAGTTTGGAAATGTGTTTTTTTTTTTTTTTATGATTTTTTTCATTGAATTATGTTAAATTTATATTTTCATCAACTTAGTTAAATAGGTCGAGTTCGAGTCAACCCGTTTAGTTGATAAACGGGTTAGGTCGATAATTTTGGACCCGATTATTAAATAGGTCGAGTACGGGTTTGGCTATTTTCAACCCGTTTAAGTTCGACACGAACACGAACACGACCCGACCCGACTCGTTGCCCAACTCTAATTAAGGCTTCGTTTGATTCTAGGTGAGACACTTTGAATTGATGCGACTTACCCAATTTGGAAGCCACGATGTTATATTTATAAGAACTAGATTTGAGTCGCACGTAATACATGCATGACTAAATTAAACCTCATACATAATAATTTTATTACATTTAAATTTATATTATGGTAAATATTTACAAATTAAATAAAGTGATCCACCCGAAAGGGTTAATATTCTTTTTTTCTATATATACTATTTGATTTACCCGGACAACTCACCATCTTTCTTATACTTGTCCAATATGATGTTACTTAATTCATGTTTCATGGCCTGAAGGTTTAAAGAGAGCTCTCAAACTTGATGGGAATGAAAGATAATGATGAAAACTAAAGAGGAATGCATGAATTTAGAAGTTCATTCTTCCTTAAATATTACGTATGTGTCAATTGATTTAAATGGTCATTGTTGCCTTTCATGATTTGTAAATATTTAACATAATATAAATGCAAATATAATAAAAACTATTATTTATGAATTTCATTTAGTCATGCACGTATTGCGTGTGACTCAAAGCTAGTATCTTGTAAAATTAGCATAATGATAAAGAACTGAACGTAGACATGAATGAAGCTAAATATTTCTCCAAATCAAAATTAATGTGCAAATTTTAAATTCGAAAAATATTGATCCTTTTCTAAGAATTTAAAATATATTTGAGCCAATAAAATGATCATTCTAAATGTTTCATCAAGAAAAATAATTGGTTTGGTTATAAGGAAAAAGTATTTCAAATTTTCTCCAATCACTATTTATTGTTAAAAAACTTCAGTAAGCTCCTATGTGGTTTTCTTGTAGTAAAAAATTAATTGCTTTAAATTATGAATATCCAAATATCAATAGAGGGTACTTCCTATTAAAAAAAAACTAATAATATTAGGCTTCATGTATTTTGATTAATAATAGGCCTACCATTAAAGATTGATTTAAAAATTTTTTTAAAAAATATGGCTAATTTCTAAAAAGAGTTCTTTATTTCTTACTCAATTCTGAACTTTTCATCCTGTTTACCTATATCCATCAACTTCGTTGTAAAATGTCGTGCGTCTCTTTTTTATTTTTTTCCAACCAAACTAAATTAAACCTCACCTATCAATTTGCAAGTCATCGTGATCTTCCCACTTTATAATTAAGCAAAATTACCAATGAAACTCCATTCTTTTTTATTCTCTGAGACCTACCTTTTATGTTGACTGTGATGTGTAACCAAAACATTTAGTATATGCAAACAATTGAGAGAGTCAACGCTTTTAAAGGAAGAGGACTAATTCACTTCAATTTCTTTCTAGGTTGAAATCCTGAACCGTCATGAATAATAAGTGTCGATATACATTCATGGAGTTTAACATTTGAGACTCAAATTTTTGAAATATCTTACAAACTCTATTGACTTTTGAATTAAACATGACCACAAAGCTGAGTTTCTCTCTCAAACTTTCTAGAATAATTTTACATAGATATGCAACATACAATTATGATACTGCGAGGGCTTACATATGAGTTTGATATGGAGAATTGAGAGAAACAGGGACCTGGAAGAAGAAGCTGAAACTGTTTTATTCCTTTCATATTTAGGCGGCTAATCTCAAGTGTAATTGTCTAATTTATCCTATCGGTTAGTTAATATTTTGCGTTTATTCAATACTGGTGTAGAAGTAGAAATAGGAAATAAAATAAAAAATAAAGGGTAAAGTAGGCAAAGAAAATTTATACAACACTTCAACCCTCTTGGCTTTATATATAATATAGGTATAGATATAGATATAGATAATCGTACAATGAAAAATACATCATTTGGACTTGTCCTCTATTACACCCCCTTAATTTCGCGGGAGGAGAACAGATGGACAAATTATTTTTCGAGAGATAAAAACGACGAAGACAACCTAGTAGGAACATATTTGACAACAAGATCATCATTAATAACCCACTCATAAAAAAAATGGTAATCAATTGTAGTATGCTTGTTGCGATCATGATGACTGGGATTAAATTTAAGATACGTTACACTCGAAATTATCACATAACACCTTAGTGGGAGCATCTAGAGAAATCCCTAAGCCATGAAGCAACTTGCGGAGCCATAGCCAAGAGATGAGTGGTACGAGGGGTATGCATAAATTGGAAAACTACATGAAGTGCATAAGCAATATCGGGATGTGTCATAGTTAGTATTGTAATGCACCTACCATACTTCGTACTTATAAAGATTTGTAAGTACGTCACCATCCGAAAGAGTAGGGACGTCCAGGCCACAAGAGAAGTGTGGACTGGCTTATAGGTATAGAGATGAACTTTTCGAGAAGATAAAAGGTATATCCATGTTAAGACAAAAGTAATCTAGTAGAAAGATGATACACACCAAGAAAAGTAATGCAAGTCACCAAGATTCTTTGCAACAAACTAACAAGAAAGAATATCTACAAAGGAGAAAAGTAACTCGTGGAACTATCGGTGAGAATAAAGTCATCAATATATAGAAGAAGAACAAGAATATTGGATCTGGGAACAAAAAAACAAAACATGGAGGGGTTAGATTAACTGCAAGAAAAACCATTTGTGAGAAGAAAAGCTGTTGAAGCAATGAAACCAAGCTCGAGAAACTTGTTTTAGACCATATATAGTCTTTTTAAGGTGACACACATAATGGGGATATTGGGGATGAACAAAACCTACAGGATGATGCATGTAGACAGCTTACGTAAGAATGCAATAAAGAAAATAATTCTTGATATCAAGTTGTCAAATAGGCCGATGATGCATCACAACCAAGGTCAAAACAAGACAAATCGTGACAGGACAAACAACGGGGAAAAAGTCTTATGAAAATCAATACCGCTCGCTGGTGATTACCTGCAGTAAAGAGTGAGCACGGGTCGGTTCGGTACAGTTTGGGGGTTCGTTTCGGTTAACCGGATTTTTCGATTTGGAAAAATGTGAACCGTAATCGTAACCGAATGAACCGGTTAACCAAATATTAATTAAACAAGTTTTTCAGTTTGGTTCACCTAGGTTAATAGGAACTCGTTAGATAAAGGTTCTTAATGATCAAATTTTGTTGGTCGCTACAGTGAATATGGGTTCAATTTTTTAAATTTTTTAGGTGCAACCAGCCACCTGCCTTTTTGAGGTGCAAAACCATTGCCTCTTTCTCTCTCTTCCGGTGAGTAAATTGGGTAGAGTTAATACTATTAACTTAATAAAACTTTTGGCCATCCGAATAAGGACGAATATAATTAGTAATTAAATTTAAAACCATCATATAATATGATTTGGACATTAACTTAATAAAGGTTCTTAATCTCTCTCTCTCTCTACCAGCTCTCTACCCCGTGCATTTGCTTGTCCCATGCCACTGCTAAGGCTCAAGGCCTCACTGCCCCCGATCAGCTAAAACCTCCCTAAACTACTCACAATGCAAAAAAAAAAACACATATTTCAGCTTAATATTTCACAAAAAAAATTTAAAAATTATCGGGTCGAGTCGGTTAACCGGCGGTTTCTAGATCATGAACTGTAATTGGAGCTGGATAAACTAGATTTTTAAACTGGTTCATTAGCTAAAAAATCGGTTCGATTACGCCAATTTTTCATTTCGATTTATCGGTTCGATTTTTTTCCTCACCCCTACCTACAAGAACTAATCTAGCCTTGTAATGTTTCACGGAACCATCAAAACGATACTTGATCCTATACACCCACTTACTAGCCACAAGAATATGATGTGCTTGAAGAGGAACCAGTTCCTAAGTATCGTTGGCATGTAAAGCATCAAACTCATTAATCATAGTCGATTTCAATTAAGTGTCGCCTTGAAGGAAGACGATTCTATCTCAAAACAAGCTGGTATATAAGGACAATAAGTGTTTGGGTTTAGAAATCCCGGACTTGAACCTAGTCTCGCATAGGATGAACATTGGTGGAGGGGCCGACGGACATTACAAGTAGAAACGGAAGATGATGTAGAAGGGAGAGGTGAAGAACTAGAAAGAAGAAAATCATTGCTAAGACTTAAAGTGACCAGGGGATACAAAAGGGGACAACTGAGATGAGGAAAGTGACAAAGTACTAGAAGAGCCTCTATCGTCGAGAGGCGAAGAAGTGGGTGATAACAAGGGAGAAGACACAACTAAAGGCACACTAATAGAAGTGGGAGAGGACTCGAGGAAACCAAAGACATCAAAAAATGGGAGAAAATAGGCATGGATGAAGCACTCGAAGACAAAGAAAGAGAAATAATAGGGGCTAGCATCGAATCAAGATTAGTGACGAAAAAATATCCTTCACTAATTGAGTATGGTCATGTAGAGAAATCTAGAAGTTAAAGTGAAAAAAGGAAAATTGCGGCTGAAAGCGAATATATCGACTTATATAAAGTTTTCCAAGTAGTGAGATCTTAACAATGATATCCTTTATATTGATGGACATACCCTAGAAAAACACATTGAACAAACAAGGTTAAAGTTTGTTGGAATAAAAAAAATTGAAAACAGGCACAACCAAAGGTCCTTTAAAAAAGTTTAGTCATGGATACAAGCAACAAGTTTTTCTTTATTGTGAAGAATAGGTATTGGTAAGCGATTCATGTGAAAACTACGGCAAGATGGCTTCAACACAAAAATGAGAAGGTAACATAGATTGAATGAGAAAGGTACGAATCATTTCTAACATATGTTTGTGCTTATGCTCAAAAACACCATTACGAGCCTCAATATTATGACAAAATTTTCAAAACCGAATTGCACAAGATAAACAATGTTCCTTAAGAGGATTATCATCAAACTTCTTATCCCCATCGATCTGAAAAATTTTGATCTCTTTATCAAATTGGTTCTCTACTAACTTTTGAAATTGTAAAAAATATACAGGACCTCATTCTTGTGCTTCATAGGATATAACCAAGTGAAGCGAGAGAAATTATCCACAAAAATCACATAGTAACGAAATAATTTAATTGAATCACGGGGAGTTTCTCAAACATTAGAATATATAAGTTGTAAAGAAGTAACGAGAACAATGTTCAACTATGAAAACGACAACTTTTGAGATTTAACAAGTTGACAAGTAACACAATTGTCATGAAAAACGAAGTTTGAAAAACATTATTTTTCCTAAGATTATCTTAAATACGAAGGCCATAATAACCAAGTCTTTGATGTCAAACTTCTCCCAAATCATGCAATGAAGATAATGCAATAACATATTTTGGTCGAGGAGGGACTAGAAAAGGATAAACACGATCATAATTAGAACCATATAAAAGGACATCATTTGCTTTGTTGTCCTTAACGAGAAAAAAGTGGAATAAGTAAACTGGACATAACGAGTCATTCTCCCGACATAGACGACGCATAGACAATGGATTATGTTTTAAGTCATGAACATGCGAGAACAATTGAAGTGTAAGTGGATGGTCTGTGAGTTTGAATACTAAATTTACCAACATTAGAAATGGATATCTGTCACCATTACCCACAACAACATTCTCATAACTCAAGTAAAGAGTCTTAGAAGAAAGTATACCATTGTAAGGAATCATGTGGGACCCAACGGTTGAGTCCGGATATACAGGGTCTCACTAGGCTCGACGAAGCAAAGGTAGCAAGGTCCTGAATAGAGTTGGCGGGACACAAATGACAACGAGACAGGGCAAATAACAACATAATGACCCGAAGAATGACAAATTTGACACGTAAGGTTAGGGCCCAAACCCAACACCCCCTTAAATTAATCATTACATGCGAAGAGGAATTAATAGCATAAATACAAGGGCAAAAAATACAAGATGATGAAACATCCGAATTACATAATACTGGAACTTGCGAGCATACGCACACCCCTAGAATCGGTTTGAGTTTGAGAAATAGAAGTGGTCGTAGTCTTGCCCTTGGTATTGTTGCGATTGTTGTTCCGAATCATAATTATTCATATTGTTCTCATTCTTCCAACAGTTGATGTGACTAGGTGACAAGACCCCATCAAAAGAGGCACTAGAGATGACCAAAGTAGAGTGAAAAATTGAACACGCTACTCATGGATCAAAAGTTCAATACGAACATCATCAAAATTCAACGGACTCGACATGTGAGTAATAGTATCCATAAAACTATCATAGTTAGAATCTAAGCCTTACATAGCATGCTTGAATCAAGTTCACATCCGAAATGGGTGACTAAATAGCGGTAAGCGAGTCAATAATAATATTGACCCCACGCAAAAAGTCCTCAATAGATTGAGTTTCGGGTTTCTCCGGGTTCATCCAAAGATGTTTAAGGTCCATAGCATGAGTGAGACTGGAAGCATTAAACCAAGACTCAAGACGTTGCTAGATGAGCAATGAATAAGGTAAGTCGTGAATCTCGGTTATATGATAAGTAGAAATTGTGCGAAATAACCAAGCTCGAATGAGTTGATGTAGACGATGCTAGGAAGCATAGGCGGGATTAGGCTACTTGTATTCCCAAAGGAAGAACCACAAAGAGCGGTGGTTGTGTAATCGAACCATCCAAAAACCAAGTAATTGGTATATGACGAGAAATGAAACCACTTATGTCTTTAAGGACAAAAAATCATCAATCTTTTCGAGAACAAGTAGTGACAAAGGTTTTGATATCAAGCGTCCATATATTAGAGTTGATTGGAGGTGAACCTGGAAGAGGAGATGAAGCTACACATGCCAAGGCATCTCACCACAAACAGCCAATGCAAGAGAAGAGACGGGTGGCTAATAGAACCCAAAGTGCGTAGTCGTTGGTGGGGCAACCAGGCAGAGAACGAACTAGACGAAGCATTGGGAGAGGCGATGAGGAGAAAAGATGCAACGGTGGGCTGGGTAGTGGCTGGGCAGGCAGCAACGTGTGGGTAGAAAGTGTAGAGAACAACACCTCTAGGAGCGAAAAACTCAGGTGCGAGAGTGAAGGAAAGGTAGAGGTGGGCGATAGAAGCAAAGAAGAGGTGGAGAAGCCATATGGCGAGACTAGGGCAAAGTTATCCTCACTGGTAATAGCTGGTGGTGTGCGAACGCCGGGATAGTGGTCACCAAAGGAAAAGTTAAGGTAGTCTGTTAAACCTCGTTTTTATCGGTTTTTAAGGCATTATCTAACGACTCATCTGTTTCTGCGGATATTTAAGTTTCCAAATTGTAATTTTTAGGGATCTTTTTCCGGAATTCTAAATTTTAGCCACGGTTTCGAGAGGCAGCCCCAAAAGGAGACTCAAGAACACTCAATTCTAATTTTCTACTTCAAGTTTATGTATGATTGAATCGCTTCAAGTTTTTATTCGGTAATCGTAATTTCTTCTCTTTATCTTTTCTTCACAATTTCTATTCGTTTCTCCATGGCTATGTTCCCTAAATTCGTCAATTGTTTAGTATCATATTTAAGGGCTAATTTCTCTTCTTAGGTTGGGATTGATCCCTATTATGCCTTGATAATCATTAATTGAGTACCAATTGAATTGTTTTATGCCTCGTTAGGTTAGAATTCACTTCGTTCATCACTTTTTCACCGATTACCTCGAAAGAGGACTCATATGTTTTATTAGGGTTTTGTAAACATCGAAAGATGAAAACTTACCTAGAATGACGTTGTGAATGATTAGAACTTCAATATGAAAATAATTAAGGTTTTAATTAGGGGTTGTGAGATGCATTCTTTGTGATTTTGCTCTTTATTAATCCCATGAAAATAGGTGATTAGATTATGCAAGATTAGTCTTTGACCTTCGAAAGTAGGCGAAGATAGGTTTAATTGGTGTCTCCCCTTCTAAACCGCTAGCATAGGCAAATCTCAAACGGTATTCGATTTTGGTTTCGGGCATACTAGTGTGATTAATCCCAATCTAAGGCTTGTTATTCATTATTTTCTCATAGTTGTTTTGTCTCTATTCACCACTTCAAGTTCAACATAATGCAAAAGCAAGACTTGAGCAGGATCTCGATTACAGAAAACAATGACCTAAAGGTCTTTTGTGTGACTAGGGAATTAGCGTTACCCTCCCCATAAACCTTACGTGCTCGAAACATCCTTCCGACTCGGATCCATAGGGGGATTAGTGGAATAGTATGGACTACGGAATTATCATGCTCGGACCCATCCATTTGGTCAACCCAGCTCAATTTGGTCTTATCATAAGAAGTAGTCGAGTTAGGGTTCAAAGAAGAAGTTACCACATTTGAATCTTCCGCCATCGAATTTGCATATGCTCCGCCTCATAAAACAGTTTGGATTTCTATCTCCGTTGATAAACTCACTCCAAATTTGGCTTTAGCCAGCCGACCATGCTTTCTCATGCTCTCTACTCTCACCAAAGGTAGCGACGACAAGTAATCAACTCTCAATCGCCCTAATCGCCAGGAGAAACCCCGTCCCATGGTACCCTCTTATCCTTAATTTTTTTCATAGCATTGTTTAGTTTAAATTTATTTTTATATTTTTATAATTTACTTATTATAATTGTTCATTTATTAGTGTATAACAATAACAATAGAAAGGGATAAGTGACTTTTTAGTCTTTTTAACAAATTAGCTTAAGGCAACTCGGTTAACTTAGTAATCCAATCAATATCAACTGAAATAGGTTACATTATTGTTAATTATAATGTCTAAGTGATATGGAGCTACATACCAAATTCAATGTGCACAACAAAATCAAGGCCATAGTTAATATCTCCTTCATTAATTAAAGAGACATGATTTTGTGAGTTAGTTCTCCACATAGTTTATTAACTTGGGATATACCTTTAAGGGGTCTATTTAAAGTTAAGAAATATGATAAGAAAATATGTTAGCCAGCCATGTAAGGAGTCTATTTAAATTTAAGAAAGAGGGTTAGATGACCTACTAACCATGTAAGGAGTTTAGACATTTATCATTCAATAACTCATATTGGGTCAAAAGGATCTCCTCCTCTAGTCACTCCTTGTAGGACTTGTAATATCCTTAATTAGACACTGGTAAAACCGACTTGACTCGAAAATCCGACCCGAACCCGCCTGAAAATTCTGGGTTTTGAACATGATTTTCTCGACTTGAACATGAAAAATCTATAAATTAATGGGTCAAACCCGACCCGACTCCGTTCAATCCATTAGATAAAGGCAATAAAAATAACAATTTTACCTTTATGGCTTGTTAATTGAATGTTTTATGCTTATTATATGATTTTCGTTTTATTTTATTACAATTTAGTAATGGTTATTTATTATATCACATCGTTTGAAGAAATGTTGCATAACTATCTTAATAATTTACTAACAAACACTAAAAACTATTATATTCTCAACTTATTTCTCATAAAAAAATTTATATACAAAAACTACACACGAGTAAAACTTTAACAAAATATGTATGGATTCAAATGGCGTAATATAATAAAAACATTAAAAATGTACCAGTTGTATTGTTATATTTTGGTGAATTGAATATGTCCGTTTACATATTAAATAATATACTTTTTTATAGAAATAATATTGCTATAGTAATATAAAATTTTGATGTTATAATTAAAAATATTAATTTTAGTTTATTATAAATCTATAATTCTTGTTTAATTGAAATTGTTCTAGTCATACTTGAAGGATGGGCACTAAGTCGAGGTTAAGACGAAGTCGAAATTTTTCTTAATGAATAAAATGGGTCGGTTAGCCAACCAGATTGACTCTTTGTCGATCTATTTGAAAATTATGTAAATATACATAAAAATCTCATTATAATATTAATCTTTATTACTATTGATAATAAATTTAACAAAGTGTAACACGTGAATTAGTATAATAAAAGAGTAGAAATAAACATTACAACCTTAATCGAGCCATTAATAAAATAACTCTTTATTATCCAACTCATTATTGGCCCACCTTTCATTGGTCTTATTTAAACGGGTAAAGCGGTTAAGTCGTTCGACTTAATGTAATCCTCATGCTAATACCATGATGAAACTTTTGAGTTTTTTTTCAATATCCTTTTTAGAAAATGCAAATATTACACTTTTTCGTAAAATTATTGACAATTTTAAGCAAAAATATGTCGGATTTTTATAATTTACAAAGAAAAATAACCGATAAAAAGACAATCTCAACCCATTGGGTCGACCCAAACACGTATAATCCGATATACGACCGCTCGTATTTTACCCGAATCTAAAATACACCCGACCCTTATTTTACCCGAATTTGAATACACTTGATTCGTATTTAAACCACCAGCTCGAATTGACATATCTACACCCCAATCAATACAAAGACATCTAAGTTATGAAATACCACTATTAACCAACAAATGTTGGCTAAAGTTCAAATAATAGGTAGCATACTTTTTGCAAAGAATTTTGTCATATATGCTCGCAACTCCGAAATGGTTACACCTTGGTCAAATCAAAAAATAAAATAAAATACCACCATTAAGGTATCAATAAGCCTTTTTCAATTTGACATAAGAGTTCATATTTTTTATTGTAAATCTCCAAAGTCTACTTTAAGTAGACTTTTTATTAAGATCATTTTAACCGTACTAATAAAATGAATACTGCATTTTGTTTTCTGCCAAGGAATAGTGAATTTTTAACAATATAAGGTGATGTAATTATATTAAAAAAATTACTATAAAAATAAAAAAATTTAATTAAAACATTAAAAAACACCAATCACCGTGTATAAATAAATTTTTTTGTATTTTCTTTCATTTTCAGTTAATTAAAATTGAAGTTGCCGGCCGGTACAAATAGTCCCAACTCCTCCAAGCCCGCTTTCTTCTCCCCTGCCGTCTGCTTTCCCGCCATCCCTCTCTCTCTCTCTCTCTCTCTCTCTCTCTCTCCACTTGAATAAGCAATGTTGTGGGTAGACAAGTACCGACCCAAAACCCTAGACAAGGTACTAGTACATGAAGATACTGCCCAAAATCTCAAGAAACTGGTCAGTGAGTTTCCTGTTTGTATTTCGATTCTTTTCAACCCTTAGAATCAAGCACAAACGCTCACAATCGATCCCTAGGGTTCGGTTTGTTGCTTTGAAATTTTAGATTTGATGGGGATATGTGCTTTTTGACAGGTATCGGAGCAAGATTGCCCACATTTGCTGTTTTATGGACCTCCCGGCGCCGGAAAGAAAACCCTAATTATGGCCCTTCTGAGGGAGATGTTTGGTGCCAGCGCTGAAAAGGTTCCAAATTTCTCTTCTCAAGTTTTCTTCTTTGGGTTCGATGTTAGCGTATTTTTGGGGTTTACTATTTATATTGAGCAATTTATGGTTTCTTTTGACTGATAAATTTGAATGTTTAATTCTGTTTGATTCCAGGTAAAGGTGGAGAACAAGGGATGGAAAGTTGATGTGAGTATTAACATGTCCCACTCTTTCTTGTTGTTGCATGTTCTTTTTTCTGGTGTGTTATTTCATCAGTTCATAGTTCAAAATTCGAACTCATAGTAGCTTACATGGAAGTATATTTAACAATTTTTTATTTTTTCCGTGGATTTTAGTGAATCTTTTGTAATAGCGAACATAGCGTTTTTTAGGTTTTTTTTATTTTTATTTTTTAGTGCTGGATTCCTTGCTGGGTGTATTCTGAAGAGTGAGAGCTGTTGGATTCCTTTAAGAGGATTTTTGTGAGATGGTGGGTTGTTTCAGTTGTGTTTGGTAAAAGCTGATGGGGATGATGTTTATATAAAGCAAAGTTTAGCCATGTGGCAATAACTATGGATCTCTATGTAATGCTCTTAGTTAGGTGCTTGAATTATTTAAATTTGTCCTTTGGAAGTAATTGAACATCACAAATAGTAATGTAAAGTACAAACTGGTGTATTTTAACAACCTGTGACATAGAGATGAAGGATGAAAAGGGAACACTTAGAGCTCATTAACTTGTTTGTAGGTCATTCAATAATCTATATATTAGATATAGCTATAAAATGAAGTTAACGTGAAAACTCTGTGACTTAAAGGTGAAGAGGGAAATGTTTTTCCATGTCAATTGTTTATGCATAGAAGTGATCTTACGTCTTAAGAATCCTGCCTTTGCTTACAACAACAGTGACAATAACCCTGTGCTGATCTTGGTGAAATGGGGTTTGAGTTATCTAAATATTGGCAGTCTACTCTTGCATCAGAAAGGCTGTTTCCAGGAGACTCTCAAGAGACTTTGTAAATAAGTTCTAAAGAGTAAATGAAATTTTGACAAATGATAAAATATAATTGCAAATTGGCATGAAAAGAAAGGAAGTGTATTCTTTACTGTTTATTTCTTTGAATTTTTAAAAAGAATGATCTCCACGTGGCATTCTTTTGGAAGCATATACATCTAACAGTGTACTAAAACAAAGAAAATCGAACAATAGTGAGGTGATGCATGTATATACATGTACTTGAATGACTATGAAAGCTGACAATTCAACTGCTTTTTCTATTGGTCATGGCTCACATTTGGCTTGCAAGTTCATCGCCCTTGCCTTCCTCATTTATCTCCTTTTTCTCTGTGCCCCCCTCAAAATCTGGTGAAAGATATTGAGCACACTGAGATAATCATAAGCCTAACTCAGAAAAGAAGAGGATTAGTGGGCCTTTGGATGGTATAGTGGATTTACCATCCAAAATTAAGCTGGTTTCAGCTACTTACTCGTGTCACTGGACGCGTCCACCTCTGCTTAGTCTATGACAAGTGAGTCTAACAACAGGATTTACACAGTTCTGTATGTTCCTGGATTCTTGAGGAGTTGTGATTAAGAGGGCAATACTTGGACTGATAACGGTTTTTACTCCATGGGTGTTTCTAGTGACAATGCCTATGTTGATGATCTGCAGGCTGGAACTAGAACGATTGAGGTAGAACTCACTACTCTATCTAGCACTCATCATGTTGAACTAAACCCAAGTGATGCGGGATTTCAAGACAGATATATTGTTCAAGAGATAATCAAAGAAATGGCTAGGAACAGACCCATTGACACCAAAGGAAAGCGAGGATTCAAAGGTGTGAGCTTTTCCTAGTCTTTTACTCTTGACATTGATCTTTGTATCCAACATTAATTTCTAATTGGCTTGTGGATCTCATGTGAAATGCACTATCTTGTCCATGCTGCAAGGGACTAAAAGTGATTTTATTTAAGGGCTGCATGTATCAGCCACGCGTGAGCTGCATTTGGTGCACTTCTATTTCTCTGGAGGAAGGGCGTTAATATAACTTAAACACTGGTAAAACAAGACAAATAATAGGAGCCAAATATAGCTAAAACACTACTTTCCTAATCTTAAGTTCACATTGTAAGATTCACTTTTAAAATACCCTTAAAATAGATACTAAAATGAGGAACAGTTGAATGATAGAATTATTTTCTGAAACTATTAAGTTGATGCCATATATCATAAACTTCCTGTTTCCTTGTAATTCAGTTCAATCCTTACTATTAATGCAGTTTACACATCCATATTGGGACTAGTTGAGATCAAGTTGTTTCTTCTTTATGAAAGAATTGACTATTTAAGCTGATTGCTGCTTGAGTAACCTTTTAGATAAGTTGAAAAAGGGAAGTATGGATTTGATCAGATCAGTAGGTTTCTGACCTGAGTTGAATGAGCATATATCCTGTATGGCTAAATTGCTACCTGTCTTGTCGCTCTTGTGCATGAATAATGAAATGGTAGGATGTGCTTTTCTTTCTAATGAATCTGCGACCAAGTTTTCTGAGGGAAACAATTGACTGCTTGGGGGTTCTCATTTTTGGATTCTGGTTGAAATCTTAGATATGCTTGCTGGATCGTAAAGCAATTTAAAGTGAGATGGCCATATTGCAGGTTTTACCATGTAAAAACTGACATTGGATCTTGACTTTTGCTAGTTGTACAGTTCATGGGTCACTTCTTGTTGGTAGTTTTGTTCATTGTCAATGGATTACCTTTCTCTTGTGTTTTTTTCCTTTTTGGTTTTCCCTTACTAGTATTATGCACTAATTTTTGATACTTCGGTTTGTTGTGTGGAGAAATGTCAAAGATGGCAGAATGGGCCAAGACCTGATGAATAAATTTAGGGCCTGTTCGGTGAGAAAAATGGAATCAAATGGAATCAGGTTTCAAGTTCCTAGGGGTTGGGGTGGAACTTGAACCTTGAACCCAAGTGTTTGGTGAGGAAACAAGGATCAAACCAAGGGGAAAAGAAAAAAAAAAAAGCAAAAGCTTTGGAAGCTACCAACCCCACCTAGCTAAATCTTCAAATCACACCACTCATCAATCACCCACCCGTTGACCACCAACCTCCGGTTGACCACCACCATAAGATCGACACTCATGTACGTTGACCAATCCTAAAAAAAAATTCGTCCTCACCTACCAAAATTTACTCAAAATTGGACCTACTTGTTGATTACCCATATATTTTCATCCAAAAACCCTAAATCAAATTAGGGGAATCGCTTCAAAATTTGGTCCATTAAGTGATTAACATATCACTAAGACTAGCATTGCGAAAATGTGAAGGATTTGGATTTGACGATGCGCTTTTTTCCGGACGGTTGACGGCAGCGCTTCTTTGCCAGACAGCTGACAGTTGCGGCACCCCTCTCTCCCTCCCTCTCTCTCTGTTAGGGTTTGGTCAAATGAATCCTTGGGGGATTGGACTTGATACCCCCCCATAATGAGGGGGTTCATGTTTCAGAGATTTTGCGGTATCAAGTTCCTTTCCCTAAATCCCTCGTCAAACACAAAAGAAAGGAACTTGAGACCATAGATTTCGAGTTCCATTCCTCTCCTCACCAAATAGGCCCTTACATGGTTGGGTCAGATACTATCTAACGTGCTCTCATAGTACAAACCTAGAAAACTGCCTACAGATACCATAAATTCAGATGGTTTGATCAGATACTATCTAAACATTTTGGTGTCTCACACTCTGACATTTGATATTCCTGAACTTTGGGCTTTGTATCTAGATAATATGTGGAAAGACAAAGAAAACAACCACCAGGTACACCATCACCGCTACCACTACTAGCATCAACCCAGTGTGGATCCTTCTATAGTGTGGCCCGAGGGGATATCGGTGTACGCACAGAACCTGATTCTTGCAAGCCAAGTGTTCATGCCTATATTATGTTCTATGCCTTCATAAAACGAATTTAGATTATGAATTACCTACTTAATCAATGAATCACTACAGAAGATTAGGAATGGACCTCAACTCAAGGCAAATGAATTGAAACAGCGAGCTACGTTCTAAAATTGTGTGCCAAAAAGAATAGCAATGTACCCCATCTTAACCACATAGCATTCCAGTTTTTTATATTTTTTGCTCGACCAGCTTCTCTGCATGCAAGTCACCTATGACTGAGCTTTCTAATCATCCATCTTACTTGAAATATGAAATTGCTGCTTCAATGATATAAGGTTTGGAAGAGGAATTGATTTCAATTGGGTTGTAGTTTTCTGTCTGTATTTATATTTTTTTCGGGTTTTTTTCCCCTAGGATTACTAGTATTCTTCTTGTCTTTTCGGAATTAATGCTCCCTCCGTCCTTGAAAAGTTGTCAAACTTTGGGAGTATAAAAATTTAAAGGAACATTATTTATCTCTCACAGATTCCAAATGAAGGGTCACTTTTTTTTTTACTATATAGAGAATTTTTGACAATGTTTTTGGGATATCCAAAATAGAAACTTTTGACAATTGTTATGAAACGGAGGGGAGTATTATTGTTTTGTTCAAAACTTACCTTTTCAATCTTAAATCACATTTCAGACCAACTCTATTGTGTATCACAAATGTCAGCAAAGTGAACCTTTGTAACTCTATTTCCTTGTTAGTCAAGACCGTTTTCTGCCCCCCAAAAAAATGTAAAAAGAAAAATCTTTGTTTTTAATATGCCTAATGATTAATAGATTCATTCTTTATGACGTTTTGCTCAATATTTTGTTGATTTCTTTACTCCTTTTTATCAAAAAATTGCTGGGAGGCTACCCCATATTATGTGGAAACTATTTAAGAATGTATTTAAAAACTTACATTTTTGAGAGAACTATTTACAGGGTCTTGTCCGATGATTTTTTAACTTTCAATAAAATATAAAGAAAAGATGGAAACACCCTCATCTTCTTCGTTTTCTCTGTCCACTTTATCATTATCTTCTTCCTCTCTCTCTCTCTCTCTCTCTCTCTCTCTCTCTCTCTCTCTCTCCCTTTCTTACACCCCGTAATCCAAGTTCAATGCAAATTTCGGATTCAAAGACTCCCCACCTCCATAACCAAAGATGCAAAAATAGGGAATGGAGAGAGAATGCTATGTTTCTCTCTTTCTATCTCGCACACTCACCCCTACCCAACATACCACCTCCCAGCCTCCGCTTGCTTTCTACTCTCTTTCTCTGTGCCATGTTACATGGTTTTAATATTTAAAAAAATATTGCAATTTCATACCAATTATTTTGCAATTTCTCCTTTTGATTGTTGAATTTGTGGGTTTGGTTTGAATTTTGCTTGAATAAAAAGAGAGGAGGAGGAACAAGGAGAAAGAGGAAGAAGATGATGAAGAATCAGAAATGTAGAGAGAAAACAAAGAAGATGGGTATTTTCGTCTTTTCTTTATAATTCATTGGAAAAAGAAAATCGAAAAGACCTTGTAAATAGTTTCCACAAAATGTATACAACTTTTAAATACATTCTTAAATGATGCTTCCCTTAAATAGTTTCCACATAATATGGGGTACCTCCCAACAATTTTTTGCATTTTTATTTCATTTGCCCCCTCCTTTCCCTATTGGAGTTTGTTAACCTTTCACTCGTGTCTCTATGGTTGGTAATTTTTCACTAGTTACAATGCCTATAAAATTGAAGAAGGGTTTGATTGGTTCTGGAATCATGGACTTTTGGGGATTTTATAGATAATATGTCATTTGTGGGAGCTTGAGGGCATGATGATTCTTGTAGCTGCTCCCTTTTATACATGGGTAATGTCCCCTTGGGTTCTTTGCAATGTACTATTTTATGAACCCTAAAGTTCTAAAAAGGATGAGATTGGTTGGTGTCAAATGATTAATTCTTCTTTCATGTTCACTGCCAGTGGGCAAGCTTCCCCTGTTGGTAATAAATTTCATACTTTTGAATTGCAGTCCTAGTGCTAAATGAAGTCGACAAGCTCTCAAAAGAAGCTCAACACTCACTGCGAAGAACAATGGAGAAATATAGTGCATCCTGCCGGCTCATTCTCTGCTGCAACAGCTCTTCAAAGGTTATTGAAGCTGTTCGATCCCGCTGTCTCAATGTGAGAATAAATGCTCCTACAGATGAGCAGGTAGGCATATTGTTTCCATTAAGTGAATGAGCAAAACTTGGGGCAAATACAGCCAAATAAGTAATCTGCCACGAGTGGAACGTGAAACCGTCCACTTACACCGGGTAAAATATTTAACTGACCAGAACCCGCTTGAAGAATTTGGGGTCTTGGACAAGATTTTAGAACCCCAACCCGTTTGGGTTAGGGTTGCCCCTGTTAGCATTTGGATAAGTAGTTAAGCCACTGAACCTACCCCCAATTTGGGATCCTAACAAATTTACAAATTATGATCCCGAACTCGTTCTTTGATCTATATTGACCCCTAACCTTGGTAACTAAGCTTGACCCCCTTGTAAAAATACAGTATATATATGACAAAGCATGTCGATGAGACCGCTTTGAAATTAGTCCAGATGTTAAAAGAATGTCTTTTTGACTGCAGCCACACAATTTACTTTAGTTATAAGCTATTTCAGTCTAGCAAACTTTTCTTAGTTAATAATAGCTAGTTTGCAGTGTTTTTATTGATTTCGTAAGTTGAGTGCCTGGAAAGAAAAACGCCTAAAACTTCGTTGTTCACAGCAGAATCGATCATGATTTAAATTGCAGTTATCTAGCAAAAAACTCCTGAAACTTCATTGTATGCCGCAAAGTCATTCATGATTAAGAATGCAGTTATTAAGCAAATAAATTCATTGCTTGCAGCAGGGGATACTTTTTAATCTCTGTAATTAAGGAAGATCTTCAGCAAAAGTTGGTTTCAAGGATTCAAAATGCAGTTTTATTCACAGTTGTGGTAAAGGATGTGGTGTTACGAAATCGTGCTAGTATGTTTCACGTAGAACATCGTGGTTGTTATGGAGTGAAAACATAGTCTGCTCAACTTGAAAACTTTACCAATGTGGCCACTTCGTTACAAAACAAATCATTGTGAATCCATGATATGTTTAGCGCATAATGGAGCTCAATGAAGTGAATCTTTTACTGTGTACTTATGCCAACTTTAGGGTTGAGATTAGATGAATGTAGCTTTTCTTGTTCACTACAAGGATTTATGCTTTTGATGGGTGCTTTGATAATTGGATCTGAGTTTCGTAATGTTATCATGTTACTCATGTAACAAGAGGGATATACTCGTGAAACTTAAGCTACTACATGTGTTGTGTAAATTATGTTACATTGAAGTCAACATTCTGAGCCCATAGATTGTGTCTTTAGTGAAAATTTTGAGGAAACATGTGTTTTTGTTGTCCGACCAAGATATAGCAACAAAAGAATCGAAGAACCCTTGTTAAAGATCTTGCCTTTTTAAGGTCCAAGGTGGTCAAGATACTCAATGTTTTACTATACTAAATAATGGCAAAACAGACCAAGATATAGCAACAAAAGAATCGAAGAACCCTTGTTAAAGATCTTGCCTTTTAAGGTCCAAGGTGGTCAAGATACTCAATGTTTTACTGTACTAAATAATGGCAAAACAAAGCACTTCCGCACTTCTAGAATGCATAGAGGAAGGAAGAATAGTTTAATACTAGGAAGCAGCAAAGGAGGTTTATTAGAAATAGGCATAAATTAAAATTAGAGACAATTATACAAGCAGTTTCAATCACTGAAAAATAAGTATGAGTTTGCCTCTGCCTAAGGTTAATTCCTCTGTCAACTTTTTTTGTTTTCTCCCCTCTTCTCTTTTCCGTGGGCCGATGCTTAAATAGAGTTTCAATACCCTCAAATCACTGAGAAAAATCCTTTAATAAAGCCAAAGCAGGTGGTGGGAACTGAGGGTATCAGGGATGAGATCTGTCTCTGTCTTTTTTCATCAGATGATATGGAATAGATCAAATTAAGTGTTAAATGTGTTGACTGCATTAAAAAATCTTACCTTTGATTTTATTTCATTTGAACAAAATTTCTGCAGATTGTGAAGGTGCTGGAGTTTATAGGGAAGAAAGAAGGTTTGCAACTCCCACTTGGATTTGCTGCACGTGTGGCAGCAAAAGCAAATAGGAGTTTGAGAAGAGCTATTCTACTGTTAGAAACCTGTCGTGTTCAACAGTTGAGTGCTGGAATACTTGTGGTGGAATAATGGCTGTTCAGGGCATTATTTGAATCGCTTTTATATCATGTTCTTGTTAACAGCAATTAATTAGCTTTACTTTTGTTGTAGGTATCCTTTTACAGATAACCAGGTGATACCCCCTATGGACTGGGAGGAATATGTTTCAGAGATAACATCTGATATTATGAAGGAACAGAGCCCCAAAAGGTTAACAGCTTTTACAAATTTAAACATTTAAGCATTTGAATGCATATTTTTATTCAGGATTACATTTGAGCATTGTCTTGGCATCCTGTTGTAGTGGTTTCATATTTGATTTTATTGACGTTTGGCTTTGTAAGGTTGCCAATTGCAATTATGCTAGGATCATTGTTCAATGCACGAATGCAATATGTCCTGAAGAATAATAGATTGAAATAATAATTTCTTATTTGGAAACTTTGAGTTTCTCTCCCTTCTAACACTGCCTTGAACTTTGGGCCAGAAGTCTGGAATGCCATTTTTAAGACCTCTAAACCTCAAAAAAAAAAAAAAAGTATTTCTCATATTTACTCAACTTCTCTCCCTAAGTCACCTCTTTCTATTACCTACTCTGACCTTTTTCTCTTTTACACGTTTTTGGACATTTTTGTTGGCAAGTTGCATCTCATCTTTTGCCTTTCTCTAGATACCTCTTTCTCTCTCTTTCCTTCTTGCCTCTCCTCTTCTCATGACCCTACTGTAATCTTTTATCTATTTCCACAATATCCTTTGCGCATTTTTAATAGGTAGGTTGCATCCCCTCTATTCTTTCTTCAGCCCTCCCTGCCTCCCATCAGTGTACCTTTCTGTCTTTCTCCAGCCCTCCCTGCCACCACCATTTGTCTTCTCATGTACTCTAAATGTTTCATGCTGATTGGAGCCAATTCTGTTAGCCTGGATGAGTCCTCACTGATGGGAGAAAATGTAGTAACAGATGCATTTGTATTGTGGATGTACAGTTACAGGGTGGGCCTGTCTTGGATGTCAATAGATCCAAATCCTCTTACAAAAATTAAGGATTTACTGACCAAGATTTTTCCTTTGTATATTGTCAAACATCAAAATTGTCTTGAATTGCCTGCCGAACAAAGAACACTGTCATAGGAGCAGAGGACTCCCGAATAATCATCCAAGAGAATCATTTGCAATTCAAAAAGTTTCAGATGCAAGAAAGGTCAGAAATTCTGGAAGTAAGATTTGGCTGTGTAATTTCCTAGTAGATTAAGGCCCATCTGACCATGTGATGAGGAGAGGGCCTCATGCAAGCCCCACCAGGCTTGCTGAAAAAATTAGTAATGCAACCATCATGCAAGAAGGCATTACGTAAAGAAAAAGACCTGCAATTGTCTGATAATCACAACTGATGCATCCTTCTCCCAGCCTGAGCACAAAGGGGGTGCCATGTTTTCATATATCATGCCAGAAGTGATCGAGGAGCCATCTCTAGCCTTATAAGAAACATAATGATAGAAATACTCCTCTTTTTTGTGATGTATTTTCTAAGATACAAAATTACAAACTATACAATTAGCTCCACTAGGCATTTAGTCAAGGCCCCCAACCGTATTTTATGCTGACCATTTCCCCAAAGCTTTTCTTGTTTACTCACGGTCCTCCACATCAATTATTGACAAGGCCTCACTGAATACATGAAGATCTCTTAAACCATAGTACTCCCTTTCAAATTGGTGGCTGAGCAATGTTTCACTCCACCTAGTCATATTGGAAGTCATCCCCAAAAGAATCCCCAAAAGAACATTGAATATATGACAACTTTAGAGTCAACCTATAAGGTTTAGTGTCATAAGGAGCGTTTTGCCTTGATTTGGGTTTGAAAGGATGGGTAAGGGGCCTGGTCATAAGCAGTGATCTCTCTCTCTCTCTCTCTCTCTCACTCACACACACACACACACGCACGCACGCACACGCGCGCGTGCGCACACACACACACACGCACACGCGCGCCTGCGCACACACATACACACAGAGACACACACAGATGGCGGATATTGGCTTGAGTACTGGAGGGAAATAAGATTTGATAGCCAGTTCCTGCTGTCCCCTTCTACATCTCACTAACTGAAATGATGGAGGAATAAAAATTCCAATTGCAATAGGCATGACACAAAGTGATTGCTCCTGAACAGAAATTGAATAGTATTCCTATCCTATTCAGTCTGGCAACTACCAGCCAAGACTGTATCCCTTCCCTTTCTGGAACAAGCTTCCATACAAATCTCGCTCAGTTGTTTGATATTGATAGAGTTAGTTTTTATCTCCATAGTCAAATGTGGCCTGTACTTTTTAGCATAAACTGTGAAGATACTGAATCTTCTTGAACAGAATCACATCTAAAAGGCTAAAGGCATGAGTTACAACTTTCAATATTTAGGTAACTCAAACCTAGTGGCTGCCCCAAGATGCGAGCAGATTAGCATACTGTGTCGTTCAGTTTCTTCTGCTGCTCCCCCCTTCTCCTTAAATGTACTTGCAACAATCAGAGGGTTCCCTCTTAGTTCTTTCTGTTGGCTGTTCATGCCCATTTGTAGCATGCATATCATCATATTTTGGGGTTTTTCCTTAGATAACGTTCTGTCATGATTTGTTTTGCAACAGAATGTCTCCTATAAGTTATTGCCTTACATTTTCACCTTCCTTTTTTCTTTGGGGGGGTAGCTTGTAGCTGATGTGGTGGCTATGCCATCATTGGCTACAAGCCAATAAACTGATGGGGTAAACTATAATGTTTGGTAAAGGTTCACTATGTGTATGTGCAGATGAGGTTATCGAAAGTGTTGAAATTGGACATTAAAAACTAATGGAATTAATTATTAATTCTGATTTTTGACATTTTCCATTGTTGTACCTATGTAATTTTGAAGTTTAACACAGGACAGTTTGTCTAAAAATATTGTTTTTTAATGGATAGGAATGTTATTGTTTTTTAATGGTTAGGAATGTCAATTGAAAGTTGTATGCTTTTCAGTCTTATTCTCCAAGTTGTGAGTAGTTTATGAACACTCCTTTTACCAAGTTATTTTTTCAGAAATTTGGAACTGAGTTGAACTGTATTTAAGAAAGGTTTCTTATTTTTTTGGGAACTCCATTGAAACATAACATCACGTGCTTAATCATGTTGAAGAATTGGGGGATGGCCAAGTTAGTGAGGGCTTGAGACTACCCTCTTCTCCGTGGAAATGCTTGGTTTGGAGCCTGTGCTTTTGTTGGAGCTTTTTTGTTTTTCTTGCTCCCCTAATAGATTGTGTTAGCTTTTTGATTCTTTATCAAAAAAAAAAAAAGATTGTGTTGGCTTGGGGCGTAGAAGTGATTGGACTGCATCCTTTCCGTTACAGGAGGAGGTGAGGAACCAGTGGGAAAAATGTAAATAAAAAATCATGCTGGACTGTTCCAAATCACATGCCTTTCTTGTAGTTTGTTAAGCATTTGACCTTCTTCGTGTGTTGGATTCACAAAGCAGACAAACAAGATTTCCCAGTCATGTTAATTTGACATTTTAGAAGTATCAGACTCATGGGAAGTGTCTGATATATTTGTCTGGTTTTCCCAATTTCTTTCCTGTCTTGAAGACCTAATGTAGTTTATAGGCTTTTCAGTCATCTGTTCTTTTAATGCATTCTGCTGGTTGTTTCTGTTTCGTAGCTCTTGGTACCAGTTTGGTCTTTTATATAGGCCGCTTTATAACATCAAACACTTCGAACTATTATTCCAGTTCAGTTTTTCTGGTTTTCACATAAAGAATGACTTATGTTTTCATTACTGAAGTGACGAGTACTTGAAATTGTGTCTTTAATTGATATGGAGAATGAAATATTGGTAAATACCATTACTTTTTCTTAATTGTTCGTTTATATATGTTTTGACACATGGAATCAAGGTGTTGTGTAAGTATATCAAAGGACATATTTCAGGTGTTGCTGTTTTGTTCCGTTTTTAGCCTTCTTTTCCCTTCTAGGCAGTCAAAGCCATGTTGTATGTCCTATCACCATCAGTATAGATGTTTGCTGGAAGCACAACTGGTTCCAAATCTTCTGACAGATTGTTGAATCTTTATAACTTCTGTACCATTCTTTCCTTGTGCTGGAAGTATCTGAGATTCCTTTTCTTTTGGGATTGGGTGTTGGTGGTTCTCTCTACTTGGTGGTTGATGGCATGTCGAGTTTCGATTCTCCTGTTGCCTATCTATGTGCCTTTTGTCTTTTCACTTGTTTGCTCCAGTATGATGTGTGCGGTATGTCAAATAGCATATTATTGGTTGCTGTCTCACATTTTATCTTATTATATATGTACAGGCTATTTGAGGTAAGGGGAAAATTCTACGAACTACTTGTTAATTGCATACCTCCGGAAATTATACTAAAGGTAGGTGATTGAAGTCTGTTTGATTCTATTAATCTACTGTCTTGTTTCTCCTTGAAATGATATATCATTCTCCTTTTATTGTGGATCTAGAGGCTTCTTTCTGAGTTACTGAAGAAATTAGATGCTGAACTGAAACATGAAGTTTGTCACTGGGCTGCTTATTATGTAAGTTCTTTAACTGTATCATTCTCCTTTCCAGAATCTTCATTGATGTATTTACTGCTTATATATCTTCCATGTGTAGAAGTGTTCTCACACTATTTGTTCTCATTATTGCTTAAACTTTGTGTGCAATATATGTGTAAAACATAAATCAATACATATGATGTTGCTCTGCTGTGAGTCCTCTCGTCTATGATGTTGCCCAGCTATGAGTCCTGTCAACTAATTTCAAGAATTTTATGCAATAATCAGGAGCAAACCACACCCCCCCAAAAAAACAAAAAGGTTCCTGCTGTGTTTCTTCCTTCTTTTTAAAAAATTCAGTTAAATTTTTTGCACGGAATGGGTTCAAATTAGTTCAGTACCTCTTGCTGTGTTCACGAGGCAACAAGAAAAGGGGGGCGGGGGTTGGAGAAATGGTCTCTCGCAGGCGTTCTTTATCAGTTTCTTGCAATATCACCTCGTGAAGCCCGTCTATCACTATATGGCTATTGGACACAGCCAAGTCCAGTCATTGCATTTGTGTGGGGTTTCTATTTGAGTGAGCTATTGAGAAAGAAGTGACTTTATGGCATCAGGAGAGAATAGGGACGAAAGAGTGGTGAGATCAAACGCCAAAAAGGACACAAAATTTCAATTGCGGAACCCTTTCTAAGCCTATGGACAATTGGACATTATAATTCGGAATCAATCATAAAGTAAACGTTTTCAATCTCTGTGTTCTGGTCCTGCAGTTCTGCTTATAGTATAGATTTTTGGTCCTTCTGCAGCTTTGCTTATAGTATAGATTTCCGAAACAGGGTTGTTTTCCCCTGCCACGATTCCTAATCTCACATCATATTCCAAGGAAGCTTTTAAGACAACATTTTTGTCACTAGAATTGTTCTTAGTCACTAGAATGGTTCTTTGTTGCTAAAGTAACTATGGGAAGTTCTTCTGTCCAGGTTTAGATAATATTGGGCTGATGTATTATCAGTGTCATCATGTTTGATATGCTAAATTTCTCAAAATTATATTTCAAAGGTAGCTTGTATGAGAAGTACATAGCTGCTATCCATTTGAAAATTTTCCAAATCTCAGGCAAGTTAAAAAGTTTTCCAAGAAAAATGAATGCAATAACAAATTCTTTTCTTTTGTTTAAGCAAATTAGTAAATTATAATTCATGAATTGGTCACCCATTCTAAAAGAAAGCATCTGTAGTATGTCACTCATGCCAAACAAATGTCTCACTTTCCATGTTGAAGCATGACAAGGGAATTTGGACATCAAAAAATATAGTCGACCTTCTTAATATAATATAAATTTGCTAATTAGTTTGTACTAACTTAGTGAGTGTTTAGCCTAATTTAATTGTCAGTTTTCAGATTTAAAACAGAAATTAAGCAAAACACTACTTTTTTAAAAATTAAAAATATTTTTGAAAAATAATTCTTCAAATAACTGACTTCACAAACAATTTGTTTCCTAAAATCTAGTGAATTGGGGTCTCTTATCTCTCCACTCTCTCTCTTCCCCTATAATTGCTAACTACTCAACGTTCTCATTCTTCCTTTTCTATTATACAACTCTCTCTTCTCTCTCTCTCTCTCTTTTACGTTTTGTTTGCATTTTATACATCTCTTTCTCTCTCTCTCTCTCTCTCTCTCTCTCTCTCTTCTCTCTCCCTTTTACATTATACTCTAATTATGTATTCATTTTGTACAACTCTCTCTATCTCAACTTGTTGATAAATATGGAATTATTTTACTTCATTAAAGGTTTTAATTTAAATTTTATGCTTGTCCAAATTTTCATATGTATATTGTCTCTTAGAATAAATACATAAGATTTGATTGTTACAAAAAAATCTCTTTTGATCTAACAAAGAAAAAAATATCATCCTATAAAATAAATAAATATTAAATAATAATCATAATATAAAAAGGAAAACAATATGAAATTATACAATAATATGTAATAGTTTAGAAAAAAAATACTAGGCCAAACAACTCATTGTTCAAAAGTACTTCCATATAAATTAGGCCAAACATTTCAAACTTCTTCGATAAATACTTTTAGAAAACTCGCTTTTAAGAAACAAAAACAGTATTTTATAAATAAGGCCAAACATGCTCTTAATTTAATGCTTTTGCTTATTATGTAATTTAGATCTTAGGCCCTGTGGAATGAAATGAAATAAGAGAATGATACATGAGGGGTTAGGTATGGAACTTAAATATTTTCTTCAAGTGTTTGGTAAAGAACAATAATGAAATTAAGTTTCAATTCTTGTTGTTTGATTGCTAAATATGGAATGAAATCAACACTATTTTATTTTTTAAATTACTTTATGTCATTATTATTATTATTATTATTATTATTATTATTATTATTATTATTATTATTATTATTATTGTTATTACTATTACTATCAATAAAAGTTGAAGCTTGTTATCATAATTAAATATAATTGAGTCTTGTATTTATTTAATTTTTTTTAATTAACTAGTAATTTTTCCAAGAATTAATAAATTTTATTTGTAATTTATAGTAAACCTATTTTTAAACTATAATATTCTATCAAACAATATGACAAAAATTATATGCAATAATAATAATAATAATAATAATAATAATAATAATAATAATAATAATAATAATAATAATAATAACAACAACAAAATACCCCAACCTAATAAAAAAATTAAAAAATATATATAATAGCAAAATTTTCAATATTATGCTAATTTTCTTTTTTTCTTAATAATCATAAATTGATCCTTGGGGGATAGAGAATTGAACCCCTCCTATTTTGGGGATTCAAATTCCTTTGTTTTGAGGGGAACTTGAAACCTCTAAATTTCAAGTTCCACCTTCAAAATCCCCAACCAAACAATTGAAAAAGGAACTTGAAATCAAAGAATTGAAGTTCTATTCTAGTTTTCCCCAACAAAACAGGGCCATAGAAGTGAAACCTTTCTCAGGACAATGGTAGGATAGCTTACTTGAAGAGTCAATGGTCAATTTGTTATACTTCTTTCTTCCCATAATTATGAAATTTTGGAAGTGGAAAAGTTTAGGGGTATGTTAGTTCGTGTGTTCTTTGCCTTATACGAAAATCGACTTAATTCTTGGGACATCAAACAAAATTTTATTTGACGGTCCTGTGAGGAGAGGGTTTTTTCTTCTCAACAAATTAAAACTTCAAGTAGTCCCTTGAATATGAATGCTTGCAAGTGTTAACGTGTTCAGAGATATACAGCTATGTGTGAAATACTTCCATTTTCTTATCTGATTAGGTGAGACTTGTTCTGTCAAAAGACTTCAGATTTGAAAATGTGCAATTGGAGGACTCATGTGAAAGTTGTGGTTCAATGTCTTTGGTTGACATAGTTTTTCCCTAGGGAAGCTCATGAACATTTTCCATCCACAAGCACAAGCTAGCTTAAGAGTCTGAATAGAAACATCATATTTAAAAGCAATGGAGAAACCTGCAGCAAATATTTAATATTATGCTGGCAAGTTAAGATTTATAGAAAAAGCTCTTGTGAGAAAAAGTTGCAACACAACTCTGAGCCCAGGGAATCATAACCCCCCTCCCCCGCACCCAAAGGTGTTGTTGATAATGAAAGTAAACTTTGATACTCCTTCATTGCATCAGATTGGATGGCCAAGTCTACTATGAGGTCTCCATGATGAAAGATGCAATTGTCCGTTTTATCGGAATTGCTGTTACAATAATTGCATTTAAGGTGGTTACTTGATAAGCTTTCTTATGATCCTGTTGCATTTGTAAGTCCATGTAACATTTTCGAGTGAATTCTCTTTGGGATTAATATTCTTTAGGGTTTTGGGCTTCATCAACTGCTAACTTGATCTCAATAGTCCATATAACATAACTATTGGTATCAAGTAGCCATAATCTTTTTGAATGCTGAGTCTTTGTTGCATAATTGAAATCTAGACCTTGTTGTCCTGCATTGGGTGTTAACACTGCAGATTTACTGGGTCATGCCAGTTCAATGTTCTTTAGCATAGTACTTCCTTGTGTCTACTCTGAAATGTGATCTTGGGCTACACAAAATTGTTGCCAACATGTGACTGTTGCTTTTGAGCAATATAGTATATGACTTTAAAATTGGTCTAGGCATGGCATGAACATGAAGTCATTCTGTCACCAATGACATTGCTAACACATTGTTCCATTCATGAAAACAATAAACAGGAAAATATATTTTTTTGTTGGTTGGGGGGTGGGGGTTACCAAAATGATACTGCTTATATTCTCTTCCAGTTTTATTTGGGAATGGACTATGGAAGATGGCAGTGTAGCTTTTCCTCAGTTGTTCTGGGCATGACAGTTTTCCTTTCTTCAGGAACACCGAATGCGTCTTGGGCAGAAAGCCATATTCCACCTTGAAGGTAATGTAGATGACTTTAGTTAATAATTTTGTCAGATTAAGTTTTCTATGATCACTTGGGTGTCATTACTATTTCTTTCAAGAAAATTTGGTGTTCGAGTGGTCTTTACAGAGCTGGATTTTCTGAGCTTATTTTTTACAGCATTAGTGGCCAAGTACGTAAGCCTTGTACTGAGCTGATTTCTCTCGATAATTTTGCAGCATTTGTAGCCAAGTTCATGAGCATTTATAAGGCTTTCCTCATTGCAACTTTTGGTTAAAGATAAAGCTGCCTTGCTCTCTGAACTCGAGCATTGGTGCTCTATTACAGTCGACCTGCCGTTCTGGCTGTCCCCCACAGTGGGATCTTCTCCTATGGCGTTTTCCTTCCCTTTCCGATTTTCGTTTTTGTGCAGCTCTTCATGGGAAAAATGAGAAGTGATGTGAGGCAGGAAACTGTGACAACTAAATTTACTTGGTTTTAGACTTGAGAACAAACTTCAAACATGATGTAAATTGTGTATTTTGAGAGTAATGCATCGGTCTTGGTGAATGAAATGAAACTATCATCTCTAATTCTAACATTCCTGAATGCTATGTACAATACACCTGAACCGAACACCCAAAAGAAAAGGAGAGAGAAAATGAAATCTACCTTTACCCGACTGTGGGATGGGCCAGAGCTGCACTAGTGAAAAACTGATGGTTCAACTGGACGATTATGATTTTACGATCATATGGGTTTTCTAATACATTCATAGATAGTAGACTGGTACTTTAACAAGTCGTATTATATTTGACTATTTTATAGTAATTATTTTTATGATAACATTTATCATACCGTTTATAACTTCTTTTATAAAAAAAGAAAGAAAATAATGCAGTAGAAAAAAAGGGTTGGGGTGGGGGGTGGCTCGGATGAGCTAATTGTGAGTCACACCTGAGAAATGAAGGGCTTGTGGTGGTTTCAAAATTTGGTGTTGATTCGTTGAGGATTGCCAAAATTGTTTCTCGGCGTTTCTTAGTCTAAGCATGGATATGATTTTTATCTTCTTTTGACCTTGATAACAGTTTGGTGTTCTCAAGATTTGCTGTTGGGCCTTTTATTGACCAATTGGAGGTTGTGGGGCGAGGTGGTTTGTGGGCTCTTGTCTGTAAAGTGCCTTTTCACGTGCATGTAACTGTGGTAAAAGTTATTTATCGTAAACAAATGTATGTTTCTAGGTAATAATTTAAGAGGCTTATGTAAACGTGAAATATTTGTAATCAAGTGATAAATCTAATTATTTTAATGTTTAAAAATAGGTAAATAAATGTATATTTCTAGGTAATAAATTAAGAGGCTTATGTAAACGTGAAATATTTTTAATCAAGTGACAAATCTAATTGTTTTAATGTTTAAAAAATATGTATACAGATAGAGTTAAAATAAAATTTGAATTTCAGTTGTCTCGTACAATAATACTGATGCTAAGAAACTTTGTTAATTAAATTGGTTAATAATGTAATATTTGTTATTACATTGTTTGAAAGAATACAAAATCTCGTTATTTTTAAGTTCACTAGTTGCCAAAGTGGTGGTAGCCTAGTTGGTTTTCACCCCCATCTTTCATGTTCACTAACAATGTTCAAATCAAGGGAGAAATATTATATTTCCTTGTGAAGAAATTGTGGGTTGATGGGCTAGACTTTGTTCTAGCAAAGTTAACACTTACCCCTCTCCTTGGGCCTATTGTATTGCTCACTATGCTGCCCTGAGATAGAGGCTGGAACCCTGAAGAAAGCTTGGAGGCATAATTAAGAGCAAGAACTGGGGAAATTCTTCTCCTAACATTGCTCATGTTAAAGCTATATATCGCTGTTACAATTCTGCAGTGTAATGCTGGATACCCACCATCTATCCTTATTTAAACTACTCCCAGACTCACAGTGATCAATTATAAAAATCGAAACAGATTACACGTAATTATGTTCCCCATTTAACAGCAGAAGATATCAGCTTATGTTTCCTATATGTACAACAGACGATATTAGCTGCTGCCAGCCTCCCATTCCGCTCAGGGTATGCAACCTGAAAAATTCAGTTCCATAAGTTGTACAACTCCCAGCAAGGGACCTTTTTGAGGGGTCTGGGGAGCATAATTTGGCAAAAAATGTAACACATAATATGACACGAAATTAAACAAATACAGTGCTACACACTCCACAAAATGTACTAGCAAAAGGGAGAAACACCTGTATGGTGTACCTAAATAAAGAGTAGTACAACAATTTCCGGGGTTTTACAATCTCTTGTTTTCTGTGTTTACTGTTTACTCAAGCACTGGGCAAAATCAAACAGAGCTTAGTCCACCTAGTTTGTTTGGCAAAGTACTCAGGCACCAGACCATGGTAATAATTCACAAAGGGGGCTGGGTATTTGTTTTGGAAGTTAGGACTCTGATGATAGTTAAATAGAGAAAAACGGTTAAAGGACATTAACCGCCATTTAATCAATACATCACTATTCTGCTGCGGGAACCTGATCTGACTTCCCTTCGGGCACACACGACCTCCATACTATGCCCGTTGGTAAATCCATCAGGCTTATGCCCTTGGCGGTTAATTCACTCCTGATTTGATCACTCTTGGCAAAATCTTTATTCTTCCTGGCTAATGCTCTTTCCTCAATCAGACTTGATATTTCATCCTCGGTCATCTCAGCTTGAACCAATGCCTTTTCCTTCAACTGCTGCAGAACCTGCTCAATTGACACGAATACCACCATTTAAGGATATGCAGCAAATTAGGGGAAAGGCTCAATATGTATCACATTTATAAAGTATGTCAACACCTCAGCATAAGGCAGAGCCAAAAGCAGTCCAAGAACCTCCATAACTTTTCCGACTGCCGCCTCCAATTTAGTAAGTGCCTGAACAATAGGAATATGCTGTTGCTTTTGCTTTTGTTTCTGCTTCTTCTGAAATCAGGAATTCAAATTGAAATTCCATGAATTCCACAGGAAAACTTGGTGCCTAAAACATTAGATGTCTACCAGAAACCAATACTCCTCACCTTAAGGTCATTCAACTGGTTGTTTATGATCGTCAAAGCATTTGGAAGAAGACCCTTCAATACTTCTGGAGTGTGCAGGTCATCAGACATTTTGCTCTCGAAACCCTTCATCAGCAACTCAGCAGGATCTTCAGAATCATTAGGTTTATTAGGTTTTTTATATTTTGTTTAGCTTTTTCATCCAAATTTTCCTCTTGAAATGGCAATAAAGCTTCTGTACAATCTTCTAGTGTCTATCATCAAAAAACAAAAAATCAGTCAACGATTCAAAATAAAGCACCCAAGAACATACAGAGCAGAAGTCGGTCTACATACAGGCCTGCATTTAATAAACCCATTTTAGAAAAAACATCTGACAAGGAAAACTCAAGAAACAAGCAGATTTACCGTAGTTGGCAGTAGCAGTAATATGCATATTTGCTGCGAAGAAAAATGTAATCATAGCCATGAAACCAATTTATCTACCAAGTACAAGTAAGAAAGATCTTGACGAGAACTCACCACTACAGTGAAATATGCCGCTACAACTTGTTTGTTATGGCAACTAAAAGATATTCAATGTCAAATTTATCACTTTAAACATGCAAGAACCACTGTTAGAGTCAACCACATAAAAGGCTCTAGCATTAAGTGCCTTGAAGCCCTTAATATATTGGTTTTCAATTGGTCAACCAAATACAATAAATACAAGGATGTTTGGATGAAAACAATATGAATTTTGGGGGTATTAGACGAAAATAATATAAACTTTTTTCTGGGACGCTAATAATATGAACTTTTAATCCTATGTAACACCTACATAACACCATCGAGTTAAAGGGTTGTGGTTCGGCAGAGCGATAATATGGCAAGTAAAGTCACTGATGTGGACGGTAGAGTTAAAGATTTAACTTTAATTTTTTTATTTGCATCGGTACATAAACAAACCTTTATTCAACTAAGAAAAGAAAAGGACAAAGGCAAATCTTCAACACCACTATCCACGTCAGTGACTTCACCTGTCACGTGATAACTTTACCAAATCACATCCTCTTTACTCGGCTGTGTTCTTGTTGGCATTAAATAAGGTTGAAGTTCATACCGCTGATGTCCAAGAAAAAAGTTTGTATTATTTTCGTTCAATACCTCCAAAATTCGCATTATTTTCATCCAAAAACCCTAAATACAAACTTGCTTTAAAATAACCACAACCTGGCACAACATAAGTTTTAAGCACATGTATGGACACATCTGGTTTTCACTCGATCCATGTGCAATTTAGTACCCTGTGTGGCACATGGCAAGAGACGGAATTGGAGTAAACAACATTTCCACTCAATTATTTTCCCTGGATAGAGCCTCATCCAAAGGGATGGAGTTCAACTTGTCCATAACCCCACTACTCAATCTTTTCCCCTGGACAAAGCCAGAGAAGATATATGCTCACCTCCATAAGCAACTTTTCTCCAACTGAGATTTAGATTTGATCATCTATGTTCCAAAATTTGCACATGGATTGACCCATCGCGCAACAAAATATAATAGGCTGGAGAGGCAAGACCCAACCTGTTCAATCATGCTCTCACAGAAAGAAGGCTGGAACATTATCAATTTTCTATGTCTCGCATAAGGTGATGGAACCTAGGGAGAGGAGAGTCCACTGCTAAAAAAAGCTACACATAATGATATGTTTTTTTAATTCCAATCATAGTACCTATTCATTGAATTCCCATCTTCTAAACTCCCTGGACCATTGTCTGTGCCAGTAATACTAGTTAGACGCCTAGAAGAGCATCAAGAGAATTGACTGCCAATTAAAGTTTTTAGTTCACTTGAGACACAACAAACAATTTATACATCACCAGCAAGAAAGCTGAACTTCATCGCAATAGCTTGAAAATACCACTAATTTCTACATCACAATTCAGGCTAAACACATTTCCCTTCCCTTGCAATGCAGAGAATAATGCTAGCAATGAAGAACATGATTATTAT
The DNA here is from genome assembly GCA_021018815.1 of Talinum fruticosum. Classification (NCBI taxonomy): domain Eukaryota; kingdom Viridiplantae; phylum Streptophyta; class Magnoliopsida; order Caryophyllales; family Talinaceae; genus Talinum; species Talinum fruticosum. The sequence goes on along the minus strand of JAITYX010000001.1, from coordinate 14,071,513 downwards.
TGGTTATGATGATAATGTGAATATAAATAAGCTGTCTAAATTAGAAAACTACAAATCCAATATCTTATTTCTATAATGATGCATATTAGAATATGCTGAGCAATTTCCGGACTATGTTCCTATGATTAAACATCAATATGCAGCAGAACACACAAAAAGCCTAGATCACCAACAAAATGCCTGGATGTGACTATCAAATCAAGCAATTTTCAAACTGATGCCAGCAGCCAGGCAGTATATCCATCTAACATTTAAACATAGAAAATGGGTTCTCCAAGTTGAAATAAATAAATAAATAGAATTGATGTCCCCTAGTTTAAAGTGACAAAAATAAATTTAAACAAATAGCAGTCAAATTCTTCATTTAGTGGACATATTGCTGAACAAAATAAATGTCCTCCGGCAAAGGTCTCACAGAAGCACTATCACATCATTTCCACATGATGATTCGTAAAGCTACTCGGAAACACCACAAAAATTCTGGCCACAGAATAGGAATCATTGCTAAAGAAAAAGCATTATAGAGCATAGCACATCAACACTTGCCTGATAAATACGGAAGACTGCATCAGATGCTATATCTATTTGTGAAATTGAATAGTTGACTGGAGAATTGTAGTGCATGCTTAGCAAGAAATACCTCAAAGCCAGAGGATGGTATACTTTGGTAACCTAGAATGAAAGATGACAGGAATCCATAGAAAACGAATTAGCTAATTTTAAAAAAAAAAAAACAACTACCTGCAGTAAGGAAAGAACTTAATCAACGACAGCATTGCATCCTACCTCACGAATAGTAAAGAAGTTCCCTGTTGACTGACATTTTCTCATCATTAATAGTCACAAAACCCATTATGCACCCAATAAGTAATGTTGGTCTCCGCGCATGCTGCACAACTCTGAGCCAGCTCATTTTCATGATGGGGAAAGATTAAATCCATTCCACCACCATGAATATCAAAAGAAAATGTCAAATAATGAGCACTCATTGCAGAGCATTCTATGTGCCACCCAGGTCTTCCTGGTCCCCATGGACTGTCCCAACTTGGCTCACCAGGTTTTGTAGACTGCAAATAGTGACTAGCTATGAAATGATTTAACAAGACAAGAGAAAAACCATAAAAGGAAAGAATTGACTCCTGCACTCTATACCTTCCATAAAGCAAAATCAGCAGGATGCCGCTTTCTTGAATCCACGGAAACCCGTTCGCCAGCCCTGTTGTCCTCAAGCTTCCGTTTAGACAATCGGCCATAATCTGGGAACTTATCAACAGAGAAATACACATCTCCATCAAGAGGGTATGCATAGCCGTTTTCAATTATCTGCAACAAAAGGAAATCATTGTCAAAGAATGATTCAAACAGCGAACGCAGTTACTCATCCCAGTGGATTCTGTCAGAACCAAGAATACAACTAAAAAGCTCAAGTGAACAGAACTGTTCCTCATCCCTCTCCCAGCATTCTGTGGAAGCCATCTGGGCCTAAGATCTTGAGTGACAAGGTGGCAATGATTAGGTTTAGTCAGACTTGTCAGGTTCGAGATGGCCAATCAGGTAGTGTGCGTGCTTGCCCGGGAGGGCAGCACTCACATTCACAACAATTTCCTCTTTCCTTTTTTTTTTTTTGTTGGAAGGGGAGGGGGCTGTTGGGCCTGGAGAGGGGGTTGGGGGATTAAAGTCCCAAGCAACTTGTATTTTAACATCTATGCAGCACACAACCGAGTCACATGGTGTGGCATTGAAACCAATGGATACTCATTCCATAAGCACCATACTCAAGTTCAAAGTTCATACACATTACTGGGTGAACACCTTGAAAACGACCATCTACAGATTCCCGCTAACAACTAATGTCGAATGTCTTTTTCTGCCACAATTTCTCCAATGCATGCTTGGATAGAAGTATGAAACTTTCTCCATACAAGTGAAAGGGCTCAAACTTAGCTGAAAATAGTAATATACAGATGACAGAACAGATGAAACAATGACTCTTACCTTTGCTATCATATTCCTAATCTGATCCATATGATCAGAAACCCGTGGCTGATGGGTTGGCAGCAGGCACTGTAGATCATCCATATCTCTGAGGAACTCCTCACAAAAATGGTTACTTAAATTCAAAGGATCACTCAAAGGGTGATCTGGATCCTTCTCCTTAAACTCATTTGCTCTGCGAATTATCTGGAAGTATTTAAAACAAGAAAACCCATAAGGAAGCAGTCAAATACAGGAACTCAAAATTGTCAACAGAGTCGTACACTAAAGGAAGCAAATACTCCCTCCGTGAAAAGTTGTCAAATCTAGGGGAATTACAAAAATAAGGAAATATTATTTATTTAATTAATTTGTTGTATTATTTGAGTTTTCTATGCACTAGTTAATGAGTATTTTAGTTTCTACATAAAATCTTCCACATTATTGGTTGCAAAAAATAAGTATACAATTTTTATATTATAGTAAAGGATTAGATATATGATTCCAATGCTATATTAACAAGTATTATAGGACATTCAAAAGTAAGATTTTGACAACTTCAGGACGGAGGGAGTAGTTGCAAGAGGTCTTAAAGACTATGTGTAAAACCTATTCCTTGGGTCCCACCCCAGGCAGGATTGAATTCAATTGCAGCATGCTATGTTTTAGTCTCATAATTATAGTGAACACAGCCGCAGGGATTCAGAAAAACCTATTCTTCGAAGACGGATGGGCAATACGTAACGAAGAAGCACATACTCGGATACAAGACACGGATATGGCACAACACTAAGATAGTGAGTAGTGACACATAGGGGTCATGGGAAATGGAAAGATACTGAGAAATATATGATGATGAAGGCAGAGGGGAACAACACTGCAACCTGGTAAAAAATGAGAAGATGATAGTGCCCAGACATGGTACACGTCACAATAACTAGAGCAGTCAGAAAAGGGGGCATGTTGATTCTACAACACGCATGTATCTGGCAGGATCTACATGTTCAAGCGTAGTCAGCCATGTGTTGAAGGCCCATACATGAATATTTAATCTGACTTTTTTTCTTATTATGCCTGACATGTCTGGAGTGTGTCCAAGTTGGACACATGACAAACATGGGTGGGTGAGGCTGAAAGTCATGTCAATGTTTCATAGTACGTGAATAATAGAAAACATTCATGGGAATAAAGAACTTATTCGTTTCTAACGGCAATTTGCATTGACAAACACTGTAGGCATTCATCACATGCATTTGTTTGACTGTGTGATGCATGGAGCAAAAGGACTACGCTTTGTTTCCTCAGTGTTGCCATAAGCTTTGAGTTCAGAGCCTAATTAACCTCTTCTATCATGAATAGGTGTTACTTTGAAAGATGATAACTATACAGATCCCAAAGAGACAATTCACAAAGCGTAGGGAGGAAAAGGTTCTCCAACAGAGTATCCAATATCCAACCAACCCACCTGAAGACTTTATTTAAGAGTTCTTGGAAGAAGGTCGGAAGAAATAAATACAAGCATCAGAAAAGCAGAATTAGGGAGTCAATCGTAGATTCATAACACACTGAGATGCAGTGTAAAAGCCATAGAGTGACCACCTACTTAACATTTCACAAGGGGAAAAAGTGAGGGTTGCAGAGTGCCTCCATTTTCTCCATCTTCCTCAAAAGAATATTTCAACCAGTGAGAATAATTTACCCAAACCACTTCTACCTTGCCCCCAGGTGAACTTATCAGCCCCCCCAACAACAAAAAAAAGAATGAAAAAGTCCAATCTACCTACCAGAAGCATAATGGATGCAACATGGAAATGATTAGAATGTGACCTTAAATATCACACACACATAAAGAAGTGCAATATCACATTCTTTTTGCCCATGTCAATATGTAAGTGACACATCCAAGAGAAAATCATAAGAGTTCATGCAGCAACAATCCTTATAACTGTAGCTTTCAACTTCAGACTGTATACCTTGACACATCACATGTTTATTATGCATTTATCTCTAACCTTATCGTCAACATCAGTGAAATTCCGGACATATGTCACTTCATAGCCCAATTCCATCAAGTATCTGCAAGTTTTTAATGCAAGAATAGACAAAAACAAGTCATACTGTGGTTCTAGCTATTCATTTACTTTCACATATAAGGATAATCAAAAGGTAACATAAACTCCTCTCAAGAACGATATTTGCATCAGCAAACATGATTAAACACTACACAACTCATTCACAAATTAGCACACAATTGAGGTTACGAGAGCACAGACTAGGACAAAAACTCAAACGCTGATTTACACTTGTCACACGAAATTTGTGCAAGGGAAAGAACATAGTGCAGAAGTCTGATTTAAGAAACTGAAAAATGACTTGTTTGACGTTGTGGTGTTGTATTGTCTTCCCAATCAGTTGAGTTTGAAGCTGTCCTCTCCTATGGAACCAAGTATAAAGTGAAAGCAAAGGCCACAGAAAAATCAGCTCAGCAATTTTGGTTTCATAGTAACCATAAAAAATAGAAACAGGCTATTTGCAAGTTCACATTATGCAGTTCCTGGCAATTGCACAGATTACCAAGCTTAAAGTAATGAACATGCAGTTACGTCAAAAGTTAGGCAGATTAAATTTGATGGACTTTGTATGGAATACAGCTGCATATAAACGTTTTGGAAGCCTGCTTAATATTAATAAGAAGAGATAAACAACTTATACATGCAAAGGCACTAATGACTAAGACAGATCCTAATTTTGTCAATGGGAAGATTTGACCTCATCAAGCTCTAGTGATGATTTGATGATGGGTTGCTACTAATATCAGATTGTCAAATACAACCATAAAGGGAAGACTCTACAAAATTTTAGACGATTCACGAGTGTTTGCTGATAGCTGATTTTAAATAGAACTTTTTCCAAATGAAAATGAATAAGGTAGCGAACAAGGAAAGTACGTCAAGATTATTAGAATTGTCTGATTTATCATACTTCAAGAAACCAATCCAAGATTTCACTACCGCTACCTATCAGGCTATCACTGCAATTATCCAGTAGAATCAAGCAACAACTCAAGCGATCCGTTTATTATTAGTGCATTCCCTTACCACAATCTCCACCAAAAACATTGCTTCAAGAATAATGAGGATGGATTGGATGATTATCAAAGTCCACAAACAGTGTAGCATAGGAATTATAATAGGACATCCAATCCCTACTTTCTACTCTTCCTAGTCGACATCCTGGAGTCCCTTTTGTTCTGAACAAAATTTTCTTGTTCTCACTGAATGACCACCCGAAAATATTTTTCTAGATTTTCACACTCACAAACTTATGCAAATTCAGATAAAAAGTTTGGGAACTTTGCCCCCTATCCTCAACCATCCCAATTAGCACAAAGGATACATATGCCGATTATTCCACCAAATAGAAGGAGAAAATCTGAGGTACAAATTCCAAGCTACGAACATAATTCCAAACACCTAAAAATCATACGCATTTCAGCAACTAAGAACAGAACATGTCCTCAAAATTGAATCGACTAAATCAGATTCTAGCATCCAAAACAGGGATTACCCTTCCAATATCCACCCAAGAAAAAAGGGTTTATGCAAATTAAAAAAATAACCATATAAGGAGCAGGAATATCAACATTGATCGAAGCAGATTGAAGCAGCATAAATGCCTGAGACTATATATAATGAAAAGGTTACCTATAAAGGACATCGAAAGCAACATAAGCTCGAGCATGGCCGATGTGACTGAAATCGTAAGCGGTAACACCACAGACATACATTCCAACCTTGTTTGGATCCTTGGTCTTGAAGACCTCCTTCTGCTTAGTCATCGAGTTGTAAAGCTTGAAGAGCGAGCGGTTAGGGTTCTCTTCCGCCATGGCTACCCTCTGGGCTCAAAACCCTAACCCTCTATAAAATCAATTCAATTCAGACCAAGACTTAGATGCCTCCGTCCGCTTGTTCTTTAAGCAAAGCTGTTGCAAAATCCCTTGTCTAAGAATTAGCAAAGGAAAAAGGGGTTTTTTTAAAAAATTTCGCGTGCAAAAAACAAACAAAAACGGAAGGGAAAAAATCGGCGGAGGAGAAGCGAAGGGGAAATCGATCGAGCACAAGTGTTGAAGAAAACAGATTTCGGTTTGGGGTAACCAAAATTTCAAGTCCCTGAAACAATGTGATAATTTTAGGTACCCCCAAGTGTCGATTTGAATTTTTAGAAATCAAATTAGTAATGGTCATTATATTGTTATATTTTGTTACAAACTTATAATGTAATTAAAATTGTATTGTAATTATGTTAATCATACCTATACAATTGCAATTATTTAGGACATTTACTAAACAATCATAATTATTACAATTATAATTACATCAATGTTTGTGATTAAATTTTAATACACTTATAACTAGACTCGACAAAATTGACCCGAACCGAATGGGTCAATCCCAACAATCTGAAACCCAAACCGAACCGACATCCGAAACAGTTGAACCGATTTTGACTCGAAACCGAAATGAACCGACCCGAACCGAACCGCCCGAAATGTAATGAACCCGATCATGGATCCGAACCGAAACTATCCGATCCGAAATTGAACCGACCCGAAACCGAAACCGACCCGAAATATAATTGACCCGATTACGACCCGAACCGAATAAGACCCAAACCGAATCAAACCCGAATTCGAATGAAAGTGACCCAAACCCGACTTGACTGAATTTGAATTTGACCCAACTCCCATTTTTTGGCAAGTCTGTCATAAGAGAGGAGCTTTCCTCCAAAATCTAGTTTGTTTTTTTGTTTTATTGTTGTTCCTTTTTTAACAACTAAAATAAGAGAAGGAGCTTTCCTCCAAAATCTAATTGTAATTTTTGACAAAATTTTGATTTTTACTAGAGTAGAAGTAGAGATGAAAATCTTGATTTTTGTTAAACAAATAAGAGGAAAAAAAATATAAGCTGGAAATTTTTATATTATAACTTTATAAGATATTATTAATAGAATTTAATTTAATTTAATTAATAAGTTTGGAGAATTTACATTACAAAATAAGTTATTATTTTGTCCATGAAAATGAAGGTAAAATATATAATTTAAAGAATAATAAAACGTGTAAATATATATGTAATTTAAAGAATAATGAAATATATGTAAATATATAAATAATTTAAAAAATAATAAAATATGTGTACAATATGTAATTTAATTTGTATAAATAAGTTCAATTCGAATTGTATTAGTTTTCACTTTGATTTGGCAAGTTTATTTGGGATTATATTGACTCAAACTTATCTAAGTCGGGTCCGTTCAACGTTAAATATAGTCATTACATAAATAAGTTAAGTACTTGAAGCTAACTTACAAAATAGATATGTGAAACTCTAGAGAGAGAAATGCCCCTTAGTGAGAGAAGCTCGATGCTCCCTCTTCCCAACCCTAAAGAACCCCCGATTCCTCTCCCTTCGCCCGCCGTTCATCTCTCATCTCAATCGGCCATCTCTTAGTCTCCTTCGGTCCGAGTGAAGGATCTTCTCGATCCTTCCTAAAACTTCAATCTGTCAAGGTTTTGATTAGTTTTTTTCCCTTTTGGAAGAAGTTTGCGCGATTTGTGAGATCTCGAACTCTAGTGAACAAGTGGCTTCATACCTCTAAGCATGTGCCATTGGTGGTTTCGATGATATCAAGAGGCACTATTTCACTATTCGGACAATCTGTTCCAGCCATGGCCGCCCTCGCTCGCTCCTTTTCGAGGCCGCCACTTGTTCGAATCGGAACGTAATTCGCTTAAGGCTCCTTCGAGCGCGGGATTCGGCCTCTTCAAGCGGTTCTCTAGAATCTTCTGCATGATTAAACCCAAGGACGGTTTCCGGACAGGTAAGTATGGGTTAAATTTTTCTTATGGGTTTAAAGTGCCTTTGGTTAGAGGGTGGTTCCGGAATCTTCTTGCTGTGATCTTGTGCGGTGGATCCGTGCTTGGTTCATTTCTCGTCTGTGTTCTCTAATTGGTTTCATTTGGGTTTTTTACTATTCCTATTATGGTTGATTATTGTTACTTGTTGGCTAACCGGGGGTTGGATGTGTTGTTCTTCTTCCGTGTTTGATTTTCTCTCGATCCTATTTATGTGTTGGTTGCATTTCTTTTTGCTCCCCAAGCCTTGTCGATTTTCTCTGCTTTGATCTCTACTCTCGAATGTCCGCCCTCCCTCTAAAGAACCCTACTTTATCCAATGCCGTCACATGCAATTCACACCGAATCCTCGCTATTAGTGATGCTCCCCAACCTCCAACTCCGGATATGTCTGGCTAACCGTGAGCATATACATAAGAGCAACCCTGCTAAGACCTCCCCGCCTTCTTACGCCAACAAGATTAAGTTTAATCTTGAGAGTAAATATGATGTTCGTCCTACCATAATTGAGTCGGAATCGGTATTTGCCTCTAGGGAACTGGAAATGATTACCCAAATTCGTTAAAGTCTCATGTCTTTGTGACTACCTCGGCCCTGGAAGGGGGTGGGGTTGTGTCGACAATGACCCTAATACCTCCTTTATTGAGAACCCGAGAGCCTTATGTCCATTAGGCAAACCTTGGGGAGACTTTCTCCCTTTGGCGGTCATCGAAACAAAACCAAACTTTACCGGAAATACGTGAAGGGTCAAGTCAACTTAGTTGAGCTTGGGAATGGATGGGTGATGTTTCAATTCGGTAATTTAGATGACAAGAACTATGTGTGGTGCAACAGACCTTGGTTCGTTCAAGGTCCGAACTTGGTGTTAAGACCTTGGGTCCCCTTCTTTGACCCTTACTTTGCTTCTATAAATAAGGCGAATCGGTGGATCCACATCCCACACTTGCCATTTGAATTCCGGAATCAAAGTGCACTCGCCCCATTTGCTTAAATTGGTTGGTGAGGTTGTCGGACCGGATCGAGTTCACTCTTCTTAGGCAAAAAGGTAAATTCGCAAGGGTATGTGTGAATATTGATGTTACTCGGCCCCTTCGGGGTCCATTGTGGTTAATGATGACATCCATACTTCCATCTTACCTCTATCTTATGAAGGCTTGCACGAGGTTTGCGCCCTATGTGGGTGTGAATCTCACGTTCTCGATGTTTGCCCCAAGGCGCCTCTCAATGACAATATTGAGGTAGTGGTTGAGAAGTTTAATGGGGATGGGTTATCCTTATCCAAGTAAGGGTAAATGTGTTGTTTCCTCGGTTAGTGAGTCCCCTTCTACCTGTAACCTTCATCGACAAGTGGATCACTCGTCACTCCGAGGAAAAGAAGTAAGCCCTTGGCTCCTACTACCTTTAAGAATACCTCTGCAGTTGCTTCTCCGCATGCCAGCCCGAGTACCTTTCATGGGGAAAGTAAGTCGGCGAGTGGGGTGCATTCTGCGAGCTCGAAGCTGGCGGTTAAGGATAATCGATCTCGTTGTGGTGAAAGACCAAGCTAGTGACGCTGGAGCTTGTTATGTTGCTTGACCCGGTTATTCCCCCTCCGGACAAGTCCCTGTCTCTCGAAAGTGGATCATGGCTGCCCAAGTATAGGGCCGCCCGCCCTCACCCCGACTTGGAGGCTACCAAATCCACTTCCCCGGTCTCCTCGGGGGACTCGGAGATGGAGATTGACTTTCTTGAAAGGGAAGGGGATGATGTTGGAAGTGATGATTTGCTTATTGCTGAAGACTCGCTACTATGTCTATTGGGTCGGAAGCTAACAAGAAGCGCAAACTTGTTGAGGAAGAGGACGACTTGTCATCTCCCTCATTGATTGCCGAATGATCTGTCTTTGTAATTGGGTTGGGTCTCTTTTTGGGTATGTAGGTTTTGGGTGGGTGTGTACTTGTTTGCCCCTGTGGGTGTCACCTGTTTTTAGTCCTGTTCTTCTATCCTTGTTGTCTTTTAGGTCCGATGTCTTTATCTTTCGTTGCTCTGTCTATCATGGTACTTTAAGGTGTATGTTTCGATTATGTCATGTTGGTTCGGGTTGATGTAATTGCCTCTCGTTGGTCTGTGTGTCCGTTAATTAGTTTTCCGCTTTCACTTCTTCTTCTCGAGAACAGGCTTGGTATGACTTACCTGTTGCTTCGATTCATGCCCTCTCCTAGTGTTATTCGATCAATCTGCAACTATGTGCCCCCTCCTACTTGCACACTCTTGTTTTTTGGCCAAAGCGCATGGTTGATGGCATGATGTACTTGCCCCTAGCTTTATATTTTTCTCTGGATGGGGCATTGCTTGGGTTAGATTCTGGTTTTTGTGTCTTTTCTTGTTTGCAATTTTTGTTGTTGATTTGGATATTAACATTGTCGCTTGTGCACTTTATTGGTCCGGTAGGCTCTGGAAACCTGTGTATGGGTCTGTGGGATCCTGAATTTGTAAATTCAGTGGGGATTAACAATGGTTATGCTTTCTTTTGGCGCAATGGTTCTTTCGGGGACTCCCTTCCTTTCTTTGTTATGTTAAGTGTTTAGGCGTATTTTGCCCTCTCCGGTAAACTTGTTGAGTGTCGGCGCGTGCTTTTCGGTGTGTTTGCACTTGTTTATTTGTCCATGTTGAAGTTTATGGTGTAAGCGTTATGTTTTGTGACAGGAATACTAGCAGGAACTCCGGGGTTTTGGATATATTCCTTAACCCGCTATGCTTTTTTTTTTCTTGCGTTCTCTAATTCTCGCGGAGGCTCGCCTCCTCTCGCTGCGTTACCCCGATTTGGGTTGGAAGCCGTGGAGGGGCATGCCACTTAGACCTCAAAAAGTTGATGATGATATTTTGATCAATTCCGAGACTACCTTTAGCAATTCCATTTTTTTATGTATAATTACACGAGCTCATTTATGGATCATGGGTTTTTCTGTTATGGTTTGGTGTGGGTTCCCTGTCATGGGTGGTCTCCTTCGAGTCCTGCTTGGTTTTATCTTGCTCGTACACTGCTGCTGGTGGTCTGTTTTGTACTGCTGGTTATATCGAAGCCGTGTGCCGATTGGAATGCTGAAGCCAATACGATCACAAATGGCACCGAAATTACCTCTAGGACCAATCATTGTACCGAGAATATTTCTTTAGTTAGAATAAGTATGTATTTTACATGGGACAACTCTGTCCCTTTTTTCTTGTTGGTGAGTGGAACTTTAGCTATAACTAGAGTTCCCGAGGCCGTTTTTGACACAACCCCATAGGGGATGGAACCTTGCACTGCAAGATGGATTTATTTTACTCGTACTTTTGCTTTGCGTCTCAACAATGTGGTTTGTTGAGCGGTTACTGATGTTTATTTATGAAGATTATTTCATGGAATGTACAAGGTGTAAAAAATACCAAGTAAAATAAGAGATATTGTTCTTAAATCGCAGCTTAAGGCCCGACATCATGTTTGTTATGGAATCATTGACTAACACCGAAAATTCGATGAGAATTCTTTCGTCCCTTGGTTTTGACCGAGTATGACGTTGTTCTTCCCCTGAATCATTATGGGGGTTATGGGTTCTATGGAATAATCGGAATATAACAAGCATCGGTTATCCTAAAAGATCATCACTCCATCCATCTACATGTTGTGGATAAGGAACTTAACAAGGAATGTATAGTATTAGGTATTTACGGACCAAGCACAAGCGCTTGATAAACCGGCATTTTGGAACCACCTTTCGGATCTCAACTGTATTATTAATCTCCCATGGTGTATTATTGGGGATTTTAACGAAATGGAGCGTCTCAACAAGAAAGTAGGAGGTAACAAGCTTTCTCTCTTTAACACTCAAAGAATGCGATCTTTTTAACCGGCATCAAGGGGAGTGTCTTCCAAGTATTAGGCAGAATTTTCACGTGGAAAAAGTTTATCAAAGGTCATCTAATCTATGAAAGGCTAGATAGGGCAGTGGCGTGGGAGGACTAGATCACTCTTTACCCGGATAGCACGGTGTCACACGGCCCATTCTCTTGTTCGGACCATAGCTACGTCATCGCTGAATACTTCACCCAATGATCATCACCGTTGCGGATGTAAGTTCGGATACCAAAATGATTGGTCCACTTATTAGGAGGTACAGAGGATTATCAAACAACAATGGAAAACCAACCCGATGGGGTCCCCAACATTCAAGCTCGTTCGAAAACTCAAGTATATCAAAGAAAAGCTTAAACTTTGGGTGGCTTCCACCCTTGGCAACTTCTCTCAAAAAGTGGGTAAGAATTCGTCAGCTTCGATGCAAGTTGAGGAGAAACTTTTAGACAACCCCTGCAACCCAAGATTAATGCATTGGCATAATAGGCTTATTAGACGAGAGAGAAGCTCCTCCTGTTCAATCAAAAATATCTGGGGAAAGTACTATCGAAAAAAATGGCTTACTCATGGTGATAGAAACTCCAAATTTTTCCACGAATGTCTGTGTTATTAAGAAACATAAGAGGAAGATTTTAAGGATTCGGGATGAATCGGGGATATGGCTAGAGGACTCAAAGGATATCCAAAGAAAGTTCGTGGCGATTTCTCTCGGAGGTTCGTAGCGCAACCTGGAGGTAACAGTGCCCCTCCGGGAATTGATGTGCCTAGATTGGTTAGCGACAGCGAGAATGCGCTACTCTGCTCACTGTTACTCCCGAAGAAGTTAAAGTGGCCGTTTTCCAAATGAACCCTACTAAAGCTCCGGGACCGGATGGGTTCGGGGCTGGCTTCTTCTAGCAAGCATTGGAACATTATTGGTAGAGATGTTATCTCCTACCTTATGGATTTCTTCCGACATGGTAAACTTCTAAAGGAAGTTAATCACACCCTCATTGCTCTTCTTTCGAAAGTTTCTCACCCGACGCCTACTTCTCAATTTAGACCCATCGGTCCATGCAATTGTCTCTGTAAGATTATCTCCAAAGTCCTTGTTAATAGGTCGAGACCAGTACTCCGGAGAATCGTGAGTCCATATCGAGTGCCTTTGTCTCGGGTAGGGACATCCACGACAACATATCGCTTACCCACGAAATCGTGAATAAATTTTGCAACATCAAAGGCAAATAATCCTATGTGGGGCTAAAGCTTGACATGGAAAAAGCCTATGACCGTGTCGAGTGGTACTTTGTGCTTACATGTCTCAAGGAACTTGGGTTTCATCATGTTTGGATTAATTGGATTCGAGAATGCATCACGATCGTTACTTATTCCATCATTGTCAATGACGAGTCGTGCGACTTCTTTCATCCGTCTCGAGGGCTTCGACAAGGAGATCCCTTATCTCCTTACGTCTTTATTCTATGCGTAGACGTCCTCTCATTCAGACTTCATCTATTGACCCAACAGACAAAATCGGGAGTGGACATCAAAATCTGCCGCATAGCGGATAAATCCCTTGTCTTTTTTGCGGACGATAGCCTCTTGTTTTTTAAAGGGAATTATGAGACGTGTTTGCAAATTCATAACCTCGCTGAGAGAATTTTGGAGTCAATTAGGTCACCTCATCAATTTTCACAAATCATCCTTGACCTTCTCGAAAAATACCTCTGCATCCACCAGGAGTATGGTTTCTTCATTGTTTAATATTCCTCACTCGGACTCTCCGGTAAATACCGGGTTGTCTTGTCTTTAAGGGGAGGTCGAAAAGATCATTATTTGACGACCTTATTAAAAGGGCGGATTCGAAGTTGCTGAACTAGAAAGCCAATTCGAGTATCTAAAGCAGGCCGTGTGGTTCTCATTCAATCGAATCCGGAAGCACTCCCATCACACATGATGCAAAGTTTTAAACTCCCAGCTAGTACGGCCAATTCGCTGGACAAAATTAACATAGAATTCTTACGGAGAAACTCGAGGCAAACAAGGGACTACCATTGGTTGCATGGGATAAGATCTGTGCCCCTAAAAACGTAAGAGGGTCGGGCCTAAGGAAAACAAGCGCTATTAATCAAGCATTCATTTGTAAGCTTCTTCGGAAATACTTGTTTGATACTAAGAATTTTGGGGCAAGATAATGCGTGCTTAATACCCTCTCATTGAGGATCTCTTCACACAAAATGCTAAAGCCACCGATTCATGGGCTTGGAAGTGCATCCTGAAGGAGAGAAAGCTATTCAAGTCCGGCCTCCGTTGGAAAATAGGAAATGGTCGCAAAACAAAATTGTGGTTGGACATCCGGTGCGATAACATTTGCCTCATGGACTATTATGATAGCTCCTATAACCTCTCCCTTTCCACCCCAGTAAGTGATCGTATCACGCAAGACAAGGAATAGAATCTTGATCTTCGAATTCAATGCTCGCCTGAGTGACATCCGTCAAAAGATTCCGTCTGTCCCCATTCCTATGCATGACATGGAGGATTCGGTGTCTTGGGGGTGTCCAAGTAGTGGCAATTTTACAACTAAATCGGCCACTTGGATTGCGCACGATCACAGCCTCAACCGCAGGAGGTGGGATTTTGCTTGGATTTGGAAGCTTGATTTGATGCCAAAATTAAAATTATTTTTGTGGCAAATAGGGCACAAGGCTCTTCCAACAAGGGAGAACCTCGGGATGAGGGGTTGAACATACAGCCCCAATGCCCCCTATGTCCGGACAGCTATGAGTCCACCGACCACCTCTTTTCCTAGTGTAACAAAGTGTGAGATATCTAGAAAACCGCCTTTCTTCACAAATGGATCGATATTGACCTCGGTCAAAGCCGGTTTAATTCACTTTTCCAACTCATTCAATTGATTAGGGACTTGAAGAAGCCTAACTAATTAATTCGGCTTGATAATCTGTTATGGAGTATTTGGAAGAGCCGAAATGAAGTTGTGTTTAGGAATGACACTTTCAGCGCCACGGCCACATGTATTCGTGCCAAAGCTTCCGGGCGGAATGGAGTGCACGGAAGAAGTTGGATTCCGCTGACCACCCGCCTCTTCTTTCACCTTCCGCCCTCCCTAGCTCACCTCTTTTCGTTAGCTGGCGCAAACCTCCAGGGGGCTTCGTTAAAGTCAACTTTGATGGGTCAAGATCCTCGTCGAGTGCAGCAGCGGATTTGTTATCGGAGGATGGGACGGGAGATTCTTACAAGCGGAGTATCATACTGGGACAGGCCTCGGTGCTGGTGCTTGAGGCGTCGGTTATGAGAAACGGTGTTAGAGCGATCGTTCGAGTAGGCCTTCATCACGTGGTACTCGAAGGGAATAAACTCACGGTTATCGGGGCCATGAAAGGAGAAATTCAAATTCCGTGGGAAATTCACACGCCGATCCTTGACACGTGGAGATATCTCGGTCAATGCAATAAGGTTGTCATTTAGCATATTTACGAGAGAAGGAAACAGAGCCGCGGATTGGGTTGCAAGAACCGAGCTCAATACTGTCTCTCGGTCATGTTGCTTTAGTCTTCCTTCTCCCCTCTCCTCCTCTCCATTCTCATGGAGGATAACATAGGTAGAACCCTTGCGAGAAGGGCTATCTAATGTTGATGTACTTACCCCTTAAAAAAAAAAAAGTTAAGTGCTTAACTAATATCAATGAGACTTGGTTTAGTAAATTAGTAGTCATTACCATGTCTCGGTATCTCACAACTCTGTTTTTATTAATCTGTACTAGTTTGAATTTGACCAAATTGATATTAAATTTAGTTCTAGATTAATGTTCAAATTAGTTCAATTAACTGGTTGGAAAATTATAATACAAGATGATAATCGTAAGTCTAGTACTTATGAGTTGAGCAATAACCGATTGATCGATCGACTAGATATTCTTCTTAGTTGGTTATTATGACTAGTGGCCAATGAATATTCAGTTTTCATTTTGATTTATCGAGATCATTTTAGATTATATCGACTCGAACTTATCTAAGTTATTCTAACATTATCTTTTTAAATTTAACATCAAATATAATCATTCTAGAAATTCGAGCCGTTGCCATTTAGTCTATTAGTATTGTTATTATGTCGGTATCTCGCAATTTTGATTTTATTAATTTATGTACTCGTAGACAAGTTCGTTTAAAATTGTACTAGTTTGGATTTGACCAAATCGACTTGGCATCGTATGAAATTAAGCGTCAAATTATGGTTCACATTAGTTCAATTCATTCATTACAAATTACAATTCATAAGAGTAATTTCATTTAATCCTAACTCTTATATCTATCGATCGTTGTTGTCTTGCGATTTCGTTTTTGATACTCATCAATAAGTTTGAGTTGGATTATACATATGTGACGTATTGAAATATTAACTTGGTTTATCTTGTTTTAAATTTAGAGTCAAATATTCAAATTTTGCTTATTTACACTTATAAGTTATATCTCTTAAAAGTTATTAGTATTTTTTTAATCTGTACAAAAACAAACGTATAAAATAAAAAAACTAATATTAATAATATATTAACTTTATAAAATTTTATTTTTCTTCAACTCAAAAAAGTTTTGTAAAAAATTTGACACGACACGACACGACCGACTATCAACCCGGCCCAAAAGTGACCCGACCCGATTTTAACCCGATCTAAAGTTAACCCGAAATGATACTCGAAACTCACCCAAATTGACATTGACCCAACCCGAACCGAAACCGACCCAAAGTTGACCCGATCCGAAATTAACCCAAACCAAACCCGAACCCGAACCGAAACCGAATGAACCCGAATGAAATTGACCCGAAATTGAACCGAACCGAAGTTAACTCGAACCGAAACCGAACGAACCCGAATGAGATTGACCCGAAGTTGACTCGAATCGAAGTTGGCCTGAACCCGAAACCAAACCGAACCCGAATAAGATCGACCCAAAGCTAACCTGAACCGAACCGAACTAACCCGAATCGAATTACCCAATTGCCGGGTCTACTTGTAACAATTCTTTCTCTCTCGCCCTCTCTCTATTCCATATCATTTTTCTCTCCTCCTTGGCAAACAAAAAATTTATCCATTTAAGAAGGAACTTAATTTTCTTTTTTATTATCTTAATATATGATATGATCGATTGATCACTAAGAGAAAAATACTTCAATATTTTAGATTCAAAATTTAAGTATTCAATTAAAAACATAAAAGAAACTTACATTAAAATTTTTAGATCAAAAGAAATAAAAATTGATTAAAAAAATCTTAAATATGGTTTTGAATTTAAAATGTTTTCATGTGGATAACATTTATCTCTATTATGATATTTATTGCCATAAAATTATATAGTTGATATTTGGTACAAAAGAAATAAAACTTGATTATTTGATAAAAAAATATTTAAAAAACTCAAATTTAAATATGTAACTCAAATTTTTATTTAGATAACATTTATGTCCACTATAATAATTTAATTATTATTTTTGCCATTAAAATAATCCGTTACCTTTGTGATTACATTACACTTTTTATACAACACCAAACATGATAATGTAATTATTGTCCCATTACATTGCACACCTAATTACATTACATAGTTGATTACATTACACCCCTATTGCATTACATCCAACCAAGCGTCACATAAGTTATTTTCAATTTCAAAAGTTATATGATAGAATAGAATACTCGATTAAATTACAGAAAAATTCTAAAGTTAAAATTTCTTTTTCGCACATAATTTTTTTTTTGGATAGAATTCTGCTCATAATTTAATCCTCAATCAATTTGTGATGTCTTAATAATAAATTTAAGACCTACGGTAGAGGAAGAAGTAGAGATATAAATTAGAATCACCAGCAGCTCAGCTTGACCTATTTTTTGCAGAGTGGTAGCGCTTTATCATATCGCACCCATATAGTGGTCGGGGGAGGGTCAAAAGGAGAGAGATTAAGAAGAGTGAGTATGAAGGAGTTTTTGGATCCTTTTGCCATTGTATTTCAATTTTTCTTCCATTTGCCACTAAGTAATATTTATAAATGCTTGTATCCCCGTGTCAATTATTACGTGCTTAAATGTCAGTATTGATCCTATTAACCTAAAGTTATCGATTAACTTTATTTTATTTTATCTTTTCGGTTGAAAAAGATGTTTTAAAGGCAAGATATAAAAACTCTCTCGTGTTTTGGGTTTCTCTCTTTGATAAAAACTTGGAACACTCTTCTTCCTCCCTTTAAACTCTCAACTCTCACCTTCTAAAGATGAAGATTCTGTGAAGGATTAGGGTTTTGAAAGTCGACGAAGACTATCGAGTGAAGATCGGTGATAAAGAGCTACGGTTTCGGCAGAGGAAGACTATAGTTGAGGTAAGTTTTAGGGTTTTATATTGAAAATCATGAAAAAATTCGAAAACAACCAAAAATTGTCTTGTTTGAAAAGGGATTTTGTTTGGTTTTAGTTTCGTAGAACTTTTGAGAAAAAAAAATTGATTTAATTTTTGTAGTTGTAGATTTGAAAACTTAGGGGTAAATAAAGTCTTTATTTTTAAATACCGGTAATTTGGGACTTGACTTTGATTTGGGAAGCAAGAATTTGATAGTTGAATTGTAATTGTACAATAAATTTGAATGGTGATTTAAAATGGGAATTCAATTTAAATTTTTATGTGCATTTCAATTGCAGGATGTATGTTAAGAGTGCATTGTATGTGCACCATGGTGGCATATTTGTTTTGACTCTACGGTTAGTGTATCTTGAGGGAGTGGTACATGTGGTGCATGTTGACCCGGACTACTTGAGTGTAGATGACATAAAAGATATTGTGACTGTTAAGCTAGGATATGGAGAGCATAGGATTGGTAGAATTCATTTAAGAAGGCCAAATATGTCTGTTTCAGTGAGAGTTTGGTTCCTATAGAAAGTGACAAAGAGGTTAGGAAGGTTATTGGATTATGCTTAAATGAGTCTTTTGTGGAGTTGTATGTTGAACATTATGTTGTTGACAATTTGATTGAAATGTCCCCAATTCCCAATGAACATTATGAAAATGCTTCTTATTCTTCTTCTTATGTTGATGAATATGGCTGAATCTAATGTAAATTCCGAGGAAAATGATGAGGAAGTGAGGGTGGTGAAGAAAAAATTTAGGGATGCTTTACAGGAGGAGTGAGTACTTTTAGAATACACATGCAATGCTTCAAGTGTGCAGTCAAGGCCTAGTGATGATAGGTATGCTGATTGTTGCAATATACCAAGACTTGATGATGCATATAGTCCAAATGTTAGTAAGTTAAAAGATGATATTGGTGGTGAGAAAAAACAAGAGAAGAGACCTAAATATCCTAGGTACAACCCTACTAAGACCCCTTCTACTTTTTAATTGATTATGGGATGAAGTTTACTGAAAAGAGGCAACTTAGAAAAGAATTTGATAACTATAGAATAGTTAATGGCTATGACATCCACATAATCAAGAGTTATCGTTTAAGATTCCAAGTCTGTGTGTAAAGGGTCTAGGTGTGAATGGAAGTTAAGGGCTTCACCAGTTACAAAAGAAAAATCATGGCATATCAAAGTCATAACCAAAGCTCACACTTGCATTCCTTTTAACTTTGAGAAGGGAAAAAGAAAAATATCAAGAGATTGGATTACAAACAACTTCATTAATAAGTTTAGGCAAATTCCTAGTATGAAGTTGAGAGAGATCAGAACCATGGTGGAGGAAGAGCTTAATTACAAGTCATCCAACATATTGTGTGCAAATGCAAAGAATATGACAATATCACTAATTGTTAGTGATTACAAGGGTCGGTTTTCACAAGTTAGAGATTATGCCTCGGAGATTTTGACCCAAAACCTAGGGAGCATAGTTGAATTACCACTAAGAGAAATCAGGATAATGAATGCATTTTTTCTGGAATTTACATATGTCCGGATGCCTTCAACAAAGCGATGTAACAAAGATGTAGACCTATTACTGTCTATAGATGGTTGTTTCATCAAGAGACATTAGAAAGGCCAATTGTTGGTAGTCTGTTGGGAGATATGAAAACAATCAAATATTTCCTGTAGCGTAGTTTGTGACAGAAAGGGAGAACTTTGAGAGTTGAAAATGGTTTCTAGGTTTGCTTGCAACAGACATTGAGTTATGTGATAGCAAGGGATAGACCTTGATATCAGATTGACGAAGGGATTAGTTGAGGCTATAACATTGTTGTTTCCTCATGCTGAGCACAAGTTGTGTACCGGACATGTATATGCAAATATAAGGAAAATATACAAAGGAGTGAAGTATAAGGAAATATTATGAAGAATAGCCAAATGTACAACTGAAGCGAGACTTCAAGAGCAATTTGAATGAAATGTTAACATTTAATCCAGTAGCTTAGCAGTTTCGATAGATAAGAACCCACAACAATGGTGCAAATTGTTGTTAAAAAAGGATGCCAAAACTAATTCGAGTGGATAACAACATGGTAGAGATATTCAATGGCTTCATTTAGAGGTGATACACTTCATACTTTAACTTACATTGCTTGTAATTTATGTTATCTAAATTTGAATAAATTAGTTGATGTTTGTATTGGTTGAATATTTCGAGCAAGATATAAGCCAATTATGTCCATGTTAAGAACAATTTTTGAGCAACTCATATCAAAATTTGCTTCAAAACAAACATTTGCTAAAGGTTATGAAAATGATATTTGCCCAAGGATATTGAAGAAATTGGACAATAAGAAGGACAAATCTAGATGGTGGAGAGTTGTAAGAGCTGGCATGGGAAATATGTTGTTACTCATGGAGTAAATGGCTTTATGGTGAGCATAGTGGAGAAGACTTGCACATGTAATGCTTAGGAGCTGACTGGTATTCCTTTCCCCATGCACTTGCTGTCATGAGAGAGGAGAAGATCAAAGTAGAAGACTTTGTGCATGACTTCTTCAGCATTGACATGTACGGAAAAGCATATGCATCTGCCATCAACCCTATCAATAGGCAAAATATGTGGGCTCAAGCACCTAGTTACCCAATGCTTCCTTCATCTTTCAATGACTCCATGAAAAATCTTTACTTCACCAGGAGGTTAGAAAAAGGACAGAAGATGAGCAAGCAGAAAATGTATGGTAAAGTGTCTAGAAAAGGGGACAAAAAGACATATTCAAGAGGTGGTCAGCAAGGGCACACATAAAGGACTTGCTCCCAACTTGGAAAACAACAGCCTAAGTGGAAGGTCACAACAAGAGGTTACAAAAGGTCGGACATGATTTTGGTCCCTAAACTTCCACTTCATCCGCCCGAGCATTGTTGGACTTTCATCACAAACCTCCTCTGTCCCTACTCCATCAAGGATCCCCAAACTCCACGTTCATATTTAATTTGTCTTTTTCCGTACTTGTGTACTCCTCATTAGTATATTCACCCATTCATACAGGTTGTGGGAGGATTAAAAGGTCCAAGCTCATTACAAACCTCATATGCCCTTGTCAATGCAACATCCTACAAGAAATCATCACTTGTACCATAAATTATGCTACAAGAAACATAAAATCGTGACAATTTTTTTGTCTTGCCATATGAATTTTTTGTCGGTAAATGTGTATATATATGAAATAATAAATATGTCACGATTTGAAAGTTTTGTGGCAAAAACTTACTTGTGCCATGAGAAAATACCACCCGTGGCAATAATATGCCACGAGTATAAATTATTGTGGCAAAACATTACTTGTACCATGAGTAGATATTATCGTGGCAATAATATGCCACGAGCATAAATCATCGTGGCAAAACATTACTTGTGCCATGAGTAGATATTATCGTGGCAATAATATGCCACGAGCATAAATTATTGTGGCAAAAATTACTTGTACCACAAGTGTATACTACTTATGACAATAATATGTCATGATTAGAAATTATTATGGTAAAGAATTATATGCATATCGAATATAAAAAAGGATGGAAATTTTAGATGACGTTTGATTAAAACATATATTGTATTGTGTGCCTTTATGACCTACTTTTAGATAAAAATATTATATATATTTTTATGATTTTCACCTGTTTTCTTTACTCAAAATAAGTAATAAGTTTAACCAAATGAATAGGTCACTACAATAAATATGAGAATAGGCAACATGTAAAATTACAACATTATTAGAGCTATTGTCGTTGATAATCTACGACAACAATTTTAATGTGTTGTCTTTGAACTTGATCTAATTATACGAAGTTTCAATGCAATAGTAAAAATATAACCTTTAATGACATTTGACAACAATCAAATCAACCATTATTGTTGTGCCTAGTTTGCGCGGTACAAGAGAGAGAGGAGGGTTTTGCACCAAACGAGTAGCAAATGCCACCATCATCGGCCATTGTTGTCTGCCTTTAAGAGGTGATTTACCTTGAACCAACGACCGAGAGACCGCCAAGGAGGTCGGATTCCGGCAATACGAGTACAAACGTGAGGAGAGAGAAGAAAAAGTCGTGAGAGTCCTGTTTTGCTTTGGGTAGACATAACGGTTGTGGTGGTTGCCGGGGACAGCAACAACGAGCGGCGAGAGGGTGGCGAGGGAAACCAATCACCAAGGTTTAGAGGCGATGTGGTCGGTTTCACCAAATGCTAACCAATCTCTAGCTTTTCAATCAAATTTTGAGGTGGGTAATAGTCAACTTTAAACTATAGTACTTTGGAAAACCCAAATGAATTTAGTTGTTGAATTGTGATACAAGATGATTGATGATTTGCGTGTATCGCAGTGTTGGTATCTGCTATGTGTTTTAGTATAGGGGAACCCCTTAAAGAGGGAGAGATTTTCTCATGAATTTAATTAATAGTTATTGTAATTTCGGGTTACGATTTTGCTACAAAAGTTAGCATGAACCCATTGAACCTGAATTGAAAAAGTAATTGAAACCTGAACTCGAGGTGAGCTGAGGTAGACTTGAACCGAATTGAACTTAAATTGAACGAACCTAAATTTGAAATGAACTGAACTCGAACTCGAATGAAGCTAAATTTGAACTAAACAAGCCTATATAGAATAAAATCTTAATAATTAATGTATCAAACGTAACAAGTTGTTTCCTATAAGAATAATAAATTTATTTAAATTAATTATCGAGGTTAGATTAATTGATTAGATTTAACTAAATAAATTATAATTAATTAAATATACGTGATTATTTGTTTAACACATTATTATATGTTATTGTTTTCAAATTAAAAAATAAAGAGATTACCCGATCTAAAATATTAGACAACTTTCCGAATGAGTCTCTATACGGAATATTAAAAATTGATGATACCGAACTTCTATCGGCGAAGTTGCATTCTTAGAAAAAACAAGAACCGATTTATGAAAATTGAGTAGTTGACCGGAGAGATTGGAGAACTCATTCGAGTAAATTGCTAAGTTTAAAGCACGTTTTGTGATTGGACTTCCGGAAAAGTAAACTGTCATCAACAAACGAGTAAACACAGTATTTTTGCGCTCTAGGTGCAATCTTAATCCCAATATCGGATTTTGGCTTCGTCGCTTCCAAATGCGATCGTAAGAAAGAACGTCCATACAAATTATAAACGAGATGTGGAGACAAGGGATCTCCCTGTCTAAGACCTCTAGATGGCCTAAAGAAACCACATAATTCATCATTAATAATCGAGAGAATAAGCGACGGAAGAAATACATTCTCTAATCCAGTTAATCCAGGTATCATGAAAGCCAATCTCCTTTAGACAGGCAAAGATAAAATCCCATTCAAGTCTATCGTAAGCCTTTTCCATGTCTAATTTGAGGCCTATATATGCCTGTTGACCTTTCATGTTGCCAAACTTGTTAACAATTTCATGTGCCAAAAGTATATTATCATGAATGTCTCTATCCGGAACAAAGGCATTCTGGTATGGACTAATAATTCTTCGTAGAATTGGTTGACGTGTGTTAACAATAATTTTAGAGATAATTTTATACGAACTATCGCACAAACTAATTGGCCTGAAATGTATCGTTGTCGAAGGATTTGCCACTTTTGGAGTAAGGGCAATAAAGGTGTGATTAATCTCTCTAAGTAATTTACCATATTTAAAGAAATCCATAACGCTTTGAATGACCTCATTGCCAATAGTATTCCAATGTTGTTAGAAAAACCTGCTCCAAAACCATTAGGTCTTGGAGCTTTAGCGAGGTTCATTTGAAAGACGAGCAATTTTAACTTCATCCGGCGTTACTTGGAGTTAGAAGATGTAAATTGTCATTTTACGAGATAATTGGTCTTGAATTGAGATTAATTTGACTTACATTATGTCTTTGCATGCGAAATCTATTAGTAAAATTTGTAATAAATTTCTGTTTGATAATGCTTTTGTCATTAATCCACACTCCCAAATCATCCTTGATTTGAGAGATATTCATTCTTTGCTTCCTATATGCACAACATTTATGAAAGAATTTAGAATTCCTGTCACCTTTGGTTAGCCATTGTTTCTTATAAAACTTTTCCCAATATTTTTGGTTAAACAAAAAGAGTCTCTCTCTTTGCTTAATAAGCCTTGAGTGCCAATGAAGTAGTCTAAAGCTACACAGATTAGCAATTAGTCTATCTTCGACCTTTTGTAGTTGCATGGAGTTTTTCTCAATCTGCTGAAGATAATTATTGCAAGAACTCTTAGCCCATCTCTTGAGTTTACCTTTAATATTCTTTAATTTACAGAGTAGTTTGAACATACTAGTTCCCCGAGGGTAGTAATCCATTGGTCCTTAATGATCTTTTTAACTTCATCAAAGTTAGACCAATTATTCTGGAATCTAAAATTCTACCTCCTATTCTATGATATATCAGGGTCCGTATTAAGAACAATATAACTATAGTCCGAGCAGGAAAAAGGTCCATGTGAAATAGAGCGGTTTGGGTATACATCCAACCAGTCTCTTCTAGAAATTACTCGTCAAGTCTCTCATAAATGAGTTGACCTCTAAGAAATTTTTTCTAAGTGAAAATACTGCCTACGGGAGGGATGGATTCTCCCTTAATAGTACGAACAAAATTTCTTATTCTCTGGAAATTAACCAGTGAGGGTTTTTGACCTCCTATTTTTTCATTAAACCTTTCTATTTCATTAAAATCCCCTATAATACACCATGGTAAATTAATAAGAAAATTTAGCTCCTATAAGTGATCCCAAAAGGCATTCTTATCTATAGCCTGTGCTAGACCATAGATTCCTGAAATGATACATTCCTTTTGATTGTTTTTATCCAAGACATGTAGATGGATAATTCTCTGGTCTTTGATCAGTACATTTGTCGTTATATTAGACACATTCCACAACACCCATATATATATATATATATATATATATATATATATATATATATATATATATATATATATATATATATAGTCAAAATATGGGGATATATATTCCTTACACATTCTTTTTTTTTTTTTTAAGTAAAACCTAGTGTTGTTAAGCGATTCCACATCTCTGCAAGTGCATCCTCCGTTAACTGTACCTGCTTTTTATGGTGTCATAAGGGCAAAGGAAAATTTATTATTTTTTTTACAAAGAAAAATATGGGTTATTCAACCGTACCCCTATTTCAAATATGGGGATATATATTCCTTACACATTCTTTTTTTTTTTTTAAAGTAAAACCTAGTGTTGTTAAGCGATTCCACATCTCTCCAAATGCATCCTCCATTAACTATACCTACTTTTTATGGTGTCGTAAGGGCAAAGGCAAAATTATTTTTTTTTCAAAGAAAAATATGGGTTATTCAACCGTACCCCTATTTCAAGGATAATTTTAATGGGGTTCGAAGGTCTAGGGGTAGGGATACCAAACCCAAGGTTGAAGCCTGAGCCCATAACTCATCTGAACTTATTTGCATAACTTGTAAGAAAATTGTCTCCTCCAATATTTGAACCACGATGGAGAGGATAGACGTGTAAGTGTAAAGTGTTTGTCGAGTAAGCCAACATTCACTTGATTAAAAAACATAACTTAGAAAGAAGCAAGGAGACAGGATATTGTGGCCTGCGTGTAAAGAAGTTTTGTTCATTGTTCTGTCCTTTTTAGATCAAATTCTTTAAAAAACAAAAGAGGAACAACCCATACTTTTTGTGTTTGAAATGTATACAGTATATATTTCTTTATACCCTATTATAAAACACTTGGATGAAAATCATAAAGTCAAAGAGCTTAAACACTTGGATAAAAATCATAAAGTCAAAGAGCTTAATTACAAGAAAGGAAATTGTATAAAATAATAAAAGACAAGCATGTATACAAATATAATACAAATGCATGGGAAAATGAAGAGAATTATTATAACATCTAGTTAAATAAATGAGAAAAATGGCAAAAAGAGAGTAGGTTAAAGACGGCAAGAACAAAAACTTTGGAATGTGATGCTTTAGTGTGGGTCGTACTTTCGTGGGACTGAATAGATGTAGGCAAATGTAGGCTAAAAATGGCAAGATAATTCTAAGAAAGAAAATTAAATAAAACAACAATGTTACAAAATAATAGAATATTCAATTCATACCACTTATTTTTCCTTTAGTGGCAACATATGACGTTAGTTAGCTTTTTCTCCCTAAGTCTATTCAATACTTCCCTTTGTTTTCTTGAGTGGTATATATAGTAGGTTTTCAACTTATTCAATTCAATTCTCTTTGTGATAAATTGATAGGATGAATATTTTTGTTTTACAATAGCATAAATGAATAGTTTCAAATGCATTGAATTAAACATAATAAGAAGAAGTTTCATGAATTGAGTTATACCTAAATTAATAATATGAATAATGCGATTTAGTATTGAAAAATAGCACATAATACATTAAACTAATGATAGTAATTAAAATTCATGCATTTCAATGTTCACAATTTTTGAAATCATCTTATCACATTTATAGCATAATAGTTACGAGGCGGTTAGCATTATATTTAAACCCATAATTATTTTCAAAAGTCATCCCCAACTCATACACATACTTGTTGGGATTTTGAAATCTATCCCCATACCTATATGGTACTTTAGGGTTTGTTTGGTATATAAATGTAACACCCTGATAATTGATCACATTTAGTTATGTCCGTGATGAAATGATTATAGTATTACGTTGATCAATAAGCTGCTCAAAGACCGAAATCACAAAAAAAAACATGTTCGAACAGGACAATTTAGTGCCTTTGAGAATTTAAAACATATTTAAGCACATATAAACTATGTAAAAATGTAAGTTCACATACAGATTTCTATATGCGTTTAAATAACGAGGAATTTAGATTCAACACAGATTAATTTGCTTAATAGTTAAAAAAATATTTAAAAAAGAAGAAAAGAAAAGAGAAAGCAACTAAAATTTTGCCAAATGTGAGGCCCATAATTTGATTGTATGCTACAATTAAATTAGAGATAAGATAAATTTAATTGTTTACAAGACAAGTAAAAAAAAAAAAAAAAAGAGAGATGAAAAAAATAAGATGGAGTGGCAGTAAATAGAGGGTGGTCTTAGAGCCTCATTTTATTTGTAAAACAAGCCCAAACTCATTCTCTCACATAATGTCCCTCACTTCCTCTCTAATTACATGTCAAGTGTCACGAGATAATAATTACGCAAACTCAAAACCCGTGCGGCGCTAGCAAACGACATTTGAAATCCTTCTTTAGCTTGCTAGTAAGCCTTAGAGGCTCCTTACTTAAACTTGGAAGAAAACTAAGTAAGCAAGAGAACATTTAGAGAGTTTGAGAGAATGCTTGTGTATTGCTTTTGTTTTCAAAGTTACATTGATTTACAAATGAGCCCCCTTGGGAGTATATATACTTGCTCATTTCCTCAATGTACGATGGAGATCGATTTAATCTAATGGTCTAGATTTGTTATATGAAATTCTCTACACAAATATCTAAGATTCTATACATGTAAGGAACAATTTGAAACTCGGTGGAAGCTTGTGGCACAACGAAAAAAATGTAGAGAATTCCGCGTTGTTTCAAAGCACTTCGTGCCATCCCCCTAATCAAGCGATGTCCTGTTGCCTTCTTGTCCTCGAAAGTTTGTATTTGCTCCTTGAATTGCTACAACTAGATCGGTTCCCACTAGCTTCACTCTTGTGTAATATTTTCCACTTAATAAGTAACTCATGTGTCGAGGCTTCTCTGAATGGTGCACAACTTGATTGGCAATAACATCCTCGACTTCTTTATCATGTTGGACTGTTATACCCAACGAGTGCCCGATGAAAAATGCCTCTACTTCGATCCCTTGGTCCCCATGATAAGGTGTGAGTAAGCTTACATGGAACACCTAATGATACTTGATTTTTTAAGGCAACTCCACCTTATAAGCTTGAGCCTTAACCTTTTTAAGGATGGGGAAGGGTCTTTCGTACCTCCGAATAAGTCCTCAACGACAGCACTTAACCTTGTGTGGTTGTACATCTTGACAAAAACAAGGTCCCTATCTTGGAACTCTCTCGGACGTCTCTTTTTGTCAGCCCACTTCTTCATCTTTTTGGACGCTTTCTCCTCGTAAGTCGCGCCATGTCAGCTTAGTCATTCCAATCCTTAGCGAATTTGAACGCTGGTGGGCTAGGACCCTTATAGCCTATGGCAATCATACTTGGTGTCAAGGTTTGTTGACCCATGACTATCCGAAACGAACTTCAGCCCATGGACTTGCTCCGCAAGTTATAAGAAAACCGGGCTACGTCAAGTAGCTTCGCCTAGTCTCTTTAATTAGCACACACATAGGGCCTCAAGTATAGCTCCAAAAGTTTGTTCACCCTATCGGTTTGTCCATCACTTTAAGGATGAAATCTGGTGGAGAAGTTATGCTCGGATCCTACGAGCTTAAACAAATCTGTCAAAAACGTCCGAGTAAAGTGAGAGCCCCGATCACTCACTATTGAATAAAGCAAGCATCAATACTTCACCACGTGCTTGAAGAATAATCGGGCGGCTTGCTCGGTAGAATATTCCATGGGTGTAAGAATGAAGGTAGCATACTTTGAATATCGATCCACCACCACAAGGATCCAATTATATCTTTCATCCATGGGTAAGCCATAATGAATTCTATGAAGGCACTTTCCCACGACCTTTTGGGAATAGGAAGCAACTCTAAGAGCCTCGTGGGTGCTTCTTGTTCTATCTTGTCTTTTTGGGACACAAGACAAGTCTTCACATAGGCCTTGACGTCATTCTTCATGTGAGACCAATAGTATAAATTGCTAACAAGTACGAGCATGTTGTGCATGCCAAGATGACCCCCTATTTGCTATCATGGCATTCCTTCATGACTTTCTTCCATAGGTTTTCGTATGAAGGCACGTAAAGGCGTTTGTCTTATGTGAATGCCATGCTATCTTCAACCCAAAACCTCCTTGTCCTTCCTTCATGGACGAGGTTGATGATGGTTTGTACTATTCGATCATGAATAAATCATAATGGAATTTGGCCAAGATATTTTACCTTCTAGTTTGTGTAGGAGTAAGCTTCTTCTCCATCTCGAAGCACCTTATGACGACATTGTCGGTTTTGATGACAAACTTGCTCCCTAATAAGTAATGTCTCCGGGTTAGAGACAATGCACCATCATGGTCATCTCCTTTTCTTATCTTGTACCGCCTCTGTCATTTAGCTTCCGACTTTCAAAAGTGATAGGATAACCATCTTGCATTAAGACCCCACCAATGGTGTAATGGTCCTTAACCCGTAATCACCGGTGTAGTCTAAAAACCGCTAATCGATGATTAGTGTAGTGGAAAGGGAGTTGTCACCGCCGCCTTTACCAAAGGAAAGGGCAAGGCTACTAATAATTTTAATAAATGTATTTAACATTGGTTACACTTGCTTAGCGGTTATAACTCATACCCAAAAATAAACAAAAGTACAACGTAACATCCGATATATCCAAAATGTTACCACTGCAACCCTAAGTGCCGAAACAGAATGCACAAATTCTTACTTCTTGCTACCTTCAATAGTTTACCTAAAACAAAACTAGAAAAAATATTTTAAAATGTGAGTCGAAACTCTATACGTCCAATATTATTTAGTAAAATAAAAGTTATTAAATTGTTCGAGTTGAGCACGTATATTTCAATTCATTTGTAAATGGAGGGAGAGAGTAATTTAAAACAGTTCGCTCATTTATTATATGAGTGGAACCCTTGCGATCATTGGATTTTTCCTAAGCGTATACATCCGGACCGATCGGGAAGTTCAATTGAATATGACCAATATGTACGAGTGTGACCAACATGAATGTTGATGGTACCAAATAATGGTATTGATATGGAGCGGGTCCACGTTAATAATGACAAATACTATTTGCAAATAATTCTCTATTTTTATCAATATCAGTCATATCCGTCTTTGATTTATCAATAAAATTTTGAAAGATACGATCAATGAACCTACCTGATAAAGTGAATTTAAATTCCTTCTTTGTGACCTCGAGCGGGACCCAAATGAGCAATGATTAATGACCTTAAATATAATTTTGTAAAAATAAATCTCGTTAAGGAAAATCAAAATTTTCTTTTCATTTATTTATTTATTTTAATACTTCAATACTATTTCAGTTGAAAGACAAATAATGCCTATTACTATCATATATATATATATATATATATATATATATATATATATATATATATATATATATATATATATATATATATATATAGAGAGAGAGAGAGAGAGAGAGAGAGAGAGAGAGAGAGAGAGAGAGAGAGAGAGAGAGAGAGAGAGAGAGAGAGAGAGAGAGAGAGAGAGAGAGAGAGAGAGAGAGAGAGAGAGAGAGAGAGAGAGAGAGAGATTAACATTTACCTCCCTCGAGGTATTTAGAAATCATTTTTACATCCTCCAAGTATTGGTATATATTTTTATCCACCCTAGGTTTAGAGATAAAAAATATTTAAGATAAAAAACGGTAGGAGGTTAATTGGAAATGTAAAATGACAAGTTTGTCCCTAATTTTTAAAATAAAATGACTATGCTACCCCCATTAGTTATTGGCGCTTTAGTGCAAAGAGGGCAATTTTGGTACTTTACCTCATTTGTTTATGCCACATTAGCACACTCACCGTATTTGGATGTTTTCTATTATTAAGAACAATGGTCAATGTATAACTCAAATATTAACTACTCCGGTCGGGGTGGGTAAAAATATATACCAATACTTGGAGGGTGTAAAAATGATTTCGAAATACCTCGAGAGAGGTAAATGTTAATCTCTCTCTCTCTCTCTCTCTCTCTCTCTCTCTCTCTCTCTCTCTCTCTCTCTCTCTCTCTCTCTCTCTCTCTCTCTCTCTCTCTATATATATATATATATATATATATATATTTATTTATTTATAAAAATTCATTTATCTTTGTTGTTGGCAACTATATAAGCTTTAATTTTTAATTTTTAATTTTTGTAAAGTATAAATGAAGTTTTAAAATTCTTAATACTATCCTTTATTTAAATCATTTGAATACTTTTATTATCATTCATTTTTATTTTATTATATATATATTTATTTTCCTAACTTATACTATAATTCAATCCACAAAGATGATTAATTAACATCAATTAGCCAAAATTTTTCCCTTATTTAATTCAAATTACATATCCTTCGATTAATTCAAATATCCAAAATTTCTCCCATGTTATTTAATCAAATATGTACTAAGATTAGTAAAATTAATTATGGTCAATAGTTTCTTTAATTTAACATACACTAATATTAATTATTATCAAATTCTTACATATTCATATCTAACCCAAACTTTTGCATATTTATAAAAGTAGCTAATTTAGGATTTAATCAAGTAAAATTAAGTCATGATTTACCTTAAAATAGAAGGTGAAGGAAGCTTGGAGATTTTATGGTGGTTCAAGTGTAGCCGGTGGCAGCGGAACCGGTCGATCGGTGGGTGGGGCAGCAAGGGCGGCGAAGCGGGGACGAGAGGGCAAAACAGAGCGGAACCAGGGGCGGAGGACCGCGGCAGCGGAGTTGGTGGTGTTTGGTGCCGCGGGTGATATTGGTTATTAGTTGGTGGCGGTTTCGGTGGTGGTTGACCAGCGACGGAGGTGGTGACGGGTGGCGGTGGCGGAACCACCGGGGGTTAGTGGGGTCAACCGACCCCCTTCCAAAAAAAAATAAAATTTTTATGTAGAGGAAAATATTAGCAAAAGCAACTTGCTGAGTTGGTAAGGCTTGTGTAATTTGAATGAGAGGTCCCTTGTTCGACTCCCGCTTTTGGCAACTTTTTTTTTTTTTTTTCCAAAATTCAATCCCTTGCTTTTAATTTTACTTCCCTTTGTTACTTTGTCTTCCAAGTATAGCTGCATAAACCCACCCTCTGCTGCTCTGCCCGACCCCGAGCCCGACTGCTCTGCTCCCTCCCCCCACCACGGCCAATCGCCGTCGGCGCAATCTATGCCGCCCACTGCAGCCCACGCCTGGCCCGACTTTGGCGACTTGCCCCAGCCCCTCCTCCCCTCCAGCAGTCGCACTCTGCGCAGCCCTCTCCCGCTATCGCACTCTCTTTCTCCCAGCCCAGTGCCCACTACACCACGCACACGGCAGCACAGCTTGTTGGTTGCCGGCCCCAAACAAGTCGCTCCGCCACCGGGTCCGGTCCCTGTCTCTCCTCTCCTCTCCCTCACTAAACTCTCTCGCTCTCTCCGGATCCGTAAGTTGTAACTTCTACAATTTTTCATTCTATATCAATTTAAGATTTAATTTATGCAATATTAGGTTTACTTTCTTTGATTCTATTCTTAATTTATGTGATTTCATTGATTTTTTAATTTCACTTCATTCGTTGTTTAGACAAATTTTACGATATAGGTTTAATTTTTGTTGATAAATTCGTATTGTAGGTAAAAATGTTTAGATATTTCAAAAGATAGCAACATAACCTTCCATTCCTTCAAGTTCTAAACTAAAAATTTACCATCGAATGAAGAAGGCGATGCAAATACAAATCCTTCCCCTACAATTTGTGATGCAAATGCCAATCCCTCTCGCTACAACTTGTGATGCAAATGCCAATCCCTCTCCTATAACATGTGATGTAAATGACAATCCCTCTTCTACTAGGAGAAGTCGAGTTGATGTCAATGCACTTCCATCTAATCCGGGAGAAAGAAAACCAATGTCACGATATCATCCCGATGAACAAGATGAGGTAAGAAGAGCATATCTTCAAAAAGGTTCCTTTCAACCCCGAAATCATAATTTTCCTCAAACGTTAATGTCTGGATATATGCGTCGATTCAATGTCTCTTGGTATGGTTTGTACAAGTAATTTGTTAGAATATAGCATAAAGGAAGATGCTGCATTTTGCTTGTGTTGTTATTTGTTCAAAAACGATGAAATAACCCATTTTGGGGGGATGCATTCACAAGTAAAGGATTTTGAAGTTGGAATAAGACAGATAGATTCCATAAGCACATTGGTGGGGTGTGTTAAACGATGTGAAAACCTCGATGAAGGAAAGATAATCCATACAAATTGCATTAGATAAACAATCGAAGAAGTTAAAGTTGAGTATAGGACTCGTTTAAATGCTTCAGTTGATGTGTCAAGGATTCTATTGTCTGAAGGTTTGCCTTTCCGAGGTCATGATGAGAGCGAATTTTCAAGAAGGAAAGGACTTTTTAGAATGATTTTAAAGTTTCATGGGGAAAAGAATGACAAAGTTGGAAATGTTATTTTGAAGAATCCTGGAAATTGTATAATGTATTCCCCACCAATTCAAAAAGATATTGCAAGTGTTTGTTCAAGGGAAACTATTAATGCTATTCTTCAAGAAATTGGGGATGGATATTTTTCTCGTATTAGCCGATGAATCACGTGATGTGTCTTGTAAGAAACAAATGGCTATTGTTTTGAGATATGCTAACGAAATGG
This sequence comes from Talinum fruticosum, assembly GCA_021018815.1. NCBI lineage: Eukaryota > Viridiplantae > Streptophyta > Magnoliopsida > Caryophyllales > Talinaceae > Talinum > Talinum fruticosum. The sequence continues at coordinate 14,037,821 of JAITYX010000001.1, read as the reverse complement.
GGTTTGTCATGGAACGGTTGGTTAGTTTTATTCATGTTACTAGTACTACTTGTTGTGTCATTGAAAGAAGAAATTTATTCTATGCTTAGTCAATTATCCTTAAGCCCATCACGAATACGAGGACAAGGGTATGATGGGGCTAGTAATATGAGAGGTCACATCAATGGGCTTAGAAGTTTGATTTTGCAAGAAAATCCATCAGCACATTATGTTCATTGTTTTGGTCATCAACTTCAATTGACACTTGTGGCAGTTGCTCATAAACATGTTGATATTGAAAAGTTTCTTGATTTGGTTAATTTGACTTTGAATATGGTTGGAGGCTCTTATAAGCGTAGAGATGAATATCGAAAGAAACAATCGAGAGAAAGTTGAAGAAGCATTGCGAATGGGGGAGGTTCAGATTGGAAAAGGTTTGAATCAAGAAATTGGACTTCAAAGACCTAGTAACACAAGTTGGGGCTCTCATTATAAAACATTCATGAATCTTATTGTCATGTTTGCTCCAATTGTTGATGTGCTTGATGCTCTTGCAACCGATGGAACCGAGCAACAAGATAAAGTTAAAGGTCAAGTCTGTTTTAGATGGTATTCGGACATATGACTTTGCTTTTTATTACATCTAATGAAATTGGTGTTAGGCATTACTAATGCATTGAGTCAAGCTCTGCAAAGAAGGGATCAAGACATTGTTAATGCAATATCACTTCTTAACACAGCTAAGAAACAATTGCAGTGTGCAAGGGATCAAGGATGGGACTCTTTGATAGATGATGTTAGTTCATTTTGTGTGAAGCATGATATTGAGATTCCTAACATGGATGATTACAAATGAGTTTTATTATCGTGTTGATGTGTTCTATTCAATTCTTGATATGCAAATGCTAGAACTCAATAGTCGCTTTACGTAAGCAAGCACCGAGTTGCTTCTTGGTTTGGCTTATTTGAATCCTGCCGACTCTTTCTCCAACTTTGACAAGAACAAGATACTCAAAATGGCTCGGTTGTATCCAGATGATTTTGATGAATTAGGCATTGAGGCTCTTAGTGTTGAATTGGATATTTTCATTGATATATAATATACTTGATGATGAGAGATTCTTTAACTTGAATGGACTTGGTGAACTCTCCACAAGGATGATTAAAACCAAGAAATACATGAGTTTTCCTCATGTACACTTGCTTTTGAAGTTGGCATTGATTTTACCTGTTTCTACAACAACAGTTGAAAGAGTTTTTTCTTCAATGAAGTATATCAAGACCTACTTACGCAATCGGATATCGAGATGAGTTTTTAAATGATACTTGTTATTACTTACTTTGAGGATGATTTGTTTGAAAGTATATCTAATGATGATATCATGGAGCACTTTCAAAATATGAGAACTCGTCGAACACAATTGTATTAGATGTAATGTTATCGTTGTGTAATATTAATTTTACAAATAGATGTTAACTTTTCTATTGTATACACTATTATTTCATTTATTTCGACCCTCCTTCCTTAAATTCTCGGATCCGCCACTAACGGGTGGCGCTTGGCGGTGGCCGAACAGAGCAAGCAAAAAGGGAGAGAGAAAGTGGGGTTTGATGGCTTGGTGATTGCTTGTGGTTATGGTGGCTTTGGGTGGTGTAGTGGTGGTGCCGATCGGCGGTGGGAGTGACTCGGATGGAGCGGTGGGAGTGGCGGCGAAGACCGTGGGCGATGTTGGTAAGGTTGGGCTGCTCATAGCAGGTAGCGAAGGAAGAAGGAAGGTGACGATGAAGTTGAGGCTTGTGAATGAAAACATATGGGTTTGCTGATTGGCTTTTTATACACTAATATTTTATACCTCCAAATGGGCCGCTACCGTTATCTCGCTGAGGCCCAATAGTTTTAATCCAAACTTCAATCATCCTAATCGGTAATTTCTAATACATTTTCTTCTTTTATTATTTTTCCTTCAAAATTATTATTCCTTCCTCTTTGTTATTTTAGTGTATGATATTTTTATTTCAAATGTTATTAGATTTATAAAAATCATGTTATTCTCATTTTACAAAAATTTTTTGAGATCTAAAATAAATTAATTGTACGAAAGTATTGATGTTTTGAAATAATAATTCTAATAAGACCTACCAATTTTTGAATATAATTTTTACTTATCAATATTTCATTAATTCAAACAAAATAAGTATAGAAATAATAATTTATAATTAGTAGTTTGCAAATCATGCTCAAAATTTACGAAATATGGTCATGCATCGTCGTCATTATCATCGGGGTCTTGCACTTCAAACAATGTTGATATATATGCGCATATATAATATGGAATGATAATTTAAAATTGAAATGAATGCGCTGATAATAATTGAGTGTATTAATGTTAATAGGTTTTCTTAAGGTCAGATTGTTACAAATGGCGAAGTCGGAAGCATCGATGTGGAGCTTGAAAGACTCGTTAAGGTTGGGAAGGACTAACATGGACTCGTCGGTGATAGCCTTGTTTAAGACTTCAAAGGCTTGTTGACACTCCGGTCTTCAAGCCCATCCTCTTCCCTTCTTCAACAAGTCGGTGAGCCCTGGATGAACCGACGGTAGTAGTTCACCAAGACTAGGAACGATCTTAACTATATGACTTTGGTAGATGGCTCCCATTCACGGATGACCTTTACTTTTGAAAGATCCATTCGAATCCTACCCTTGCCGGCTGTGTGACCCAAGATTGGACTTCTTCTTGGGTGAATTACCACTTTTCCCTTTTGACATAAAGATTATTATCCGTCAAAGTTGAGAACACTTCTCGTAAGTGTCTCTGTAGACACCTAAAAAGTGTCGTCCCTTATCTTTTATAATTCCGTATTTTATATTGTCACCGATGATGAAATTCCAATTCATGTTTGAGGATTTGCATCACGGATCGAATTTGATTGGTGCGATGGAAACCAGTGAACCACAAAAAACCCCCAAACACCATATAAATAGCCTTTTGCCTTGGATCGATCCAAAAATCCCTTTCTCTTTCGAGACGGTCCAAGCTCGGGCCAAGCCTCCAAAGACAATGGGAATCCGATGCTGCATACAAGAAAATTCCAGGCTCGGAATACCTCATTTTATTTGTGTCCAAGAAGACACGGAGTTGAAGACCTCAAGACGACGTTAACCGCTGCATTTCATGATCACATGTATCAAAATGCTGCGTTTTGCCCGAGACAGTCTGCCCGAGACTTGGAGCACACATCTTCGTAACGATGTCGTGGTGGCCGATGCCTCCTACCAGGAGTTTTAAGTGAAACGCCGCATTTTGGCCTCGGAGAATGCCTTGGTAGCACGGAAAAGGCACAAAACCCTAAGTATCCTTGAGTGGCTGGCACCCCGGCCGAGATTCTATCCGATTTTATCTTACTCTATCCGGTCTTATCACTTTAGTATTGGGTTGATTTTTTCGCTTAGCTTTGGACGGCTGGTCGAGAGCAACCCTAGGTCATTTGTGACCTAGGTCTCTCCCAATAAATAGAGAGCCTTGGCTCTTATTTGCTCGTACTACTTATTTCCTTAGAGTTACACTCGCTGAACTAAGCTAGAAACAACCTTTCCTTAAACGTTACTCGTTGAAAAGTAATCTCAAATACTCCTTTTCTTAAAAATCGCCGTCGAATCCTTATTAAGAGCTAACGAATATTTAGTTATTCCGAACTCTTGGTATTCATTCAGCTGATCCTTCCAGCTTTTCCCCAACTTACCTTCACAAAACTCACAAAAGCCCTTTTCTTTGATTCACCACCGTCGCATCAAGAGATCGATATCAGCAGGTGGGACAACCTAAGGGCATCAATTCGGCCTTCAAATGGTTCTTTATTTTTATGCTTTTATCGCTTTCCGTATTAAGTAGAAGAATTGTATCGCTTTTTTATTTCCTCCCGCCTGATGTAATCCTTTCGGTTTCTTGCTTTTGTTTTCTTTCGCTTTTATTTTCCTTTACTTGCTTTCCTTTGATTTGCTTTTTATTGTTTTTGTTCATGTTTTGGTTGCTTTGATTTCGTTTAGCATGTTGTTTGATTGTGTTTAGTATGTTATTTTAATTCACTAAAACTAGTAATTGCTTGTCTTTGGATGGGTGGAACGAAATGGTTTTTCCTACATTTTGTACCCTCGCCCCTAATCCGATTATCGGTTCTTAGACCGATGGAGTCACTTTTAGCCTTTACGGGTCTTAGTTTTCCCATACAAAGATCGGAAAATCAAATTTATATTTTTGTTTTTTGTTAGTTTTTCTTTCCTAAAACCGACTGGCGACTCCCTTTCTTATACTTTATTTCTCTTCAAATTACATCTCTGTTTTTCGATCTGCAGGTAAATAAATTTGGCTTTTTGAAGGCCGTGGTTGATTACTTCAGCCGTGATTTGTGGCCGGCGCCCGACCGCTAGGTGCCGGCTTCGGCCAGCACCGAGAGGTCGGTGGTCGTGGCTTGGGTCCAAACCGGTGGTTTTTCACCAATTTGGCCCTAAAGACTCATGACAGATTTGAAATTCTAATTTGGTTTATTTTATTCGGTTAAGAAATAACATCCCGAGACTTTAGAAAATGGTTTCCAAAATAAAATAATTAATAAAACAACAATCAATTCAATTTAATCCATCTTTAACTCAATTTAATAAATTCAGAACTCTAAATAAGAGATCAATCTCCACTTTCAAAAAGTCATTCCCAAAACCCTAAAATCATTCTTTAAAATTCTCTAAAAAATCCAAAAACGTCAAGCGTTTGTGGGGAAGCTCGGTCTGTCCGGTCTTGGCGATCGTGGCTCCTACGAGTGGTGATTCCACTGGGGATTAATCACTTATTAAGAGGGCAAAACTTGAAAATTTGAGTAGTGTATTTTAATGATGTATTTGCATTAGATATCCTGCATTTTAGTAATCCTTTGAACATAGTTTATTTCGTTGTTGGACCATAGGACAGATTTATTTTACTCCTCGTTAACAATTCGGTAAGAGGCTCCTACTGCATCCCAGGCGGGCCCAAGTAGGCTTGATTGCCAATGGACGAGGTACCTCTTCCCTCATAGCATGCGCTCTTGGTTTACCGACAGGAACCGAGAATTATAGCATTTTTCTTACTTGTGCCCTACACGAAGGCCAAATCCTTGGACTATGAGTCACCATGTATCCTACCTAGTCCGAACCTCTTTTCACCATAGATCTTTTTGACTATTAGGTGGCCCCTTGCCTTCATTTACATGCTTGAATGACTTTGTTTGTTTTAGATTTAATCCTCTCCTTGTGAGCCTTTAGGAAAAGGTGAGGAGTGCTGATTAGCCCTTGCATGGGTGCAAATAAAATACTTTAATAAAATTTCATAGAGTTGGTTCATTATGTGCATTTAGCCAAAAGTTAAACTACCTTTTCCGTTTAGGTTGGTCCATTACTTGCATTTCCAAGTCGTACTAAAACTTTCTTTAAGCGAGTCTAGGTAGTCACCGCCAGTCGGTCCGAAGGGTCTTACCGAGGTCACCTCTTTCCTTTTAGTCGGTGGATTTCTAGATTGTTTTTGGCCTTGTTATTTATCTGCATCACCATTCCACATTTTTATATTTCATTTAGCCAAAATAAATTCATTTCAAATTAGGTGTGTCCTTTTTACATTTTATTGAGCCAAAATAAATTCATCTCAAATTAGTTGAGGCCATTTTGCATTTTACATTTCATTTAGCCAAAATAAATTCATCTCAAATTAGGTGAGTCCATTTTACATTTCATTTAGCCAAAATAAATTCATATCAAATTAGATGAGTCCATTTTGCATTCTCATAATTTATTTTAGCGCAAAACAAATTCATTCCAAATATAGGGAAATGCATTATCATATTTCATCTAACCAAAATAAAAGCATCTTCCATTAAGGATCAATCATTCATGCATTCCAATTGAAGGTTTGCTCTTGGAGAGTCTTAGTCACCCTAGAGGGAGGGGGAGAGGGGGTGAATAGGGTTTGAAAATTTTAACAAACTTGGAAGATTAAAACTTGAAAGGAATAATCAAGACAATCCGAGTCTATATTGGACTTAGAAAAGTATGAACTCGGATATACGTGGAAACCCTCATGGGGCAGAAAACCACGGTCGGTGCTAATCCAAGCACCAAGTCAAATCTACTATTTTGAATCCATAAAATACAGTAGATTGACTCAACCGAATTGCTTCCTTAAACAATTCCTAACGAGTTTTCCTAAACTCAGAAATTCCCTTATCCGATCTAGTACTTCCTAACCGAGGTAACCTTTACAGCTAGGGACAACTAAGCTGAGTTAACCCTTACAGCTCAGTCAAGGGACTTGACATAGAGAGTAAGAAAGAGTATGTAACTGATTACAAGACTTTACAACTCAGAAAGTATGAATTACAATTTCGGAGTTGTAAATAGAAGATTGAATATGAATACAATGACTTTTGCTTAAGTAATGTGTTCAGCAGTAATTCCAAGCAATCTTCAAGTCTTGAGAAGTGGCTTCTATTTATAGATGACCAAGCGATTAGCCGTTGTGACTATCTTCCGAATAGAAGTCCTTTGTGACCATTGTAACGGTTCTTCCGAGTTGCTTAGCAAAGATCCGTTGAGATATGAACGTCGTGCAATGGCTTTTGATTCCAAAAGGTGCTCCAATCAGCTAGTGGTGTCTGAAAAGTAAGGTGCAAAGCATCGTTGAGCTTGGCGTTGAAGATTTCCAGCTTTGGAAACAGACAACCCCGACACGGCTTCCGAGCCCTGTTCAAAAGAAGAAAAGCCTTATCTCGCTGGTGATTGACGACTTGAAGCCGATTACTTTTGTAATTCAAAAATAGGATAACCTCATTTAGATAACCTACAAAAGTAAATAATTTTGGTTCTCAAAGTGTAAAATACTTTGGTCCAAGATTAGGCACAAATAATAATTGAATTAAGATAATTAAGTGCAAAACTATCTTAGGCCCGGAGAAGTGGAATTTTCTGAGTCTAATATTCATTACACTTAGAATCCATCGAGTCACTCTTAGGAAAGATCAAGTTATAGAGAAAAATATTAGAGTATAAGTACTTGATCTAGACAAATAAATCTCGAACACACATGTCGACTTAGAAAGATGAATTAACGCCGTAATTCACTTTACCTCAGAATATGAAGTCGAACTTAGATTAAAAGTGTTAGAGAGATTATTTGAATATGCGATAAATCTAAGTGGTGTCCGAGTGACTTAGAAACATCGGTGTGAGTTGATGAACAAGAATGTGTATTCCGAGTCGATCGGAATCGAATGAAAACATATGCAATAGTTTCTATATTACTCAAAATGACTTGTAATAAAAACTTAGGAGGGATGAGGTTTGTACCTGAGTCCATGATAGTACTCAGAATGATATAAATTCGGAGACCGAGTCTTCACCAGTTATGCATTAGCCTAATCATAAAATTATCCCTAATTAAGTAATAAGTCATTGCAAGCACTCCATTTTTCCAATGGCATTCCTTATGTGCATCCAAATAAAAAAGCATTCTTAGTTTCTTCGGGTCTTGCGCTTAAGTTCCTTCCTCCTAAAAGTGGGCTTCTTTCGCATGGTCCTAGGCCTCATCCTTTGGCCTACAGAATAGGGAAGTCTATTACAATTGAGTAATGTCGGAATCTGAGCTCCAAAAGATTAGAATGCCTTACTAAGGAGTCCGACATATCTTCTCCTCGCTTTGCGCCACATTCTACTCGGACATATTCTTGTCTCATTAACTCAGAAAAATCTCAACAGAGACTTTCATTAGTAGCTCCAAAAATTATATCATCGACATAAACCTGAACAATAAGAAAGTCTTTCCCCTTGGTTTTTATGAAGAGAGTCTTGCCAATCTGACCTCTTTTGAAATCATTTTTAACCAAGAAACTGCTCAGTCTTTCATACCAAGCTCTAGGAGCTTGTTTAAGACCATAAAGAGCTTTTTGCAATTTGAAAACATGATTTGGAAATTCTGAGTTTTCAAATCCAGGGGTTGCTCAACATAAACTTCCTCTTGAATGAAACCATTCAAAAAGAAAATTTGACATCCATTTGATATAATTTAATATTCATGCTTGATGCAAATGCCAATAGGATTCTAATTGCTTTAATCCTAGCAACTGGTGCAAAGGTTTCCCACAACCAATCTCTTCTTCTTGATTATAACCTTGAGCCACAAGTTTAGCCTTATTTCTGACTACCAACCCATCCTCATCCAGTTTGTTTTTGAAAACCCATTTGGTTCCTATGATCGGGTGGTTAGAAGGTCATTTGGTCGGGGTCCGGACTTGGTTTCGTTCAAATTGATTAAGTTCCTCTTGCATGGCCTCTACCCATTCAGGTTCATTTAAGGCCTCTAGTTTATTTACGGGTTCGAGTTAATTATATGAATGTAGTGAATGCACATAGATTTTGCAAAGCGTAACGAGTTCTTACCCCACTTGTTGATGTCGGACAAAATGTTTTTGAGTGGGTGACTTGAAGCATATTTGAATACTCTACCTGTTCTCCGGTTCACCAGATTTGTAAATTAAATTGGTTGATCTTCAGTGATCTAATCTGATTGAGCTTGCTCAGTTGATTGACTTTCGAGCATTCCGAGCTGGTTCCGAAGCTGCTTCGATCCGAGTCATGGTATTCGAGCTATCTCATTATGAGTTTCTTTTCCTTGACTCTATCTCGATCTTAGCTTCAGTAAGATCATCTTCATCTCGACCGAGTTTCAGTTATGAGAACGTTGATTCACTTGGTTTTCCCTAGTCAATCTCATCAAAAACAACGTGGATGCTTTCTTCCACTTTGTTAGTTCTTTCATTAAAAATGCGATATGCTTTACTATGAGATGAATTACCAAGAAAAATACCTTCATCGGACCGAGAATCAAACTTGGTCGGATGATCCTTACCATTATTGTGAACATAGCACTTGCATCCAAAGGGTTTGAAATATGAAATGTTGGGTCCCTTTCCCTTGTAGAGTTCGTATGGAGTTTTCTTTAAGATGGGTTTAATGAGGCATCCGTTCGGTGTGTAGTTTGTCTGTGTTGATCTGCCTCAGCCTAGAAATAGTAAGGTAGATCATGTTCAATCATCATTGTCCTTCCTATTTCTTCAAGAGTTATATTCTTTCTCTCCATTACTCCATTCACGTTGAAGAGTTCGAGTCCCGAGAAGTTGTGGGAGATACCATTCTTATCGTAGAACTCTGCAAATTCCGAGTAATCGAACTCCCTTCCATGTTTAGTTCGAATCTTTTTGATCCGAGTCCGAGACTCAACTTGAATTTTCTTGCAGAGCTTGTTGAACTCTTTGAAAGCTTCATTTTTGTGCTTAAGAAAACACACCTTTGTAAATCATGAGTAGTCATCAACAATCACAAGTACATATAATTTACCTCCGAGACTCTTTACGGGGATTTCACCATATAAATCCATATGTAACATTTCAAGCACTTTGGATGTGGAAATAGTTTTGAGAGATTTGAAAGATGATCTGACCTGTTTCCCTTTTGTGCATGCTTCACAAATTTTATCTTTCTTAAATGCACAGTTAGGCAAGCCTCCGACTAAACCATGTGATGTAAGCTTTTTATAGTATGCATGCTAACATGACCTAGTCTACAATGCCATGTCCAAGAATCATCATGCAGAGATTCTTTTAAACAAGATAAGTTCGACTAGGGTCGAGAGAGGAATAGTTTAGGTGTTACCCGATCTCTTACCCGAGAGCTTAGTCTCCTTGGTAGTTGCATCGAAATATAGCGACTGGTTTGCGTGAATCTTACCTCTTGACCTTTGTTACATAGTTGAGAGATGTTGAGTAGATTGTACTTTAATCCCTTGACAAGATAGACTGGGCTCACCAGATTGTCTCCTTTTCCAATCTTACCTATTCCAACTATCTTGCCCTTACTCGTCATCTCCAAAAGTGACTTTCCCTCCCTTGTAATCTTCTAACTCGAAAAGAGTCTTGAATATCCCGACATGTGGTGTGAGCATCCACTATTTAGGTACCAATGAACTTTTTCTCTTTTTGAGTTACCTGTAAGTAAAAACACACTAACCCTTCTTACTTCCTCTAACGAACCCAACAACTCCCTTTACTCGTGGTCCTTTTCGAGGAAGAAGACTCTTGGGAACCCAGATTTGAATAACTTTGTGTTTGTCCGATTCCGAGTCTTCCTTTTAGAAAACCGAGTATGTGTCTCTTTCTTTCTATTCTTTCATAAACTGGTGGAGAAATGTTTTCTCTTGTAAGTCTGGTCCAGGCTCAGTCCTCCTTTCATTCTTATTAATAGGACCATGCTCAGCCTTCCCGAACTTAACAGCTTTGGAGTTCTTTTTGAAAAGATCCGAGTAGAAATTTGATTCCTCGTCTTTGTTAAAACCAAGTCCTTCCTTTCCGAAGGAGACACATTGAGATCTTAAGAGCATGTCAAGGTTTTTCTGACCTTGAGTAAATTTCAAAACAAGCTATTGACACTCATTGAGCTTTTGTTTTAGATGCTTATTTTCTCTTATGAGTTTCTCGGACTCAGTCTCATTAGCTTGAGTACTAGTCTTGAGTTCTCTTAGAGTAAGTCTCAGCTTTTCCAATTCATTTTTTAAACTAATGCTCTCGAAGTAAGAGACTCAAGTTGTTCTTTCTATTGTGAAGAATCGAATTGGACTTTTCTTCCAAGTGTAGATATATTTGGCTAAATCAACTTTGAAAAACTTGAGGAAATATTCAATTACCTCCCGAGGATTTGTCTCCTCATTGTCCGAGTTGTCGGAGTCCGACTCGATTCGACTTCCGAGTCCGATAGAGCCATCAAACATTTCAAATCGTTTGAGTCCTCATCTTCTTCAGATGAATCTTCATCACTCCATGTGGCCATCATAGCCTTCTTCTTCTTTCTGTCCCTTGAAGACTCGGACACTCGCTCAACGCATTTCGAGTTGCATTAAATGAATCAGGTATAACCATCTCATACTTATAGAGTTTTGATTCCAAGGCATTCTCTCGTATCTTAGAAACTTCTCTGAGTGAAATGGTATCTTCTCTAAGTGATACAGCTTTTACTTCTTATATTTCTTACTTATCTATAAGTGACTCGGAAAACTAGTTCTTTGTTCCGAGTCCCTCATCACTCAGATTTATCGCAGATTAAGTGAACTAGTATTTCGTCTTTTCTCACTCGGAATCCGACTTCGATCTTAAGCTCTATTTTGTTATAGTCGGTGATTTCTTAGTCCGTCCAATATTTAGTCCGTATTAAGTTATTTCACTCGATATTCATTATATATCTTGATCTATCGCTTAGACTAAGTCGGATGGAATTTTGAGTTACATGATTTTTAGACTCGAAATTCCACTTGTCTTCGACTCGGATAATTAGTTGTTTAATTATCATAATTACTTTATTATCCGTGTCTAATCTTGGACCAAAGTATCTTATACTTTGAGAACCAAAATTGTTTCACTTTTGTAGGTTATTCAAACAAGGATACACCTTTTTCAAACCACAAAAGTAACCGAGCTTCAAAACGTCAAATCACCAGCGAGACATGGCTTTTCACCTTCTTTGCTCCAGTCCCGGAAGATTGTGTCGTAGCTGTCTATTTCCAAATCTGGAAAACTGGAACATTAAGCTTAACGGTGGATTCTACCTTACCTTTCAAGACACCACCAGGTGGTTTTGGGACTTCCAAGAGAGTTAAATCGTTATCCAACGTTCATATTACAACGGATACTTTTTGAGTGACTCGAAAGCTTACGTCAACGGTCACGAAGACTCTCGGTCAGCGAGATGAAGATAATGGCTACTCTGCCTGGTTATCTATAAATAGAAGCCACCTCACAAGACTTGAAGATTGCTGAGTATATTGTTAATACACATACTTGCTCAAAGTCTCTATATACACTCTCAATCTTCTACATACAACTCCCAATCTGTAATTCATTACTTTACGAGTTGTAAGGTCTTGTACTCGATTACAAACACTTTCTTACTTTCTCTGTAAGGTCCCTTGACTAAGTCTGTAAGGGTTAACTCGGCTTAGTTGTCCCTAACTGTAAGGGTTATCTCGGCTAGTAAGTACTAGGTCGGATAAGGGAATTTATGAGTCTAGGAAAACTTGTATAGAGTTGTCTAAGGGAGCAACTCGGGTTCGGTCAGTTCACGGTATTTTATGGACTCAAAATAGTGGATTTGACTTCGTGCTTGGATTAGCACGGTTCGTGGTTTCTACGCCCAGGAGGGTTTCCACGTAATTTCTAAGTGTTGTCTTTCCGAGTTCATTCTAGACTCGGATCGTTATACTTCTTCGCTTGATCCGCTTATTTATTCTTGATAGTATTTACGAGTCCATATACTTCGACCTCGCTAATTGACTCAGAACTCTGTCCATGTCTCTTCTTTATCAAAAGAGTTAAAGGTTTCACGAAAAACTTCCATCACCCTATTCACCCCCTCTAGGGTGACTCGGACTCTCCATGAGCAAACCTTCAATTGGTATCGAGAGTAGCCTTTCGAAAGGATCTAACCATCCAAAGGTCTAAAGATCAAATGGCTCGGAACAACGGAGAGTTCGATGAAGGAAGATCTTTCAACGAGGCCACCAAAATTCAAAGGATCAAACTTTGGGCATTGGAAGAAGCTTATGGAATGTTTCCTCATGGATCATGATGAAGATGTATGGGAAATCATCCGACAAGGAAATTACATTCCAATGAAGATAGAGGAATTCAGAATCATTCCCGAGACAAAGGCTGAATTCACTCCAGGCGAAACAGAGAAGTTCGAAAGAACTTCAAGGCAATGAACATTCTGATGTGCGCCATTAGCTCGAGAGGAATACAATTGGGTGTCCGCTTGCGACACAGCGAAAAGAAGTGTGGGACACACTGGTCAACACTTATGAAGGCACAAGCCGGGTCGAGACAAGCGAAGATTAGTCAATATCTTCATAAATACGAGCTATTCAAGATGGAGCCGGAAGAGAACATTACTCGGATGTTTATTCGGTTTACTGAGATTACCAACAATCTCAAGTCTCTAGGTAGGAAGATCACACACGAGGAAATGTGCGAGAAAGATACTTAGAAGTCTACCCAAAAGAAGATGGGGTTTGAAGGTGACTTGCCATAGAGGATGTTCGGAACCTCTCACTCTTAAAGCCGGACGAGCTCATCGGAAAGCTTCTAACTCACGAAATCCATCTAGAAGAAGAGGATGCTGAGGGCGGTACCAAAAGGAACATAGCACTAAAAGCCTCGGAATCCAAAGAAGCAAATCCGAGCTCTTCGACTCGGAAGATGATCCCATGGCACTCGATTGCAAGAGGATTCAAGAAAATGATGAAGCACAAAAGATGGGACAAAAGGCCAAAAGAAGAATTCTACAAGAAAGATAAGAAAGACAGAAAAGGTAAGTTTTCTTCTCCTTCAAAGTTATCTTTATCTAAGAATTACGGGTGTTTCGAGTGTGGCGGCAAAGACCACATAGTCAAAGACTGTCCGAAAAGGAAAAGGGACAGAAAGAAGAAGAAGGCCATGATAGCAACATGGAGCGATGAGGATTCATCGAGAAGATGATGAGGACTCGGACGACTCGAAATGTCCGATGGCAATTTCGACTCGAAGGCTGAAAAGGAGTCGGACTCGGACTCGGACAATGAGGAAACTAATCCTCAAGAGGTAATTGATTACTTCCTTAAATTCTCCAAAGTTGATTTAGCCAAATACATTTTTACTTTGGAAGAAAAGTCCAATTCGACTCTTCCCATTTCAAAGAACAACTTGAGTCAATTTCTTCGAGAGCAATTCTTTGAAAAACGAATTGGAAAAACTAAGACTCACACTCGAGAGAACTCAAGACTAGTGCTCAAACAAATGAGGCCGAGCCTGAGTTACTCGGGAAAGAAAATGAGCAACTAAAACAGAAGCTCACCGAGTCTCAAGATCCGATCTTAAAATTTACTCAAGGTCGGAAAAACCTTGACATGCTCTTAGGATCACAATGTGTCTCCTTTCGAAAAGAAGGTCTTGGTTTCAACAAAGAAGAGGAATCCAATTGTTACACGGAAGCTGTTTAAAAATGATTCCAGAGCTGTGAAGTTCAGGAAAGGCGAGCATGGTCCCATGCACGAAATGAAGGAAGGACTAAGCCCGGAACTGTTTACAAAAGAAACCATTCTTTCCTATTTCAAAAGGAAAAGTTTTCAAAAAGAAAGAGACACGGACTCGGTTCTCTCGAGAGGAAGACTCAAAATCGGACTAAACCCAAAGTCATTCAAATCCGGGTTCCAAAACACCTTCTTCCTCGAAAAGGACCACGGTAAGGAGTGTTCTTGGGTTCGTTAGAGGAAATGAGAAGGGTTAGACTCTCTTTGTTTTGCGGGTAACTCAGAAGAGATCGAAAGAACACTCGGTACCTTGACGGTGGATGTTGACGCCATATGTCGGAAGATGTAGGACTCTTCTCCGAGTTGGAAAAACATAAAGGAGGAAAGGTCACATTTGGAGATGATAGCAAAGGCAAGATAGTGGGGATTGGCAAGATTGGAAAAGGAAGCAATCTGGTTAGTCCAGTCTACCTTGTGAAGGGATTAAAGTATAATCTACTCACCATCTCTCAACTATGTGACAAAGGTCAAGAGGTAAGATTCACTCGGACCAATTGCACTATTTCTAATGTCACTACCAAAGAGATCAAGCTTTCGGGTAAGAGATCGGGTAATACTTACATCATTCCTCTTTCGACCCAAGTCGGAATTTATCTTGCTTAAAAGCATCTCTCCATGATGATTCATGGACTTGGCATCGTAGATTAGGCCATATTAGCATGCATACTATCAAGAAACTGGCATCTAATGGTCTAGTTAGGTGTTTGCCTAACTGTGTTTTTGAGAAAGACAAAGTATGTGAAGCATGCACTAGAGGGAAACAAGTCGGATCTTCATTCAAATCTCTGAAGACAGTTTCCACATCCAAAGTGCTTGAATTACTGCATATGGACTTATGTGGTGAAATCCCTGTGAAGAGTCTCGGAGGTAAATCTTACATACTTGTTGTTATTGATGATTATTCATGATTTACCTGGGTGTGTTTTCTTAAGCACAAAAATGAAGCTTTCAAGGAGTTCAGCAAGCTCTGCGAGAAAAATTCAAGTTGAGTCTCGGACTCGGATCCGGAGGATTTGAACCGACCATGGAAGGGAGTTCGATTACTCGGAATTCTCGGAGTTCCGTGACAAAAGTGGAATCTCTCACAACTTCTCAGCACCCAGAACTCCTCAACGAGAATGGAGTAGTAGAGAGAAAGAACAGAACCCTTGAAGAAATAGCAAGGACAATGATGATTGAGTACAACTTATCTTACTATTTACAGGCGGAGAGCGATCAACACGACTAACTACACTTTGAATAGATGCCTCATTACACCCATTCGAAGAAAACACCTTATGAGCTCTACAAAGGGAAGAAGCCAAATATTTCCTACTTCGGACCATTCGAGTGTAAGTGCTTCGTTCACAACAATGGTAAGGATTACTGACCAAGTTTGACGCTCGGTCGGATGAAGGTATTTTTCTAGGTTACTCCACTCATAGCAAAGCTTATTGCATTTTCAATAAGAGAACTAACAAAGTGGAGGAAAGCATCCACGTAGTGTTTGATGAGCTTGAACAGGAGAAACCAAGTGAGTTTTCATACTCGAAATAAAGCTCGAAGAGATGATGACGAAGACGAGCTCACAAAGACTCGGACTCAACACGCTCGGAATGAAGTCACTCCGAACAAGGAAACTCGGAATAAGACAATTCAAGAGCTCGCTCGGAACGAACAAGTTAATGAAGAGGATCACTCGGAACAAGCTTCGAAGATCAAGCGGCTCAACCCATAAACCTCGTAAATCAAAGAAGCTGGTAAAGCATTCAAATTTATTTCCAGTCATCCCCAAGAAAACATCATTTCGATATCAACAGTGGGGTAAGAACTCGTTCCTCTCTTCAAAATCTATGTGCATTCACTGCATTCATTTCATTAACTGAACCCAAAAATGCACTAGAGGCCCTTAATGAACCTGAATGGGTAGAGGCCATGCAAGAGGAACTCAATCGGTTTGAAAGAAACCAAGTCTAGACTCGACCAACCGACCTTCGACCACCCGGTTATAGGAACCAAATGGGTTTTCAAGAACAAACTGGATGAGGGTGGTGTGGTAGTCGAAATAAAGCTAGACTTGTGGCTCGAGGTTACAATCAAGAAGAAGGAATTGATTGTGGGGAAACCTTTGCACTGTAGCGAGAATCGAAGCTATTAGAATACTATTGGCATTCGCATCCGAGCATGCATATTAAATTATATCAAATGGATGTTAAGTGTGCATTTCTCAATGGTTTTATTGAAGAAGAAGTCTATGTCGAACAGACCTTCTGGTTTTGAAAACTCGGAATTTCCAAATCATGTTTTCAAACTTCAAAAGGCTCTCTATGGTCTTAAACAAGCACCTCGAGCTTGGTATGAAAGACTAAGTAGATTCTTGGTTCAAAATGATTTTAAAAGAGGTCGGATCGACAAGACACTCTTCATAAAGACCAAGGGGAAAGTTTTCATTATTGTTCAAATCTATGCTGATGATATTATTTTCGGTGCTACTAATGAGTTTACGTGTCGAGAATTTTCCGAGTTGATTAGTCAAGAATTCCAAATGAGCATGATGGGAGAACTTAATTTCTTCCTTGGTTTACAAATCAAACAAGACAAGGATGGGATCTTTGTCTATCAATCTAAGTATACCAAGGAACTGCTGAAGAAATACAAACTTCAAGATGCAAAGCACGCATCTACACCTATGAGCGACGAGTATAAAGCTTGACTCGGACAAGAAAGGTAAAGCAATAGATCGAAACTCTATCGAGGTATGATTGGATCTTTGCTATATCTCACTTCAAGTAGGCCGAGATATAATGTTCGAGTGTTTGCCTATGCGCAAGATTTCAAGCTAATCCAAAAGAATCACATCTCACTGCGGTGAAGAGAATATTCGAGATATCTGCGGGCACTTAGAATTTAGGTCTATGGTATTCCGGAGACTCGAAGCCGACTCTCACTTGGATACTCGGATGCGGACTACGTAGGATACAAAGTTGATCGAAAGAGCACATCCGGAGCGTGCCAATTTCAGGTCAATCCCTAATATCTTGGCATTAAAAGAAACGAACTCGGTAGCTCTATCAACCGCTGAAGTTGAATATATTGCAGCTGGAGCTCGTTGTGCTCGAGATTCTATGGATAAAGCAACACTTGAAAGATCTTGGACTATCATTCAAATCAGTACCAATCAAGTGTGACAACCAAAGCGCAATTAGCATCACCAAGAACCCTGTCCGAGCATTCGAAAACAAAGCATATCGAGGTCGAGATATCACTTCTTACGCGATCACTCGAGAAAAAGGTGATATTGAACTTGAGTTCATTCCTACTAATCTTCAATTAGCTAATATTTTTACTAAGCCTCTTGGTGAAGATTAGTTTTGCTTTATTCGGAATGAGCTTGGTATGTTAAATGCTTAATTATATGCTATTCATTGCATAATTACGTGTCATGGTTTTCTTTTTTAACCATTAGCTCGGTTGATTAAGTGATACTTGGGTTAGTAGTTATTTCGTGTTTCGAGTCACTTAGAAACCAATCCGAGTCAAACTCGGACGTAGAGAAACTTGGACTTCAAATTTTCGAAACTATCTCCGGAACAGTGGAGAGTTTCGGATTATATTTTCAAAATCTCTCTCTCTCTCGAGCGCTGTGATCGGATATTAGCCGTGGATTTCTAACCGCTGAAATCTTAACCGTTGAAGAGAACCGTCACACCGGTCTTCGATGACTCGATGGACAAGCCGAGTTAGAACGGAGTTATGCTTAACGGATAGTTGACGGGCTTCTATTTTTTTCTATAAATAGCGCCTATTCATCTTCATCTCGGTATTCTACATTCCATCTCTCTCAAACGAAACTTTTCGCGGAAGATTTCTACGTGAACGGTCATCCTTGAACTTCGCAAGCGTCGAAGAAGCCATCTCTCGTAAGTTTCGATTGCTCTCATCTTTTTCTTCTACACTTTTTCATTTCTTCTCTTCTACCTCACCTTCTCTTTCCTACTCGAAAGTTTCATCTTCCCTTCCATCTCTCTCAAAATGCCTAAGAGAGGAAACCATCCCGACTTCCGGGTCTCCTCCTCTTCCAAAAAGCCTCGCACCAAAACGCTAGAAAGCTCAACCCCCTCAAAACCCATTGTCACCCGACGACCTTGCGTCTGGACGACAAATTCTTTCCAACAACCAAATTTTCTTGGTTGTCCCACGATCAAACCACCGGAGCATACAACTTTACGTGTTTCGGTGAGTTCATTTATCCCGAACTCGTTTCGAGTTCTATACTCACCTCACGACCTCCGAAAATGTTCTAACCTCCGGGGTTCGGAACATAACTGTTCGAATCAACCCCTCTCTCTCTCCCTCTCCACCTGGTGGTGCCTCCACCTCGAGTGCTTCCAAATCTCTCTCTGCTTTTTGTCTACCGCTTTTATGGACAAAATCGGCTTCGTATCCTCTCGATTTCAGGGACATGCTCCGGTCTTTCAAACTTGTCCTCCAAAATCTAACCATCAACTAAAAGACCGGCTAATCCCAAATCCGAGAGCAGCGAGTCTCTTATTCTTGAGATGAGGGCACCGGTGAAGCGACAGTAGGAGCCGATCGAGCTCCTCGGAGAGAGAAGGTCCAAGGCGGCTCGAGACCGGGGTGACTCGAGACGCGTCTAAAGTGTCTTCTAGCCCGAGTCCGACCTCCTCGGACAGCGGGGATGAAGAAGAAGAAGCTGCAGATGCAAAAGCGGCAGGCCGAGGAACCTGCGGGCGAGGCAGGACCATCCGGGCAAGGGGAGGAACACCACGAAGAAGCGAGTGGGAACTGCCGAGGGTCGGCTCGCTCCGCAAGCTCAAATAGTCTGTACTCGGCTCGGATAGCGATCCGGGTGGGTCGGAGGACCCAGCTACACCGGCGGGTTAGACAGAGTAGCCCCTCCAGCCTTCTAAGGTTGCAAGGGCGGAATCCCTCGATCCATTCACCCCGGTCGGCCACTCGGAGCCGAGCCCCCGACGATCGTCACGGTTCTCCCTCCGCCGTGCTTAAGCACATCGTCAAGATCTTACCAGCGCCGACGAACCTCTCGCTCCCTCCGCCTCCACTCGAAGTCTCCCTCTCCCTCGTAGGCGCCATGCATTGTGTCACAATGCCAAAGTCTCGCAGATTCTTCTTCTTTACGAGAGATTTCTATTTCTTTTGTCCGGACATCTAAGTTGCACTATTTGTTCTTTTCTTCCCTTTTTCCCGTTGTTTTTGCTGAAAGGCAAGGGGGAGAAATAAGTCGAACAAACTTGTTGTCCAGTTTAGGGGAGTCTTCCCTTTCAAGATATGTAATTTTGTTAAGTTTAATGAATTAATGCTTTCTCTTCTATGATTTACGTGTTAACATTATCTCATTATTAAGCATATTCTTACTTTATGCTCTAACCGCTTACGTTATGCTCGATACACTAAGTATACTTTACTCAATTTCTTTTATGAGCAACTATTCATAGTCGGATCTTTTTCACTAACAAAGTTCCTGTCTAAGTATGGAATGGCTTTCATCAAAAAGGGGAGATTGAAGACTCGGACACTCGCTCAACACATTTCGAGTTGCATTAAATGAATCGGGTATAACCATCTCATACTTATAGAGTTTTAATTCCAAGGCATTCTCTCGTATCTTAGAAACTTCTCTCGAGTGAAATGGTATCTTCTTTAAGTGATACAGACTTTTACTTCTTATATTTCTTGCTTATCCGTAAGTGACTCGAAAAGCTGGTTCTTTGTTCCGAGTCCCTCATCACTCAGATTTATTGCAGATTAAGTGAACTAGTATTTCGACTTTTCTCACTCGGAATCGACTTCGATCTTAAGCTCTATTTTGTTATAGTCGGTGATTTCTTAGTCTGTCCAATATTTAGTCTACATCAAGTTATTTCACTCGATATTCATTATATATCTTGATCTATCGCTTAGACTAAGTCGGATGGAATTTTGAGTTACATAATTTGTAGACTCGGAAATTCCACTTGTCTTCCGACTCGGATAATTAGTTGTTTAATTATCATAATTACTTTATTATCCGTGTCTAATCTTGGACCAAAGTATCTTATACTTTGAGAACCAAAATTGTTTCACTTTTGTAGGTTATTCAAACGAGGATACACCTTTTTCAAAGCATAAAAGTAACCGGCTTCAAAACGTCAAATCACTAGCGGACATGGCTTTTCACCTTCTCTCGCTCCAGTCCCGAGAAGATTGTGTCGTGGCCGTCTGTTTCCAAATCTGGAAAAGCTGGAACATTAAGCTTAACGGTGGTTTCCACCTTACCTTTCAAGACACCGCCGGTAGTTTTGGGACTTCTAAGAGAGTTAAACCGTTATCCAACGTTCATATTACAACGGATACTTTACGAGTGACTCGAAAGCTTCGTCAACGGTCACGAAGACTCTCGGTCGGCGAGATGAAGACAACGGCTACTCTACCCGGTTATCTAGAAATAGAAGCCACCTCACAAGACTTGAAGATTGCCGAATATATTGTTAATACACATACTTACTCAAAGTCTCTGTATACACTCTCAATCTTCTACTTATAACTCCCAATTTGTAATTCATTACTTTACGAGTTGTAAGGTCTTGTATTCGATTACAAACACTTTCTTACTTTCTCTATAAGGTCCCTTGACTAAGCCGTAAGGGTTAACTCGGCTTAGTTGTCCCTAGCTATAAGGGTTATCTCGGGTAGGAAGTACTAGATCGGATAAGGGAATTTATGAGTCTAGGAAAACTTGTATAGAGTTGTCTAAGGGAGCAACTCGGGTTCGATCGGTTCACGGTATTTTGTGGACTCAAAATAGTGGATTCGACTTCGTGCTTGGATTAGCACGGTTCGTGGTTTTCTGCCCAGGAGGGTTTCCACGTAATTTCTAAGTGTTGTCTTTCCGAGTTCATTCTAGACTCGGATCGTTATACTTCTTACGCTTGATCCGCTTATTTATTCTTGATAGCATTTACGAGTCCATATACTTCGACCTCGCTAATTGACTCGTAACCTGTCCTTGTCTCTTCTTTATCAAAAGAGTTAAAGGTTTCACGAAAAACTTCCATCACCCTATTCACCCCCTTTAGGGTGACTCGGACTCTCCCCGAGAAAACCTTCATCCCTCTTTCTTCTTGGACGAGTCTTTGACTCTGTGATCTTTGCCGCCACATTCAAAACAGCCAGAGTTCTTAGTTAAAGATAACTTTGAAGGAGATTAGTGTTTACCTTGTCTATCGTTCTTATCTTTCTTGTAGAACTCTTCTCTTTGCCTTTTCTCCCATTTCTTATGCTTCATCATTCTTTTGAAGCCTCGAGCAATGAGTGCCATGGGATCTTCTTCCGAATCCGAGGAACTCGGATTTTCTCCTCTCGCTTTACGAGGCCTTCAGCGAAATATTCTTTTTAGTGCTCGACCTCGGCATCCTCTTCTTTTAGATGGATTTCATGGGTAAGTAGCTTCCCAATCGGTTCGTCCGGCTTTAGTTGAGAGAGGTTCGAGCTTCCTCGATGGCTGTCACCTTAGGACCCCATCTTCTCTTGGGTAGACTCCTTAGGATTTTTCCGCACATCTCTTTATGGGAAATCTTTCTACCCGGAGATTTGAGATTGTTTGTAATCTCGGTGAAGCGTATAAACATCCGAGTGATGTTTTCTTCGGCTCCATCTTGAACAGCTCGTATTTGTGAAGTTATTGACTTATCTTCGCTTGTCTTACTTGGCTGGTTCCTTCATATGTGTTGACAAGACTGTCCCACACATCTTTAGGCTGTGTCACAAGCTGACACTCGTTATATTTTTCGAGTCGATGGCGCACATCGGAATGTTCATCGCTTTAATGTTCTTTCCGACTTTTCTACTTCTTCGGTGGTGTATTAAAACTTTGCTTTAGGCACAGGTATTGTATCTTCCATCTTCATTGGAATGTAATTGCCTTCTTGTATGATGTTCCATACATTTTCATCGTGATCCAGTAGAAAGCATTCCATGAGCTTCTTCCAAGTGTACGAATTTGATCCTTTGAACTTTTGTGGTTTGCTTGGAAGATCTTCCTTCATCGAACTCTTCGTTGTTCTAAGCCATTTAATCTTTAGACCTTTGGATAGTTAGATCCTTTCTGAAAGGTTAGGCTCGATACCAATTGAAGGTTTGCTCGTTAGAGAGTCTTAGTCACCCTAGAGGGGGTGAATAGGGTGATTAGAAAATTTTAACAAACTTGGAAGATTAAAACTTGAAAGGAATAATCAAGACAATCTAGGTCTAGATTGGACTTCAAAAAGTGTGAACTCGGATATACGTGGAAACCCTCATAGGGCGAGAAAACCACGGCCAATGCTAATCTAAGCACCAAGTCAAATCCACTATTTTGAATCCACAAAATACGGTAGATTGACTCAACCGAATTGCTCCCTTATACAATTCCTAACGAGTTTTCCTAGACTCGAAATTCACTTATTCGACCTAGTACTTCCTAACCGAGGTAACCTTTACAGCTAGGGACAACTAAGCTGAGTTAACCCTTACAGCTTAGTCAAGGGACCTCAATTAGAGAGTAAGAAAGAGTATGTAACTGATTACAAGACTTTACAACTCGGAAAGTATGAATTACAAGTTGGGAGTTGTAAATAGAAGATTGAATATGAATACAATGACTTTTGCTTAAGTAATGTGTTTAGCAATAATTCCAGCAATCTTCAAGTCTTGAGAAGTGGCTTCTATTTATAGATGACCAAGCGGATTAGTCTGTTGTGACTATTTTATGAATAGAAGTCCTTTGTGACCGTTATAACAATTCTTCCGAGTCGCTCGGAAAAGATCCATTGAGATGTGAACGTTGTGCAATGGCTCTTGATTCCAAAAGTTGCTCCAATCAGCTGGTGGTCTCTGAAAACTAAGGTGGAAACCATCGTTGAGCTTGGCGTTGAAGATTTCCAGCTTTGGAAACAGACAACCACGACACGGCGTCCGAGCCCTGTTCGGAAGTAGAAAAGGCTTGTCTGCTAGTGATTGACGACTTGGAGCTGGTTACTTTTGTAATTTAAAAATAGGATAACCCCGTTTAGATAACCTACAAAAGTAAACAATTTTTGTTCTAAAAGTATAAAATACTTTGGTCCAAGATTAGGCACGAGATAATAATTTAATTGAGATAATTAAGTACAAAATTATCTTAGGCCTAGAGAAGTGGAATTTCGAGTCTAATATTCATTACACTTAGAATCCATCGAGTCACTCTTAGGAAAGATCAAGTTATAGAGAAAAATATTAGCGTATAAGTACTTGATCTAGACAAATAAATCTCGAACACACATACCGACTTAGAAAGATGAATTAACGCTGTAACTCACTTTACCTCGAATATGAAGTCGAACTTAGATTAAAAGTGTTAGAGATATTATTTGAACATGCGATAAATCTAAGTGGTGTCCGAGTGATTTAGAAACATCGGTGTGAGTTGATGAACAAGAATGTGTATTCTCGGTTAGAATCGATTGGAAACATATGCAATAGTTTCTATATTACTCAAAATGACATGTAATCAAAACTTAGGAGGGATGAGGTTTGTACCGAGTCCATGATAGTACTCGAGAATGATATAAATTCGAGACCGAGTCTTCACCAGTTATGCATTAGCCTAATCATAAAATTATCCCTAATTAAGTAATAAGTCATTGCAAGCACTCCATTTTTTCAATGGCATTCCTTATGTGCATCCAAATAAAAAGCATTCTTAGTTTCTTCGGGTGTTGCGCTTAGGTTCCTTGCTCCTAAAAGTGGTATTCTTTCACATGGTCCTAGGCCTCATCCTTTGGACTACAGAATAGGGAAGTCTATTGTTATTGAGTATCGTCGAATCCGAGCTCCAAAAGATTAGAACACCTTACCAAGGAGTCCGACATATCTTCTCCCCGCTTTGCGATCTACACCGATGCGACATATTTCGGTGCATACTATACCGGTTCACTCTATTCTTCGTCGTAAGACAAGTACTTAGAAAGAACTCCGCTCTAATCGATTTCACCCCGAACAGTCCCCTATTCTCGCTTTGCTTAATAAGAACTCAGCACTGGGTAGAAACTAGGATGAATGCTCATGATGAGAAGATAACGTCTATATAAAGTGATCTTAAGGCTATCATGATGAGAATGGTTAAGAAGAAGAGGAAGAGTAGGTCATAAAGGTTTACTCTTGGAGAGACTTAGTCACCCTAGAGGGGGATGAATAAGGTGATGAGGAAATTTGAACAATAAATGGAAGATTAAAGTTTACAACAAACTTTAAGACTGTCTTAGTCTAGATTAGACTCAAAAAGTATGAACTCGGATTTTACGTGGAAACCCTCCCGGGGCGGAAAACCACAGCCAGTGCTAATCCAAGCACCAAGTCAAATCCACTATTTTGAATCCACAAAATACGAGTAGAAAGACTTCACCGGAATTGCTCCCTTAGACAATTCCTTACAAAGTTTTCCTAGACTCGAAGTTCCTTTATCCGATCTAGTACTTTCTAACCGAGGTAACCTTTCTAGTTAGGGACAACCGAGCTGAGATAACCCTTACAGCTCAGTCAAGGGACCTTACTCGGAAAGTAAGAATGAAAGTTTGTGACTCGATTACAAGACCTTGCAACTCGAAAGATGTTAAGTACAAAGTTGGAGTTATAAGTAGAAGATTGAATATGAATACAAAACTTTTGCTTAAGTATGTGTATTGATAATGATTTCAGCAATCTTCAAGTCTTGAGAGTTGGCTTCTATTTATAGATGACCAAGCAGATTAGCCATTGTGACTAGCTTCTGGTTAAAAGTCCTCTGTGATCATTGTAACGGTTCTTTTGAGTGGCTTAGAAAAGATCCGTTGAGATGTGAACGTTGTGCAACAGCTCTTGACTCCTTTGGACGTCCCAATCCACTGGTGGTGTTTGAAAAGTAATGTGGAAACCACAGTTGAGCTTAGTGTTGAAGATTTCCAGCTTTGGAAATAGATAACCCCGACAAAGTGTCCGGGCCTTGGTCGAAGTAGAAAAGCCTTGTCTGCTTGGTGATTGACGACTTGAAGCCGGTTACTTTTGTAATTCAAAAATAGGATAACCTCGTTTAGATAACCTACAAAAGTAATTCAATTTTGGTTCTCAAAGTATAAAAATACTGTGGTCCAAGATTAGACACGGATAATATTTTGATTAAGATAATTAAGTGCATAATTATCCGAGTCCGAGAAGAAAGGAATTTTCCGAGTGTAATATTCATTATACTCAAATTCCATATGAGTTAGTCTAAAGAAAGATCAAGTTGGATAAAGAATATCGGAGTAAGAATAGTTGATCTAGACAAATATAATTCAAACAAAACAAGTTGACTTACAGAGATGAATTAACACCATAATTCTCTTGAACTTCGAATATGAAGTCGGACTTGAGTTTAAACGTGTTAGAGCGAATGTTTGAACATGCGATAAATGTAAGTGTTGTATGAGTGACTCAAAACTACACAGGTGAAATGATGAGCAAGAGTATGCTTTGTGAGTCGATCGGAATCAAATGAAAACACATGTAATAGTTTACGTAACACTCGGAAAAGGTTCTATACCACTCGGAAAAGTTTCTATTGCACTTAGAATGACTTGTAATCAAAACTGACAAGAGATGAAGTTTATACCTTATTCCTTGATAGCACTCAGAATGTTATACATGCGAAGTCTAAGTCTTCAATCTCCCCTTTTTGATGAAAGGCATTCCTTAGATAGAAACTTTATTAGTGTTATATCCCTGAGTTTTCATTCTTTCTCAAAGAATATGTTAGAGTATAGAGATAGAATCGTATAAAATATCTTATCGAGCAATTAAGCTTAGATTACATTAGAGCTAAAAACTGAAATATCGCATAGAAATGAAGTGAATCAAGCTTAGAGTATTGCTTATTAGAAAAAAAATAACTGAGTTGATAGATCGGAGTAAAAAAATATGTAGTTGAGTTGATATATTAGGGTAAGATGAACTCGAAAGGAAATTGAAACTCGGAAAACAATTACACTCGAGATATAAATAAGCACGAAATAGAAACTTCATTAATATTGACGTAAAAAAATATGTACACTAAAAGGTGAGAGAAAAACTCCCCTAAACAAGACAACAAATTTTTCTCTCCCTTTTGCCTTTCAACAAAAACAAAAAAAGGAAGAATGTATCAAGAAGATACAATTTGTTTGTCCGGACAAAAAAATAAAAAAGATAGAAATTTTTTTTAAGAAGGTGGAGAGGGAGCAGATCTGAGTCGAGGTGGATGGACGAGTAGTGCGCCTTCATTAGTAAGAGCGGGATGATGTTGTAAATCGAGGCGGGGCGGCACTCGGATCTCCGGGATGGGCTCGGCTACGAGTGGCTGACCCAAAACTAGGTCGTCCGGAGGTTCATCCTCTTGGAACTCGGTTGAGGGAGGTGTTTACTCGAGCTGGACAGTCGCCGATTGACCTCGGACTACTATTTGAGTCGATCGGTTACGGATGGAGGGCTGGAGCACCTTGACCCTCTGTTGCTTCTGCTCCTTCTTCTTCCTTCTCTTGTTCTTCCTTCTCCCCTTCCTCCTTCTCCTCGAGAGGAGCTGCCTCAGCCGCAGTCTCCTCTTCTTCTTCCCCGGAGAGGGATTTGGCTGGGCTCGAGGACTCCTCGGATGTGTCCGAGTTGCCCGGGTCCTCGGCAGCCTTTGAGCGCCTTTCTTGGAGGAGCTCAATCATCTCCTTCTGCTCCTTGACTAGTGCCTTTATCTCAAGAAGCACATCTTGCTGCTCTCGATTTGGGACTCGAGCAGTCTTTTGATTGATGGTCATTGACTGTAGGGACAGTCTTGAATGATCCGAGGGTGTCCTTGAGTTCGGTGGACACAAAAGATATCTTGTCCATGATTGCAATGGACAAGGCGGAAGAAAGGACCTAAGAAACACCTGAAGTGGATACACCACCAGGTGGAGGAGGTAGAGAGAGAGAGGAGCTTGAGTCCGAGTTTGAGGCACAAATGGTGGCCTCGGTTCGAGCTATGGACCCGGATACCCGGTTGGTTTTCCTGGTATCCATACCTAAGGAGTTCTTTTCTTCCAACAACAATGGCAGCCTCGAAACCGCGTTAGGATCCGAGGGGAGGGGAACTTTGAATTGTTTGAAAATAAAAGTGAGAAGAGCCCCAAAAGGTAAAGGGGTGGTTTTCTTAGTCCGAGCTGGCATAGTGGCCATCCGCTCGATTATGGCTGGGAAGAGGTCTACTTCGTAGCCCTCAAGAGTGTCAAAAAGGGCTTTGAGATGCTCGGAGTTAGGATTTTCTTTACTCAAATGCTGAGAGAAGAAGGTTCTCATCAGCGAGGAAGCATAGAAGACGGGCTTCGACTTTAGTTGAGTCACCGAGAAGTTTTTGCATGACTCGGGAAATTCTTTTGCGTACTTCTCAAAGAATTCATCAAGCAACCTCGTTGAAAGGTATAGGGTTGCTATTGAGAAAAAGAGAAGATACTTTGAAAAGACGGTGGAGGAGAGAGACGTTGACATGAACAACAACATCTTGAACTTTTTAGGTAAGGATACCCTCGGAGTCTGGACAGGTTTGAGTAGAACTCAAAAACGAGTTACGGGTAGATGAACTCACTGAAACAGAGGAAATTGTAAACCCCTGTTGTTTTGATGTTATTCAACCATGAAAACTTGGTGGTTGGGAAGAATTTGTCATCCAACGTTAGGTGTTGGGTGACAATGATTTTAGAGGGGTTGGAAGGACCCTCTTGGCTTTTGTGCGAGGTTTCTTGGTTGCGGAACCAAGAAAGTGCGGGTGGGAACCTCTTTTGGCATGTTTGAGGATGAAAAGAGAGAGAAGATGAACTTTGAGTGAGAGAGAGAGAGAGAGAGAGTATAGAAGATAGCTCGAAGAGAGTGAGCGAGTAAAGAATGAAAAGAAAAATAAAAGAGTAGAGAGAGAGCCGAGAGCGATCGGTGCTTATTTGAGATTTCTTTCACTTAGCTTGAGAGAGACGGTTCATTCTTTGAAAATAGTGAACTTACTCAAGATGTAGTAAGGAGAGAGAGAGTATGTAGAGAGTAAAGTAGCGAAATGAAGGAAAAAGGACACTATTTAAGGAGAAAACATTGTCCTTCGATATTCGTTCGACTTAACTCTCCAACGGTCACCTCGGACCGATATGACTATTCTCGCTCTCCAAAGGTTAAAATTCCAGCGATTGTCCGCAAACGGCTAGTTCTCTTATCGATGCGCGCGCAAGAGAGAGAGAGAGAAAAGAGAGATTTAAAAGAAATTTCTGAAATTCTCCACGAATCTAGAGATGATTTCGAAGTTTGATGTTCATTTTCTCAAAATCTAAGTCTAACTCGAGTAAAGTTTACGAGTAACTTAGAAAGCTGCAAACAAGTAATAACTCATAGCTCAGTATCACTAGCTCAACTGAACTAATTGTTATTAAAGCATAAAAACAGAACATTTAACACATAATCATGCAAAGTAATTCCACTTAGAAAAGCACATAATTATGCATTAATCATGCCAAGCTCAGTCCTAATAAAGCAAAACTGATCCTCACTAAGTGGTTTAGTAAAGATATTAGCTAATTGAAGTTTGGTAGGGATGAAATCAAGTTCAATATCACCTTTCTCAGAATGGTCTCTTAGAAAATGATACCGACCTCAATGTGTTTTGTCTTTGAGTGCTTGAACCGGGTTCTTGGTGATGCTGATTGCACTTTGATTATCACACTTGATTAGAATTCATTTGAATGTAAGTTTAAGATCATTCAAGTGTTGCTTGATCCATAATATCCGAGCACGAGCATGCTCCAGTTGCAATGTATTCAGCTTCATAAGTTGATAGAGCTACCGAGTTTTGTTTCTTTGGGTGCCAAGATATAAGAGATTGACCCGAAACC